>OZ004341.1:27500-1227500 GCA_963924445.1 Philereme transversata | reverse complement strand
TATGTACCTAGGTAACAAAATAATGCAAACCGAGTTGTAGGGAAAATAAACAAGTTTTAAATTAGGTAAGAATTGAGCTTGTTAAATTAATTTATACAATTAAATAATTACTTTCAATAGAATAGCTGCCAGCGAATAGCCGGCATAGACGCAGGGTTCGATTCCCGCCGCGGAACAAATGTTTGCATGATCTACAGATATTTATTCCGGGTCTGGATGTTTTTCTATATATTACCTACAAATATGAATTTAGAAAAAAAAAGTATATAAGTAGGTACGAGTATTAAATCAGTTATCTGGTTCCCGTAGTACAAACTGCTTATTTTGGGGCTCGAGAGCGCTGTGTCAAATTTCCAGCAATATTTATTTATTAGGTAATATAGGTAATTAAGATTGCAGACAAAAATCAAACCAATCGAAATTGACGCACTAAAGGTACTACTGTTCCTTGACAGGGTGTATGTTTGAAACTCCATTCGACAGAATGTTTTTGTATCTATTATACCTACCTAACCTATTGTAAACAACATATTTTGAGCAATAAATGATTAACTATTGACTTCTAAATAATTAGGTAGGTACCTATAGGTATTTGTCGTCCTACTAATGCTAAAAATCCATATCCTATAGCATAAACCCCTCGGGGATAGTGTGGCTTTCTATCAGCTAAATAATTTTCAAAATTGGTTCAGTAGATTCTGAAATTACAACTACAAACTTACAAACAACAAACTTTACATGTTTATAATTTTAAGTATAGATTAATGAAGTTCCTATAAGCATAGCCTCTCTAAATTCACATCACTTCTACGAGCTTCTCTAATAAACCTATCTGTATACCCACAAGTCCACTAATCACATTAGCGAAGATTACCTTTGAATAACAAAAAAATCAGAGCTCCACATTTCAACACACATACACACACTCATACGAGCGAGGGGCACAAAACAAAACACCACGTAAAAGGACACCATCGTCCGCCATGCCGCTAAGAAGGGCGGAGCTAATCATATTCGAAAACCAAACGATAAGGATAAAAACCAACATCTATTACCAACTTGAATAGAAACCTTAATTCGTAAGCAACAAGGTTTAAATCAGAGGAGAGCTTGTAGGTGGTTGGTACTTTTCGTTTGGTGTGTAGGAAGGAAAAGTGGCCAATAAGCGCGCGGTTGTCATAGCGACGAGTTGGCGCGCACGCTCGATAGATGGCGTGACTTGGAGTCTCACAAATTCTCGATTCATTGTTTTGGGTTGTTGTGGCACGGAGCGCAGTCTTGTGTGCAATAGATTCAGTTCAAAAATAAATTGTCTGTCAATGAGATCGTACGTATAGATTGTAAATATTACAAATACTTGTACTTTTTGACTTCTGGCATTTTGTGTGTTTTTTTTGTATCTATCCAGAAATAAGAGCCCACCATCTGTTATTGTGGTTCCTTTGTGCGTCATGTCAAATAATGTTTTTCATTTGATTTCATTTCGATAGAGTTCCTAAAATAGGCCAGAATTTTAACAAAAAGTTAATTCAAGTCATTTAAAACCAAATAAATGGTGTTTATAGCCATGAAAGCGTTTTGATCTCCTGAAAATGTAATTTAATTAGGAGTCCCAGTATTTTGGTACTTACCTAAATGTCTAGGTTACCTACTCTACCATTCTTAAACAATGTGTATGTCACCTCCACTAAGTACCTACCCATTGTAGGTTACCTACCTTTATTTTTGTGTACTTATTTCTTTTTCATTGTTTTTTCAATATAGAGTATATATTTATCGATCTATCTACGTACCAACATACCTAAGTGCTTAGCAGGATTTTGTGTATTCTGTACGTACGCATTTAATAATCACCCCTCAGGGAGGACTCACAATGAGATGTCCTCAGTATCATGATGCGTACAGTCAGACATAAGGTATACAAAAGTGATTGCATAATAATCCATTTATTGCAGCGTCTCACAAACCGCCCTAAAATTGGGGAAACCTAATCCCCGTAAACCATTATACAGAAAATTCAACCACCATCACTCATAACCACCCAATATCTATGTAAAAGAAACTTTGGACGCGAGAAAATAAATTTCATTTTCGTTTGTAAAGGGAAGTTTTCCTGCTCGTACAGAATTAAGTGGCAATAAACTTTACGCGGTGAGATTAGGGTTTATTTTAGTTTGTTGAGGGCTGTGAGTTTGGAAATGAAATTTTCATAAATGTGCGGGGTTTTGAGGGGTGACCGGAGTGGGGGGGGAGATGAGGTGGGGTCGTATTTGTGTTCTACCCGCAGTTTCCGCGATACTTCAGCCCCCGTTGTGACGGACGGAAAACTATTAATAATAATTATGAGTCAAGCAATTACTGTTATAACTAGGCTTGTGCTAGGCGGGAAGATGGAAGCATTCAGTTACACCTAGGTATGCTGCAGGGGTTCGAAGCGATGTCACACAAAAAGATGTGATAGGATTTTCTTTTGCCGTTTCTGAAAGAATCACCTAGGATCGTATACAACATTAAAAACAAGAGTTCTTGCTAGACTAACTAAACAACAGCTAAATATTAACACGAAAGTAAAATAGGTAAGCCTACGATCCCCAGCTCACGTCAAATTAAATCGTTTTAACGAATCAATCGTAAAAAAACCGCTTCCTTCCGCGAAATTAACAAAAGTCTCTAAGACACCCACATTGTATTGTTTGCGCAAAGTATCACGTGTCAGGTGTCAGGTTACCATCAACATTGATGTGGCGTGACAGCCGAGTACAACTATTGGGCCACAAGCAAACGTTATTACAAAAATATGCTCCATTATTGCATCAAATCAGGACAGCTGAGAGCTTGTCGAGTAAAACTGCTGAGAATATTAAAATATGGTTAAAAAAAATAAAGAAAAGTTTGTTGGAAGAAAACTCTTTTTACGGTTGAACTTGTCTTTCCTCTATTCCTCCCCTCCTTCCTTCTATGCATATTTTTTATGTACACAAGAACTCTATGTGACATAAATTATGGTACTTTGTAATTTTAATAATACCTATACCTACAAGTGGTTCGCCCCAAACTGAGATCTCGCGAGTCTCACAAAAATAACTGTATTGGCCATATATTTGTCCAATAAAATGCAATGCTGCTTGGCGGTAAAAATAGGTATGGTGGTAGTACTTCCCCGGGCGAGCCCGAACACAAGGAGCTCTACAACTCTTATTCTGTTACTCTTATTTCTATTATTGCTAATAACTCAAAAACTACAAGGATTAAACTAAAAATAAAAAGGGGTTGAAATGTACCAATAAAGACCTTTCTTAAGACGACCTAATAGTCTCATTTAGATTTTTTTACCCATCTTGAACCCCAATATCTCAACAACCCCCTCACATTTGTAGCTTATTTAGTCATACCAAGATTGTGCCATCACTATCTATCTACAGATATATCAAATTTCACGATGATCTGATCAACGCTTCGAGAGTTATGCTCGGACAAACAAACATACATACATAGAACGCTGATTTGTCCAAGTTGATTTGGAGATCTCTTTTCGCTCGATCAATAAAGAGGTAAAGTTTGTTAGTTTGTAAAGGGTAGCAGAAGCTACTGAACCGATTCTGAAAGTTATTTCATTTATAAAACGCTACATCTTATCCCTAAGTGCTAGGCTTTATTTTATTTTGAAAAAAAATCGTTCAAAGCACGTGGTATTTTAAGGAGGCTTTCATCTATAATTGCTTTCGATTGACTCTTAGTTTATTTAGAACGGTCGTTTAATCCCGATGCATAAAAAAATACGCATTTAAAATGCACCGATAGATAAACAGGTAAAGAGCTATTGATAATGACCATAGAGTGGAAAGTTCGTGTCTTGATTAGTCTAAGTTACGCGCCACTTACAAAATTACAAAGATACACCCAATAACTAATCATCCATTGTCGATTATCTAAAAGAGTAGAATACTGAGCAGTGTTTGGATTCTAAATATTTATAACATGATGTTTACATTATTTTATTATTTAATGTACTTACCTTTCTGACATTTTTAAATCAATTTAATTTCACTAAATTGTTCTTACTCTGTTATTAATTAGGTTAGGGTATCTACATCTTTATAAAGTTTCGCAAACATAGAATCTTTTAATTCCATAAACATACCAAAACTACAATGGAAGTAGGTACAATCGAGTGGACACAATGACTTAGAGTAGTAGAGTTCCATGTGATAGGACTCGCCCGGGGAAGTACTGCCACCAAGCACCATTGCTGTGTTTCGGTTGGAAGGTTGCCGGTGAAATTATAAGCACATTGTGCTTTACACCTGTGTGCTTCATGGTGATGAACGCAGGGTTGTGCATCGTAGGGCACGTTTCTAAGGTGCGTGATCTACGAGGCAATACTACGTTATAGGCAATGGTTACCACTTAAAATCAGGTGGGCTATAAGCGAGTTCCAACTCCAGGTCGTATAAGTTGAGCAGTCTTTGTGAATCTCCCATCTCTTGTTACTGACATTAATCGATGCCAATTGACGGGCTAACGACTCAATAATGGCTTTTTTTGCGACATCCTACACCTCACAATGGAATTTTTTGCGGTACTTAGAGAATGTATTGTATGAGCTTAAGTTAGCCGGATAGGCATTCAATATCCTTCATTTTTTATGAGAAGATTGAAATTATAAAATCGGAGACTTTGTCGACATCGGGGCCATTTAATGGACAATTAGGTACACTTGAGTCACAACTATCTATCTGATATTATTAAATCCTAATTAAACTATGGAAATACGTATTTTTGTCCCTAGAAAAACATTCCTAATCTAGTTCACTCCGTAAGAAAACGAAAAAGAAATGTGTACAATAAATCACAATTTTCACCAAAAACCTACTATTCATCGACGAATTTAATATTAATATATTGATACGTAAACTGTATTCTCTTATTTGATGATTGAAAATGATCCAAACATTTCCTTTTATCTAGAATTTTTTGGTATGGGTTTTTCTAGATCCTGGCAATTATACCAAAACGGCTTGAATGCCACTTACTCCTTGATAATCAATATGTATAGTTGTGGAATTAAACGGAACACATTTTACCAATTGCTATTATTCTGCGAAGTAAACTGGCCTGAAACTGCCTTACTTATACAGAAACTTATAGTAGACTGACCTGGATCCTGTCCTCCGGCAGGTCTGTCTTCAGCGAGAGCATCTCCCTGGCGTATACGTCAGGGTAGTGAGCGTCCTTGAAGGCCTTTTCCAGTTCGTCCAGTTGATACGATGTGAAGATGGTCCGGCTGAGGAGATAGACATAGAAGAGCAACTTTAAAAAAATCCAGCTTTAACTAAATGACAAGTACGACGCGACGGGGGCGACTGTAAAGGTAACATTACAAATCAAATCAATTTATTTGCCGACAGGTACAATGTTATACAATCAACCTGGGTTCAAATTCTGCTAATTAACGTTTATGGAGCTATACCATTAATTAACGATTTAAATTTTAAGTGGTCGAATAGGAAAACTCATATATATTATGGAAAAACTCCAAGATTGTGCTCTTTCTTATATGCTGAAAATGATTTACGTGGGTCTGTGCCAGTCAACATCCAATACTGTGTCTCTGTTTGTGGTAGCGCAGGTAAATCCCTCATTCAGCTGCAGAGAGCGCAAAGGGCGCTAATTAAAGTGGCTCTGCAGAAACACTTCCACTATCCAACAGACAAACTTTACAAGGAGTTCCAAGTACTGCGTGTCCGACAACTCTTCGTTTTAAGACGACAAATTGAACATTTTGGCGGCAAGGATTTGCATTTTTCTCAGCAATTACAAAACATTCGGAACTGACATTTATGTACTTCATTAATCATGTTTTAACCATGATTTTTGTGATTACTTCACATGATCGTTTAACTTTTACAGCAGAGAAAAAATACTAAAACTGGCTCTTTAAAAACAAAGATTTTTATTTAACAGCCAACTAGACTGATTTAGGCCTCGAAATTTTCTCGATAGATTAGTATAAAAACACACTTCAAAGTTGTAATTTAATTTTATAAAATAAAGGATAGTTTTTATTTTAAACACCAATTGCTATTTTGGTGCATACAACTTTACGGCACAAGCTAGCTCGCGCGCGTTTTTGTATGCAATCAGTCCCCTCCCCCCCCCCCCCCCTCAGTCCGCTACTGACCATTGTCAGAGTCGGGTTTGTGTTAGTCGAGCTCCCGCAAGTTAGCTTTAGCATCAAAATATTATTTTGCAAGTGACATAATATAAAGAAATGGGGAAAAAGGCTGTCAACGTTTTTAAAAGAAAGGAGAAAGCTTATTTTATTGAAAAATGGTTAAAAAAAGGTAAGTAAATCTTATATGGTATATTTATTTTCGCTATTCTAATGAATGGCAGATAAGCTGCGTGGACCGCCAAAAATTGTCAATTTTTTTTAAATAGCTCTGTCTGGCCCATTCTTAGTTGTAGTTTATTCCCATGTAAATGGTAGGTATGTGTATGTTATGTACCTACTAAATAAAAATAAAAAAGCAGAACGTAAATTTTATCGGGGGGGGGGTTACCCGATTTGAAATTTATTGTTTAACCCTGCGTCACCTTAAGCGCCACTGTTAAAATGCATAGAAGCGTTGGGTCCCGGCCTGACTATTCCGAGGAAGTTATGGAAAGGCGTGGATACTGCATCCCGCTTATAAAACGTCTGTAGGCTATGTGAAATTAAACACCATTTACGCTTGAAAGCGCATGGTAAAATAACTGCTGCTTAATCTTTCCTACAGTGATACCGAGAATTTAATTTAATATAAATATACCTACTTCACTTTTTGATTCCACATTTCCTGTTCACACACACACACACACACACACACACCCTTAAACATACGAAGGTTCACATAAACAAACGCGTATTTACACCTCCACACATACGCACCCTATCATACTCTCAATCACATACGCGCATACAACACACAATACACACTTAAACACACACCCTCACATACCCGCACAATTATTGATTTATGTTTCAGGTTCGAACGGAAGACCAGCACTTGCTGTGACTGAAAAATGCTGTGTTAAAGCTTTTTTGTGGCGGCTGCCAAATTACTAGGTTGCAAATTGAAATAATTGTTACCAACACATTTTTATTTTTATTTTCATTAGTTAGGCATGTGTCACGCAGTCGATCAGTCGATTCCATCTTTGTATAGGTTGTCTGGTAGAGATCACTATTAACCGATAAGACCGCCAATTGTATAAAATAGATTTACGTTATTTTTATGTAGTTGATTTGTATTATGGTTTGCAATAAAGTATTTTCTATCTATATACTATCAATGTGTTTATTTTCTTCTTATTTGTACGAGTATTGTGTGTATTACGTAAATTAGAAAGGTATGTCGAAGCTACCACAAAACTACTTAAACACGTAAACATTTAAGATTAAAAGTGAGTTACCTGTGTCTGCGTTTTTTCTTCTTCTTCTTCCCGTTAAAGCTGTTGAGCCCGTCGACTGTGAAGTCTTTCGCCGCGTCCAATGATGATACTCCTGCGAACAACGACAGAGGTTCACTATCTATTGTTCCAAACTAATAATACAAACGGTATAAATGTTTTGTCATAATTTTTCAAGTGTTCGTCAAAGCGATCAAAGCGTATACAAAATAATCATACTGAATTTACCAGCAGAAACTTAATGGCATCTAAAACTAATTTCTAATCGTATAAGATTGTGGTTGTTTAATGTGTTTTGTATTTAAATAAATAAATTGAAATTAAATTGAATTATAGGACCTATATGTTTTTGTATTGTAAATTTTGTAGGTACTTAACTATTTGTTTTCCAATATAAAAAAATAAAATCAAATAGGATAAATCAATATTTCGTTTCCAAAGGAGAAACGCCATTGTTTTAATAAGCTTGGTTCAAAAATAAAAGTAACATTATTAACCTCCGCAAACTAACCGATAATTGTAACCAGCTCACTCAGGAGTAATTCTACTTACGAGTGACGACACACTATCCGATTCGTCACATAATTACCGCGTGAGATTGCCGCGTGAATTAGTAAACATGCCAGGGGGGAACGTCCCCCGGGAGAGAGGGATACCCCCGGGACAACTGGGTAATTGAATTTGGCGCCAATGAATATGACAATGAATTATTAAATTTTAGACGCTCTGAGGTAGTAAAGCAACAGTAGTACATATACCTCGGCAAAACGATAAAAAGCAAGCTTTTTATCGTTGTCTTCTTTTTATCTTAGCAAAGCATACATTGGTTTCAACCTTGGAATGGTCAAATGCAAGTGTCTTCTAGTCGACCGATTTGTTCTATGATTGTACATTTCTGGGCTAATATGGTTTAAAAGCTTTTTGCCAGCAGATTTGCAGCAATGTAGTTGCACAGGGGAATGTTTTGGCGAGGATCGTGACGGGTTGCGGGACGAATCGTTGTGTAGGGGTGCGGGGGTGCGGGACGTAATGTGAGGTCAGACGGGGTGATAATCCGACTAACATTGTATCAATTTATTAAAGTGTTTATTTCTCTGAGGAGTTGTAAGTTGTTTTATTTGGTTTGTACATGCTCTATTTAAAAAAAACTTACATTGTTGCAAATCTTATACCTACAGATTTATATTATTAAGTAAAATGTTTATACAATGCAACGCAACTTGATGCGACTAAATTAGTGATTAAAAATTGAAATAGCGCGCTACATAGCGCTCTTTCTCCTCTTACGCTCTGCGGGTACCTAAATAAACATAAATTACATAAAGTATGTTTAATTACGTTGATAAACTTTATAATCAGTGGCAGAGTTTTTGAAGTGAAAACTTCTTGGGATGGGGAAAAAACCATTGAACTCGCAACACTGTTACCGTTACCTCTGAATATAAGTATGTCGTAATTGGTGAAGTTTTCACTTCTGTCGGTACTCCCGGAGTGCCACTTTTTTTTACATAACCTTTGCCCAGCACTGGAAAAAAGGATATCTTAGAAATTGGACTTAAATTTTCCTATAGGTTGTTTAAGTTTAATTTTTTTTTAATTAGGTTTACTTTAATTTTTTTATATTTATACAATATGGTAAAGGAACAAGCACAAGCATTATTGATATTGATTGGTTGATTGGTGTCAGTAATAAGAGATAGGAGAAAGATTGCTCTTCTCTATCTTTTTTGTAGGATCTGGAGTTGGAACAAGCTTATGGTCCACTTGATATTATGCGGTAACCATTGCTTATAACAAAGCATTGCCTCGTAAGTCACGCGCCTTAGAATACCCCTTATGATGCACTGTCCTGCCCTCAACTTATACAATCAATGCTCTCGTGTGTAATTTTATTCTAATAATTTTTGATAGAAAAGGTAATAAATCGCCTTAAATAAATTCGAAGCAAACAAGTAGCTAAGCGTTAGTACTGAAAATACATTCTAATTCATATTTCAATAAGTCAAACTAGGTGTTACCAAGGCCTTATAACCGGACAAACAAACGGGCAATGACGGTGTTATAATTTGACAAGGGAACCCTAATGTTATTAACCCGTCAGCAGTAAGGCAGTAACATGTGTCCGAGTGTTCCGCACAATGGGACACGCGGGCGTGACCGATCCCGATGTCCGCTGATCGATTGGCCACGCTTCTAATTGTAAATGGCGATTTATTTCACTGTTTTATAATCAAAATTATTTCTGTTTGTTTTTTAGATGAAAATAAAAAAAAAACATGGTCCTAAAGTTTTATCTTGGCAACAATAAATGGGTCCAATTTAAACAAATTTATTTAGATAGTGATTTTGAAGAGATGGATGGAATGTGTGAAGAACTAGGTATATATGGGTAAGAAGGAAGTGGAACGAGGAAAGAACGACCTTTGTGATTTAAGAAACATTTAATTATTTATTTACTTTTTTATTGCACATTAAATATTCTTTGTTTAATTATTATTAATTTTTGGTACATTGCTGGATGTGTTCGGTTTTGGTTGGCATATATAATAAATAAATAAAAGTATATTTGTGTATGCAATAAAGTATTATAACTTTATAACATTGATTCATAACATAACCGTCCGTAAAATGATCCAAATTTTGAATTTTTTGAGTTTTGCACTCATCCTCCATTTCCCTCTACAATATTATCGTAGCACTGCTACAATATTATCGTAGCACTGATACGAGCTACGAACCAATAATGTATGCCATTACACGACCACAATCCATAACGCACATTAAATCCTACCACTTTAAATATACAGTTGATATTTCCGTGGCAATTTGAGCGATTATTCAACTACCCTCGTTAAAGGACTTTGGATTTTATGACGGTTATTATAAGGTTGGGTTCTGTGTGGTGTAAGGGTATAATTTAAGAGGAAAGGGCCTCGCGGGGAAGTTGCGAGTATACTCGTCACGAGAACCGCCACTTATAGACGGACAAATGTTGTAGCGTAAATATTGTTACGTTTCGAGAATATTGTGCAATTTCAGATACACTTAGCAATTTCAGAAATATTGTGCAGTACTATCTTTATCGTGATTCATTTTATATTTTAAAGTATTTTTACAAGATACCACTCGATATTAAGACGTTATTAACACTAGCTATAACAATTGCAATGCATTAGAGAATTTATAATTAAATTAATAAAAAGATTAAATCAGGGATTCCTAAAGTGTCGACCCCTCGGGAGGTTTTTTATCTTTACGATTTTAATGTTTTTTCAAAAAACAATTACCTACTTAAGCATTTTTACGTAATTCGTATTAATAACTAGTGGTTCGCCCCGAACTGAGATCTCGCGAGTCTTCGATTAAACCTTTTTTTTTTATTCATTACAGAATCAACAGCACTTGATATCAATGAAAACAAACTCTTATAGCTAATGCTTAAGGCCAATAACAGATTCACATTTACATTTAAAATAAAAAAAATATTATTTGTAATCTTTGACTATCAAAATAATGCCACGAAATAAATATCCAAATAACTTGACCTACAGTTGCATTCAAATTACAGGTAACGGAAGTTCATGTTATTTGGTTACTCTTTTTACGGGTACAAGTTACAGTTATTCTGGATTTCAGACTTTTGTTTGCCTATATTGTTTTTTGCCTATATATGTTTTTGGTCTATATTTGTGTTACTTAAGCTACATGCATACCACATTACAGCACTGTGAGGGTCACTGGTGTGCCCTGTGAATTTTGTCAATGCTGTGCTTTTATTATGGCTAATAACTCAAAAACTACAAAAATTAAACTAAAAATAAAAACAGGGTTGAAATATACTAACAAAGACCTTTCATTTGACGTCCCATTTGACCTAAAAGTCTCATGTTAATTTTTTTTACCCCTCTTGAACCCCAATATCTCAACAACCCCCCACATTTTTAGCTTATTTAGTCACACCAAAATTATGCCATCACTATCTACCTATATACCAAATTTCATGATGATCGGATAAAAGCTTCGAAAGTTATCCTCGGACAAATAAACATACATACCTACATACAAACATACATACATACAACGCCGATTTGCCCAAGTTGACTTAGAGATCTCGCTTCACTCGATCAATTATTATTTACACTTGATGTTTACTGAATTTTATGTGTATTTATTGTGTTAAATTATGATGAGAAAATGATGTCAAGGTTTTTCCCCAAAGTTTTTAAATTGGTAGGTATTTTGGATCAATAAGAAAAAACCTGGAGATAGGGTTTTTAAAGTAATTTGGCTATAGAGGTCTGAGGTATCAGTTAATTTTGAAAAAGGGGTCTCTTGCCCAAAATAGTTTGGGAATCCTTGGATTAAATTATAACTTCTCCAATTCCTGCAAAAAATTTAATTTTTGATCGCTATAATTGACTCACAGGTGTGGTGGTGTGACTCACACTCCATAAATTTACCTACATACTATATGTAGGTAGGTATGTAGTACAGTTTGACCACTCTAATTCACTGTTAGTTTATTTGCGGCTAATAATTTATATGAAAATGAACTCGAGTGCAGATTTTAATGGGGCTTATATTTGCAAAAATCTTGTCATAACCCTAGCTTTTTTATCATCAGTCATAGTTGTTTAATTGTCTGAATGCTTTTGTTAAATTAATCATGTCTTGTCTTTATTTGCGGTTTCTTGTTTTAGGGTAATTTAATTTTAATGCGTACTACACTTTTTTATCGTATTCACATATTTGATTTTAATCTAGAACAAAATTTCATGTTATTTTAATTGGTACTAAGTGGACTGTTATCTGTTTTATGGATTAATAAATAACAACAAATATATATATATTTTTATATACTTTTACACTTAGTATATCAAGCGCTTGGGGGCGAGAAGATTCATCATCTCACTAATTTCGACCCTGACATGACAAGAGCCTGCACCACAATTGGTAGTGCATCCTCGTATCAAGACGAAGGTTGCGGGTTCAAGTCCCATCTAGGCTTGAACAAGTTTAAGATGGTTTTAAAAATCTAAGATTCCTCATCTTTTGTCGGCAGAACAATGATAACATTCTCGGCGCTCTAACTCAGTACGCGGACCCGTTAAGATATAAAATAGTAACGATAAAGGGGTACTCATAGACAAGTGCAAACATTACTTCTAATTTATACCTATGCCCACTTTTTACATAGCATTCACGTGACAGGTCCAATAACCTATTGCCGCATTTTGAATACTCACCGATGGCACATGCCTTCGAATTTTCCGTTCCTAGAACATGCCTAGATACTGATCTAATTAATATTAAGGGGCCTTTTTTAATACATATTGCCAAAATAACGTAAAAAGCCAATTTTGCGAAATGATATAAACAACCACTTATGCACCTATTTTCTCGACGCACGTCTCGAACCTTCTGCTTCAGCGTTTTGTCCCAACTCGTCCATAACAGGCAATTATTTCCACATCTCCCCTAGAGTCACGTCTCCTCACATTTTCCACGTATGCAGATTGCCCGGAGCGCTCACAAATAAATCTAATCTGGAGTAAATTGCCCAAGGATTGCCAATTTGCCCCACTCTCCTCGCGATTGGCCCAATATATTGATATAGAAAGCTGCTGAGGATATTGCTAGATTATATTTGAGAGGCTTTGTAGAGCTTTTGGATGAATAAACGCAGTCAGTTGTCAGTGTAAGGGCTCTTATCAACCAAATAACTACTTGTAATCGAGGCTCAAAATTGCTACAAGTTTTGGTTATTAATACCTAACTTCCTCTAAATTTAAATTTAGGCATATCTTAGGACAAGTTCTATCCCAAATTCATTTTAGTGATCCTAACCTTGGTTTGATCATTATGTACAGTCAGCATCACTAACTGGTAACCCCCTGCATGTTATATAACAATATAAACAAATTACTTTCACCACCAGACCATACATTTCTTGAATAGAAACTCACATAATGTGATATATTTTTGGGAATTAAAAGATATAAAAAAAAATATCCTCGGCCATTTCTCCTATTACTGGAAGCGTGAATCATAGCAAAATAGCTCGGAGTCAAATACCAAATGCGAAATTAGAAAGAAATCTCGTAAGGAATACGTCGAGACACGCAATTAAGGTGTGCGCACGAGAAATTGGCAATTTGCGCGTCAGGCCAATTGAGGAAGGCGCACACTGCCTTATTTGATTTGCAGGCTGTCGCGGAAAAATTCATAATACAGGGTGAATTTGTAAATATACTACAGAAGTCAAAAGAACTTTATTCAATGATATTATTAAAATTGTTATTTTATACCATAAGTTAATAAATTCTCCTCTAAAACACCTTCTCCAAGAGTAGTAGAGTTTCTTGTATTCGGGCTGGCCCGGGAAAGTACTACCACCATACCTATATCTGCCACCAAGCAGCGTTGCTTTGTTTCGGTGTGAAGGGTATGGTTGCCGGTAAAATTACAGGAAATTACATGAAGTTTTACGCCTATATGCCTCAAGTTGATGGACGCAGGGCAGTGCACCATAGGGGACGTTGTTAAGGTGCGTGAACTACGAGGCAATACTTCGTTATTAAATTCAATTAAATTCATTTAGTACAAGACAATTTAATAATAAACAGGATTAAAATTAAACAACATTTTAAGTAAATTAAGAGTTAAAGTCCCTCATGTTGTAGGCGATGGTTACCACTTAACATCAGGTGAGTCATATGCATGATCCATCACCTGGAACCTTTGAAAAAACATTCAAATAGGAACACAGCTTCGCGTGCATTACAGCTTGGTGGCAAACTAGGCAATTATAATCCAAATAATGATGTTATTAGATTGTTTTACTTAGAAATCTATCGGGATTTATTTCAATGATTATTATAAATACGGGATTTATCACGTACCGTTTTATCGGTGTTTCGACCGACAATGTTTCGGTTCCATTCGTGAACCTTCGTCCGGTCGTGAGTGCGAGGCGAGACGTGGTTCGGAACGGATCGCACTCACCTGATGAAGGTTCACGATTTGAACCGAAACATTGTCGATCGAAACACCGATAAAACGGTATGTGATAAATCCCGTATTTATGAAAATGTTTTGAGATTCCTCGAGAGAGAGATTGAGATGAAGAGCTTCCTATGGTTGCGAACAACGAATAAAAACTCCTGAACAGCAACTAGTTCAAAATATTAACCTTGTTGGCAACTGAGTCGCCTAATAAGAAATAATACATGGAAACTAGTTGCCGACAAAGAGTATAAAATCCTCAATGGCAACTGGTTGTGAAACTCTGTTGCCATGATCACCAAAAGGGTAAATTTATCTTCTTAGAGATCTTCCTAATAAGTTGATCAAAATAAATGCGACGGGCGAATTGCGGAACGATGCCTAAACGTATTTAGTGGCTAAATATGATTTATGGAGTTATAAGCCATAGAAATACGGAAAATTTTAAAACAAGTCGCTAAATACGTTTAGGGATCGATGTGCAAGCTGGCCTAATAATTAAATATTGCTAAGTTTAACTTCAATATTGGATTAAAGTAAACATTAACAGTTTAACATTAAATTAAGATGTTATTTCTCAAAAAATTTCCGCTATTTAGAAACAGCCTGTATATCTGTGTGGTGGGTGATAATGGGGGTGATTTATTTGAATAGTTGGGAGATTTCTCCCCGAATATTCTGGTTTTCTAGTGGAAATACTAAATAGACTACATCAAACGTACATTAAGTAATGTTTATGTATCCTTTGCCTTTTAGAACACCACAATTATCTATTGCAGCTACATGATAATTATCAATAATCAAAAATTCTGTATTCAATGAAATATTTTAGATCTTTTTGAATCGTCAATTTATACCTGATACGCTATTAAACTGGTTACTCTTTTAAAATAACATGTATTTTCGTACTGTTTGAAAATTCCTTATAAATAAATAATTGATTATTTGACTTGATGTCAATTGTTATTGATCGAGCGAAGCGAGATCTCCAAATCAACTTGGGTGTATGTATGTATGTTTGTTTGCCCGAGGATAACTTTCGAAGCGTTTATCCGATCATCGTGAAATTTGGTATATAGGTAGGCAATGATGGCACAATTTTGGTGTGACTCAATGACCTAAAAATTTTGGGGAGTTGTTGAGATATTGGGGTTCAAGTGGGGTAAAAAAAAATTTAAATTAGGTCAAGTGGGACGTCAAATGAAAGGTATTCATTAGTACATTTGACCCCCGTTTTTATTTTTAGTTCAATTATTGTAGTTTTTGAGTTATTAGCCATAATAAAAACTAAACTTTGACAAAATTCACAGGGTACACCAGTGTCCCCACAGTGCTGTAATTTGGTATGCGTGTAGCTTATGTATCATAAATATGGGCAAAAGTCTGAAATCTAGAATAACTGCAATTTGTAGATATCCCAAAAAAGAATAACCAATATACATGAACTCCCGTTACCTGTAATTTGAATGAAACTGTAGGTCAAGTTAGTTGGTTTTTATTTCGTGGCACTATTTTGATTTTCAAAGATTACGAATATTTTTTTTTTGTTTTTATGTTAGACTCGCAAGATCTCAGTTCGGGGCGAACCACTAGTAAATATTTTACTGACATATATTGGTAAAAGTAGTAATTTTGAGAATATCTTAGAAAGCACCCCACGCTTTTTACAATAAAATAAATTTTTTTCTTAATCAAATTTATCTTAATTTAAATTGCTTAAAAAATATTTTCTACTTTTTAGTTCGGTTATAAAAGCTCGTTCTATTAGTTTTTTAACTGTTATTTTTTTATTTTTTAGTTCAGCTTACTACAATAGCCTATATTTTTTTATCGAATTATGCTACTGTCATCGGCCTTTGATAAGTGTGCAAAATTTCAATTGAATTCGACGTTTTTTTTATTTAACACTAGCTGACCCGCTGAACTTCGTACCACCTTGACGTGCCTTGAATGCCAATGTACGTTGCCCCGGAAGAATTGTCAATCGGCCACCATTAGCTGCATATATATGAAAATGACGACCTCCGTGGCGCAGTGGGCGATTAGCCGGCTGAGACGCAGGAGGTAGCGGGTTCAATTCCCGCCACGAAACAAATGTTTGCATGATTTACAGATATTTGTTCCGAATCTGGATGTTTTTCTATATATTATAAGTATGTATTTATAAAAAAAAAGTATATAAGTATTCTATCAGTTATCTGGTTCCCCTAGTACAAGCTCTGCTTAGTTCGGGGCTTCATAGCGTTGTGTGACATGTCCAGAAATATTTATTTTATTTTTAATCTATTTTAATGAATTTTCTTTATAATTTCTTTTTGCGTGATTTTTCCCGATTTTCTAATTATTCTGCTATTCGGGGCGGAGACAAATCCAACAAATTAAACATCATCAAAATTTGTCCAGCCGTTCTTGAATTATAAATGGTGTAACTAACCCGACTATGTTTTATTATACCTATACATATACATATATAGATTATTTTTTATGATGTTATTGTCATCGGTCCTGGATAAGTGTGCAAATTTTCAATTTAATTTCACGTTTAGAAATGGTTGAAAATGAAGTTCAAAGATTCCATTACATACATACATACATACCAAGCTTGTTAAAAACATTATTGTTGGTCAATAGCTATCATAAGTACCTAAAAAAACACAAAAAATCACATGGCTCGTATTTAACACAACTTAACATTGAAAACGCCGTGCAATGCGAAAGCAAAAACACAAAAAGTTTCGTGCTAAAATTTAGAAGGTAGTAAAAAATGAAATCCAATATTACCTGAATAAAACTGTCGAACCGCTACGGATACATGGAACAAACAAAAATACAATATCAGAGAGGAAAGCCAAGACCATTCAAAAATATAAAATAGCAGTACAATTGTTATCTTAAATAAATAAATAATTCTAGGCATTGTGTGAAATGTATCTATCTAGCCCCAAACTAAACAGAGCCAGATAAATGGTAGAATGTGTTCTTATACCTAACTTTATTTTCTGTATAATACATAGGTACTAATAATTTAGGCATTTTTAATTATAAATACATAAGGCGGGAATTGAACGTTGCGTCCTGCGTCTCAACCGACTCTTCGCCCACTGCGCCATGGAGGTTGCGCGAACAAAAAAAGTGTTGTAAAGTTTTTGGTAGAGGCATCCCTAGAAATTGTAAAGGAGAGTGCACTTTGGGCCCGAAAGTACTGTACATAGTACCTGCAGAAAATATGACAGTGATATCTACTATGTTATTTGTAAAGGTACTTAATCACTTGTCGTAATTACCATCAGCTAATGGTAATTAACACTGGCTCTGCTGCTTGTTGACACATTTGATATAGGTACTAATCATAATGATTTTACTCTGTTCTGTTTGGTTGATGTAAGTTATGATCTAGCGCTCTCTTAAAAATATAAAAACCAACATCTTGTATCTACCTACCTAGACTGAATCCAGATTCACAAATAATAACATTTATGATTTATTGAGGCAGTTTAGTGTTTTTATTTATTTCAAAATCGTATTACAAGCTGTTCCATGACATTGTATTTTTAACAAAAAAGATCAATCATAGATAGAGTCTTCTTAATTTTTTTTGTAATTTCTTCTTTTAGTATTGTTTATGAAACCGGGTTGTTACATGCTCCCAATAGATGGCGTAGTTATCACATATGTAAACTTGTTTTAGAGCGACTTGTGCAACGATGCCCAGTCGTATTTAGTGCCTAAATATGTTTCAGTGAGTTATCAAATCAAACAAATATGTCAAATTCAAACGTGTTTAATCACTAATTACGTTAAGGGATCGTTGTGCAAAACTCAATTTGAGCTGCAAGTTCGATTACGTAATTCAAAGCTAAAAAATTCCACACTCATGGACCTCTAAGATCATTCATACTCAGTTGTTTTATTCCACCAAAAGATGGCGTAACCTCAATGCACTAGCAATCGCGTGCTAAAACTAAAAACTTTTTCGTCTGCACTATTACATAGTCTGTGACATTACCATTTAATTTTCGAGATCTGAGATGATATCACATTACATGCCAGTGTTCCCACAGTCGCAGGTGTGAATGAAAAACGAGCAAAGACAAAGACAAAAGGCTATAGTGGGTCTCTTTGTCAGATATTATGATCTTGGTTTGCGAGGACTGGTTTTGTGTGGAAGTAGGTTGTACGATGAGCGAGGAAGGAACTGATACATCGCAAAATAAGCTTTAAATAAGGAAATTTCTTGCGATAAACAAGTAAGTTTTTATTAAAAAAACAACCTTACTGATTTTTTTTGGTTATAAGACTTTGTAACAAAAGAGTTTATAAAACGAACGTAAGTACCTAGGGATAATGCACTGTTTTTCTACTCACATACCGTTCAAATAATATTTTAAATATGAACAAATTAATTGCATTGTATTTACTTTTAAAAGAGAGTAGGTCAGAGCCTCAGCTCTGGCATAATAGGATGATGATGATGATTACATTGTGTTCAATAGTTTAAATAGTCGTTTATCAATGGCACCATTTTGAAACGATTGATAATTAAAGACATTGTCATTAAAACAAATATTGATCTACGCCATCTCTCGGATAAATAACGAACAAAATGTTATAATTAGAACTTAGACAATACCATTCAATTAGTAAGTTTTAAGTAAACGTGTGTCAAGTTATCAGATAACTTAGCATTTACGCAATCACGCGGACGACACTTTTTAATTATGTATTGTTTGGTAGGTTTAATTTGAACATGTGGTGCGTGAAGGTAGCTTAACAGGTGTTTGCATAAAGTGGTAACAAGGATACACAATTAGGCCTTTTTAAATATAGGCGTTTATTGAAATATTTAATTAAAATTGATTATTGGGGCTTTAACTCATAATCAGGAAGTGTGACGACATTCCCATGTGCATGATATTTGTCGGGACCAATATGTATTATAGTCTTTATCTACAGTTAGTACATATCTCCTTTATCTATTTCTTATGTTGTAAGTGCAGTGATGAATTTGAATTTGATTTGATTGAATTCATTGATCTACCAATTACCTTATTTAAATTGTTTTACTAGTTTCCGCCCACGGCTTTGCACGCGTGTTTTGTCAATAAATACTCTCTACGACTCAATTCAGGGTATCCAGGTACGACATTATCTATCTTTATAGCATCATAAATCAGTTCAGCCGTTACAGTGTGATTGAGAAACAAACAAACATTCAAACTTTCGTATTTGTAATATTAGCGTGATTAGTATGATGAAGTGATAATGTCTATCAGATAAGGACCTGATTTGTTTATATAATTTTGAATTACTGTTCTCTAGGACAACTAGAAGAATCTCTTGTAGATTATTACATTGTACTTTTATGACATAACGAAAAAAAATTATGAATATTAAATTATACATTTTGTTAAATAATAGTGATTTCTTTATTTACAAATTGCACAGTACCCAAATTTTCTCATAAACAGCATCAGAGATAGTTTATTTAGACTCCTGTTTTATTTTTAATAAAGTCTTTATAGTTTTTGAGTTATTAGCCATAATAACAACTGAACTTTGACAAAACTCACAGGGTACACCAGTGACCCCACAGTGCTGTAATTTGGTATACGTGTAGCTTAAGTAAAAAGTCAGAGATAGGTCAAAAGTAGTCAAAACTCATAATAAAAAACGCATTAAATAAAACTCCGCGCTAAATTATAACATTGCCATTTGGCATCTATCTAACGAGCTAAACGGCATAACGGCGTTACGCGGAAGCCTTCGAGAAATCATTTTCGGGGGAGTAGCCCCTCGGGCCTCGTTACGAGGTGTGGGGGTTGCAATTTTTTGAAAACGATATTGTTGAGCCCTTGCGAGGGAAGGTAATGACGTAAGAATACACCAAGTGCAAGGGAAGTGATTAGTGCTGGTGATAAGTTGCTTGTGGAAAATATCAATAATTGCGTTGGTGATGAATGATAAAATGCAACCAGATTAAATTATCAAATGGATAAAAAATAAAATGGTTCCGCTTGTATGTATCAAAGTGGTCCTTTTTTGAACACTTTTTTTACCAGAATGAGTCGTTCCTTCAATGTAGAAAAAAAACATGTTTAGTTAAACTAAAGTATTCTTTAAATACACCTAGAATCGTTAAATTATTTTAAGTAAGGTCATTTAGGCCAACGAATAATACGAGAATCCCCTAAACATTCAATAACAACAACAACAACAAGCTGGACATTTCACACAGAGCTATCTAGCCCCAAACTAAGCAAAGCTTGTACCTACTGTGGGAGCCAGATAACTGATATAATACTTATGTACCTACTTTTTTTTGGTGTACTTAAACACATACTTACATATATAGAGAAACAACCAAACTCGGAACAAATATCTGTAGGTCATGCAAACATTTCTTTCACGTCGGGAATCAAACCCGGAACCTCTTGCGTCTCAGCCGGCTATTCGCTCACTGCACCACGGAGGTCGACAAACCAAGAAATGGTTTACCTGACGATCGATGATGGCCAAAAATCTCTATTCCCACTCATTCAATTGTCCAGTTCAATTCACTGAACTAGTAAGATTTTTTCTTACTGGCCCAGTTATAAACGAAAGTACCAAACCAGTAATAAACCAAAAATAAACCAAAGTTTTACCTGTGGATTCTCAATTCAATTTTCAAACCGAACTATAAAACTGAACGAATTGAAGTCAAAAGGTCATCATTTTTAAGAACACTTAATTGTAAGTTTTTATTCTATCTATAAAAAACATAAGGAAGTAGACATATATAGCAAGGATTTTGTCAACAAAAATGTTGTTAGCATGTTAGCTAACAGGAGATCGATAACCAATCATTCAACTAAAAAGTCCAATGAATCAGAAACTACAAATAAGCTCAGAAAAGAATACCTATTACGCATCCCACTCGAGGGTGTCGAAGGAAAAAAACCGCATCATTACCAACACAGCCGAACGGACATGCGCATTCGGGTGAGAAAATATAATGGTTTGTTAGATACTGTTTCTTTCTGATTGCCACAGTGTAGAATATACAGTAACACAGCTACATCAGTAAAATGTCTGAGGTTCACTCAGAGAAGAGATTATTCCATTACAATAATAACATCACAATTTACTACTAGGTACTTGTTCTTAATAAATAAAACTATTTTTTTTTATAAAAAATATGGGTATAACCGAAACGGTAGGTCCGTGATAAGTCCCGTATTCATAATAAGTTAAAAAAAAACAAAATCTAAATCATTATGTACCGTAATGTTTGCAAGAACAATGTCTTGAATCTTCCTCAATTTGATTACCAGGTTTTGCGGAATACACGATATGCACATAGTAGGGATCATCATCATCATACCAACCACATGACATCCACTGCTGAACATGAGCCTCTCCCATAGACTCCCAGAGCGACCGATCGTGTGCGGCCTGCACCCATCGGCTCCCAGCAATCTTTTTCCATCTAGTGGGGGGCCGTCTTACGCTGCGCTTTCCAGTACGTGATCACCACTCAAGAATCTTTCTGCCCTAGTGGGGTGTATTAAAACCAATATAATTTGCTTACTTTTTATAACAAGTTGATGGACGCAGAGCAGTGCATTGTAGGGCACGTTCCTAAGTGTGTGACCTACGAGGCAATGTTTTGATATAGGCTATGGTTACCACTTAACATCAGGAGGGCCATTTGTCACGTCCATGGTATGAATATTCAAAAAAAGTGGCACTCCGGGAGTTTTTTTTTAATGTTATTTCTGGGAAAAAAGGTTTACGGCCCATCTGATGGTAAGGGATCACCGTCGCCTATCGATACCGGCAACACCCGGGGTATTGTCGATGCGTAGCAGGGTAGGGACCCTGTAGAAACCTTTTAACATTTCTCTTGAAGCGTGCCATGTCGTAGCCTAACGGGAAAACCTCAGAAGAAGGAGTGCCGACAGAAGTGAAAATCTGAACAATTTCGAGATACTTACATACAGAGGTGTCGGTAACGGTAACAGTGTCGCGATTCCAATGGTTTTTTCCCATCTCAAAAAATGCCCAACGTGCCTAAAGAAGTTTTCACTTCAAAAACGTTACTATATATTTTTTTAAATATTTTTGTTTGTCAAGCTATCGCTCATTTTGACAAAATACTGCTTAATTATAATAATTAAAAATTATTTATTTTTTATTAAATGAATAAATAAAATAAATTAATAAAAAAAATACAATGGAAAAAGCAATAGGATCACAAAGGCTAGTTCGATTAGATTAGATTATTTCTATTAATAGTACTTAACTGACATATTATCTGTCCATATAAGCCACTAATAGCGGGCATTGCAGCTACTAAAACTTAAGGTTCATTTATATTAAAGTATTCATTTATGCAACATTTTATTGCATTGCATTGGTATAGGTGTAATATATGTATTAGTTTAGCTACTGGCTTCACCTCTGTAACCCGGGCGTTAGTGGGCGGAGTCGGACACAGTAACTACCAGTTAGTTATTGGCCACTTCTATCGACTTCCTTTACCAGTCCACGGACTAATGGAGCATGCTGCAGCTTCATCCATAAATTGTTCACAAGAATGCTATGTTGTTGTCCATTTTTAGTATTTCTAACTAGGTATTAGAAAAAAAACAATTACCTATTTTCAGATAAGTACCTACTACTTTAATAAAATTAAGACGTGACTTCAAATGTAGTATATCTACTTAGACATTAATAAGTTAATATGTCAGAATATCCATTGGCATTAATGACACTAATATTATAAATGCGAAAGTTTGGATGTTTGTTCATTTATTTGTTTCTTTGTTACTCAAGCACGTCGTAACGGCTAAACGGATTTCGATGAAATTTAGTAGGTATGTACGTAGATCATAAGATGACTTACCACATAGGATACTTTTTACCTCATAAATCAGGTCCCATGGGACAAGAATGGGGTATCAAATCAACTAGCAACAGCGAGGTTAGCTTCATTTCTAGGTTACATACACATTTAGTGGTGTTACGCGTACATAGTCGCGGGCAACAGCTAGTTATTATTATAAATTCGAAAGTAATCCTATTTTTCTCTCTGTTTGATACGTTATTACTACTGTTACGAGCTGAGGGTTCGGGATAAAATAATGGGAATCGATCTGACCAAAATAACACTTTTATTCAACACTAGAACGATGAATACACGAACTTGGTCACACGTAATCACAACACACTAATTCACACCACTGGTGCATCACTTATAGTCACCGAAATGATCGCACGTATAGCTTAATCCAGATTTATTCGGGAGCAACTACTGTTCACGCGAGACCCTTCTCCACGTCAGTCCTCCAGGGCCTCGCTGAGACTAACTCACTCAGACTGACTGTCCGGCCATCTCTCCGGCCTATTTATATCGCACACATTTTGATTGTTCGAGAACGATGTCGATCCTTCCAGGAAAGGGTCGGTCCTTCGACACAATGGCCACTCCCCATTCTGCGAAACCACAAACAATAGCAACAATAACACAGCAAGACAAAAGCGTTCGAGAAGGTTCGATTATTACTCATTGTTTAACAGCCTCGGCGTAACACTACTAAACGGCAGCAATGATTTCGATGAAATTTGGTATACAGATAGATTATGACCTGAATTGACACACTATTTACTGACAAACCACGTGTGCAAAGTCGCGAGCGGAAGCTTGTAGTACATACATTAAGATGGTACATTTCATAGATCCTTTGAATACAACATTTGTCGTGTTATGTTGAAAAAAGATACACAAAACTAAGTAAAGTTGTAAACGTTTGAAATCACAAACAATCAAAACGGCTGCACCAAAATCCACCAATCTTAACTTAATTAATAATATACAACCTGTTCTGTTATGACATTAATTTAAAACACACATCCGGAATCGTATTAACTGTTTTTAGAGGTGGGTTTAATATCGGTAGCTTGAATATTTATCCAGCAACCGATACATTTACCGACACAATATTTAACGTAGACATAGACAAACATTTGCTAAAAACAACACATAATACATTAACGTAAATCGGTGGTGCCTTTGAAACGATGCCGGTTAGTCAATTTAACAGGTACCTACCTACTTACATGATTACCTATTTTATACAGGCTGTTCATTGATATTTTAGGACTTGATGGTTGTTTGAAAATTGAAAATTATCTATGGTAATGAATTTGAAAAAACCCTATTTTTCTACTACCCGTGTTTTCATTTAATGTCGTACATAACAAAGCACGTAGTATAAGCAAAGTGTTAGTTTAATGTATAACGTTATCATGTGTGCCAGTCCTTAAGGTATTTATAGATATGGACCATGTAATCATAATTTTGCATGTGCGCATTTTTGCCTGAAATAAACGATTTATTATTAATATTTATCTATAACAGCCCGAACTAAATATTCTTCTGTCATCAGTAAATTTTCCAATGAGTTGGTACTCGAGTGATCCCGAGTCATTACCGACGGCGAGCTCGATGGCCAGGTAATGAGCAGGCACTTTCAGACACACCCCCGATTGCGCTACTGAATGGCAATGGTGAACGAGGCTGTGGTAATCATTTATATTTGTAATAAAATAGAACTATCCGTCTTTCTGTCTGTCCATGGCATCGCAAGTTCCAAATTAGATCAACAGAAGAGCAGCGCTCCAGCATAGTAACATGCAGTAGCATATGCTGAGCTGAAGTCCATTCCGCCATCATACTGGATCATCTTGTGTTAACAAATGTGCTTTTGTAATTGTAATTTTATATTTAATGTGAATATGTTTAGTTTAAATTGTTTCAAAT
Organism: Philereme transversata; assembly: GCA_963924445.1. Taxonomy (NCBI): domain Eukaryota; kingdom Metazoa; phylum Arthropoda; class Insecta; order Lepidoptera; family Geometridae; genus Philereme; species Philereme transversata. Next base: position 1,202,239 of record OZ004341.1, on the reverse strand, counting down.
TATATATTTTTTTGTTCCTTTGTGATGCAAATAAATGTATTTTCTCTCTTCTTTCTTTCTTTAAATGAAAACTGGTGTTTGCGAGCTAATTATTAATAATGTGGAAATTGGGGCAGCCAGCCAAAAGGTCGGAGATATTTCATTTTTTATAAGTTAGGTACCTACTTATATTAATTTCATAATACAGGATCACTTTGAGCAGGTGATGTAAGTGCTGCAGGCAACATTAGCTTAGGAAGAGATATTAAAAGTATGTATATCTATCTGTGACGCATGTAGCAACCAAATTTCTAATCCGTGGTATGTTATCATTTATGTTATGCATATGCGTTTTCATTTGATGTAGCAGATCTCATGCTCAACCAGTATAGTTCATGCAATCCTCCTTTTAGGAAATAACTCTTAAAGAATTTTTCCTTTTCTAAAACTGTCCATATGATCACTATTATGACATTCGCCATTCCCATTTTGCTACCGCAACTGGGGCGCAAGACTATTATAATTGCTAATGGGACTCACTTTGATATTTTGGAACTTATCGGTCCCCTGTCAATAGCAACCCTATATACCTACGATAAGGTTGATATCCCCTTGTAGGGAGAAAGGGGGTATTATATTATATAAAGCTCGATTACCACTGACTCACTGACTGATTGACATCATTGTTCTCCCAGATGCCACCTCGTAGGGGGGAAATGTTTGGTGGGATCGTATAGAGGGAGTTCCGGTGAGTTGGGAATAAATCCTAAAGTACCCCTTTTGTCCCCCATTCGCTCCCATCGACATCGTATCTCGGAAAGTATAGGTCTTACAGCGTTGGTGCAAAAACTAATGTTGCTGAGGACATTTTTTTATATCCGGTTCCATGAAAAAAAAATTGACTTTCATACAAAAAAAAATTGTCCCATACAAAATATTTCTGTATGAATACCGTAAACCGTATATTTCGTTTGCCGTAATTTTCATACTGTTTTTGTAGGGAGCCCACGGCTTGTGTGTACTATAAAATTACTGTAAAATTTGCTTGATTCTATATAATGATTGTGGAGGGGCATGAGACAACTTTCATAGTTTTTGCAAAGGTCATCATCATCATTTTGGAACATCCAATTTTTTTTTTTTTTTAGTATGCAACGTTCATCATGTTTATTTTGGAACATCCACATTTTTTTAATTATGCCTCATCCACAATGATCACTTTGGAACGTCAATTTTTTTTTTTTATTATGCAACATCCACTGTGATCATTTTGGTACATCATTTTTTTTAATTATGCCTCATCCACAATGATCACTTTGGAACGTCATTTTTTTTTATTATGCAACATCCACTGTGATCATTTTGGTACATCATTTTTTTAATTACGCCTCATCCACAATGATCACTTTGGAACGTCAATTTTTTTTTATTATGCATCATCCACTGTGATCATTTTGGAACATCATTTTTTTTTCAATTATGCCTCATCCACTATGATCACTTTGGAACGTCATTTTTTTTTTATTATGCAACATCCACTGTGATATTTTGGTACATCATTTTTTTAAATTATGCCTCATCCACAATGATCACTTTGGAACGTCAATTTTTTTTTTATTATGCAACATCCACTGTGATCATTTTGGTACATCATTTTTTTAATTACGCCTCATCCACAATGATCACTTTGGAACGTCAATTTTTTTTTTTTTTTTATTATGCATCATCCACTGTGATCATTTTGGAACGTCATTTTTTTTTATGCAACGTTCATCATGATCTTTTTTGCAACGTTCAATTTTTTTTTATACAACTATTATCATGATCATTTTGGAACATCCAATTTTTTTCTCTTTGATTGCTTGTTCCACTTCGATATCCTCTTTGATTGCTTCTTCCACATTGGTATCCTCTTTGATTGCTTCTTTAACTTTGATATCCTCTACGATTGCTTGTTCCGCTTCGATATCCTCTTTTATTCCTTCTTCATCTTCAATATCCATTGGATTGCTTCTTCCACTTCGATATCGTCTTTGATTGCTTTTTTTACTTCGTCATCCTCTTAGAATGCTTCTACCACCTTGGTATCCTCTTTGATTTCTTCCTCAACTTTAATTTCCTCTTTGATTGTTTCTGCTACTTCGATATCCTATTTGATTGCTTCTTTCACTTCAATATCCTCTTTGATTGCTTCTTCCACTTCGATATCATCTTTGATTGCTGCTTCCACTTGGAAATCCTCTTTGATTTGATTGCTTCTTCCATTTCGATATCGTCTTTGACTGCTTCTTACACATGGATATCCTCTTTGATGGCTTTTAACAGCTCGATATCCTCTTTAATTACTTCTTCGACTAAAAGAAAAACACGCGAGCTGCCAGCAGCTCGCGCACAACGCAACCTCTAGTTTTATTATAAGATCAGTGGCTTTAGAGAGAGGGGTTGGATCCTAATCGTAAAACGTTATTGTTGTGTGAAAATGGATTAAATTAAATTTGTGTTTTTGTGAATTGTTGAGATACTTTTTCGTTTGTGTTGAATCTAGATTAGAAAAGAACCCTTGTGCCGACGCTGTAACAACTTGATTCAACTATGATGAGTAATCAGTTACCAAAAAAATATTAATTTTTAGGGTTCCGTTCCTATAAAGGAAAAAAGGAACCCTTATATGATCACTTCATTGTTCGTCTGTCTGTCCGTCTGTCAAAACCCTTTTTCTCAGAAACTTATTATCAAATAAGTAGGTCTACGTTCCCTTGAAGCTTTAAAATCAAGCTTATAAATGTAATGAACTGAAATCAAATTAATTTTTTACTAAAACACTGTAATGTTACGTATAAAGTGAGGAGCACATGTTTTTGCATAAGTATACGCAATCAAAAAATACGGCCATGTATGCCGCATATTTTGCACGCAAATAAATCAAAACCTATAGAGTACTTCCCGTTGACCTAAAATAATGAAATTTAGCAAGAAGCAAGGTCTCACAGTCACAGCACAAGTAAAGGAAAAAAATACAAAAATCGTTAATTTGTAATAATGTAATAAAATCTGATCAGTCGAAATCCGAGCTGTTGAGGGTGTTTTTTTACTCACACAATCCATCTTGTGGGGTGTCTTTGAATAAGTCTTATAAAAAGGTTATAAGGTTTGTTAATACAAGAGCGATACCGTTTACGAAATATAGAGCCCCAAAACTGACATTTAGTCGTATAATACCTATATAGCTTTAATAGCTCTAGATGGTAATTGTGTACAAAACTACTCTACCTTAATTCTTATCCGGCATTAGTAAAGTGAGTTGTTATAAATTTAATTGTTTAGTTGTTCATGTTGTTTTCTATCTATTTTTATTTATTTTTAAGCCCGAAGCCCGATCTTTCCATAGGTCCCTACATTGTGCTATTTTTGACCTGTCCTTATCTTATAAGTCCAGTTCATCTATCTATCTTAAATCAATACGCTTCATCATCATCATCATCATAAGCCCACGTTAGACCCCAGCTGAACTTAGGCCCAATACGCGCCCCTAAGCCCGGTCTTCGGCTCTTCTCATCCAATTTCTGCCCGCCGCGGCATCGCTCCACCTAGCCGAGGGGCGGGGGCGCCCCACACTACGTTTGCCAAGACGCGGTCTCCATTCAATAACTCGTTTACCTCAACGGTTGTCGGTTCTCCGACATATATGCCCATCCACTGCCACTTCCAGTTTGCTAATCCGCTGGATTAAGGCGGACCATGGTTCTCTGTCGGGTCATCATCATCACTGCTGAACATACGAGAAGGCCTCTCTATAGATTCCCAGAGCCACCGATCTTGTGCGGCCTGCGCCAAACGGCTCCCAGCAACCTTTATCGGGTCATCTTTCCATCTAGTGGGAGGTTGTTTCCGCCCCAACGGCCGTCGGTTCTTCGAGCAATGTGCCTTGCCCACTGTTACTTCAGCTTGATAAACTTTTGTGGTATGTCAGTGACTTTGGTTCGTCTACGAATCTCCTCATTTCAGATTAGATCATAAGACACCGAGCATACCTCTCTCATAGCACGCTGAGCGATCTTGAGCCTTCTTATGAGGCCCATAGGGAAGTACCACGTTTCGGATCTATGTCGGATATAAATGCAGTGGTCCGGAAAAAAAAGACACCGCCGCGGTGGTAGCGAGTCCTTACTCGTACCTATATACTAATGATAAGTTACGAAAATTTGTTTCCGGTTTTCTAGTTTGAAGGAGAGTGGTCAAAAGTGCCAGTGGCAATACCAACATAGGCACCAAATGTTACAAGTGGCCACATGGTGTCTCTCACGGCTGGTAACCGGACCCGTACAATTAGTCGCCACTCACCACCGCCTCGTGTTTGTGTTGTGTTGACATCTCGCGATGCAACTTAATGAACTGTTACATTTCTCTCGATGTTGTTTAATTTGACATTGGATACCTACTCTCTTAGATTGTAAGGCGAAAGTATTTTTATTTTAGAAATTGTGTTTGTATCGCAATTTGGATGTTATTCTGATATATGTATATTACCTACATTGAATTACTTGTATTCCATAATGTAAAAAATCAAAATTTAAGTTTTCAATTAAATCTTAAAGATCAGTTTGATTATCATTTTATATAATAATAATTTCATTAATTAATTTTTAAATTGTTGTACGTCTAAATTATAACATTTTTTTTTCGAATTGAAGCAATTTCTGTTCCAATCTTTTTTATAGTCTTTGGGTTGTAAATTGAACGATTTACCAACTTTATGGAGTCTAAGAGTCGCAACAGCGAGTTTACCTTTATTTCTAGTAGGTACCCACCTATTAAAATTATGATTAGGTATCGCTATTTTTCTTATTGTTGTGAACATACCTACATCAGGTTTTCATTGATTTTTTGACAAGGAAATGCCATTATATTCTACATAGTTTCTTTAAATTTATGACATAGTGATAAGACCGCCCAATGATTTGTGGTTTTTTATTTTCTTATGTTTGTTTCCTTTGTTATAACAATAAAGTGTTTACATTCATTCATGCTATGACGGATCGGGGCTACCCAGATAGGGTTGCCATCTCCAAATTTTGAAATCCAGGATTTGAAGGTAGAAATACCAGGACATTTCAGTTTAAAACCAGGACGCACTATGTATGTCCTGTGTTTGAAATCCTCATGTAAACTCTCGTATAAGCTTATATTGGAAAAGGTACGAAAAGCCTTCCACGTTGCTTCTTTGTTTCAAAAAATGTCCACGAAAACACAAGCGATGCGCGGGCCCAGTGAAATAAGGATTGGAGATAGTAGTGGCGCTTGACTTTTACACAAAAACCTTTAAAACCCCAGGACGCTACTTAAAAACGATCCAGGACAGCCCAGGACGCCCCAAAAAGCAGGACATGTCCTGGGAAAACAGGACGGGTGGCAACCCTATGATGATAGGGTAGCCTTGTCAACAATACGCGCTCGGTCTTAACATGACCAAGTCCTAAGGAGCGATAACATCATCATCATCCTCAACCTGAAACACCCACTGCTGGGTGCTAGACCCTTATACCATCCTTCTCTGTGCATATTACACTAAAATACATTTTTTTTTACATAAGTATTGAAATGGCAGTACGAAAAACCCCAACTTCCTCCAAAAACACCTTTTCTATTATTATCCATCTGTATCCAAATTATTTTCCCGCCGAAACCCAATATCCAATCACCACATTAATATACTACTTGTTATTATAACTTGTCGCCACTTAGCGGAACAAAACAGCGGTTTCTCTGACATTTGACACCTACCCTCACCCGCACACCAAACCCCACCCTAAATTCACAAAATAAAGCTGAAATTTCCTTATCAGTTGTAAGTGTCAGTTTTCATTTTTCTTAAGCTAATATGAACCTTAGCTGGAGACTGTAGGGTTGAGTTTTGGTTGGGGGTAGAAAGTGTCAATATTAACAGGCGCTACTTGTCTTAGGTGTCAAAAAAAGTTTCGTAAATGTTTCGGGTAATTGAGAACGTTGAGTCGGCGCTTAGATTAGACCTGTAGGGTAGCCAGAGAGATAATATTAAAGTGATGTTATAAAAGATTATCATCATGTTTTTTTATTAAAAGCAAACTTCGACCACATCACTTACCTACGAGTACCACCAGGTAAGTCAACCACATTATTATTACTTTTTTATCCAAAGGTACTCCTGTCATTAAAACCACTGTTATTGATTTCATCATATACGTAACGGGAGATCAGGTAAGTGATTCTCAATATAATCTGGTGAGGTTCTGTATCATGAAATATCGTGTCGTCGTACACACAAATAAAAACAATATGTAGGTGCAAATTACTTGATAGTGGACGCAGTAAAGGATCTATGCGAACTGTTAAACACATAAAAAAATCTTTTGATATTCTTGGTCTAACTTATATTCCTGGTCAAGTTATCATTTACATTTTAAAATATATTTTATCTTTTATGCATAACAAGTGATAATATACACATCATTCAATGTATCACAAGTGTTAACAGACTCATGTTAGACAAGTCCAATAGAGTGATTTCAATTATGTAGTTGCCTGTCATTACCTATAGCATATCTAGATTCTGGTTTTTAAACATTAGTATTTTTTTTATACCACCACTATATAGGTAAGTATAGTTATTCTTGTAAGTAGGTATTGAGATTAGGTTTTTAAACAAGAAAGAAAACATCATTGACAGATATTTACCATAATTTTAGTGTTTTTGTGTTTCGATATTTCGGCACAGTTGCAAACAGTCTTCGAAACAATGATTAAAGTTATATTTTTGACAAAGTCAGATCTTCTACCCCAGTTTTAGAGACCCAGTTTGTATTGGCCGTAGACCTTACAATGAAGCCAAAGAACCAATAAGTCAACAGCCCAAATTCAAACACAAAACAACCCTAATTTTGAAATTAAAAATGGCGTCCTCTAAACAATAGCAGCAAATAAGGCCATCACACATTGTTTTAGAAACAATAAACGCGCCATCATGAAATGTCAAATCTACAGCGAATTCCACCCCGCGGCATTCCAAATATGAAATTCCCGCGCAAAAATGGCGGCGGAGGTAATTTTTACAAATGGCTGCCGAGATCCAGTCAGGTGGTCTGTTGTGCGGAGCTTTTCATAGACACCGCTAGGGCTAAACAAACACACGTCATGCGCCCTAAAAGACCTACTATTATTACCTACCGTGCACTAGTTTCTACCAGAAACTCGCTCCATTTAGAAACAACAGTTTGATACGGTAAGTAAAATGAAGTGATTTTGTGGTATCTTTATCAACACCTAGTTTGAGTAAACAAATTTTCTAAGCGTCAACTCCAAACGAATTCTTTGAACCCTGCCAACTCAAAAGTCCTCTCGCCCCTCTACTTCCAATCTATAACTAATTCTAACGTACACAGAATAGGGTTGAACTTTGTACGATGGGTGTATCGGTTTATGATTTGTGGTAAGTAGTGGCAACTGTGCGAAGTTTTGGCGTTTGGCGGATTCATTACTGAGACAAAGGAGTGAGGGGAGGTGTTCTCCCCACTCGGCCACTTTCCTAAATCACCGACAAATGTATTGTAGCTGGGTGGCGGCTGGCGGCTCCGCGCGTGCCAGATCGATTTGCGTGTGCGATATTTGTTGTATTGAAATGTCTGGAGATTACAATAGAATATAAAACTTTAATTTGACACACACATAACGCATTAGTACAAACCATTAGAGGACAAGAAAATAACAAAAACAGTTTGTTAGTTTCAGTTTGTTTTCAAAGAACAGGAGAATGAAAAAGAAATGTAATTAACCGCCCCGAACTGAGATCTCGCGAATCTCACATAAAAACAAAAAAACATTATTTATAATCTTTGACTAACAAAATAGTGCCACGAAATAAAAACCAAATAACTTGACCTACAGTTTCATGCAAATTACCGGAAACGGGAGTTCATCGTAACGGGTTACTCTTTAGTGGGATAGAAATTGCAGTTATTTTGGATTTCAAACTTTTCCCTATAGATATTTGTCACTAAAGCTACACGTATACCAAATTTCAGCACTGTTGGGTCAATGTGTGTGAATTTTATCAAAGATCAGTTTTTATCATTTTTTTTATTCATTACAGAATCAACAGCACTTGATTGATAGCTAATGCATAATGCCAATAACAGATTCACATTTAATAGACCTTTAAGAAATTAGTCGCCTAGAGAAAAATATCAAAAACACAATACATATAGTAATTAATTAATTTTCAAGGAATTTAGTAATTTAGTAGGTACGCATTTGACGAATGAAAGGGAAGGAGGGATGCTGTGTAAATGTGTATACTTGAGGGGGTGAGGGAGGGAGTGTAGTGTTTTGTGTAGTGTAGTTCTTTGAGTTTCAGAATATTTTATGGAACGCGCTATATATGATTAAGAACAGATATAACTTGTTTCTTAAAAGATACCTTGCTATTAGAGAGGATGTATATTCCTGAAAAAACCTTGTTGTAGCTATCTAGCGTGCGACAGATGACCGAGTTTTGGGTATAGTTGGTGTGACTGAAAGGAACATGAAAGAGGGTTGTGTGTCTAGTACGTTTAAAGGGCGTTTTGAATTGAAGAACGAGAGCCACTGTTCGGGACTATCAATTCTATTACTGCAAACGTCGTGTAAAAACAACATCTGCAGCAAAGAACGCCGATCCTTTAACGGCATGAGTTTATGAACCCTACACGATTCCTCGTAAGTCATGCTTATTTTACAATCAAATCAAATCAAATCAAATATTTTTATTATAAATAAAACATGGGAACAAAGAAAAGACAATGGGTGCGATAGTTTAAGGTTTTAATGTATTTGGATTGAATGCGCTCAATATCTTGCTCATATATTATGTATTATGGGTTCCACATAGTGCAACAGCATTCTGAGACGCTACGAACATAAGAATAGTAAAGAACTTTAATACATTCAGCGTCGGAGAACTGCCGACTAACACGTAAGACAAACCCTAGATTTCTGCAAGCTTTTGCAACCACTGCCGCGACTTGATCAGACATTAACATTTTCGAGTCAAAGATTACTCCAAGATCTCGTGTATTAATTTTGTGTTCCAAAGGTATATTGTCTAATTCATATTGGTATGTTACTTTTTTAATTTTACGAGTGAAGGAAATTTGGAAACATTTTGAAGTATTTACTCCAATTCTATTATCGCGATAGTAGTTACATAGCCGTTTAATATCATTTTGCAGCTTCTGGGAGTCTGCTTCAGTTTTTATAAAAGCGTAGATTTTGGTATCATCAGCGTACATGAGGAATTTGGCAAACTGAAAACAACTACCCACATCATACAGGTAAGCAGCGTCAAACAGGGGCCCCAAAATAGAGCCTTGAGGGACTCCAGAGGGAACATCTACAAGATCAGAACGGTGTCCAGCAACAACTACAGCCTGCGAACGATTACGTAGATAAGACTCTGTCCACCTGAGAAGATTACCACGAATTCCTAGCTCTTGGAGCTTACGAAGAAGGATTATGTGATCAACGCGATCAAACGCCTTCTCGAAATCAGTATATATTACGTCGATCTGAAAACCTTCATCCATTCCACGAAGAACGTCGTTAGCAAAAGTTGAGAGGTTAGTATTAGTTGAGCGACCTTGCACAAAACCATGTTGTTCCGATGGAATGTGGCGAAAGATGAGTGGGTAAATATGGCTGTAAACAACCCTCTCCATTAACTTACTTAGAACATTGAGGATTGATATAGGCCGATAATTAGAAATAACTGTCTTAGTACATTTTTATGTACGTGCACAATATTTGCAGTTTTCCAAAAATTTGGAAAATATCCTTCAATGAAACATCTATTAAAGATTATTATGATTCTATTAAAGATTATGGCTAATAACTTAAAAACTAAATATCTTTTATTAAACATGCCATTTGACCGGATATGCTCATTTTGGTTTATTTTACCCCTCTTGAACCCCAATATCTCAATAACCCCTCCATATTTTTAGCTCATTTAGTCACACCAAAACTGTGCCATCAATATATACCAAATTTCACGATGATTGGATAAACGCTTCGAAAGTTATCCTCGGACAAACAAACATAAAATTTGTATTTTAAATAACTAGTGGTTCGCTCCGAACTGATATCTCGACTTGCACAACGATGATGCCTAAACGTATTTAGGGGCTTAATATTTTTTTTTATTAATACGTAGATTCGCCATAGACATGGAGCGCGCCATGCTCGGCATCACACTCTTAGATCGAGTTCCCAATACCGAAATTCGCAATCAGACTAAAGTATGAGACGTCAGCAAGCGAATATTGATGCTCAAGTGGAGTTGGGCAGGACACTTGGCCAGACGTAATGACGATAGGTGGACTAAGGCACTAGAGTGGAGGCCGAGAACTGGGCATCGAAATAGGGGACGTCCACCAGCGAGATGGGTCGACGACATCCATAAGACCGTGGGTCGTACGTCGTTCAGACTGGCACAGGATCGGTAAGAGGCTATGTCCAGCAGTGGGTCGACACGGCCTGGGAATGATGATGATTAATATTTAGATTCACATTTACATTACCGTATATTATAAACTAATTAACTCAGTGAATGTTAAGATGATATGAGTTGTCAAATCATACAAATATGTCAAATTTAAACATGTTTAGTCGCTAAATACGTTTAGTAATCTTTGACTAATAAATTAATAACACGAAATACATAACCAACTTACTTGACCTACAGTTTCATCTAAATTAGAGGTAACGGGGATTCATGTTAATTGGTATTGGTTATCTTTTTAGGGGTAGAAATTGCAGTTATTCTGGGTTTCAGACTTTTTCCTATATTTGTACCTAAAGCTACACGCATACCAAATTTCAGCATTGTGGGGTCCCTGATGTACCCTGTGAATTTTGTAAAAATTTTGTTTTTATTATGTGGCTAATAACTCAAAAACTACAATGATCAAACTAAAATTTAAAACGGGGTTGAAATTTACAAATGAAGACATTTCATTTGACGTCCCATTTGATCTAATAGCCTCTTTATCATTTTTTTTACCCCACTTGAACCACAATATCTCAACAACCCCCCAACATTTTTAGTTCATATAGTCACACTAAAATTGTGCCATCACTATCTACCTATATACCAAATTTCACGATAATCGGATAAAAGCTTCGAAAGTTATCCTCGGACAAGTAAACATACATACCTACATACATATAGTGCCGATTTGCCCAAATTGATTTGGAGATCTCGCTTCGCTCGATCAAAAATAGTTAAAATACTGAATTTTGCATTTTATATTTCAAATAGGTACACGACTAAATACGTGCGAGATAGTATTTTGTAATTTGTATTTTAATTAACGCAAAGCATGTATTTTGCCCAGCTCTGGCCTTTCCTCTATTTTTATTAAAATGCAAAAATAAAACTGTATACGTACCAGAAACAGTGGTTTCTGCTACTTTAATAAACTCATTTAAAACAAACTCGATAGCTGGCTACGAATAAGACGTTGCTACAAAAGTAAGCATTGAGTCTCTCAGCACTGTCACAAAATAAATAAATAATGATGTTGGTTAAGTACCTGATAGTTGCTGCTGGTGTGAGCTCGGACTGTACGGTGACTTGATCTGCGGGAAACCTGCAACAACAACTCCGTGTCATTAACCTTACCTAAAAACATATTAGATTAACATCAGTAATAGTAGCCATTTTTTTATGGGACATGGAGATGGAACAAACTTATGGCCCACCTGATATTAAGTGGTAACCATCGCCTATAACAGAGAACTGCCTCGTAGGTCACGCACCTAAGAAATTTTCCTTAAGTTGCACTGCCCTGCATGCATCAACTTGAGGTGGACACGTGTAAATCCTCATGTGCCTGTAATTTCAGTACCCTTCAAACCGAAATACAGCAATGCTGGTTGGTGGCAGAAATAGGTATTTTTCAAGCAGCATTACTGTGTTTCTTTGAAGGGTATGCCGGAGAAATTACAGGCACATCAGCCATGTTGATGGACGCAGAGCATCGTAGGACAAGTTCCTAAGGCTACCACTTAACATCAAGTGGGCCATTTGCTTGCTCTAATTATTCCATTTGCCATAACCAATATTACCATATTATATATAAAAAATAATAATAAAATCCTTTTTGGGAAATATTAGTTTAATTTAGATAGATAGATATAGCGTTTATTTGTAACATCGAACACACACACACTTAATATTACCAAAAATACTCAATAACAAACAATTTAGAAATTTACGAAATAAGCGCAAAACATATATGAAAAAGAACATAACTAATAACAAAAGAACATAAATAATAAAAATAACATACGTAATAAAATGTGTGCGTTGCAGTGGGACAAAATGGTTAAAACTCAGAGAATAATAAATATAAGATATCGTTTATTTTCCCACTGCTGGGCGAAGGCCTCCGTCAATTCTTTCCATTTATGTCGATCCTTGACGGATTAAAAAAAAATTCTCAAAAAATCCAAGCCGGCAACAATAATTGCCGTAATTATAACAACAACCCACTCTCTTGAGGAATTGCAATTTAAAAGTGCTGGCTCTGATTTACTTCTTAATTCTGTCCCGTCTCGTCCTGTCCTGGCCTCGGACGGGACGGGAAGGGAATTTTAAGTGAATAATTTGTTTAAGTTCTTTGTTAAAATATTTGTGGCATGGCGGTGCAATAAATCTCTATTTGTAAAAATATTATGTCTGCTATCAGAAGGCAAAACTAATCTTTATGGAATAGTCATGCGATGTTTCTTATGTATCACGTTTATTTTATCTTTTTATGCAGCCGTTGTTCTGGGGATACTTCCGATCTAAAGCAGTTAAGCTATCTATAGGTCGTTTGCAATGCTCTTTAGATTGCTCAACTTTTCCGTTGCAAAACTATATTACTTGTATATTCCTTCTGTAAGCAAATGTTTACAAGTAAAAACATGTTTTTTTATTAATAAAATTATTCATTTAATAAATTAAGAAATAAAAGCTATAACAGCTCTACCAAATAATGTATGTAAAGGTACCTTTACTTTTTATAGTGTACGAGTATTTGATGAAATTCCTTAGAAATCAACACATGCTCTGCATTCTTTAAATTCCAACTAAGCTATTAGGTTACATCTAAAAAACAACAAATCAATTCAATAGAGCTGAGCTGGTAATCGAATACAAATCAAATCAAATTCGCGAGACAAAGGGACAATCGGCGAAATCTATTAAAGTAAGACAGCTCTATTAGAGAACCGGCTCCAGTGAACTATTCCTAGGGTTCCTTTGTGATAGCAAACCTTATACACCATCATCATCATCATATCAGCCGCAGGACGTCCACTGCTGAACAAAGGCCTATCCTTTATATTTCCAGAGTGACCGCTCTTGTGCGGCCTGCGCCTAACGGCTCCCAGCCACCTTTATGAGGTAGTCTTTCCATCGAGTGGGAGGCCGTCATACGTTGTGCTTTCCGGTACGTTCTTCGAGCGATATGCTCCGCCTTCTACGTTATTGTTTAATGGGTTTGCTCGTGTGGAACCCTGTAAGTAGGCGGCGTACATTATGGAGTCACGTGCACGTACTCTACCCACAGGAACTCTACGGATCTAGTTAAAAAGGTTTTTGGTGTATATTCCAATTTATAGTACTTTTAGCCACGGTGCAAAAATACACCAAGTTTTTTTTTTTCTATCATTATTTGTATTAGTCAAGCGCTTGACCACTACATGATGGTACCACACACATGATGGTAACTGATGGTTTGGTCGAAGATGGAGTACGCATGCCTAGAAAGAACCTGTTCACTCTGGACTTGAAGACTCCGAGATTATATTGTATATTGAGTGTAGAGAATTTAAATGTTAACAATGGAATAACAAGCCAGAGGTTAATAAAAGTTCTCAAAACATTTTTATGTTGATATCAAGGAGATTTTATTATTTTTTTTTTATTTGAGATTTTATTCAGGAAAGTAGAATCTCACTTAGAACAGGTTTGTTCTTTTTAGGGTTCCGTACTTTAAAAGGTAAAAAAAGGTACCCTTATAAGATTACTTTCTTGTCCGTCTGTCCATCTGTCCGTGTGTCACCACCAATTTTCTCAAGAACAGGTGGACCTAGAAAGTTGAAATTTATACCAAATACTGAGGTTTATAGTCCTTATTAGGTGCATAAGAATCAAGGTCCTGAGTCAACACCATACAAAGATATGGGCAAATTTAGATTTTCACGAAAACTTGTAAGTACCAAAATTTACCTTAATTTTCAACTTGGTTATTTTTCAGAATTTTCCCTTTACTTGTACTGTAAGACCTTGCTTTCAACCAAAATTGACAATTCTAGGTCAACCGAAAGTAGGGTACCCTATAGGTTTTGGTCGAAAACCTATACGGTAGTTCCATTTTCAAATTTGGCAAAAAGCCAGGTCTTACAGCATAAATAAATAAATAAATAAAAAAATTTCAAAATATATAAAAAGTTGAAAATTAAAGGGTGTCCCCATGCATATATAATTAAGATAGTCCTCTGAGTTGTATGGGCGCTCATACAATTTAGAGGGCAATGGGTAGGTAAGGAACCCTCAGCGCACGAGTTCGACTCGCACTTGACCGGTCATTTCAAATCATATTACAATCTACTGAGCTAATTGAACTAAACATACATACCTACAATTTTGATCTAGATTAAAATAAAATATGATAAAAAAGTGTAGTAGTCATTAAAGTTAAATTACCTATCCTAATATGAAAAATGAAAATAAATAAACAATCTAAAAATGTTTGGGTTAAAAGAGATATAACTAAGGATTTTTTGTTCCAAACACAATACGATTAAAATTATTTATTCCAAAGATGTGCCCCTCAAATGATGTCGTTGTTTCGACCGGTTATAATGTTATCTTTATATTATTCAACCTGCAGAACCCAATAATCGCCCGCCAACACGCTTTCTAACAGAAAAACTGCACAAAGACTAAACGCTTCCTCAATTATCTACAAGATAAATAAAGCAATCGGTGCGTTGTGCATTGTTACCGTCATTACCACCGTCACGCCAGCTGCCGCGCTGACAGACCGACAGCCTGGCTGTTGGTTTATGCAACCGATGGGAGCTGGCAACAATGCCGAAATTACTGCATTTCCCTGAACGTTAGAAAATTGTTGAGAAAATATAATTTCTATACATACCTACTTAGTTCTCTTGAAATCATTTTATTCAGGTAGAAAACAATTATATGAATTAAATGAGCACGGAACTTTCACATTATTGCTTGTTATCAACAGGCGTGTGCTTTACTGGTAACTGGCCTTAACTTTTTTAAACTGTTAATTGTGGGGAAACAGGCTTACGGCCTACTTGATGGTAAGCGGTCACCGTCACCAACACTCGGGGTATTGTCCCTACCCCGTAGAAACCTCTTTACATTCTAGGGTATGTGCCATGTCGTAGCCTAATGGGAAAACCTCAGATGGTAGAAGCGTGTGGTGCGCGATACCTAATTGTCGACGATATGTGGATGAGCTTTATTACGTTGTCGAGAAGTGCGGTGGTAAAATCTAAATTCAGGTTTTTTATTATTAAAACCTAGCTGACCCGTCCGCGACTTCGCACGCGTGTTGTTTTAATAAAAATATTGGCCTCCTTCTGCGCAGTCGGGTAAAAAGTAGGCTATGTCTCTCGCCCGGTATCTAATAACCACATTACCACTCTAATACGTTTTAAACAAACAATGGTGTTTGTTTGTTTGTTACACAACCACGTCGTAACATATGCAACGGTATATAAATAGATTATGACTGGGATTGGGACATATACTACCCTTCAGCTGACTGCGTAGATAGGAGAGTTATGTCCACCACGCGTGCGAAGCCGCGGCGGCAGCTAAATAATTTATTTTAAAAGTTTTTGAATGAGCTCAAATAACACCTTTAACTTATAATTAGATTAACTCATAATCAACTGAGACTATAGGTTTAATAAAAGTCTTACTAAACCCATCAAAGCGTATTATCTTAAAAAATAAAGTACACATAAGTGTAAAGGATCACTTTAAACACTTAAAACAAAAGCTGCGCAGGAGCACACTAATCTCTGTTGACGTATTGAGTGTGACACAAGCCAAGTGTGGGCTTAGTTCAATAATCCTCTCGGCATTGTTGGTGGAACATGACGCTCCATTCAGCTGTTTGTCGAGAAGAGTGCGTAAGGGCGGAATGTTGGTACTGCTCATAATTTAGTAGGGTACGTTTAGGGTAAGTTCGCAACTTGTAAGAAATGGCAGATGGTTAGTAACTTGATATTTTTTCCTGTTTCTTAGCGAAACAACTTTTACTATTAACCAAATCTTATGTCAGGAACGTATCTCAAGGCTTAGATTATAATAATTAATTTGGTTTTAAAATGTTTAATTAAAAAGAAAAATATCTCATCTCCAATTTCCAACACTGTGGTTGGGTTAAGTTGCCTGGAAATTATAAACAAAGAAGTTATGCCCAAATATACCTAAAAAATAAATTAAACAGACGAATTGAGAACCAGCTCTATTTTTGAAGTCGGACAAAATCAGTTCACCGCCGTTCATGATGCCGTTCTGTTGTTTTCAGTATTACTATTGTTAGCCTTCTTATTCTATTGCTACTTTTTAAAAGTAAAGAGTTAATCAATCTCTCTAGAGAAAAATGTAAATTAACTATTCAAATTGATCTTAAAGATATGTATACTTCAGTAAGAAATGTTGTGTTTGTGTTTGTGTTTGAGCTTAAGCCACATCATATCAGCTAAAGGAGCTCCACTTCTGAACATATGCCTCCCCATACATTTATAGAGCGTCAGGCCAAGCCGTCAGTTCTACGAACTATGTGCCCTACCCAGAGCTGGGCAAAATACATGCTTTGGGTTCATTGAAATACAAATTACAAAATACTATCTCGCACGTATTTAAAATACGAAATACAAAGTATTTTAAAGTCGTGTATTTGAAATATAAAATAGAAAATACAGTCAGGTGTTGACAATTTGACGTACAGTACAGGTGCAGTGTTGCCAACTTTAAAGATTGACATGTTTAGCGGTCGCCATTTTGCTTACAAATAGTTACGAAAACTATCGAGTGCTATTTTCTGTAGAATGGACCAATAATAAGATCACTAAATGTATTTATGTTCGGATGCATTTTAAACCCATAAGTATTTGAAATACTAACTACAAAATATCTCAGCGTCAGGAATTTGATATACCAATTACAAATTACATTTTTACGAAGTAATTGAATTACAAATACAAAATACGTATTTGTATATCAATTACTTTAGCTTGCTAATCCTGTGTGCTACGTCAGTGACTTTGGTTCATCTACGAATCTCCTCATCTCTGATTCGATCTCGTAGAAATTCCATCAAAAATATTTACACCACAAATCAAGTATCGAACTCAATAGATCTATTGTGGGCTATCAAATTCCTTCATAATTAATATCCAACAGATTTAATTGTGCCCCACTTGTGGGCCAACGGTTCTTCAGTAACAAGACGATAAACTAATGACTCACGCTGCTGTCTATCAAATTATCTGTAGATCGGCCTGTCTGTTTGTAAATTGAATGTAATTGTGTGGGGAAGAATAAATGGAGAGTGGAAATAGATTTTTTTATGTAGGTAAGTAGTTGAGTTATTAGTGTAAACTTAAATATAATGATGGTAAGGTCAAATGTAAATCACCGCGGCCATCGATATTCAATGTTTATGTACAGTTCTTACGGAAAATTTATGATAATTTTCTAATTTAAGAGTCTTCAATTTAGATTTAAGAAGTCTTAATTCTGTTTAAAAACAGTCGTTGGTAAGTCCTATCTCGACCAGTCAAAGGGTGGTTGACCGATCAATTAGGAATGAATCAGTCCGAATTTATTCGCATTTATGTGAATTGTAATTTTCATTTGTGGAAATAAAAGTTCTAGGTATAGATAGGTACATAACATGGACCTGGCCTCAAATTAGAATTCCCTGTTGATATCGTGTTAATCGTGGTTATCAACTACCCGATCTGAAACAATTAGTTGCAGAAAAAATAAATAAGTATCTGAAAATATTATTTTAAACTTTAACATTCCTAATTGACTGCATTATTAATAAAGGTAGGCTAACCTACTTAGCGTAATTCGTGTCACAATTCATTAGCACGAGCCTCCGCCATCTTGTTGTAAACGTCACATTTGAATTCAGAACACGT
Source organism: Philereme transversata (assembly GCA_963924445.1). Lineage (NCBI taxonomy): Eukaryota > Metazoa > Arthropoda > Insecta > Lepidoptera > Geometridae > Philereme > Philereme transversata. The sequence continues at coordinate 1,184,002 of OZ004341.1, read as the reverse complement.
TCGCGCGCCAAGTGCTCGGCTTGTTGTTGCACGCATCGACTCGTTTGCAACTACCCTTAGATTAAAAATCACGGAATGGTCTTTAGGGAAAAAATGCCCCCTGAATTTTGTAGAAAAATGTTTTATGGGTGAGATTCTTGATTGAAATAGTCCTAGTAACGTTCACGTGAGCATCCAGTCCATCCAACGGTTATCTAGAAGAGATCACTTTCAGCGATAAGATCACGAATTTTCGTTTATTTAAGAAGGTAAGTAGATATTTGTTTTAATTGTGTTTGTTTATTTATGCGTTTTTCATCTATCTAAAAAAAAGATTTTTCAGTATATTGTTTTTCAGTTTAAAACTCATATTTTATTAATTGACAAATACAGATGTGCTTTTGTGTTAATTTTGTTTAATTAAATCAATTTATACCGCAAATTCTATTCACCACAATTAAGTAGACTTTACAGTATGACGCCAATAAATTAATATCCAATCATTGGGGTTAGTTAATTGCGTCGGCGTGAACTTGTAATCCTGCAAGAATGCACGGTGTTCCACCCCGCCAGTCTAACAAGACCCTCCAAATCTGAAGAAAAGACGCAAAATTCTATTGGTTCTGGGGTCGTGAGGGGTCGGGATGCACTGGTAGTTATACCCCGTCTAATGTGCAGAGCTATTTCAATTACTCCGGGCGGAGGCGCGCGGTACCCTCCGCATTTCGTCGGCTAATCCGCCAACAAAAGACCTCTTATAATTTGGAAGGTAATTGAAATTTTATTGCGAATTTGATGGAAATGTTTGCGATAAGCCAAGATCTCATTTTATGGGCACTTGGGTATCGATAGGCCGAAATAATGGCACGCAAATCGACACATGTCATGGATATGTTTGGAACAAAAACTTTACACAAAGTGATTTTCAATGTCATGTCTTGCTTGGTACAATATTATCGGACTTTCCATACATAAAAATAAAGAAGGTACAGTAAGAGTCATAAATTGATTAGTTAACTAATTAAGATCTTTAAATTCTAATAACAGCATTATTGACAAAAATGATCACTCGATAAAAAGATCTGACTCACCTGAGTTTTACCTAATTTTGAAAATATAAATAATAAAAAATAACTACCACTAAACCTAATCATTTGTCCGTATAAAATTCTGGGTTTTCTCAGAACCGCTAATTGTCCGCGGCTGAGCACAACACTCGACTAAAATTACTTTCAAAAAAATGGGAAGTGCCAAAATAGGGATCAAATATCTCATGGTACAAAGTCCCGCCGATTGTTTATCTTTCTCGGACGGTAGCCTATATCAACAGCTCTGCGGATATTGCCTTCAAACTCATAGCATGGGCTGCAGTCTATTATGTCATCGAAATGTAAAATCAACATTAATTTAATACAACTTTTTTGAAACTACTTATCTAGTATAACAGGTTCGATTTAAAGAAGTGGTCCTGTCAATTTTATATTTTAAAATGGCGTTGGCCGCGCGCGACGAACAAAACTTCCTAGATAATTTCAAAGTGTTCTTCGATGCTGCTTCTTTGTCGAGTCATGAAATTTGAATTCTACGGTATTCTAGAACTGCGCTCACGCGTCATTCGTGACTCGAGTGTAGACTTTGAGTGCTACCAATGAAAAATCTTACAAAACTCTCTGCTTGAGATTTAGTTTTTTAAGTTTAGGTCTCGCATAACGGGTTTTTTCCGAGTCTACAGCAAAAAATTTAAAGTTCTGTACTTTATTAAATTCTGCAGGTATATTGAGAAGGGAGTTAGGTCTAGAGTAGTAAGCATTTTCTGCCATTTAGTGCTTTAGAAGCTAACGACGATTAAAACTGTTGTTACGAGTTTTTCGGGCAACTTAAAAGTAGGCACTGCCAAAATACAAACCTCAGATGGCATTCTGTTCTACTAAAAAACCCACAGCTCTGCAAAGAGCTACAATAGCTCTGCAAAGATGTTAAATCGTCTCGTTGACTCCCATTGAGGAGTCACAATGCTTCTTATCCGGTGGAGTACAATACCCGCTTTGTGCTTGTCACAATATTATGGGACGGATTGGTAATCTGATGGTTTGGCACTGGCGCTCAATCTTTAACAACCCCAATTTCATTAAAAAAGTACTCTGTATATGTGTGTGTTATGTAAGTAACTACATTATGTATGTGGTACACCAACACCCCTATATACCAATACCCTAGGTAAAACTCACATGATCCATCCAATCCAAAGGTTGTCTGGTAGAGATCGCTACTTAGCGATAAGACCGCCAATTGTATACATTCATTTGAATACTGTTACTTTTAATTGTTTTGTTGTTTATGGTGTGCAATACTCTATTATCTAATCTAATATAACCTGTCGCTTAATGGCTTTTAATTATTGCTGTTACTTAATCATAAAGCTGAAATCAGTAAATAAAGCTGGCTGATCACGATGGGATATAATCATAAGATAATGATAACGATATATTGGATATTTTGAGAAAATATTCTTGAAAATCGATAGCGTTGGCAGACTAGGTAATCTCCACGGGAATCTTAGAAAGCTGCATCCATCAACCCAAAATCCTGCTCCGTTACTTCAAGGAGCTAGGATGGCTGGGGTCAGGTTAGAAGGGGGGTAATGCACAATACACCTGAATGCGGGACGTCAGTGCAGATCTTATTCCCCCCACCCTAGAATTAGAATCAGAATTAGAATTAGACTACATAATCGTAGAGACTACCTCGATACAGACTGCGAATCTGAAATCAACCGGTATGACATCCATAACGAACTAAGGGGTCTCAGTTCGAGTTTTTTTAAATTGTATTATGTAAATCCTTGATTATATAATTAATACTTAGTATATAATTAATACTTAGTATTAATTATATAATCAGTCCTAATTAGGGGGGTTTTAAATTTTTTTTACAAAGTTATATTAACCAAGTTCTCACAATAATGTGAAAATTAACTTATTTTGTATACGAATTACCAGTCGCACTACTGGTAGTGTCGTTGACAATGAATGACACAACCGCGGTTTGTGTACAGTTACCGATGTGTATTTCATTTGAATCTTAAAACTTTTATGCAGAGATTCAACGTTCACTGAACTTCACTAGAGATGGAAAAAGAGGTGGATCTATCTTAGGCTCTCACTCACTCACTCTGCTCTATAAATCTGTTGGTTCAAATATTGAGAAACACCATCTTAATGGGTGTACTCTGCGCTACAATTACCATAGGGTTAAATAGGAACAATGTAATAAAAATAAAACACATCCACCCTTTATCGCATGTCGGGTAACATGTCATTACATTTTACTTACTGTGATAATTATGACTTTCAATTTAAATATTTAAGCTACATTTGACTTGACTACTTAAAATATTAAGTAGGTTAAATAAATTAATGCCGAACTGTAATGCTGTTATGTTTCGGTTTGAAGGGTATGGGTGCTGTTGATATTTTTGACGTAACCTGTAAGGGCCTGTATTTTTGACGTAAGGTCTATCGTTTTCGGCGCCGGCGGAGGCATTTGTATCGATTCAAACTCACGTATAAACTTTGTAAGTGCGTTTTTTTATTTATATACTACAATGTAAATACATATAACTTTAATATTTATACCCTAAAAACCGTATAAGGTTTGTTTGGGTACTCACATTCGTCGATATTATACGAACATTTTTAAGACTAATTCCGACATAAACAAGATAACACAGTAGGTACACCTACAAATCTGCTTTTTGGGCTCTACGGAGCCGGAGCCGAAAACGCGCATCGCCTGCGCGTTTAAAATACGTCGTGTCTCGTGTGCCCTAAGGTAATGTGCTTCACATCGGGGCCATAGACCCGAGGTAATTTATTTACCACCAATAGTTTACCCTATGTGCGTGACTAAGAAGAAACCAGTAGCACTAAACTGAGAAGATGGTATAAGGTGATGGGCAAGTCTACTCTATCTGTAACCCTGCTGCGTCCTTCACTCAGCTAGTGAATGAATTAATGACAATTCTTTATTATACCTTACAAGCTAGAGAAAAAAAAACAAGAACAAAATGAGAAACAAGAATATTTATAATGTTCGGTCTTATCGCTAAAAACCGATCTCTTCTGCAACTAGCAACCAGACTCTTATCATCTTCAAATGGATAGATGTAAAGGCGTCAGTTATGGCGACATGTGCTTTATTAAAAAATGTACTACCACATTTTTAGAATACTTACAGACATTTTATGTCAACTGATTATAACATGGTTCCTTGCGGATCATTTTATCGGCTCTATTGAGAGCTTGTCTTGCTTCGCCAGAATCTTTACCAAAATTCAATTCTACCCTACACTTTAATAACCACTCTGTGTCTCCGGCTTTTAGGGTTAATTTGCTCTGGCCAATAGAGAGAAAAATAATAAAATAAGCGAATTAGTGCTCTATGGGTAAAAGAATACGGTTTGATATAATTTGAATGTGGTTGGAGGAAGTGCGCCTCGGGCATTGAGACCATAGTGATGGGACTAAGAGGTTCTTTTTTGAGGTTTGCTAATTAGTCGTGAGCACTAACTCGTTGAGAATTTGGGAGAACATTTTTAAATTAAATAATTGTTTTAGCGGCTTTTGTTTGTAAAATAAACTAAGGAGTTATATTTGAATAAGTTTTTTTTACTCTTGCTTCAACTTACTTCTAGCAAGATGCTCTATAGGTGGTATAATTGACGTTTCAATATGATGTTCCTTGTGATTTTAATATAAAAGTAAATTAAATTAAGTTTATTCCGCGAAATGTGGTTGAATTACAAGATGCCAATTTTATTTTATTACATGAATATTTTATTTAAAATCTAATTCTTTTCAACACACTGGTTTCATTACCATCAATCTGTACCTGTAACTAATCATACAAAGAGATAGAGAAGTTGGAATATGGTTAGCTCTGTCAAAAAAGTTATCAAAGATTCAAGCATTTTTACCATGATTATCTAACCAGATACTTATCTATATAAAAACGAGACTTATCTGTGCCAAGATAGTGTTACGTTAAACTGCCATACAGTGCGATACTAATTAGCTCAGTTTCATAGTCTAGGAACATAACTTCGTCATCACATCACTAGCCACTGCAGGGGTCGAGCCGTGTTAATAGCAGGCAGTTAGGGACCTTTGTAGTACGTGTGAAGTGAACACTAGTGCATACGACTCACTACTCCCACGTCCACCCAGCCCTGAACTCCCTCACCTCCCTACAAGCTCCCTAACTTGATCCATACAGAGCCTCTATACGGTTACCGAGAGGTCTAGCTAATCTGGTCGATAGTCAGTACTTGTATGACCAGGCTACCTTGGCCTTCCGAACTCCCCGCGTATGTACTGAAATATTCCATCGAGGGGTACTTTTACGGCGGTGGATATATCTTCGAATTCTGGTTGCTTGTCAATAGTTTACAGCGGCCAGGGGATGTTGACCTCTCTAGGCTATAAGCTGGGAACGATACAGGAGTCAGGGTTAGTCGGTGGTGATGGTAAGCTGCGTGCGAGCCCGCGGGCGAACAATAGTATGGGGTTGTTGGGTTGTTGTGGATGGACTAATTTTGTTTGGGTTTTGTGTTAAGGGTTATAGATTGGTGATTAGAGGTTTTTAGATTTATAAGACTACACACACAATATTATTTAATTTTAATAACTTTGGAAAGTCTTGAATCCTACATGATTTTACCATTGTTCTTGCGACAAAGCCAAAAAGAATGAGACATCATCACACACCTTATTAAAATTATTCTCCTAAGCTCCACTCTGTTATGTTCAACTCTGCATAACTATACGTTTTAAGACCTTCGTAGTATTTGCGTGTTTATATTTCACTACATAATGTATCTACATACATACAAACAATCTAAGATCTCGCTGAGAAGCGCTGAGGGCTAGGGGATGAAGTTACGACTCTCCACAAAACGATAAAAAAACCAATTGGCATTCACTCCGCCGACGGCGAGCTTTGATGTTCTCGTAAACACACACACATAAACATGCAAGTACAAACAGCTTTTAACAGTAGTTTCAATCTTGTTGTAAGAAGCTAGAGTTCAAAATTGATTGGAAGAGTCTAACATTGTTCTAGTTTCTTATAGAGAGTGATGAGTGATACGCTAGAAAATTACGTAAACTGTTTTCGTCGCAGAGAGAAAACAAAATCTAATGCATTCTTGGTTTTGCAGGGTCAACGAACACGAGACATGATATCTCCTCCCGCCAGTTTTCCTTTAGATAAAGTAGGCTTGAAAATATATAATATTTTTGATCGAGCAAACTGAGATATCCAAATCAACTCGGGCAAATGCGTAGTATGTATGTAATGTTTGTTTGTCCGAGGATAACTTTGGAAGCGTATCGATCATCGTGAAATTTTATATGTTAGTTAGTGTTGGCAAAATCTTGGTGTGACTAAATGGGCAAAAAATTTGTGGGTGGGGATGAGATATTTGATATAGATATTTAACTCCCGTTACCTTGAATGAAACTATAGGTCAAGTTAGTTGGTTGTGTATTTCGTAGTTTTATTTTGATTGTCAAAGACTACCAATATTTTTTTTATGGGAGACTTGCGAAATCTCAGTTCGGGGCGAACCACTAGTTATTGTTGGGTTTGGTTTAGCACATAGTAATAATACCACAAACACAAGCCTGATGTGTAAAAACTAAACAATTACCTGGTGCTAAGTTGCCAAATGAAATTAGGAACTAACTGGATACGTCATAGCATTATGGTAACTATTTACCTAAATTCACAATTTGAACCCTGTAGAATAGGTTTTATATTGTGTTTTATGGCGCATGCATGCCAATGAAAATATAAAAAAAATATTTCGCCTTCCTCATTCGCTCATATGGATTTTGTGTAGCCAAAGGTTGGATTTAAGGTACCATAGCACAAAACCCTTACCCACCTGATGTTACTGAAGCTATCAGCACTGCCTATACATTAGCATTATCTCACGTCCAATTAGGACTTAGCCTACATGGCATTGTATTGTTTCTGTCACCTTAAGACATACAAGTGAAGAGTCTCATGTGTCTGTAATTTCACTTTTTTTCAAAATTTACACATAATGCAAAAAAATCTACTTAAATGTACAGCCTTATCACGCTAAAAATACTCCTTTTCATATGTTAGAATATTTGAGCTCTGCTAAGTATGTCACAATAATCACCATTGTATCAGAAGCCATCGTCAACTCAATTCAGAGGATACTGTGGTTTAGAGTAGTGGTGCCAATACAACGCCCCTAATTGCGAGATGGACGCGATCAATTAACCGGAATTGAGTGGCAATGCTGCCATTTACTCAATTCATTATCACACCTCGTTAGGGAGGGGGTAAGCAGAGACGCGGGTATCGATGAGTCAATATATCATCATCATTACAGGCAGCTCTAGTAACAAACTACAGCTGGGTAGATGGATAGAAAACGCTTTATTGTACACCACACTTAATTAACACACAACTTAACCCAACTTAATTAATTAAATTATACACAACTTAATTAATTAAACATTCAAACAATGGTGGTGTTATCACTAAATGCGATCTATTTTAGGCAGCTATTGGCTGCGTTGGATTTCACGAAAACTTTATAAGTCGGTTGGTAGTGATAGTAAATAAATTAACAATAGAACAAATGGTGTAGGTACTTACGTAAACAAAATAAATGGATACCAGTGTTTAGTGGGTAAAGTCCTACTGTTGGGTAAAGTCTATGGCGAAATTTATAACCAACTCATTTGATCTACACTTTCATTCAAATTACAGGTAACGGAAGTTCATGTAAGTTGGTTACACTTATTTGGGGTAGAAATTGCAGTTTATTATGGATTTTAGACTTTTACCTATATTTGTAATACTAAAGCTACACGCATACCAAATTTCAGCAGTGTGGAGTCACTGGTGTACCCTGTGAATTTTGTCAAAGTTCAGTTTGAAAAAACTGCAAAGACTAAACCAAAAATAAAACTCGTCGAAATGTTCCACGAAAGACCTTTCATTTGAGATCCCATTTGACAGAATAGTCTCATTTTTTTTAAAACCCCCCCCCCCCTCCACATTTTTAACTCATTCATTCACACGAAAATTGTGCCATCACTACCTATAGGTATACTAACATACATATACATACAAAGCCGATTTGCCCAAGTTAGTTTGGAGATCTCGCTTCGCTCGATCAATAAATTGTTAGGCAGTGTTCATCCCCTAATTTTAAAGATGGCTTACGATGGATTACGAATTACGATGAATCAAAACGAGACTTTTGATTTATGAGATATTTTTGACAAAAAAAACTTATTAAGTAATTAATTTAGGTACATTACTTTTAAAAACATTGATTACCACCGACAGTACCTATGCATGCACACTCAGTATAATGACAAAAAAAAATACAATGCATTCACAAATCAATATATTTAACTTGAAACTAACTTCTAAATACGGCACTTGATCGGTCGTTTTGGAAATCTATAGGGGAAGCCTGTATTCAGCAGTCGTCCTTCTATGGCTGATACGATGATGATTAAGAAACGGAAGTCGAGAGTGAAGAAAAAAATTGTTTTGTTGTTAACTCAAGATCTCGGTCCATCCCTAGTCACTAAAGTCACTACCCAAAGACAAAGTGTAGCGTCTGACAAAGCGGAGGCATTTTTTCAGATTTACCGTTTGAAAGATCAGTTCAGTAGGACAGGAAGGGCTCATTAAAAGTGGATTGCCTCACTTTGCACTTAATAAGAAAATTGAGATTTAAAACCGGTTAGAGCGATTTTTTTAAGGGGCACACTGGGTTCGAGGTACAATAGACGGTGTACCACACGCGTGTGTTACATGGCATTTTTGCACGCGTAAATTGCCCTTGGCATACGTGATGGAGGTGAATGGTGTTGAAGAATTTGTACCGTACATGATAATGTACCATAAACATTTGTAATATTAGACTTTTACATTATAAATTGAATCTGACGGAATACAAATACAAATACAAATGTTTTATTTTGATAACTTGTGTTTACAATATCTTAACTAGTAGTTGAAACCTCCTTTTAAGTAAATAATACCTGTATTAGGAGGTTTCGCTCTTCCGTAATATAAAAAATATACGTAACTTAAGAAAAACATTTAAGGTTTACAAAATCAAATACATATTCCAAAAATCAATGAACTTAAAATACATTACTAACATTTTGTATATATATATATATATATATATACTTATTTTATCTTATATAGGTAATAGTGTACACTGAATAAGTGAGTGTGAGTCTGTGTGTGCGTGTGTGAGTGGGTGTGGGTGTGTGCGTGTGTGAGTGGGTGTGGGTGCGTGTGTGAGTGGGTGTGTGTGTGCGTGTGTGAGTGCGATACGTGTGTTTATGTATTGACGTGAGTGTGATGGTGTGTGTATGAGAGCGCGTAAGGAGGTGCATGAGTATATGTGTGTGAATGTATGTACGTGAGTATGTGCATGGGTATAGTGAGTGTGTTTGGGCGTAAAGAAAATGTTGGTACAGTACAGGCGCTTCTATGTTACGGTGGTGGTAGGTAGGTGTGCGATTAGCCTTTCGACTCGATTTATATTATAATACTAATTACTGAACAATTTCTAAAAGTGTCTCTGTCTCGTCGTAATTTAATGATATTAGCCATTCAGAAACAATTCTTTTACATTTGTGATTGTTCATTGGGTATATATTCATTATTTTATTTATTTTATTGTATAGGTGGGAATACATTCCTAAGTATTTTGTTTTTTTTTTGAGTGGTGATTTTAGTTTTTTATTAAAAGAGGTTGTTCCCGTTGTGCCTCAGTCGCTGACCTGATTGTGAGTTCGCGGCAGTTAATTAACAAAGCGGGCCGAGCCTCGCGGCTCTTCCGCCGCCGCGTCGCTGTAGCCACGCAAGCAAAACGCATCCGCAGAAACGAACTACACTGTCAATTGGCCCATGAGACAGGTAAACTGCTAGACTGTGGCAGATTTTTAAAATCCACCATTTTATGAATAAAATATATTTTCAGAATGTTACGCAGTTTAAAATACTTGCGCATTCTAAAGAACGTAACTTTGCACTGTCATGATTCCATAAAGTCATCATTTGGATAGGTAACCGTTTAGTTTAAGTAACTTTGCACTGTCATGATTGCATAAAGTTATCATTTGGATAGGTAACCGTTTAGTTTAAGTAACTTTGCACTGTCATGATTGTATAAAGTCATCATTTGGATAGGTAACCGTTTAGTTTAAGTAACTTTGCACTGTCATGATTGCATAAAGTCATCATTTGGATAGGTAACCGTTTAGTTTAAGTAAATTTGCACTGTTATGATTGCATAAAGTCACCATTTGGATAGGTAACCGTTTAGTTTAAGTAACTTTGCACTGTCATGATTGCATAAAGTCATTATTTGGATAGGTAAGCGTTTAGTTTAAGTAAGAAAAATCCTAGTTTCTTTCAATGGTGAAGAATATAACCAACTTACATACAAAACTAGAATAAATAACCAACCTTAGTTTTCTACAAGTTAATGAAATCATTCGTACTTGAATTCGGCAATTTAATTAAGCCATTTCTATAAGACAGGTTAATTATTTCGGCCGTAGATCTCGAGGCAGACAGACGGTCGGAATTCGACTAATTAAATTTAATTGTGCCACGCGTTTGGGTCAAATAAATGGGGACAAGTGGATTACACTTGAAAATATAAGATGATCTGTAAGGGAAGGGCATGCTGCTACTGTTACCATGTATATTGTAAAAAAATTAAATTTAATAAAAAACCGGAATAATTTATTGGGTAATGTTATATAGGGAAAAATAACCAGATAACCAATATTAATAAAATGTGGTCAAAAATATTTTATTCTTAAACATTTTTTATATCAAGTCCCCAAAAACAAGTAATTTCGTCATCACGAGACGCCACTCAAAAACAAAAGCGTTCCGTTCTACTCGTGAAGCTCGCGGCACTTGCAAAAAAAACGTTCCTTTCCACGCATTGTCCGCAAACCTGCTAAATGCTAATCCCCAAACATTTCGAGCGGGGGCGAACGGGGGGCCCCTCCCCCCGGCCTCCATCACCCCGCTGAGCAATTCTAATGGAGTTTTTTAAGAAAGAAATAATCGTTGCGAGAAGGAAATTAAGCCATCTTGGGTTAAAAAGTCCAAAACTGGAGTGTGTCGAGGGGTGGAGGGCGGGGAAGTAGGGGGAGATATAGATTTTTCGGGGGTGCGTTTTGTAGCTGTGAAAACAAGCGTTTAGATGCGATACGGTGCCGTTTCATAACAAAATGAATTCGCTTTCCGTAACGGCTTTAAGGAAAAGCTCTATTTAATTTGCTATTGAGTGACTGGATTGTGAAATTCGTTGATTCCTGTAAATAAAAAAGTCATCGTTTGAAATTTTACGAGATTGTAAACGTTTCTATCAAGTACCAAACTTTAGGTAATGACTCAGTCACTAGGTACCTATGGTAGGAGCATTCCAACCCACAGACCAAACCAGTTAAAAGTAGATCAAAAGCTTGCACTAATGCATGTATGATTTACGATCACGTAATAACTTCCTGAAATTTAATATTAAATATACCTAAGTATGTGTCACTCGCTATATATCTACAGAAACAAGCCATATAATAAACCCCGACACGATTTCAGGACAATATTATAAAATATATCGCTATAATAAATTCATTACGTCGTATAAACGATAATAAAATTTCCATAATAAGATCATGAAGTTATCGCGTTAAATAACTCATTGTATAAAACCTACCAATTTGTATTCTGCCCGAGGGGGTATTATCATAATCGGATATTACTGTTTGGAGACAGAGATAGAAAATATGAAATGCACTACGAGTGAGAGGGAGGGAGGACCGAGCTATTTGGCGTCAGCTGAAATATGGACGGAAGTTAGGTTTTATTGGGTTTTCAGAGGGTAATGAGGTATTATTGAATTATTTGTCGATGGTGAAGCTAAATGCCCGGCATTCGGGGTGCTGCCAAATGTTTTACATTATTCCTGTAATGCTAAAATTACTTTTGCTAAAATTACTTTTAGCATTTACTTAAAGTACCCTCCGTTCTTTTCTTCTTATTATCAACTAGCTGTTGCCCACGACTTCGTACGCGTTACACTACTAAATGTTTAGGTAACCTAAAAATTAAACTAAACTCGCTGTTGTAACTTGACACCCGATTTTTATTCCATGAGACCTGATTTATGGGATAAAAAGTAGCCTATGTGATACTTAATTTCATCGAAATCGGTTCAGCCGTTACGATGTGATTGAGTAACAAACAAACAAATAAATAAACAAACATCCAAACTTTCGCATTTATAATATTAGTGTGATTCAAATACTTATTACTTATTTAATGCAAGTGTTGCTGGGGGCCATTGGGTGCAGGCTGTTCTAGATCGGTCGCTCTGGGAATTTTTGGGGGAGGCCTAGCTTAGTGTTTATTAACTTTACACGTTCTAAGAGAAGCGATTGATAAAACTTTCAGAATGACTAGGACACAAAATACTTTATAACTTTTAAAACTATCGGCTATGAACACTATTCGTACTGAAACTCACAAATCGGTAAATATCCCCTTTTTAATACAAATATAGGTACTTTATTCTAAAACTCTAAAATTTACTTCAGAAAAATAATATCTATATTATATATTTTATTATTATAAATTCGAAAGTAACTCTGTCTGTATGTCTGTCTGTTTGTTACGTTTTCACGACTAAATGGATTAATCGATTTCGATTAAATTTGGTATACAGATAGAATTAGGCATAGGCTTCTTTTTGCGCGACTGCGCAGAAGGAGGGTTATGTTTTTATAGACAAATCACGCGTGCGAAGCCGCAGGCGGCAGCTAGTCTGTTATGAAAATAAGAGAGCACCTACTAATGTATTAAGTATATTAATTGCAAAGTGAATTGTTACACATAAACTGTATTTTGAACCTACCAGCGAATCTTATGAAAAGTTAGACATATTTATTGATCAGTTATAATGATCACGGGCCACGCTGCTCTCCCCTCCACCGCCTTTGTCTCAGTCTTCGATCGCCTAATTAATAATGTGCTACAAAAATAACCTAAGTAATTGCAAATCCAATACAAAGTAATATTTAATTTACTTTACAAAGTGTTCAGTGCAGCACTTTGCGAGAAAAAAGTAAATCTCGGTAGAAATCTCACTCCTCCGTGAGGTCGAGTGTCCTCTATTATTGTACCATCCATCTCACGCCAAAACACACCTTAAAACTACCGCACTAGAGTCTTATTTCCTAGCTGCTAGCGATAGTTTCGTTTTCAGGCTAATTAGAGACGAGGGTGGCATTTCTAGTAGTAAATGAATCTAAACTTTATGTATAGGCTTGTAGAGCAGAACTTGGGTTAAATAAATATGTGTTTTTTGTTCGACGGTGGCTAGAGAAAATATTTGAGGATTTGTTTGTGGATTTGTTTTTCTTAGTTCATTTTACTGAAGCGGTGAAGGAAAACCTCTTTTTCCGATAATTATGAAGTCTAGAAAACCCTAATAATGTTGCCATGAGAACATACATATATTCAGTTTTTCGTCAATATTTTACTGATAAAATTATGAACCTAACTAAACTCGTTAAAAAAGAGTTTTATATACTTACGTTAGAAATGAAACTGTTCATATTTTTTAGTAGAGTAGTTTTTTAAGACATGCCGCTGTAAGCCATTCTAGCCTTTTAAGTATATCTAGTTACTGATCTGCCCTTTTATCAAATGAAAGCCTATAATAACAGACATAATATATAAGTTTTTACAATACAGAAGAAACAGTTGAATCACCTAAAGACAGTTGCAAACGATCTATAGATAGCTCAACTGCTCCAGATCACTACCAGTGTCCCCAAGACACTTGCTGCATTGCCTTGCTGAATAGCAATGCTTATGCGATGACCCAGACAAGCGCCAGCTCTCGGATTACACGTTGCTTCGACCAGACACCCAGGAAGAATTTTGAAAACGCGATGGACCCCGATACTCCATGGACCCAGGGTTTTGACCTCAAATGGCTCAAATACGTAAGCTCTATTGAGACTTCCATATTTTTCTTTTATTAAATATATTGATATTACACACATGTCACATTGGTACAAATATTTGTTCCAAGTATGGATGTTTTATAAGTATGTATTTACAAAAAAAAAGTATATAAGCATTCTATCAGTTATCTGGTTCCCATAGTACAAGCTCTGCTTAGTTTGGGGGTAGATAGTGCTGTGTGAAATGTCCAGTAATATTTATTTTATTTATTTATTTAATGTGAAAGTTTCTGTTTTTGTTTCAATGATTCATTTCAATGATACCTACAAGATCCGTCGCTCTGGAAGTCTTAGGCTTATGTACAAACCTTCGCTTAAACAATATATTATATTAGGTATCTTCTAACTGCATTATTTACGCACGATATACATAAAATACAACCTCCTTTAAACAGTCGGGGGAAAAACATGTTCTAATGACTAGTAAAAGGTAGAGCAAATCATCATCTCATGTGACGAGTGCAGGAAAACCCTGTCGTCAACACTAGTGGTGGGAAACTAGCTATTACAGCCGGCTTTGTCTCGAGGTGTCGGCTCACACTCACTTCACACCCTCGCACCCTTTACCCACCCACCGCAAGCTGATCTGCACTTAGGTTGGCTGGAATACAGTCTATATTACAACTAAGATGTCTGGAGACATTTATTTTCAAAAAATCCTAATCATAACTTTTTTGTTATTGAGGTCATTTCAATCTCATTGTAAGAGAATAATAGAGTTTGAGGGTAGAGTAATTTTCAAAAAAAAAAGAGGTGTACAAGGTGTACTGAAAACTTATATTAATCCCAAAGAGGATTGTTGTTAAACATAAAAATCAATACGTACTCCTAAAATTAAAATAAAATAGGTTCTTCCAAGCTTACTTGCGCTTTCCTAAATAGGTAAGGAATATTTCGCAAAAAATATTGACTATTCTGTGGTTTTGGTTATTATCATCAAAATACGTTAATTTAAAAATGTATACTTTCTTTATGTTATTCTTAGGGTAATTGTGTTATATATAAGCTATAGTAGTATGCAGGCTGTATTAGCCAAGGACATATGTATTTAGCCACAAAAATAATTTTCATGACCTCTCAAAGTAATTTCTCCAGTAGGAACTTTTTTTAAAATACCCAAATTGGAACACTTCCACACACTTTCAAGAACTAGGGAAAATGCGATCCTCCCAGTTCGATAGGTACCTACTATAGATCAGTAGATGTATCTACAGATAGGTGCACTATAGACGGTACAATCCGTATGTTATGGTAAGCAATAAGGAGTGGGTGCATTTCACACGTCGCCACTCCCCCCCACCCCTGCCTGCCTGGCGACAAATTGCACAGGCGCAAGGTATACGAGGTAGCGGAGAACTCTATACCATTGTCGGTTAACTAAAATCACTGCTAGCTGTAGAAAGTAGGACAATAATATGTATAAATAAATAGGTAATGAGTATTTTTATAAGATCCATGCTTGCGTATGCAATAATTAGATATCAATCCAAAACTAAACTGTCGTCTTGTAATTTACCCATAATAAATATTATTTAATTTCATTTCAATGTTTTTGTTAGAATACGAGTAGTTACGTCAATTTTCAATATATTGGTGGGTTCCCACCGAGTTACACAGTTATTGCTTTCACATGGTGACCAAGTTGTTACCATGGTATCTAGATAGTTTAAGATATGAACCCTGGCAGGGTATACTCGTACCTAGCAACAGGAAGGCAGACTATGTTTTTGTATCTAAATAGGTAGTTATGGTGTTTTTTACACTTTATAGGCTTGCGTTTGACCACGATTTCGCCTGATGGTAAGCGATGATACAGTCTACGATGGGTCACGCTTGCCTAAAAGAAACCTATTACACTTAACATTACTTTTTTCTAATTTACTTAAAACAGAATAGCATGTATTGGGGTACGCTGTAAATTCAAATCTCCATTCGTCGTTGGGTCCAAAGTTTTGATGCATTTTTGATTCTTGAACTTGTTTTTATAAACAATAAAAGCCGAAATAGCCGAAACAATCTACTCCTCATCATTAGCCTAAGAAACATAAAATATTTAAGTGGCAAATGGCACTGGTATTGTACACAACTGTAATCTCATATTATGCCACCGTTTCATTGTTAGGATAATTGATATCTGATTTTAATAAGAAACCTACTAGTTTATATTTGTGTGTTGCGTTGACCATCGGTATTTCCTGTGGATGAAGGCTGACTAAGCTGATGTGTAGACGCTGGATCAGCCTACTATCCTTCTTAAATCCTGGTCTCTAAGACAGCAGGTGTCTCATACTCAGCTATTCGTTTTTTTGAAGTGAAAGCTTCTTTAGGCGCGTTGGGCATAGTGAAAACTTCATTAGACGCATTGAACATTTTTTGAGATGGGAAAAAGCATTGAACTCGCGACACTGTTACTGACACCTGTCACTGACTACTGACACTGACTGTTATTGACACCTCTTTATATAAATATCTGTAGAGTAGTCTGCTTTGTTCAAGTTATCACTTTTGTCGGCACTCCCGGAGTGTCACTTTTTTTATTTATATCACCTGGAGATTGAACAAGGAGATGGCCCACCTGATGTTAAGTGGTAACCATCGCCTATAACAAAGCATTGTTTCGTATGTCAAGCACCTTAAAAACGTGCCCTAAGAACTTTATTAGTGCTGGAACTGGACACCCAGGTGCTGTAGGTATCGTTAATCATCATAGAATAGCCAATGCCCAACAGTGGGTGAAGTCGGTCCGTGGATGATGATGATGAGTATATGTTTGTAAAAAACGACCACCACGCCAAGAGATTCTCCTATGAACCATTCTTGTGATCCCGCTACATGTCTTCATATACACCGCACCGTAATGAACCGGCCGCGGAAGGGTTCGCACACGCCGGTGTGAGTGTGGCGGCGAACCAATAACCAGCATCTACTTGTTTTTGGGTAAGCATTGCTGTCCAGTCGATAAGATAAGCTGAAATATTCAAAAGACCTTTCAGCGCATTTACACGTGTACAAAACAGTGTAGGAAAACATCGTAATCAAACCTGAAGAAATCAGCTAACTCAAGAACCTGTGAATGCGTGTGCTATTGGTTAGTTTGGCAATAGGCTATGGGCTTACAACCTACCACCTTTCGCATATAGAATGCAAAACTATGCAAAAGTGCAGACACCATCGCTAACTGGAAACCCGCTGCGTGTTTGAACATTGAAATAAATTGTGGATGGATGTTTTCCAAATGCCATGGAAATGTTTACAATAGAATAGAATAATTATTTATTTGGTACACACAAAATGACACATGAAACAATTATAAGTACCAGTAGATACAATTGAATCTAATGAGACAGTTCGGCGCATGTGTCTGCGCACCAAAATGGCGTTCAGCTCAGCAAATGTTGGATGTTAAGCACCCAACGCTATTTTTGTAGTAAAGATGTTTCTCTAAGTATTTTTTTATATTATTATAGGCTCGCGTTTGACCACGATGTCGCTCGCCTATGATGATGTGGTCTACGATGGGACACGCATGCCTAGAAGAAACCTATTCACTCGAGATTTGAAAATCCCTAGGTAGAGTTATCTGGATAAACAGATCCAGGCAGAGCGTTCCACTGTCTACCACTGTAAGAACTAGTAAGTAAATACCTTGATACAGTACAAATTGATGTTAGACACCTCGGCAACGTTCGTGTTTCCGAATGAGTACGATTATTCAACCAATATCCGGCTCCCGCGGGTCACGCCGGCTAGTCAGTCAAATTAGAGATAGATTATTAAAACATTTGGAATAAAATGCTCGAAGAACTGACGGCCGTTGGTACCGCAAGGTTCTAAAAGGATCACGCACTGAACAACGCATCATAATACTTTCCTCCATTAGATATAAAGAGTAAATGTTTGCCGGGAGCCGTTGAGTGCCACACAAAATTGGTCGCTCTGGAAATTTATGAGGGAGGTTTATGTTCAACGGTGGAGCTCCTACGGGTGAGTCATAGTTCATAACCTAGATTGATAGAAATAATTGCACCCATTTTCATCTGAGAGAGATTAAAAAAAAAACTTTAAAAACCACAACAATATAAACCACCCTTCTTGTGTTTATTTTCCACGTACAAATCGCAACTTCACGGTCAGATCGATGGAGCACATTCCTAACTAGGGTTCCGCGGGTGCGCTAATAACCCGTCTAAAGCTTGTCTAATTGTACCGCGTGCCGGGGATGCCAACCCGACCTGACCCATATCACGTACAACTCCAAACAGCTGGGGTATATTATATAACGGAAAAACTGGTTTTCTAAATTGCTAATGCAAATAAAATATAATTACTGATATCAGTAAGTATTAGATAAAAGTCCTAGACCCACTTAAAACCAATCAAAGAAAATAAAGAAAACCAAAAAAAATTCGCTGAATTGGTACTAAATTTCAAATTGCGAAACAATGGTTCTAGTTTTCGCCTGTGAATTTCTGATAGAAGTAAATCAATTGGTATATGTACTTATATAGTTAGCCATAATACTCAGCTCACTATGGCTAACTAAGCTACGACTAAGGGATTAGACGCTGAGTAAGCCAATTTAAACAGTTACGTCCTTTTTTCAGCGAATTCTGCAACTTGCTTCCCAAGCGCTGTATAAATAATCTTCAATTTATAGCTGTTAAAATTTCAGGTTGAACTCCGATGATTTCTTAGGCTTTTCTATTAAATGAAGATGATTTACATAACTAAAACACCTAAATAATTCGGTGACCTTGCAAAAACTCGACACCACAATCCCAAAGTTCAAACAATATGACATCACGACACAAACAGAGCATCAACAATCGAGCCATTCTCCAAATGACCACTAATTCAGTCTGGATATCCTTTATCACGTCAGAGCTCCATTCAGGGGCACTCTTTATCTTTCCTCCTTTATGGCAGAACAAAGGTGGACAGATAAAGGAGAAACTCGAAGGTGTGAGCCGTTTAGTGCTTTCAATAGAACATAAAAAATCTTTTTGTGAGTGTTGGTGTGTTTCTGACGTGTGTTGAGGGTTCGATACGAATATAATTTTAATTTGTAAGGCTCTAATGGAGGTGTTTGTTTGAAGAGGCTGTGTAGGTGCGGGATAATAAAGGATAGGAGATTCAATGGGATTTTGAACTAGTGTTTGTGGTTGGCTCTTTGGCACGCTTTTTTCAATTACAATTTGCCTAAGTTATATGAAATCTTCGACCTCTGTGGGGTGGTGGGCGAATTGCAGGGTCGAAGGAGACGCTGCTACCTCCTGTGTATCAGCATCTCCTGCGTCCCTGCGGGTTCGATTCCCGCCGCGGAACAAATGTTTGCATGTTCTACAGATATTTGATCCGGGTCTGGTTTTTTCTCTATATATATTGTAAGGGTACTTACAATATACGAGTATATAGAGAAATGTATTTACAAAAAAAAGTACATAAGTATTCTGTCAATTATCTGGTTAGTACACGCTTTGCTTAGTTTGGGGCTAGATAGTGCTGGATGAAATGACAACATTATTTATAATAAAACTGTACCTATTTATACCATGCTCTTTCAATTACCTATACCTAGAAACAACAGAACCAAGTACTTGACCTAATTATAGGTTGAAGGAAATAATATTCATTTATTTTTAAAATTCAGGTCAAATATAGGCCATCTACACTAACCTAAGTATTGAATACTAGCTGACCAATCCGTAGCTTTACACTCGTAGTGTTTCAATAAAAACATTACCCTCTTTCTGCGCAATTGGATAAAAAGTAGCCTATGTTACTCAAAAATAATGCTGCATTCTAATAGTGAAAAAATTGTTGAAATCGGAACAGTAGTTTTTGAGTTTATTCGTTACAGACACAAAAATACAAATCTTTCTTCTTTATAATATTAGTACCTACATATAGATAATTAATAACGTTTTTAGATTATAAAAACATTGTAGCTGTAGTTAATAATAACTCTCAATAATTTATATTTTAGTAGATTGTTTATACATAATTCAGAAATGACGTAACAGCTGAACTATTTGATAACATTTTGCACATAGATAACTTATTACTAGGAGGCAGGATTGCATATAAGCTAGATAATAGAAGAGTCAGAGACGACGAAAGAAGAGAGGAGACTCAGTACCTAGTAAGCAAAATTTGGTTAAATCAACGGTTAGCTTGTGTAGAGAGCAGCTGAATGTGCGAATAATAACGGTATTATAATAGGCTGGTGCATTGTGCGTGCCCCTTTGTCTTGCGACCGACAATCAGTACCATAATGTATTAACTAGCTTTATCCTAACTCGAGTATGAAAAAATACCGTCGGATTTAGAAGAGCGAGGTTTTCTTAAACAAATTTTTGCAGTTATACTTCTTTTGACTCGTTTGGAAAAAATATGAGAGTAAAATTTTTGCGATGCGCACACACCGACGGCCAAAAAGCGACATGATGAAGTTAGCTGTTAACTGTCTCTCAAGTTTCCGTGAAAACTCATAACAATATTTATTTATTTATCATTCCTTTTACAAACAAAGAGTTGCGGCATACGGGGTCAAATCTTTAGCTATTAAGTGCACACACAACCTTAAAATGTATGTACTTACCTGTTACAATAACATATATTATTTTTTTATTTCATCTCTTTGCCCAGCTGTGTATCAAGTAAATAGTTAATTACACACTAATAATAATATAATATAATATTACACACGTTACTGCTCGCCAGTTCTGTTAGCGTGAACTTGGCTTGACACGCTACCGCATGTCTAGATAAATAACAACTTTGTCAAAAGACTTCTAGAAGCGCTTGAGCCTGTCGAGTCAGTGGGTCATTAGTTGTTTAAAATACCTAGACTGTGTTTAGCGATATTTTTTACTTATATATTTCTGTTATTAAAGACCTTTGAAAAACAAAAACAAACAGTGTATCAAATATTTTTTTTTGTGAGAACACATTTTTGTCGTTTTACATTTTTAACTCTTATAGTTTGATGTTTTAACCAGCGAAACTGCACAAGAGACCAGCGTCCCTGAGGCTGAAGTGCACGGCAGCTCCAACAGCTACCTACAACTCATTGCAGGGAGGCTGGACTAGACTTCCCTTCATGGAGAATCCGTGCATGCGTGCAGAGTGCGCGCGCGCACACAGCATGTTTAGTGTCTCCATAGTCAAAGGTTGTTATTTTTATGTTATTTTAGTGTATGTGCCTATTTATTAATTTTATTATTTAATTGTATATTGTACTAAATATAGAATATGTGCCTGTTTTGTATTTAATGTTCTACTAGTGCTGGTCTGAAATAAGAGCATTAAATTAAATTGAATTAGGTATATGTACCTACTTTATATACAACATCTTTTACTATAAACTGATTTTATTATCCACCTGGCGTGTTTTTGTTTTTTAAAAAGGTAAATTATACCGCAGTATTTTATTCTTTTTATAACTTAGGTATAATCAGAAGAAATACCTACATATTTAAACAACACTTCTGTAATTAGAAGGTAGTGGGTTCGATTTTTGCTTGATCCACTATTTAGTCTTTGAATCTTTCTCTCAAATGTGGGTTAATTTATGTTATAGTATCTAAATGTTCGCGTCGGCAATGAAAACAAATGAAAATAAGTTTGCCGTCGGAACATCACGATGGCAAGTTCAGTTATCGATCGATACTAAACCGAACTGTGGGAATAAAACTTAAACCGAGTTTTGTTCTTTGCATTTAAAAGTTTTTAATCTAAAATAAAAATAAAATAAAATCTAATAGAATAATTGTTTGTTGCCCTAAATAAAAAAAATATAGGCTTAACTTCTTAACATCAGGGGGGGGGGGGGGGGTATGATCTTCAGCCGTGTTAAATCCAAATATTAATATTATAATAAAATCACAGTATCAAGAGAATATTGTCAATTCGAAAGTAACTCTGTCTTTCGACGTTTGTTACGTTTTCACGACTAAACGGCTTGACCGATTCTGATGAAATTTGGAATACAGATAGATTACGACCAGTATATCAATATATGTTACTTTTTACCCGACTGCGCAGAAGGAAGATTATGTTTTTACAAGCGACGCGTGCGAAGCGGTGAGCGGGAGCTAGTATCTTAAATAATAACTAAATAATTTATATGTATATATTAAATTCATTTATGAATATTAGTAGACTACAACTTGAAACTACTAAGTGACTTCTAATGTTATTAATCAGAAATGCTACTACTGTCACTTTAATTCTAAATAAACTAGATATTCATTCTACTACCAACTATTGAAGATAAAAAGTAGGATAAGAAATTTAGTGATCCAAATTAAAAAGAAAGTTGTGACTTGTAAAAATGGGCCTACAAACAGAATTGCTATAGAAAAATATGATGATGTCTGGGAAATCGCTTCTGAGCGATAAGACCGATGTACTTTTTGCTGATAACAGCGTTGGCTTCTTCTGTAATGTGAATTAGTATTTTATCTTCATTCACTTCAAATAATATTTTTTATAAACAAATCTATTTCGGAACAAGATAACTGAACCCACAATTTATTGAATAACCTAATAAATCTTAAGAAACACCTTTATGAGGTTGTTAAGCGTGGTACACACGATACGATGCGAAACCCGAGCCGCCGCCGCCGCGGCGCGATCAGACGCATTGTGCGAATACGCTAATTATAATGAAAAACAATAAAAAATAATCAAAAAGGGTAATTAAACGCGTCACAATGAGGCAAGTCCGACGGCCGGCAGCCGCAACGCGCACTAAGGATTATAATGTAACTAGCTGTTGCCCGCGATTTCGTACGCGTTACACTACTAAATGTGTAGGTAACCTAGAAATAAAGTTAAACTCGCTGTTGCAACTTGACTTGATACTACATTTTTATCCCATGGGACTTGATTTATGGGATAAAAAGTAGCCTATATATTAATCCAGGTTATAATTTACATACATAATAAATTTCATTAAAATCGGTTTAGCCGTTATGACGTGATTGAGTAACAAACAAACATCCAAACCTTCGCATTTATAATATTACATTATGATCCTATAAAATATGTTTACTAGATACCTATATAAAAGTTTTTTTATCTAATACAAGAACCTTTATAAAAGTAATATACCTAACGGTCTGTATAACTGAAAAGCAGATAGGTACCTACCTATTTAGAGATCCTATTTTGCGTTATCTAGCAGATAAACTATACCTAGCGGTAATAAACGTTAGTTTTGACCTACTCTACCAAATATTTTAAAACAAAGCTCTACAATTAATGTGCTTTTATCTAATCCTAATTGGAAATGATAAAAAATCAAAATATTCACAAAATACTCATTCTTTCAACCATACACATTATGAAGGTTAGTCTAAATATGTATACGACTGAAACCTACTTAAGTAAGCTACGAGCAAAGTTCAAAGTCCTAGTATTCTTAAAAAAGCACTGCGTCAGTCGATAATGAAGGTTCTAAATGCACTTACCAGGTGGATGATGCAGTGAGAGCGGCGGGCCGGGCAGGAACGCCGCCGCGACCGCCGCCTGCGCATTGAACGCCGCGGCGTACGCTACTCGGCTCGCCACCGATGCTGGCAGTTGGAACTGCGGCGTATACGCCGTCCGCGGCTCTCTGCTCTCCGACAAATTCAGCACTCTGTCCCCATCTCTCTCAAAGTAGCGCTCGCTGCGCTCCCGGCTGTCGGATAGCCCCAGCAGCTCTTGTATCGCGAAGGGCGACCGCTGCGGCGCGCGCGGCGTTGCGTTCGCGCTCATCGCTTGCATTTTCTTCGCTTGTGTGCCCGCAGCTTAACTTTACATTTCTCGATGGGGTTTTATTTTAATATCACAATTTTAGGCCGCGTTTTTGTCCGTATTAATTATTTAAACCGCACTTTTATAAAGTTTTAAAACACTGAAATAAATTACTTAAATATAAAAATTAGGCCTAAGCTTAAGTTTGAAAATCGCAAAATCAGACGATTGTCTTGTTGTGAAATTCGCGGAAGGTGTACAGTGGGTGTAGGTGTGTATTCGCGACGCGAGCGCTCTGCGCGGCGACCGGAGCGCTAGTGAGTGCCGGCGGCGCCGCCCGTCGCGCGCGCTACGCCCGAGCCCGTGCCCCCCGTCTATCGACACCGGCCTTCACTACCGAACCATCCTAATTCACCTCCCCTCGCGTGCGACCTACGACGTTATCGATCTCAGCCCTATTCTGGACGCTCGCTTCCGAAACGCTGCAAGCGTCCTCCAGCCGGTTGCCGCTTACGCCTCTCCGCCGCTGAGCGAGGACCCCTCCCCCCGCAGGCGGGGCCTACTAATAGCCAATACGGATATTTTGTTACCGCACTGTATTGGCCAGATTTCTTCCCGCCGGCCACGCCTCTCGCGCGTCGCGCCGTGCCAATAGCGACCTTAGCCGCGATTGATTAAAAACTAAAGTCAAAGTCGCGGTCGGCGGTTGATTTAATTTTGATTAATTGTAAGAAATGAATAGGTTCGCGGTCGAGGGGCCCGGCGGCGGGCGGCGGGTGGTGGGTTTCGGTGCTCGGACAGGGTATTATAAGGCGAGAGCCACATTAAGGCAGGTGGGAGATTTTCGTACTCTATGTCTTATTATGGGCTCCAGTCTCGATGGCTTCCTCTAGAGTATAATTTACACGTCCGTCCGCGTGAATGCATAATGTCCCATTATCAATCATTGGTCCTCTGCGTCCTGCCTCCCCCCCCCTGCTCCCTCCCCCGTGTAGTAACCCGATCTGCCGGTGCCGGCCTACTATTCATAACATGCTAACTATTATAAATTAATGCACATGAAATGAATATCTGCCTACATTCATTATAATAATTGTCATGTATTTGTGAAGGATTCAATGGAACGACGGTGTGTTCTAGGCTTTAAAATATACGCAAAAATGCAGCTGAAATCCATTAATTGATTAGTATTTTGTGCAAAAATATTTCCTTTAATAAATAGAAACTTAAATTTTCAAAAAAGTTAGTAAATATTTATGGGTTTAAAAAATCTCTCATATACATTACCTAACGTTGCAGAAAACTTTTTTTTATCGTAAAAGGTAAGTGGTGAGATGATCAATTGAAAAAATGTGAAATAACTTTCCCTGAAGCAAAATGATTAGTTCAATCAACCTACTCATTCATTTTTATTTCAATGTATCATTAGATGACTCAATTGTTTCTTTTATATTTTTAAACATATTATATAAACATTTGTAGGTACCTAACTACATTCTTTCTGTAAAAAAATGTAAAACACTTTCAGTCTGAAACCACATTGTACAAAACTTAGGTCCCATCAATTTTTTTAAAAAGGACACTTACAGAAAAATCTATCTAAGTCTAATTAAAAAATTCCTGCATTATTTAAAGGTGTCCTAAATAATATAAGCAATCAATGAAGATTAAAAACAAAAATCAATTCATTTAAATTTTAATTAAAATTACTTACTCCAGATTTTAGTCATTTTAACTACCTACGGAACAGGAGCGGGAACAGAGTTTGGGTACATTTTATACAGTTTCGTTTCGACTAGGTAACACAAAATTACGAATCATGTTTTAACAAAAACTTACAACTCATAATTCTTTTATAATAGATTTTAGCTGTCGTTTTGCTCTTATTTCTCAATGGACTTTTACTATTTGAGAAATGCAAGAAACAATTCAATATCTAATAATAGGTTTAGGTAAGTATTTTTCATTAAAACATTATTGAAAATACTACACCAACAAGATTTTTGCTACGATTTCGTAGACGCTCTACGAAATTGTTCTAAATTAACAGAATAAGTGATTAGATGCTTTCTTGCTGAATCATTTTGTAGATTTTGATACGGGTTTTTATCTTGATACTTAACTTGGGTTATCGGCAAGTTTCGAGTGGTTAAATTATGTAAAAAATATAGCAGTGATAAATCTGTGCAAAACTAGATGAAATCGGTAATTTCTAATAAAAAGTTGTACCAACTTACAAAAAAGACCAGCAAAAACCAAAACTAGAACGTTCAAAAGTGAGCAAAACCTCCACTATTCAGGTGTTGAGAAGCTGTCAAAGATGTTGTGTGGACAATGGCGACAGAGGGCGTATCACATTCGTGTTGTTGTTCCGGATCACAACACGGCATTGTGCGAGCGAAACGCGAGACCGCTGTGATTCACACCAGAGTACGGACATCTGAGATCATGTCAATAGAAATTAAATAAATAAATAGAATTGACCAAATAAATGGAGATAGAAAAAAAAGTTACTGACGGACAAGACCTTTGTGGGATTAATAGCTTCCCACAAACGGTGTTTTCTTTTTAAAACATTAAACTTTACGAACAAAAAGTTGTTTAAAGTTTGGTTATTAAATAAAGCCCATGTTTAATTTAAAAGACCAAAAGTACATTAACGACAAAGTTAAAAATGACTGCGTAAAAACTGCCTATTACTTTAAGAAATCTATGAAAATCTTGGTTTATAAATAACTGTTAATATTAGGGGTTTATAAATGAAATTGCAATTTTAACATAGTGGCCACTTTCAATTAAAATTAAACCTGCATGTCACATCATGCAAAGTATAACTTTTTTCACACGATAACTACATATATCATTCTAAATTTGACTTTCAATTGTTTTTTCATTCTGCTTTTAAAGTGAAGATGGTTAAATTGTAAATTAGAGTAATTTTTGAATACGTGTTCCGACATCGAACTAACGCAGCAGAAACAGCTAGAAATATCAATGCTGTGTTTGGAGAGGATACGGCATATGAACCCACTGTGCGATTTTGGTTTAATCGTTATCGTAGTGGAAACTTTGACTTAAAGAATGAACCCCGAGAATTGAAATAACAACAAATAAGAAATGAATAAAAGAGAATGAATAAATAACGAAGAATTGAAAGTAATGGTGGAAGCCGAGCCGTATCAAACTAACAAGGAATTAGCGTCGTGGTTTGATGGTAGCATACTTTATACAACTTGGAGGTGGAACATGTAGATGACCCACCTGATGTTAAATGGTTAATAACCATCGCTTATAACAAATTATACCTCGTACGTCACGCAATAACCTACCCTACTTGCACTGCCCTGCGTCCGTCAACTTGAGACATATTGGTGTAAATCGGTAATGCTTGTGCCTGTAATAACACCGGCACCGCATACCTTTTACACAGAAAAAGAGCTGCTTGGCGACTGGAATAAGTATAGGTAATTAGATGGTATGACACAATAATGACCCATTTGCATCAAATCGGTAAGATAAAAAAACTTGAAAAATAGGTGTTCCATGATTTAACTGATCTGCAGAAAGAAGCGCGAGTTGAAGCTCGCCTTACCTTGTAGAACTGCTACAGAAATTAAGGAATTTTGGGCCGAATTGTGACCTGTGATGCAAAGAGTTACGATAATCGTAAGCGAAGAACGCAATGCTTCAACTCTAGCTCCAACGCCGCAACAATGCCCTCAAACGAACATTACCCACCCATAGAATAATAACATAATAATATATAATAATAATAAAGTGATGGTAACTGTTTGGTTGTCATTTCATTGCGTAATTCACTACAACTTCCTTAGATCCAATCAATAATAGCAGATGTCTACTGTACAGAACTTGGAACAATGATGGCGAAACTCGCAGCGAGACAGCCCCGACTCATCAACCGATCTTCACGACTATTGCTCCATGGTAACGCAAGACCTCACTCTGCTTGAGAAACCGTTTTAGCAGTACAGATCTTGCAGTTAAAAACCATCCAGTTAAGTTAAAAAAGTTAAATCTTCTGTATTCGCCAGACCTGGCCCCAACCAACTACGATTTTCTCCGCGATTTGGTAAATTTTTTTCATGGTAAAAAATTTTCTTCCCAAGAAGCAATACAAAATGCCTTCACACAGTTTCTTAAGTCCAGGTCCCTAAAGTTCTACCACAAAGGCATAAATAACCTTCTCATGAGATGGTAGAAATGTATAGACAGTGAGGGGAAATACTTTGTTTAAATAATTATATTTAACCTTGAAAAAAACTTGTTTGGATTTTTCATTACAATACGGCAATTTCATACGTTAACCCCTATTATCTAGGTACTTAGTAAATACTAGCTCAAAACAAGTTATTAGGGAATAAGTACCTAGGTTAGGTTATCTGGTTTCCATGTAAATACAAGTTTTGCTTAGTTTGGGGCTGTGTGATGTCCAGCATTATTTGCCTATTTTATTTTATAATTTCCCAATGTAAATTCTGATGAAATCCTTAATAAAAGTATTGTACGCTTAAAACATAGTTGATTTCTTAAAATGATCCAATTTGGAAAAGTCGTAGAAACAGTGTTCGTGTGAATGACAAAAATATATCCCCTTCGTGATTCGTGCACCTTGTATTTAATAATAATATTATTAAATCTATTTTATATCTGAAATGACATCATTATGAGTCACGCATCAGTCACGCATAATGGACCACATACAGAGTTCGAATGCGGAAAAGGGAGTCCACCAACATAACGTATCATATCAGAAACGTCAAGTTAAATATTTCGATAGATGTAAAATAGTGTATTTTTTATGTGATGTTTAATATTATTTAAAATACAGATACTTTATTAAATTAGACCCTCAAATTTATGTTCTTTCTAAATCATCTCGTAACCTACTTTTGACAAGAAAAATTAATCAACTGCAAAAAAAAATTCAAAAGCTTTGAATAACAGTGAAATTACAATAACTCTTTCTTGTAATTACCACTCAGGAACAATATAATACTAAAATAAAACTAAAAAGGCAACACAATGGGCGGCCTTATCGCTGAGAGTATAAATAAATTGAATGGCTTACTCATGGATTCGTGCCGTCGGTCACCAGCCACCAGTTCAGAATACAAAAACGTGATTAATGAATGAATTATTGGCTAATATATCCTTTGCAATACTTTTTAATTCATAAACATATTTTATAGAACCTAAAAATTAAGGGATTACTGACCTTTTAAAGTATTAATGATTAATTTGTTAAACATTAAAAATACTTTTTATTGGCAATAATTGTAAATGACCACTGAAATTTTAAACTGTTATTAAAATATTTAACTTCTCCTTAACCTATTTAAGTAATTGAGTGTAAATAAACCATTATTTACTCAATTCAAGAAAACTACTTAAATAACTAAAGAAAACCTAACAACCTACTGCCACCGCTAAGATTTGGTGGACATTTACAAAATTAGGCGATTACAATTTAAGTACAGACATCATTAAAACAGCTAGAACCATTGCAATTTTAGACATTCATAGTTTGGTAAATATTTTGGTTTTTTCTATTATTTTTTGATAGAAGTGGTGTAGTAACTCAAAATTTATTTTGATGGTCATTATATTTCTTCACAAAATTAAGCCATAATGAAAACAATAAAAACCTAATAATTCCTATAGGTAAGTACTTTAATATGAGTGTTTGGATAAGACGCCTTGACAAAACTGTATAATCTTGACACAATATGATTAAAACAGGTTTTTTTGAGATTCAGAGTTAGATCCACCTGGGATTCCACATTGCTAGAAAACTAAGAAATTATCTGATTATGTATTTTGACGTCTATTTAAACATCTACAAGGCTTACCAAGGAAACAATTTGCCGTCGTGGCTTAAACTCTGCCATTTAACCATAAACCTACGTTTACCATCAAACAGAGATGGAGTAAGAGAGGATTCGAGAAACATGGGTCCTTACGTCTAACAATTAAATATTATGATACAGTGGCTGATGGAAAATTGTAGCATTAGCTAGATGTAATACACAAACGCAATATCATTATCATCATATCAGCCACTGGATCATCCATTGCTAAGCATAGGCCTCACCCATAGATTCCCAAAGCGACTGAGCTTCCGCGGCCTACTTCCAACGTCTCCCAGCAACCTTTATCAGTCGTCTTTCCATCTAGTGGAGATGCGTCTAATACGCTGCGTTTTCCAGTGCGTGATCTCCACTCTAGAACCTTTGCCCAAACGGCTGTCAGTTCTTCGAGGTATGCGCACCGCCCACTGCCACTTCAGCTGCATATCCTCTAGGCTATGCTATAGATAGATAGATAGAACTCTTTATTGTATATAACACCCATTACAAAACAAAATACAAGGAAAAATACTTAAATAACTATTATATACCTACGCTTAAAGTGATTTCTTCCAGACAACGTTAGGATGGAGAGAACTTTGTGAAAGAATGGACGGTGGTGCCATCAATTATAAGTATAAAATGACAACAATAGCTAACAAACATAAATAAAAATAAATAAATATTGCTGGACATTTCACACAGCGTTATCTAGCCCCAAACTAAGCAGAGCTTGTACTATGGAAACCAGATAACTGATAGAATACTTATATACTTTTTTTGTAAATAAATACTTGTGTACGTGAAAAAACACCCAGACACGGAACAAATATCTGTAGATCATGCAAACATTTGTTCCATTGTGGGAATTGAACCCGCTACCTCCTGCGTCTTAGTTGGCTATACGCCCACTGCGCCGCGGAGGTCGTCGAATTAAAAATATAAAAAACCTCCGCAATGTATACATATTTATATTATTTATCATAACATTATTTTATAGCTGAGATCCCTTCTCCAAAAAGAAAAAGTGTTGATAATCTTCGGATCGGCTGACCTGGTCTTCATCACACAAAGCTAAGAACCACCTCTGTAAAAATCTAAAAAGCTAAGCTAAGCTTAAGCTTTATATTAAAAATAGCCACGTCCGAAGGGGTTCATCCGTTTCATTTCATTACATTTATTTTCTACTGTAGTGTACCTAAAGACCACTAATAGGGGCGACTTGTGCAACGATGCCTAAACGTATTTAGTAACTAAATATGATTTAAAGAGTTAACAAATTATATAAATGCGTCAAATTTAAACAGTCGCTAAATACGTTTAGTGATCGTTGTGCCTGTCAGCACAAGTTACGTCAGATTATGTATGCTGAAACAGACAGGTATCGAGACTACATTAATACGATTCAGTTTCACAAACTATGTCAACTAAAATTACAATTAAACATCAACACAGAGAGAGGGAACTGCACAATCCAAACAATGTCAAATAAGTTAATATTTGGGACAGACACACAAACAAACTTATAACACATCTGTTTTTGCTTTGGGGGTTAAACTAAATTTCATATTTACATAAATAATATGTTTCCATACAAGTAGTTTAAGAAAAAGACTGTAGTGGAAGACTAATTAGGTGCTAAGGATTTTAGCTACCTTAAATGGAATGTCAAGGATTAAGTATTTGTTTTATTTATTTTGTAAATTATAAGCTAGCGATCTCGCCTGATGATAAGCGATGATGCATTCTACGATGGTACACGCTAATTATAAACTAGCTGTTGCCGGTGACTTCGTATGCGTTACACTACTAAATGTGTAGTTAACCTAGAAATAAAGCTAAACTCGCTGTTGCAACTTGAGTTGACACCACATTTTTATCCCCTAGGACCTGATTTATGAGATAAAAAGTAGCATATCCAGGTCATAATCTACGTACATACCAAATTTCATCGAAATCGGTTCAGCCGTTACAACGTGATTGAGTAACAAACAAACAAACAACTAAATAAATAAACATCATTTCGAATTTCAACCGCCCTTCACTCCCCCCACTACTGAAACTGGATGGTTCCCTAGCCCACACTGCTATTGAGAAAGCAAATTTATTCGCAACTCAATTTGCGGAAGCTTCACGTCTTGACACCTCTGGCGAAACACCACCTAGCCTTCCTCGATGCGAAGTGTCTATGCAAGAAATTCGCATCCAGCAAAAAGAAGTGCTTAAAACGCTGCGTAGTCTTGACGTGAACAAAGCTAGTGGACCGGACGGAATATCAGCCGTAGTGTTAAAAACTTGTGGCCCTGAGTTGTCTCCTATACTGACAAGACTTTTTCGCCTGTCTCTGAAAACTGGTTTAGTGCCCAAGTCATGGAAGCTAGCTAACGTGCAGCCTGTGCCCAAAAAAGGTAGTCGTGCCGACCCGTCAAACTACCGCCCTATCTCGGTCACCTCCTTACTGTGTAAATGTATGGAGCGTGTGCTGAATAGGAAGCTCCTCGCATACCTTGAAGACAATGACCTCCGTAGTGACCGTCAATATGGGTTTCGCCAGAAACGGTCTACTGGGGATCTTCTTGCGTATACTACACACATCTGGAGTGAAGCCATCGAGAAGTATGGTGAAGCACTGGCTGTTTCACTAGATATCTCGAAGGCTTTTGACAGGGTTTGGCATGCCAGCCTCATTGGCAAGCTTCCTTCATATGGACTTCCAGCTCAGTTCTGCTCTTGGCTTGCAGACTTTCTGAGGGAACGATCCATTCGGGTAGTCATTGATGGCCGCTCGTCTGATCAATTGGCTATTAACGCCGGGGTACCTCAGGGGTCAGTACTCTCTGCCACGCTGTTTCTGCTGCATATCAATGATCTGCTCATGCCCGGTATCATTGGGTACGCAGACGACAGTACAGTTGTGGAGAGGTACACTTCTAATGCTCGAGTCAGCAGAGCTGAAATTCGGAGGCAGAGAGACGAGATGTTGCAGCGTTTGAATTTGACACTCAAGGCCGTCTCTGACTGGGGCGATGCCAATCTTGTCAAATTCAATGCTTCAAAAACGCAAGCATGTCTCTTCTCGGCGAAAAAGAGTCAGTTTACCCAAGTTCCAATTTTCCAAAATGTACCGTTATCTGTAAAAGATCACCTCGAGCTCCTAGGGGTTTCGCTCACGCCTACTCTCAACTTTAGCTCATACATCGAGTCTAAGGCTAAAACAGCTGCCATGAAGCTGGGCATCCTCAACAAGGTCAGGAGATACTTCACACCAGGACAGCTTCTTAGTCTTTATAAAGCTCAAGTCCGGTCTGGTATGGAGTACTGCTGCCACCTTTGGGATGGTTCGGCCAAATACCAGCTCGCTACCTTAGACTCGATAGAACGTAGGGCTTTTACGAGTAGGCTTATAGGTGAGCAATATATGGCGGTGACTAAGATCCAAAGTCTCGAACACCGCCGTAAAGTTGCAAGCCTATCGATCTTTTACAGAATACATTTTGGGGAATGTGCCCAGGAACTATACGATCTGATCCCGCCATCTCCTTTCCATCAAAGGACAAGCAGGCGCACGGCTCAGTACCACCCGTACCTAGTCAATATACCACCGATTCGCACACACCGTTTTGGTTCTACGTTCTTGATGCGTACAGCTAAGGTATGGAACACTTTGCCGTCGTCTGTTTTTCCTAAAGAATACAATCCGGGCCTCTTTAAGGTGAGAGTAAATAGGTTTCTTCTAGATCTTCGTGCTACATCTTAGACCACATCATCACTTACCATCAGGTGAGATTGTGGTCAAACGAAGTTCTATCCAATATAAAAAAAAAAACATCAAAACCTTCGCATTTATAATATTAGTGTGATAATTTAGATTCTAAATTGATATACCTAAATATAGAAAAAGAATTTTAGAAAATAGATTTATTTATACATACTACCACAAGAAACAAATGACAGTAAAAAAACACTGTTACTTATTTACTAAAATTATAACTATCTGCTAATTGTGGTGGCGAAAGGATCCTCAGCTCAGCATTTGCTACAGCATGTTGCCATACTACAGCGCTTGTCTTCTGCTGAAGCCAGTGATGACCTCATTTATGGCACTGTCGGCGGGTATACGAGTATCCCAGGCCACCACGGCTTGTTTCGGTGACGTAAATGTTATATATCGTAATGCGATCGAAAGTTAACTAGAGATACAAGATATTTATATTATTTGCATAAACAAGTATACACTTTTAAAGACTAGGTAATGACACTTTATACTTATTTGTGCTTTATGAGCAACGCAAATTTCCAGGGATGCTAAATATATATACGCTGATATATAATACGACGCGTTACAAAATAATTACACAATAACATAAACTAATCAATGATCTTTCACATCCTCACACACATCACCGTCAGACCTTCTCATCCCACTGCTGGGCATAGGCTTCTCTTCGTTGTCGCCATTCGCCTCTGTCCTGCGCTGTTCTAACCTACACACGACCTGCGATTTTTATAATGACGTCTACCCATCTTGCCAACGACCTGCGTTCCTGGTTCCATCGCGGGGCCACCACTCAGTCAGCACCCTGCTCCACCTGTCATCCCCGCGCCTGGCCACATTGCTAACAATAAACATTACAGAGATTATAATCACGTTGTTAATTCTATTTAAGTTTTATATTATTCTGTTACTGTTATGTATCGTAAAAGGATAATTAAAAGAACAACCAGCCTTGTTTCCTACCTTTCTTTCCTGGCTTGGTCGCGAAGGAACAGCCAGTAAAATTGAAGTTTCAAAGTAATCCTAGTGATTTTAATGAATAAAAACATTTTGTTTCGATTTGATTTGTTAAAACATAAACTATTTAAACAAATGATTTTACATTTTTATATATTCGAAATCCTTTTCATTTTTACAAGCTTTTTATTAACTTGCAATGTACCTACGAGTATGTATGTTTGTCCGGGTGGAATCTTGCAACTGAATTTTAAACCCGTTCCCCTCAACCGATTGAGCTGAAATTTGGAATACATATGTAACTTTGGTGACAATGCAATAATATGGTATCATGGAGATGATCTCATGATGGAGACGGATGCTAGAACGGAACTTCTGAATGGATTGTAGTAGGCTATTATATATTAGTTTGGGCTAATTTGAATATGCTTGCGGTTCCGATTATGAATTTAATAAAAGCTTGTTTTGGAAAAGTATTTTTCAACAAAAAACTATTACATGACTTATTGCTATAGTTTTTGATAAATATACCTATAAAAGATAATGAGGTAACTCTTTATAAAATTGTATAAATATTAATCAATAATGCTGCACATTTCACAAAGCACTTTCTAGCCCCAAACTAAGCAGAGCTTGAACTATTGGAACCCGATAACTGATGGAATACTTATATACCTAATATATTTTTAAGTAAATAGGTAATACATATTTAGTTATAATTTATAGAGAATCAGCCAGAACCTTATTTATTTGACAATACTTTCTAACATAATACCAAAAACAGAACAAAGAAATTCAAATATATATATAGAGGTACATAACTAAAAACAACATGCACACACATTTATAATACTGTCAAACTTTATTAAAGAAGATTGGCGAGACTGGACCCAAAACAACACAAAAATCGTTCATGATCATCAACAGTCAGATTGTAAATTGGTGGATGAGTCGTGGACGGTTTTTTATTCAACGTATTGTATTTCCAAAATAATAAAAATTAGTTTGACATTATAGATTACTACGAAACATCTTAATTATTGAAAACAAAATACAAAACTAAGTACGTACTTTGTATAAATCATCATCATTATCTTATTATAAGCCGCAGGGCGCCCACTGCTGGACATAGGCCGTCCGTATACATTTCCTGAGCGACCGATGTTGTGCAACTTGCACCCAATGAATAATTCCCAGCAATCTTTATCAGGTCGTCTTTCCATCTAGTGGAGGCTCTTACGCTGCGCTTTCCCGCGCGCGGTCTCCATTCTAGTATGTACTTTTTCTGCCCCAAAAGTATGAATACTATGAGTAAAACAAATTGTCTAGGTATAACGCCATGTTTGGAAAGAAGAGATAAAGATTATGTCAAGAAACAACTTTGTCTATTCCAGGTAGAATATAAATAAAACCATCATGCTAACCGACTGTACGATTTCAATCTCAGACTTTATCTTTATATTAAGTCTAGGGTGAGTGATTACTTATAGAGTGGGTCTGGTCGTCGCATGTTCTTAGGCGATCGTAAATCTCCTTTGATATAATTTAATCATCATAACAGCTATAAGACTGCGAAACATAGGCCTCCCCCTTAGCATAGGCAT
Organism: Philereme transversata; assembly: GCA_963924445.1. Taxonomy (NCBI): domain Eukaryota; kingdom Metazoa; phylum Arthropoda; class Insecta; order Lepidoptera; family Geometridae; genus Philereme; species Philereme transversata. The sequence goes on along the minus strand of OZ004341.1, from coordinate 1,147,950 downwards.
GAGAAAACTTAGCACTTTTCTTTGGTATATTTATTTATATATATGATAAATCCCGTATTAAATAAATAATAATGATTATGTAATCGATTCGAAAGTTAATAAAGACGAAGGCCGATCGCAGATGTTGAATTGCAACGCTTTTGCGTTGACCAGCAGAAATGCTTAATCTATATCTTTATTATAAATAATAATGCTGGACATTTCACACAGCGCTATACAGCCTCAAACTAAGCAACGCTTGTACTGTGGGAACCAGATAACTGATAGAATACCAAAACATACATACTTTTATTTTTATATAAATACATACATAAAGTATAGTACAGAAAAACACCCAGACCCAGAACAAATATCTATAGATCATGCAAACATTTGTTCCGTGGCTGGAATTCATCCTGCAACCTCCTGAGTCTCAGCCGGCTAGGCGCCCACTGCGCTATGGAGTCACTGGCTTATCTCATTAAATTAATGAGCAGTAAGTAATTATTGCTCAAGCCATCCGTCGAACGCACGCCTTGAGATAATACCCTGTATGTAAGTAAATGTTAGGCAAGTGTTTAAACATTTACTAAAACGACACTTTTTGTGGTAAATTGTACGAAGTGTGGCTGTTGATCTTTGGATTTAAATCAACCTTAAGGGAACAAGATACGTATAAAACTTATGAGATGTTTAAGGCCGACTTGTGAAATGATTCCTAATCGTATTTAGTGCCTAAATGTGATGCTCTTTAATTTATTGGATTTTTCACCGCCCCGAATAGCAGAATAACTAAAACTAAAAACTATTCACACATTTACTCGTTTAGGAAGTCGTCAATAGAGTACTCGTAGTAGGCCTTTAGATTATTGAATTCATGCTTAAATTTGCCAAAACTATACATTGCTCATATGCCAGCTGGTTTCTTGTTTTAAATGATTGGTGGCATACAGAGCACACTCATGCGCAGAAGATGTGTTTTGTACGAGCGATGGCGAACGAGCGACCATCCAAATCTAATACAATCTTATTAAAATACATTCTTTATATTATAGGATTGTATGTGCTATGAAGCCAATCTGCCATAGCACATGCTGACTGCTGGCCATTTGTGTCACAATTATCACTTTCGAGTTTAGTTTTAAGATTATTTGTATTGGTGGCAAAATAAACGCAATTATCTTATCTTATCTTTATCTAAAGATGAAAGTATACAAGTAGGTATAGATTGAAAGTTTTAGTTGTCAGTCATAATAATATCCTAAAAGATAGTATTTATGTGTGCGGTTTAGTCTGTGTATTTCCTAGGTATGCGTCCTGCATTCATTTTCTTCTTAACTCTTTTCACGTTAGAAATATCACGAAAAGATATCACACTATTATTACAAATGTGAAAGTTTGGATGTTTGTTTACTTATTTATTTGTTTGTTTATTATTCAATCACGTCGTAACGGCTGAACCGATTTAGATAAAATTTGGTATATACGTAGATTATAATCTGGATCACCACATAGGCTACCGTTTATCCCATAAATCAGTTTCCATGGGATAAAAATGGGGTGTCAAGTCAAGTTGCAACAGCGAGTTTAGCTTTATTTCTAGGTTATCTACCTACACATTTAGTAGTGTAACGCGTACTAAGTCGCGGGCAACAGCTAGTCTACTATAAGTTGAGGGACGATTCTTAACGATAACACTATTAAACTACTAGGTACTAATATATTTATTAATTAAATTAGAACAGCAATTATACCAATTATACTAATCGAGAACACAACGATGGAACACAAAATCATAAAAATTAAACGAACAAACACAGATGATGGAATAAACAAATCCGTCATATTATAAAATCAATTATCCATAACTATTGTGACATTTAAATTAACATAATAATGAAAAAAAAGGTCAAAAGTAAATATAAACACTAATAAGATTAAATTATAAATTGTCAAACACTTTCTCAATGTGTAATACAAGTTCAATCCCGTTTCTGCCAATAATTTTAATCTCCAAATCCCCCCAAAATCCAAAAGTCAAATATTTTGACAGCCCTAAGCTATAGCATCAGGGCCGCCACAAATTCGCACCACACTACTTTTTATTAAGTGTCGCGGGGTGGCGTGGGGTATCGTGGGGTGGGGTGGGAGGGTGTAGGGGCTTGCCGTGGGGTGCATAATTGCGCGCCTTGCCACCTATGCAACCTATGAGGGAACTCAGTTATAGGAGTTTTGTAGTGTCGTTTTGTTGCTGGCTATTTTTCCAAAGCTGCTGAGCGTGTCATGAACTTAATAATATTATAAAGAAATTCTCAAATATCCAGTTTTTGGTCGAGATATCCGTGTTTGTCCTTGTATCTATAATAATTTAATTTTAATAATAATTTTGTATGTAGTAATGCTAGTTACTGTTATAATCGATATGTACAATTTTTTGAATAGAAAAAATTCCGTGAGCTGGATTAACCACTAGCTTAGTTCAAGTAAATAAGAAGATGCTGGATTTAAATAAATGGATTATTAATTAAATTAAAAAAAAAAAGGTTTTTTACAAAACGAAATTTTTGATTATATCACTAACCAACTCAAAAACAACATTACTCACCTTATTATTCACCTGAGAATAAATATAATTTCGTTAATTTAAGTGACTTTATAAATAATAATTTGCAATATTTTGATAAAAAAACTCATAGTGAAAAGCCATCCTGTCTGCTTTCAGCAAATCCCTTTAGGGTTAAATAAAACAAAACAAAAAAATATTCACATAGCATTGAAACTACTGGAAAGTAAATAACGTCCATTTACCGACATATTGAAAGGTGGTGTAATGCTGCGCTGACAGCTAAACGCATTACTGTAGTATACTGCACTCCATTATACGGAATACTAATGACAGGGCGGTTGATTAAAAAACCTAAGTTGCGGGGCGTGGCGACCCTACCGCCTCCCCGCTGCTCTAGGGCTGACACACACGCATTTTTTTAATAATTATATTTTTTTCTATTTCAGAAAACTAAGTTGCGTGATTTTTGTTACCATTAATTAGCTTTTTTGAAATGTTGTCTCAGAAATTCAATGTAGTGACAATGAAGGTTAGGTTATCTGTTTTTGTATTTGACATAAATAAAATGTCTCAGAGATGCCATACATATTTTGTAGAGATAAATTCCTACTTTACACACGGCAAAGTAGGAATTTAGTGCATTTTAATGCATATCGATTCATTTCGATCACTTTAACTATAGATGGATGTTTGTATATTTAGATTTTTGGAGATCAGCTGCAAGCTATTTTTATTTAATCATAAATAAATATTTGTAGTATTATTAAATATTAGGTACTCTTGAAAGAAAGAAAGAAATAAGAAATAGTGTTTATTTGTAACGGCACATTATGACTAAAAATCGAGACACAAACACAAAAAAACCGCCTAAGTGCGAGTCGGACTTGCAGACGAAGGGTTCCATACCATTCTCCATAAAAATGGCAAAAAAATCATATCTGTTGTATGGGAGCCCCCCTTTATTTTATTCTTTTTTTAGTATTTGTTGTTATAGCGGCAACAGAAATACATTATCATAAGTTCATAAGATACAGCCTGGTGACCGACGGACAGACAGATAGCGTAGTCTTAGTAATAGGGTCCCGTTTTACCTATTGGGCACGGAACCCTAAAAACAGAAAGTACAAAAAGAAAGTAAAAACACATGATATAAACATAAAAACCTGTCGTTACATTCTATACCTAGTGCGTTTCAGTGGCATCCACGTGATGACGTCACAAAATGATGCCCGACTCAGCATGATGTTGTGATTATATAACGGCGAATCCGCTTCCCACTTCTACCATCAAACCTCCCGCAACCGCAACGAGCTCACCCACATATTGTAGATGCGTGGAAGTCTCACACGGTGCGTTTCACCCGCTTGTTTCTTCCACGCACATGCAAGATGTGAATGACCTTCCTCCGGAGGTTTTTCCAGTGGGCTTCAAAATGAACGCCTTCAAAAGAGGTGTAAATAGGGTTTTAAGTGCTAGGCAACGCGACTGCAGTACCTCGAGTGCTGCAGGAGTTTATAGGCGGCGGTGACCACTTAACATCAGGAGGCCCGTCAGCTTGTGTGTCTTCAAGTTTAATATAAAAAAAAACACAACGCTGATCTCCCGCCGGAACCAGACTGGTGCGTTACAGACTCACAAATTCAAATTCCAATTCATTTATTTAGAACTAGTACTTAGTACAAAGAGAATATTGATAGCACGATGAAACTGCAAAAATTATAAACATTGTGGAGCAGTTTCAACGCCCACCTCCTCAGACAACAAAGCAAGAAACATCGTTCCATCAAAACAATAACAATAATTTAGTAAGTAAATAAAAGCAAAAACAATGAAAAATGAAAGTTATAGGAACAATTATATATAGATACAGATATAAAGATGCTTATAATTTTAATGAATGGGTGTGTGTGTGTGTGTGTGTGCGATGGTGTGAGTAAGTATGCGAGGGTGTGTTTATGAGGGTGTGCGTGTGTGAGAGGGTGTGTATGTGTATGTGAGAGGGTGTGTGTATGTAAGGGTGTGTGCGTGTGTGAGTGCGCGTGGGGGTGTGTAGCATACGTGAGTTGTGAATTTATGAATTATAATAATTTACGATTGTTTAGGGAGTTTCAGGGAGATAACAAAAAGTCTTCTGTTTCTTCGTAGGAGACGGATAGGAGGCATTTCTTACATATGATTTTGCAGTGATAATGTTTTAGGGGGTAGATATCAAGAAGTCTGTTAACTTTGATAAATAGTGATGGACTTAAAAAAGTGAAAGTGCCGACCGGCCACAGCGGTCCTACGAGTTTCAATTTTGCAAACTTTGTCACAGCGACGTTTTGTGGTTTTAAGATTAGAGTCAAAAATAAACTGTGAGTGCTTTCGCAAAACACTCGTCAACACAAACAATTGTCATTTAGAACATTTAGAAACAAAACATTTAGAACCTCACAAAGGGTAGGTAACATAACCTTAAGAACAGCTCTCTGTGCGCTCCACTCTCAACATCTGAGTATTGATGGTTCCACCCCAAGCAGTGTTACAGTATGATAAGATGGATTGTGCGAGTGCAAAGTAGACTGTTTTAAGGCAGTCAATGTCAGCAGCATTTCTTAAGTTCTTAAATACAAAGATTAATTTACGGATTCTGGCCACAGTACACTGAGTGTGTGGAAGCCACGAGAGAAAGCTATCTAGATAGACACCAAGGTACTTGATGGTCAATGTACACTCCAGAGACTGGCAAGTACAAGTGTTAGAAGTGGGGGCTGGACATGTATGGGCACGGATATAAAAGGTTGGTGGAGATTGGGATCGAGAGGTCGGGGAGAATGTGATGCACTTTGTCTTATTGACATTGAGGGTCAAGAGATTTATCGAAAGCCAATTTGGGACAACTTTCAGTGCTGACTCTGCCAGTAATTGCGTCTCTTCCCAATTTCGACCACCAATGACCAGAGCAGTATCATCTGCATAAGTGAAGATGGAGCAGCTTGGCATAGACAGTTTGCAGAGGTCATTGATATAGATCAAAAAAAGTGTTGGACCAAGGACGCTCCCTTGAGGAATGCCGAAGGTTCACAGTGCTCTCAGTTTAACATTTAGTTTTGTATGTTCACATACAAGTGAAAGCAAATTATTTAAGAATTAGGTTTTTTTAACCATACCTACTGAAGAAAATAATTCATTTATTTTATGTGAATCTAGTTACCTACGTAAAATTGATTTCTAATAATAATTATTTTATCTTAGTCACAGGCACTTTTGGCAAAGTGGTCGTGGATCTTGGTTGAGTAGCAGCTCCAGAGTTGTGTCTCCATTCAGCTCTATTGAAGGTATTGCGAGAACATTCAGCTATAATAGAGAGTTTGATGGACTCATAATAATTACATAGTAATTATTTAGTTATTTTTTTAAAGTTGGATATATGAGTCTTACTACAAAAAGTTAAACACCCACTAAACACTGTTTAAAAAATTGTGGACCAAAAATTGTAAAATAATTTTTTAAATACTCTATACTGTGTACGTGTACGTCGATATACGTGTACGTATATCTTTTTTGTGGTAACAAGGTTTATTTTTAGGTACTTCATTATTTTGTTATTGTAATTATATAATTATCTAGTGATGACATTATCTATGCATGTGATTGCATAATCATATGCTCATTGCTAAGTACTCCTAAATGATTTTGTTATAACCTTAATAATCATATTGCAAACACCTTCTGGGAATCAAACCCTGAACCCAGAGAAGGGTCTAGTGGTCAACACTGGGATTCTCATCACGCTATGTTCCTATAAATAGTTTTTGAGTATTCGTATAATACATATATCTCCCGCTCAAAGCTACGCACGCGTTTTTCCAATAAAAACATGTCTCATTAAATTTTCAATAAAACCATGCAATATGTCTCAATGCAGGCAATAATCTATCTTTATACCAAATTTAATTGAAATCAGTCTAGTCGTTTAGTCGTGAAAACGTTACAAACATGCAAACAGCCAGAGAAACAGAGTTACCTTCGAATTAAGAGTAGGGAGGTAGGTATGTATGAAGTTTTTAATCTACACTTTGCTTCAGTCAAATTAAATGTTTTAACTTATCTTCTAGATTTTATATTCATATAAACACAATTTCATTACATTAAAAATATATAATGCAAATGTCAGATAATAATAGATAATTAATAAAAACAAACTAATTACAACTAAGCAGAACATTGGAAAAAACAATATTTGACAATGTTTGGTCGAAGAGTCTTGCTACATAGCACCTACAAGTTTTGCGTAGTTTGTGGTGGTCACTGTGTCAAATCTCCATAATTATTTATTTATTTTATGATTTGAACTAAAAACCTGTCACCCAAAGTTCCCGTACCCCTAAGTACTAATTAGATAAGGAAACTGTAGTTTAAAAAAATATCACGCTGAAGTAAAGTAGCTATTCCTATTGAAGAATAAACAAAAATTGCTACAAGAAAACATCATCACAAGTATTAGAACTCCAGAAATTCCATTTAATTGCTTGTCTTAGTTAAAATGTTTTACTGCTGACAAGTATAGGTATGTACATTATAACTTGTCTTGTTGAACATCTATTAAATAAATCAAAAATCTAAGTTTTTTTGATTACGTAAATTAAAAATTAAAAAAGAAACCCTTATAGGATCACTTCGTTGTTCGCCCGTCTGCCGGTCCGCCTGTCCGCCTGTCAGCCTGTCCGCCTGTCTGCCTGTCAAGACCCTTTTTTTCAGGAACGCATGGAGGTATCAAGTTGAAATTAATATCAAATACTAAAGTCTACAGTCTCCTGATGCTATAAAAAAATCAAGAAATTTTACTGAAAGCAAGATCTCACAGTACACAAGTAAAGGAAACAATCCAAAAATCGTTAATTTGTAGACAAAAATGTTAACGGTGCCCCCACGGTGCGCCAGTCCCACTCGCACTCGACCGGTCTTGTTTTAACATTTTAGTTTTAAAAGCTGCTTTCATATTTATTAAATGTAGAATATTTCCAAAGATAATGAATAATTCCAATAAATTATGTTATGTGATTGAAATTTTTTTTTTAACTTACCTACATATGTCCTTATACGAACAGAAATAAATAGTCATAGTAAGTGAACAATAACTTGTAATATATGTTTGTTCTAATAATACTTATCTGATTAACGCCGCTGTCCTTATTTGTTCACATAGATCCTGTCCATCCAAAGGTTGCCTAGAAGAGATCGCTTTTAGCGATAAGTCCGCCCATTGTACCTATGATTTAAAACTATATTTTCTTTAATGTTTATATTTAATGGTGTGCAATAAAGAAATTATCTAATCTAGTCTAACTTCTACTGAAAAATAGAATATAGAGTCCTCTAAATTAAAGGAATATAATAATATCTAAATCTTAATATGCTTACTTGAATATTGAAGTTATACTACTTTTAGAGTAATAGGAGAAACAGATCGGATTGCTTTTCGGCATATTATACGGAACCTATAAATGGAGTTAGTGTTTTCAGTTAGGAGTTATGCAAATGATGCGCAATGAGGCTGAACTCTTGAGGGGGAACTCTTTGCGCAAATGACATAATACTTGATTCACGCCGAAGAAGTATTACTTCTTAAGTGCGTTCAAAAGTATAGAAGCAGGTTTATTTTGTGTCTAAACACTAATAAATTTTATCGAATTCGGTCCAGCTGGTCAGTCGTGAAAACGTAATAAACAGACAGATAGACAAAAACAGAGTTACTGATATAAAAAATAAAATAACCAGAAAGTACTACAACCAGACCCGTTTCTGCCACCAAACAGCATTGCAGTGTGTTTCGGATTAATAATAATAATAATTTATTCAAAAGATTGAAGAGTATGATTGCCGGTGAAATTACAGGTAATGAGGCTTAGGCCTGTATGCCTCAAGTTGATGCACGCGGGGCAGTGCATCTTGTTATAGGCAATGGTTTCCACTTAACATCAGGTGGGCCAAATGCTTATTCCAGCTCCAGTTTGTACAAAAAAATTAATAGATTATGACCTGGATTAAGACACTGGCTGCTTTTGACAAGCCACGCGAACGAAATCGCGGGCGGAAGTTTGTATATAAATAAATTATCCTAGGTAGGTATATAGGTACCTATATCTATTGTATATGTTATTAATAAACGTGGTAGAGTCACTGTTGTAGGTAAAAACATAGTTTAGCTTTAGATTATCGTCTTTCCCGTGATTAGGTCGGTATAAACGAAAATTAAAGTCAGTTAGCATATTATACCTATAGGTTAAACCACGTTTCTAAGTACCTACCTTAGTTACAAGGAGAAAATGTGTTAAAAGTAGAGCGAGGTCAATCTTACCTTCTTAGATATTAGGTAGGTATTTATTAGACTTTCATTGTACATTGTACATACGTTGGAGAGTCGGCGACTAGTTGCCCATGCGGTACAGTATACACCCTCAGACTATGGCACACTTACTAAGCTACCCTTGTCCTTATTCTTGCACCCTGAGGGATACTTGATCCGCCACAGATAACGCTGTTGCAGTGCCCAAGTATTGGCAAAACAACATTTGATGTTTAAAATAAAAATTATGAACCAACCATATCTACACGATGAAGAAGAAGAATAAGATTAAACTTTCGCGATCAATCATATTCATAACTTACACGTGCCTTTATAACAACAATATAACCAATCTAGGAAACAGAAAATCTAAAATTATGCAGATGTCTTTACAAATTGAAGAGTTTGATGTTTTCTCACGGATCCAGCATCAGATCTTGACCTAATTTATATGGGACCATCCCTTAGCGAAGCTCTTTGAAACAAAAAAGTAGGTAGGTAGATATACCTAGTTCAAATCTGATATTGTGGTATGGAATTATCGCTAAGCAATGAAATATTCCGACAAATTAAAAACCTTCACCTTTTTTATGAAGTTGGTTAATAAGTAAACTCTTATTAAGTAAAATAACTCAAAGAAAGAAATTAAAAAAAGTTTTTCAATCAACTCTAGCCTTGCTACCACAGAAATGTTATAGGTAGGTACCTACAGATGTTTAAAAAATTCCTTATCAATTTTTATATAGGATTTTTAATTTTATTTTTGTGATGAGAAACCATATGCTTACATACCTACATAGGTTTTTTAAATCTCATATATACATATTTTCCAAACGTTCAAGATAACGGTCTATTATCTACAGTTCAATTTTTACCATTAGGTAAATATGGTTATCAGTCAATAGAACTCTTAATACCTTTAAAAATGCCTTAAAATATCCATACATCTAAACCAAATTATACAAAGCACCTAAATGAACTAACAAACTTATTCGATTAGCATAACATTTTTTTCTTAAACCTGCTTGAAACATAGGGCCCTATTCTACCTCAAAAGTTAACCTAGAACTTATTTTAGGCACATCATGCAAACAACCTACCATAAACAATACCAAACTTAACACTTCTAACTGGACACTGAAAACGCTGAAACTAAAACCGAACTAACAATAATCACTCCGCCATTACGACTGTCGTCAGCAGATCGAGGAACAATACATCATCGCCGCCATATTAGCAATCAAGTCGAGCTTTTGTTTCCCGCCGGCCAATAATTAGTAGCGGGGAGCTGGCGGCCAATCAGCGGCAGCCGCGATTGGCGCGATCTACCGCGGGCGACGGTCATTGGCGCTCGCTCGTTCTGAATTTAAATTAAATTGAATCGCGCGGGAAACCTAATTAAATTGCATTGATTGGGCATTCAGTGGCACGCGTCTTGAGGAGACGGGTTGACGGGTTCATTGTAGCATTTGAAGAATAGGCCATCGTTTCTAATTAGAAGAAATCGGGCAGATTAACAAATGTTTTTTTATTTAATAAGGAAGCGTTAGATATGTGCCCAAACTTGGGGCGAAAGGAAACATTGTGAGATAACCAGCATGCCCTAGAACCAGCGTTGCCAGACGTTCCGATTTTGAAATCAAAATTAAATGTCCCGCGCGGGACAGGCTCAGTCCCGCTTTTCGGGGATAACTCGACCGCGCGCGCGGTCGAAATTTTAAAAAGAAGTTAAATCTTTACAGAAATATCATGAATAAGTACTTCTTATAAATAAATTATTCTCATATAGTAAATTACAATTTGTAACGCTCACTTCTCAGACTATTTGACAGTGTTTGAAACACCACATTTTGCTAATAGGTAGGTATGCTAAGGTTATAATTAGGCTTATGGCTAATGCTAACTTTTCAACTTGATCCCACCATCTCCATTCTATCGGACAACCAGACGCTCTTTAGTGCGCCACCGCTATAGGTAACTATAGTTGTAATACCACCCATTACCTACGCACAAAGCGGTTGTCTACCACCTTTCAAGATTCAAGATTCATTTAATAATACACAAGAAAACAGTTAATAATTGAAAAACAATCACACAGTAGTTAAAAAAATATATTAAAAAACACCTTAATCTTTATTATGCGCGATTAATGAGTCTGTGTTTCCTGATAACCGCAATACAACCTTGTTTTCAAGTCGCGGGTGAATAGGTTTCTTCTAAGCAAGCGTGTTCCATCGTAAACTGCATCAATCGTGCTCAAACGCTAGCCTTTAATGAATAAAAAAAAATAACAGTGGCCACGTATAGGTATACGTTTGGTAGGTACCAAACGTAACGTAACGTAATGTTTGACTTGCCTCTGAGTTTAGTCGCCAGTGTAAGCGTGCGTGCTGCCGCTTAGATGATTGTTACCGACTGCCAGAAATCGACCATAAAACCTCGTCACAGCAAAAACTGCTGACACGCGCAATATGCTGACATGCATACCTACTACCTGTGCGGTTGATAAAATAAATAAAAATAAATAATGCTGGCCATTTTACACAGCGCTCTCTAGCCCCAAACTAAGCAGAGCTTGTTCTAGGCTAACCAGATAAGTAGGGGAAGGTTGCTATCAATGGACCACATAACTTTACGCCCTCATATCTCAAAATGTATAATTGATTAAATGAAACTGGTTTATTATTTTTATTTCTTAGAACCCTAATTTATTATAATCAAACGCACAAACAGTTCGGGCTAACACTTTCTGATATATACGAAGAAACCTAAATCTGTGGCTGTTGCCTTCTTTGGACCATGGGCACCTTCATTGAACCACTAGGTTGCCATCAATGGACTTCAAGAAATTTGTTCTATAGGTCCAATCATGGCAACTAATACAAGACAAACTATACACATACACATACGACAAGTAAACATATTAATTTTACATTTGGCACTTTAAATAAAAAATAAAATAAAATAAAATCTTTATTCATTAAATGATACAATAATAAATAAGATAAATAAGACAAGTAATCAAAATTAAGAAACTGTCAAGGTAATATTAAGAGTAATTAAATCACATTTTCTACTTAACATGAAATAAACATATATATAAAAAACAACATAATAGAAACTTAGGTCACTTGCAGTAACTGCAAAGTTAAAAAATTACATTAAAAATTAAATCTTATACAGGGTTACAGGAAAAATCGTGCTAGATCCGTTAAGTGCGTTGAGTACCCATCATTTCTGACTTATTTCACTATGAAACACCCTACCCTAAACTTAACTCTTTTCGAGATATTCGACTTTTAATTTTTTTATTGAAAATTGCCGATTTTTAGGCTACTAAATTTATTTTTGTTTATTTTGTGTATCTTATTATTATTATTATTGCATTTTTACATGTGTAATAAGATGCTTTAGGACGTCTATCATTAAAATATTTCTATTCTAAAATATTTCTATATAATATTCTAAAATAGTGCATAAGTTAATTGAATAGACCGTAGTAGACAAGTGAAAGTTAAGAAATAAAAAAAAATATTAGAAAGTTTATTTTTCTCTAAGGGATATCTAAAAAAAATATTATGGCAATTGTTCGGCAGATGTTTTTTAAAATATCTACGTTTCATCAGCTATCTAACGAGGTATAATAATCTAGGGTTTTATTCAAATGCATTGAAAAAAATTTAGTTTTATAGGCGACAGTGGAGAAGAAAATTTATACTTAGCCCTAAAAAGTAAAATAAAATAATAGGTAAGCATGAAATGTCATTTATTAAAGATTTTCACACAACTTTTTCTTATTCTACAGTTCATGTTCAACATGGCCGCCTCTATTTCTGATACATTGTCGCATCCTTCTACGGAGACCAGTCTTTACTACTCCAGTGGTTAACGTGGTCCTCATTTTATTGGCTGCATCCACAATCCTTTCTCGTAAGTCTTCCACAGACGAAACTGGATTCGGCTCGCTGTACACAAGACTTTTCATGCACCCCCACACGTGAAAATCCATGGGGGTTAGGTCCGGACTTCTTGCTGGCCATGGCAACGGTCCACCTCGTCCTATCCATTTGTTTGGATAATTTGTGTCCAGCCAGTCTCTGACACTTCTCCTGAAATGGGCAGGGCAGCCATCGTGTTGGAACCACATGTCCCTGATCAGGTTGAGTGGCAGATCATCCAGCAAATCACTTAAGTCTGCTCTCAAGAAATTTTCGTAGCTTTCCCCATTTAGATTATCCGGGAGAAAGTAAGGTCCAATCAAATGATTGGAGATAATGCCCATCCACACATTCACGCTGAATCTTCGTTGGGACCCCTTCACTCTTTTCTTATTGGGATTCCTTAGCTCTTTTGGGGCCCAGTAATGGGCGTTGTGATAGTTAGTTATGCCATCTTTATCAAATTTGGACTCATCCGTCCACAAGATATTTTTTAGAAAATCTGGGTCTTCTACGTCAGCATTTAGATAGATAGATAGATAGATAGATATAGACATTTATTTCGACACAAGTAACAAACACACAGAAAACTACATACAGTGGATAAGTGAAGACAGACAATTAAATAAACACAATAAAATACAGACAATTTAAAAAACATTACTTAAGCAAAAAATAATAAATAGTACTAAAAATACGTATCCTGTCACTGAGCCCTGTGCCGAAAAAGGGGAATGGCTCAGCATTATACTGAACAATAAACCTATTGCTCAGCGCTGGTTTACAGCCATTAAACCTGCATTGGCGCCACGGACGTCAGTCAAAAGTTAAAACTTAGCAGTGCCTATATGAAAAAGATAAGAAAATAAAAAAATAAAAGAATATTAGTAAAAGAATAATTACAAGTTGCCTGCCCACCCAATTGTACCTACCTATCTAAGATGTCGAGCAAAACACAGCTAATAATAAAGTTAATCATAAAAATAATACAAAAATAAAAAAACAAGTAAAAGTACTCATAGGGTTCATGTTTGAAACGGAGCATAAATCTGCAAAAGTCCAATCTTCTCGCGGGGTCTCCTTCTTCAATAACGTGTACCGGCGTGTAATGGTACGGGTATAGGCCAGCAGTATGCACTGTAAACCACACTCCATTGCGAAAGTCCCAGATCACGGGCAACAATATTAGTGGAAGTAGTCGGATCCGCTCGAAAGCGTTGCACTATCTCATTGTCCTGTTCTTCGTCATCAATTCGTGGTCTTCCCATGTCTGTATTTCGTCTCAAAACAGAGCCAGTTTCTCGAAGTCTTCGATAGACTCTGTCAAAAACGGCCACATCCGGCACTCGACGACCGGGGTAGCGAGTTATGTATTCGTTGCGAGCTTGCGAGTTTTTTCCACGAAATGTAATACAAACCCTAGATTGTTATACCTCGTTAGATAGCTGATGAAACGTAGATATTTTAAAAAACATCTGCCGAACCATTGCCATAATATTTTTTTTAGATATCCCTTAGAGAAAAATAAACTTTCTAATATTTTTTTTTATTTCTTAACTTTCACTTGTCTACTACGGTCTATTCAATTAACTTATGCATTATTTTAATGATTGACGTCCTAAAGCATCTTATTACACATGTAAAAATGCAATAATAATAATAATAAGATACACAAAATAAACAAAAATAAATTTAGTAGCCTAAAAATCGGCAATTTTCAATAAAAAAATTAAAAGTCGAATATCTCGAAAAGGGTTAAGTTTAGGGTAGGGTGTTTCATAGTGAAATAAGTCAGAAATGATGGGTACTCCACGCCCTTAACGGATCTAGCACGATTTTTCCTGTAACCCTGTATAAATGGTAATCGTACTGAGATCAACAATACTTTTATATTGTTGGTCTCACTACGATGGAAGCAACCTTCCATCTCAAGAACGTGCTTACACATCTCATTTTCTAGTTCTGGGTGAAGGTCACTTTCAGATCCTGGTATTTGGACGTGTTCCTTGACGTTTTGGTTAACTCCATCTAATCTTCGTTTTAGTGTTGCTTTTGGGACTTCGTATATTCTGCTTGCCTCATTTAAACCAACGCTTTGTTTTCTTACTGATTCTATAGCAAGGTTCATACTTGTTTTATTCCATGCAAAATATTTTAGCTCATTTGGCGATGTTCTGAAATTTTAAATAATTTCGGTTAGGTATCTATAGTTTTTTTGTTCATAATTATGACCAAAAAGTTACAATAAAAAGTTGCTATGATTGGACCGGTCCAACGGTGGAGCTTTCTTGCGGTCCATTGATGGCAACAAGGTACTGATTAAGAAAAATAAATCCAAACAATACATGGACATGACAGGACAAAATTGAATAACACACATGGAATCACAATTAAATTGTCAAATATTTCCTAATAGTACACGCAGACAAATATTAATACAATGATACTTACATGAAGTTGTCTTGAGTCAAATTTTTAGATTTTGACCGTCGCAAACACACTTACACACGTCACTCCTCGCCACGTGTCGCAGCGTCACTGAGGTAAAACTGAAGTGCAAATGAGTCGCCACGGACTCGTTTCGACAAGTTTAGTTGTTGCTAGCTTGCACAGTTTTGGAAATACCTTGGTGGTCCAATGAAAGCACTGGTCCAATGATCGCAACCTTCCCCTATATACTTTTTTTAATGAAAAACTTATACGCGTTATTAGATTAGATTAGATAATTGTTTATTGCACACCACGAAAAAAATACATATAAAAAACCACTACGTAAATCTATGAATACAATTGACAATGATTAGTCTTATCGCTAAATAGCGATCTCTACCAGACCACCTTTGGATGGAATGGACTGTGTAGACATTACCTGGGGTGTACCTAACATACTACATGTACATACATACTAATACTAATTATATAAAAATATAAAATATAAAAATTACTTAAATGAACCTAAATAATAACTACTCATAACAATTTATGTATACGTATTTAGACTTATTTAAGACACATATTATATAATAATAAATACATAGATATTTAGCGAGAAATACTCAGATAGTGTGTTAGCGTTGTTAGATATTTATCCGGGTACTTATTTTTTGTATTATTATAAATATTGAATTTATCAAGTATTGTTTTATCAGTGTTACATACAACCAAAATAATTGTGAGGCAAAACCCGTTTCTGAGCTGATCGTACTCACCCTGATGAAGGTTCACGAATTAAACCGAAACATTATCCGTAGGAACACCGATAATAAATAAACAATGCTGGACATTTCACACAGAGCTATCTAGCCCCAAACTAAGCAAAGCTTGTGTATGGGAACCAAACAACTGATTGAATACTTAATTGCATTTTTTTATAAATACGTGCGTAATATTATATATAAAAAATACCCAAACTCGGAACAAATATCTGTACCTAGATCATGTAAAGATTTATTGCCGCGGCGGGAATCGAACCCCCAATATCACTATTCGTCCGCTATTCGCCCACTGCGGAGGTCGTAAATAACCGATAAAACCATACGTGATAAATCTCGTATTTATAATAATGATTAAAATAAACCAATAAAGTTTTCTACTTATTTGTTATCAAACTTATCTCGTATAGATAAGTTCCGACGTTTCTCATTCTCATATCAATTACACTAAAATGAATGAGTCAAGTATTTTTCAAAATTTGGCCATCGCTGTACATAATTACCTACTGATTTAAACGGGTATTTATCGCGTAACCCTTTTCGGTATATATCGCGCCAACGGTTGTTGCAATACAATCAAAACGTCGGAATAACAAATAATAAAGGTACATACGCGATAAATAAATTAAATCAGTTATTATTTATAATGAGGCTAAAAAAGTTATGACATTTATCAGAATGGCAGTAATAGCCCTGCGGCTATCACGTGGCAGGCGGTGACTAGTGCCGCTTGCTCTAACTAACTGGGATCTATTTGGACTGTTCGCTCAGATAAGTGACATTCAACAAACGTCGCATACACAAATCACGCATTATTATTTATTTCGGAACAATTCCATAGGTACATTATATTTAAAAATACATTTTAAGTTTTCCCTTCTAAAACGCATTTACTGAAATGCGACTCTGTTACCGTTACCGTCACCTCTGTCATATAAGTATCTGTAGTACATATGTGTGTAGTCTGCTTTTATTCAAGTTTTCACTTCTGTCGGCACTTCCGGAGTGCCACTGACTTTTTTATTGTTAATTTAATTTTACTTTAGATTTGAAAGCTTGGTAAAACTGTTAATATTTTGTGGTATATAGGTACGGTGATCGGGGCCAACCTCAATCAGTGGTAGTACTTCTAATATAACCTACTTATTACATAGTTGAAAATCCTTACAAAACGGCATCATATTGTAACAGGTGTCCAGGCGAAGCTACAGATCTACGAAAAATATCTCTTGTAGGTAGGTATTTGTTCGTTTTTGATTGTTGCATGTCTCTGAGGGACAATGGCTGCCCTGATAAAGACAATGATTGATACTGTGCCACAGCCCGGGGCGAGTGCGTGACATCGTGACATTCGAAAGCCAACACCCCCCCCCCTCCCACTCACCCTTCGCACCCCCGCACCCTCCCCCCCTCCGCACCTCCGTGGTGCTATCCAAATGATTTTATATCATAATGTATTGCCGATAATTTCCACAAAGGATCGGTCCATAGTACAGGGTGCTATGTTTCTTTTCTGATTTGTGCCACAATATTTATTATTTTCCTTTTAGGTATCTTAGAACCTTTTGTAGATGAACCTGTCTTGTCCGTAATAAAAGTAGGTATATAAGTATTATATAAGTTATCTGGTTTCCATAGTACAAGCTCTGCTTAGTTTGGGGCTAGATGAAATGCTATGTAAAATATCCAGCATTATTTATTATATAGAACCCAAAAAAAAATGTTATTAACATTGATTTCCCGTTCTGAAAGTTGTTAGTCCGAATCGCGGCCGTGGATTTAGTAAAAAAATAATGTAAAAATAATAAATACTACTACTGGTCCGCCCCGAACTGACATCTCGCGGCTCTCCCATGCTCATGCTCATGCTCATACTCATACTCATTTATTTCCTTTTTACACATATTACATGCACTTAGATATGTCAGACAGTTTATTGAAAAGTTAATATAATTATTTCTTAGATACTAACACAGATTAAAAATTACTACAATTCAAGTTAAAATCATTATTGTTTCATACATATAATAATAAATTGTTTAAGTAATTACTACTTAGTATCAGCTTCAAAACTGTAGTCTCAAATCCTATCTAAGTAACCGAAAACAATTTGTAGAAGTAAGAACTATAGAGCGTAACATAGAGCGTATATGTATATACATCGGATTTGACTAAGCTCATTAGAAGGGTACCACAAGGATCAATTTTAGGGCCAATATTATTCATTATCTTTACGAATAATTTCATATATTATATAGAATCTGACCTCCTATATGTATATATATATCTTACCTATATAGAATGACAACCTCCGTGGCGTAGTGGGCGTATAGCCAGCTGAGACGCCTCCTGCGTCTTCTAGGTTACCTACACATTTAGTAGTGTAATGCGTACGAAGTCGCGAGCAACAGTTAGTATTATAAATATGAAAGTTTGGATGTTTGTTCATTTATTTATTTGTTTGTTTGTTACTCAATCACGTACCTCCGTGGCGCAATGGGTGAATAGCCGGCTGAGACGAAGGAGGTAGTGGGTTCGATTCCCGCCACGGAACAAATGTTTGGATAATCTACAGATATCTGTTCCGTGTTTGGGTGTTTTTCTATATATTATAAGTATGTATTTACAAAAAAAAAGGTATATAAGTATTCTATCAGTTATCTGGTTCCCATAGTACAAGCTCAGCTTAGTTTGGGGCTAAATAGCGCTGTGTGAAATGTCCAGCAATATTTATTATTATTATTACATGCCAGGATTAAAATTAGTTGTTTTTGCTGATTATACAAACGCTACAGTTTCTGCAGGCACGTTATCGGAGCTCACAGCTAAGTTAAATAGAGCAGTAGAGGGTTTAGGGAATGGTTTAGTATAAATAATGTAATATTAATTATATCAAAAACAAATGCTATGCTATTTAAAACGACATCAAAAAATAATTAAAACTTATATGTGAATTATAATGATATTCGAATTAAATCAATTGAAGTAGTAAAATTCTTAGGTATAAATATTGACATGTTCTTAAATTGGAAAAATGAATTGACATATATAGAAAGTTATATAAGCTCAGCGTGCTATGCCATTAGAAGCCTACGGGATGAAGTAACACTAGAACAATTAAAACTAGTATATTATACGTTGGTGGAATCAAAACTTCGTTACAGCATAATGTTTTGGGGAAATAGTTACGGTTATAACATTAATTTCGCATTTATCATACAAAAGAGAGCTATAAGGACTATGGTACGCATATCCCAACCTGAATCCTGTAAAGAACACTTTATTAAACTTGGCATACTTACGGTCCCGTGTCTTTATATCTTAGTAATTCTAACAGATCTAATAAAAAAACTAAATAAGCACGAAACTATACAAGAAAAACACTCAGAGAGAACACGAGAAGAAAAGATATAAAAAATGAGTTCGTACCCAAACTGAGAATCTCAGAACATAGTGTTCGATGCCAAGCTATAAAGCTTTTTAATAACTTGCCTATCGTCTTTAAAACAATGTACAGTACATATAAGTTCAAAATTAATAAAAAAAAACTTATTATCGGACGCAAATATTTTATTTCTAATTTAGTTTTTATTTTTTGACATTGTAATAAATTATTAACTTTATATTTTGACTAAGAGTTTACCATTTAATATTAAGAATTTACTTGACATGTTATTAATTATTATCATTATTTTCCGTTGACTTGTTATTTGTTATTAGTATTATTTTTCGTTGACATATCATATTGTATTTTAATTTTTGGACAGGTTATCATTTTGTAATATGTATGTACTTACCAAAACTCTTGTCTTTCACATTAATCGCCATCACGCCATCATGCGCAAAACAGTAACTCATTATTGAATGAAAGTATGCAAAATAGACATCTCTTGCTGCTCTAGTCCCTCCTAGATCCCTTATTTTTTTAATAGCAGAACTTAATTTTTTAGATATTTCTTCTACGTGAACTGCCCATGTTAATTTAGAGTCTAACCAGATACCTAAAAATTTCATACGGTCAGCAGTTAGTTAGGATAGGTCAACTAGAGTATCTTCAATTAAGGGAGCTGGTAAATTACCAGTCATTCCTAAACAGAATTTAACCACATGAGTTTTGTCAACATTTAGAAGTAAATTATTCACCGAAAGCCATTCCTTCAAATCAACTATAACTTCCTTTAGCTTTTTTAGACTTTGATCTACATTAGATTTGTCTTTTATCATCAAACTTGTGTCATCAGCAAATAATACAATGTCAATATCCTTACACACTACAGAAATGTCATTTACATAAATTAAAAACAATAATGGACCCAATATCGATCCCTGCGGTACGCCTAGCTCTATTTTATTTTTGCTTGATCTAACACCATTTGGCTCAGTGACTTGTTCTCTATCAATTAATTGGATTTAAAAATTTACAGTTCATTGTTTCTTACACCGTAATGTTCTAACTTTTTAATCAAAATATCATGATAAACACAATCGAAAGCCTTAGAGAGATCGCAAAAGACTTCATAAGTTTTTTTCGACCCCTCCAGGCCAGAGAGTATATCTAGCATGAGCCTTGTGATAGCATGCTTTGTCGATTTTTTCTTCTGAAAACCTGTCTGACGTTCAATAAATCATTTTCAACAAAAAAAATTATAAGTTCCTCAGACATATAATTTTCAAATATTTTGCTTATGCTGGGGAGTACTGAAACTGGTCGGTAATTGTTACAAAGAAACATTTCACCTTTCTTATGGAGCGGCGGGTCTCCTATAAAAACAAAAATATATTATTTGTCCCTAATCTTTGACTATCAAAATAGTGACAAAATAAGCAACTTACTTGACCTACAGTTTCATTCAAATTACAGGTAACGGGAGTTCATGTTGATTGGTTATTCTTTTTTAGGGTAGAAATTACAATTATACTGGATTTCAGACTTTTCCCTATATTTGTGTCTTTAAAGTTACACCAAATTTTAGTAGGTACTGTGGGGTCACTGGTGTAACCTGTGAATTTTGTCAAAGTGCAGTTTTTATAATGGCTAATAACTTAAAAATTACAAAGTTTAAACTAAAAATAAAAACTTGGTCGAAATGTACTCACAAATACCTTTTGTTTTTTTTACCCCTCTGGAAACCCAATATTTCAACAACCCCCCCCCCCCACATTTTTAGCTCATATAGTCACACCAAAACCGTGCCGTCACTAGCTACCTATGTACCAAATTTCACAATGATCGGATAAACGCTTCGAAAGTTTTCCTCGGAAAAACAAACATACATATATACATACAACGCCGATTTACCCTAGTTGATTTAGAGATCTCGCTTCGCTCGATGAATAATAATATTTATATCTACTATATATACCTAATGTGCAAAAAATTATTCAAAAAAATGTAAAAGAAAGAACCAGCATGTCCTAGAAGAAAAAAATTCTTAGGGATGTGCCATCGGGTTAGTATTTTAATAATTTGAATTCAATTAACTTTAATCAATTGGAAATTGTATTATTGTGTGAAAATTTACCTGTAAATTAATTTTACCAATAACCTCATCATCATCATATCAGCCACAGGACGTCCACTGCTGAACATAAGCCTCCTCCATAGATTCCCGAGCTTCTGCGGCCTGCATCCAACGGCTCCCAGCAACCTTTATCAGGTCGTCTTTCACACTTCAACTTGGTACACTGCAACCAGGAGCTAAATCAACTTCAATTGATAGGTACTAGGTACCTGCGTGTTTTGTTATGTACGACATTAAATGAAAACACAGGTAGGGCTAATGACTGGTATTGTTGTTAAATAGGTTTTTCCAAATGCATTACCATAGAACATTTACAATTTTCAAACAACCTTATATAATATCAAGTCTTAAATATCAATGAAACAGCATCTTCGTAATGGCGCAGCCGAATAACGTAAAACATTGTTTATTGGAAAGGTATCGATTGTTGGATAAATATTCGAGGTATCGGTATTAAACCCATATCTAAAATCAGTTAATACGATTCCGGATGTGTGTTTTAAATTAATGTCGCACATAACAAAACAGGTTAGTAGGTGATATAGCGTGTAGTAGAGCATCCTGTATGTATTGATTGAGGGTATCGATGGGTGTCGCGCTCGTTAGCCGGCTGATGAGCGTCACGACGACACCGCGACTCAACCTGTTTCTACCAACCTCAAAATAACACTAACTAACAGTAACATAGCTCTTACTACCTCATGCTTCAAGCAGAAAGCTGTGTTACTATTTTAAGAACAGTGAAAGTCAACCGTCAAAGCTTTTCAGGATAAAGACATTTGAAATCAGCAAGTTTTTTTGGGCAGAAAACTACTCTGAACAAGCCAAGCTCCTTTTTCAACACAAGCCCCGCACACTAGATACTAATATTATATACGCAGAAGTTTGGATGTTTGTTTGTTACTCAATAACTTCGTAACGGCTGTACCGATTTCGATGAAATTTGGTATATATACATAGATTTTGACCTGGATCGAAATATAGGCTTTTTATTGACAAACCACGCGTGTGAAGCCGTGGCTGGAAGCTAGGTTTTATAATTGTATTATAAGTATACATATTAGTTTATGTGTGTATGTATGTATTTATATTGAAATAAAGGGTTTTCATGTCCGCAGTGCATCGTAAAGCATAAGTAAGGCGCGTGATCTACGAGGCAATACTTTGTTATAGGCGATGGTTACCACTTACCATTAGATGGGCCATCTCCAGATCGTATAAACAAAAGACTAACATGGCACTGCAAACGTCCATAAAATGAAATCCATAAAAGACAATGAGTGCAGTTGTTCTACTGATAGTAGCGTGTAGACCGTGGCCGGGCGCGGGTGTCAGATTGGTCTCATTATTGAGACAAGGCGATGGGATCATGCCATGATGTGATGGTTATAAATATAGTTAATTGTTATTTCGTGACGCTGCGACGAAATCCACTAAATTTTAACTTTTAATTTGATGCGAATTTATTTGGCGGTAAATTAATGGGTGCCGATTATGGTTTAAGTCTTAAATATTATAACATAAGTTATCTAATGACATTAAGGAGTTACCACTCAATCAATTTAAATATAAATTATTCACATGGCTACTTAATCATTGCTTTTACTTGGTTAATTAATTTTTGAATTTAAAATTATTTTAATATTATTTTGAAATTAATTAAAGTTGACAAGAATTTGTGTAACTTTGCAGGCCGTGACCGGCAGATAATATCTTTAAGTACTACATTATTTAATTTTAAGACCTTATTTTGTAACATATTATTAACAAAAACTAAATAACTTATGACTTATTCCCTTATCAATACATCTATGAAAATCTGATGTATGTTCACAAAAATATTAATTTGTTTAGGGAAAATAGCGATAATCATAAATTTGTATACTAGAAATAAAGATAAACTCGCTGTTGCCACTTGTAGACTCCATAAAGTCAGTGAATCGTTTAATTAAAGGGCAAGGTGTACTTACCTACGTTTTTATAACAAACTCCCAACTGATGCATAAAAATGGACAAATACCAATTTAAACAAAATCTTTATAAAAAAGATAACACATCGGATTATTTAGATGATAGAGAAGGTTGGGATTGAAATTGGTCCAACTCGTTCAAAAATGTTACAATTTAGACGTAATTTATTTTATTTATTGTTAAAGAGAAAACATTCTAAAAAATCATTAAAAAGAACAACCAGCCTTGGTTCTTACCTTTCTTTTCTGGCTTGGCCACGAAGGAACAGGCAGTAAAAATGATGTTTTAATGAATAAAAAGATTTAGATTTTAGCACTGACGTTCCACATAGGGGTGTATTGTGTATTACCCCCCTTCTACTCTGACCCCAGCTATCGTAACTCCTTAAAGTAGCGAAGTAGGAGTTTGGATAGGCGGCAACAGTTTTCCAGAGTGCCCGAGGTCGTTGCTGACATCGAAGATGATTCGATGAGCTCATGCAGTCCCTTCGTCATTCTGGCCTCGTGTGTGTGCGTACAGTGCAGCAGCACGTGCTTCACTGTCTCTTCATCCTGTAGTATTTGTCGTTAAATATCTATGTATTTATTATTAATTAATATATTTCTTACATAAGTAGTTATTACTTAGGTTTATTCATATATGCTATTTTTATTTTTTATATGATAAGTATAAGTATGTATATGTAGTATGTTAGGTAAACCATTAATCCACCCCAGGTAATGTCCACACAGTACATTCCATCCAAAGGTTGCCTGGTAGAGATCGCTATTCAGCGATAAGACAGCCAATTGTATCACATAGTTTTACGGTGTTCTTTGTAGTTGTATTGTTATTAGGTGTGCAATAAAGAATTATCTAATCTAATCTAATCTAGGCATCTCCGTTCGTTCTAAAATGGGGGGTAAAGGAAGAAGCCGCTGTCATGTCTGGGACTGGACGGTAGTACCTAACTATAAAACTATTCTACCACCATCCCAACATTCTCTCAGCTTAGCCCTAAGGAAATGTATATTCAATACGTGCAGAGATAACTAACAAATAATATGTTATGAAACTAACATATATAATTCATATATAGGTAACATCTTTTTTGCACACCATTCAAAATAAACAATTAGAAGAATATGTATTTTAAATCATAGGTACAGTGAGCCACCTTATCTACAGGCAACCTTTGCATGGACAGGATATACCTATGTGAACAAATAAGGACGGCGGCGTAATTACATAACAGAACCAAGTATATATATATATATATAAGACTTACGTGAAATCATACTAATAATATTAATGCGAAAGTGAGTTTGTTTTTTAATTCGTTTGTCTGTTTGTTTGTTTCGCTTTGACGTCGTCACAGCTTAACAAATTTTGGTGAAATTGTGTACATAGACAGATATTTGCTTAGACTATTGTACACAGATAGACAACAGACATAAAAACTTTAAAAAGGGCATGCACACAAAGGTGAGTTTAACCCTAACAAGAGTTTTATTCCAGAAAACCTTTACATAGGCTACTTTCTATTAACAGACTACACGTGCAAAAACGCGCTAGTAGCTAGTAAATATAAAACAGTCGGGTTAGTTACACCATTTATCACTCAATAACGGCTGGACAGATTTTGATGATCTTTGATTTGTTGGATTTGTCTCCGCTCCGAATATCAGAATAACTATTAAAATATTGGACAAATTTCACGCAAATCGAAATTATGAAGAAAATTCATTTTCTCATACATAGATGAAGGTAATGATGGCCGATTGACAATTCTACCGGGAGCATACATACATGTACAGTGACAGCCCGCGTCATATGCATGTCCGTCAACGCGGTATGAAGTTTGCCGGGACAGCTAGTAATATAATTAATTAAACTATGGGCTTATACCCAGCAGTGGGCTATCACTTAAGCTGCCAATGATGATGACGATGATGAAAAAAACTAAAAAAAAATAAGATAATTTCAAAAAGGCATACCTACCTAATTTAATACGTTTTTTATGAAAAATTCTTCTTCTTCATAGCGTGTCAATAGATTTACGTGTTTTTGTATCATATTGGACAAATGTTTGGTCACATACATGAACCTTACAAATGTGCAGTTTCATTCCCAGTTGTTTCAGTATACTTTTAGGAACAATTTATCTTCCAGGCCACCCTGACTATCGAACATTGTACCGAAATACTTTTACAGGCTTAAACGCAGTTGCAACTTATAACGAGTTGTACAAGTTGCTAATGAGTGGAGGCTCGCTGGGAGGCTTCGCGGGATATATAGCTAGTTTGAGCTCAGACGGGAGTTTGCATATTTCGTTACTCCACTTTGCAACTTATACCTACCGCGGCGACATAACCTATTGGGCTTTGGCGAAGGTATTTTCTTTATTTGATAAACTATACAGAAACTTACACCACGGTGTGGCTGCATTAAATAGTTTTTAAAGAAACAAGATAATTAAATATTTATAGAAACATTTATAAGATAAAACATATATCACCTAATAGGTATTTACATAAGAAACTATGGATTACCAAGGTCTTGTTTAGTTACAAAATCAGGAAAACCGCTAACTGCTATACCGATTCTGATGATTTTACGTATGGAGAGTTATTTGGACAAGAAAATAATTACGAAATATATTTAATAATAGCTGTTGCCCGCGAATTCTTACGCGTTACACTACTAAATATGTAGGTAACGTAGAAATAAAGCGAAACTCACTGTTGCAACTTGACCTGACACCCCATTTTATCCCATGGGACCTGATTTATGGGATAAAAAGTAGCCTATGTGTTAATCCAGGTTATAATCTAGGTAGGTATTCTAAATTACATCGAAATCGGTTCGGCCGTTACGACGTAAATAAATAAATAAATATTGCTGGACATTTCACACAGCGCTATCTAGCCCCAAACTAAGCAGAGCTTGTACTATGGGAACCAGATAACTGATAGAATACTTATATACTTTTTTTGTAAATACATACTTATAATATATAGAAAAACAACCAGACCCGGAACAAATATCTGTAGATCATGCAAACATTTGTTCCGCGGCGGGAATCGAACCCACTACCTCCTTCGTCTCAGTCGGCTATTCGCCCACTGCGCCACAGAGGTACGTGATTGAGTAACAAACAAACAAATAAATAAATGAACAAACATCCAAACTTTCGCATTTATAATACTAGCTGTTGCTCGCGACTTCGTACGCATTACACTACTAAATGGGTAGGTAACCTAGAAATAACGCTAAACTCGCTGTTCCAACTTGACTTGACACCCCATTTATATCCTATGGGAACTGATTTATGGAATAAATGATAGCCTTATGATGATTGGTTATAATCTACGTATATACCAAATTTCATCGAAATTGGTTCCGCCGTTACGGCGTGATTGAGTAACAAACAAACAAACATCCAAGCTTTCACATTTATAATAGTAGTGTCATTAGTGTGATTCACCACTAAAAATATTACACAGTCAATACTAATATTGCAGTATCTAATTTATACATTCAAAAGTAACTCTGTATCTCTATCTGTACCTATTCAGTTTCAGGACTAACGGGCTGGACCGATTTCGATTAAATTTGGTACATAGATAGATTATGACCGGTATTGAGACATAGGCTACTTTTTACTTGACTGCGCAGAAAGAGGGTATCTATAATAATATAATATAACGTTTATTTTAGTCAACAATGTGCGCATACAAAATATGGTAACAAGGCCATTTATGTATAAGACTATGTATAATAAAACAATAAACTTAAAAACGAACACTTTTATTTATTTGGGGGATTTTGCTTGGTAGCCGCCTCCTTGTAGCGCCTGTAAGCTATGCCGACTGCCCAGAAATCCCGATCAAGTAGCACATCCTTATACTTCGCCAGAATCTGGAGAGTGTCGGACTTGAAGTTAGTTAGTCCTACTATACTCCAGTCACTGGAGAGATATTCGGTTATGTTATTACTGACAAACGTGTGCGATGCCGCGGGCGAAAGCTTGTTAAAATAAAAATAAAAATGATTTACCGAGAATACTGCACGTTAAAAGTTATGCTATTATTTTAGAATACATTAATGTGAGCGTTAGCACTTAGCGACGCAGTAACCAAGAGAAGCAGTACTACAAACCCAACAAATACTTGCAGATTATACAAGCCTTTGTTCCGGAGCGATAATCAAACCCGCATCTCACATGCTACATGTTACCCACCCGTCATAAAACTGATTTCAGTGATACAAATTATAAGTGAAATCTGCCAGTTTCTCACTCATCCAGCCAAGAGTTCGATATCCACTGAAGTATCACTCCAGCCCCCGCATACAGGTACCGGTAATCCATAAAACTTGGAAAAACCCTCACATCAAAGCCAAATCCAATCGACAGGTCTCAATCACCGCGAGGGCCCTCATCCAGTGGCTTTCACTTAAGGAACACTTCGCCTTGAGTACATAGTACTTAGGTAGGTCCTTCAATACCTTCTTTTGCTGACGGTACGATTTGAACAAAATGGCGGCGGTATTTGCGACGCCCGGAGCACACAACCCCTCTATGTAAACATTTCAAATAAAAATGCGCCATTACTATTTGCATTCATATCTAAAGAAAACATACATGCTAAATATTGCGAACGACATCGTACAGCCCTCAATAGCAAAACCAACTTTACAGTCGTACAATAAATCTTAAAATCCAATAGCAGCGGTATTTTTAAATTCAAATGCACAAAGTTGAATGCGTGCGCTCTGTACTACTCTAACTGGTAGGAAAGGTGCGGTGGTCTCGCTCTAGCAGCAAGTAAAAGGTGGGTGATTGAGACGTAACTGGCAACTGCCACTGGTCCCATTACACCAGGGAGTAAACACGGGAGTACATTTTATCGATAGAGATGTCGTTGTCGATATAATTATAATTATGACGATAGACTAGTATTTACCGTACCAATATTCAGATTAATAATAATACAATTTCGTAGTTATTTTAATGGCATATAATTTGCACGCCAATAAGGCTGAATATGTATTTATTTATATAATTAGAACGGCCCGGGCCAATTAACTAATTACAAATGTTTGATACCTACAATATATGTCTTACTGATAAAATTTGGATTAAATGGCTAATTTTCACAAATAATTAATAAATATCAATTTTTTATAAAATTTCAACACAATAAGATAAAAAAAAATGTGTGAGCCGTCACAGGACGCCTGGCAGATGTGAAACATCGAAATTGTTTTATATGAAAAAAAAATTTTAAAAAAAGAATAATAAGTAAATATTAATAATAACTAAATAAATAAATAATAATAATATAATAAATCGTCGCCACACCGTACACACTACTGCATATAGACTGTATATATATAATATACCATCATATAGCGTGGCGACGCGTCGCCATGCCAGAAATCTGTTTTACGTGCGGCTATAGATGTTTCACATCAATAATAATACAAAAGCAATATATAATAATAAAAAATATTCACACACTCTTCTCACAAAACCTCAACCACTCCAACATCATCATCTTCCATCCATCAATATCGTGATACCTACTCTCTATTTATGTGACATCTATAGAAGTCTACCCATGCTCTGGCAAATAAATAAATCTTTATCTACGAGTATATTGTAAGGGATTTAGTATTTTTCAAATTTTCGCGATCACTGTACATAATTATTGATTTTTTTTCTTATTTATTTAACAAAAAGTTACATACATAAACATAAATTAAATATACTATAAATATATATATACAATATATATATATACATATAATATAAATATAATAATACATTAAAACGGGTATTTATCGCGTATGTACCTTTTTTATTTATTATCCCGACGCTTCGGCTGTGTTGCAACAGTCGTGGTTACAGGTTGACTGAACTGCTTGGAGCTACCGTCGAGAAGTGTGGGAAGCTGCAGCAACTACCCTTACTTGGTTTTCAGAATTAGAAATGCCCTCGTTCATATTACGACACACTACACTAACCGTATCTACGCACTGAGACGACCGATCACAACGCGCCCACCTGGCAATCACCGGGTTCCAGGACGCACAGAGTCTATAGCCATCTTCCCGATTGAAATTATGAAACTTTTTGATTTCAATCGCTTCACGAACCATTCTCTTGTAATAATGGCGTTCACTAGAGAGAACCTTAGGATCATGAAGTTCAATCGAATGATTTGGCCTCGAGTCTAAGATGCTCTGCTATCGCTGACTTGTTTACCTGGCGATTTTTGACAGCTGCGATATGCTCTTTGACACGCTCGACTATGGTACGCTTGGTTTGGCCGGCCACAGGTACAGTCTATCTTAACTAGATGTTTATAAGATAGACAGCAGCTGTGGCCGCTCTTACATCGGGCAAACCAAGCGAGACTCTCTGCGTCCTGGTTCTCTCTAGTGAACGCCATTATTACAAGAGAATGGTTCATGAAGCGATTGAAATAAAAAAAATCTAAATTTCAATCGGGAAGATGGCTATAGACTCTGTGTGTCCTGGAACCCGGTGATTGCTAGGTGTGCGCGTCGTGATCGGTCGTCTCAGTGCGTAGATACGGTTAGTGTAGTGTGTCGTAATATGAACGAGGACATTCTGATTCTGAAGACCAAGTGAGGGTAGTTGCTGCAGCTTCCCACACTTCTCGACGGTAGCTCCAAGTACTCCAGTCAACCCGTGACCACGCCTGTTGCAACACAGCCGAAACGTTGGGATAATAAATAAAAAAGGAACATACGCGATAAACACCAGTTTTAGTCAATAATTATGTAAAGGATTTTACTATGGATCGAAACATTTGTATTCCTTTGTCCATACCTTGCCAAAAATACTGAGTCGATTAACATTTGTACGTCTCCCGTAGAAATGTTTCTACAGTCTAGGTACTCCTACATGTCAGTTACTAACTACTTCAGTTTAAAGAGTTTTATATTGTATCTTTATTAATTTATTAACAAATAGAAACGCCAACAGCAAACATATAACATATTTATGTAAACGTTCTTGTGCAATAAATAAATTTCAATATAATGTTAAATATTATGTTCTATTCTTCCGTAGAGATAAACTTTTCTAGTTTTACCACCCACCACTATCGAATTTACCAATCTATTTAGGCAACTTGGAATCTTTATTTTTCAGGTCACTTACTTACTCTTCATGTATCTACGTTCCTATATATGACAATAAATCGCAATTTGTAAAGCAACGTACATACATAGATTGTCGAATCGTCAAGTTTCATCGATAGTGCCTCATCACTACCGACAGTCCGCTCATCCAACCATAACTAATAGTCGTGAATAATCGCCAGAGTCGGCACAAAGAAGCTTTTTTCACCGCCTGTCCGACCAATCACAGGCCGGCGTCGCGTCGTGCCTCCGCCAATCAGCGCGCGACTTTTCAGAAAAGAAACTCAAAATTATGCTCGGTTCAATTCACTCGTATTTTCTCTTCAGCCTGGAGCTTTAGGTCGCGGTTTTGTTAACAAGCTCTACTTTATCGTAAATCACACAACTTTGAACCTTATGTCTCAAGTCTTAAAAGTTGGTAAGTTGGTTCTGGTTATTGGTGGTGTAAAGGTTAAAAAGTAGAAGGGTGGCAGTAATTTTGATTGCGATTGCAAATGGCGTCAGAGGGCACACGCACGGGTAATCAAATCACAAAATTACTCGGAAGTGATTTTTATTAAACTAGGCGGAGCGGTTAATATTCTATTTCATATAAAGACATACTTAGCAAGCTTTTTGAAAAATGGGAAAAACTCCCTAAATTTATAGAAAAAAATTGCAATCACTGATACCTAGGTACCATCTTCAAGACAGGCCTATATCAAGACCGCACATTGTACTTTTTGCTTTGTGTTTGCTATAATTCATTTTTATTGTGTGGAATAAAGAGTTTTCATAAGTTAATAGCTAAACTTCTATAAATTTGAACATCAATAGATTTAATGCAAAAAAACGTTTACGCGAACAATTTATTCAGCCCATTGTCCATTATCAATGAGCATCTAATATTGTCACAATTGACAACTTTACATCTTGGCATTGCACTTCAAAACCGACACAAACCATTGTTATCACATTTCACAACAAACGTGGTCAAATTACTGACAGACCGACAAACCCACATCTACAAGATGAGTCGGCAAAACTATTCACACAAACGCATCAAATTCCAAAATCGCAGATAATACGATAACAATAAGAAACGACCACAACAACGACTACCTGAAGAACATCTGCTGTATTTGACCGCCTCTATAATTGTATTAAAAGCTGTCCATTGAGGTCATTGTCCGTTTGACAGCGCGCTAATTGACAGGTGCCGACTGTCATTGTCATTCGATAAAAACGTGCGACCGTATACTTCCGATCGATGCTTTGTTTTGGCGATCGATTTCGATGAATGTTTGTTTGTTTTACTCGATTTTTTGCGATCGATATTGTTTTGGGTTTGACAGGATGCTCATTGATCATGGAGATAAAGAAAGGGTGTAAAGGAAGGATAATCAATTGGTAAAAAACTATACATACTCTTTTATTTTGTCGGTTGAAAATAATTGTCTTACTACGAGATAAAACAACTGCATTTAGTTTAAAAACTAACTGCAGTTATATCAGTTTTCAAACTAATGATCTGATGATGAAAATGATCTTTTTTTTAAATCATGTCAAAGATCTTTTTAAAGAATTTAATACCTAGGTATATAATTATAATGATATATTTGAAAGGAAATAAAATCCTCATGACCGCCATTTTTGTCATTTTTTTATTTCATTCGTCATTTCATATCCTGTGTCACTTTTGGTTTCACAGGTTCTTTTGACAACTTATTTATATACTACGAAATAGCCAATATCATATTATCAGCTATAGATCTTCCGGTGCTGAACATCTCTTCAGCGTTGATTTCCAGAAAGACCGACCTTGTACAGCCTGCCCCAATAGAATAGAATAGAATAGAAAACACTTTATTGTTTTGTATTTTATGTATTTAACCACGCTTAAATTAACAAATCATATTTAAAACTACTAACTAGATACGCGATTTTACAATTGGTCAATGGCGCTCAGCAGCCTTCATTAGGTCATCTTTCTATGTATAGATGTACTACGAGATTATAAAGATAGAGTATTATATACGTAAAATAATAAAGTATGACAACAAACCCACAGTTATTTTGTTTTTATAACTTCGTAGCACTCTCGTAGACCCCGCTACGCAACGATTCTACAACAAACTAGGGCTCTTCATAAGTGGATTTTTTTATCAATGGGTCAAAATAAAATATCCCACTTCAACTTCATATTATTTTGCATGAATAGAAAATAGTTAATAATTGGAACACCTTTCGAATCATATAATTTGTATTTTAATAATCCGACCTTTAAATCTACCCTATTTATCTACCGAATTTTATTATTAACACATGATTTGGGTATTTGGTATTCAAATCAAACAATGCAACCCTAAAAATGCGTATCACGTCGGATCTATTGTAAAAGCGTTATGTAAATGATTAAATATAATAATTTTGTTCATTGTGTCGGCTCAACACATGTCATTCGAGATGTAATAACAAATGTGAGTGTAAATGTGTTTGTGTCCCACCTCTCGCAACCAAACACCATGTCAAGGCAAGTCCTAACAACGTGACGTGGATCTGATAGCGAGGGAGGTAAATAATGGTGCTTTTATCCAATTACATAATGGAAAAATGTGATTTGGTATAATTTGATCGTGTTTATGATTGCGCAAAGCTTCATGGTAAATCAATGAATATTAAAACATATATCTAATACATTATCGTAAAAGCATGTAAAAATGTTTTTCAATGAACGTCCTATCAATTGCAGTTAACTTTTCAGTTTCTGTGCTACTTTTAAATCTCAAATTAATCACGCTCGCGATAAATTGATTTTACTTTAGAACAAGTTTAAAAAATAATCAATTTTGAACGAACTACACGAACTAAGAATTCTAAATATTACTCAATACTTCAATTTGGGCTCTAATAGATTAGGATATTATATATTTGATTTATAGTCCTTAGAAATGTTTGTTTTTATCGATTTAAGGGTGTATTGGTGCGTAGACGTTCGTTAAGGGTGCGAGATTGCCGTAGATTGGCAATAAACCCGATTACAGCTACCCCACAACCCCTGCGATTTTATTTATTTTCCACTTTTGATACATTGCGATTGATGGAATCACTTATGTAGGTCCACGTAAGGCACCATTTATTTTGTTCATTTTTTAGCATAATAGTAAGTGACGTGGCTATAACTGACGGCAGTATAAGGGCGAGGTGGAAAAACAGAGTGAGTGAGCCCTTAACCTTTTAATATACCACTTTGTTATTCTGTACTTACCTATCTGTTCTTTCAGTAATTGTAAACGGTAAATTAAAAAACACTCTTTTTTTGTGAAAAATATCTTTTTTTTTGCCAGAAACTGTGAATAGAAGCATAATCTAGTCCATGCATTGGACTAGACACTTTGTTTACAACAAAGCTTATAACATAGTCGTGTGTGATACGATTTCCTAGTTTCTTTATCCATGGCTGTAAAGCACATAATATGCAAAATACATCCCCCTACCCTACATAAGTCAGCGAAAAAGAAAATGATTCAAATCAGCCTCCAGTGAAGCGCGATACAGAAATAGGATTGCAATTACCATGAGATTGTGCTGTGCAACTAGCTGGGCTTGCGATTTTATACATTTCCTTTGTACAATTCTCATCATCGAAGCTCTATTAGATTTACACATTGGTATGTTACGAACTCTCATTCTCACAGGTAAAGCTGAATGATACTGTCAGCGATTATTCAACACGTCAAAGTTTAGAAACACAGCCACTGGAATTTATCCATTGGCAAGTATTATACCTAGGTGGCTCGAGAAGAAGTCAGGAATCAGTCTAAGCTGAGAGCTACCGTTATTTACGTAGAGCTGAATCTATGTAAAACAGCCGAAAATAACTTATGTAGAAAAAAGACGGGGGGTCAATAAAGGTCCGGAAATTGTTGCCCCGACCTAAATTGTTATGTATTAAACAAATAACTCAAATATTACTCTTTCTACGATCACAATATGTATTTATTTAGGACTTACATAAATACACTCATGCTTCGATTTTGTTTTTAAACCATTGGGAAATAATTACCGAAAGTAACACAAAATATGATATTTTTCATTTAAATCAACGCACAACCCATCATATATGTATTACTAAAAATGACAGCCGTTTTAGCAAAACTTCTAAATTACTGTTGATACTTCAGTTCTCACTCAGTCACAAAGCAACAATTCACCTGAAAACTATTGAGGACCTTCAAAAACAGTTCAAAGAAGTCAGTGGAGGGTCCTTCTCAGCAGACCAGCGCCGGGTGCAGGGGGAGAAGGAAGGGGGAGGGGAGATGC
Source organism: Philereme transversata (assembly GCA_963924445.1). Classification (NCBI taxonomy): domain Eukaryota; kingdom Metazoa; phylum Arthropoda; class Insecta; order Lepidoptera; family Geometridae; genus Philereme; species Philereme transversata. Next base: position 1,112,977 of record OZ004341.1, on the reverse strand, counting down.
AGCGGTGCACGGTTACGACGAGGGTGCTTGCGACGTGAGGACACTTTAGAAAATCGCAAATCGTCCGTGTGAGCCGATGCTGACATGGAGGTAAGAAACCAGGCTCTCTTTATGCCGAGTTTTCAATCCTTAGAAACAACCTGAAAATAAAACTCATGGTATACCTATAGACTATCTCATCAACACGCGTGATCTTTTATGTTTCTAACATAAAATAGGACTCAAAACATTATAATTGTTGTCTTATTAAGTATATTTATGCTCAATGTTATTTTAATGAATGAATGAATGAATTATTTACTCCTAACGTACTCGTATATTATCATCAAGTACCTGAGACTTCCCGGAGATTCGTTACAAAGAACAGGCGTAAATTGACGGTATCAATTTACCTTAACAATTTGGTAAGTCTCGCCATATTACTCCACATTTACTCATAATAATGTAATAATAACATGGCTTATATTAGAAACACTGAAATCTGTCGCTTTTATAATCAGTTACTATATATAATTCAGGGCCTCTAAAATGTACTGCTTGTAATATTTTTCCTGCTTTGTACACATCTTTCGGAAAACAATCTGTTTTATTTGCCTTCATAAAATGAATGAATTATTTATTTGCAAATAAACGGTGTACAATAGTTGATAATAAAATATTAGTTGTTCCACTAATTCAACCAATATTGGTATGCAAATGTTGGCAATACATTGTCAAAATAACGAACGAACTACAATATATTTTCTATGTTTACTGATTCTCATGTAAGTAATAATTATTATCATTTTATGTATAAATAACTATTAAACCTAAATAACTCTTGTTAACAATGAATAATAATAAAAAATAATGATTCAGTACGTGGACATGTCAAGATCGGGGTAAAAACAATAATCAGTTATAAATTAACTTTACTTAAATTAAGTGTTGAAGATCTGTTGATCACCAAAGTATCATTAAAGCGGCGACCGAACTAACGAATGATTAACCATATCCGAATAAGCTATCTCAAATTTATTTCAATTTCGTAACTCACAGGCATTAGGACAGGCCATTAGGTTGGCATTGGGTTGTCAACTCTTTCCCATGCCGAGTGTTCCTCCCGTCTTTACCCGGCTAAACGATTGGCTTTTATATAAACTCCTAACAACTCTACTTGCAACGAATTTGTTTATCCGTTAGTAATAATAGTCGCTGAACTTTAAGTCACTAAAGGACTGATGTTTTCTGTAAACTCACATTACGAGCAACATTTACGAGTACATCAGCTAGTGAGCTGGTCATTAAGTCACCACGTGACCTCTGTTAGGGCGTTGGAACTATTAAGTAGTAAGTTTAAGTAGGTTTAAAGTTTTGTTAGTAACGTGTTTAAAGCCAGTTGTACTACTGAGTTAGTTTTAGCCAAAAATTCTACTTTAATATAGTCTATTACTTATTGGATCCTATAGTTAATTTATAGTTTATTTATTTATAGCAACAAGTTACATGTCTTTTACATAGTTAAAAATTCATAACAGAATTAAACAAAAATATTAAATACAATCCTATAATACGACTGTATAATATACATTTTTTTTTAATTTACGCTTTAAGGATTGCGTTGATTGTGCATTAAAAATGTCCATTGGTAACGATTGTGAACGGCGGCCCCCAACACATGTACGAGTACCAGCTTCGACGTATTGGTAAGGCGCCTCAGCACGGCCCTCAGCTTTTAGGCATTCCGTGTCATATAGGTACCTATGACAATCACCGAGTCTTGGGTACTCGCTCAAGTGATTTCATGTATATGTGATAGGTAGTGGCGGAAGATGACAAGGGCTGGGACTGTCATGAACCTTAGCGAACGAAAGATCGGACGAGCGGGAGTGTCCCAAGCTAATCGGCCTATGGCGCATACTGCTCTCGTCAGCCGCTCGGTTCTAGAGCTTAACACCGTATTGGAGTAGGGAATGAACAGAAGCAGAGAAGCAACTCCTAGTCATGTTGGTTTCTAGTGTCGCCGACAAGCGCCACAGAGCAAAACATGCGCGTCCGACTCTTTCGCAGTTAAGTAACATTTATATTCATAACTTTTAATTTCAATTATTTCTCTAGTGCGTAATCGGTTAATGTTTATCAATTTTACAAATTTGCTGAATATTACAAAAGCCAAAAGTAGTAAAGTCAGCTTTCTCTTGTTGTAAGTTTCCATTCGAGAGTCGCAACAATTCAATCGATCAAAGTATCAATCATGGGTCATTCTACAACTGCATCTGAAAGACCATTCAACACAATGACAGTATAACAGATGCCGCTGTCAAAACATAATTATTTAGACGTTAGTGACAGATCTCGCGATACTGTTGACAGGGTACACCTTTATTTGCGATGCATGCGGGTGGAGCTGAGGGCGGTGCACTGTTACAAGAAATATAGCTAAAATATTAAAGAATGTATACAAGTCAAAACAAATATTTTGATCATTATTATAAATACGGGAATACGGGATCATCACGTAAATCAATTCAATTCGTGAACTTTCGTCAGGGTGAGTGCACTACGAGCCAAGACGCAGTGCGGAGCAAATCGCACTCACCCTAATGAAGGTTCACTAATTGATCCGAAAATTGTCGGTCAAAACATAAATCCCGTATTAATGAGCTTCCGCTCACGGCTTCGCACGCGTGGTTTGTCAAATTAAAGTAGACTATGGGTCAATCCATGATCTATCGACACCAAATTTTATAAAAATTAGTTTAGCGATTATGACGTGATTGAATGACAAAAAAAAATATCCAATCTTTCGCATTTATAATATTAGTGGGATAATGATTGAAATAAATCACAAAAATTTACGAAGTAAAATTCTTGTGATTTCGTATTAGCTCCAAAACTTTATAAATTGTATTATTTTCTCAAAGATTTTCAAGTTTTTTTACTATTTTATAGTTTAATTTATTTACTAATCGACCTATACAGCAAAATAAAAGCTTTAGGATCTTAGATTTTTTATTTAAAAAGGTTTTATGACTTCTAAGCTATAAAATTATAATCATTATACATAAGATTTTATATCAACAATATATTATTTGATCATTTATAAAATAAAAATAGATTTAATTCCGACATTTTCTTCATACGAAAACGATTACTTACCCACAATACCAAAAACCTATTACTTTAACTTCCAAGTATTCACTCAGTACATCAGCAATAGGTACTACAGTAGGTGTACTGAAATGCTACGTTATATAAGACATGGTATAATCGCGCTCAAAGCAGACGCCCACTTACTCTGATGGGCACCCACAATGGACTTCGATGACAATGCTCTTCTCGTTAGGTAACCAGCTACACTTCAGGACAGATAACGTTTCATCTCTTTAAAAAAAATTTAGACAGCTATTCCAGAATAAAACTCAAATTCCGAATTGGTTCTCAAGCATCGGTTTTTGTAAGAATTGGTTACTTACGCTTACAAGTATTTTGTAATAATTGTGTTTATTTTAATTTTGTGATAATAACGGGTTTTATTAAAAATAAAATCCTATAAAAGTATCCGACGCTTAAGCAATGATAATGATAAAAAAATCTACATTTGTGTTAAGTTTCGATTCTAGAACGGTATAGACTATTTACCCACATCAGTATTAGTACTATCTGTTAATGTCAATTGAGAAACTACCGGATAGGTATTTAAAACTAAACTCGTGTTTAAAATACTATTCATAGAATGTTCCCTACGTGTAGTGTGTGGTAGGTAGTTTTTTTTATACTACACATAGATGGAATAAGCTTATGTCCCACCTGATATTAAGTGATAACTATCGCCTATAATAGAGAATTGCCTCGTAGGTCACGCACCTTATAAATGTTCTCTAAGATGCACTTCCCTGCGTCTAGGGGTGGGCAGTATTTGAGTTACTGGTAATTAAAATACGTAATTGAAATACAAATACGTATTTTGTATTTGTAATTCAATTAGTTCATAAAAATGTAATTTATAATTGGTATTTCAAATACCTGACGATAAGGTATTTTGTAGTTAGTATTTCAAATACTTGCATCTGAAATTAAATACATTTGGTTATCTTATTAATGGTGCGTTCTACAGGAAATAGCGCTTGATAGTTTTCTTAACTATTTGTAAGCAAAATGGCAACCACTAAATATGTCAATATTTAAAGTTGGCAACACTGCACAAATTATCAAGTACCTAACACCTGACTGTATTTTGTAATTTGTATTTTAAATAAAAATAGTTAAAGTACTGTATTTTGTATTTTATATTTAAAATACATGAAATAAAAATATTTTATATTTCGTATTTTAAATACGGGCGACATAGTATTTTGTAATTTATATTTTAAGTAACGCAAAGCATGTAGTGTGCCCTGCTCTCTCTGCGTCCATCAACTGGAGGCATACAGGTATAAAGCCTCATGTACCTGTAATTTCACCGGCAACCATACCCTTCAAACCGAACCACAGCAACTACTGTAACGGTAGATTGTGCCGTGTCCTGAAGTGTAGATCAGATCCCGTTATTTACAAAGCAGTATTGTAAACGCGATCCTCTGATGTTTTCTCATTTATTTCCATATTATTTTGTTGGAGTTCTTTGAAAGTCAGTAACGAGCGACTTCAAAGGTCTGGGTTTCATCAAAATGAGAGCTCTTTCATTGGACGTCGTTATTACTCGTTGTATAATTTATTTCTGGTTTGTAAGAGTCGGGAAATGAGGGGCTGGGATTTAAGGTATGGTTTTGTGGAGTGAGGGTTGATTGAAAATCTGTGGTAATTTCTTAAATATGAATGCTTGGTCTTATTTCCTTAAATATAATCGTATAGCTTCTAGTTTAGAAAAATGGAGTTTTATAGACTTCAATTAATGTATGCACCTGGAAATAAAGATTGGTTTTACTAAAAACCATGATATTTATCCCGTTTTTAGTGAAGTATCCCGTTTAATGTCAATGGTCATGATAGTTTAAAAAGTTTTAACTACTGGAAATGAATAAATGAAATAAATTAAAATAAAATAAAAAGTAAATAAACACATCACAACAATGTAATTATCTAATTAGCCTATTTGATTCTGTAGGGTATTTCTTTTTTTCATTTCATAGAACAATATTTTATTGATAAAAAAAATCATATGTTAATTGATTAAATCCGATCGAATTAAACAGATCGTAATAATGAGTTAACAAGTAATATAAAGTAGTAAATAACTGGATAACATGAGATCTGTCCGAATGAGTGCGTTGATGTCTTTTGTTCTTCGTAGCACGTCTACGGGCTACGAGACATGCTACGAACATAAGAATATGTTGGTTTATCTTGTTATTGATATTTAAAATATTATTTTACTTCCAAACTATACAAATACCAATATATTTCAATATATATACTAAATATATTATATTTAATACTAAAACAATATTTGTAACTAAATATTTCAAAATACAATAAAATTGAGTAGGTACATACCTTAGCTACTTAAACATCGGTAAAATGCTTTATTAAAAAAAAATATAATTTTGAGCTATGTTTAGAATACATACAAAAGGAATAACTACAAAACAAAACAAATCAGAGTAAGTAAAATCCACTTCGTCATTCCACCATGTATTCCTGCAGCTATTCCGCCTCCCACTACAATCACAAAAGATTTTAAAACTATTACTTGTAAGTTCCCAACCCTACCACTTACGGGAATTTCCCCGCGGCAGCACTATCGGTATTAAACGCTTTTCATTATAAATCCCTCGAAAGCCGCCTTTTCATCGGAGTGGGTATGAAAACATCTCGCTAATGTCATTGTTTTAAATACTTGGAGGTGAGACGCTGCCGGGACGACTGTGGCCGGACTTGGCAAATGTTTTAGCCGGGTACTTGTATTTACTGATGGGTTTTCTTTTAAAGACCCGACGTAAAAATAGAGGGTTATAAATTAGATGGCTATGTGTATCTGTCTGTAACCTTAAAGTTTCCAATTGGATGGACCGATCTAGACGCAGTTCTTCATAGAAAGCTAGATTAAGTGGGGTGGTTTTTAGCTACGTCAGTTTTGCGAAATTAAATGAAATTAAAAATACTTAAAAGTGCTTTTTATAAAACTTGTTACAGATATTTATTAATCTAGAATAATTTTCCTGGTATACTTTTTTCAATTAATTTTGAATCAAATTATCTGTAGCTACTCTTGAATGTCAATGTCAAAAATCTGCTATATATCTTAAGGTTGGGCACAGGCAAGTGCGACACAGTTTTTACTATTGCATTTTTCAGTGTTTCATCTATGTATCTAGCTGTCCTGTGTGTATGATATATTGAATTTTGACGCAACGTGATTAAGTTCATTTTACATAAAAATCTGAATGTTATATTTTATTGCATTTGTGTATTGGGAGTTTTTAAAATTTTTAACTTTACTTGTTCTTTTTCAGTTTAAATAAAGCAGGTTCCTGATGTAACCCCCCCTAACAACCCCTGCAGCCCCCCCTCTAAACACAATACCCTCCCCTATGACCCCGGACGAAATTTACACAACTTCTAACCATGACAATAATCTAATTTTCCTTTCTACCATATAGTCATGATCTACCAATTTCGTAAATTATTCAACCCTATTTAACATCTGCTATAAGAGTATTTTGTGACTAATATTTTTGGCGTCGTCATTTATCTAGTGTTACGGTAGGAACCCACACGTTGCGATATCCGTAATAACGCAGTTTCTTTTAAGGAATTTGAGTCTAGTACCAAAGTTCATGCTACCTATTTTAAGAGAGAATTAAACCTATTTAAACACATTGACATACCCGTAGAATTCTAGTTAGTGATATTTCTGATCTACCTATTGTAAGCTTGGTGCCAAAGTTATAGCCTACCCACTGGGAACGTATTGATCTACCTACAAACCGATTATCGACAGTTGTAATTGTGGCTAAGACACTTGTTAAAATATATTAGGTCCATAGCCCCTCCACCGCTGAAGACAATGAGATTCGACTACCAGACTGGACATCTCTCTTCCACAAATTAAAAGTATTATTAGGTATACTTAACCTTACATTTGAGACAACATAAAAATTGTATGTAGGTAGTCTGTTGTTCCTACTCGTTATTAAGGGAATTAGAGGTCATAATCTTTTGCAAAGTGTAGATTCTTTCTTGGTTATCTTGCGAATCAGTAAAGTTCTTATTTTTAGAACTAAATTCATTCGATTTTGGTTCTTCGTAGCCTATTCTAGAACCCAATTCTTTCCGATTCCAATCCTAAGAATAGCCGCCCCCTACTATCTATCTGCCAAAATACTCAGCCTTAAAACATACCTAGGCAACCTATCAATTAACCAATTCTAGAACTAAATTCACTATCAGAATGCACTAAAATGTAGAACTTCGTAAAACCCCATAATGATGCAAGTAGTACCAATTTAGTACTTTTCCGAACGGCTACTTTGCGGGAGATAGTTAAAGCTACTTTAATTAGCTATAGCTAGCTATTAGCTCTTTAGTTTACTGTAATTTGACCATGAATATTACTTCAATTCATATTTCTATTACGTTTTCAGTTAACAATGCTGATTGATCTTAACGGAATTTCATTTCCTTGGCTCCGTAGAATAGAAAAAAGACCTTTTTCATGCATCTGTTTCTAATTAAGCCCACCGCTTTAGCCTTCAAAGATTCTATCAACATCAGATCAACTTACTTAGATAAATTACTTCCTTGAACACGAGCACATTTCATTGTTAAACTCCAGAAGTACCAACTTATAGTTTCAACATTGTGTTCAGTCTTACGAAGTGTATTTTTTTTTGAAACTACCGTCCTTAAAATCACAATTGCCCTTTCATTTAAGTTTAGTTTATTGCATGAATTGTATTCTACATACTTATATATTTATACACCGTATGTTACATTAAAATATTTCCTTTTCCAATGTATAATAACAACAGATATCAAACTTAGGAATCCAATCTTCCTACCCATATTTTTCCCTTTACTAGGTAACCCAGTCTAAGAAATATTATACCGTTAGTAGGTTACACATTCCTGTGTCTTTGTTATAACATAAGCTATGTTTACCAATGAACCCACCATTCTTTTTAGGACCATAGAAATAGGAATAGAATATAGAAATAGTTAAACAAATTGCTGCCAATACAAACATCAAACGTGAAAGGTTATTTTGTCTTTAGTGTAATATAGTCCTGAGCCAATCATTTCTTAAAATGCAATACTGATGTCAATAGAACGTAATGGAAAGCATTTCCTTACGCCTCCCACCCCATAATATGATCTAAATTAATTTAATTATTAGACTATTATCGAATCCACCGTCTCTGATGCATTTCCTATCCGTCATCCTATTATTCCTAGGTATAATAAACCCTATGACAAGATTCCTAGCCTCGTATCATTTTGTATTATTCCCTCCAATGATTGTAGAAGTTACTACAGGTTCATTTTGAGAACAAACCAGCGACAGTAAAACTGTACCTCCCTATCAGATTCCAAAAAGTTCCTAGCTAGATGCATGTTTAGTCAAAGCAAGAAGTCTCGTCTTCATTTTACTTTTAAACCGAATCAGTAAGTGATTATCGACAACCTTGCAAAACTAAAAGAAAATTCCACGGTAAAACGTCAATCCCCAACGTTAACTATCTTATTAAATAAGAAAGAAAGAAAGAAAGAAAAATAATTTATTGGACATACACAGGTTCTTACAGATAACATTACTTACTAAATAACACAATGATAACACAATATGAAACACACAACACAATATAAATACAAAGGTATAACAAAATACAATGGATACAAAGAAAGGTACATATAAACAAGAATATATAGAATGTAGATCCGTAATCACCGCGTGCATGAACCAAATGATCCTGTCTCAGCATAATGCTGTTGTATGCATAATGTGTTGATGCCGTATTACATAACAAACAGAAAAAAACCATCTGAGGTAGTATGTACTGCCAGCTAGATATAATTTGTTAATAAAACGTACGATACACCAAAAATAAAAATAAATAGCAGAAGGAACTATAGCTATAGCTATTACCACAGTACTACTAATATAAAACATAGTTCATAAAATAAAAAATATGAATTAAGTTCCCAGGGAGGTAGTTACCTAATATTACAAAAGGAGTATAACTTAAGGGCTAATAGTAGATATGCAAATGGGGGTTTAAGAAATGTTACACTTTCTATCCAATATAAAAAAGTTACGGATTAAATAGAATCGAATCGGAACCAAAAATCCGCTTCACATCCGTCTCGGAGCAAACATTAACACAAGAATAATCATTTTAAAATTGCAGTAAGTAAAAATTAACAAGTACGTACCTTCGTATTTTCTGTGTGTCCAAGAAGGCTGCAAGCGAGAGAAGCGCGACGAGAAAATGGCCCCAGCAAAGAGCGATGAGAAAAGACCGACGAGAAAAGAGCGCAAGAAAAGAGCGACGAGAAAAGAGGACGAGCATAGCCGCTCCGACGTATTTAAGGCCTTCCTTCCCTTGCCCCCGTTCCTGTCTGCGACCTCTTGCGGCGAGTAGCGAAAACTATCTCAATAGATGATAAATTATTTTATACAAACACTAAATTTATTCAAAAGTAAACAAATGGTTTACGTAGTTCTTAGAAAAAAAAGCAAGATCAATTATTTTCTATTAATAATATTATCAATTTGTAATATCACGAAGTTTCATATTAATCCCCCCCCCCCCCGAATTTTATAATAGCATAGACAAGATTCCGTTCTATCCAGCTTCACACCAACCTACACGATATCGCCTTCTACTTGCATACCCATAATGGCGTTTAGTGAACCTACTCCATAGACAATTTACTAGTCAGTAAACTCCCTACCGGCGAGTAGCGGAATTATTTCCATAGACGATAAATCATTTTGTACAATCTCCACGTCACTTCATCCAACAGCTACTGTCATCTAGCGTCATGATAGTATGTCAACTTACAATTTATCTAGATCAAACACCGCATAAAATAGATGAGTAATTCAAGAGATGGCGCTAGGCGTTATAATATATTGAAGCTTTTTCTAAATCCCAGATTGATTTAAATACGTAATGACTGAATGAACAAATATGTGCTATTCAATAATATTAATATATTATAATATTACGAAGATGCATGTTAACATCCGAATTTGTTACTGTGGAGGAACCATACAGGTCCGGCCAGTTACACTGATTAGACAGTGATTTTGGCATTCTTCGGTCTAAAATAGCCATTTGAACATGTTGAATTCGATGGGAAATAGTTTTGTGTGCGAGTGATTGATCTACATGTTTGTCTAGATAGCAGCCAGTAATCCATCTCCGGAATCGTATAACTGAACTAACATGGATTTGGGTAGAACACTTGGTATGGCAAGATGATGACAAGTGGAGTAAAGCGCTAATAGAATCCACGAAAAGTATATAAATAGAATAGTGAACAGTGAGCTAAGCAGATGATTTAGTAAGTTTAGAACTTTGTATTATTGACAATTACTATTACTACGAGTATTAGTCCATATTGTTCCATTGTTGGGAAAAGGCCTCCCCGCATTTCCGCCACTCACAACGGTCCCTCTCAAAGCCGTCCAGCTCGTCCCGCCTCATCCGGCGTGGTTTGCCGTGGTACCGCTTTGCTGTCTCAGGGCTCCACTTCGTGGTAATTTTGGCCCATAGCAATTAACTTTTGAAAATTTTAGTCGGTATGTTTAAACATATTGTAACTCTAGTTTTTTTTTGTTTTTTACCTTATTCAAATTGGTTTATAGTCCATAGTTTTCAAATTAACTAAGTTTTATGCGAGTATGTTGAAAAATTTAAATTTAAGTTCACAATATTTTTTTTTAGGGGAATAAAAGATTATGATTAAGCTTCGCGATTACCACCTGGATGGTATTGGATACGTACACGCCTCTACCCAGCAGTGGTGGAATTCGGGCTATAAATGATGATGATGAATCCGTCTTCTGTAAAGCAGTAGTAGGTACCCAGCTCTAGTAGTTGATGCTGATGACGATGGAGGGGAGTGAGAGTCGTTAGCCGGAGGAGGTCGTTACTGGGCGGAACTGTCGTTAGCTATAGACAAAGCGTTATGTACCCGGCCATTTCAGACGTAGAGCGAGAGACACCATCTTATGTACAAAGCCTTATAAATCACATAATATTTCTAAGCATAAAAATGTATGTAAGACTTATTTCAGTACTAAAATAACATTTGTTAAATAAGTAACAGAATGCAAGAATCGGAACAACTATTTTATACTATCTATCGGTTAATTGTAAATGATATCTAGAAATGATAAATGCGTGCGAAGGTTATGTACCCATATTATATCTAGTTAACTATGTGCAATTAAACAGCAATCGGTATAAGCTCTTTATCAAACAACAATGTCTCAATATAATATCGCTTATCAGGACCAAACACAAATTATTATTGTAACAAATTATTATTTCCATTTTATACTCACAGATAAAACTTTCAACTTTAGAAACACAAACTCTAAATTTCTGAATCCACTTCAACTTTTAGATAATTTTAAACAATAAAGAAGTGAATCTAACCTGCTCCTGGCTCCTAGACTATAATATATGTTCACTAGCAAATGCATCCCGTAATGAGCGTTTTCGCAAGCAAATGTAAAATATATAAAATACACTATGAGTTATGTGGAGACACTCACGCGACTCACACGACGAGGGATGTCGGCGGTTTCGATGTTTTAAAAAATAATAGCACTGTCACGTCATATATTCAGATGGAATATATATTTTAGAAACTATCTCAAACTTGGAAATTATAGTTACGTTTTTATTTCAATCTTTAAATATACAAAATGGGATGTTCAATTGGCTCTGCTTTTGATATATTAATTTCCAAATAAGTTCGTGGTGGCATTTATAGATTTTCGTTAAGTACTTAGTTATACAGTATTTAGAAAATAAAAAACGTATTCTGATTTATCAAAGATTAACATTTTATTTATAGAAGCATCTCTCAAGGTACGGAGACGCAAAATCCTAAGAGTTCATAACTAATTTGTTGAATCACACACAAGCGCAAAAACATCAAACAATTATGTTGATTATAATTTAATTCAAAATTTAACTCAAAAGATTTACAATATCACAAAATGATAATTATTATGTAATAAATAATGCTGTAAAACGTAGGTATGCTGTATGCGGATGATATGCAAATGATATTTACTTGATGAACATCATGGAGACTTTTCCAGCCAGACTAGGGAAAAGTCTTGAAATATCGATAACATGTCTTCCAACCCGCCCCACCCTCGTGTCCTTAATGAGCGTCGCAATCATGCAGTCCGCTCTACTCCACACTATGTACCGTCTTATTATACTCCGTGAAAGCCTCCTCATTCGCACATGTATTGTGATGTACCAGCCACATTATTGTACCACCCACATGAATACGACTTGGAAATGTATATGTGGATTTTTTTTAGTTGGGTTCCTAAACAAACAGCCTACAGTATAGATGCCCCTAACCTATACGTATCTCTCTACGTGACCTTTATTTGATTAAGTATTTACGATTTAAGATTAACACATGATTCAGAATAAATCACTTACTGGGAAACATAATTCAACATTTAGAACTGTTGTTTCGATGCTCTGAACAGTGGGCGAATAGCCACCTGAGACGCAGGAGGTAGCGGGTTCGATTCCCAGCGCGGAACAAATGTTTGTATGATCTGATAGATATTTACCTTTCTCTATTAGATCATCTAAATCTCTTCCTATCTTTAAAGCTAAGGTATACAACCATTTCCTTTCTTTGTCTACGCACTGGTAGTTCATCGTTATGTTTATCTCCTTTATTGTAGTTTATATATAAGTATATATTATTATATTTGTAAGTATGTATATATATTTAGTTTATTAGTATTAGGTAGTTTATGTAGGTTTATGAACATACTCGCAGATACAACGTCGTCTTTTTAATTTTGTTTTGTCCAGTCCATCCAAAGGTTGTCTGGAAGAGATCGCTTTTAGCGATAATACCGCCCATTGTACTTACCTTAATTTTTGAGTATTTTTATTGTATTTTTAATTTTGTTGGTGTGCAATAAAGAGTATTCTAATCTATTCTATATTTGTTCCGGGTCTGGATGTTTTTCTATATATTATAAGTATGTATTTACAAAAAAAAAGTATATAAGTATTCTATTAGTTATCTGATTCCCATAGTACAAGCTCTGCTTAGTTTGGGGCTAGATAGCGCTGTGTGAAATGTCCAGCCATATTTATTTATTTTTATTTATATAAAACTAAATAAACTATAAATATTCTGGAAACTGCGACACAGTATTTTACTAATGCAGTTTCCAGTGTTCACTTTGTTTTAGTTACATGTAGAAAGTTCACAATAAATAAATAAAAAAAAAAAAAAAAATATTTATATACTTACTACACATACAACTCTGCTGCCTGCCGAAAACAACAGCGGCTATTGCTGTACGAAGCGCAAGTTCGGCCGCACGTAGAATACTGTTCCCATCTTTGGCACGGAGCTCCAAAGTACCAATTGCTTCGTTTTGACTCCCTTCAGAGAAGATCCATTAAAATCATCGGCGATCCCAAACTCGCCAACAGGCTGGAACCACTGAGTCAACGCCGTGACATCGGATCGCTCAGTGTTTTCTACCGCCTGTATAATGGGGAATGTTCTGAGGAGCTATTCGATCTGATCCCGTAGTCGAGAGTTTACCACCGCACTTCTCGACAGCGTAATAAAGCTCATCTACATATCATCGACAATTGGGTATCGCGCACCACACGCTTCACGCGATCTTTTCTACTCCATACTTGCAAGATGTGGAATGAGCTACCATCTGAGGTTTTCCCGTTAGGCTACGACATGGCACGCTTCAAGAGAAATGTTAAAAGGTTTCTACAGGGTAGGGAACGCATCGACAATACCTCGGGTGTTGCCGGTGTCAATAGACGACGGTAACCGCTTACCATCAGGTGGGCCGTAAGCCTGTTTCCCCACAAATAACATAAAAAAAAGAAAAAGAGCTTCCTTGGCCCACGTGGAAATCATTCAATCGTTTCAGGATACAAGTGGGTCGCAACAGGAAAAATAGGAGTAAATGGGGCTACATTGGAGAGTCGGCGAATAGTTGCCCATGCAGTACAGACCCTCAGACTGTGGCACACTTACTAGGCTGCCTATTGTGTCCTTATTCTTGCACCCTGACACTTGTTCCGCCACAGATAACGCTGTTGCAGTAGCCAAGTATTGGCAAAACAACATTTGATGTTTAAAATAATATGAACTATATCGACACGAAGAAGAAGAAGACTTATAATATAACTCTTCATTGAATAACTTAATATCAACATGAAACTTGAAAAACACAATTTAACATTTTTAATATTTATTTTGATGCAGTAAGCAGTAAAATTTTATTCAAAAATGAATTCGTATAAAACACCTATGGACACATACACTTTAAACTTATCATTCAATATAATTATCAATGCGGTACTAAATCCAATAATGTATTATGGTTAAGGTGTAGGAAGATTAGTCAAAGATATAGCTTAGTTGTGTTCACAAATATTTTATAAACTGCTTCAATTGAAAAAGTACTCGTAGTATTAGTTTTGGTACTAGCGGTGTCTTTTGTTGGTTCAAGGATTTTTTGCGACCACATTTATTAGTTAGAAAGTTGGTGTTCTGTATCCAAATAATTACATAAACCGCATCTTCGGGTGAATGGAAAATAAATTGTTGAAATTGTTCAACTTTCGTTTACTTCCATTTATTATGCAACAGACATCATCCACATATCTCTCCCATAACTAAGAAACGGTACATACGCAACAAATACCCGTTGAAATCAGTATTTTTTCAAAATTACCTGTAAATTTTTATGTAACGTGTCCATATATGAGCTAGTGGCCAGCAGAATAGAAAAAATATATAAAATGAAAGAATAGTCATGTTAACCCACAATTGTGGCAAATTTTAGCACTAACTACAACATTCAATTTTTAAAAAATACCTATGTAATCATAATAATACGTACGTTAAATCATGCATAAAATAATTGAAGTTAAAACAATAACTTAACAATGTTTAAGACTATTTTATTAGTCTCATAGTAAATTGTGTTTAATACCCAATAAATTTCTGTATTTAAGCGTATAGCTTGACCTACTCTTCTCCTTACAATAACGGTATAGGTTCAATACAATCCCAAGCAATTCCGGTAAAAGCGTCCTCGCTGGCCACAACTCCTCATTACACCGTTAATGCCGCCTGCAATAGAACCGGTCCATTTGCTGAGGGTTGAAGGGAAAACACTACAAGTATTATTTATTAACATTGTATCTTGGAAAATGAATTAATAAAAATTCTTATTTATACCTTACAAAACAAAATGAGAAATCTGAAAATGTATAATGGGAAATTTTGTTTTATAAAATACATGCCGTATAATTCGGTGAAGTGTGTTATGGCGATATAACACGGTTCAACCAAATGGATTAACTTTTATTGAAAGGAGCAGAAATTAAAGAAAACAGTTATATTCAATGACATGACATCCAATGATTCACTTTTATCTTTAAATAAATAAATAAATATTGCTGGGCATTCCACACAGTCCTATCCAGCCCCAAACTAAGCAGAGCTTGTACTATGGGAACCAGAAAACTGAGATAGAATACATATATACCTTTATTTTCTAAATACATACTTATAATATATAGAAAAACATCCAGACTTGGAACAAATACTCAATAGGTTTATTTACACGGAACGCCACGTAAATATAATTCAAGACAAACTGGCATTGTTTACGCTGACCGCACAGGCACCAAGGACTATACTCGTAACTGTAGAGCATGCAACAATTTGTTCCGCGGTGGGAATCGAACCCGCTACCTCCTGCGACTCAGCCAACTATTCGCCCACTGCGCCAAGGAGGTCATCGTAACAAACAAACAGATATCCAAATATTTGCATTTATTGTGTAATTTAGTGACACGGGCCACTCAACAAAATTATTGGCAACCAAGAAAATATCTCATGCAACTGACAAAGCCATTATAAAAGAAACCTTAAAAAAATTTTGTAAAGCAGACGCGAAAAAAGTTAAAGGATAAAAGTAAAAAAACTTATAACACTAGAGGATTTTCAAAAGTGAGTTCAAATAAAATGTTTAAGTTGAAGTGAAGTCGTTCGCCTGTAGAGGCTGGAGCCCTGGCTGTGGGCGGCGGGAGAACCCTCGATCACGTAACTAATAGCAATTTATTTGTCGCAAATAATCCACTCACAGACGCCCGCCTACCGGCACGACTGTCGTCGAGACTGTCTTAGATGTCCGGAGCCTTTGCCTGGATTTATTGAACCTTTTTAAAGATTATAGTAATTCTTAAAAAATATATATTAATATCCTGATATTGTATTTTCTACTAATATTATACAGGTTGGTTTTGTAAACATTTAATAATGAAGTTAAAAACCGCACTGTCTATAGACGCCGATAAGAAGAAATATTATTTTGGATTACGTATAGAAACGTTCCTCAAACTTTATTCACCCTATAAATGTGTGTTAGCCTGAAGAGGGCAGTTCTACCCAAGAATATTAACCCTTTTAAAAAATAGATGATTTTAGTTTTATTTCAATAATCGGCATCGGGTATAAGATGTCTACAGCTGAAGATAGGCCTCTTCCATCGTTTTTGAGAGCGATCGATCTTGTGCAGCCTGCACCTAACGGCTCCCAGCAACCCTTATCTGGCCATACTCCATCTAGTGGGAGGCCATTCCACAATGCGCTTTCCAGTGTGCGTGGTCTCCAGCGCGAGAACCTTTGTCCCCTAACGGCCGTCAATTCTTCGAGCTATGTTTATTTCGGTAGCACTCTGGAAATGCAAAAGGTTGTATGATTGATATATAAATATATATTTAGTTTGCTTATAATGTTTCGTAAAAACTCGAATAAAATTTCAAATGGGTATAGTTTATGGCGCGAAAAAACAAGTGACGTTTATATTACTACAAGTAGAATGCTACGAACGTGCTACGAGCCTACGAGCCGTAGCAAGCAGAAAAACAAATGTGGAAACTTATATCGTAAATTCTGTGAACTATGTGAAAACAGGTGAACTGATTTTGGTGAAGTCTGTACATGCCTTTGTTCTGAATAGGACATAATTATAATAAAAAGTGTAATTACTAGCTGAAACGTACGAGCGAAATGGTAGGATTCAGCTAGTATAATTTATATTATAACATAAATAATGCCTCCATGTTTATCCTTTTATACATTTACCATATTGTTGAATACACAAACTAACTTGCAATTTATATTCAAAACCTTCTGAAAAGACTTATTGCAGCGAACTCGGAAATATGATAATATTCCGCTCGCAACGAGCTAAACTTTATTCCGGGAATTTCCAGAAAATTCCGGATTGAACATGAATTATTCATGGGTATGAAAGAGCTCAAACATTTATTGACATTTACATAAGTTTGGAATAAGCGTTTAGGAACGAGTTGTGAGGAAAACCCGATTTAAGAATACAAAGTGCTCAGAGTTTTGAAATTAAATTAAATTTCTTGCAGTATCATCTATGTCACTTTAATCAGTTTTCAGTTTGTTTTCAAAATTCATTCTGGGTGGCTAGTATATACGTCGTGTGATTCAAGAGCTGGCGCTTATCTGGGTCAACGCATAAGCATTGCAATTCAGCGCAACGCAGCCAGTGTCTTTTATTTTATTTATTTGGGAAGATAAACAATAAGAAGTTAAATAAATTCTAGTAGTGACATAAATAAATATATGACCCACGACATGGCAACTTGCAGCAACAACGCAGGTGCTGCAGTAACGGGAATAGGACTTTAAATGTAGTATGCTTACCCACCACCTATCAAACTTTCAGCTTTTATCTTTTTTTTCAACCTGTGTCATCCCACTGCTAAATGTCTCCCCAATTGTCTTCCAGGATTTTATCTTAAGATTTATAAAATAATATGTTCTGTTAGACAGATTTTTCTAGCTGTGTTAAGACTACTTGTGGGATGTCTTCACGCGTCTACATAATGAATAAGAGCTCTGAAGATGTGCATCATGACATACAGCCACTCTATATTATGCACAAGTGGCCACCTCTTTAAATGTATCATTAGAAAACGCAAATTAACGGAATAGAAACCTACCTATTACTACATTTACACCTATTAGACACCTATTACCTATTAATCTGATATAGATATATTGAATTGTAGAAATGTTTGGGTGAATTGTAGAATGATTGGTCCACTGAGGACGCTGTTCTAGAGCTCACTGACACTGTTGTTCAAAATATTGACAAAAGAAAAAAAACACTTGGCATCTTCTTGGACCTATCAAAGGCCTTTGACACCGTCTCAATTCACATCTTACTAAACAAACTGGAGTACATTGGTGTCAGAGGAATTGTCCTTGATATGTTTCGGAGCTATCTTAGTAACCGTTCACATTACGTATCTATTGACAGTTTTCAGAGTAAGGAGGAACCCATTTGTTTTGGAGTCCCTCAAGGTAGCGTCCTTGGACCTACCTTATTCCTAATTTATATAAATGAACTCTGTAATATATCATTCCCGAACTCCAAAATTATTACATACGCTGATGACACCGCCGTTCTTATTCACGAACAGACTTGGCAAGAAGCTCGTAAGAACGCTGAAAATGTTCTCACGTTTATTATGTACTGGCTACGGACAAACTTCCTCACACTTAACATTTCAAAAAGTAAATTTATTCCCTTCTCCACAAACAAAGCTTCCCAACCTCCCCCTTCATTTAGTATCCGTGCACACGTTTGCTCCGGAGTTTCTCCTCCTTCAGCCTATTGCAACTGCTTATCTATTGAACGTACTACAGCTCTCAAATATCTTGGGGTCATGGTAGATAGTACCCTTTCCTGGAAGCAACAAATTGAATCCACGGTTTCGCGAGTCAGAAGACTCATATTCGTTTTTAAAAATTTAAGGTCTGTTCTGGATTTCAATTTACTGAAATCTATTTATTACGCATTAGCTCAATCCATTTTGTCATATTGCATTGTATCCTGGGGTGGCTGTGTTAAAACCTTGATGCTTAGACTCGAGAGGGCTCAGAGAGCTGTCCTTAAGGTCCTTGCAAAAAAGTCCATCTGGTTTCCCACGTCCGAACTTTACTCACTCTGCCAAGTTCCCACTGTCCGACAACTTTTTATATTACATACAACCTCGCGCAAACACTCACAGCTTGTTTATGATCCTAATATAACTGACTCTAAGCGCAGATCGGATCTAGTTTGCAAAACTGAAAAACGGCGTACGGCATTTGCCTGTCGTCATTTTTATTTCCTTAGCCCCACACTATATAACAGAGTCAACAAACACATTAATATATTTCCTTTACCCCGCTATAAATGTCAACAAAAATGTCTTCAGTGGCTCGTAACACTGTCGTATGAAGAAACTGAAGACCTTTTAAAAGTTGCTGTATAGACTGTAGGACATACACACACAATACACACAAGTTCACACACACACACACACACACATACACACACACAAGCACACACCCTCTCATACATACACACTAACTCACACACACACAAACTCATATACACATACGCGCACATAATCACACATCCTTATCTTGTATAATTTAAAAAATAATAGTAATAATGATAATTGGAAATAATACACTCTGGAGGGGGGCGTTAGTGTTCGCGACACAGTTTCTAACTTCTGCGAATACTATCGTGTTCCAGTATTGTTGTACCATGTTTTTGTTCCAAAATAAAGTTATTTGATTTGGTTTTTAAAAAACTCATTTGTATGCCAACTAATAAGGGTAAAATATGTCTGGAAACTACATTACCAATATTTATTACCTGTCGTTATGCATATTTAGCAATTTTTGCAAATGAATAAATGATGTATGCTTTATAGCATTATCTAAAACTTATTATCGAAAACAACTCGCCCGAAGTCAGGGGTAGGAGTGAGTTGTACATAAAAGAGTCCACGGTTCCCGATCCCTCGTGTCGCGCTAATCACTCGTTCAATCGGGATGATTTCCTGCCGCTCTATACAATTCAATTTAATTCCTGTGTCGGAGGGAGAAATCTGCCATCTTGTTTCTTTTGCTTTTATGGCATTATTAACAGATGAAAAAACAGTAAAAATCATAAACTGAAAATGTGAGTACTTACTTAGGTAGGCAAAAAAAAAACTTAACATCATAAAAGCTTTATTTACAGGTTGGAAGGTTAAGATAGGGCGGACACGTGATATCACTGTGGTGCCCTCGTGAACACATAGCAGCACACGCTGGAGTTCTGTACTGCCTGGGCAAGGATCTCTCGCTGTCAAGCATAATTTAGGCTTGCATGCTTCGCAGCGATAGAGCCTGGGATGCCGTAATCGGCTTCTGTGACGAAGTAATGCCTCAGAGGGAGGCTGCGGAGCATATGATCTCAGAGAGGATGCTCCTCTCGCTGAGCCGCTCCGCAGACAAAGGACCGGAAGGAGGTGAAGTCTATTTCTTCGCGTTCTTCAGCTCGATGAGGGCCAGCAGGGTTCGGGTGCGGGGAGCTCCGACCCAGCATCGCAAAGGCCTCCTACGCTGGGGAATGTCCCCCATATTCCAGGACATTCTTCCCTCTCCCTCCCAGGACGGGAACAGAGCGGTCCGCTTAAGGCGGACATTCACCGACAGGGCCGCGTTTGAATCCAACCGGGACCTCGTGACCTTGTCATGTGCTGTGCTAGTGCAGCATCGAGCCGCTCATCTGATGGGCGGTTTGATGATGCACTGGCACTGAGGTGAATGAAGGAATATCGGTAGGTTTTAGTCGTTATGCCGTTGGTTGATAGCCTACAGAGAGTTCGCCAGACTCCTTCAGCTCTCCCCGAGTTGGAGGACATGCGTAAAGCATTTTCCCATCGTAAAAATATAATAAAAAAGGGCGGAAACGACAGTTATCAGAACCGTTATAGCTATAGTAAAGCGTTCGTAGATTAGCATCGTAGGAATGACATAAGTAAGTTTCGTAAGTATGGCCACTTTTATTAGTGACTTTACATTTTTCAAAATCCATTTAAGCATTCATTCCGTACATTAGACAATACTCAATACAATTACATTTGGAACAGAGAAACGACAGACAAAAGATATTTACAGTGAATTAGTAATTTTTACCGAAAGTTAGGATGTTTTCTTGTAGCTATAACAGTTTTCGATGTTGGGAACACGGTCTATATCTAAGGTCGATTCGAAGGGAGACGAAGGTCAACTGATATTGCATTCAGGTATTTATTTTAAACTAATTCATGTACACACACAAAGTTCTAATTTTTGTCGGTTTTATACCTATTGCTACCTATTTAATACATTTACATGCTCGCGAAGCAAGCACATGTGCTCCTCACATATACATACAATGTATTATAAATGTACCGTGTAGCCGCAAATAAATTGATTTAATTTCATAGATATTGGGAATAGTATAACGGGGCTAAATGGAGTTGGGAAGAACACATGGCAAGACGATCAGACGACAGATAAGGCACTAACTAAATGGCGTCCACAAACAGGGCACCGAAACGTTGGTGGTCCAGCAGCGAGGTAGGCAGACGGTGTAGCAAGTACCTATCGCGGGTCGAACCTGGATGAGGCTGGCACAGGACCGTGGAGAATGGCATATACCCAGCAGTGGGGAAGTGGGTCAGGCTGCGGATGATGATAATAACAGTTCGAGTAAGTCTGTCCTTTCTTACCCTTGTTCGTGTTGCAGTGTTCGATTTTGATTAGAGTTTAAATTCAAATAAAATTATATAGTCAAACTAGCTGAACACCCGCGACTTCGTACGCGTTACACTACTAAATGTGTAGCTAGGTAACCTAGAAATAAAGTTAAGCTCGCTGTTGCAACGTGACTTGACACCCCGTTTTTTTATCCAATTGGACCTGATTATGGAATAAAAAGTAGCATATGTGTTAATCCAGGTTATAATCTATATATCATTTACAATTTTTATTCCATCCAGGTAAAGTATAGGTACACATGAGGACCTGGACCTGCCTCTGTTCTTAAGGCTATACCATCCTTCGCTTATGAACAAAACAAGTTTAGCAACCAAACTAAATAGAACGCGATTAATTAAATGTCCAATAAAAAAACTTTGCTAGTATTTTTCAGGGATGGGCCGAAATTCGGTTCCGATGCCAAACATTCGGCACAAGAAAAATAATACCTACTTGCACTATTTTGACTGAAATTGAATAGAATAAGAATAGCATTACTGTAAAATAACATTATGTCTTACTCACTCATGGTCATTTATTTTAGTTAGGAACATTGTAAATGTAAAGCTTAAATTAAATCAGTTCTTCTTAACTTAGTAGTCTTGAAAATCACTGCCTAATTAATTAGACATAAAAATTAGACATGCTATTTCAAAAATTAAATAAACTTAGTATTCTTCTACCGAACATCTGGATTACAATTCGTAAATTGAATAAACAATATCGTGTTTGTTTCACAAACTAAAGGGTATTTTTATCAACAACCAAATTAAACAAACTTTTCTCATCTATCTACTCACTCATAGTTAAAATTTACTAGAGGCAGGTTATGGCGCACAAACACCGAAGACTCTGCCTTATCTGGCAGAAGTTTGTTACGTTTTTTTTCGTACACGTTTCCTGCCTCCGAAAAAAGTCGCTCAGAATATAGGTACAGAGCTTCCAGGAGACGATAAATATATTCGAGCTAAATAACTCATGTTAGGGAACTTGTCTTTATTCTTAGCCCACCAGCCATATGAACATATGTAGGTCTTTGAGTAGCAGAACTCTGCTACTCGAGAAAGCGCGCGAAATTGAAACGAACTTCGGCCGAACTTTTCATTTTAACCGAATGTTCGGCCGAAGTTCGGATTCGATTCAAACCACATTCGGCCCATCTCTAGTATTTTTTGAAAAGTCTTTGATACAGTGTTAGCAGAGCACTAAGTTAATTATTCCCCAGCACAGGTATAATAGACCGCCCTGATCCGACAGTTCACGGGAATGTCCCCGCGGACCTGATAGGGGAAATTGGATAATGTGTTGCCGTGCGCTCCTCCACCCACATGAGTCCACGTTAGTTATAAACGTGGTTTAGCTACTATAATTATAGTTTTTTTAATGATGAGATGAAGGCACAAGCCTTTAGTCTACCGATCTTAAGCGATTACTATTGCCTATACTATAACGATTGCATTAGCTCACCGGTTACGTCCAACTGAGACGTAACCTAAGACAAAAGTGCAGGAGAAAAGTCTCATGCGGTGTAATTTCACCAATTAAATAGGAGCTAATCAAATATAACTTTTAAATATCATATAACTAGACTACTTTTATAAAGATTTACTTATATTTAAGTGACACTACAATTTATTTTATGCAACTAAACCTATATACAAAGCAAACTATATATAAAACCCTAATCTAACAAGCCGCTGCCAGTGGGGAGCGTGCCCAGAATGCTGGCCGCATTGCCACGTTGAATGGCAATACTAGCCAGCATTTTGGTCACGCGACTTTTATTAATGCAGTTTGGGCAAATAATTTAAATATTTGGAGGTAAAAACGTCTAGGCACACCCAGTTAAGAAGTTGAGACATTTTCACAATTTAAGTTACATTTTGTAAATAAGTAAAGGACTAATATTGCAAAACTGTGGCCAACAATTTAAGCAACTTGCCGCTTATTATTCTTTCAAAATCTTTCTCTTGCTATTTATTTGCGACAAAATAACGTCATAATTGTAGCTCTACGCTGCGACGTACAAAATGGCGGCGTGAAGCGAATTATCAAATTATACTCGAACAAGGACCCCCTAATACTGAAATAGAGGATAGGGCTGCCAGTTATTTCTAGCATTATTTTTCTAAGGAAATTCTCAAAAAATATTAATATTTTTTTTAGATAGATAACTTTTTGATACAGATTAAGAAAATAACAAGCACATTATTATTATTATAATCTTACAACTTCTACTATGTGTAAGTACAGCTTTGATATGGAAAACTTTACCGTCGTCAGTATTTTCTGACGACTCAAATTCAAATTCAATTCAAATTCAAATATTTTTATTCATTAAAATCACAAGGATCATTTTGAAACGTAAATTTTACTGCCTGTTCCTTCGCGACCAAGCCAGGAAAGAAAGGCAAGAAACAAGGCTGGTGGTTTTTTTTAATGATCCTTTTACAATACATAATACAGAAAATAAATTACGTCTAAATTGTAACATTTTGAACGAGTTGGAGCAATTTCAATTCCAAGCTTCTCTATCATCTAAATAATCCGATATTTTATAGTAGGCTCTTTTATAAAGATTTGTTTAATTACGTTTTTAAATTTGTTAATTGTCAATTTTTGTACATCCCTTGGGAGTTTGTTATAAAAGCGTCCACCTTACCCTTTAAACGATTTGCTAACTTTATGGAGTCTACAAGTGGCAACAGCGAGTTTATCTTTATTTCTAGTATTAAAATTATGGTTATCGCTATTTTTCTTAAACAAATTAATATTTTTGTGAACATACATTAGATTTTCATAGATGTATTGACAAGGGAATGTCATAATATTTATTTCTTTAAACTTATTGCGTAATGATTCTCTGGGGCCCATATTATAAATTGCACGAACAGCCCTCTTCTGCAGCACAAAAACGGTGTTTATATCTGCAGCACTCCCCCACAGCAGTATACCGTATGACATAATGCTGTGGAAGTAGCTGAAGTAAACTAGTCTAGCTGTGTCTACGTCTGTAAAAAGACGGATCTTTTTGACTGCGTATGGCGCAGAACTAAGTCTCTTCGACAACCCATCAATGTGAGGGCCCCATTGAAGCTTATTATCTAGGGTTATACCTAAGAATACGGTGGTGTCCACAAGAGCCAACTCCTTGTCTTTGATTTTTATATCTGCTTTAACTTTTCATTTAGAAGTAGATTATTTACATTGAACCATTTTACCACCTTAGAGATTGCATTGTTTACATCGTCAAAATCGGTTTGTCGTCGCTTTAATTTAAATAAAAATGACGTGTCGTCTGCAAACAATACAACCTCATGATCGTCCCTTACAAGATGGGGAAGATCATTAATATATACTAAAAACAAAAATGGTCCCAGAATTGATCCCTGTGGTACACCCATTTTAACCAGAGACCCCGGAGAACGCTTCCCATTCAAATCAACTCTTTGCACTCTGCCACTTAAATAAGAAGTGAGAAAGTCTAGAGCAACGCTCCTAATGCCATAATGGTGTAGTTTCCTGATCAATGTGTCATGGTCTACGCAATCAAATGCCTTGGACAAATCACAAAAAACACCTAAAGCGTCATGAGACTACAACACGGTCCTCATTAAGGTAAGAGTGGATAGGTATCTTCTAGATGTTCGTGCTCCATCTTACACAGCATCATCGCTTACCATCGGGTGGGATTGTGGTTAAACGAAAATATTTCCAAAAAAACATAAAAAATAATATTAATAAATTCATATTCGTAAAAAAACTTCACAAATTTAATTTAATTTTCCGATTATTGGCATAGACATTTGTACTTATTGATGAGCACTTTCTGTAAATTGAAACTCGTCGTTGAAAAAATATTCAACAGCACTTATGAACGTTATATTTTGCTTCAAATACTGTTATGGTGCTACCCCTAAATACAGCAGTAATAAGATCGAAAGCCATTTCCGCAGGCAGCCCTAACACCCTCAACAGCTAACCAGATTGATTCGCTTATTGCCGTCTCTATTCTTTTACGTTATGGTTGAGTTTAGCGTACAACCCGACACCTAAAGAAGATGATATTGGTGCGGCAATTTAATCAGTATCAGCTGGTGTTTAGGCTCATTTTGGCTTGACAGTGAGGTCCTGAAGATGCCAGGGTCTTGATGGAATTACAGCAGATTATTCTGAAGACGGGATGATTCATCCGAGATGTCGTGATTCATCTAATTACACGTTTTATTTATGAAGGAAAAAGTTCTATTGATGTAATGTAGCTGACATTACATCAATAGAACTTAAGATGATTAAAGCTCAGGTTTTTTTTAACTAGTCAGTGAATATTTTGGAACATTCTAAAAATAATTATCTGTTCTTAAATAAGGTTTTCAATGTGGATCTCCGACCGATTACTTTAATATTACAAAATCCTCTTGATTCAAAGGTTCTCTGAAAGAAATCGCTTCTAAACGATAAGACCGTCGGCTTTGTACGTACGTGTGTGTACGCATTGTGATTTTTAAATTTATATTTGTTGTTTTGTGGTGCAAGTAATGTATTTTTAATTCAATGAATAATTAAAACCTACATACGTTTTTATATTCATTATGTCAGTGCACAACACATAACATAATACAATAGCTAGGCGGGTAAATAGGCTCGCGTGGCTATAATAGGCTGGGCATACAGCCCTGTCTTGTATACTTGCCAAATCGCGCGCTCCCTCCCACATAGCCCCTACAAGTACCGACAGAAACTTAAATATTCTGAAAACTTTATGTGTTTTATTGTTCAACTAGCTGCTGCCCGCGACTTAGTACGTGTTTCTAGGTTACCTACACACTAATAAATGTGTAGGTAACCTAGAAATAAAGATAAACTCACTGTTGAAACTTGACAGCCCATTTTTATCCCATGGGTCCTGATTTATGGGATAAAAAAGTAGCCTATGTGTTAATCCAGGTTATAATCTGTACATACTTCATTTCATCAAAAACGGTTAAGCCGTTAACAAATAAATAAACAAACATCCAAACTTTCGCATTTATAATCTTCTTCTTAATATATATAAATCTCGTGTCACAATGTTTGTCTTCAATGGACTCCTAAACCACTTAACCGATTATAATAAAATTCGCACACCATGTGCAGTTCGATCCAACTTGAGAGATAGGATAGCTTACATCACAATTTACACTCGCAATATTAATTTAATGCAAATTATTTGTTTTGACAGTCACAATTATCTGTTAGCTCCAAACGATTCTAACAGATGGCGGTATCTGTTGACTGGATTGAGTAAGTAATCAATAGATGGCACTGCTATGGTAAACAGACAAACGTGTCATTTAAGCTACAATTCAATAGCATGATTACCACGTGTTATTGAGGCTAAAGTATAAATTAAATTTATTGTGTAGTAAACGAAATACCGTGAAATTCAATTATTTCTACTTTTTTAATTATCATAATCACACTAATATTATAAATGCGAAAGTTTGGATGTTGGTTTGTTACTCAATCACGTCGTAACGGCTGAACCGATTTTGATGAAATTTAGTAGGTATGCACGTATATTATAATCTGGATTAACACATAGGCTACTTTTTATCCCATAAATCTGGTCCCCATGGGATAAAAATGGGGTGTCAAGTCAAGTTGCAACAGCGACTTTAGCTTTGTTTCTAGATTACCTGGCTACACATGTAGTAGTGTAACGCGTACGAAGTCGCGGGAAATAGCTAGTATTATATAAAATATTATAATTATATATTGTTCGATGTTGTGTAACCCGGCCGCGACTAAATAAAAAAACGAATTAATAATGGTTTTGGGAGCCGTTGGATGAAGGACGCACAAGATTGGTTGCTCTGGAAATCAATTAGGGAGGGAGGGGGAAGTTCAGTTTTAATTATGGCTAATAACTTAAAAACTACAACGTTTAAACTTAAAATAA
This sequence comes from Philereme transversata, assembly GCA_963924445.1. Classification (NCBI taxonomy): domain Eukaryota; kingdom Metazoa; phylum Arthropoda; class Insecta; order Lepidoptera; family Geometridae; genus Philereme; species Philereme transversata. The sequence continues at coordinate 1,085,172 of OZ004341.1, read as the reverse complement.
AAACGGGGTCGGAATTTACTTACAAATACCTTTTATTAGGCGTGCTATTTGACCAGATAGTCCCATTTTGCTTTTTTTTGAACTCTCTTGAACCCCAATTTCTCAGCAACCCCCCAACATTTTTAGCTCATTAAGTCACAACAAAATTATGTCATCACTACCTACCTATATACCAAATTTCATGATGATCGGATAAACGCTTCGACATACATACATACAACGCCGATTTGCCCAAGTTGATTTGGAGATCTCGCTTCGCTCGATCAAAAATGACTAGAGAATGATTTTTGCATACCTACGTGTATTTCTGGCTGCTCATAAATGAGTAATCTTTAAGTGTAGTAACAATGCCTAACACCAGGTCACCACAGTCACGTATGCTCAATCTCCATTATACCCGTCTAAACTTAAACTGCATGCCCCTCTACCATGTTTACTTGATGTTGACTCACAGCAAATTATTTAAAAATGAGCCTTGTGATTACTGTGAATAAAGAACATTTCGCTTTGACGTAATGAAGGAGAGGGGCATTATTTTTAGATTAGACGGTCTAATTAGCCATAATTAACTCACATTGCGTACACATTGCGGCTACATATTGCAGTGAATGGTGCTCGCTTCGGTGTAGCATAAGAAAAGCCTCACGCCAAGAGCTTCTGATTATTCTGAGTTGTATGTGTATGTTTTTAGGAAATTGCGCAACACTATCTCTTATATACCTTTACATACAGATATGAGAGGCATCTCATTATAGCACATCAAGTAATGCTGGATCCTGAATGGTGCATACATGAATCTGAATGAATGGAAGGGGCCCTCCCATCCATTATGCCTTGCTATTATGTCGTGGGTGTATGTCATTATATTAAGCTTGTATGTGTAAGAAGGAACGACGTATGAAAGGTACATAAAGCAGTTATCAAATGCTTATTTATTTATGATCACAAAAGAAAAACATGCATATCTACGTAATCTTTTAAAACAGCTCCTAAAGTCAGTATTGAGTATTCAGTATTTTATTGCGTTCATACAAAGTGGATTAAAATGCTACATGTCAGATCTTATTGGCTAGTGAAGAGTCCAGCGCTTCATATGTAATATATCCTGCAAGTAAGGGACATAAGTCTAGTGCTCTTTAAATTATCTAGCACGATAAAAATTTAAATGCAAACAAAACTAGACAAAAAATTAATGTAAACATGTAAATATTATGTAAAATTACTAAAACTACTTGATGATATCACACTATAAATGCGAAAGTTTTGATGTTTGTTTATTTATTTATTTGTTTGTTTGTTTGTTATTCAGTCACATCGTAACGGCTTAGCCGATTTGATATTTAGTATGTACGTAGATTATAACTTGGATTGACACATAGGCTACTTTTTATCCCATAAATCAGGTCCCATGGGATAAAAATAGGGTGTTAAGTCAAGTTGCAATAGCGAGTTTCGCTTTATTTATAGGTGAAGTACCTACACATTTAGTTGTGGATGTATGTGTGGATGTTTGTTAGTATTTCACGTCGTAACAACTGAACCGATTTCGATGAAATTTGATATGTAGGTAGATCATAACCTAGATTAACACAGGCTAATTTTAGTTGTCAAACCACGCGTGTAAAGCCGCTGGCGGAAGCTAGTTTATAATATTATAGTGTGATCTCCTCCATTTTGTAAACTGTTTCTGTCTGTAATGTATTTGTGTATTGTTGATTTGTGTACAATGAAGAATAATAGAATATATCACGACGAATACACAGCGCTTTGGGTTTTTTGAAGGCGCGTTTGGAAACTTTGGATCACACTCAAACGATTATCTATTATACACTGTAACGTGTAGCTAACAGATGTCACATTCAGCAAGGTTTACATTCTAAATGCGTGACCGCGAGTAAAGCATCCGAGCTTCGGAAGGTTGGTTAAAACAGCATGTCTTTCCTGGTCATACCAGACGTTAGGCCACTAAGGTGGTCTTCAGGCTGTCCCTTAATTGTTATTTATTCTGATACCTACTTCGTATTATAAAGAGGCAAAATGACCAGGGTAGTGCCACGGAAGATCTTATTTCCTATGTCACAACTGGGCTCATATTAGTGTCACGGGAAAAGCTGATTTACCCGTGGCACTATTCCCAGCGCTTTTCCCAGGAAAGAAAAATTTCCTATGACACTACTATTTCCTATGGTTGAGCCAAGCAGTTGTGTCACGGGGAATAAACGCAGGCAAAGTTTGTAGTTTGTTTGTTTGTAGGATGTAATCTAAGAAACTACTGAACGGATTCTGAAAATTATTTCACTAATAGAAAATTACACTATCCTTGCATACGATAGGCATAAATATATGATAATATAATAATATGATGATATACTGATAAATCAAGTTGAAAGCGCTAACGAAGTTATGAGATCTACATACTGCATAATATTAAGATCAACAAACAATTTCGGTCGGTGTTGCTTGGCGCAGGTTTCTGTATATTTTTATTGTATGTATACTTTTTTATTTCCAGCAAAAATAACTAATTATTTCCTAAATTAATTCAGTTAAAATACAAAGAGACGTTGATTTGTGGACCTTTTACGTATCTAATGTATGTTTTGCCTAATAAATGAGAATAGAGCAAGAATTTAAGCAATTCATCGACTTTATTTCCATGGCGAGTAATAGGTAAACATCGTCGCTAGTTTTTTCTTGCTAAAAATAATCATACAACCGGTATTCTGAGTTTACTATCGGAATATTGTAAATAAATACTCGCCAGTTCATGAATAGAATAGAATAGAATAATCATTTATTTGGCACACACAAAATGACACATGAAACAATATTAAGGAACAGTTGAATCCATTAAGACCGTTCGACTCATATGTCTGCGTACCAAAATGGCGTTCAGCTCAGCATAATGTTGGATGTTGTGCATCCAACGCTAATTTCCAGCTGAAACCGGGAGCAAAAGGTAGTACAGCAGCGACGAAGTGAATAAATAAAAGGTGTGCAGTTTTATTAATATGTAGATATAAATTAACAATGCCTGACTAGACAATACAGTGTGTTTTTTTTTAACTGGGACAGTACGGGGGCACCCATAACCAGAGGAGATACAGGTGCAGTTTTTTTGAAACATCAGCTCCTTTTTGGAGAAAAATAAATAAATAAATATAAATATTGCTGGACATTTCACACAGCGCTATCTAGCCCCAAACTAAGCAGAGCTTGTACTATGGGAACCAGATAACTGTTAAAATACTTATATACTTTTTTTTTGTAAATACATACTTATAATATATAGAAAAACACCCAGACACTGAACAAATGTCTCTAGATCTTGCAAACATTTGTTCCGCGGCGGGAATCGAACCCGCTACCTTCTGCGTCTCAGCCGGCTGTACGCCCACTGCGCCACGGAGGCAGTCAAACAAAAAAAATATTTCGGCATTAAAAATTTTTTGGTCAAGCGTGAGTAGCGCCTTAAAATGAATCATGTTGGTATTTTTTTTTATGCCGTTCGATGCAGTTCTTTGTAAGGATAATTTTATTGTATCGAATGAAAAAAATCTGAGCAGCGGAAGTAAGTCAAAAATAAAATGTTTTCATATACGATTTCTCAGTAGTTTGGTACAAAACGGTACTAAAACTATCACAATAGATGTTCAATATGGCTCCCATGTTCCTGTATGCAGGTACGGGCACGTTTCAAAACACTTTTAGTGGGCTTAGACAACCATGAGTGGTGAATCTTGTTTTACTGTTTTAGTCTTCGGTCTGTATCTCCTAGAAGCAGTGCTTGCACTGGCCGTCTTGTAACACTTATAATGGTAGGTTTTCAGTACTTTACGTATGCTTGATTTGTGCACTCCGATATTTTCAGCTGCTTCTCGTAATGAAGCTTTTGGATAGGCCTGGTGGTAGTACTTCCCCGGGCGAGCTCTTTCACAAGAAACTCTTGCATGTTAAAGCAATTAAGTATCGAGTACCTACAGAGTATTATATGAACCGGGCAAAAAAGTCAATATATATGATACAAAAGTGTGCATAAATCAATGTCCCAAAGTGACTTAGGTTTTTTTTCTTAGCTGGAATTATTGCAGACCATGCGAACATTTGTGACGCAGTTGGAGTTTAACCCGAAACTTCTTGCATCTCGAACTACTCAAGCACCGCGACTGAGTGTTGAAACCAGCTCTCGTTAAAAAATCAGGACAAGTGCGAGTGTGACTCGCGCGCCGAGGGGTTTCGTAAAAATTATTTTTGTAATAGGTATAACCACAAATTTTAGATCTTTTCTTTTAACTGTGCTGTGAGACCTTGCTTCTTGCCAAATTTCATGATTCTAGATTAACGGGAAGTATCCTGAAGGTTTTTATTTATTTACAAGTGATCATAAATGGCCATATTTTTTTATTCCGTTTATTTAGAAGTTTGTCTTTTTTACAGTTTCCAAGGACCATAAACCTAAGTATTTGATATTAACTTCAACTTGATACCTCCACGCGTTCTTAAGAAAAAGGGTCTTGACAGGCAGACAGACGGACACGAAGTGATCCTATAAGGGTTCCTTTTTTGTGTCTTTTGGGGCACGGAATCGTAAAAATAGCATTACATTAACAAACATTACGTTAACAAAAATTAGAATAGCCTACGCCGTTAAAATTTACGTTTGCCGCAAGAAATGTGTCAATTATCGTAAAACGTCGTACGTTTTCTGAGACTTAGTTTAGATACGGCTCGTCTCAGAAACATTTTACAATATTATGTCATGTTCTAAAATTCAAAATTCAAAATATTTCTAATCATTAAAATCACAAGGATCACTTTGAAACTTCAATTTTACTGCCTGTTCCTTCGCGACCATGCCAGGAAAGAAAGGCAAGAAACAAGGCTGGTTATTTTTTTAATGATCCTTCTAGAATACATAACAATAAAGAAAATAAATTACCTCTAAACTGTAACATTTTTGACCGAGTTTGAGCAATTTCAATCCCAAGCTTCTCTATCATCTAAATAATACGATATTTTATGTACGCTTTTTTATAAAGATTTGGTTTAATTACGTTTATAAATTTGTTTATTGTCAATTTTTGTACATCACTTAGGAGTTTGTTATAAAAGCGTACACCTTGTCCTTTAAACGGTTTACTAACTTTATGGAGTCTACAAGTGGCAACAATTCTAGTATTAAAACTATGATTATCGCTATTTTTCATAAACAAATTAATATTTTTGTGAAAATAAATCAAATGTTCATAGATGTATTGACAAGTTAATGTCATAATATATAACTATTTCTTTAAACTTATGGCGTAATTATTCTCTGGGGCCCATATTATAAATTGCACGGACAGCCCTCTTCTGCAACACATACTGTACTGTATACCGTATGACATAATGCTGTGGAAGTACCTGAAGTAAACTAGTCTAGCTGTGTCTACGTCTGTAAATAGACAGATCTTTTTGACTGCGTATGCCGCAGAACTAAGTCTCTTCGACAACTTATCAATGTGAAGGCCCCATTGAAGCTTATTATTTAGGGTTATACCTAAGAATAGGGTGGTGTCCACAAGAGCCAACTCCTCGTCTTTCGATTTTTATATCTGCTTTAACTTGTGTAACATTCGGTAGTATGAATCTAATACATTTTGTTTTCTTTTCATTTAGCAGAAGATTATTTATATTGAACCATTTTACGACATTAGAGATTGCATTGTCAAAATTGGTTTGTCGTGTGCACGCCGTGTTCTCGTCCAGAAGGTAGTGCATACGCTCATCTATGTAACACTGTTATTGTAACGGTGGCAAATAGTTTTAAAAAACTACAGTTACTACAGTACTAAAAACAAAAGTTCACTATTAAAAATGACTATAGTTGAAAAGTTCGCGTAGGTATTTAATTTTAAAAAATATTACGAAAACATTTAAAGGTAGTGCTTTTTTCCTTTTCCAATTAAAAATAAATCACGGTGAGCTGTTCCCAAACGAATTTCTCCTTCAATGTATTCAAGCATCAAGATCCAGTATGCGTATCATTAACGGAGCACATAGCCGCAGTACATAAGTAAACCAGATTTAAAACAACCCACTGCTTTCCGAGTGGAGGGCATACTGTAATGCAAAGGTATAGGGAGGCACCACCCTGTACCTCCCATCCTTTTCACACCTGAAGGTTCTTGTAAAGGTATCCCGTTCGCACGCACGCCAAAAAGAAATCATTTATGGCAAGAAAGGTGTAGTATATCATTAACTTAAATAATTATGTAGGCGAACTCGACGGTACTCGAGTCCCAACGGAAAACCGCACGCGTTCGCGTTATCCTACATTTTTGTATAAAAAACGTAACGTGAACTTTTTCGTTTCACACTTTTCAAAAAAGGGGGAGATTGGGGAGGTGGATAGTTTCATGATTACAGTTTCGTATAATGGAGAGCGGAGTGGAGTGATTCTGCTCGTGCTTTAATCATTGGGGAATATTTCGCTTAAAACGCAAATTATTATTTTTCCCGTTGTTTTGAGTTTACATAATGAAGCGATGATTAAAATTTTTTTACCTGCGATACGTAAATACGACTCAGTCACGGTGAAAGTACTGGCCATTCTACTTCAAAGCATTTTTATAAAGCATTTTATTTACCTAGGTTTATTTGCTAAATATTTTTGTATACTTACAAAATATGTTATGTAGTCTACTCTCTACACTTTTAAATGAGTTAAAAACCGAAACTGCTTAACTTTTTTCTTGGTGTTTTAGTATGTACTAGCGGACCAATCCGCAGCTTCGCACGCGTAGTTTTTAAGTAAAAACATGACCTTCCTTCTGCGCAGTTGTGTAAAAAGTAGCCTATATCGCCTGGGGATAGTGTAGCTTCCTAACGGTGAAAGATTTTTTTAAATCGGTCCAGTAGTTTCAGAGCCTATTCAATGCCAACAGACAAACAATCAAATCTTTCCTCTTTATTATGTTAGTAGGTATAGACTAGAAAGACCTCATGGCTCATCCAAATCGCTCAATTGAGCAATTAAACATTTCAATAACTTTATTTAATTCCCTAGTTTTATTTAAAATAACCATTAAAATATTCCATAATCAACCTATGAAATATTGGCCTAATCAAAAAATTTGTAACATGAAACTTACTCTGCGTACTCAGCCCAATCAAATGGGATTTTATTTACACAAATAAATGAAAGACAAAACGTTTTTAAAAAAGATAGTGTACAGAGTAGAGATGCTCGACAATAAATTAGTTACCAAATCCAAAAACCCATACACCCTTCAGTATCTGTAATTATTAGTGCATCCATTAATTTCAGTGTTTGATTTTTTTTATGTTACTTCTCTTATCTGTAAAAGGTCCACGTCTACTCTCCTAATCATTCTTCTGTATATGAGTGGAGTGGAGGCCTGCTGACCTGCAGCACAGGTTTCTTTAAACCTATATCAGGCACCAGTTCTTCACAATGCAGGTGATAATGCTTGTAAGGATTTACCTTAATGATGACCTTTGTGAAGAGAAATTAACGATATATTATTTAACTCTGAAGAATTATAGGAATTTGAATCAACAGCAACGGAAGTATTTTGTCCCGTCTCTCATATTTTATTTATTTAGCGTTTTACAGATATGATTTGTAAGTACCTACTTGTATAACAATATGTTATTTTACTTTTATTTTTGTCTTAAATAATGAAGTCGCACATCTGTTGACTGAAGATAATTAATTAATTTAATCGTAATTTAATCTATTTATATGTTACCCGCGGCTTTGCCCGCGTTGTTCTGGGATGTAAAAATGCATACAGCTGATTTTTTGAGACTAATAATGAGGATCTACCTATGAGACTCAGGGTCCGTTCACACAGACCGGCTCGGAGAAGGAGTGCATTTTTATCGCGTTTAAAAAAGAGAGAGTACTCTCCCCTGCGAACCGCTCTGTGTGAACGGAAAGCGAATGTTGATATTTTCAATATTACCTTGGCGAAATTCACATATATGGTATTGCATTTTGTAAGTAGGACCTATCTAGTTTAAGTGTAAATAAGTAGTTTATAAGTACTAGATATTAAGGTTTTGCATTGTCGCTTTGGTGTTACTGTAATGGCTATGTAAAATTTAAATAAATAAAAAATAAAAACAAAATGAAAAGTCGATCCCTCCAACATACATTAGATATTCAGTAAATTACTCTACAAAAATAAATAAATATGCATAGCTATATCAATATCCAAGTTGTCTTGAAATTATTTTGCTTAATTGTGAATAAGTAAGCAAATTAATTCCTGAAGTGTACTTACCTTGTACCTTGTCTGTGTGACTCTACGTGGTACACGTGTAGCTTAAGTGACACAAATATAGGCAAAAGTCTGAAATCCAGAATAACTGCAATTTGTACCCCAAAAAATAACCAAATAACATGAACTGCCGTTACCTGTAATTTGAATGAAACTGTAGGCCAAGTTTACTGGTTATGTATTTCGTGGCACTATTTTGATGGTCAAAGATTACAAATAATGAATATCTTTTTGTTTTAATCGGAGACTCGCGAGATCTCAGTTCGGGGCGAACCACTAGTAAACATAAATAAAAAACAAATGAATTGAGAACCTCCCCCTTTTTTTGAAGACGGTTATAATATTGTGGAAAAACAAGGTGCACTGAGTAGTTTTTGATCTGCATCGCAATAACTAGGCACCAGTACCCTGTGTAGTGCAACCCTGTACTCTTCAGGAGCAAAGGCACAGTTAGGTATTTCAGAACATACTAAAACTAATATTCTTTGACGAGATGACCTCCCTTTTACAATGCAAGTTGCATAAAAGTATGCTCAATCGCTATAATAATATGGTTCACTTTTGATTGACGGTCAAAGATCCGAATCCGAATCAAAGTACCGATCGCAAAAAAACTACCTATAGATAATCAAAATAGTTAGAAATTATAAATTGTGTTGAAATTAAATAAGTCAAGTTTTTCTTGAACTCACTAAGGTTTAAGGTGATACGATTCATAAACAATCGTTCAGTGGCGATTCACTAGATAACGGTCTAAACATAATTAAGCGTATCAAATTATTTACGTCATATTTATCCTCGCAAAATCAAGAAAATTGCACACTAATTAATGATTTTGTCACACCACTGACTGGTGTGATTGATTTGATCACACTAGTGACTCTACTGTGCTGAAATTTGGTTTAGTGAGGGTTGCGCTACTTGGCTACTGTTTTTTTTTCTTTGGCTATTTTCCCACAATGTGTTTTCCTACATTATAGGTCTACTCGATACTCTATTGTTTATTGTATTCCACGATGTAATAACAGGTGTTGATTAGATAGTTACACATGCATTTATTTGCAATTATGGACCCTATACAAATTTAAAAACATATATACTTATACTAAAACTTTAATAACAGATCGGATTATTTATAGGTATGATAAAAAAGCTTGGGATTAAATTGCTTCAACTCTATCTAAAATGTTACAAAAACTATCTAGGATAAGAACACAATTTTCACTAAAAACGGGATATATGATAATTACAATAATAAATTTTATTAACAATAAATTTAATCATAATTACAATAATAATAATAAAATTTAATTTAATTTGACATGCCGCAATGAACAGATTTAGAAAGATAATGACATAAAATTGTTGGGTCTTATGTTGGACGAAAACTGTACCTAACTGGAAATCCCATATTGAACATGTTTGTAAGAAAATAAATCGCTTTGTTTACGCTCTGTTACGGTTAAGGCAAATATCTAGCCAGAAGCTGGCTCTTTCTGCATATCATGGGTACGTAATGTCAGTCCTTAGGTAGGGAATAATACTTTGGGGAAACTCGTAGAATGTTTGCAATGCTTTTATTGTCCAAAAAAAACGTATACGAGCAATATGTGGTGCCCTTAGATTCATGTAGGCTTCTCTTTATAAAACTTAAACTATTAACACTAACCGGGCTTTATATATTTCAAGCTGCACTTTTTGCAAAGGAGAATAGTAGGTAATGGCTTCAATCGTTATGCCGATAACTTGACATCTATTATAAAGGTAAAGGTACTCCACCAAGCTCATCCTACCAATCTGTAAATCGGCACTTAAAAATAATAATTGGTATGTAATGACGATTAAAATATTTAATAAAATACCAAAGGCTATATCAACGCTATATAGCTGTATCAACGTATACACAATGCTTCTGGCAAATAAATATCATTTCATTTCATTTCATTTCTATCGTTTAGCGAAATGTCGGACACACAAAAACTCACAAATCATGGTAAATAAAATATCACGTTTTTAGTGAAAACTAGTTGACCCGGCGTACTTCGGACCGCCTTGACATGCATATGACGCGGGCTGTCAATATACGTCGGCCATCAATGTATGAGAAAATGATTTTACTTCATAATATGTTAATAATATGTAATAGTTTTGCATTTTTGTGCTCCGAAATACCGCACTTTACATACAAAGTTATTTGCTGTATCACACTCATCAACCAACTATGCACAACATTCTATCATTAACATACTGCAAAGAGTTTATAATAAGGAGTTCTCCTCGATTGATATTTTTAATAGCAACAAGGGAACTTTTAAAAGTGAAACTTTGAAAATAATTATGGAGGATAACACACATGCATGATAACAAAGCAACACAAAATACTGGTTATTATTGTGTTTATATGTGTATGAATTTGTATATATATGTACTCAATGTATTATATCAACCTTTTTGTGTTTTTGCACATAATTTGTTACATTCGTTGTATTTATATGTATGTATGAATTTATAATGTAAATGCTTGTGTATATATTATATGTATCTTATACTCTATGTATTTTATGAACCTATATGTGTTTACACGCAATTTTGGTTAAGTCTAATTTTTAGTTTAATTAAAATTTAGATTGTCTATATATACCTACATTCTTTTTATAAAAAGTAAATCCGTTTTTGGCCGTAAGTTAAGCTTAGTAATAGTTTGTATCTATATTTTAAGGTGTGGATTTTGTTAAATAAATATATTTTTGCGTGAATTTTTCCGATATTTTAATAGTTATTCTGCTATTCGGGACAGAGTCAAATACAACAACTCAAAACCCATGAAAATCTGTCCAGCCGTTCTCGAGTTATAAGTGTTCGAACAAACCCGACTTTGTTTTAAATATTATAGATTATAGACCCTCTTAACAATAATAATAAAGGAGAGAGGATTATCGGGATTTAGACATAGACATAGACAGACATTTTTTTGCCGCCATACTCGTAGCACACACACATTCACACAGTACATTCAAAAGGTATAACATCAAAGATAAAGCACAAGTAGGAGAAAACAGAAAATTACATACAACAAATATAGGAACAACAGAATGAAATAATAAATATACAATGTAATCAGGGAAAAACTAAAAAGAGGTATGCAGGTATGTATGTGCTACTGCAGCAAATGGGTTTCAGCTCAGCATTATGCCTCGCCACCGTTCGACAGCTCGGCGCTGTTATTCTGCCGAAACCTTTAGTAGGTAAGTCATTAGAACTCGTAACTCGGACTTGGCGAATGTTCGTGCTTTGTGTCTCCATTTTTCATGGAGATGACTAATTATTTAGATTTGCACAAACATTCGCTGAACCTTCTTAATGTGGCCACGGTATCAAAAACCTATTTACTAGTTCCAAATTCCAAAGAAATCAATACTTCTCATCAGGTGATCTTCAAAGCATGTAGTCTTATCGTCTGAAGCCTCTCCCTGAATTACCACAGGTATCAAGTACTCTGCATCACTCCCCCTCTCCTCACTCACTTCTTGACTTTCAGTTGACTGCTTACAACCGATCAATCGAAATTCTGTGATATTATAATGTTACCGACGGACGTATATTTCTTTAAGCTACGGTATTGTAGAGTCTAAGCAAGTCATAGTAGCCTTCGGAAAATTTAAACATTATCTTAGGTGCCGTTTCACACGACCCGATTTTGTATTCAGCAGCGTGTAAACCGTCAACGCGAGTACAGTCGCGTAGTGACTGCATAAATAATTTAATTATCTCTCTTCACTGAAAATGGAACGATAACAGTTAATTGCAATGTGGATTTTGTAACGAAGATAACGCCGCCAGAAAAAGAAGTCAAGTAATTATTGGGTTCATCCGATTAACATGAAAAGAGAACAGTCTGGAGCATTATACCTTATTTCCAGACCTACTACAAAATGCAAAATACAACAATTTAATAGGTATCTACCTCCATATTGCAACTAATTAAGTAGGTACTATTTACGACACGAGGGTGTCAGACAAAACGAGTCGCGCTCTCCGTGGTTGTACCTGCGCGACTGACCGGCCGGTACGTATGAAAGCTAGCGTGTTCCATACATCACTGTAAGTCCGGCCGCCGGCGCCGGCTAACCGGTAGGCAGCGACCGGACGCACAGTAGTGGATCCGACGTGCACCCGGCGACCGCTTGCCGGACAAATTACGCCGGTACGTGTTAAAGCTAACGTACACGGCATACACTTCGCCGCTGGGTAGCTGCGCCGGCTACCCGGCAACCGGGACGTGTGAAAAGGCACTAACAGTAATATTATTCTAGGTTTAATTGCCGTACTTTTGAAAAGGCGCAAAACCATCTTGCAGTGCCCTTACAGGGTATATGTACATACTTCTAAGCTACCTACCATCTAAGCATAAAAATATATATATAGGTACATGTAAGCAGAATAAATGAATAAATGAATTATTACTGTCGTCAACTGGTGAACATAGTCCTCCCCCACAAATATTCAGAACAGGCATCCAACGGGCCGTTGGCAACGGCAGCGACCTTTGTTAGCTTTTATTTCCTAGAGTGGTGGCGTTAGACCAAACGTGGACTTAGGCGACGTCATCTTTGCGAGGCCCCGCCCATTTCCCACTCAAAAAGAAAACGTTAAATTGAATGAGCTGAATTATAGGTACACTAATTTATGAGTTGAGTACATAAATGAGTTTTATTGCTAATCACATGATGACAAAAATTACATACTGGATTCCAGTTCTCTACAGCCTGGGATCGACCAGTGGCCAAAAAATATGACTTTTTTATAACATTCATAGTGTTGCCAGACGACTTTGCGACTAGATAAATACTACTCACGTGTACGGAAATAATTACGAATAACTAAACTTTTAATAACTTGTAACATTTTTCCGAGGCCTCCATAGGCGTGAGGCTGTCGGTGGCAGCCGACGGCAATTTTGGTGAGACTAAACAAGCTAAAAATGGGGGAGGTTGTTGAGATATTGGGGTTCAAAAGGGTAAAAAAAAACAAAAATCTATCTGGACTATCCGGTTAAATGGCACGTTGAATAAAAGGTCTTTGTAAGTACATTTCGAACCCGTTTTTATTTTTAGTTTGAACCTTGTAGTTTTTAAGTTATTAGCCATAATTAAAACTGAACTTTGAAAAAACTCACAGGGTACACCAGTGACCCCACAGTGCTGTAATTTGGTATGCGTGTAGCTTTAGTGACCCACATATAGGCAAAAGTCTAAAATCCAGAATAACTGGCCATAAAATGGTAACCAATAAATGAACTCCCGTTACCTGTAATTTGAATCAAACTGTAGGTCAAGTTAGTTGGTTATGTATTTCGTGGCACTATTTTGATACTCAAAGATTAGGTACAAATAATATTTTTTTGTTGTTATGGGAGACTCGCGAGATCTGTTCGGGGCGAACCACTTGTATTTTCACGAGTTTATTCGAGTCGTGAGATCAACTGTTATTTTTTTCATGATATTATTTCTTTTTAAGTGGCAAACTGCTAACCGTCAAATATATGAATAATATCAGTATAAATAAAAGAAATAAATAAATATTACTCGACATTTTACTAGCTATTAGCCCGGTGGGTAGTAAGCAAAGCTTGTACCTACTATGGGAACCAGATTCTTATAATTTATATTTGCTGTATTTTTTTGTAAATACATACCTACTTATTATACTATATATAGAAACATACAGACCCGGAATAAATACCTGTAAATGATGCGAACATTTGTTCCGCGGCGGGAATCGAATCCAAACATAAAAAGAAAAGAAGTTACTTCCAAATTGTAACATTTTAGATAGAGTTGGAGCAATTTAATCCCAAGCTTTATTATCATATGAATAATCCGATATGTTATTAAAGTTTTAGTATATCTAAGTATTTACGTATTAAATTTGTTTATAGGTTATTATCAATTTTTGTATACCTACCTCTTGGGAGTTTGATAAAAAGCGTACACCTTTTACAACTGTTTAATAAAGCGTACCTACCTACAACTTTATGGAGTCTACATCTGGCAACAGCGAGATTACTTCTTGTACCTAGGTATTCAAATTAGCTTAGAGTGCTTAATTGCACGAACAACCCCGTTCTGCAGCACAAACACGTGTTTATATCTGCAGCACTTCCCCACAGCAGTATACCGTATGACATAATGCTGTGGAAGTAGCTGGAGTGAACTAGTCTAGCTGTGTCTACGTCTGTAAAGAGACGAATTTTTTTGACTGCGTATGCCGCAGAACTAATGAGCCCCACACACACACGTCAATGACCTTCCCAACGTTACAAGTCATAAAACAATCTTGTTTGCGGATGCCACGACACTAGATAATTATAAAATGTAAAAACAAAGATACATACGAATCCGATATCAATGGCAGATTTAATAAAGTAATAACGTGGTTAAAAGACAATAATCTTAAAGAAAATCTTAAAAAAACTAACATCACAATTACAAACGTAAAAAACATGACATGAATATAAAATTTAATAACATTGACATAGAACAAGTAGATCTACCAAATTTCTAGGTATTTTAGTTGACCAGCATTGTGACTGAAAAGAGCACATATCCTACGTTTGCAATAAATTAGACAGATTTGTTTATGCCATTAGGCGTTTACGCGAAACTGTTTCTAGGGAAGCAGCTATTACCGCATATCACAAATATGTTTCTTCTGTGTTATCGTATGGTTTATTACTGTCAGGTAACTCTGTAGAGGTGAGTAGAGCTTTCAGAGTCGCTTTCAGAAGTGCGTGAGTTGGTTCATGGTTAGTTGTAAATCACTTTTTAAACAGCTCAATATTTTGCCCTTGGCTTGCATGTAGGTACATCAGGGAATTGTGCATTCTTGTTAAACGATACCCTGGGTATTTCAAGAAGCAATCTTTGGGAAGAATTTTATCAAATTTCTAGGCAAGTACAAGGATTGCGCAAAGAAATCTTTTACGTGTCTGGACTCCATTAGTCTCTTTGACAACTTATCAATGTGAGAGCCCCCTTGAAGCGTAATAATCTAGGGATATGCGGTGGTTGGTGCCCGCTAGAGCCAACTCTTCTATTTTCTACAGTTCGAACGGACCGTTCGTCGTACGCTCCATATGGATACGATACGATTTATCGTAGTGATCTTCATTTCGTTCCACAATGGCATCGACAGATAACGGATTATCATTTGTTGGTTTGATGTGAATGTGACAACGAATGTTGTTAATTTTGCGTGCAATAGTATCTTTATTTGCTTCTGGTTCTAGTATTTATAATTTTTTAATCATTTTACTATAGGTTAACATATGTAGGTAGGTACCTTTATTAAATGCCTTTATTCCCACTGGTTAAGACATTCTATTTTCAAACACGCCCTCAGATAAATAATGTAATCGCACGACCATTCAGTGCACGATCGATACGTTACGATCGACCATTTCTTCCCTTCCCTTTCATCTAGGTACATATTCGAATTTTGAATTTGCTCCATTCGACTGTAAAGTTTAAAAAAATCGTCTAAAATTGTAACGATTTTTGCACACACGTTACGATTACCTAATCGTTACCGTTTGAACTGTTCTGTCCGATCGTAAAGATTTATCGTAAAGTGGGTGGCATCTATTAGATATCGCATTGTTCACATCGCCACAATCGGCTTTACCTAAACACAATAAATTCATGAGAATAAATTTAAAATTGTTGCGCAACAGACAGAATCCTGTGAATGTTTATTCGTTCAGTGAATTTATTATATCCTGAATAGAACTTAAATGGCGTTCATTAGGCGCAAAAATCCCGTCAGAGAAACCCAAATTATACAATTTCATTACAATCTGCGGGCAAAGTCTCCGGCGCGGCGGGTTCACTGCGGCTGCACACACAACAACCACACATTTTTTCACCACCCCTGATTTTCGAACCACGCAAAAAAACACCCTAACCCTTCCACATAGAACTTAAAAGCGTCACATCCCGGCCTGATTAAATTATTTCTCTATTATTTGATTCGCTACCTCTTTCAAAATGGCGGCAAAAAATATGATGCTGCGTGATTATAAGTGGGCGCACCGCACTACCATTGCACCTCCATCTTGTGTCGCGCTAATTACTCGTTCAATCGGCTGCACTCATCGTGGTCACTTTTCTTGGGCTCGAGTTGGGACGGGCAGTCGGAGGCAGGCATTCAAAGCAGTGTGTTGTGATCCGTAGGGTTGTCACGGAGTAAAGCTTCGATACCAATCGACTACAGCCATAGAAGAGTAGGTACTAAAACATAGATGGACAACAATGTTTTTTTTACTCTTTTACACATTAGATGTTACACACATTAGTCACATTAGAGGGGTGGCAAAACTGTTTTCACCTACACACACTGTACCTAGGTGAAAACAGTTTTGCCACCCATCTGGTAGAGTTCTAAAACTATCTGTCGCAAGCAATGCTTCATATACATACGTTGATATTAATCTTTGCATTTCCTTTAAAATAAGTAGTTTCACATCTCAATTAAGTATTATATCTGTTGGTCTCTTCAAAAAATATTATAAAATATTAATTTTATTAATCAGTCCATAATCAGTATTTTTGACATGATTGAAATAGGATAAGTTCAAAAAATTAAATGCTTTTTTAAAATTACTTATTAAAAACTTTACCTATACTTTTTATAAAGTACTTACTCATCGGCTTTTTTAAAAAAATATTATAGTTTATCTTGCTACTCATATTTTATATGAAACTAGACGACCTCCGTGGCGCAGTGGGTGAATAGCCGGCTGAGACGCAGGAGGTAGCGGGTTCGATTCCCGCCGCGGAACAAATGTTTGCATGACTTACGGATATTTGTTCCGGTCTGGATGTTTTTATAGGTATGTATTATAAGTATATATTTACAAAAAAAAGTATATAAGTATTCTATCAGTTATCTGGTGGCCATAGTACAAGCTCTGCTTAGTTTGGGGCTAGATAGCGCTGTGTGAAATGTCCAGCAATATTTATTTATTATTTATTACTAGCTGTTGCCCGCGACTTCGTATGCGTTACACTTGTTACGCAAGGCTAAAGTATGAGGATCGCTGCGCTTGCATCGACCTGAATAACCAACAGTTGCACGTTCCAGCTACATCAGCAGAACGTGACCCCAATTGACGTCAACCGCGCCGACCACGGAATTTACCTAGCTTTGAATAACATTCTTTGTTCAAACTTCGAGCAAGTCTCATCATAGATTAATTAATTGTACTCTGTAATTTTTAAGATTAAATTAGATTAAATTAAATCAATCTTTTTTAAAACTTATCCTTGAGAGCGGTCTACGTATTTCACTCCTAAATGTGTAGGTAACCTACAAAATAAGCTATACTCGCTGTTGCAACTTGACTTGACACCCCAATTTTCTATTATCATATATTTTCTATTATCATATATTTTCTATCATCTATATCAAGTATCTGTGTGGTAATCCAGGTTATAATCTACGTAGGTTGTAACGTAAATTAAACACAAGTTTAATTTAACTTGAATTTATTTACAAAATTAGATCTCAGGGTGAGGGTAGTTACAATGTTTGCGTCCGAACCACGCTGAACTTAAAATGTAGTAAGCCACTGGCCTTAGCTGTCGAAGAAGCAGGAAATCCGCCGTAGTCAGGAAGTAGGTACGGGTATCGGGTCTTCAGCTCCCGCAACGGTGTAGCTAGTGGAGCTCGCGCAACGGCGTAGTAGAGGAACTCCAAAGCAGATAGGCTGGCCTCAGCCCGGTAGAAGGAACCCTGGAATTCCCATCCAGTGGTTTAGAAAAATGACCATTTTCCATGTTTGACTGCGACATCCTCCCTTTTTTTTCTAAGCGAAAGCGCAATGGCTACTAGCAAATGGTAGTGTTCGATGATGTGGCAGTCAAACAATGGTAGGCTAATAATGGTAGGTATATGCACTTAAATTAGAACAGATAGTAGGTAGGTAGAAGGTTAATGAATCTAATGAGAGAATTTAAATGGTATCTGAATGGTAAGAATGGTATAGGTTAAATGAGATAGAAATGGTTGTAAAAATGGATAGTGAACATGTATATTTGTGACGTATAACGTCACAAGGTAACTTGCAAGCTTAGCATGGACCTTACACTATAATAAGCACTACTAAATTAACGGTATAATGACAACGACAGACTACACATTGTCCGTTACAATTGAATGATTCAGAACAATAAAACTATAGCTATATACACAAATAAGCAACACTCACCCAATATGGGGTACACACGGCACTGATTTTAGGTTGTACTATAGGTTTATGTAAGGATTATGTAGCACAAGGTAGGTAGGTACCGAACAGGTATAAAATATTGTTCCGCGTACAGGCAGTTATTGTAGCTCGCCTCACACGACAATGGCTCGCTCGTCGCTCGTGTCACCTTCAGTGACCGCGTCCCCCGTACTTCTTACTCCTGCGCCTTCCCACTTGGGGAGATTGCTAATTGTGGTTACGAAGCTAATTTATAATAGGTTCTAAGTTTAAAACACTTAGGTAGGTTTTTCAGTAGCAGTTAGTTTCCTAATAAATTGGTAATTAGATTTAAATATGTTTAAAAATACTAGATATTTTAAAGTGGTATTCACGTAAATTTTAGACTGTTACATACCCCCCTTTTAAGATCAGGGTTTTGCCTAGGGAAAATCCACAAATTAAAGAACTGAAAACAAAAAAATAAGGCTAAGTGAGCTTAAAGTCCTTGATATGCCATGACCCTAGATTATGGCCGGTCATATCTTCAAGCTCATAAACAAGTTTAGACAATTTTTTTATAATACGACATTTAATAAATTTGGGTGCTAGCTTCTTACAAAATCTATTATCTTTGTCGCTCTGGTAGAAGGTACGTTTCCATATAAGGTCTCCTATATTAAATTCAACATTTTTACGACGTAAGTTGTAGTTTGTACTGTTTCGGGAGTGAGCCTTAATAAGAGCGAGTTGGACCTTATCGAATACCTTTCGAAGTGCTCCCAAGTTTTCGGCATAGCTATCCCGAGGTGTAAAAACAATATTACTCTCTAAATCGGGGTCGATATAGTGTGTTCCACAGCTTACAAGCTCACGCCCAAAAACTAGAAATGACGGAGTAAAACCTGTGACCTCATTGACGGCACTGTTCAAAGCAAACTGGATTTTAGGGATGTTAGTATCCCATGTCCGATGGTCGTTATCAACAAAGGTAGAAACAGCAGTAATTATAGTTTTGTTATAGCGTTCCACTGTATTGACTTGGGGAGTATATAAAGGTGTGTAGTGGATATTAGGAACGTTGTAAGTTGCGAGAAGGTTGCGCAATGTATTGCTGGTGAACTGTTTTCCGTTATCCATCAGAACAGTGCTCGGCACCCCATGTACAAGAAAAACATTTTCTTCGAGAATACGAGTAATAATGTCAGCCGTAGCACGTCGAATAGGATATATCAAGCAGTACTTAGAGAAACAGCAAGTTACAACGAGCAGAAACGTATTTTGTTTTCTAGTAACGGGCAAGGGTCCGACTAGATCGATACTAATCATCTGGAATGGGCGGCTACAGTCTTTAGGACGGCCCATTGTACCGAGGGTAGGATGATTTGGATGCTTATGTGAAAGGCAAGCGTCACAGCGCGATACAAAATCTATTACGTCCTTATGCATGCTAGGCCAGAAGTACTTTAAACAGAGACGTTTGTGAGTTTTGAATATGCCAAGATGGCCAGATGTTGGTACCGAGTGATTTTGTGAGATGATATCGTGGCGGTGTTCCAGCGGTATCACTTCTTTCCACTCAAATTCCCTTGTTAGGGAGTTAAGAGATTTAACATAGCGGAATAGTTTCCCTTTTTCGATACGGTAATTCAAAAATGATGTCGGGGATGTTTTGCACCCTTGAAAAATGTTTAGAAACCAAGTATCACTTGTCATAATAGCCGGAGAGTCAGATGAAAAGTCAATAGCTGCAACAGGAACAGAACGAGATAAGCTGTCAGGGACGGCGTTCTCAGAGCCTTTTCTATGTTTTATTTCGAAATTATAAGCTGATAGTCGTACACCCCATCTAGCCAGTCTTCCAGTTGGGTTATTAATATTTAGGAACCACTTGAGAGAGGAATGGTCCGTGTAAACAGTGAACGTGAGTCCATTTTCTAAATAGCAACGCCAGTGTTCTATGGCAGATAGAACAGCTAATGCCTCGCGTTCAGTAGCGCTGTAATTTCTCTCTTGTTGGGAAAGTGATTTGCTCATGTACGCAATTACTTTTTCTTCACCATCGAGGTTTTGAGTAAGTACAGCACCGATACCATAGTCGCTTGCATCGGTGTGAACCTCGAATGGTTTGGAATAGTCAGGACAAGAAAGTATAGGAGCCGATAAAAGGTGGGATTTTAGCTTTTGAAATGCCTTATCAGCTTCTGGTGACCAGGTAAACGTGGGAGCGTTTTTCTTTTGGGAAGTCAGCATGTTAAGTGGTGAAGCTAAATCACTGAAGTTTGGAATGAATCTGCGGTACCAAGAGGCAGTTCCAAGAAATCGCCTTACCTCTTTGCGGTTAGTAGGTGTAGGATAGTTGGTGATAGACTCAACTTTTTCGGGGTCAGGCTGCAGGCCATTTGAGTCTACAATGTAACCCAGATACTTTAGCTGGCTTCTAAAAAACTGACTCTTCTGGAAGTTGATTGTCAGATTGGCAGTCTTTAATTTTTCTAGCACACGTGTAAGTAGGGACAAGTGCTGTTCAAAATTGTTAGAAACGATGATGACATCGTCGACGAAGACAAAAACCCTGTGTTCAAATTCCGGTCCATAAAATAGGGCGTCCACCAGCCGTTGCTGAGTAGCGGGGGCGTTAGTTAGGCCGAATGGCATGGATTTAAATTGGAAGGTACCGCGGGATGGAATGTAAAAAGCCGTCTTTTGACGATCCCTATCGGAAATCAGAATCTGCCAAAAACTTTTGGAGAGATCCAGACTGGAAAGATATCTAGCATCGCGTAAATTGTCGAGAATCTCGGAGATGTAAGGTAAACTGTAGGCATCCTTTTTAGTAACTGCGTTAAGTTTCCTACTATCTAAGCAGAAGCGTAATTCTCCATTCTTTTTCGGCGTTAGGAGCACGGGCGATGACCATGGACTATCACACGGCTCAACGACATCCTCTTTTAGCATTTGATCTAGTTGTTCAGCGAGAATGCGTTGTTTCTCCGGCGACATTCTGTAGTACCGTTGACGAATAGGGGCAGCATCCCCGGTGTCAATCATGTGTGTGATCAGGTTAGTGCGACCCAGACCGCGTTTCTCATATGAGATTTCGTGAAATTGCGATATTATATTATCAGCTGTCGACTTTTGCTCATCTGTTAAATAGTCATAGGCACATAGACATTTTGATTGGGCCTTTGGGTTTTCTAAATCAGTAGTGAAAATTGTGTCAGAATCCTTGTAGTAGGTAATACGATCTATATGTTTGGGGAATAGACCAAAAACCCTCCAAAAATCCATGCCTAATATTAAAGAGTGCTTTACGTTAGGAACCACATACACCTTAAGTGTGTGTGTTTGATCGATAAGGTTTATGGGCAAGTGCAAAATTCCTATAGAACTGAGCTTAGCACCCCCAGCAGCCATAAATAATAGATCACACGCTTCCAATTTAAAACCAGCCTGCAGTAGGGGTTCGTGACTACCGTTACCTAAAATAGTTGTAGAGGAGCCAGAATCGAGCAGGCCAATCATAGGTTTATTATTTATAGTAACCTGGACGTAGGGTCTAGCTTTATCAATGTTAGAGGGATCACGGATTGAAGAAATAGCGTTGTAGGTGAAAAATGTAGTTATAAAATTCAGCCAACTATTCCACTCATCTTGAACAAAGTTCTTGTGTTTCAAAGTAGATTTAGAAACACTATCACTCCAACCCTGCCTAACTAGTTTTTTTGACTATCGTCAGTAGAAGGATTGCAATCGGGACATTTTGGGAAGGTGACGTCCTTTTTCCCACAACGGAAACATATAAGAAATCGCTCTTGCTTGCAGTTCCTCAAAGAATGCTCATCTGACCTGCATCGTGGACAGTAAACTCTTTTCGTCGGAGAAACTGTATTTAGGGCTGCAATAGCTGTAGATTGGTCAGAATTCTCAACTCCCTGTTTATGCTCATCAGAAGTAGGGTTAGTCCTATTATAGTTGTTATTGTAGTAAGAGTTTCGTTTGTAGTTGTTATTTGATGTACTACCACTAGGTTTATAAGCAAACTCAGGAGCGATTGTGCTGCTTGATAATTTAGGTGGTTCATGAAACTGAGAGAACCGCGCTTGAATGTTCTCGTAGTTGCGGCAAATAGATTTAAGTGATTCAACCGTTTTAATTTCGGGAGAGGCAGATAGGGTACTGGCATAGCACGGACGAATATTATGCAGCAATATTTCTAACTGATCGTCCTCTGAGATAGGCTTATCAAGGCGAGAAAACATACCATGCATGATAGCCAGGTAGATGGTAATGTTTTCACTCTCACCCTGAGTACGCGACCGAATTTCCGAAGTGAGTCGATAGTCATAATCACTGCTACTGAAATCTTCTCTAAGTAATTTACACAGGTCACTCCAGGAATTGATACTATCTTTGTTGCAGCGATACCAATGTAAGGCGTCCTCTGTAAATATTTCAAAAGCCAGGGATAGTATTCTATCGTAAGAAATTCCCCTAGAAAGGACAAATTCCTCGACTCTTAAAATGAACGAGCGGACGCATGTCTTGCCAGAAAACTTGAGTTTACCAATGTCAGAAGTTAAACTGCGCTCGCAAGAAACCACTATGTTGGAAACAGAAGCCTCAGTAGTGATAGCGGTAGTAGTGGCAGCAGGGATAGCCTGGGGGGCATTCGGTCGTAAGGCTGATAGTTCCTTATATTGTGAGTCAAAATTAGTCATTAAACTTTTAGGCACAGATTTATCGGACAAATTGCTAATTCTATTTAGTCTATGATAGATATGATGTAATAGTGTTTCTGCACGAGCATATAGATTTTTGTCAAATTTTTGTCTCAGAGCTGATAAATTACCCTGAGATTTGACAAGACATTCTTGGATACCGATTAAGTCGTCATTCGGTTCGAGATGTGATTCTAAGATGTCTTCAGGTGGCAATTGTAGTGCAAGTTTAACAATCTGCCTGCGCAACTCCTGAACAGAACCTCCAGTACCACCGCGAAGCTCAACTTCATACTCCAGTTCAGCTTTTTGTAGTGACAAATATTTAATAGCGTACGCCATATTGAGTGAATGTTGCAATAGGAATGGCAAAATAAAAAAAAAAACAAAGCAACTTAAAATTTAAAAAAAAATACTTATATGTGGGTAGCACTAAAAAAAGCAAGGTTGAAGAAAAACATCAAAAGTATATATCAAATAGAATACGATAACCACATATAAGTCAAAACAGCACAAAATCAACCTTATATCTAAGATTTTTTTCAACCAACATCAAAGAAAACTACCAAATGCGGAAAAAGTTAAGCAACGTAATTCGGACACGAATAAAACCTGTATTATTGGGCGCCAATGTAACGTAAATTAAACACAAGTTTAATTTAACTTGAATTTATTTACAAAATTAGATCTCAGGGTGAGGGTAGTTACAATGTTTGCGTCCGAACCACGCTGAACTTAAAATGTAGTAAGCCACTGGCCTTAGCTGTCGAAGAAGCAGGAAATCCGCCGTAGTCAGGAAGTAGGTACGGGTATCGGGTCTTCAGCTCCCGCAACGGTGTAGCTAGTGGAGCTCGCGCAACGGCGTAGTAGAGGAACTCCAAAGCAGATAGGCTGGCCTCAGCCCGGTAGAAGGAACCCTGGAATTCCCATCCAGTGGTTTAGAAAAATGACCATTTTCCATGTTTGACTGCGACATCCTCCCTTTTTTTTCTAAGCGAAAGCGCAATGGCTACTAGCAAATGGTAGTGTTCGATGATGTGGCAGTCAAACAATGGTAGGCTAATAATGGTAGGTATATGCACTTAAATTAGAACAGATAGTAGGTAGGTAGAAGGTTAATGAATCTAATGAGAGAATTTAAATGGTATCTGAATGGTAAGAATGGTATAGGTTAAATGAGATAGAAATGGTTGTAAAAATGGATAGTGAACATGTATATTTGTGACGTATAACGTCACAAGGTAACTTGCAAGCTTAGCATGGACCTTACACTATAATAAGCACTACTAAATTAACGGTATAATGACAACGACAGACTACACATTGTCCGTTACAATTGAATGATTCAGAACAATAAAACTATAGCTATATACACAAATAAGCAACACTCACCCAATATGGGGTACACACGGCACTGATTTTAGGTTGTACTATAGGTTTATGTAAGGATTATGTAGCACAAGGTAGGTAGGTACCGAACAGGTATAAAATATTGTTCCGCGTACAGGCAGTTATTGTAGCTCGCCTCACACGACAATGGCTCGCTCGTCGCTCGTGTCACCTTCAGTGACCGCGTCCCCCGTACTTCTTACTCCTGCGCCTTCCCACTTGGGGAGATTGCTAATTGTGGTTACGAAGCTAATTTATAATAGGTTCTAAGTTTAAAACACTTAGGTAGGTTTTTCAGTAGCAGTTAGTTTCCTAATAAATTGGTAATTAGATTTAAATATGTTTAAAAATACTAGATATTTTAAAGTGGTATTCACGTAAATTTTAGACTGTTACAAGGTATATACCAAATTTTCTTTGAAATCGGTCCAGCCATTACGACGTGATTGAGTAACAAACAAGCAAACAAATAAACAAACATCCAAACTTTCACATTTAAATATAATACTAGTGTGATTATTGAAAAATATGTACTGTGCTATTTCTTTAAAACAAAAGAATAGAGCCTGATAGCTAATATTCTTTGATACCAGGCTGATTGGGTGATACCTTGAGAGTTCCTTTTCAAAATGTTCTATTTTCTAATCTATTATTTTAATGAAATTAATATTTTGTATTATTGATTATACAAGTTAAATAATTATTAATTTATTTAGTACTAATTATAATTAGTAAATAATTTAATCAAGACAACAAAATACACGATTAAAATGAATGGGAAAACAAGTAGTGGTTAACCATGGTTCCTCCTTTTATTTCGACCAAATAGATTCATCATTAATACCATTACAAGCTGCAAGAAACCAACTACTAGATATAAATAAGTGGTTCTGTATTCAATACCTAGGACTTAATACTTACTAAACCTCGATATTTGAAACGTGTGATTTATAAAAACGGTTTATTGTGAACCCCTTCGCTATATCTGCGTCGCTACCGACGCGGCCGCAAATGCCGCTTGCCGTCGGCGTCGGCAATAATGCGACGTCGATAGAAAACTCACCCTTTTGCTCTATTTTACCCAGGAAATACTTTAGTAGGCTACAAATAAAAAACTAAAAATACTAACAAAACAAAACAAGAAAACAGAAAAGATATAATTTCAAGACTAATAGGGCGATATAACTTAAACTATCATGGTTATGATCGCAACCCGCTATATTATATTATACTAGCTGACCCGGCAAACGTTGTTTTGCCTTATAAATCGGGTTGTTAAATAACTAAAATGGCTATTAAAAAATAAGGGTTGATCGTAGAAGGGTGAAAATTGAGGATTGTATGTATTTTTGTATGTTGTATCATAAAAAAATAGAAATTAAAAATGTTGTCTAAAAAATAAAAAAAAAAATTTAGGGGTGGACTACCCCTAACATTTAGGGGGATGAAAAATAGATGTTGGCCGATTCTCATAGATACCGGATAAGCACAAAAAATTTCATCAAAATCGGTCAAGCCGTTTCGGAGGAGTATGGCAACGAAAACTGTGACACGAGAATTTTATATATTAGATATCCCGTTTATAGTGAAAATAATATTCTCTTCAGTAGTCCTGCAACGATAGATTATGCATTCATAAAAGAAGTTTTTGACGGGTGCCTAAAGTGGCTCCACAACCATAACCTTGAGATAAACCTATCTAAAACTAAAATCACACAATTCAGAACATATCAGAGAAAACAAATTGACCTTAATGAACTATCTAACATCCTCGCTATAGACGAAACCGATGACTTTAAACTGGTAGGCATAACTTTAGATACTAATCTGAGCTGGAAGGCCCATGTTCAACAAATCAAAACCAAGCTTGCTAAGTTTGTTTACGCACTCAGTCTGTTAAAATCAAACACTAACTACGAGACAGTCCTGTCCGCTTATTATGCATATGCCTATGGATGGCTCAATTACGCAATCATTTTATGGGGAGATAGCGTGGAATTTGACCAATTGTTTATTATGCAGAAGAAATGTATCACAATCCTAGTTAATATAAAAGCCTGCGAAAGCTGTAAACCGTACTTCACAAAAAATAAAATATTGACATTGCCATCTATCTACATTCTACAGGCTTCGTTATTTGTCAGAAAATACCGAGATCTTTTTAAATCTAATGCGGACGTAGGTACATGAAAAGTACAACAGACGGAACAAAAATAAACTTATCCTTCCCATCACTACTCGTACACTACCATCCGTAGGCAGAAGCCCTAACTTCCGAATGATTAAAATATATAATAAAATGCCTGACTATTTAAAAAACGAGGAAGCACATAAAATATTTTATAGGAGTTTGAAATCATTATTAATAAAAAAATCATAGTATTCAGTTGACGAATACGAATATCTATCGGACAACCTAATTAACAAACAAAGTGGCGACCCTAGCGAACATTAACAGGTAGGAAGTATGTAAGCATGCGTAGATATAGTTTTATACCTTAAAATTACTTGACATTATGATTATTATTATTTTCACCTGACATTATTATTATTACCCGATAGCTTGACATACCTTTGTTCTTCTACTGTATTATTTGACATATGCCGCTTACTATTGTAATTTAATTGATTTGACATGTTTCATTCTAGGTTTAATTGCCGTACTTTTGAAAAGGCGCAAATCCATCTTGCAGTGCCCTTACAGGGTATATGTACCTACATACTTCTAAGCTACCTACCATCTAAGCATAAAAATATATATATAGGTACATGTAAGCAGAACAAATGAATATGAATAATAATAGCGACTTGCGCAACAATGCCTAAACGAATTTAGTGACAAAATATGATTTAGATAGTAGTCAAATCATATAAATACGTCAAATTTAAACATGTTTACTCGCTAAATACGTTCAGGGCGTTGTGCAAGTCGGGCTAGGTTTATATAGGTAAACTTATAAACAATAGCCTGGTTAGGATAAGTCCAGAGTGAATTTAAAACTTTTACCTAAAGAATACCTCCCATCTAGATCTTACCCATTTATATGTAAATACGTAAGTAAATACATTTATTCATAAAATATGTCAAAGACGCTAGAGTAGGTATAGTGTAGTTATGATATTACTAATAAGTACCTACCTACAATTGCTCTTCTTTTCTAGGGTAAGTTATTTATAGTACCTACCTAATTAGTAGGTATTATATTTTACTTATCTATATAAGTAGCTTAGGTAGTATAATTAAAGTTCATTGAATTAATATTTTTAGAGTTCTTTAACTCAAAAAAAGGAACCCTTATTATTTATAACTTATGCCTTATGGTCTTGAGTTCCTACAAAAATCCCATAGGAAAAATGATTCAGTTTTTCCCAAATTTTCCGGACAAAGTTTCTAAGTTTTTTTTTCTCCTAAAAACCTTATTCGGACTATTACAAAGATTTAAAAAATAATGTCCAAATCTGTTCAGCCGTTCTCAGGTGATGCGCTTACTAAGAAACATAATTTCATTATAATTTGTATCCTACGAGGATTGTAGCGATTAATTTATCTACTACCTACCTATAAATTATAAGGCAATAGGTAAAAGGTGTAGGTTAAGAAACGTTTGGTACCTATTCCAATACAAGCACAATAGAAGATCGGTGGATTACCGACACAATGGATAGGACGCGTTAGCTACCCATAACATCGACAATCATAATTGATGACTAAAGGCGTGCCTATTGTCCCAATAAAAGGAATGACAGACGTCTTGTTCAATGCAAGACGCTCGGTAATGGATCCGGAAGGAGGGGGTGTGCGAGGAGGGGGCAGGGTTTATTTGGACAGCGAGACAATATCACCGGATGGGAATCGGGAATGAAACGAACCATTTTTAAAAGATCGTCTTTGAAAGGTGCAAAGTAAAGGTGTCGGTGTGTTCCGCAGAGCATCGTCTACCGTCCCCTAATGACGTAAGGCGAGACCCAGAGAGAACTCTTTTGTTTTGTTTCCGTAGTACTCGATTCTGCCAGTTATTGGGTTACATCCTTTAATCATTGTCGCGGACTCTAACGATGGCTCAATATTGATTGACCCGACATGATTGTGTAATCAATACGCTTCCATTCGGCGAAAAATTATTGAATCTTATTTCCATTCGCGATGGGGCCTTTTTTACAGATTCTTTGAGTTATCGGATTTCCCAACTTAAAATAAATCTGTTGATTAGAGAATTACTCTTTCTTCACAATGCCCTCTTCTCGTTATCAGGCTTGTGTTGATAAACAATTAATGCAATGTTAAAAACATACATAATAATAGTACTTATTGTTACTTATAGCCTTTTCTAATTTGTGAACGAGATTTACGTCTTCTGTTTAGTCTTATATTGATTGGTTGCCTGGAAGAGATCGCGGGTAGGGATACGACCGCAGATTGTAGGTGTTTATTAAGTATTTATTTTATTGTTATGGTGTTTGTTTTTATATCGTGTATAATAAATAAATAATAAATAATGCTGGACATATCACACATCGCAGTCTAGCCACAAACTAAGCAAAACTTTTTTATGTAAATAGGTAGGTACATACTTAAAATATATAGAGAAACAATCAAACCCGGGACAAATATCTGTAGATCCTGCAATAATTTGCTGGGCAATCGGCGGGAATCGAACCCACAACCTCCTGCGTCTCAGGCTCTCAGCTGGCAATTCATCCACCACGAAGGCCGTCAAGAGAGTAATAGAGCGTTTTCTATTCCATTCCGCTTCTACGTCTATAAATGTAATGTTACTGGCCGGACCTGAATGGTTCCTCCACAGTAACAAATTCGGAAGTCAACATTCATCTTCGTAATATTTTAATATATTCATATTATTGAATAGCAATTTCATCAAGAATAGAATATTATTTAATTGACTATACCATGAAATTTGTTTTTATATTGTATTGTATTGACATTTCTAATTTTATTTGACATTCACTTAGTTTAAATTCGATTTATATATTTATATTTGCACACCATCTGTATGGTTGTATAAGGATAAACAAAGTGTAACATCGAAACATGTACCTATAATCGAGCAAATAAACGTTCTGATTTCTGATAGCACATATTTGTTCATTCAGTCATTACGTATTTAAATCAGTCTGGGATTTAGAAAAAGCTTCAATATATTATAACGCATAGCGCCATCTCTTGAATTACTCATCTATTGTATGAGGGGATTGATCTAGATAAATTGTAAGTTGACATACCATAATGACGCTAGATGACAGTAGCTATTGGATGAAGTGACGTGGAGATTGTACAAAATGATTTGTAGCCTATGGAAATAGTTCCGCTACTCGGCGGTAGGGAATCGACAGACTAGTAAATTGTCTATGGAATAGGTTTCACTATTTACACGCTATTATGGGTATGCAAGAAGAAGGCTATTTAACATGTACAGTCCGTCTAAAAAGAGTAGAAATTAATGTTTAAGGAACTAACTATATTCTGTGGCTGGCAACACTTCATTAAAAGTCAATCTTGTCACTTGCTTGTCATTGTAATGTAAACATTGTTTGCTTTCATTTGAATTCTTGCTTCAATTCTAGTTTTTATCCAAAAACTTATTATAAACATATAAAACAATCCGCAGCGGCACTCGTGAAGTGATATACAAAGTGTTTATGCGATGTTTAGCCGAATTCCAAGCCGGCAGATTGCTCACGCATATGGAACACGTTTATAAACGAACAGCGGATCTGACTGGTAAGTTATGAATTAATGTAGTACTTTTAGTCACTTTACACTCCTTTAAATAGTAATGTCTTATCCAAGAGTGGTCTTATCAAGAAATATTTACTTTTATATGTACAGTTGAGGTTATGAAAATAAAACATATTTATAGTGCGTGTGACTGATTTTGATACTTAACAATATAATTTATTATTTTCAGGTAAATCCGAGAGTACAGTGCGACGAATAGTTTCGGAAGGATTCAGCAGAGGATAGCAGCAGCAGCAGTGAGTCTGAAGCAGAATCAGAAGGTTCCTGTCTGCCTAGTACTTCTCGGCAAGATTCTCCTGGGGCAATAGATGACAACATGTCTGGTGTCGAATATTTAGATTTTGATATGTTGGACGACTAATTTTATGAATAAATACTTTATTAATAACACTTAACTCTTGTTTTATTATTTTACTAGCTGCGCCCTCTAGTTATTCCAGGTAATAATCTATTCCTGTGCCAAGTTCCATCCATCCTCCCAATCTTCCGTATTTATAATAATATGTATTAGTAGAATTTAACCACAAATTGTGATGTAAAGTGGTTATGTGAAGTATTAAGTTAGCTTAGAATCATAAAATATTAATGCCAATAATACAATAAATAATTAGCAAGTATCAAAACCAGTTATTGTATAGTTTGGGGTATACCAGTTAAACGACAGTGGCGCCCTCATTTTTTGTCTACTCTTTTTAGACGGACTGTAGGTTGGTGTGAAGCTGGATATAACGGAATCTTGTCTATGCTATTATAAATTCCGGGGGGATTAATATGAAACTTCGTGATATTACAAAATAATAAAATTATTAATAGAAAATAAGGTAAAAGCATCAGTACATGACCACTTAAGGAGACAGAATATTCTTTTTAAATGTTTGACTTTAATTATCATATGAATTCAGTAAGTTTCTTTTTTTGGAAACCCTGTGAAAAGTGTTTTAACATATGAACAAGCATTTCACCACGTACAATGGTCGAATAAAATTAAAAAAAAAATAAAAATGTTCCAATATTAGAAATTTAGTAGTTGACCATCTAAAAACTAGAAGATGACCATATTTTGCATCAGTAGGTGACCACTCAGATGCTACAATTTTAATTGGGTTATTTGTTAAATAAGAAGCAAAATAAGATGAAAAGAAAACGTTTTATTTGAAATATAATAATAATTAGGCCTTTTAAGCCTATAATTTAAATAAAAACAAGGTTCTAAAAGATCCGACAGATGGTTATAAAACAAAAGGACACTGTCAAACACAAAGCGTAAACGTCAAACTTTTTGCCAAAGGGATTATGGTCCTGAATGTTTATGTGTTATGGGCATTAAACTTCAAAAATTATATCAAGGAATGTATCTCTGGAACATCAAATACATTTCTCGTAGAACTGGCCTTCTTGGGAGCCTCTATATGAGCAACTACTGCATCCCAGGGATAGTCGAGCACTTCGTATTGGTGTTTTATGAAGACGAACATCGTTCACTGCTGCAAGCATTGCAGCTTCAGTATAATTTAGGAATGCGCCCTTTTTCCCAGGCATCTACAAGATGAAAAATTGGTTTTAGTAATAGACCATAGCCATAAATTCGTACCATAAAGTTAGTCAACTACTAAAGAAAATCAATACAGAACTTAATCAAAAGTTGACCACCATGGTCAATTACTAGAAAATCACAGTCAAACGGAATCAGTAGTGGACCACCCCCACATCTCAATTTTGTCAACAAATCTTCAAATTTTAATTACCCTGTCATTTAAATAAACCATAAACGAATAAGAAACGAAAAACACTTACCGTCAACAAGGTGACAAAGTTCCTAGTATTTAGCTTCAAACTTTTTCAATCTCTACGAATATTGTAACAAAAAACGAATTTATTGATTTTATGGTCCGTCACTCAACAAACAACTGGCAGCCATTTTCTATATTTGACAGATATGGATGCGCAATTTTCGCGCTTAGTTGACCAGATGGCAGCACTGACTACTTATTAACGAATGAGTTTTAAAAATTGCCGCGAATTCTTATTATAACGGTTTATGTGCATTAGCGGTCAACTACAGGTACATGGTCAACTACTAGTGACTTTACCTTAATTGATCGTGTATTTTTTCTGTGAATTACTTATGTGAATCCATTTGTTTACTTTTGAATAAATTTAGTGTTTGTATAAAATAATTTATCATCTATGCAGATTAAGGGCTTGTTTTAGTGCTACTTCGGTATATTGGACAGTCTTTTTCTTAGGTTTCTAGGTTTTTAGGCTTTTTCTAGGTATATCAATAGTGGTAATATCAAAATTGAAAATAAAATCACACGTGGTCGCATACGTAATGAATTTTCTACTTATTTCGGTTTGCGGCTGCTGTTTCTTTCAACTAAATTACGGTGGCCGCAAGCTAACTCTTTACCACCCAATATTTAAAGGTAAATTAAACAAAGTTTGTTCAAAGAAACTGGTGGTCGCTTTCTAAAGATAAGAATCTTTACACTTTTATAATCATCCACACTAAATTGTTAACTCGCTGTTGCAACTTGACTTGACACCCCATTTTTGTCCCATGGGAACTGATTTATGTGATAAAAGGTAGCCTATATGGCAATCCAGGTTATAATCTACGTATAGGTATACCAAATTTAATCGAAATCGGTTTAGCCGTTACGGCGTGATTGGGTAACAAACAAACAAATAAATAAACAAACATCCAAGCTTTCACCTTTATAATATTAGTGTGACTAGCTGTTGCCAGCGGCTTCGCCCGCGTTGTTCTGGTGTGCAAAAATTCATACAAAAACTTTGACATTCCATTTTTATCCCATGGAAACTGTATAATGGGATAAAAAAGTAGCCTATGTGTTATTCCAGGTTATACCAATTTTCATCCAAATCAGTTCAGCCGTTTCGACGTGATTGAGTAACAAACAAACAAATAAATAAACAAACATCCAAACTTTCGCATTTACAATATTAGTGTCATTGAAACATTCACTATGCATGTTACATGTATAGGTAAGTGTACCTAGGTATCTAATAAAAAAGTAGCCAATAAAATAAGATCAATTCAATTTCAATTTTAAAAGTTCTTTATTAGATTATAAAAGCTTAGCTAGTACAATTCCAGTGTGAATTAAATCCTAGAATTAACAATCATAATTTACAACGTTAATTAAGCTAATTTTGTCAACAAATCTTCAAATTTTAATTACCCTGTCATTTAAATAAACCATAAACGAATAAGAAACGAAAAACACTTACCGTCAACAAGGTGACAAAGTTCCTAGTATTTAGCTTCAAACTTTTTCAATCTCTACGAATATTGTAACAAAAAACGAATTTATTGATTTTATGGTCCGTCACTCAACAAACAACTGGCAGCCATTTTCTATATTTGACAGATATGGATGCGCAATTTTCGCGCTTAGTTGACCAGATGGCAGCACTGACTACTTATTAACGAATGAGTTTTAAAAATTGCCGCGAATTCTTATTATAACGGTTTATGTGCATTAGCGGTCAACTACAGGTACATGGTCAACTACTAGTGACTTTACCTTAATTGATCGTGTATTTTTTCTGTGAATTACTTATGTGAATCCATTTGTTTACTTTTGAATAAATTTAGTGTTTGTATAAAATAATTTATCATCTATGCAGATTAAGGGCTTGTTTTAGTGCTACTTCGGTATATTGGACAGTCTTTTTCTTAGGTTTCTAGGTTTTTAGGCTTTTTCTAGGTATATCAATAGTGGTAATATCAAAATTGAAAATAAAATCACACGTGGTCGCATACGTAATGAATTTTCTACTTATTTCGGTTTGCGGCTGCTGTTTCTTTCAACTAAATTACGGTGGCCGCAAGCTAACTCTTTACCACCCAATATTTAAAGGTAAATTAAACAAAGTTTGTTCAAAGAAACTGGTGGTCGCTTTCTAAAGATAAGAATCTTTACACTTTTATAATCATCCACACTAAATTGTTAACTCGCTGTTGCAACTTGACTTGACACCCCATTTTTGTCCCATGGGAACTGATTTATGTGATAAAAGGTAGCCTATATGGCAATCCAGGTTATAATCTACGTATAGGTATACCAAATTTAATCGAAATCGGTTTAGCCGTTACGGCGTGATTGGGTAACAAACAAACAAATAAATAAACAAACATCCAAGCTTTCACCTTTATAATATTAGTGTGACTAGCTGTTGCCAGCGGCTTCGCCCGCGTTGTTCTGGTGTGCAAAAATTCATACAAAAACTTTGACATTCCATTTTTATCCCATGGAAACTGTATAATGGGATAAAAAAGTAGCCTATGTGTTATTCCAGGTTATACCAATTTTCATCCAAATCAGTTCAGCCGTTTCGACGTGATTGAGTAACAAACAAACAAATAAATAAACAAACATCCAAACTTTCGCATTTACAATATTAGTGTCATTGAAACATTCACTATGCATGTTACATGTATAGGTAAGTGTACCTAGGTATCTAATAAAAAAGTAGCCAATAAAATAAGATCAATTCAATTTCAATTTTAAAAGTTCTTTATTAGATTATAAAAGCTTAGCTAGTACAATTCCAGTGTGAATTAAATCCTAGAATTAACAATCATAATTTACAACGTTAATTAAGCTAAAGCGCTTCTCAAAACTTATACAATAAAATTTTACCTAAAGTACTTAGGTACTTATTTCGTATTACGATACATAACTATTGTAGTTTTAGAATTTTATATATAAACTAGAGGTTGCGTTGTGCGCGAGCTGCTCGCAGCTCGCGTGTTTTTCTTTTAGTCGAAGAAGTAATTAAAGAGGATATCGAGCTGTTAAAAGCCATCAAAGAGGATATCCATGTGTAAGAAGCAGTCAAAGACGATATCGAACTGGAAGAAGCAATCAAATCAAAGAGGATTTCCAAGTGGGAGCAGCAATTAAAGAGGATATTGAAGTGAAAGGAGCAATCAAATAGGATATCGAAGTAGCAGAAACAATCAAAGAGGAAATTAAAGTTGAGTAAGCAATCAAAGAGGATACCGAGGTGGTAGAAGCGTTCTAAGAGGATGACGAAGTAAAAAAAGCAATCAAAGACGATATCGAAGTGGAAGAAGCAATCAAAGAGGATATCGAAGTGGAAGAAGCAATCAAGAGGATATCGAAGTGGAAGAAGCAATCAAAGAGGGTATCGAAGTGGAAGAAGCCATCACAGAGGATATCGAAGTGAAAATGCTGTCAAAGCCGATATCGAAGACCAAGACGCAATCAAAGAGAATATTGCAGTGCAAGAAGCAATCAAAAGGAAATTGAAGATGACATCGAAGTGGAAGGAGTAATCAAAGAGGATATTGAAGTGGAAGAAGCAATCAAATAGGATATCGAAGTAGGAAAAACAATCTAAGAGGAAATTGAAGTTGACTAAGGAATCAAAGAGGATACCGAGATGGTAGAAGTATTCAAAGAGGATGACGAAGTGAAAAAGCAATCAAAGAAGACATCGAAGTGAAACAAATAGTCGAAGACGATATCGAAAAGGAAGAAGCAATCTTAGAGGATATCGAAGTGGAAGAAGCAATCAAAGAAGATATCGAAGTGTAAGAAGCCATCACAGAGGATATCGTAGTGAAAATGCTATCAAAAACGATATCGAAGATGAAGACGCAATCAAAGAGAATATTGCAGTGCAAGAAGCAATCAAAAGGAAATCGAAGATGATATCGAATTGGTAGAAGCAATAAAAGAGGATATCAAAGTGGAAGAAGCAATCAAAAAGGATATCGAGCTGTTTAAAGTTATCGAAGAGGATATCCATGTGTAAAAAGCAGTCAAAGACGATCGAAATGGAAGAAGCAATCAAATCAAAGAGGATATCCAAGTGGAAGCAGCAATCAAAGATGATATCGAAGTGGAAGAAGCAATCAAAGAGGATATTGAAGTGAAAGAAGCAATCAAATAGGATATCGAAGTAGCAGAAACAATTAAAGAGGAAATTGAAATTGAGTAAAAGACGTCGAGGACAATGATAAAAATAAAAAACGGTTTCACCAAAAACTTATACTAATATTTTGTAAAAGTTTCCTAGAGCTATCTCTTCCCGTTTAAAAGATACGAGCGATTTAAGTTTTGTATGAAAACCCATAATTTTGTGGAGTGAAAATTGAAGTAAAAGAAGCAATTGAAGAATACATATAAGTAGAAAAAGACATTAAAAAGGATATCAAAGTGGAAGAAGCAAAAATAGAGGATATCGAGGTGAAAGAAGCATTCAAGGAGGAAGACCAAGTGAGAGAAGCATTCAAAAAGGATGTCAAGAGCAATGATGGTAATAAAAAAACTATTCGACCAAAAATTTGTACCAATATTTTGTAAAAGTTTGCTAGGCGTAACTGTTCCCGTTTAGAAGATACGAGCGATTTAAGATTTGTATTTGTAGAGTGGGAATTGAAGTAAAAGAAGCAATTGAAGAAAATATATAAGTAGATAAAGCAATTAAAAAGGATATCAAAGTGGAAGAAGCAAAAATAGAGGATATCGAGGCGAAAGAAGCATTTAAAGTGGAAGACGAAGTAAGAGAAGCATTCAAAACGGATGTCAAGGGCAATGATGGTATTAAAAAAACTATTCCACCAAAAATTTGTACCAATATTTTGTAAATGTTTGCTAGGCGTAACTGTTC
This sequence comes from Philereme transversata, assembly GCA_963924445.1. Classification (NCBI taxonomy): domain Eukaryota; kingdom Metazoa; phylum Arthropoda; class Insecta; order Lepidoptera; family Geometridae; genus Philereme; species Philereme transversata. The sequence continues at coordinate 1,048,101 of OZ004341.1, read as the reverse complement.
CCGTTTAGAAGATACGAGCGATTTAAGATTTGTATTAAAACCCATAATTTTGTAGAGTGGGAATTGAAGTAAAAGAAGCAATTGAAGAAAACATATAAGTAGAAAAAGCAATTAAAAAGGATATCAAAGTGGAAGAAGCAAAATTAAAGAAGCATTTAAAGTGGAAGACGAAGTAAGAGAAGCATTCAAAACGGATGTCAAGGGCAATGATGGTATTAAAAAAACTATTCCACCAAAAATTTGTACCAATATTTTGTAAAAGTTTGCTAGGCGTAACTCTTCCCGTTTAGAAGATACGAGCGATTTAAGATTTGTATTAAAACCCATAATTTTGTAGAGTGGAAATTGTAGTAAAAGAAGCAATTGAAGAAAACATATAAGTAGAAACAGCAATTAAAAAGGATATCAAAGTGGAAGAAGCAAAAATAGAGGATATCGAGGTGAAAGAAGCATTTAAAGTGGAAGACGAAGTAAGAGAAGCATTCAAAACGGATGTCAAGGGCAATGATGGTATTAAAAAAACTATTCCACTAAAAATTTGTACCAATATTTTGTAAAAGTTTGCTAGGCGTAACTCTTCCCGTTTAGAAGATACGAGCGATTTAAGATTTGTATTAAAACCCATAATTTTGTAGAGTCGATATTGAAGTAAGAGAAGTAATTGAAGAAAATAGAAAAATAGAAAAAACAATTCAAAAGTATATTGAAGTAAAAATGCCATCAAAGAGGATTTCGAAGTTATAGAAACAATTAAAGAGGATATCAATGTGGAAGAAACATTCGAAAACGAAAAGGAAGTGAGAGAAGAATTCAAAATGATGGCAAGGGCGATGATGACCGTAAAATAACGATTCCACCAAAAATTTGTGCTACAAAAAAAAATTGATTTTCCAAAATGATCACAGTGGATGTTGCATAATAAAAAAAAAATTGACGTTCCAAAATGATCATGTGGATGAGGCATAATTTAAAAAAATGATGTACCAAAATGATCACAGTGGATGTTGCATAATACAAAAAAAATAATAATAATTGACGTTCCAAAGTGATCATTGTGGATGAGGCGTAGTTAAAAAAATGATGTACCAAAATGATCACAGTGGATGTTGCATAATACAAAAAAAATAATAATAATTGACGTTCCAAAGTGATCATTGTGGATGAGGCATAATTAAAAAAAATGTTGTTCCAAAATGATCACAGTGGATGTTGCATAATAAAAAAATAATAATAATAATTGACGTTCCAAAGTGATCATTGTGGATGAGGCGTAGTTAAAAAAACGATGTACCAAAATGATCACAGTGGATGTTGCATAATACAAAAAAAATAATAATAATTGACGTTCCAAAGTGATCATTGTGGATGAGGCATAATTAAAAAAAATGATGTACCAAAATGAACACAGTGGATGTTGCATAATACAAAAAAAAAAATAATTGACGTTCCAAAGTGATCATTGTGGATGAGGAATATTTAAAAAAGATGATGTTCCAAAATGATCACAGTGGATGATGCATAATAAAAAAAAATAATTGACGTTCCAAAGTGATCATTGTGGATGAGGCGTAATTAAAAAAATGATGTACCAAAATGATCACAGTGGATGTTGCATAATAAAAAAAAATAATTGACGTTCCAAAGTGATCATAGTGGATGAGGCATAATTGAAAAAAAATGATGTTACAAAATGATCACAGTGGATGATGCATAATAAAAAAAAAATAATTGACGTTCCAAAGTGATCATTGTGGATGAGGCATAATTAAAAAAATGATGTACCAAAATGATCACAGTGGATGTTGCATAATAAAAAAAAAATGACGTTTCAAAGTGATCATTGTGGATGAGGCATAATTAAAAAAATGTGGATGTTCCAAAATAAACATGATGAACGTTGCATACTAAAAAAAAAAAAAATTGGATGTTCCAAAATGATGATGATGACCTTTGCAAAAACTATGAAAGTTATCTCATGTCCCTCCACCACCATTATATAGAATCAAGCAAATTTACAGTAATTTTATAGTACACACAAGCCGTAGGCTCCCTACAAAAACAGTATGAAAATTACGGCAAACGAAATTTACGGTTTACGGTATTCATACAGAAATATTTTGTATGGGACAATTTTTTTTTTGTATGAAAGACCATTTTTTTTTTCATGGAACCGGATATAAAAAAATGTCCTCTGCAACATTAGTTTTTGCGCCAACGCTGTAAGACCTATACTTTCCGAGATACGAGGTGGATGGGAGCGAATGGGGGACAAAAGGGGTACTTTAGGATTTATTCCCAACTCATCGGAACTCCCTCTATACGATCCCACCAAACATTTTCACCCTACGAGGTGGCACCTGGGAGAACAAACATGTCAATGAGTCAGTCAGTCAGTCAGTCAGTGAGTGGTAATCGAGCTTTATATAATATAATATTTAAACACATGTAAGCTTTGATGAGCATTACATTAAACATCAGATCTTATATGGGTTTGAAAGGCCGAAGCCTAAGCGGTACAAATAAATATTGTCGCTAAACTATTACTTTCAACTAAACTATTAGCGAGCGAATGACCAAAATACCGACAAATTAAAGCCAGCAACAGAAACAATTGTTCAACATAAAATAAGATCAAATCATTATTTTTATAATAATAATTTAAAAAAAATTACTCACACATAGATAGTTTGGCCGTTAAGGCACAGCGCGACAGCAATAGATTTGTTACAAACCTATTTTCCAAATGTCTTGCTTCCCGGATTTCCTCTTAACCGCGCGCACGTTTTAGTACTATTATGACCTAATTAGCATGACATTTCTATAGTTCAGATAATTTAATAAAATTGGTGTGTCTGCGGTGAGGTCTGTGGGCAGGACAATCATCAGTAATGACTGACAAAGAAATTGGAATGACTCATCATCAACTTCTCTTGCAGACCTAAAACTACCCAGCAAACATTGAACGTTTGCATATTTAATAATATTTGTTAACAACTAGCGTAGAACGAACCGTTAATTCTACTCACGATAATGCCAAGTGTCAAACGTTAAGGAGAAATCTTAGAATAATGACACTATCTAAGGGAGAAATTGATATCATTAATATGTCACTGCCAATCTCGAAAATTCTGTCTTTGTCAGTCAAGCAAGTCAAAAAATTAAAAAATGAACTAACCTCAAAATCAATTGAAGTTTGTTGTTTTTTGTAAAAACAATAAAATGCTAAAATCGTTGATTTCTAAGCTTATACCTGCACATATAACATGTGGGTTTCATACGACATCTACTTTGAGTGAAGTGCAGCTGTTGACGAAATTGCGAGTCGTCGATAACTCTGAACTCGGCAAACGAGCGATGGCCGAGGGCAAACCACCCAAAGTTATCCATGTTTATAACAAAAAACGTAAGAATCTCACACTTAAAATCTTAATAATAATTGGCACTCGTTATTTTGATGCCAGGTCCTGTTTCTTATCTGGAATACTACTGCATACAAATAGTTCATCAACATCTTTGTTCAGTCTTGTATTCTTATGATTTCAGGCATTGGTCTGATCGGTGACAGAGTAATGGTCGCTATCAAGGGTCAGAAGAAAAAGGGAATCCTCGTCGGGCTAAAACAGATACAAAATGTCAAAGTTCCCAAGTTTGACAGCAATAACGTGGTCCTTATCGATGACAATGGGACTCCGCTTGGCACCCGCATCCATGTTCCCATTCCAACGATACTTAGAACTATACTGAAGGAGAGAACTCATTCTAAAGGAGCAGATTATACTAAGCTACTAGCCATAGCCACTAGATTTGTATAGGGTATTGTTTGTTTTTGTAAGTAGTTGGTTTAACTTAGGTAATATAAATAAATTATGAACTTGAATGTTCTTCTTATTTCATCTAAACGCCAGTATTAGACACTAGCTCATAAATCTAAAAATACAAATATAGTAGGTTTTAGGTGACTATGAAGACAAAAAGAGGGTGATTTAACTAAAAAAAATACACACATGATTGAAATTTGAAAATTTAATCATTCAGTTCCACTTTAGAGTAGACTTAATTAGACATGCTACCTACCGATGGAGATGAGCAGACGACACGACAACGATAGTCTCTGCAGTAATTAGGTATATCAGTAGACATAGGACAGTTCACAATATTAGGGATGGGGTTCACACTGCGCTCATCTACTTGCTTTGTGCCAATCAAATACAATCCTTTACACTTTGATTTGACAGGATAATGTCTATTACTCGCAGCCAAAACATTCTTCCAATAGGTTTGGTACAATATTTTGCACTCCTTAGCAAAGACGTTATCACGCCAATCGACATGGCGTGTGTTAATCACATCCCACTCCAATAATTTATAAGTACATTTTGAAGACTAGAGCTTGAATTAATCTATGCAGTGTCTTAAGTTACCGATTCAGCCCAACAAGCCATTCCGTCCTAGTTTACAATTCTAACTTGTTGAGCGCGTGCAAAACACCCATCCCCTTATAATAAGGCTTTAGAATATTAGTATTGCTATAAACCCTATTTGTTAAAGCTGTGAACAATATCTACACAATACATCCCTAGAAGTTATCCACATAAATACCTAACTGTAGACTATCAACAATGCAACACCACAGAGAGCACAATTCATTTCGCATTTTTAGTACAATTTCTGTTACCTTTAGTCAAAATACAAAGGGCAAAGCATATAAGTAGATGGTTCTGTATAGTTTCGAAAGATTCAATTTTGAAGTGATAATTCTCTGTGGCAGATGCCTCTTACTAGTAAAATGATTAGTTAATGCACAACAGCTGTGACTAGAGCTCAAGATTCTCGTGCGACCTGCTGTGAGCTGCTTGTAGGCGTAAGGCGGCACGCAGCCCGTGCAGCGCAGCGGTAAAACAACATACATCGATATCGTTTGGAAACACCAGCGATGCCTGCTCATGCTTCTTATACTCTTATAGTACGGGACACGTAAGATGAACGTTGGCGTGCCACGAGACGATATTTCCGAACCGGGGCACAAACTTGATGTGACGCCCCCTCTACTTTCTGTCAAATGTCAAAGTTTTACTTGTTACATTTTTCTTTTTGGGGCTATTTGACTGGACTCAGCTAAATAGACAGTTGCAGCAATACAGCTCGTAAGGTATGACTTATGAACGCGACCCGCACCTAACTAGTTAACTTAATACCTAGCCAGGTGGCGCCACTATCTTGAAAGAATATTCGCAACTGAACGATGAGTGTTCCAAAAAATATAAAAAATGTACCTTGTTTTATCGTTTCATGCATAAACCATACAAACAACACACAACTAAACAAATCACTATGCTAAAGGCCGTTGACATGATACATCATTTTATTTATTATGTATATAGTGAGGATATAAAGTGAGGAGCACATGTGTTTGCTTCGCGACCATGCAAATGTATTACACATATACGTAACAATAGGTATAATTAAAATTTTGTGTGTATACATAAATTATTTAAAATTAGGCATTTATTTCAGATGATACATAAATTTTAGTGAAATTACTCAATCAACAATAATTATTTGACAATATTGCGAATCTATTTGTACCGTGTCAATGGCCTTAAATATATATATTTTTTTAATCCTATCAATGAATTAAACCTGCTAAAGAAGATAATTGTGGTGTCAATACGTACCTCCGATTAGTAGAGAGTAAGAATATAAACATTCCTGAAAATTAGAAGATGTGGCTAGAGACGAATTAGAAACTTGCTCAGTACAACTGCACAATATTCTCAAACTCATGCGAGTTTGCGTGTTACCACGCAATAATTGTGCATGTATAACTGTACAAGTTTGTGGTTATGTTTGTAGCCCTAATAAGATAACACTTAATAATAAAGATAAACGTTGTAGTATCTAACACAATATTTTATTTAGTTTGTACAATTATCGACATAAGATCTAAGGTACCTACATCCGGCTGGTCACTTGAGGGCAGTGAGGACCTGTGGAGAGGAGAGGTTATGTAGGAGTTGGAGGAAGGGTGGATGCAATCTCACAACTACGATATAAAGATTGTTGAACCAACTTCAAATTGTTACTAAGCCATAAGCTTATTCAAGTGACTTACAGACCAATTGTAAAGGCGCAAACGCATCTATTGATTCGTAGCTTCTTGACAAAGGTTATTTCTTACGGTCTAAAGCTTTAAGAGAAGTTGGAAAAGGCAACAACTACCCGAACACGCATCACATACAACGTTAAAAGATACACCTAAAAGAAACTAACTTCATAAAATTGTATAAATAGTATAGAATTCGGTTAAGGCGATAAGATCCGTATAAACAGTTAGAAAGACGGTTGTGTAGTGTGACCGGCATTCGGCAACGAGGTAACTTCCAACTACACAACTATTAAGGCTGAATAAGTCTGCCGACACATTGCTACCATCCGGTTGAAATCTCGCAGAGTTCACCATCTACCACGAGACTGCATTCATTCTAAAAATAAAATACTAAATAACAACTAAGCTAACCGCAACACAACAAAATAAAAATCTATTTGATTTGACTACAATAAAAGTTCTATATGTTGTATATAACTAGTAATAAATGTATAATCTTACGTTAAATAGAGTTAAACCGAATAGATGTGAGGTGGCTGGGTGCCGAGAGGAGCTTCGCGGGACGGCGTACCTGCGAATACTAAGCGCACACGCACGCGTTTACATACAGCCTAGAACGAGTATTTACGTTAGATTAGATAGATGTTTGCCCACTAACATAACGTTTCAATTATCGTAAAACGAAACGTAAAACTAATTAGTACGAAATACTTTGTGGCAAAACCTTTTCTGTGACTTACTTCATGACTTTAACATTAAGAAAGCGATATAGGTATTGTGTCAAGGGTAAGTGATTTTTTTGGGTCCCACGTCTTTAGAAAGTCGCCAATCGTATTAGCCAATGACAACAGCGCTGGTGTCATTGGCGTTTAAGAGATCTTCAGAAAAGTTTATAGGTAGTGGTCGGCGTCCGTGAGCATCAACCAATACAAGGTCACGTAATTGCGCTACTGGTGACCGTATCTCTACTGTGGACGCATTATGAATAACAAATATCTGCCGCATTCTCATGTAAAACATTGCATGAACAAAATAATTATATACAACCTTGGAAAGACAATGCTACGCAATTATACACCTTTTTGCATTTGAACAACGAGCAATTTACGTCGTCTCTCAGGAATACAAGGCGCATGGCATTCAAAATGATTTAGTGAGTTCGGCCGATCCAGCAGCCAAATAACATTTTACTGTAAGTTCAAGATAGCAAAGGTAACCAGTATTTACTTCAAACAAATGATTGGTTGTCTCGATCCAGCCGAGATTTGTATTTCTGATTAGTACGGTACTCAGGTGGAACGCAAAACGTCACGTTTACGATAATTGCACGTTGATATCCCATCACGATATACGCAGTTACGAGATCTAGACATCACAAGAAACAATTCTATTTATAAGTACATAATTAACATGATTATTGGTCAATATTGAAATTGATTTTTGTATTTATTTAATCGTTTATAATTTACACGATTATCAGCACAACTATTAATTAAGGAAAAACCTGGAATAAGTACCTGTCTTTCCTTAATGAATACATGAGCGGAATTCCCTCGGTCTGCCTATCCCGACACATAATATTTATAACGAGAGTAGAATCAAGTTCCTCTCGGCAGCGCCATCTCTATTTGAATTGAATAGTGTTCTAGCTAGAGAAAGAAACGAGTCGTTCTCGCGAACGGAAAACGTCAAATCTGACAGTGTTAGGTCAGATGTGACAGTTAAACGTCGACGACCATCTTCTTGTGGATATCAGTGTTGCCCACCACATTGCAGAACTCCTCGAAAGATATCTTGCCGTCCTCGTCCTTGTCCGCGAACAGGATGGTCTTGTCAACGATCTGCTGGAGCTGGGTGTCTTTTAGGTTATTGCCGACCATCATCTTGAGGACCTGAAGAGCAGAGAGGTTAGAGTCACTAAAACATTATCTCATTATGTCTGGAACCTACATTACTAATATTTATAACCAGTTGTTATTCATATTTAGTATTTATCCACGTTTAAATTAATAAATGATTTAAGAATATTAAAGGTATATGGGATTGTTACCGAGTAACACACATACATATTTTTTTTGAAGTTTGTAGTATATATATACATACATATATATACTACAAACTTCTTAAACACATTTCTTTACAGCCATAATGATAATTTCTGGTGTCTGGGTAGCTGCCATGCACGTATACAAGACATATAACTGGCGTGCCCTATACTTAGTCTTGGCACATCCCACGCACATCCAGTAGATATAACACTAGAAGTATCTATCAAGGTAAATGAGTTGACATTCCATCACAGACGAAAAGTTTAGCTCAAAATTCTTTTAGGCTTCTTCTTAAATTTTTCCAGGCAATTGCCTGGTTAATTGTTAATAGCCAATTTTATGCCAGTTTAAATGGCTGGATACTCTTTTTATCGTTAATTTTAAGAAAAACAATCGCTTAAGCACGGTACTATAAAAACGATGTTATATATTTATACCGATATTTATACGTCCGTGTCTTTAACAGACAGACACAACGTCCATTGTTCATCAATTTCCACTAATCTTTGCTAAAAATCTCACAAGCACTAACTTGCAAAAAAAAAACATCAACTTTGGAGAACCACCACACTAAGAGACCGGCAAAGGCTTCACCCATATACAATTTTATTACGTGGAGCGTTAAAAAGCTCACATACTTGGAAAAAAGAGTAGCTAACTAATTGATAAAATGTCGGCAAGGCAGTGATCGGTGGAAGTGTTACCTGGAACAGCTCCCCGTTGGAGATGAAGCCATCGTTGTCCATGTCGTAGATGCGAAACGCGAACCGTAGCTTGGACAGCTTATCGCCTTTCACGCTGAACTGCGACACGCCCTGGATGAACTCCTTGAAGTCCACCTGCAGACATCAGTACAGCTTTACAATAGAACCTAGCAATTACAGTAGAATCCCGATCATCCGAACATCGATTATCCAGACTCATTAATCTCGGCTCTAATTGCCAATTTACATATATGTCTATGTCAATTTAAAAATGATTTGACGGCTCAACGAGACATGTTACGACAAGTTTATTCCCGCCTCCGACCGTGTACTCCCACTCTGATTTGTTTGCAGGATAGTGTGTGTTAATGTTTCATTTTCTATGATACCGTTCAACTGATAGGTTGTCTTTTATTTTTGTTTGTTTTGTGTTGGAAATCAAAAATGTCCAAGCAAAAAAGAGTAGTGTTGTCTCTTATAGACAAAGTACAAATATAAATACATAGGTATGTACAAATATATGGTGTGGGAACTTCTACGATAGCAGACATTTAAAAGAATTCTGATTCCGTAATGAAATTCACCATATACAATAACGAGTTATTTCCAATCAAAAAATTGATTAAAATTTAAATATTGTTTGATTTGTCTTTGAAATCGATTATCCGGATTTTCGATTATACGGAATACCCCTGGTTTTGTTTGATCCGGATAATCTGGATTCTACTGTAGTCAAGAAACAATGTTCTAATGAACTGCTCTTTGCCTTACGCTCGCGAAGAAATATGGTTGGATACCTTTTAACGGACTTACGCTGACGTGAGAGCGTAACTAATGCCAAAATGGTGCATGAGATGCCTGCATTTGAAACGGTCAATCAAAACATTACGGTATTTAATAACATATATAAAAATTTAGTTTTCCTGGTCACCCTATTATAAATATTATAATGTAGGTAGACCAACTGAAATAAGGTTAGCCTTAACCCAGGATGAATATTATCATCCTGGGGTGGACGGATGATCAAGAACCTTTTGGACTTACAACAAGTACAGTAAAAGATTCAAAAGAAGTTTCCTTTTGTGGTTATTTTAGATGTCTTCGAATGTTAAAAATTTCAAGTGAAATTGAACCCTCTAACTTAAAATAGAAGGTGGGGACCTTCTTTCCCACCCACCATTAATATCACAACTGGCCACTGCATTATCGAAATAAGCAATACATATAATCTGCTTATCGAATATTTGCGCAGTGTCGTCGATACTGTGTTATAAATATCTCTCGCTCGCTATCTGGGAGATAGCTCGGGCAGACTGCGGCCCGGAAATGGTTTGTTTATCAACAAACGGGCACTGCCGGAACTTCCACTAGTTTTTACTTATCCAAGCGGCCGTTGTAGTGTAGCTTGCTTCGTTCATACATAACAGCAATGTTTCGCGCGGTCACTACTTGAATGATAGTGATATTTTCAGCTGGATGTTTCGGTTAGGGCAAATTAAGACATCGGTCCCGGCTGTAAGTAGACATGGGTGGCACACCATTTTAAAACGAGGAAGAGGCGAGCTACTCTTATTGAGCGGTGTGTGGTAACGTGTGTGCAGCTACAATCGTGGTACCAAACGTGCTGAGTTACCCAAGACTAGCTGTAAGTCGTTATTATGTCCTTCCGCCGTTATTCGAGGCCTTTTAAACATATTTTGAGATAGTCCTTCCGTTTCCGTCCGTATAGTCGATAATATTTGCTGTAGTTCCGGTAGTCGGCGCTTGGGGGCGCTATTTCCGGCGGCCATGTTCACCAGTAAATGCGCATTTCTCATCATTGGCGTCCTGACTTTCGTGCCGTAAAGACGTACATTTAAGTTTAAAAGGAGTTTTAATAAAACTATTTTAGTCTAAACGCTGTTAGCGTTCGGTAAATTATTATAGTTGGAATAAAAAAAAAAAATACTGTAGTTTCGTAGAAATTATGTCGGAAAGTAGTGATGAACATTTTCGTGATCGTGTGACCTCATCGTCGTCAAGTGAAGAAGAAAATCGCGTAGTGAATGATGAAGGTGATGACGTGGACAGGCGTAAGAGGCGTAAGCGCAGGTGTGCAGCGGTCAACGCACACAGGACAAAGAGATCACGTAAGGAGGGTAAGGTATTGGAACGCCTTACCCAGCAAGTAAGTGAAATTCAAAACTTTTTATCGAGTATGACCTACCCACCAGTGGGTTTGTACCCTCCGGACTATAATTGCACGTCAAATGAACCGGAGGTACAAAGTGAGGAGCCAGCCGAGCCTGCCCTCAAATTTGATTTCGATCTGACCACTAATTTAAAAGAACCCACCTTTGCAAATGCCTCTCAGGAGCATCTGCAATCATTGAACTCATTGCAACATTTTAAAACTGAAAACTGGACAAATGTCCGTTATTCCGAAATACAAAAAACCTACAATGCACGACCGGGGTTTGTTGACTTGGAGGCAAATGACGAAATTAAACAGTTTGAGAAGTCATCTAGCTTGATTACAACCGATAGATCCTTGGGTGCGATCACCCGAGCTGTTATTATGCAAAGTGATGCTTTGAAAAAAGGTGTATCAGACCTACTCCAATGGACTCAAGAGGCAAACTACATAACCAATGAGTCCATGGTTTCAAAAATTAAAGAAATTTTTTCCGGAGATTTTCAGAAAATCTCTCTTGATTGCTTACAGTTAGTATGTGGCCGCCGGGCCGACATTATAGAACAAAGGCGTGATGCATTCACAAGTCTAATAAAAGAAAAATATTTACGAGCCAGTTTAAAAAAGATACCACCATCTTGCGAGTATTTATTTGATAAAGAACCGTTTGCTGAATATTTAAAAAGTAATGGGGGGGTCAGTAAAATATTTTCTGTTCCGAAACCCTCCTTCTCTGCGCAAGAGAAGAGAGTAACATCTGGGTCCCAGGCTGCGCAACCTGGACCCAGTTCATATGGCTCACATGGTCAAACCGGTCGCTACATGGCACCGTTTAACCTCAACAGGTATCCGCCACCGCAAGTGGTGCGGCCCTTTTACTCACAAGCATGCAATTATGATTTCCCAGCTTATGGGAACAATGAGCGGTTCTTTCGTCCGCAATTTAGACCACAAACATTTGCCTCACGTCAGCAAGCCCCGGCAAACTCTAAAAAATATAACGGTCGCCAGGGACAGTTTGCCCAGTCCAATGCCACACGTGGCAAAGGGAAGGGAGATAGAAAATATTGACACAATGGAGGTGTTTCGGGGGGGCAGGTTAAAGCTGTTTATCGATGTATGGAAGAGACGGGGTGCTCCAAGCTCCCTGTTGAAAGTGATATCGGGTTACAAAATTCAATTTCAAGCCAAACCACCGCTGGTTTTACCCTGGCTCATAAGTACCCGGTATCAAACTACCCCATCTCATTTAATGGACCAGATGATAGACAATTTGGTGGGGGAAAATATCCTAGAGTATGCCCCCGAAACACCCAGTTTCTTATCAACCCTATTTTTGACCCCAAAAAGCGATGGCTCTATGCGTCCAATATTCAATTTAAAACGTTTAAATCTATTTTTAAAGATCACAAAATTCAGACTAATTTCCGTCCATCGTATTCCGGACTTCCTGCAGCCGAACTATTGGATGGTAAAAGTAGACTTGACTCAAGCGTACTATCACGTGCCCGTGTCACCGAGTCATCGTTGCTTTCTCCGGCTCATCTATAAAGGTCAGTTACTTCAAATGACTTGTTTACCATTTGGCCTTGCGACAAGTCCAAAAATATTCGCATCCCTATCGAATTGGACAGCAGAAATTCTCAGAGAACAGGGAATACGTATAGCGGTATTTTTGGACGATTATTTAATTGTTTGCCAGGACAGGATGAAATTAATAGACCAGACCAAAACGGTGCTCGAAACCATGCGAGAATTAGGTTGGATGGTGAACATCGAAAAGTCTGTTCTCACACCGAAAACATCCCTCGAGTACTTGTCTGATTTGGGACACGTGGCAGAACAAAAAATTTCTCCCCGAGAAGAAAATTCAGGGACTGCAAGGGGTTATATCAAAATTGTTGAATCGAAAACGGGCGACTCTCAGAGAAGTACAAAGTATAGTAGGAAGCCTAAACTTTGCTCGCCTTGTCGTTCCACAGGGTCGTCTCAAATTTCGTTATCTGTTAGCTCATTGCAACAGCTTACTCAAAAACCCACCAGAGAAGCTGTCTCGTCTTCCCTGTCAGTCGATCAAGGAACTAAACTGGTGGCTACAGAAGTGTCAGAAATCATCCAGACTTCACCCCCCATCAAAAACAAATTTCTTGACGACCGATGCAGCCGACTCCGGATGGGGAGCAGAGCTGAATGGAATTCAAATAGGTGGAAATTGGGTAAACGAAGAAGAGTTGTTTCATTCGAATCGCAAAGAAATGTTGACTGTTCTCAAATGTTTTTCCCTATTCGGTCCTTTTCTGAGTCATTCGTCAGTGCTGTTACAGTGCGACAACCGCTCCGTCGTAGCATATCTGAGGAACGAGGGAGGAAGTCAATCGGCAGAGCTGATGAATCTGACCTATCAGATTTTCAAGATTTTAGGTCGGTACGATATCCATTTAGTAGTCCATCATATCCCGGGCAGATACAACAGCGTAGCCGATCGCCTTTCTCGGAAATCCATGCTTCCCGAGTGCCTGTGTTAACGAACAGGGTTTTCGCAAAATGGGGAGTTCCAGAAGTGGACCTATTTGCATCGGTTCGAGCACATGTCGTACCTCAGTATGTCAGCCTGGACCAACGAGATCCAGGAGCATGGAGACACAACGCCTTTTCTTGGGAGTGGGAGTTCAACCTAGCTTGGGTATTCCCGCCCCCGAATCTGATGCCGAGAGTCCTCATGTATCTGAATCGAGCAAAAGGTATGTATCTAATAGTAGCTCCGAAATGGCCTCAGGCATTTTGGAGAGCAGATCTCAAAGCTCGAGCAAGAGCTCCACCCTTCACAGTTCATCGGTTAGAGACGGTTTTGATAGATCTGTCGACTGGCCTTCCTCCACCCAAGGTACAAGATCTAACATTGGAGGTTTGGAAATGTGGGGGTGGTCTCGGGCTGTAGAAACTTGGTCAGGTCAACAAAAATACCTTTTAAGGTCTGGATGGCGAAAATCCACTCTTAATACTTATAAACCGGCTTGGGAGCGTTGGGTTAAGTGGTGTAGTAGGTCAGGGGTAACTGTCACAAACCCTTCGGGTGGTGAGCTAGCAAGATTTTTGGCTGACCTTCACCTGATAGATAATTTAGCATACAGGACTATCTTGGTGCATAAATCTGTCGTCTCTACACTATGTAGCACAGAGGATAGCTCACGTCTTAGTTCAAATGTCTTAGTAAAGCAAATTTTAAAGTCTATTGCTTGTAACAATTCTAAAAAGCGTCCGGAAAAATGTGTTTGGGACACTAGTATTTTGATTTCGTGGTTAACAAAGAATAGTGTAAATTCTGAAAGCTTGTATGAAGTTTCGCGACGGTGTGCTATCCTCCTGCTTTTGTGTTCGGGACGTAGAGTACATGACCTGACGCTTTTAAGCATCGCTGATGAATTTTTCGTAAATCACAGTGAAGATCGCTCTGTGACTTTTTGGCCCCTATACGGATCGAAAACTGACTCTGAATCGCACATTCAATCTGGCTGGAAGCTATTTTCAAATCCAGAAAATCCTAATCTCGATCCAGTTTTATGGGTCAAAAAGTTACTGTTGCTAGGTACAGAAAGAAGAAAATTAGCTAACATAGAAAGTTTATTTGTAACCGCTCGTGGTACAGCTAAAGCTGCTTCTAGAACCATTATTGCAGGATGGGTGAAATTTTTTGAAAGAGGCTGGTGTGGATGCAGCCCCTGGAAGTGTCAGGTCAGCTGTAGCTTCAAGGGGCTGGATTGACAGAGAGCCGTTAGATAGGATCTTGACGAGGGCTAATTGGAGATCAGAAAATACATTTCTAAAATTTTATAAAAAAGAAATTAAATCTAGACCTAGTAATGCTTCAATGAGCACCTCTCTGGGGGCACTTTTTAAACCTGTCCAGTGAAATAAGTAATTCGTAATGTTTTGATTTTAATACTAAGATTGTTAAAGAAAATTATGTAAAGACTTGCATACATTTTATATTAAGTTGATTGTAAATTATCATGTACCTATAAGGTATATAAATATAAATAGTTATTATTATATAATTAAAATGTGATTAAATAGAAAAATATGATTATATGTAATAGTAACTTAATTAAGTATAATAATAATAATAATGTATCACATTGGCGTCCTGTTCACCAGGCGAGAACAAACATTGTCTCAAAATATGTTTAAAAGGCCTCGAATAACGGCGGAAGGACATAATAGCAGAGTTTTACCTACCATTAAAACTCTTATGTCCGGAGCCTTATTCGAGGCCTTACAGTCAGTTCTGCCTGGTGTTAGATATAAGGTAGATTAAGTTATTTTGAGAAATGCGCATTTACTGGTGAACATGGCCGCCGGAAATAGCGCCCCCAAGCGCCGACTACCGGAACTACAGCAAATATTATCGACTATACGGACGGAAACGGAAGGACTATCTCAAAATATGTTTAAAAGGCCTCGAATAAGGCTCCGGACATAATAAGAGTTTTAATGGTAGGTAAAACTCTGCTATTAAATGTCAGTTTGATGCCAGCCTCATCCATATTTTCCAGTGGAAGAATGTTAGAAATATGTTACTTGCGGTTACTGATAGGGAAGGTAAAGGTATATGTATATATAATTATGCCATGTCTATAATTTGTAATGTATGAATAAGTGAGTAAGTCAGTATTCTTATTCCATATTGCACACAAGAAAATACATTTAAAAATACAGAAATAGAGGTAATGTACAAAGGCGAGCTTAACCCTAAGAAGAGTTTTCTTCCAGCAAACCTTTGAGGCTAGAGAGAGAGATGATTTTAAAGGTAGGTGAGTAGGTCAGTATGCAGTTAATAACAATTAATCTGTAATTATTTGCTATTAATAATAGACCGGATGGTATTTGCATACCTAACAATAGTACATTGTTATACAAGGGGCGTAAGCACCCGAGATATTTTGGCGTACGAGCGAGCACGCGACGAGTCGAGGGTGGTATTGATCTGTTACACCCGAGTATAACACATTGGAGGGCGTTCTACATATCTACATCACTAGTACGCAGGGGCATCCCTACGTAAGATAGTAGATCTGCCACTGTCAGTTGACGCGCGGTTGGAACTTGGGACTTTTGGAAAAAGATTGTGTTTCACATAGTTATCCATTAATTATCTTCACTAGCGCTGGTTCCCTCATGACTCATGTACTTACCTAGTTTAAGACATTGGTAATTAGTGTGGTTCACATTAACACCGTCGTTTCAATTCTTCGACTTGGGACGTCGCAAAACTCCCACAGCCTTTTTAATTTTAAATAGTAATAAGGATGTGTCATGGAGGTTGTATTATTTTAATTTAGGCATTTATGAATGTAATCTCTTTTATTTTAAACTAGCTGAACGTCCGCGACTGCGTACGCGTTACACTACTAAATGTGTAGGTGGGTAACGTAGAAATAAAGCTAAACTCGCTGTTGCAACTTGACTTGACACCCCATTTTTATCCAATGCGACCTGATTTATGGGATAAAAAGTAGCATATGTGTTACTCCAGGTCATAATCTATGTACATACTAAATTTCACTTAAATCGGTTCAGTCGTTACGACATGATTGAGTAACAAACAAACAAATAAATAAACAAACATCCTTACCATTTCAAATTTCTAACTCTACGTCCCTATAAGGCCGTGTCCTAAAAGTGCATGAACTCTTTAGGCTTAGAAACCTTCAAATGAGGTACTAATATAGTACGGTGACTATCGAGGCATTCCTATTTTAAAGAGTATTTGCTTATGTTTTTAAGTGAGTTCAACCTTTTTTTAATTAAATCGGATTGAGTTTTCAAACATGTGTCAAAATAAATAGTAATTTAAATCAAAAGCACTAAGGGGTATTGATATCAACCTCGAAGCAAACCATCGCCAAAATAACTTTCTAGTCCTTTTTAACCCCGTTAGGGGTAAATTTCAATAACATACGAAACTTGTTTTCCATCAATTCTGTTAAAAAAGGTTTATGCAAAATTTGAAGTAGATTGGACCAAGGAATCACGTCACGCAAACTTTGCCCCCCTTTTTATTTTATTTATTTAGGTCAACCAACGATAGTTACAACGATACATTAAATTAATACTTTACATTACATATTAGAGCTAATTGCATAATCAATTACAGGTTAACACTGCATGCAAATTAAAATAAACCTTTGAACCAAGACTATACCATAACATAGAACGATTAATTAAATTATACAGTGTGATCTGATTTTAATTGAATAAGTACTCATCCAGTAACGACGGAACTTATTTAAATTTATGGAAAAAACATCAATATCCTTACAGTTATTCAAGGCTTTGCAAAGCCTGGGGATGGGGGAGTTGCTACCAAGGACTGTGGTGTGGAGCGGAGGGACAAGTGGTTCAATTGGTTAGCGAGGCGTTCTGCGTGGAGCTCTAAGTGAAACATTTGCAGCAGTTGAGGAGAATCTGTTTGTGATGTTAAAACTTTATACAGAAATGTGAGATCTAGCTGCATTCTACGTTTTTCCAGAGACTATATTTTAAAATGCTTTAGTCTCTCTGCATAGGATGTCTTTTTTCACCCCTTTACGGGTAGAATTTCAGAAAATCCTTTCTTATCGAATGCCTACGTCATATAATGAATACACCCTCAAAGTTTCAGGTCTCTACGATCAGCGGTTTAGGCTGTGCGTTGATCCGTCAATCAGTCATTCAGGACAAAGTATTTTATATGTATAGAAGATAGAAATACATAAGGATTTATCATTAAAGGCCAATGAGCTTCATTTTATTTTTAAATTAACTTACGTCCCCAGGGGCGTAAATCGCATTTACGAATCAGGTATCGAGCTAACAATGACCAACTTTCGAGCATGAGTGATGAAAAGAATATTCTTGTTCCGAGCGAGTGTCGGGACAACCGTTGGTTGAATAGTACCAACTTGACTTCGCTATATTTTTTGAATAGTCGAGTAAATAACCCGGGCATATCTTCACGGATTCGATTACCTAAGAAAAGAGATTAAATATAAATGCTCATAAAACTAATATGAACAGCGATGAAATTGGAAAAATATGGGCCAATTATTGACTATAAAATTGGGACATTCGGTAATAAATAATGCGTTGAAGTGGTATCAGGAACGCTACCCAGACCGCGATGTACCGAATCGCAAGATTTTTGAAAAAATAATAAAAAAATTAAGGCAAAAAGGTTGTTTTCAGCCTAAAAGAAAAAGAACAACAAAAATAGATGAGTTGACCACCATTGCCAACTTGGGGTTTTTCAAGGCCTATCCAAAGGCTTAATTACGAGAAGCAGCTGAAAATATCGAAGTGCCATATGGTCCAATTAAATGGACACCACGTTCACCCGACATGATGCCGATGGACTTTTTATATGGGGCTACCTAAAGGGTCGTATTTACGAAACTCGGTACAATACCGTTAAATAATTAAAGACGCAGTCCACTTTCACTAAAACAAGACTCACCACTCATGGTTGTCTAAGGCCACTAAGTGTTTTGAAACGTGCCCGTACCTGTATACAGCAACATGGGGGCCATATCGAACATCCATTGTGATAGGTTTAGTACCGTTTTGTACCATTTGACTTTGACTTTGCCTTTTTTACCTTGCTTGGTCGCGAAGGAACAGGCAGTAAAATTGAGGTTTCAAAGTGATCCTTGTGATTTTAATGAATAAAAATATTTGACTTTGACTTTGATTCTAAGTAAGAGATCTCAGATTGTTTAATCATTCACTCTAATGGAGGGGAGTTCAATCGTGCCCCTATAACTTATCACTCTATTATAATTGCGAAAGATGATGTGTTACATACCTCTCCATTGCCGTCAGCATCGAAGATGTCAATGACGCGCTGCACGAGAGGGTTCTGCTGCAGCTCCGGCAGCGACATGAACTCGTCGATGGACAGGGCTCCCGAGTTGTCCAAGTCCAGCTTGCGGAACCGCTTGCCGAGCCGCCGGATCTCGTCAGCATCAACTGTCACACACAGGGGTGTTACAACATGTAGGCACGGGAGACGGCTTCACTCGGGCTACTCCCGCTACGGAAGGTGCCTACAAATTTTCTTTGACAAAACATCGAGAACGTAAGGATAGGAATGAAATCGTGCACTCGAAAACATACCTAAGTTAATTTGTAGCATCCTTTTCGCTACTGTGACTATTTTCACATTGACCCAGGCATGCTGTAACGTTGAGGATCGCCGACCTAAGCGTCAGTGTCTTTCACACTAAATCTAAGCATCTAGTTTATACACAGACAGACATGTTTTTCCTATAAAGCTCAAGTTATAAAAAATCTCGAGCTAACGTGCGAGGTCATCGAATGTTGTTTACCCATGTTTTTATGTGTTTTTGCGATAAAAGTTTCGCGCGACCCGTCAAAGTAGCAGCCTTATAAATACCTATGCACTTGATGCAAATTATCTTAATCATTAACATAAAATACAGTCGGCTACGAAACGCGTTTTTACAGTATGTTGGCTTATCGCTCGCGCAACTTGTTTAAACAGTAGTTCAACGCGGACGATTGCCTTGCTTTACTTTAAACATTTGGCATAGGGAGCACATTTTGCAGTCGCGATTACGTTACGACATAAAATTATGGTATCGAACAGCTTTTAATTGACCTTCGTAGCCGGCTGTGTATATTCTATAAATAACAATAAAAGCGATAGTCTAGTGTAATTTGGTGCGCAAAGCGACCTTTCCACGTATACACAATATCTTAGCTGGCAATAAACACCCGGAGTATCGGGAAAGCGGCACTCGCCTATCTATTTATAGGCGGGGAGGCTTGCTGACATGCCCCGGGTCATTAGCCAACTCATAAAAGGGTGATTATTTATCTCATTCCGCCATTGCTTTATCGTTAGTCACGAGCGAGAATAGAAACATTTTGTTTATGCTAGTGACGGGTTGCATGTAAACAGACCTTTTTTTGGCACTCCAACAAACGACACCTGGGGCCAGTACAATGTACAACACTAACAATAAGCTGCGAGAGAGGTCATTTGTTAGTAGTGGCTGGAAATCATGTATTAATGTTTTCCTCTTGTCCATTACTGCAAATATTCACTGATTAAATCAAATATACGACATAACTAAATGTATTTATGCATATTGTATTGATAATTGTCATTTATTTATGTTTGTATTTTTGACATAGGATTGCCATAGATAGGGTACTATAGGTATTTGTACTAAGTAAGTACTTATTTCAAGCACAGTAGCACCAGTGATTTGTGATGAAAAGTGACATAAAACAAAGCTTTGTATGCGAGTGTATACAGTGAGAAGTGATAGACCACAAGTGACCTCCCCATCTGCATAGATTCCTCGCACCTGATAGCATTCTAGAACATTCAACACATTAGATCTCTAGACTAGAACTAGCAGCCAACGTCCGCAAGATGCACTAACTATACAAATATGGATCACATGTCCTCTCATATCCAGAACAATTTTTGTATAATGTCAGGGTGGAGGAATTATGCATCAGAAACATATTCATAGCCCGAAAGCAAAGTGAAGCAGAGAAGAGGCAAAAACAGATTTGAAAGAGAAATGTTAGGGCAAAACATAAAATTAATTTTGGTCCAGATAGAATGGTATTAATTTAATTGTCTTGTTTTATTTATATTAAAACATGAGATGCCTCAGAAAATTAGACAATTTTAGGTAAAAAAAAAAATTGTTCTGGACGTAGATGATGTTGGTGCGATACTCTAACATGGAGATGAACATCGGACCCGAGTGACACTACGACACTCACAGTTCTCCACCTTAAAATCAATGCAGTTAACACGCGCTGAAAACAAACCTCTTGTTATGCTTTATTTGCACACCCTACTCATGGCACACACACTCAGGTCAGGACACATACTCTTTAGTTATTTATTACACATTTGTATTCAGAAAATAATCTTAAGTAGGTTAGTACTTCATACAGTAAAAGCAACTTTTAATGAGTTTTAGTAGTGGTATTAGACATTGAAATAGCTCTTTGCTTATGTTTAAGCCAATTTACTGATAAGGCAAGGAAGCAATTAGTATTCTCAATTTAAAAGGACGAAGGAAAGACTGAGTTAGAAAGTATATAGTTTATAATCGAGGGTATTCTAATACTTACAGTTGGAACATAGTTCCATGGGAATGGAGTTTTCATTACCCTGGAAAAATAAAAATTAAGTCTAATAGCTGTGTATAGTCGCGAGCAAACCGAGAGTCAATTGTTGATAACGACTGTACATTTTACAACATACTGAAAGTGTAGAAGCACCGGCCCTTAGAGAAAGAGGTGCTGTTCCTATTACCTAGAACACAGCCAAAAGACCAGAAGCACAAATCTTGAATTGGTTTTAAAAAAATCAGAACTGCTTCGACTTACCATTTTGGTTTATTGATTTAATTCACCCAAATAATAAGTTAATGTTACAATGGACACGATAATGCCCTCACAAAGCAAGAAAATCAATTCCAAAAGTTAATTTGATGCACCTTCACACCATCGATCTAAATAAAATTTGCACAGATCCAAAATTTTAAAAATTGCAAGCAAGCAAGCTATGTCGCAGAAGACGTCAGATCAGAACTGTCAAAAATCACAAACTGTCCGATTTACTCGTCCATTTGCATAGTTTCATTTACTCCCAAAAATAATGCCTCTCAATCACTTTAGCTTATGTGATACGTAACTAATCTAAATGCATTTTATTCGTACGTTAAACTGAAGTAAAAGAAATATTTAATAAACATACTTTTATATTATACAAAACCATAGAGGGCCATGAATTAAAAAAAAAAATGACCTTTATCTATCAATTGTAATATGAATGTCAATGTCAACGACCCTCTGTCTCCCCCCCCTCTTTCCTCTCTTTCCCCTCTCTTTCCGAAAATCCAACCATGGCAGCCGGGGTAGGTTCAATTTTTAGCGTAAAAAATCTTAATAATCGCGTCTTTTTAAAGTGCTATATCAAGAAATTAGCTAGATTTATTGTCATAGTAATGAGTCGTGTGTTTATTTCCGTAGGTACTTTATACTTATCCGGAAAACTTCCGTGCTTACAAAGCGCTGATCGCCGCACAGTACTCCGGGGCCGATGTGAAAGTAGCCCCCAATTTCGTTTTCGGTGAAACCAACAAGTCAGAGGGATTCCTGAAGAAGTTCCCGACTGGAAAAGTGAGTGTCATTCGAAAACTGTTTCAGTGAAATTATCAGTGATTTATCGGCATATGCTTGACAAAGGTGACGTGTAAAATTGGCTGTTTATTGTAGGTGCCTGCATATGAAAGTGCCGACGGAAAGGTGCTGCTGTCCGAGAGCAATGCTATTGCATACTATGGTAAGTCTCCAGGCCCTAACTATAAAATTCTTTCAAAGTGATAACCTCTAAAACAAGTTTTCATGCCCCTTCATAACCCTAGACGTTGTAGTATTCACTGGTAAGTGTCCGCATTCGTTCTAAGCTATCCATTATTTAAATCAGAAAACGTCAGTTACGATGTAAACAATGATGTCAATGGAACAGCTGATTGACCAGGTGATCTGTTTAGTATCCAATCTTTTTTTTTCTTTATTTATTGAGCTTAATCACAATGGCAATTATACTTATCTATCTATTTTCATATCATTACTCTCAGTTTGGAATTGTCTAATGGTTAGATAAATTTTACTGCATTATTCTGTTGTAGAAATCAGTAAATTATTCATGAGTAATTAGTAAAAGGATATATTTGTTTTTAATTAATGCCAAATGCTATCATCTATACAATAAACAAGAGGTAGAAATGTTCATACAAATCCACAACCTAGATATAATACTCATATCGGAAACCCACCTAACTGATAGACACCTCATCAAAATACGAAATGATAACATACAACACTAATCATTCTGACGGCACTGCTCATGGTGGTGCGGCTGTTATTTTTAAATCTTCAATTAAACACTACTATCTCTGTAAATTCGAAAGAGATGAAATACAAGCAGCAACAATAACAGTGGAAGATAAAAATGGTAGCTTTAATATATCCACAGTATATTGTCCACCTAAACACAAATTTACTCAGAACCTTCTAAATGCATATTTTAAGACACTGGATAAGAGATTTATATCGGGTGGTGATTGGAATGCCAAGCACATCTACTGGGGTTCGAGACTCATATCAACCTGATGTAGAATGCTAAAACAGAGCATGGATGGTAACAGCCTGAGCTACCTTTCCCCAACTGAGCCTACACACTGGCCGACTGAGTCATATAAACTACCAGACATTATAGACTTCTTCTTATGCAAAGGTTTATCTAAATACTCATTCTGCACAGAAACCTGCTTATATGGATCCTCAAACCATGTTCCTGTTATTTTGAAAATGAGTACTGAGATATTGCTTCGGGACAAAGGAATACCTCCACAACAGAATGATGGATTGGGACTCTTTCAGTTGCATGGTGGTAAAAACACTTGAACTTGCCCTACGAAGTGCAGATGACATTGATGATGCAACTATGCAAATTACAAATGTAATACAGTCAGTATGTTGGAAATGCCCCCCTCAGAAATCAGATAATGGAGATAGAAAGAAATCTGTGCCTTGGGAAATACGTAAAAAGGTACAAGAGAAAAGGCAGTTGCATCGAGTTTAGTACACCAGTAGGTGTACTTCTGACAAAACAGCCCTTAATAAAGCCATTGCTGAACTAAAAACCATGCTGAAGAAGAAGGAATGCAAAGTTACTTAAATTCACTAACTGCTACCAAAGCAACTAATTACTCACTATGGAAAGCAATGAAAAATTATGACAAACCACAGAAAGTCAATCCACCTATAAAACTGCCTAATAATTAATGGGCCCGGTTAAGCAGAGAAAGGGCTGAAGCATTTGCGACCCACCTAAGAAATGTGTTCACACGGAATGAAGCTGATTCCACCGTCCCACCAGCAGACACTGAGACAACATTACATCAGGATTTCTAATTAGATTTGCCAATCAAGCCAGTAACACCCAAGGAAATTGACTCTGAAATAGAATGTTTGTATTATAAAAAGGCACCAGGATTTGATTTGATCACAAAAGAAGTTCTACAACAACTTCCACAGAAAGGTATTTTATACTTAACTACATTGTTCAATGGAATACTCCGAGTGCAACACTTCCCTTCTCGTGGAAAATATCACAAATAATAATGGTGTACAAGGAAGGTAAACCAGCTAATGAAGTCACCTCATACCGACCAATAAGCCTCCTGCCAGTGCTATCTAAACTATTTGAAAGAGTACTTTATAAAAGAATGTCCCCTGCCTTGGCAGACAGGAATATCATCCCTGATCATCTATTTGGGTTCCGACAAAGACATGGAACAACAGAGCAAGTTCACAGAGTCTATGATACCATACAATGTGCCCTGAAAAACAAGGAATACTGCTCCTCAGCTTTCCTGGATATCCAGCTTTTCAGCTATCCAGGCTTTTGACAAAGTCTGGCATGGTGGCCTCTTATGCAAAATAAAAACATCATTACCACACACATATTATACACTACTGAACTCATATCTTCAAGATAGAATTTTCCAAATCAAAGATGGAGAGGAGACATCTGGATTTTATGACATAACTGCTGGTGTTACACAAGGTTTTGGAGCCGGTTCTCCACACAATATTTACAGCTGACCCTCCTGAAACGCAGAATGTAATCATTGCCACCAATGCCAACGACACAGCAATTCTTGAAAATAGTACGGATCCACTTGAAGCATTGGAGCTCCTACAAACCAGCCTTAACAAGGTAGATGACGGGCTTAAAACATGGAGGAACAAGCAAGGGCCTCAAAATCTGTTCATGTAACCTTTACACAAGGAAAAGGTGATTGCCCTGCAGTGAACCTGGGTAACCAACCACTCCCACACAGTGAATCTATCAGATACCTAGGCATGCACCTGGACCGCCGCCTAACATGAAAGAAACACCTCCAAATGAAAAGGGATCAACTCAATCTCTTCTACTTGGTAGAAACTTAAAACTATCAGTTGATTATAAATTACTTATATACAAGACTGTACTGAAGCCAATTTGGACTTATGGGATCCAACTATGGGGATCAGCCTCTACCTCTAATTTGAACTGCATCCAGCGCTACCAGAACGGCCTCTTGAAAAATATTTCTAATTCACCCTGGTTCATCAGAAATACTGAGCTGCATGACATACTACATATCAACACGGTCTCTGATGAGATCAAAGCTAATGCTCAAATCTACCAGAAAAAGCTGAAAATACACCCGTGGTTCTCGGAGTCAATCTATGAGAGAGGAGTTGTACAGAGCGCTGAAATTCAACCAGGTCGATGTGGGCCTGTTTCAGAGTGTATTAGCTGAGCAAACATCTGACTCAGCTAACATGCTCTACCGGTCCATATACGACCTGCTGAAGGATGCTGTATAGTCATTAATTACTGTAGCGAATTATGGAACTGACATCGTCGTAGAGAACGACGCAAGTTCCTTAAAAAACTAGATTAAAAAAAAAAAGCCTTCGTATAAGAAGCGACTGAAAAGAAAAGATGTCATGCTACTTGGTGACTGAAAAGAATGAAGAGTGAGATATAGGAGTGCACTCTGCCTGACACAAAACCCAGAAACAATTTGCTCATAGTTGTTAAACTGATCGCAGAGAATACTTATAAAAAAAAATGTTATCATCTACCTACAGTTAATGCTAACTTTGAGGCCTCTCTTCCTATAATCATTGATCAGACACATTAAAATAAACACTAACATTTGTAACATATCTAGTAATAGTAATTCTTTATTCTTCATTGCACACAAGAAAATACATTTTAAAAATACAGAAATAGAGGTAATGTACAAAGGCGAGCTTAACCCTAAGAAGAGTTTTCTTCCAGCAAACCTTTGAGGCTAGAGAGAGAGATGATTTTAAAGGTAGGCGAGTAATATGTGCATAATAACATTATTGTATTGTAGTGCCCCGCGGGCTCATGTTTTGGACCAAAGTTCTTTGTAAAACTTGTATTGTGAAACAATTAATATCTATGGCTATGACATTTATGTGCTGTACTGTCAAGCAAGCGCAGGTGGTCCCTGACTTTCAAATCTTACGGTTGCAGGTAAAAGTTATAATTGTGATATGTGTTAGATAGTAATGTCGACTAGATGGAAAGTCAACCTGATAAAGGTCGAAAGGCAGTCCACTCAAGATTGATTGCTCTGGAGGCCTATGCTCAGCGGTAGATGACCTGTGGCTGATATGATGATGAAGATGATATTTTTCTCCTGATCCTTATCGGTAAAGGAAAACCTACATCTCCTAGATAATTCAAAAATGTGTATATAACTTGTTTGGATTTAATAGTTTTTTGATATTTTATTACATGTGTAAATATTATTATTATCACAGTTGGACATAGCCCTGTTGGATACATCACAGCCTGGTTTTTGGCTCTTGCCATCCACTTTCTGCAGTCTGCAGTTAAAATCATTGCTTCACCTAGCCGGGGGCTGCCTTGCACTATGTTCGCCAAGACAAGACATGGTTCATTCAAGAACCCTATTAACCATAGATAATACTTGTATAAAACAAAATATGAAATGTGAGTGGTGGTATATTTCAGTTGCGGACGCGGCTCTCCGCGGAGGCGACGCGGCGACGCAGGCGCGCGTGTGGCAGTGGGCCTCCTGGGCCGACAGCGAGCTGCTGCCTGCTTCCTGCGCCTGGGTCTTCCCATTCCTCGGCATCATGCACTTCAACAAAGGAGTATGTAACCTGATAGACATTATTATATGACACCTCTAAACTGTACCTATGCCACAAAATAATCATCAACTTATAGTTTGTTGTATCTGAATTCTGAAACATAATCCCAACTGGTTCTAAATAGAATGTTTATACATATATATAATAGGTTTTCTATACACTCACTGGCAAAAAAAAAATGGCCCAAAATTAAAAATGTAATTTTTTCTATATTTTTAATGCTGTAAGTGCCAGTTTCAATTGGGTATATTACAAAATGGTTTTGTACCCATGTTTAGTTACAAATTAGTCTAAAAGGCTTGAATTTTGATAAAATAAAGGCATATCAATCAAAAACAAGAAATTCCCAAAATGTGTTTAATTTAAAAACACTTATAAAAACACAAAACTGTAACTTAATCTTAATTTAAACTTAACCTAATAACGCGCATTGCGTCTCCCTAGCTACAATGAAGGCCTGCATGCGTTCTGGCATGCTTTGCAGTATGGTTTTTATGTCAACTTGAGGAATTTCTTTCCAAGCTGTCTTTAGTGCACACTTCAGCTCATGGAAAGTGTCTGGCGGGTTTGGCTGTGCTCTGACGTGCCTCTTAAGCATGTCCCAGACATGTTCTATTGGATTCATGCCTGCGCTGCGAGCAGGCCATGTCAGTTTTCGAATACCAACATCACCCATCACTATAATTCAACGATGCCAGCGACGTGAACTGATGCGTTATTAAGCATAAGAGTACGGGCGTCTGAGCACACCCCACCCCATACCATGATAGACCCGCCTTGGTAGCTAACGGTTTGGCGTGTCGTAATGGAAAGAAAACGTCTCCTCATCATCTATACACTTTCTCACGACCATCTGGTGCTCGTAAGGCTACTCTGCTTTCATCTGTGAATAAGACTTTGCTCCATTGATGGGTCGTCCAATTAGCATGTTCATGGCCAAATCTTAGTCTCGCAACTCTGTGGTGTCTGTGAAGTTCAGGTCATCGTGCTGGTCTTCTGGCATGTAAATAACGTTCCTTCATCTTTCGTCTTATTGTTCTCTCGCTTTTAATGACACCTTGTGCCGCTTGTAGCCACTGCTTGATCTCAACAACGGTGAGGAATCTATTTCTCAGTACAATCAATGTAATAAACTGATCATCGCGGGCAGAGGGTCACCTTACTCTGCCACTTTTTGGTCGCCACGTGTGTAGACCAGTCTTTTGGTGCCTCTTGACATCAAATCTTAAGCTGGTACGAGGCACATTAAAATTGAAGCCACATCACGTTGAGTTTGTCCTTGGTCTGTGAACAAAACCCCCTGAACAACCTGAGCAGCTGTTAGTGGCACCTTCTAATCTTTTCTGGTAACACAATGAATACCAAATCAATAAATAAATTAAAAGTAAAATTATTACCCGGGAAAAACTTTAAAAAATATTTTACTTACCTTGTTGGTTAGTGTTCGGAACAGTTGTGTTCTTAATTTTCAAAAAAATCAGACTTTAAACATCCTAATCTCAAATTAACTACTTCAATAAATTAAACAATCCACTTGACTCCTACCTTCATTTAAACACCCCATAAATAATTCTTAGTTTGTTTACAAATTCGCGATAAACGTTTGGGCCACTTTTTGTGCCCGTGAGTGTAGTAAGTCTCAAACATGAAATAGACAACAATTTGTAAACAATGCGACGACCTGAAGATTGGTCACATAGACGATACAAAGTTAATATTTTGATTACCAATGAAAATCAAGGTAGTTTCCAATACCATTAGTGATTTCAGATTGGTGTTTTTTTTTGCGTATAATTTCGTTTTTCAACGCTCGTTTCTTGCCACACACGCATCTCGTACGAGCCGTAGATGCGCTGCTCATGGTATACGCGTGAATCCTTTTTATTGCTACTGACCGACCCACTGGTTCGAGTGAACAGACTCGTCGGAATAAGCGCGTATACTAAAACAAGCGTAAATCGCGCAAAAAAAAACGAGTCTGAAATTGCTCTTTGTTAATGGTCATAAGAGGAAGTACAATTGAATATTTTGCTTTAATTGATCGAGCGAAGCAAGATCTCTAAATCAACTTGGGCAAATCGGCGTTGTATGTTTGCCCGAGGATAACTTTCGAAGCGTTGATTCGATCATCGTGAAATTTGATACATAGGTAGGTAGTGATGGCACAATATTGGTGTGATTATATGAGCTAAATATGTTGAAGGGTTGTTGAGATAACAGGGTTCAAGAGGGGTAAAAAAATGAAAATGAGACCATTAGGTCAAATGGGATGTCCAACAGTGCTGTAATTTGGTATGCGTGTAGCTTAAGTGACACAAATATAGGCAAAAGTCTGAAATCCAGAATAACTGCAATTTGTACCCCAAAAAAGTGTAACCACATGACACGAACTCCCGTTACCTGTAATTTGAATGGAACATGAAACTGTAGGTCAAGTTAGTTTATTGGTCATTATTTCATGGCACTATTTTGATTGAGAAAGATTACAAATAATATTTTTCTGTTTTAATCGGAGACTCGCGAGATCTCAGTCGGGGCGAACCACTAGTTGATATCTTTTCAATTATAATTAAAGGTAAACTTTACACAATTTAGGTGCAGTAAAAGTGCCCCATCTTGGTGATTGGTACATGATACCATATCATATGTTTTTCAGAACGTAGACCGCGCGAAGGCTGACCTGGTGTCGGCTCTGCAGACGCTGGACGCGCATCTGCTCACGCGCACCTTCCTCGTCACCGAGAGGATCACGCTCGCCGACATCATCGTCTTCTCGACTCTCATCCACGCCTTCCAGGTATGCTTTCATGTACTCGCTTTTTAACCAACTTCAAAATGGAGTAGCTTCTCAATTCTTCGGTGTTTTAAATGTGTGTTTCCAAGTTGTTCGATTTTAATGATTCTCTTTTCATTAGAAAGAGGGTACCTCAGGGTTCATCCCTTTACAAATTTAGTGAAGTTCGCAGGACTCACTTTTGGCGTATGTTTTTCCGAACCAGTATAATCTCGGAGTCTTCAAGTCCAGAGTGAATAGGTTCTTTCTAGGCAAGCGTAGCGTGCTTCATCTTCGATCACACCATCACTTACCGTCAGGTGAGGTAATGGTCAAGCGCTTGGCTATCATCAATAAAAAAAAATGGGATCCATGAGAAAATGATGAAACTCTTGAAGGACAAGCTGAGAGATGTCTGAAATCGACAACTTATTGAAGTAATACTATTTTGGTGACATAATTTTACACATGTGTTATTAGCTTTGGTGGATACTGGCCCGGGTGGAAATATTGTAAAGCCATAAAAGTAATTCCTATCAGATGTTTAAGATGATTTGAGGATTTATAATTTTATTTTGCCATCTGCTTTTATGAGAAATGGTTACATCTGCTATATGTACCCTGTTTCGCAATAAATAGTTTTATCTGTTTGTCATCCTCAGCACGTCCTGGATCCGAGCATCCGCAGCTCGCTGGTGAACGTGCAGCGCTGGTTCCTGACGGTCGCGCACCAGCCGAAGGTCTCCGCCGTGGTTGGAGCCGTCACCCTCGCCGCCGCAGCACCCGTCTTTGACCCTAAGAAGTTCCAGGAACTCTCACAAAGCAAGAAGGTACCCTTTTACTGACTCGCTTGCGCGTATGAGGCGGTGGCGGCGTAGTTCTCAACTCCCAATTCTTGCAGCTGGGAGTTGAGACTGACAGCCATTATATTGAATCACTATTGAAGGTTTGTTCTTGTAACCTGTTTCATGTTGAATTTTAATGTTACATGCAGCTTCAGCAAAAAAAGGTAGGAACAAACAGTTTGCAGTTTTCATATAGTGCAATAAAATCCCTGATGGAATATTGTAAGCAATTGTCACGCGAGTTGGAAACAGCATCAGGGCTTACTACACCAGCACCAAGCAGAACATTCAGCTACTGTCTGTCTACTTTTACAAGCAACTGAACACATACACATCTCATAGGTATCCTTTTTACCAGTCAAGTTTGCGTATTTGCTAAATTAATTATTGTTAACGTTAGGGTACCAATACCAATGTATGAGAGAAATGTTCATGCCCATTTCAGCCGGAGGGCAAGAAGGGAGGCAAGAAAGAGCAGCCCAAGAAAGTAGAGAAGGAGGAGGCGCCTGCAGCCGACGAAGCTGAAAACCTGCCCACAGAGTAAGTCGCATAATCACGCGTCTTTTACTCACTCTTACTTTTTAAAAAGATCCAACTTGCTTCATTATTTATTTATAATATAATTTTAAAAAGATTTTATTTGTAAATTGTGACGACAGGTGGACAAAGACACTAACAGAGTAGAGGCCGAGAACTGACATACGAATAGCGGGCGTCAAACGGCGAGACGGACCGCGGCGCGTGGCGCGTACGTGACGCAGACTGGCACACGATCGAGACGAGTGACGTAAATAAAGGCCTTTGCCCAGCAGTGGACTGACACGATAATGATGATGACGACACGATTGTTACATAATCCTACTAATATTATAAACGCAAAAGTTTGTAAGTATGGATGGATGGATGTTTGTTACTCTTTCACGTAAAAACTACTGAATGGATTTTAATTAAACTTTACAATAATATAGCTTATACATCAGAATAACACATAGGCTACAATTTATAAAGATTATAAAGAGTATGTACCAGGTGTGGAAAGAATCACAGTTCAAAAAATACAAAAAGTTCTACATGATTACAACGTTTTAGTGCATGAATTTAAAATGGCTAAAGATAGAGTGCCTAGCGATAATTACAAGGTTGTGATACACCCAGATCCTGTACCACGTGGTGAAAACGAAAGACGATTCAATGCCCCAACCACAAACGAAATAGCTGCTGTAATAGTTAGTAGTGAACAAACTGCGTCTCGGGACATTGTTATTCAGGCGCACGATGGCCGGCTCACTAGAGTTCTGGACACTCATAGATTTTATGATGTTCTCGAGTACACGATAATTTTTTGGAAAGGACAAGAGGGGTATAGTTTTGATATTCGTCAGACAAACCCAGTTACAAAACAACCCATACCGAACAAAAAAGTGTCGTGCAAAGACTTTTATACATATCATATGATGGTACGTTTCAACAATTTTAATTTATTGCTTCGATGTAGACGTCTCCTTCTTCAGCTTTTGGTGGACATGTATGTCAAAGTGGAGAGTGAGCGCTTAAGGTTTATTGCCTTAAACAAACAAAACTGCAAGCAGAAAACTATACACATTTACAAGACGCGATCAGGAATGATGCGGATTTAGATTCAAACAATTTGGGTCAAATGGTAATACTCCCGTCGTCATTTGTAAATAGCCCGAGATATCTTCATGAGTACACGCAGGATGCGTTCACATACGTGCGTAACTATGGGAGGCCTGATCTGTTTATTACAATGACATGTAATCCAGCTTGGTCAGAAATTACTAGAGCTCATTCCAAGTCAAAATTCAACGGACAGACATGACTTAACAGCCAGATTATTTAAATAAAAGTTCAAAAATTGGTTGTTCTGCTTACAAAAGGTAAAATATTTGGACTCATGTACTCGATCGAGTGGCAAAAAAGAGGTCTGCCTCACGTGCACTTACTGCTGTGGTTGACGGAAAAATTACGCCCTAACCAAATTGACGAAGTCATAAGTGCGGAGATACCAAACCCAGAAAGTGATCGAAAACTCTACGATACCCGTCATCACAGATGCGTCATCACCATGCATGAAGGAAGGAAAATGCACCAAAAAGTATTCAAGGGCACTTTTAAAAGGTACTCAAACTAACGACAAAGGCTATCCTCTGTACAGGCGCAGAGCACCAGGAAATGGCGGCCGTATGATAACTCTAAAAAGCCGAGGTGGAACACAGGAGGTATTGGTTGACAATAGCTGGATTGTCCCATATTCTCCTCTTCTCTCTAAAATTTTTAATTGTCATATAAATGTATAGTTCTGCAATACAGTACAGGCGATAAAATATATTTGTAAATATTAGGTGGGGAAAAAAGTTTCTTCGCATTTTTTAAGAAAATTCAATTTTTTTTTAATATAGTTTATTTACATTTAACTAAAGTATTTAGGTACCATTTTGTTCGATAACTTTTTGCCATCTTGTAGGTAGGGACATGATCCCATTGCTATAGAAATTTCGGGCTTCTGATCAAAATACCGCGACAAGTGGTTTTGGCAGTCCTCTCGTGATGTTAACCTGACACTGCCTAAAGAATTCTGAAGAGACTGAAACAGGTGTAAATCTGAAGGTGCAAGGTCAGGACTATACGGCGGATGCATTAGCACCTCCCAGCCAAACTCTCTTAATTTTTGCAGAGTGGCTAAAGATGTGTGAGGTCTAGCGTTATCATGATGAAAAACCACACCCCTTCTGTTGATTAATTCCGGCCGCTTTCTCTCAACTTCTTGCTTTAATCTCATCAGTTGTTCGCAGTAGAGTTCAGAATCGATGGTCCTGCCTGGTGGTAACAGCTCATAATGAATAATGCCCTTCCAATCCCATTACACACACAGCATCACCTTGTTGCGAATTAACCCGGGTTTCGCCACAGTCTGTGAAGCCTGACCGGCGTACGTGATCCACTTTTCATCATCAGTTATCAGCTTCTTCAAAAATGGTTCGGTTTCATTACGTCGTAATAAAGAATCACAAATGAGTACACGGTTCATTAGGTTTCTTTCAGTGAGCTCGTGGGGTACCCAAATATCGAGCTTTTTTGTGTACCCAGTTTTTTTCAAATGCGCCAAAACTGTTTTGTGGTCAATTCCCAGTTCTTCAGCTACGTCGTAACTACTGACATGCCGATCTTGCTCCACTTTTTCAAAAATGGCATCAATTTTATCCGTAATAGGGCGACCAGAGCGTCGTGCATCTTTGACATCAAAATTTCCGGATTGAAAACAGTTAAACCAAATTTGTGCTACTCTCACAGACACTGCACTAGGTCCATAAACATCGCAAATTTTTTTCGTGGCTTGCGTTGCATTTTTACCTTTTTTGTAGTAAAATTTTAAAATGTATCGAATTTCTTCATTAGATTCACTCATCTTTACAGTGCGAAAAACAAATAATAATCACACATTTTCCTAATTTGAATTTGGAATTATCTTCTTTAAAATTTAAACTTTGAATGATACCAAAACCAGCGAGATACAAATAGTATAGCCAAAGAGATTTTATTACAAGTTCGTACATACTATAATGCGAAAAGACTTTTTCCCCAAATTATTATATAAACAAAGGCAGCGACCAGGCTATTTTTAACATTCGACAGCAAGGGAATGTTAATATTGACCCGAGATATGAGGTGCAAGCGTTTCGAGCCGGTCGATATGTTAGCAGTAACGAAGCAGCGTGGCGGATCTTGGGTCTGCCTCTGCATGAGAGACACCCAACAGTCACTCACCTTGTGTTTCATCTGCCCAATGGTCAGCGGATTTACTTCACTGAAAACTATTTTAGTCTCTGTAGTACAGGGCCCCACTAACTTCTTGGATCTAAAAACAGTTGACGGCCAAGAACTTAAAACTTTTCGACAAGCGTGTGCGAAGTTGGGGTTGTTGGAAGATGACAACCACTGGGATGCCACAATGGAAGAGGCCGTGCTGTGTCGCTCTCCTTCGCAAATAAGATAACTATTTGCAATATTGATATGCACTTGCGGTTTATCCAATCCTCTTCAACTATGGGATAAGTATAAAGCTTCGTTATCGGAGGATATCTTGCATAGATTTGAAAGGATGGATCAAGTCAACAATGATCTATGTTTGAATGAAGAACTGAGATATATGGAGGACAAAATAATAACGATTTCCGGTAAGAAATTGTCCGACTTCGGTATGAGTACACCGCAGCGTCGAGCTAAGCTACGATACCTCTATTAGACGCTCCGGTCAGCGAAACTGAAGCACGCCTGCTACCCGACCAAAAAGATATTTATAACAAAATATTACAATGAGTTGAGCTTGGCGAAGTCGCTCTTTTTTTCTTGAACCACCAAAAAATGAGACTGTTGCGTAAATAAATAAAAAATGCCATCATACAAGTTGGAATTAAATGTAGGTGTACCCGTTTTGTGAATGCGTAACCTGGACACGCCAAGATTATGCAAATAATTAGGAGAGCACATTGTGAAGGCCACAATTTTAACTGGAGAAGCCAAGGGAGACAATGTTCTTATACCGCGCATCCCAATCATACCCAACAACTTGCCATTCAATTTTAAACGCCTGTAGTTCCCATTAAAAGTCACATTTTCAATAACGATCAACAAATCGCAGGGTCAAACCTTAAAAGGTAGCAGGTATACATTTGGGCACGCCATGTTTTTCTCACGGTCAACTCTATATGACTTGCTCACGTGTTTCCAAAGCGAAAAATCTGCATGTTTATGCTGAATAAAAAATCGTTAAATATAGTTTATAGGAGCATACTGCAGTAGCTACCTATAGGCCTATGATTAGGGCCCTGCAGTGCTTAATTACCGTATTTCTTATGTTGACAATATTGTAACGTTATTATAGAGCGACTGTAACATCTCAATATCCTCAGGATGTTATATTTTTCAAATGCGACCCAAACATCATTTTTCTGATAATTTTAATGTCATAAACTCTTTTCTACGCCACTCTAATATAAGTTACTCGAAATACTAATCCTGCGCAGACGAGGTCGCGGGCACCAGCTAGTGTATAAATATTATGAAACAAGATATGTCAGGAAATAGTAGCCTATGTCACTACAGGTCATAATTTCATCAAAATCTGTCCAGCCGTTTATTTATTTATTTGGGAACATTATGAAATTACATAGCCACGACGTCATCCATGGATTAACGATTACATTTAGTCGTGAAAATGTAACAAACAGAGAGAAAGAGTTACTTTCGAATTTATCATATTAGTATGGATACTCTCTACCTTACAGAAAATTTGTAATGGATGATTTCAAGCGGTGCTATTCCAACGAGGACGAGGCGGTCTCCATCCCTTACTTCTGGGAGAAGTTTGACCCCGAGAACTACTCCATCTGGTACGGAGAGTACAAGTTCCCCGAGGAGCTGGCCAAGGTCTTCATGAGTTGCAACCTTATCACTGGTGAGTTGTCCATAGTGGAATCGAATCGCTCGCCACTCGTCTCGCTACCATTGCTACAAATGACGATGCGATACGCGAGTGACGAGCACGGATATCTTAATGTTGCATTAAAGCAATATTTGCAGATGATGGTATCCTATCCGATACGGGAATCTATTAAGAAACAGGCCAAGTATAGTTGCATTTAATATTGTGAGCAGAAGCAGTCGATTAGTTGTGTTAGTGGTTGAAGCAGTTGGTGCAGTAGCATTGAAATTGCTCCAACTCATTCAAAAATGTTAATTTATTTTCTTTATTGTTATGTATTCTAAAAGGATCATTAAAAAAACAACCAGCCTTGTTTCTTGCCTTTCCTGGCTTGGTTGCAAAGGAACAGGCAGTAAAATTGACATTTCATAGTGATCCTTGTGATTTTAATGAACAAAAATATTTTGTTTTTGTGTCCCGGCAGGTATGTTCCAGCGGCTGGACAGGATGCGCAAGCACGCGTTCGCGTCCGTCTGCCTGTTCGGCGGAGACAACGACTCCACCATCTCCGGCGTGTGGGTGTGGAAGGGCCACGACCTCGCCTTCACGCAGTCCCCTGACACGCAGGTTAGTGGACACCTAGCCAGAACTATACTCAGTGTTGCCACCTTACATATTTAAAATGGAACTAATACTAAGTTAAAAAAGGTTAATTTGCCTAAATCAGGTTTAAATAGGGCTAAAAAGGGCTAGACAATGCAATAAATCGTTTATTGAAAAATCCAGGTCAATTTACAAACAGAAGAATCATCATCAACATTTTTCTGTGTAGTTTGTAAATCAATATCCTCGAGAATAATTCACAAACTACAAGAGAATCAAATTAACAAAATGGTAATTATAGCTCGTGTCACTGCCCTCCGGCCTGGCAGGTGTACCAGCGTGTCTGAATGCTATCCGAATAAGTGTTTCCGCTACTCGTCGCTGCGTCCGCTCACGGCGTTAGTTTCTTTGTACACGCGCTGGCAGCTTCCGGAAGCAGGAAACTGCCTGGCAGGCCGCCAAACTGTATTATCAGCAGTATTACATGCGCTCTCTGTCGGCCATAATATCATAAAAAGTGAAAAAGAGGGTCAATCGCAAAAAAAGAGCTACATCTAGCCCGAAAGGGTGGCAACACTAGCTATAGTAGCAGCTTTCACTCGCCGGACCATTAAGGCTGGTCACATACAGTGGGAATTCCGTTTCGGAATTTCGAAGGCAAAAAACCAAACAAAATAGAAAAATAACGTACGTGTGCGATAAGATCCTAGATTATGTTATTTGATGACTTCAAAATTCCGATTCAATATTCCGAGGGCGCGCGACCGCCCTACAAATAACATTTTTGATTTATATATTTGTAGAAACCAACGGCGATGCAACTTGTATGAACAGATAACTTAGAACTAAACGGAAGGGATGAGCGACAATTTGGATACCAAAAGTGTATTGGTACTGTAGATGCGGTTGATCTGCTTATAAATGCAGTTGTTGGAGATCTTAACAGCAAAAAGAAGGTAGCAGGACTATTCCTTGATCTCTCCTCTGCTTTCGACTTGGTAGACCACAATACTCTACTTGCCAAGCTTGAACATTATGGGGTTAGAGGATCTGCATTGTGTCTTATAAAATCATATCTGAGCAATTTATAGAATTAAAAGTGTGCAGTGGGCGAATAGCCGGCTGAGACGCAGGAGGTCGCGGGTTCGATCCCCGCTGCGGAACAAATGTTTGCATGATCTACAGATATTTGGTCCGGGTCCGGTTGTTTCTCTCTATATTATAAGTATGTATTTACAAAAAAAATGTATATAAGTATTCTATCAGTTATCTGGTTCCCATAGTTTTGTTATTTTCCTTAACGATCTTATCAATTTTGTGAGCATGCCATTCCCGATATTAAATTAGTTGTATATTCGGATGATACCAATGCAGTCATACCAGTCTCTTGCTTACAAGAACTTAAAATAAAGATTGCTAATGCGCTTGTAGTTTTCAATCAATGGTTTCATGCCAATAACTTAAAACTTAACATTAAGAAGATACAAGCTATCCTATTCAAAACAACTACGCGCACGAACGAATCGGTTAACGTAGCATGTGAGGAGCTTGAGGTTGAATTTGCAAAGAGTGTCAAATTTCTAGGAGTTCATATCGACCAGTTCCTGAACTGGAAAACTGAGATTGATTCTATTGTTAATGCTATCAGCTCAGCATGTTAGTCTCTTAGAAGCCTCAGGGAAGAGGTAGGGATCGCACAACTTAAAATAGTATATTATGCCCTAGTAGAATCAAGATTACGATATAGTGTTAAGTTTTGGGGTAACAATTATGACTACACCATAAACAGAACATTTGTTTTAAAAAAAAATGCATGTGTGCAATTCACACGTGGTAGAAGTGAAACCTTCAAAAAACCAACCCCCCAACCAACCACCTTTCAACGTTTCTTATAAATGTATGTGTCTATCTCTTTTTACTGTCGCTTTTTCGTTCCATTGACTTTCAAATCACAACGATGCTAAAGAAGTTTCACTTCAAAAAAGCCATTCGAACTATAGTGCGCATTCCACAATGGGAATCATGTTAAGAACATTTTCGGAACCTCAACATTCTGACAGTTCCCAGCCTATATATACTAGTAGTCTTAATGGACGTGGTTAAAAATCCGCTTAAATATGAAACTTTTGAACAAAAGAAAAACAGAATAGACACAAGACGAAAAGATCTTGAGACACCTCTCAGTCCAAGGTTGAATGTTGCCAAACATGGCTCGCGGTATCAAGCTGTAAGACTAACGCACTGCCTACTGATATCAAAATTATCGAGAGTCCTTTTAAATTTAAGTCAAGACTAAATGAGCTTTTGTTGAAAGGGTGTTTCTATTCAGTTAATGATTTTATGAATTATAATAATATTGAATAGTCGTTTATATTTTTTCATAGTTAATAGTCAATTTAATTAATTGGTGACATGTATATATTATCCTTAGTAGTATTTTTCTAAATCATTTTTATTTAATATCCTTTGATGATTAGTTTTCAGTTGACATTTTTTTTCACATATTTAGGTATAAATACATTTGTTTTGTTTTATTTTATTATTTTTGACATGGATGTGATAATTTTAAATATTGTAATTTGTAAATACTGAATAAATAAATGAAATGAAAATAAATGGCTAATAACCAAGTTTGATGGCAAGCGATGATGAGTGAGAGTGACTTGAACACAGCGTAGGCCCGGGGGGGGGGGGTACAGCGCTAGCGATAGCCCATTGAACAAGCCACCCCGGCAGCTGCTGCCATACTATAGTAGACACTACTCTGAACTCGTACTTGGACTTCAATAAACCGTTTATTCAGATTTTACATTTTAAATTTAGCTACTAAACTAAGGTAAACTTAAACTTAGGCCTATGCCTTCGATTTATCTGTTATTTCCGATATCGTAGTTGGAGTTAT
This sequence comes from Philereme transversata, assembly GCA_963924445.1. Lineage (NCBI taxonomy): Eukaryota > Metazoa > Arthropoda > Insecta > Lepidoptera > Geometridae > Philereme > Philereme transversata. Next base: position 1,008,700 of record OZ004341.1, on the reverse strand, counting down.
GCGCTAAATAATAACGATACATTATTTTAACATAAATTTAGTCCAACTCATTAGAGTTGAAAAGATTCATGACACATCGAAATAATATTAAATAAATTAAAATAAATAATGCTGAACGTTTCACTTAGCGCTATCTGCAAACAGCCGCAAACGGCAAAGCAGGTATTGGTAAGGTGAAATTAAATTGAGATTATTACACTACCAGGCTAGGATACTGAGTGCACTTGCCGCTGAGTAATTCAATGTATCATTTCACCATTTAAATAATTTTATCGTTTACGAGTAAAGTGTCAGAATGAAAAGTGATCTCTTCCAACAGATTGACTACGAATCATACGACTGGAAAAAGCTAGACCCCTCCAGCCAGGAGACCAAGAAACTGGTGCAACAGTACTTCTCGTGGAGCGGCCAGGACGCGGCGGGACGCAAGTTCAACCAGGGCAAGATCTTCAAGTGAGCACCTCCGGGGGCGCTGCGGCTCCCCCCCGCCCCCGCCGCCGTGGGGGCGATACAATCCGTCGCAACGCAAAATTATCTTAAGGACACTCGTTTCTAATACATTTTGCATTTATTATTTTGCTCGGTTCCGATTATCAGTCTCATTTGTACGAAGCGTGTAATTAAAATGTTTTTATTTATGGATTTTGTATCTTTTATTCAAAATCTAAGTATGGCAAATTAGAAAATGGCGGATCGGACTATGCCCAACTAACACACAAGCGAAAATTAGAGCTTGCCTTATAGCTCTAAGGGGTTTGTGGTATCATGGTATTAGGATTAGGCTAGGGTTCTACAAAAGCTTCTATTAAAACTTATGACGACGGTGATAACTAAAGTATTTTATGTGACATCTTATAACTGCATATAAGTTAGAATGATATGTATAGAGCGGTACCTAGAAGTTAGCTATGGAACTAGATACCTAGTTAATAAACTAGTGGTTCGCCCCAAACTGATATCTCGCGAGTTTCCCAAAAAACATAAAAAATATTATTCGTAATCGTTGACTATCAAAATAGTGCACCGAAATATATAACCAATTTCCTTGGCCTACAGTTTCACTCAAATTACAGGTAATGGGAGTTCATTTAAGTTGGTTATTCTGTTTTGGGGTACAAATTGCAATTTTTTGAATATCAGACTTGCCTATATTCGTTTCACTAAAGCTACACATATACCAAATTTCAGCACTGTGGGGTCACTGGTATATCCGGTGAATTTCGTCTAAAGTTTAGTTTTTACTATGGCTAATAACTCAAAAACTGCAAGGACTAAACTAAAAATAAAAACGGGGTTAAAATGTACTAATGAAGACCTTTTATTTGACGTCCCACTTGACCTAATAGTCTCACTTTCATTTTTTGAACAACCACACAACTGGTTTAGCACTTTGCTTTTCTGCTGGTGAGTTCGTTTGCCAAGTCTGGCTAAACACGTTGACATGGTGTACCCAATAGCCGGCATCGCTCCACCTTCTGTACGAGATGTCGCCTGTTCAATAGAACTGATTACCGACACCAACCTCCGCCTGGCTTTATTGCACCTCACGAACACCTCCTTCCTGGATACAACCTTTCGTGGCCGATGCAGGAAAACCCTCTGTGTCCTACGACCTACAAGGCTAACAACACTGCAATAGACGTGGCCAGGTTCTACTCGTATGTCAATTTAGCTTCGAACCTATAAATAATTATTCATAAACCATTGACACGATAGAAGAAGAAGTTCATTTAGTCACAGCAGAATTGTGCCATCAATACATATGTATCAAATTATACGATGATCGGATCAATGCTTCGAAAGTTATACACAGTTGGACCTCATAAATATTCGTTTATAATTAAAAGGCCAATACCGAGTGAAAATATACATTTGACCTTATTAAAACTCAAATCGTTTCAAAAGTATGAATAAATAATGAATCCTAATCGCAAATATTATTATAAATTTCATGAAATAATCATTAAACTGAAGGCGCATTCATTTTTTATTAAAAACACTACGTGTTATAGATACATTAATGTTAATGTTGTAATGAAACAAAGTTTGAAAGCAAAAATTCATATATTTTTATATCAGACTTTTGCTAACTGATAGATTTATTTTTGTTCAACATTATTACATATATTTCGTACAATTTATTGCGTTCATGAAATGAAGTAACATTACGTTAACATCGCTAACGTGTAACGAAGGCGCAGATAGCGAGCGGCAAGTTGCAACTCCTAATGCCCAACCGCAACAATTCTATGACACGAGCAGGTTACTCCACAAACACAATACCTACCTATTATTTAAGATAGGTAACTGTTTTTTATAAACCTTTGTACCTATTTACAGCTAGTAAAATTGGGCATTAGAAACTTGGAGCGTAATGGCGCAAGTACAGTTTATACCAAAAAAACGTACTGATTAGGTACCAGTAAAATATTGAACATATTCATTTAATAAATGCATCTTTAGTTGCGCTGCATCGGCGCCGGCGCCGCGACACGCCGAGATATGTCATAAATGCATCCCCAGCGACACTATCTACTTACATACACTTTGGCATACATTAACATTTCCTACCTTTGAAAACCAATATGCATTCATGAGAAATTACTCACGTCGGGGCCTATTCCATTATAATCCCATAAAAACAGTGCATTAGCTCCCACTAAGGAGCCATGGACATTCATCGCTCCATTATAATCCCCCGCACTCGTAGGCAAATAGAGCATGTGAAGTGGAATACATAATAATCATATTTATCGAAAAACTGATATCACTTATTATAAATATTTATCAAAGCGAAGAGCTGGAATCATAATGGAACAAAACCGGAGGTATTTTTAGATACCATAAATAGGAGGAGTGCACTCGAAAGTTTGGTATGCTCCCTGTGGGAGCGACGGAGTGGGGTCCTAATGGAATAAGCCAACGTCGGTCGTTCCTGTGTCAGGAAGGCGCTGTCGATGTACGATAACGCTATGAAAATAATTTGCCAATAGCCTCTCGCCTGACACAGCGAGCGAGCCCGAGTGCACTACACTCGTCTACCATACACTATCACACACACGTCTATGCGGAGATACACATGTAATGTACAATTTACACAAATTACAAATATTTAAAATTGTATTAAACCTCACCTCTCGCTACAACCATCAGAGAACCACTGCAGTAACAGGTAGGTACTTACTATTTATTGCACTTACTAGTCAAGACAACATTTAAAACTTCTATTTAATTACATTAGTCTATGAAGACAAGTATTTATTGGTGAATCAATTTTAAAACCAGATACCTAGTTATTTTAAAATGTTGATATATAATTTAATTATTCTACCAGTTGGAGATATAGTAGGTTGCGGTCCCTCGTCGCGTCATACCCCCTGCGGGTGTGGCAGGGGGCAGGGGTAAATCAGAATAACTTAACTATTAAATAACAAACGAATACAGCTATAAAAAAGTTCGCGATAGAGATTCACGGTGCATCCACAAGCGACTCTAATCCAAAATCTTGCAATTAAAAATACCAAATAAATTGCAGCGTCTGTCGCGACTCGCTGGCGTCCCGTCTTACCACTGAACGAATCCAACCACTGAGATATCCTGGTCGAAAGGAACACGTCGTCGGTACGCAACGCACCAGTCCCGAGGCGAGGCCGCGCGACCGACGCCGGTAAGGCAGGCATTCGCTGGACCTCCTCAATGCGCGAATCACGCATTGAACCCTAACTAACTTCGATCAAACAAGTCAATAAACATCAAAAATGCAAGGTCAACGGTGGCTAATAGGAAAGATATAAACGATGCTATAAATATTATTTATAACTAATGAACCAGGTAAATTTATATCTCAAAAAAGATTACATCTCGTCGAGTCAATAGAGAATATAATTTGTAAAAGTTAGGTATCTAAAAGTGCGCGACGCCGCAGTCGCGGTGAGCCCGACGCGCCTGCGCCCCCGCCGACCCCGCCCCGTCGGCCCCCGCCTGTCATGGATGCTCCTTCGGCTCCTGGGGACACACCGACGAAGATATTATTCGATGGGCAAATGCAATGCCAGCAACGCAGCACCTGCGGGAACACACAAAACAACGCACTCGACCAACTATTTCGAAAATGGACTCTATCAAAACAGTGTTCAGGAAACCTTAGTGTTTTTAGTATTTAATTTAGGTACTTATTTCATAACTACGCATCTTTAAAACGTATCAGCGCCAAATTTCAGCATTACAGCACTTATACAAGGACTGTGATGGGTCGGACGACGCAACTACCTATGGGTTCCGAGTTCGACTCCCTACAAGTTTAGTGAATTTAATCTCAGCTGTAAGATAAAGTCGCGTTCTTGCTGCGTGCAGGACAGGCTAGGTTAAGCTGTGGCTACCATTACTTCAGCCCCCCCCCCCCCCCTTTGGCCGGACGGACATTTAGCAGCGTGCAGGCTGCATCCGATGGCGCCCATTAACCTTTAATAGGTGAACCTGTGTATTGTGTTTATTGTAGACATGGTGGAATGTGGTGTTCACCGTGTGCGCATGCGCCGAGTGTGTGTCGTGCCGCAGGTCCAGGTCCGTAGTGAAGGGCGGGCGGCGCGCCCCCGTCTCCTCCTCGCCGCACTCCGCGGACGATGAACTGGAATTCAAAGGAATTAATAAGCAACAGTCGTACTGGACATAGCCATTCATTACTAGAAGCCAGTAGGTACGCTCAACTATAGGTATACAGTCAATCATCTAACACAATTTTATTAATAACTAGCTACTTAGCTACCGCCTGCGGCTTCGCATCACGCGTCTGGTTTGTCTTAAAAACATTATCCTTGCGCAGTCGGCCATTATATATCTAGGTACCAAATTTCATATAAGCGGTCCAGCCTCCAAATTTATAATATTAGTATCAATGAATGGATGGATAACGGTGCCGGTGGCAAATAGCGTAGGTACAGTTGCGAGAATTTATTTTAAAAACCATGTCAGCAATCACTTTACACAGGATTGACTAATTATTTGGTATTCTAAAACCACCTAATAATAAACTCGAACACCCTGCTTCCTACCTAATGTACCTGAAATAATATTTTAGGATTTATTTGACAACGTTGACATGATTGGATTGTTTGTTACCTCTCCTGGGCCCGTAACCAAATTACATTCGCCACGAATCTATTCGATTTCTACATACATTTGTTGTCGCTGAATCACGTGGTATTTCTATAGCAAGTGTCAAATCCAGCGCAGGCGCAGGCGCAGGCCAGACAGAAGAGACTTAGGGCGAAGACGTGGCGTCCTCTACTATAGTTACATACAAAATGTGTAGAAGCGACACAAAACATACAGAGAACTGTATCTGACCTGATCCTAGACTGTTGCATATCATCAAGCAGGGGCAGCTGATCGTCTGCGTGCGCATGCGCGTGGCACTCGCAGCGGCAGTGCTCGGGCTCCACGTAGCTGAAGACAACGACGGCCGCGTCCGCGTCGTCGGCGGCGCCCACCGGCAGCGTCTGGATTCGCTTCGGTTGCTTGCGCCGCTCCGGAACCTCCTCGAAGTCGATCCATTCCTGTTTTGCGCGGCTTTCCCCACCTGGATCGAGGGAAAAATATTATTGATCGAACGAAGCGAGATCTCTAAATCAACTTGGGCAAATCAACAGTTTATTCGATCATTGTGAAATTTGGTATATAGGTAGGTAGTGGTGACACAATTTTGGTCTGACTAAATGAGCTAAAAATGTGGGGGGGGGGGGTTGTTGAGATATTGGCGTTCAAGAGGGGTAAAAAAAAACAAAAGGGGAAAATCTGGTCAAATGGCATGTCTAATAAAAGGTATTTGTGAGAATACCCTACCCCATTTTTATTTTTAGTTTAAGCGTTGTAGTTTTCAAGTAATTAATTAGCCATAATAAAAACGGAAATTTGTCAAAATTCACAGGGTACACCAGTGTGGGGTCACTGGTGTACCCTGTGGGGTGCTGAAAGGTAGGTATGTGTGTAGCTTTAGTAACACAAATATAGGCAAAAGTCTGAAATTCAGAATAACTGCAATTTCTACCCCATAAAAGAGGAACCAATTAACATGTACTCCCGTTACCTGTAATTTGAATGAAACAGTAGGTCAAGTTAGATGGTTCCTCATTTCGTGGCACTATTTTATTAGTCAAAGATTAGAGGTCTTGCACAATGCTCCTTAAACGTATTTAGCGACTAAAAATGTTTAAATTTTACGTATTTGTATGATTTGACAACTCCTTAAATCATATTTAGCTACTAAGTAGGTACGTTTAGGCATCGTTGCGCGAGTCGCCCTAAGAATATTTTTCTTTGTTTTGGGAGACTCGCGAGATCTCAGTTCGGGGCGAACCACTAGTTTTAGAAAAAAAGCGTTCCCTAATAGAGCTATTGATTCACTATGGGCCTCATATAAGAAGGATCAGCTTGCTATGGAGAGGGCTATGCTTGGTGTTTCTCTACGATATCGAACCAAAGTCACCGACCTAGCACAAAAGATTAGCAAGCTGAAGGAGCCATTGGGTGCACCTATGGGGGAGGCCTGTGTTCAGTAGTGGACGTCCTTGGGCTGATATGAGCGATAAAGAATTATGGAACAAACCACTATCACCGCCTCCGCTGCGCGTCCTCTCTCTCGACGGTCTCGGAGCCGACGACACTGATGAAAGCCTCGGCCTTCGAGGCAACTTGATGCGCAGTTTATCTGCCGATGCAGGGGGCGTGGTAGCCTGCCCAGTGGGCGGAGGGGGGGTAGCGCGCGCGCATACGGGCGGAGCGCGGGAGCTCGGCACGGTAGACGTGGGGGGGGCGGAGGGAGCCGCGCGCGGACGCTGCACGCCACGCACCGTGATACCGCCGCGCTCGCGCACCGGCACCATCGGCACGGCTACCGACCGCTCCTGGGGAAGTGTCGTCGGCACGTACGGCAGCTCCTCCTCGAATGACTCCTGCACCTGTCATCAACAGGTGCCCACTTGTAAAAGCAATTTATATAAAAAGCTACAAGACATAAGAAATTGCATGATTGATGCCTTCATTGTCATTGACATTTCCTTGCTATGGAAATATGTAGGGTAGGGCGGGGCTAGTTGAGCAATTTTTTACTTTATTCATCATAATTTTAAAAGCGTGCGTTTGACTTGTTTGGTACCTATGCCGTTCTATTACTAATTTATCGTGTTCTAAACGCATCTAAAACAAAAGGCTATGTCAAATCTGGTAAGTAGGTTATTATCAGAAATCCAAGACAGGTCCGAGTTGCTCAATTGTATTACTAATTTATAGTGTTCTAAACGTATCTAGAACAAAAGGCTATGTCAGATCTAGTAAGTAGGTAGTGCCCCATGTGTGGGGTAAGTTGGGTATGGATATGGGGCAAGTAGAACAGTGGAAATAATTGCCTAAATAGTGATATGAAAACTATATTCATCTTAAATCAAACTAACAACTACAGTTTATAATCACTTATATATTTAAAGTACTAACAACATATTTAATCAAAAACTAACACAACGAATTATTTAAATTTTTTGATAATTATTAGGTACTCTATTTGTACATTAAATTTTATTTTAATAGTAGGGTAACTAGCTTATATAAATAAATATCTTTAATATATGTTTATATATTGAGATCACAGTAAATCAATTTCGCAACAAATCAGAAAATCAAAATTTTTTTTGATGATACTTTTCTTCCATAAATGTCAACCTTAATTTTGGTAACTCAACTTGCTCCAGCCTGACCTAGCTAAATAAAAGTAAGGTTATGAAATAATGGTAAAACTTAGGACTACACAATCATTTATAACCCAAAGTATGTAAAATAAATACGTAAATGGTAAATACTAACTTGATATTTGATGGCCGTTTTCTTAAGAGTCCACGAGAAAAATAACAGGTACCTAACTTATTTTTTACTCTCTGGTATAAATTTTTACAAAGTATCCTCACGCTACACTTGGTTACCGCATGGCAACTGGGGGTGGCGCGATGTGTTCCTCCCCTTCGGCCCCCACATTTCGCCATTCGCCGTAAAAGCGTTTCTGTACGATGCTTAGTTTTTGAGATATTCGAATTGTTCAACGTGCCCCTATGCTCAACTAGCCCGCTCTACCCTACTTAGTGAAAGGAGGTAATTAAAAGTCTTACCACTAGCCCGCGTCTTTCTACGTCGTTTCCAGCTTGCGGTGGCGCCGCCTCGGAGCTAGGCTCGGACTCCGAGGAATCCTTTGGCGGGTCCTGCGGTGTCACCGCTCCGGAGCCGCCTGCGACCGAGCCGGCGAGAGAGCCGCCGCCGCCGCCCGCCGCCGTCGACGCCGGCGGGCCGGCTGTGATGTGCGTGTCGCGCAGTTCTCCGTTGTCGAAGCTCGGAAACGAGCTGGATATCTCACTGGTGACGCTCGGTGTCTTGGTTATGCTGAACTGTGTGCTGAACACCTAAGGTAAGGTAACGTTTACCATGTTAAAAGTTGGCCAAGCCTTATTACAAAGATAAGCGAGTTGGAGACGTGGTAGGTACCTGCTCTCGGCTGCCGACGTTCGTTGTGAACACGAGGCGTTCCTTGCGTCTTTTACTCGTCACGTCAGGAGGGGGGGGTCCTAGGGGCGACGCCTCCGGCTCTGGTTCCATCGGTCGGAGCTCGGGACTTGTGACCGCCTCGGTGGATGATATGGATGTCGCGACGGAGTCCACTCGGCTCGGAGCAGTCTCGATGTCGCCTCTGCGGGTGATCGGGCGAGGCTCCGGCGGCGGGGATGCGTCCTTCGGTCGCGTCGGCTCTGGGAATACGGTGTCGGTCAGACGCTCCGTAGGCGAGTGCAGCGGGATGATGATGCTGCCATCCGGCAGCACGGTGCGGAGGACCGGCACTGTCTCTCGCGGCTTCGAGGCTGAGATGGGCCGAGCTATTTCTGCGGCTGCGGCAGTAGTTGTGACTACACCGGACGGGCCAGCTTCAGCGCCTGAGCTACGGCGGGCTGTGTTAGTTCCGCCACGCTCCTCCGGCGGAGTACGCAAGGGAATATGGATAATACCGTTTTTAGCCTCCTCGTAATACTTGAGCTTATCTTGTTGAGCGCGACGTGGGTCGGAGGGTGCGGAGGGGTAGGCTGTGGAAGCAGCGGGCGCGGGGGAAGTGGCGCGTGAGCCGGGGGACGAGGCGGTGGCGCTTTTGCGCGGCGTGCGAAACAACGACAGCACAGAGCCGCGGATCTTGTTGGAGGTGGGCGTTGCGGATCTGTCGCGACTCTTGCTGCGAGCGCGCCCCTCCGTCAGGCTCCGCTTGCGACGCAGCGCCTCCTGCGCTTGAGGGGAGTCTGGGGAGCCAATCGTCTCACGTGATTTGAACAGCGAACAGAAGGAGGATTTGCGTGAAACGGAAGGTGGCCCCAGCGGAGAGGGCGAGCGGTGGCGCGAGGGCGCGGGGCTTGGTGGCGTGGGGATAGAGGTGGCCGGCGTGCCCAGGGCGAGTGAGGCTGGCTTGCGTGCAGTCTCGCTTTCGCCGTCCTCCTCCTCCTCGTCGTCCGGCCGAAGCTTGATGCGGATGATATCCTTCGACTTGTTTGTGCTCTTGTAGACCTCGGGCTCGGATGGCTCGCGCCTGACGCGAGACCGAGCCTTCCTTTCCTCGGTCCGCGCGCGGTTCTTGCTCTCCTTCGCGGTCTTTTCAGGTTGCGGCACCTTGGTCGCAGGCGCCATCACCGGAGAGAGCGCGAGGGCCGGCTGTCGAGTCGTCCGCGGGACCGCCGACGCCGGCGTCGCTGATGCACCGATCGCGGAACGCGCAGCTTCTACGGTGACCTCGGTGCGCACCTCGCGATGGTCCCTCGCGTCCACCGCGGGCGTGGGGGCCGCCGGGGGACGGGAGTTCGGGGGGGAAGTCAGCGGAGACCCCGCCCTCGCTGCCGCGGCACCATCGCCGGTCAGTTTGGCGATCTCGAGAATGTGCTCCGCAACGGCGGCGGCGCACACCTCGGGATCCGTCTCAATGGGCTTGGGGCCGCAGAACGAGGTCTCCAGCAGCATGCGGTGGGGGCTCGGCGAGCGCGACATGCCGGACACCACGGAGAGGCGTGACACGCGGGACACGGCAGAGCACACGGAGCCTACGCTCGAGAGACGCGACGTGCGCCCCGACACGCCGAGCAGCGCCGCCTCCGAGCTCTGGCTGTCCTTGCGCGAGTGCCGGCGGTCGGACGGTGGCGCGGGAGGCGGCGCCTGCACGATGGGAGGTGCGGGTGCTGGGGCGGAGGGGGCGCGCGTTTCGCCCGGCGCCGGCTCCAAGAAGGACAGCTCCTCGGTGGAGGAGCGCAGGTCAAGCGCGCCGTCTTCGCGGAAGCCGAGCTCGAGGCGCTGGCTCTTGCCCTCACCGGCGTCGCCTGCGAACAGCGCCAGCTCGGGTGAGCTGTCGCGCGAGTCGTGGTGGCTGGAGGAGGAGGCGCGCGAGATGTCGATGCGTGGGGCCGGTGCTGGCAGCGCGCCCGCCGCGGGCGTGGAATGGGAGCGCGCGCGCCCACCTCCCGGGGCCGCCAGCCACTCCCCGCCGCCCGCCGGGTGCTCCACTATCTCCGGCAGCCGGAGCGCTTGCTTGGTCTCCGGACTCGACTGCGAGAGGACCGAGGTTAGTTGCGACGGATCGGTCCCGTACCATCCGGAATGCGTCTGGCACGGTCCGATCAAGTGACATAAGATATCAGGAAAGCGATCGACGGCCCCTCTAACACGACACGCAGGAAATACTAATGTGCCGTCCAGGAGTGATAGGCGCAACTACTACTCTCTGGCGTAGTTGATGATGACGTCATCCGCCGGTTGCGACCGCGGCAACCAACTTCCGCTTTATGATTTACGTTCATGCGCTCTCGTATGACTTTCCTATACACCCTATCTTTGTTGTGAACGTGCGTTTGCAGATTTTGCACATATCTAATGGTAAATTATGTTATTAGGCGGTCTATTTTTCAGTGTGTCGCGTTTTTGGTCAAGTTCGCGCCTTCTACCGTCTGGCGTAGTTAAGCACGCAACGACAAAATAAAACAGTGCAGTAGGTTGGAGGGGCTGCCGCCAAGCGAAGTAGGAGTAAGACGAGACAGAGATACATACGTCTGGTCTCACCTCGTCAGAGCCGTCGTGGTCGAAGGATGCGATGGGCGCGGGCCCGCGGCGCGGCTGCCGCGGCGCCGCCGCTGCCGCAGCCGGCGTCGTCTCCGCCTCACCTTCCATCCGCTACTGGCGCATCGCACGCCCGAGACCTTCAACCATCAACACACATCTATCCTAACTATTTGCACTAAGTACACATGACTAGGACCTAGGACCATACGTAGGACATAGTATTACATTATTTCATTTCAGGAAAGTTTTTATGGATTTATGGTTTCAAAGTGATCCTTGTGATTTTAATGAATAAACATATTTGACTTTGACTTTGGATTTTTTACTTAATTAGCCTTCAAATCAGCCGTAATTTCGATTTCGTCGCCTCCTCCAGAAATTAGCTTTAAACGTACCAAATTTTTGATTTCAAACAGCTGATCGTATAAGTTATCATAATAATCTGTGTGTTTTTGCGTGGCAAAACTATTAGGCAAGCTAGGAGTACAGGATCAGCTGATTGATGCTGATTGGGGATTAGCCATGGAATCAGTTAACAAATTCTGTAAATCGTTTCTTGCTTGTTCAGCAACGTAAAATATTTATAATAACAAGACAGGATATTTTGAGAAAGGATACGCTTTCATGCATACATTAAACTAAATTAATTTTGATAAGCGCTAGCAAGACCCGGTTATGTCATATGCTGAGCCTCTTTACATCGCACTTTAACACAGAAAAGGCAAACTTTAACCAAGTTAGCAAGGTTCTACTCAATGTCAATTTAGTTTCAAACCTATTAATAATTATGCTTAAACCATTGACACGATAGAAGAAGAACACAGCAAAAATGCTCTAAAACTGTCATTTTTTATTAATCCAAAATAAATACAATTGATTAGTCCCAAGATCATTGATCAAAATCCGAAAAAAACTACTAAAATAAATTGTACAGAAATATTGACGATGATAGACAGAATGATAGGTGCATGGTGGTAAAGCAATTTCATGTAAATGATTAATTATTAGCAGGTTGGGAAAACCTGCTCTACGTAGGTTACGTGCTACGGAGCGCTACGGAGCGCTACGAAGTGCTACGAGTATCACACGACAAGTCGTGTGAAATGTCACTATCCGCTATATTCTGATCCTGGTTACGCTTGAACTCTACCTTACCCTCGTTCGCGCCGAGTGCTCCGCGCTCGCTAAAGATAGAGCACACTTCACAAGTTCACTGCGCTCCTCATCGCATTTGTCAAGCGATGATGTCACGTCTGGCTCTGAGGGCAGCGGCGCGGCGCGGCGGAGCCCGGGGCCCGTGTGCAGGGCGGCGGGACGGGCTGCACGGCCGCTAGGCGTCACAGAGCAGGGCTACGTCGGGGCTGCGCTGCGACAGGCAACGTACGGCGGAGCCCTGCGCGCCAGCCCGCGCGCCATCAAGCGAACCGCACATGCGCGTTGCGATGCATCGCGCATGCGCGCCCGACACCGCTCGCGCCCCAATTCTTTCCATCGTTATCAATGCCTATGGGTGTCGTTCGATCCCCAGTTCAGTAAACCTTCGAGCGATTATTTTTAGATAGGTTTACCTTCGAGCGAGGGGCGGAGCGGCATCGGATTACCGCCGGTTCCTGGCACTGACTGTGTCCTTAGGATCGATCCCTTCACTCGGTGACCACCACTGTTAAATGTGGTGGGATAGTCGATAAGTTCGACTCGTAGTTTGCGTGTCGAGCGGTTGCTATTATCTTCCTATGAAATCTACCCTATGTAGGCTACGTAACGTTAAAAAATGAAAACATAAAAATAAAGAATGTTTATTTCGATAACTTATAAATATAATAGTTTACATTTAGGGTGATCCTATGACTAGAGTTTTGTATTTTCATCCCCAACATTGAATACCATAAATTCAATCCACCACTTTCGTACGCGCTATGAAAGGAAATCGCGCGTACGGAAAGATAAAGGGTTTCTTTTTGGACACTATTCCTCTCTACTTTTTAAGTAATCTATCATAAAGGAATCAAAGTCCTGACTGACATACAATGCACAGCCTCAACCGCTGCTCCTACAGACTTGAAATTTGGATTCACATAGACCGTTGTCTCTGAGACAACGGATTCTTCGAATCCTAAATAAGTACCATCATATCATCGTTTACCATTAGGTGAGATTCTGGTCAAACGAAGATCTATCCAATCAAAAATAAATACTTTTCAAGCAACATAAAGTACATATTTTTTTGACTGCCTCCGTGGCGCAGTGGGCGTATAGCCGGCTGAGACGCAGAAGGTAGCGGGTTCAATTCCCGCCGCGGAACAAATGTTTGCATGAGCTACAGATATTTGTTCCGTGTCTGGGTGTTTTTCTATATATTATAAGTATGTATGTATTTATAAAAAAAAGTATATAAGTAGGTATTCTATCAGTTATCTGGTTCCCATAGTACAAGCTCTGCTTAATTTGGGGCTAGATAGCGCTGTGTGAAATGTCTAGCGATATTTATTTATTATTATTTATATCTAAAAATATATAGAACAATTTAAAACAAAAATAAAATAGAAGCTACCATAATGTGCCAAAGATGATTAATTTCCTTCGCACGCGGCACTTCTAGAGCGGAGATGTCCAACACTCAGCCACCGTCCTGAGGATGCAGTTGCGACTGTCCCGAACCCATCCCCTACCCTAAGAGGGTAAAAATATTCTTCAAGAGATATAGTATTTATTGTTTTTCAAAAATCACTCCCTGGGACGATGAAAAAACACGTGTTGCATTTCGCATGGGAATACATTATTCCTAAAACATTGCATAAATACTAATCAAGGCACTTATTACAAACACTTGACGTGGGTTAGTCATGCTGACTGAATCACGCCCTAGAATTTATTATGGATGTGGTACGAGTACCTATACCTACCTAGTTCGTTTTCAAAAACTTTATTCATTGTGTTTACGAACGTATACAACCTCCGTGGCGCAGTGGGTGAATAGCCGGCTGTGACGCAGGAGGTTGGGGGTACGTATTTTTCAAACTTTCGCGATCACTGTACATAATTACTGATTAAAACGGAAATTTATCGCGTATGTACCTTTTTTATTTGATATCCCGACGTTTCGGCTGTGTTGCAACCGCCGTGGTCACGGGTGGACATTTCACACAGTGCTATCTAGCCCCAAACTAAGCAGACCTTGTACTATGGGAACCAGATAACTGATACTTATATTCATTTACATAAACACATTTTATACATTACTTATATAATTTTTTTTGTAAATACATATTTATAATATATAAAGAAACAACCAGACCCAGCACAAATATCTGTAGATCATGCAAACATTTGTTCCGCCGCGGTAATCAAACCCGCTACCTCCTGCGTCTCAGCCAGCTATTTGCCTACTGCACCACGGAGATCGTCAATAATTATCGTAATTATGTTGCGGGTTCGATTCCCGCCGCGTTACAAATATTTGCATGATCTACAGAAATTTGTTCCGGGTCTGGATGTTTTTCTATATAATACTAGCTGACGCGACAGACATTGTCCTGTCTTAGCTATGAATATTCAATTACAATTGCTATAATTAATATAAAAAATATTAAAAAAAACTGTTTATTATTCTAATCCTTTATGACATACAACATTCTTAGTTTTTTTCTTGCGCGTATATAAATAGTTTTGTTGGTATTCCGACACGGGAACAGGCGACATATAACTGGCCATGTGAAAAACATGGATTTTCAAGATTCATGCCACAAACACTTAGCGACTGCCCTTGAGATTTATTTATCGACATTGCAAATGCTAGCCGCACTGGAAATTGCAACCGCTTAAAGTCGAATGGCATGTCGTTCCGAATCAAAGGAATCCGTGGAATCAAAACGTCTCGCCTTTCTACTTCCCTTTCAAAATTGTGGCTTCGATGACGTTGTTCATTAATTTCATAGGATATTGTATCGCATCATATGATCGATGTGTTTCGGACACACGCTGCAGTTGATTGCTACGCCGATGTAAAACAATATCTCGGTTTTCTAAATTTTCACGCACGACGAAAATAGCGACTTCGTCAATTGTTGGCGCATTAAAACGTCTCGCGTGTTGTCCTGCAGGCGTCTTATCAGCTTTGATGACAATTTTGTGATTATCAGACGGCATGCGCACGCGGTCCAAAGCGGTCGTGACTATTGCAACCAATTCGTTATGTTGATAAAAAACGTTTGGAGTTGTTCCACAATTGGTCTTTTCACTGAATTGTTGTGTGCACAACGCTGATCGACTTGTCTTGCAGAATCGCCCATAAAATAAATTTGTAAAAATTTGTAGTTACTATTTGGCGTTGGCAATAAGGAACCTGTTAGATGATATATTTGACCCTGTATCTTGAAAGTTGGCATAAAATTGTTTTGAATAACTTTTGTTGCACCAAATGACGTCATTTGAAAACAATTATTGTATTGCTGGATATGAGACAAAAAATGTTTAGAATCTGGCCCATTTCTGGAAACCAATCTGGTTTCTGGTTCAAATCTGGTTTCCATAGTACAAGCTCTGTTTAGTTTGAGGCTAGATAGCACTGTGTGAAAAGTCCAGCAATACAGAACTCTTTATTGGATAACAGTAGAAGGGTCCGCGTCCGTGTTTGGGTTCGTTTAAATTGTTGTACGAGACGGATAATATACTTATACCTAATGGCTCCCAGGGTCGAAGATGGAGAAGAACAGGCTATGATGTATATTTACAAAGCACAAGGTACCACTTTCTACCAGTTAGGCTGGTTTGGCTACTGTAAACGTTTTGCAGTTCTAAGGCTAGGGACAAACGCGGCGGTATTTCACTTGGGTATTTTCGCTCCAAACGTTGAGTTTTGTTCGCCTAGATATGGCGCTTTCGGTTTTTCCGTTTTTCCGCTTAGATTTGTAAGCGTACGAAGTCGCGGCGGACACACTAGTTCTATAGAATTGTTTGTGGCAGGGTGCGTGCATATCGTAGATCTAGGGAAGTGTTTCTAGGGAACTTTTGCAATGAAAATAAAACTCGCAATGATAATTAATTTATTTGACTACAAAACAGGGTCCAAGGTGTAGGTACTATGTACTAGGTACACATAAGTATAACACATTTGAAACATTGTTTATATCTCATTTATATATTAATGTACATACCAACAAGAGTTCAATTTCATTTCGACGCGTAGCATAATATCATCAATAGTATAGGATAATAGTTACCTATTTATATCTTTTTGCCTATTTATTTCACGTAACATTTATAATAATTTTAGTTAACAGATTATTTTAAGTATATTTCTTAGAGATTACAACATACGAAAGTTTTAATTTTGAATAAAAGGACATTATTTCTTTAATGTAACGTAGCGGAAAATTAGTTCTACTATAATTATAACATGGAAAGGAACTGTGTAATCTAACAATTGCACTACAATTATAAATAATAACACTTGAATAACCACTAATCATATACATTTATAGTTATTTGCATTTCTTATATTATAAGGCCAAATAATAGTACACAACAAGCCATGGACATCGCAACTCTAATGCCTTAAGTAATAGTGGTACCTACTCGTATATAGGTAGGTAGGTATGTAACATTTTGTGCTTTCATAATATTTGCATGTACAATACACACCTATCTAATGAATGGAACACACTGAGAATCACTACTGTATTTTACTTATTGTTTAATATCTAAATATACGTTTCATCAATAACTGGGAATTATATTTATCACAATATGGAGACTAGGGGGTATTAGGTATGATAGTTTCTTAGGGTCATGGAAGATGTAGGTATACTACATGCATACAAAATAAATTCAATGAGTAAGAACATCTTACCCTATTGCAGCGAGCGGACTCGGTATATTGGTACAAATTTATGATGTCACATCACTTTCGAAGCATAGAATCTTCTAAATCACACTAAATTATATCTTACGTCTGTACATGTATAATATTTTATTCAATAATATATTATTGTTTGACTAGATACGCGATGAGAACGCGTCTATTCTTAGACATTCGATTATTATATTATTTATTTACAATTATCAGTCGCCTAACGACCGTAGTCCCTTCAGTAGGTACCCTATGCGATATCCCTGTCGGTCGGTATCTTCAGGCTACCGACATCTCCGTATATCCTAACCACAGTGACGGCAGTCGCCGGGCGCCGCCTCGCGTGCTGCGATATGTGGACACTATCCTCTTACTAAACAATATCACAACTGAACCTGTATAAAACGCTAAACGCTAAGTAATAGATATGTTATAAATACATAAATCTCATGTTTCTGCCAAATTATTTAAAACTGATACAATTTTAAACAAGAGATTAAAGTTTCAATTTTAACAAATTAATATAAATACTTTGCAGGTGGTCCAATCTCATCTTGTGCTAATCCTACTCACTCGTGCTCTACAGCCGCCGCCGATTCGGCGATAACTTCATCAATAATAAAAGTTTTCAATTTATTAGTATTAATGGGGTCATTCAGTTATACTCTTCCACCATACTTAGTTTCCAAATGTTACTCTATTCAATGGTTCTATTTGCCTATAAACGTATCGCATCAGCTCATATTTCCATTTGCCAGAAGTTCTCAGCTCAATTATGCGTCTCTACTAATGTTTGAAGACTCAGGAATACAGTTCCTTCGGTTTGAGGAGATCACCCGGCGGAACTGTCACATTAGCCAGGAGCGTCCTTCGCCCGCCGCTCCTGCAGCCATATACGTGGAGAAACACGATCAAAAGCAAATAGAGCTCTGCTCTTCCTGTCGAACCTTAGATTTAGTCAGAGTCAGAGTCGGAGGAGGGTGGCGCGGGCGCGGGCGCGGAGGGCGGCGCGGGCGCGGCGGGGGGCGAGGGGTCCACCTTGGCGGCCACCGCGTATGCCGGCGCCGACTGACCAGACGTGCGCTCGATGCCGACTCTGCGGGTACATAACGCTAGTTATAATAGAATAGAATACTCTTTATTGCACACCAACAAAATTAAAAAAAAAAGAAATACACAAAAATAAAGGTAAGTACAATGGGCGGTTAGGTTAGCACTAGCGCTAGCGCCAAAAGAGCGTTCAGTAGGTACAGTACAGGCAGCCCGCCCTCGCCTTACATCTCTGCTGTGTGGCTGCCGGAACCAGAGGAGAGTGACATTCAACTTCTCGCTGTTCGATTGTACTTAGCTTGGTGGTAACAAATGTAAATCGATGAGATCTACCGTGTTGTACTGCTGTCTGCCATCCCATGGGTACACTCCATCAGTAGAAAACGCAAGTGGGCTTCGCTAGCTTTGTCTGCATGATTAAGAGTGGAGATGGATGTCAGTCGGAGTGGAGTAGAGAATGCAGGTACTCACATGTACTCGTGCCTGGCGAGGTACCGCACGTACTTCTCGGGAGGATCCGCGTCGTGGTTCTGCAGCGACACCGACCGCACGGTCACGTGACTCGCCTGAACACAAACACACAGGTATACAAGTCTCACAAGTGTTCGGCCACAAAATTACATTTTGGCCAAATCTATATAAGTATTTGTTATTTCAATACAGAGGCCGATATCGTTGCTCGATCTATACTGACACAGGACGAAAGGCTGTCCGCGAAGTTTCAACTTGTACGTAGTTCATTAATTGGATATTAAATACATAGAGTTTTTTAGAATTACGAATAAATGGTCTTGGATTTATTTTTATCGGAATACCTAGTGAAGCTTCATCAAGCGACGCGTCCGTGTGTGTGTGTCTGTGTGTTGTGTGCGTTACCTGGGTGGCCGGCATCGTGAACTCTACGTAGGCGTGTTTGGCGAGCTCGGCGGGGATCTGGTCGTACGACGTCAGCGCCATGCGACACACTAGGTTGTGCGTCGTGTATGCTCCTGCACATATAGGTACTCGCATTACTTCAACTGCATACAAGATAATATAGTTACATCGAACTGGAGTCTTTTGTAGAAGTATGGAAGTGTGTATGGGCTTTGTTCCCAAATGGTTCCAAGTGAGTTCCCGAAGAGTCACATCGCAGTGTGACGCGTGGAGGTGGTGGTTGCGTTACATTGGTAAAACACATTTGGTATAGTTAGGTATAAGGAGGTGGCGGTTTGTTTGCCTGACTGTGGCGTACCAGGTTAATTTCAGCAATTATTATGACTAGTAATTCAGAACTGTTTCTGCATGCAGCCCAGCTTAACTTGTTAGGTAGCCATGGTGGGTAACACTAGTTATTCGAATGTTGATGGAATAGTTTCCAAGGTCACAGTCAATCGAATACAGTGTTTGTAAAAGAGGTTATCTATCGATCTTTAGGATGGCACTGGTACTCGCGCGCATTCCGCCCATGCCATCAACGGTGCGACTCGCGCATGCGCCATACCCTTCATACCGGAACGCAGCAATGCTGCTTGGCGGCAGAAATAGGTATCTGCGAAAAGGAGGTGGTGAATATAAGTACATAAGTTGGAATAGTGTGTTCCAGTCACCTTGTCCTTCCTTCGGTAGCCGCGGCATCCTCCAGACGATGGCGCGATGTTGGTGCTCGTACTTGGCCTGGCCCGAGGTGACCTCGATCAGGGACTCCTGCAGCACATCCACGGCGCCCAGGAACCGCTCGATGCCCTTAATCTTGCCTGTGCGTCTGGATTCATCGAGATACATTTATAGTTGTGTGTGCATCCATTATAATTGCGTCCACAAGTTATATCGTTGTACAGTCAACGCCAAAAGTCGCTGACCATTTTCAAACTTCCAAAAGTCCTATACGCCTAAAAGATTGAAAGTCGGTGAACTGGTATGGCCACATTATTCAGTGATTATTTATGGTTACAAATATCGGTGAACATAATAGGAACAAAAACTACTGAACGCATAAAAACATAACCACCCGTATCTCTGAAACTAAACGTTCTAAGCTAGCGGCATCTTGGGACAAATAGTAGGTATCAATGAGATCTGCATTTCTGATGACACTGCCAAACTTCAAACAGCCGTATCTCGGAAACTAGACTTTCTAGGCTAGTGGTAACTTGGGACAAATGGTAGGTATCAATTAGATCTGCATTTCTGATGACAGTTGTCAAACTTCAAACAGCTGTATCTGGGAAACTAGACGTTCTAGGCTAGTGGTAACTTGGGACAAATAGTAGGTATCAATGAGATCTGCATTTCTGATGACACTGTCAAACTTCAAACAGCCGTATCTCGGAAACTAGACTTTCTAGGCTAGTGGTAACTTGGGACAAATAGTAGGTATCAATGAGATCTGCATTTCTGATGACACTGTCAAACTTCAAACAGCCGTATCTCGGAAACTAGACTTTCTAGGCTAGTGGTAACTTGGGACAAATAGTAGGTATCAATGAGATCTGCATTTCTGATGACACTGTCAAACCTCAAACAGCCGTATCTCGGAAACTAGACTTTCTAGGCTAGTGGTAACTTGGGACAAATTGTAGGTATCAATGAGATCTGCATTTCTGATGACACTGTCAAACTTCAAACAGCCGTATCTCGGAAACTAGACTTTCTAGGCTAGTGGTAACTTGGGACAAATAGTAGGTATCAATGAGATCTGCATTTCTGATGACACTGTCAAACTTCAAACAGCCGTATCTCGGAAACTAGACTTTCTAGGCTAGTGGTAACTTGGGACAAATGGTAGGTATCAATGAGATCTGCATTTCTGATGACAGTTGTCAAACTTCAAACAGCTGTATCTGGGAAACTAGACGTTCTAGGCTAGTGGTGTCTTGGGCCAAATGGTGGGTGTCAATTAGATCTACATTTTTGATGACGGCTTTCAAACTTCAAACAGCCGTATCTTGGAAACTAGACGTTCTAGGCTAGAGGTAACTGGGGATAAATGGTAGGTATCAATTAGATCTGCATTTCTGATGACAGCTGTCAAACTTCAAACAGCCTTATCTCGGAAACTAGATGTTTTAGGCTACCGATGTCTCGGGACAAATGGTAGGTATCAATGAGATCTACATTTTTTATGACAGCTGTCAAACTTCAAACAGCCTTATCTCGGAAACTAGACGTTCTAGGCTAGTGTTATCTGGGGAGAAATGGTAGGTATCAATTAGATTTGCATTTCTGATGACAGCTGTCAAACTTCAAACGTCGCCCTTCTTTCGCTAGCAGCCTTCTTGGACTTTCCATTACGTTCTATTTATTCTAAAGAAGATGTACGGACAGATTGGCATCAGTATTGAATTTAAGGAAATTATTTGCTCAGGATTATATTAAACTAAAGACAAAATAACCTTTCACGTTTGATGTTCGTACCTATTGGCAGCGATTTGTTTAACTATTTCTATATTCTATTTCTATTTCTATGGTCATAAAAGAACGGTGGGTTCATTGGTAAACATAGCATATGTTATAACAAATACACAGGAATTTGTAACCTATTGAAGGTATAATATTTCTTACATTGAGTTATCTAGTAAAGGGAAAAATGGGGGTAGGAAGATTTGATTCCTAAGTTTGATATCTGTTGTTATTTTATATTGGAAAAGGAAATATTTTAATGTAACATACGGTGTAAAAATATCTCAGTATATAGAACAAAATTGATGTAATAAACTAAATTTAAATGAAAGGGCAATTGTGCTTTTAAGGACGGTAGTTTAAAAAAAATACACTTTGTTAAACTGAATACAATCTTGAAATCATAAATTGGAACTTGTGAAGTTTGACAATGAAATGTGCTCGGATTCAAGGGAGTAATTTATCTAAGTTGATCTGATTTTGATAGAATCTTTGAAGGCTAAAGCGCTGGGCTTAATTAGAAACAGATGCATGAAAAAGGTCTGTTTTCTATTCTACGGAGCCAAGGAAATGAAATTCCGTTAAGATTAATCAGCATTGCTAACTGAAAACGTAATAGAAACATGAATTGAAGTAATATTCATGGTCAAACTACAGTAAACTAAAGTAAACAAACTAAAGACTTTGATAGCTAATTAAAGTAGATTTAACTATCTCATACAAACTAGCCGTTCGGAAAAGTACTAAATTGGTACAACTCTGGTAAAATTCTCTGGTAAATTGGTCATTATGGGGTTTTACGAAAAAAAAAAAAAAAAAAGCATTTATTGAGGAACAACAAATATACAGTCATGTGTACAGTTTGAAACGATGATGCCTGTATTAGTATGAAAACTGTGTTACAGACACCAACGCCCTCCTCCTATACATCGATGAGTTCCAATCAGGTAAATGGTACATTATCAAAAACTAAACTAAAAATTCTAGTTATTTTCCAAAAGACCAGAAGGATCTGTGTGGGTGGATGTGTTTGTGAGTGTGTGTGTGTGTGCGTGTGTGCGTGTGTGTGTTTGTGCGAGGGTGTGTGTGTATGTATGTGAGTAATGGAGTGTGTGTTTTTGTGTGTAGGCACTATTTGGGAATCTTTAG
Organism: Philereme transversata; assembly: GCA_963924445.1. Classification (NCBI taxonomy): domain Eukaryota; kingdom Metazoa; phylum Arthropoda; class Insecta; order Lepidoptera; family Geometridae; genus Philereme; species Philereme transversata. Next base: position 986,154 of record OZ004341.1, on the reverse strand, counting down.
GAGGTCCTCAGTATCTTCGTAATTTAAAGATTTAAGCCACTCTAGACATTTAATCTTACATTTGTTGTGGGGTAGCGGGTAAATGTTAATTTCCTTGTTAACTTTGTTGTACAAGGAAGAGCTAATAAAGAAGAAGTGACGACTTGCCACTGCTGTACGTCGTTGAGCTATTTTGCAAACTTTATCTGCTCTCCGTTTCGAATGTTTCAGGTTAGGGTCATAGAACAACTGAGAGTGCTTGCGAAGAATAGTTTGCAAAATGAATGTTTGCCGAACTGTGGGGACTGAACAGATCGAGTAAAGCTCAGTAGTAGGGAACCAGATAGGTTTTTTATTCATCACTTTAAGAAAAGCTCTCTGAGCCCGTTCTAGTCTTAGCATCGAGGTTTTAACTGAGCCACCCCAGGAAGTGATGCAGTACGCTATGATGGATTGGGCTAGTGCCAGGTAGATGATTTTTAAGGATTTTAGGTCAATAACTGTTCTTAGAGTTTTGAAAACGAATAACAGCTTTCTTATGCGGGATACTGTTGAATCTATCTGCTTCTTCCAATTTAGAGCGTTGTCAATCATGACGCCAAGATATTTGAGACAAGATGTTTGCTCTATGTGCGTACAATTGCAAGTGGTGGGGACTGCATCTCTTGAACAAACATGGGCACATACAGATAGAGAGGAAGGTGGAGTGGATAGATTGGGAGTGAAAGCAATAAATTTACTTTTGGATATGTTAAGGGTGAGAAGGTTTGTGCGTAGGCAGTCCATAACAAATTTAAGGGCATTTTCAGAGAAATCACAAACTTCTGGCCAGCTCCTACCATGGACCAAGAGAGCCGTGTCGTCAGCGTATGTGATTATCTTACAGTTAGGGAGATGTAAATTACAAAGCTGGTTTATGTATAATAAGAATAAAGTAGGTCCGAGAACACTACCTTGTGGAACGCCAAAAGATACGTGTTCTTCTCCCCTCTCGAAATCATCTATCTTTACATATTGGGTACGATTTTCTAGGTAGCTACTGAACATTTTTTCCCATTTTTTCAGTTCTACATTTTAGCCCATTCTGATAGTGTAGTTCAAGAATGGGTCAATTGATAGGTTGCCTAGGTATGTTTTAAGGCTGAGTGTTTTGGCAGATAGATAGTAGGAGGCGGCTATTCTTAGGCTTGGAATCGGAAAGAGTTGGTTTCTAGAATAGGCTATGAAGAACAAAATCGAATGGGTTTAGTTCTAAAAATAAGAACTTTACTGATTCGCAAGATAACCAAGAAAGAATCTACACCTTGCAAAAGAGTATAACCTCTAATTCCCTTAATAACGAGTAGGAACAACAGACTACCCACATACAATTTTTATGTTGTCTCAAATGTAAGGTTAAGTATACCTAATAATACATTTATTTTGTGGAAGAGAGATGTCCAGTCGGGTAGTCGAGTTTCATTGTCTTCAGCGGTGGAGGGGATGTGAACCTAAGATATTTTAATGTGTTTTAACGTTGAAGTGTATTAGCCACAAAAGTCAACATTCAGTTTGTAGGTAGATGAATACGTTCCCAGTGGGTAGGCCCCACCCCTACCCTAGTACCAAGCTTACAATAGGTAGATCACAATCATCTCTAACTAGAATTCTGCGGGTATGTCTGTGTGTTTAGATAGGTTTAATTGTCTTATGTAATAGGTAGATATTTGGTACTAGACTCAAATTCCTTAAAAGAAACTGAGTTATTACGGATATCGTGACGTGTGGGTTCCTACCGTAATACTAGATAAATCACGAGGCCAAAAATATTAATCACAATACAAGGTAGATGTTAATAGGGTTGAATAATTTACGAAGTAGATAGATCATGACTATATGGTAGAAAGGAAAATTAGATTATTGGCTGGGTTAGAAGTTATGTAAATTTAAGCAAGGGAGTTAGGAGTGGGGTCGCGTGTTGTAGAGGGGGGATTCAGGGTTGTTAGGAGGGGGGGGGGGGGTTACAAATGTACGGACAGGCCTATGTTGAACAGTGCAGCAGTTGATACTCTAGGTGAGGGTGCGTATCTGTGCGCAGATTTGACGGAGGGTAGATCCAGTACTTGGGGATGGGGAAGCGGATGCAGACGACCTCGCATGGTACCTCCCTGAGCTTGCACGACGTGAACCCGGGGACCAGTGCGTCTGCGCACAGCTTCACCTGCACGAGTGCGTACCTGTGCGCAGATTTGACGGAGCCGTAGCGGAAGTGCTTCTCGACGCGGAAGAGGTAGATCCAGCACTCGGGGATGGGGAAGCGGATGCAGACATCCTCGCACGGCACCTGCCCGAGCTTACGCGACGCGAACCCGGGGACCAGCGCGTCCGCGCGCAGCTCCACCTGCACGCAACCAAACAATCTAACATTTATAAGCTTCAATTATGGGTTACAAACAAAGCTCTTAAATTCTAAATAGATGGATTCAACTTATTTGTACTTAGATACTTAGACTCTATCAATTTAATATTTTAATAATGGTGAGAGTGTAAACAGGTTTGCACGTGTTTGCTGGTGTGGTGGCGGCTGGTGAGCGTACCTTGTTCCCGGTGACGCACCACACCGCCTTCAGCTGCAGCGGCAACTCGCGGTTCTTGGGCGGGCGAATGCGGAACCGCATCAGCTCGATGTAGCACGCGTCCGGGGGCTTGAACCTGCACAACGACCGTTAGCGCTCAGTTTGACGTTTCAAAGTCTTTGGTAAAATTGTAAATTTTTTTCCTTGTCTTGTGTAACGCCCGGTTTAGTGTGCCAAATATTACATAAAAAAGTAATTTTAACGCATAAATTGATTTAGATATTTGAGTAATATACGATTAAGTTGGCCACATCTTTGTAATGTGGGTGTCAATATTTTTGGTGGCACATAGGTATATTATGTATTGTCAAAAAACAATACAATATAACAAATCTTTGTTATTAGACTTATTGGCAAGCATCGTTCATTGCATTTCAATGCGTTAAGGTGGTAATTAGGTAGGGACAAACAAATGTGTGATTATTATGAACTCTGTTGAGAAGTGTTGAGTTCATCTATATTGAGATTGGAGGGCGTCATTGTTCTGCTAATGCAAACTCTGCCTTTTTCAAGATTACACAAGCACTGCAATCGGTGATAATCATGATAATCATATAATAATATTAATAATCCAAATAATTTATACAACACGTTTTTTAAGAAATGGATGTATTTAATTAAATTTTTACACCTAAATCGATCATGGTCTCCAATGGTCAATAATTAAGTGACTGGGCAACAGTGAGAATATATAAAAACAGAAAAAATTGTACGATTTTTATGCTGTAAAACAATATAATTTTAATGAGGAGTTTAAAGAAAAAATCAAAAAATATTCAAAGATTTTTAAAAATGTTTGTCGTGAAGCAAAAGCGCGTTATTTGAGTTCTAAAATATTTAATTTAAATATTTACCGGGCACGTATATAACAATCAAATCGTAGCCCTTTCAAAGTGACTGGAACGAAGTGTTTTCTTTTAAAACTTGCAATACACTAATACTAGGTGATTTTAATGGGCATCACCCCAGCTGGTCCTGTAAGACTGATTCAACAGGTCGTTATATTTTTGACTCGTTGGTAGATTATAACTATGTATCACTGAATAATGGCAGAGTTACGCGTTCTAAATATGTAAATGGGATTTTGCAGGAGTCTTCCCCCGATATTTCTATAGCATCATCTGATATTGCTTTACACTTCGATTGGAAGGTTACTAATGAGTCACTGGGCAGTGACCATTTGATGATTATGATAGGTGTCTCTTATCAAATTAATAGTCCTCAATTTAATAAGAAAAGAAACTATAAAAAGGCAGATTGGGAGGGATACAAGAAATATATTGAGTTTCAACTTAGTAATTTTGAAATATTTTACGAAGATCCACAAACGACTTATGATTTATTCCTTAACTCTATTAATGAAGCAGCTGATGCTCATATCCCTTTTTATAAAATTAGTCAAAATCCTTCACAGCGTTTTATCCCAAAACATTATTGGAATCCCGATTTATCGAAAGCGGTGCGGAAAGACGGCTTGCTCTTACATTATTCAGAAAAAATCCCACCCCTAATAATTTAGCTACATTAAATGATAAGATAAGAGATGCACAACGACTTATAAGAAATGCTAAACGTAAATCCTATTCTGATTTCTGTTCCTCGATAGATGAGACGACGTCGGTAACTGAGATGTGGCGTAAGATGAAATGGTTGAAAGGTTATAGATCAACTAATAATTATGTCGACGAAACAATGGCAAATAAGCTGTTACATAACTTGACTCCTGACTTTGTTGGACCAAAATATCCCACTTTTGCATCTCGTAATATCCAAATCGAATCTCCCTTCTCGCTGTGTGAACTACAAAGCTGTATTAAATCAAAAGACACATCACCTGGTGTTGACCTTATTTCTTACTCAATGATCAAACGTCTTCCAGGCAACGCATTTAACATCCTTCTTGCATTATTCAATCTGTTCTATTCATTAAGTTTTGTACCCTCCCAATGGCGTGAAATACGTATTATACCAATACCTAAGCCAGGGCGTGACCCCTCATCTGAATCGGCATTACGACCTCTCTTATGTCTTGTTTTTGTAAAATTTTTCATAGTATGATAACGAAAAGATTGGAGTGGTTTATGGAAAATCGAAACTTGTTTTATGAAGAGACCACAGGATTTAGGAAAACTAAATCATGTCTTGATAATCTTTTAGTAATTTAGTATCTAGAATACAGTTAGGTTTCTCGAAAGATCAAATAACTTTAGGTTGCTTTATTGATATAGAAAATGCTTACAACAATATAGACATTACCGTATTGCTTTCTAACTTGGACAGATTGGGTGTTGGGTCTAAAATCTGTAAATACCTGTGGACATTTTTGAAGGAGAGGTATTTAAGTGTACAAGTTGAAAATGTAATTTTATCTAGGTGTACAGGGCGCGGTATAGCCCAAGGAGATCCGTTATCTCCTTTGCTGTTTAACATTGCAACTCTTCATATTTGTAAGGAGATTACTAACGTAGTGATTTCGCAGTATGCTGATGACTACGCACTGTACTACATAACACGTAAAAATATTTCTGATGCATCAAAAGAATTACAATCGGCGTTAAACAAAATGTATGAGATGCTAATTGATTTAGGCTTAGATATATCACCTGTTAAAACGAAGGTTTGTATTTTTAAAAAAGGTGTTTGCCGACAGCCGATTGTACTTAATTTAAATAATAACCCAATAGACGTAGTTATTGCCGTAAAATATCTGGGGATGTGGTTGGACCGTTCATTGAAATGGAATAAACATATTGCGGAGTTGTTAATCAAACTTTCTAAATATTTAAATATTTTTAAATTATTGGCAGGGTCTGGATGGGGAGTACATCCCAAACATCTACGTAAATTATATATTGCTATTATTAGGAGTCGACTTGATAATGGATGTTTTTTATATAATAATTGTAGTAAAACTTTAATTTATAAGCTCGATAAAATTCAAAACCAATCTCTAAGAGTCATTGGAGGATTTATTAAAACAACTCCCATACATGCAATGGAAAGTGAAGTATGTCTCCCTCCATTGAATGTACGGAGAATGTATTTAGCAGGTAAATTTATGTTGAAAGCAAAGTCTCGCACTAATAACATTACCATTAATCTTATAAATGAGTTATCTCAATATCAAAACGATAGGTTCTGGCGCAATAAAAAGAAACCATTACTGTTAACTTCGTACGAGTATCTTGCTGACACAAGCGTTCATACGTGCCACCAATAAGAGATGTTTTCTATGAACACTTGGGTAAGCGCACTTGATTTAAGTAATATAATTTGTTTAAACGTTCCAAACTTTTCCAGACCAAAACGTAGTTATCATTCGTATAGTTTAAAATTAATTTGTGTAAATTATATTAACCAGCAGTATAGTAATTTTTATAAATTATTTACAGACGGATCCAAAACCAGAGATGGAATTGGTGCAGCTTTTTTTGACCCACAATGTAATCTTAGTCAACAATTTAAAATCAATACAGATATATGCATAATGGAAGCAGAGCTTATCGCTATTAGCGAAGCTCTCTCATACGTAACTTCATTGGAGGGGTACGATGACGTGGTGGTGTTTACCGACTCAAGAAGTGCGCTTCAGCATTTGGCTCGGTGTATCTCGGATATCAGAGGCTCACCGACAGCCTATTCAGTTCTTAAAACTATTATTGAATTGACATCTAGATACAGATCGTTTAAGTTGCAATGGATTCCCTCTCACTGTGGTAGGTATTAATTTCAATGAACAAGTTGATTACTTAGCAGCACAAGCTACGACTGACGGAATAGAATATACCATATTACCGTATTATACTGATTGTATCTATTTGATAAAGAGGCAGTGTTACGATCTTTGGAAAGAATATTTTGATTTATGTTCAAAAGAAATAGGTATTTGGTATAAAACCGTCCAACCGCAACCCCTTAGAATCCCATGGATTGATAATCATAATATATCTAGAAGAGCCGCAGTAGTGACTATGAGGCTTCGTTCAGGTCATATTCCATCGAAGACATTTGCTTTTCTTATGGGTAAAGTCCCGTCACCGAACTGTGACCTCTGCGGTGTACCGGATGACTTAATGCATGTCTTGATGGAGTGTGCCCTTAACGAGGCATATCGATCTAATAATTGTAAACAATTTCTGAAAGAATCTGCTGATTGCAACATTATATTGTCAAATCCACTTTCAGTTCAAATTAAATATTTAGTTATGCTTTATGAGTTGAAGTTCAACTCAGATCATTGATGGTCTCAGTTGAGCTTTAATTCAATAGATTATCTACCTATTTGTTTCGTTAGTACCTAATGTATTTTTGTTGTAACAACTGAGCGACATAATTGCCATTGTGATTAAGCTCATTAATAAAGGAAAAAAAAACAAAAAAAATCGTAGCCCTCAATTCTTAATAACATACGTTGCAAGCGTGCTGGGCAGAAATCAATGGTTTTTTAACTATACTTTCTGTTGGAGATGGAGATTGAAAACCTACCCAGTAATCGCGCCCTAAACTGCCAATAAGGACACAACACGATGACGCCAAAGTGCGTGCTGATTGGTCCAAATATTGTTCCCATACCCCGCTATCCTTGTCTCTGTAGATTCATGAACGATTACACTCGCCATTTTGTTATACACATGAGCATTGCATTTTTAATTAATAAAATTCCCAATCCATCCAGTCAGTAAATACATACTATTGTTGTGTAGCTATCACGCCGCTACACTTTCTAAAGGTTTGTGATCCGATTCCACAATAACCCTTTTCTGACCATAGACGTACTGGTGGAAACGCTCACATGCGAATACAATAGCCAACATCTCTTTTTCCACCTGCGCGAATCTTTTCTATGCGTCAGTGAGCGTGCGCGAGGCATATCTGACATAGACTGGGCGGCCACCTTGCAGCGCATCGCGCGACGCGTCTACCGATAGCACCACGGGGCGCGCGGGGTCGTACACCGCTAACACGCCCACGCTTGTCACTGCTTCCTTCAGCTAGTCAAACGCGGTGCTCTCACTCTCCACTTGCTGGAGAAATGTTGCTTTCATTTTTTCCAAGCATCGGACCGACCTGTAACCCCCCCCCCAACAACCCTGACCCCCCCCCCCTATATCACACGATACCCCTCCCCTATACCCCCTGATGAAATTTACATAGCTTCTAACCCAGACAATAATCTAATTAAACATATATAATATAGTAAGTTAAACAAATCGCTGCCAATACAAACATCAAACGTGAAGGTTATTTTGTCTTTAGTTTAATATAATCCTAAGCCAATCATTTCCTAAAATGCAATACTGATGCCAACCTGTTCGTAGCTCTTCTTTAGAATAAATAGAACGTAATGGAAAGTATTTGTTAATGCCTCCTATCCCATAATATGACCTAAATTAAATTGATTATTAGACTATTATCGAACCCACCGTCCCTGATGCGTTTTCTACCAGACATTTCTACATCCCTAGAAGTTCCTAGCTAGATGCATGTTTAGTCAAAGCAAGAAGTCCCGGCTTTAATTTATTTTTAAACCGTGTCAGTAGGTGATTACTGACAAGCTAGCTAAACTAAAAGAAAACTGCGAGTAGGCTGCTTGACTTGTCCTATCTAAGCCTGCCGTAAGGGTACGTCATCTCTAGACCGAAGTCAAGGGAAAATAATCGGTAACCCCTAACAAGACGAATGAAGACCGTTCCTGCGGCCGCTCTGAGACTGTTAGGATAGCACCAATTTGACTTGGCTGATGACCCACTTCGACTGGCCTAGGTCCCAGAAGCAAAACGCCCGCATAAGAAAATGAGCTATGTCCGATCTCCATTTAAGGAGTAAAATCGAACCCCTGAGGTTACTCCAACACCTCGGGCCTACCTAAGGGAACAAAAGGCCAATCCTTAGTTGTCACCGTTAGGTATCCGGATCAACCCCATGAGCCTTGCCACGGTAAGAAGACTGTCCCTACTACTCAATCCCCAACATTAACTATCTTAATAAAAAAGCACCCCACCATTCAAAATATTTATTCCCAAACCAATATGTATATGGAATCTAAATTCCACTTACTGTATTTCAGGAACAATCACTTTAACCGTCACTAAATTATCCAACCCACAAAATAAAATAAATCTGGGCTTCTAAAATTATCCATCCAAAATTCACGCCATTTAAACTTCAATGTAAATAACACGGATATCCAACAATTACTTTTAAATTAACACAAATAATTTACTCTGTTAGGATCGGATCCACTTCAATACATTTTTGCACGAATGTGATTACCAAACATTAACACAAGAACAATAATTAAAAATGGCGGTATGTAGAAGTCAACAAGTACCTTGGTATTCTCTGTGTGTCGAAGAAGCTGCGAGCGAGAAATGAACGAGAAAAAAGCGAGAAAAGAGAAAGAAAAGAGGACGAGCGCAGCCGCTCCGACGTATTTAAGGCCTTTCTTCCCTTCCCCCCGTTCCTCAACCCTTGAACCCCAGTCTGCGACCTCTAGCGACCAGTAGTGAAAACTATCTCCATAGATGATAAATTATTTTATACAAACACTAAATTTATTCAAAAGTAAACAAATGGTTTCATGAATTCTTAGAAAAAAAAATGCACGATAATTATTTTCTATTAATAATATTATTATTTTGTAAGATCACGAAGTCTCATATTAAACCCCCCCCCCCCCCCCCCCCGAATTTATGATAGCATAGTCAATATTCCGGTATATCCAGTTTCACACCAACCTACAAGACATCACCTTCCGCCTGCATACCCAATGGCGTGTAGTGAAACTTATTCCATAGACAATTTACTAGTCTGTCGATCCTTTACCCAATACAGTGGACCCCTTACCGGCAAGTAGCGGAACTATTTCCATAGACTACAAATCATTTTGTACAATTCCCACGTCACTTCATCCAACAGCTATTATCATCTATCGGCATGATAGTATGTCAACTTCCAATTTATCACGATCAATCACCTCATACAATAGATGAGTAATTCAAGAGATGGCGCTAGGCGTTATAATATATTGAAGCTTTTTTTTTAATTCCAGATTGATTTAAATACGTGATGACTGAATGAACAAGTAGTCTATTCAATAATATTAATATATTAAAATATTACGAAGATGAATGTTGACTTCCGAATTTGTTACTGTGGAGGAACCAGGTCAGGTTCAGGTCCGGCCAGTTATAGACCGACTGGCCCACCGGCGCCGTCCATATTTAATTCGGATGGCGGTCGCGTCTGGTCCATTGTACCTAAATCACTAAAATACGCGTGATAATCGCTCCAAAACCAATAGGTATCCAATATTACTCACACCCCTGGTGGGTAACCAGGGGTGGGTAAAACATTATAATTTCTGAAATTTAGATAGTTGTGATTGAATGAAACGCCTCGAGTGCTAGGCAACAACTGATTTATTTTAGTACCCACATATTATAATTAAGTACACCCACAACAAGTATGAATCCCGTGGTTAGTTTCAGATTGAACTAAAATCGATCTAATGCGCTTCCATAATAATGATATTCCTGAAATTGTGAATTTGTATAATGGTGCACATTACTTGATGATCTGCGAGGCGGTGAACTCCTCAGGCTGGACGCAGGCGTGGAACTCAGGGTTCTCGACGCGTATCCACTCCTCCGTGACAACGGGGATGATGTCGTGGCGGCCCACCACCTCCCTGCCCTGACGCCGCAGATCGTTCACGCCCAGCTCCACGTCGGGCATGCCTGCGCATACGATAAGGTTGCTTACTTGTGATTACTATTATTTAGCTGTTTCTGCAGAGCAAAAGCCTCCCTCCCATTCTTCCAGTGTTTGCCAGTTAACGCTGTGAATGCCGTGTACTTAGTTGGAACATGTCCGGCCCAGTTCCACTTTAGTCTGGCAGCTTGACCATCTCCCGGCCTACCACGTCTGCGATCTGAGTTTTGGAGCGCAGTAGTTCAGACTGTTCCGCACGCGTTTGACAGTTTTGCTCCAATGATACTGCGTTCCTTAATATTTGTACGTAGTTTATGATTTATCTGTTGTTATACCAAATAATACTAACTATTATACGATTAAAACGACAATCCTTTGTAATCCAGCCAGGCTTATTACCCGAGTCTGATTTATCTACTAAGATAGTAATTGCTGCTAAAAGAGTTGTGTAGAGAGAGTACAATAATGAAAACTCTCTACTCTAACCTTACAAGGTAGATGCAACAAAATGACAAACAAATAAATGTATGGGTGGTCTTATCACTAAAGAAAGCCATCCCTTCTGAAAAATCTTTGGATGGAGAGGAGTATCTATAGAGTCGTGTCTAATAGACTCTATAGATAGGTACTCCTCTCCAAGGTATGGCTTTCTTTAGTGATAAGACCAAAATACATTTATTTGTTTCTCATTTTGTTGCATCTACCTTGTAAGGTTAGAGTAGAGGGTTTTCATTATAGAATTCTGTCGATAGTTTCTATTTCAGTTCTGTTTCACTAATGATTTTATTTCAGTTAGTGATTTTATGACTTGTAATAATATTGAATATTCGTTAATATTTTTTCATAGTTACGAGTAATAGTCAATTTAATTAATTTGTGACATGTATGTACTATATTATCCTTAGTAGTATTATTCTAAATAATTTTTATTTTATATTCTTTGATGATTATTTTTCAGTTGACTTTTTTTGACATATTTAGTTATAAGTACTTTTTGTTTTGTGTTATTTTATTATTTTGGACATGTACTTATGTGATAATTTTAAATACTGTAATTTGTAAATATGATGCAATTTCAAACACGTTTACCTGATTGTTACTGAATAAATAAATGAAATAAAATGACAGTTTCTGTTCGAGAGGACTTACCGCTGAGGAAGCCAATGAAGAAAACCCTGACGCGTGCGATCTGCTTGAGCACGGAGCCCTCCGCGTCCTGCTCCACGTAGAGCTCGTCCACCGCTGTTATTTGCACCTGTCCCAAATAACACAACACTTGCTTCATAAATCTAATCAAATGCTTGCCATAACTAAGATCATATCTTATATATTTCTCCATATCATATTGCTTGTTACCGCACTCCGTATCTTCGTAATTTTCGCTCCATCCAAAGATTGCCTGAAAAAGATCGCTTTCAGCGATAAGGTCATCCATTGTATTGCTTTATTTATTCTAGCCTAGTACTTATTTTTATATTATTTCTATTTGTGTGGTAATTCAATAAAGAGTTATCTATCTATCTATCTTGTTTGTGGTGCAATATAGAGTATATCTATCTTTATCATAAATATGGGACTTATCACGTACCGTTTTATCGGTGTTTCGACCGACAATTTACTTCGTAACTTTCTGGGCGCCACTAATAATCATCTTATAGCTTTACCTCTACATCAGTCAGTCTACGAATGAAACGGCTGCATATTGTACATAACAGGTATGTAGCGAAACTATATAATGCTTTCTAGTTCGACTACGGAACCCTAATAATATCATACCCTCGCGGCCTCGGGACTAAGATAGGTAGGTACATACAAACATCAATATGTCCAAGTTGATTTGGAGATCTCGCTTCGCTAGATCATTAAATGTAATCACAGCCGCTTTTAATTAACATTACGCTTGGTCGTGGGTGGACCTTTCGTGCTATTGCAAAGATTAATCATAGTTAATATGTGGTATAATTTTACCTCTTCCATCTTGTAAGTGAGCGCGCGGTCGCGGTGCGCGGAGAGGCGGAAGAGAGCCTCCTCCACGCAGCACGAGAACTGCTTCACATCTTCAAAGTTGAGCGAGCCGATCTTGAACAGCTGTGACACCTACCATACAAAATAATGCCTTAAAATTACGTCGTATAACTTTGGAAATAAATGGATCTAACTTCCTTGGGAATAAGATTGCAGTTCAAACCAGCCTGTCTGTACAACCAAAGTTGCAAGAGTTATTCCTACGGTGATTAATGGAGTACCTAGAGCTTTTTGTAAAGAGTCCAACAACGAAGTTGCTCTACTATTTACTGTGCCAACAGAGACTGCTATGACTATTGTATTTCACTCGCAAATTGGCTATGTTCCAGGTAAAATTGTAATTTGCCATCTGTGGCAAAGACCTCTCCGTCATTATACCAAATATGCACTACCTAAGTATATTATCTGTTTGTCCGCATTACACAAAGGTTAACTGGAAGAGAATACTATCTAGCATTAAGTTCGCCTATGTACAGATTATTTTTATTTTGTGCAATAAAGAATTTTTCATTCATTCATTTTCATTCATTATAAGGGAGATGGATTCAATCCCAAGATTCGACCCCAACAAATGCCAATCCGATATGGCAATTTATTGTGGTTTTTAGAGAATGGTCGTACCTGTGGAGCATGTTCAACGGGCAGGCCTAGCTTGCGCAGATCGCTGCCGAACTCCTTCACCCCCTGGTAGTCTCCCTGGATAGCGTACGCCGCGAACTGCGACAGCTTGTTCGTAATACGCTCAGCCTTCGTCACCTGGCCGGGCCTGTAAGTTGCAAACTAAATATTATGATCATGATAACACAATATTAGTAAATAATTGGTCAAGCGCGAGTCAGTCCAAGCACAATCAAGGCTGTATCATAATTCATTTAAAATACACAGGAGTACAAATAAGTTTCCGCCGTTTGACAAAAGATGGCCCCAAGATGACATTGATGTTCATGTAAACCATATCATCAATCCCTAAAGCCTTTACGTTATGCTTGTTCCTAATGCGAACTTGTATCCCATTTAAGAATCATGCATCTTATATTTTTTTGTATAAATAATTAATTAGATCTCAGTTAGAATATGCTACTTCGATATGGAACCCACACTACGCTAAATATAAGGATCAGATAGAATCGTGCAACGTAAGTTTGTGCGTTCAGTGCCTATCGCTGCTTTCGTTCTAAGTCCTCTTACGACGTTCTCCTAAATAAATACTCACTGCCAACTCTTAAGATGAGAAGACTGCCCTTGATCAAATGTTACTTTATAAGATATGTCATCATGGATTCGACTTTAGTAATCTTGTAAACCAAATTTACTTACCCTCGAGAGACTCGCAAGCGTAATTTGTTTGCGCTTATTCCCTGCAAAACTAACGCTGGATCATGAAACAACATAATTATCTCTTTACTGGTAGGTATCGAATTGTTTGTAACCTCACCCGGCTCTTTCAGAAAGAGTGTATCTGATCTCATAATGTCAGTAAAAGTTAAAATTTGATTCTTGTATGTAGGATGTAACCTACAGATATTATTTGTCTTTTTTCATAGGCATGCATTAGCACTTTTTATGCCTTTGTAATTTGTCAACCCAATTTGTGGAGACCGATGATGACTATACATAGGCAAAGAACCTTATTTAGTATTAGTACTAGCTGTTGCCCGCGTCTTCGTACGCGTTACACTTCTAAATGTGTAGGAAACCTAGAAATAAAGCTAAACTCGCTGTTGCAACTTGAATTGACACCCCATTTTTATCCCATGGGAACTAATTTATTGGATAAAAAGTAGCCTATGTGTTAATCCAGGTTATAATCTACGTACCTATATACCAAATTTCATCGAAATCGGTTCCGCCTTTACGACGTGATTGAGTAACAAACAAGTAAACATACCTAAATAAATAAATAAATAAATATTGCTGAACATTTCACACAGCGCTATCTAGCCCCAAACTAAGCAGAGCTTGTACTATGGGAACCAGATAACTGATAGAATACTTAAATACTTTTTTTTTTGTAAATACATACTTATAATATATAGAAAAACAACCAGACCGCAAACAAATATATGTAGATCATGCAAACATTTGTTCCGCGGCGGGAATCGAACCCGCTACCTCCTGCGTCTCAGCCGGCTATTAGCCCACTGCACCACGGAGGTCGTCATCCTACCTACATCCAAACTTTCACATCACACTTATACTATAAATGTGAGAGTTTGGATGTTTGTTTATTTATTTGTTTGATTGTTTGTTAGTTAATCACGTCGTAACGGCTGAAACGATTTCGATGAAATTTGGTATATACGTAGATTACCTGGATTACCACATAGGCTACATTTTATCTCATAAATCAGTTCCCATAGGATAAAAATGGGGTGACAAGTCAAGTTGCAAGAGCGAGTTTAACTTTATTTATAGGTTACCTACACATTTAGTTGTGTAACGCGTACGAAGTCGCGAGCAACAGCTAGTTTATCATATTAGTGTAATGTAAAAAAATTGCGAAAAACAATACACACTAAATTAAACTTCTAAGACAAACTAAAAGAAAACTATTTTCTTCTGACCAAAATTTTCTAGTCCTTACCATTTCAAATTTCGAACTCTTACGTCCCTATGAGGCCGTGTCCTAAAAGTGCATAACCTCTATAAGCTCAGAAATCTTCAAATGAGGTACTAATATAGTACGGTGACTATCGAGACATTCCTATTTTAAAGAGGATTTGCATATGTTTTTAAGTGAGTTCAACCTTTTTTGAATAAAATCGGATTGAGTTTTCAAACATGGTGTCAAAATAAATAGTAGGGTAATTCCGGAGGAGATGGCCCTAGTAAATTTAAGACTCTATTGTGAAGGAATTATGATGAATAAAACATTGAATTAATATAGAACATAAGCTTTATTTATTACTCTTATCAAACATTAACGATAAATCACCTTAAAGAACTTTTTCTTTTTCATCATCTTTCAATTTTCATTTTTTTAAAATGCTCTTCAGATGTCAAAATAATACTTACTTGTTTGGCTCGTTTCCGAACCTCGTTTAGTTTTACAGGCAGTGGAGATACTTCGTTCAGTAATCTAGTCGGTGATGGTTGGTCCACCGTCTGAAGGGATGTACTTGGGCCTGAATCTGACACTGATTGGACCTGCGATGCATGTCCGATGTTTCTTTCAATAGGTTGCTCAATGTTCTCACTAAAGGCGTACTCCGGAATGGCTCCTGGGTTTAGTGGGACAACTACTGCTGCCCTGAATCCTGATATTGCATTTCCACTTGTCGCTGATTTTCTCCAGGCTTGGTTAAATAAGAAGCCAAATTGTTATCTTGTTAGATGGCGTCCAGGGTGCTGTTTCATCCATAACCTGCAGGATTCATAGAAGAAAGTTTTAAGAGACTAGAAAACAGCCATAGCTTCGTCCAGCAACCGCCTTCCGTAGATATTTGTTTTTAAAAGGTCTTTATTAAACATAAATGTTATGAGCGTATTACAGCTAAACACAATTTAGTATAATAATATCTTGATTTGAAATAACTCAGCAGGCTATAGCACTTTTATAAATTAAACAAAAAAAAACGTATAAAGGTCCTTAGGTATTGGTTAGGCATCTATAGAAAATATTTAATTTTAAAAAAATATTTAAATCAGGCCATTAAATTTTATGGCTATCTCTCCCGTAAATACCGTGGCCATCTTTCCCGATACCGGTGCAGTCCGGGTGAGATGGCCACATTACTTAATAAACGCAACTTCTCAATTTTATAGTTAATTTTGAGGTTAGAACACGAGAAAGTTTTTTACTTCACAAAGAAAGCATTAATACGGACAAAACTTTCAAAACTTTTTTGTGACCATATAATATTGCAACCCCTTAGTTTAAATCGAACGTGTTACTACAATACAAAGTCAAATTACTCACCTTTCCATAATTTTTTCGCCAAAAAATCCACTATCACTTGTTGCCCGTGCAGAAACGAATCGAACTAAATTAAAGTAGTCTATGAATTATTACTTGACTTATTTTCTATTGGCCATCTCACCCGTACGGCCATCTCCCCCGGAATTACCCTAATTTAAATCAAAAGCACTAAGGAGTATTGATATCAACCTCGAAGCAAATCACCGCGAAAATAACTTTCTACACCTTTTTAACCCCGTTAGGGGATGAATTTCTATAAAATACGAAACACATCTTCCATCAATTCTGTTAAAAAAGGTATATACAAAATTTGAAGTAGATTGGACCAAGGAATCACGTTGTCCCATACAAACTTTGCCCCCCTTTTTCACCCCCTTACGGGTAGAATTTCGGAAAATCCTTTCTTATCGGATGCCTACGTCATACAAAGAATACACCCTCCAAGTTTCAGGTCTCTACGATCAGCGGTTTAAGCTGTGCGTTGATCCGTCAATCAGTCATTCAAGACAAAGCCTTTTATATATTTATAGATTAAGTAACCTAATTGTATAATTGTTTGTTAATAAAGAAAAATAAAATCCGGTGTTGAAATTGTCAGATTAAAAACATTATATAGTAAGTTTGGACATGGTAACAACATATTCTTGAACTACATTAGTGACTCCATATCAGAATCTCATCTTTTTTTCTTGCGAAAATGTCATGTTTTGTGCCGAATAAGCGTCATTTGCGGGAACTTTTAATTAACTTCTGTAATTTGAAGAAATCTGGAGCTGAGGCGCATCGATTGCTTATAGAAGCATATTATGAGGCTGCTTTAAGTGAGAGAAGTTGTCGTGAGTGGGTTCTAATGTTTAAAAATGAACATAGTGTAAGTATTTGGTGTATCAGCTTGGTGTCGTGTATTATGAGTCAAACCGAGCGAAACCATTACTGGAGCTCTTTACAGAACACAAATAATGAGATTAAACCGAGCATTCGAGGAAAAACGCATTCATTGGTACTCCAGACGCGACAAGATTATTCTCCTACATGATAATGTTCGTCCGCATGTTGCGACGCCGCCGGTCAAAACGTAAGTATTGGGAAACACTTAATTGGGAACCCGCTGTATTCACCAGACATTGGCCCTTCCGATTATCAGTTGTGGCCTGAGCAACGCTCTACATCATATGAGGACACCAAAAATTGGGTCGTTTCATAGATAGGCTTAAAGATGATAAAGATTCCGACGTGGTATCCGATTGCTGCCAAAAAGATGGGAAAAAGGCTAGTGATGGTGGTAATGTACCGTTCTTTCGCAATAAATTCCTAATTTTTCATAAAAAACCGGTGGAAACTTATTTGTACTCCTGATACAAAGTTAATTTTGCAGTTGATTTTGACCTATACATGTAACTATTTAGTACAGCGATTTGGCCAGTTTGAAACTATATATATTATAACGCAAACGGACTCATGTATCGATAAAATACCTGACTCCAGGGCGCTCCTTGTAGAACACATACTGCAGCTTTACAGTAAAGATCTTGCCGAACTGGTCGAACTGCTGCGCGCCCACCTCCGACACGGAGTAGCACGCCTGCAACGGCAGCTCCTGGAAGGGCTCCTTGTCGCCCGCCGCGTTGAACAACTGCACCACCGGGTTGTCTCCTTGTAACGTCAGCCGAACAAAGATCTTTTTCCAGAATCTGGATTTAATAAATAAATATTGCTAGACATTTCACACAGCGTTATTTAGCCCCAAACTAAGCAGAGCTTGTACTATGGGAACCAGATAACTGATAGAATACTTATACAGAGTGTTTTTTTAACTGGGACACCCAGGTTACGGCAGCACCCATAACCAGATACAGGTGTATCATTATATATCATATTCATGTGTATTACCTATTACTTCTTTAACGTGCAATTAGAATCTAATAAAATGTTAGTTGGAGGAATTTTTCTTTGTCCTGTTGTATGAGAATACATTTTATCAAATTTGACTAACTTCCGCTGCTCAGATTTTTTTCATTGTATATAATAAAATGATCCTTACAAAGAACTGCATCGATCGCCATCAAAATAAAATTTTACCAACTTGATTCATTTTAAGGCGCTACTCACGCTTGACCAAAAAAATTTTAATGCCAAAATATTTTTCTCCAAAAAGGAGCTGATGTTTCAAAAGAAACTACACCTGTATCTCCTCTGGTTATGGGTGCCCCCGTACTGTCCCAGTTAAAACAACACACTGTACATTTTTTTTGTAAATACATACTTATAATATATAGAGAAAGAACTTGACACAGAACAAATATCTGTAGATCGTGCAAACATTTGTTCCGCAGCGGGGATCGAACCTGCTACCTCCTGCGCCTCAGCCGGTTATTCGGCCACTGCACCACGGAGGTCGTCATTATGAAATTAATTATGAATTGTTATTATGAATTGAATTGTTATTATGAATTGAATTGTTATCATGTTTTTTTATTCGGTCCGCTGTGTCTGTGATAACATCAGGTAAGTATGTGCTGGCGATGATACCTCTGTCCCGTAATCTTCTTCTTGTTAGGCTGTCGTAGATGCATCTCCCAGCCAGGGCCGCTGTACGTGGTGCGCGGGAAGTCCTCGAGCGGCTGCGACACGTCATCGTCGAACAACGGCGTCGGGGGAGTCTCACTGCCGCTGGCACGACGAGGCTCCTCTGCTGCACATAAACGTGTGCATTTTAACACATAACTAGTATTATTATTTATATTTTTATAGTGTTATCTGAAACGTTACGGACAATTCCAACATTAAAAACCATTTTTTGAGATTGTTGATTTTGATATGATTTTAAAAATCTTAAATCTTAATATAAACTGCAACGTTTGGCATTGAGCAGCTCAAAAAACTGTCTAAGTTTTCGTGTAGATGGAGCTAACGGCGTTTTAGTCGTAATATAAATCATCTTACTAATTTCGACTCTGACGTGACAAGAGGAAGATTGCGGGTTCAAGACCTGTCTAGGATTGACAATTTTAAAGATGGTTTAAAAAAATACTTTAATACATACCCCATACTTCGTGTTGGGTTATTCCCGCTGGTCCCCTGTCCAAAAACTCCAGGAAGACCGTATCTCGGGAGCTAGATGTTCTAGGCTAGCGTATATTGATAATATTGAATATTGGCAATGCCACGATCAATCAGGATGGTGATGTAGCTAATGCGTTCGAAGACTTTTTTATCGACATTCCAGTCTCTACCACAAAATCCTTAAACTCCTCTCCCATAGTCGCAGAGTCATTGTTAAAAGAAAACTTACCGGAATGCAAAACACAATTCAAATTTGATTATGTAAATAGTCATGACATTATAAAAGCTTTCAAATTGATAAATGTTAAGAAAACCACGGACCTCTGGGGCATCTCTGTTAGCGTCGTGAAAACATTGATTGACATAATTGCTCCTGAACTAGCTTTAATATTCAATGAGTGTATTGATTGTGGTGTATTTCCTGATTTAATGAAACACAGTAAAATAACTCCACTTTTCAAATCAGGCACTAGTTCTGATCCTGGTAATTTTAGACCAATCTCAGTACTTCCGACATTTAGTAAAATATTTGAAAAACTAATTTTAAATCAACTGCTTAGACATTTCAATTCACATAATTTACTGCATCATAAACAATTCGGATTTACCAGGGGTCGCTCAACCACTGATGCTGGTATTGAGTTAATATCGCACATATTTGATGCCTGGGAGAAGTCTCATGACGCTTTAGGTGTTTTTTGTGATTTGTCCAAGGCATTTGATTGCGTAGACCATGACACATTGATCAGGAAACTACACCATTATGGCATTAGGAGCGTTGCTCTAGACTTTCTCACTTCTTATTTAAGTGGCAGAGTGCAAAGAGTTGACGTGAATGGGAAGCGTTCTCCGGGGTCTCTGGTTAAAATGGGTGTACCACAGGGAGCAATTCTGGGACCATTTTTGTTTTTAGTATATATTAATGATCTTCCCCATCTTGTAAGGGAAGATCATGAGGTTGTATTGTTTGCAGACGACACGTCACTTTTATTTAAATTAAAACGACGACAAACCGATTTTGACGATGTAAACAATGCAATCTCTAAGGTGGTAAAATGGTTCAATGTAAACAATCTACTTCTAAATGAAAAGAAAACAAAGTGTATTAGATTTATACTACCTAATGTCACACAAGTTAAAGCAGATATAAAAATCAAAGACGAGGAGTTGGCTCTTGTGGACACCACCGTATTCTTAGGTATAACCCTAGATAATAAGCTTCAATGGGGCCCTCACATTGATGGGTTGTCGAAGAGACTTAGTTCTGCGGCATACGCAGTCAAAAAGATCCGTCTTTTTACAGACGTAGACACAGCTAGACTAGTTTACTTCAGCTACTTCCACAGCATTATGTCATACGGTATACTGCTGTGGGGGAGTGCTGCAGATATAAACACCGTTTTTGTGCTGCAGAAGAGGGCTGTTCGTGCAATTTATAATATGGGTTCCAGAGAATCATTACGCAATAAGTTTAAAGAAATAAATATTATGACATTCCCTTGTCAATACATCTATGAAAATCTAATGTATGTTCACAAAAATATTAATTTGTTTAAGAAAAATAGCGATAATCATAATTTTAATACTAGAAATAAAGATAAACTCGCTGTTGCCACTTGTAGACTCCATAAAGTTAGTAAATCGTTTAAAGGGCAAGGTGTACGCTTTTATAACAAACTCCCAAGGGATGTACAAAAATTGACAATTAACAAATTTAAAAACGTAATTAAACAAAATCTTTATAAAAGAGCCTACTATAAAATATTCGATTATTTAGATGATAGAGAAGCTTGGGATTGAAATTGCTCCAACTCGTTCAAAATGTTACAATTTAGACGTAATTTATGTTCTGTATTATGTATTGTAAAAGGATCATTAAAAAAACAACCAACCTTGTTTCTTGCCTTTCTTTCCTGGCTTGGTCGCGAAGGAACAGGCAGTAAAATTGACGTTTCAAAGTGATCCTTGTGATTTTAATGAATAAAAATATTTGAATTTGAATTTGAATTTGTATGTTTGAAGCTTGACAGCTGTCATTAGAAATAAAGATCTAATTGATACCTACCATTTGTCTCAACTTCTTAAGGCACCGCTAGCCTAGAACGTTTAGTTCCCGAGATACACCTGTTATAAGTTTGACAGCTGTCATCAGAAATTAAGATCTCATTCACCTACCCCAGGAGTTCCCAAACTTTTTCACTTCGCAGCGCACTCACAGGTTTAGTATTTTATCTCGGCGCCCTAGCTAGTATAAATAGGGTTCAGTGATATTAAGTAGATAGGCACAAACATTAAAATATCCACTTTATGAAGCTGAGTTTTTATATTTATATGCAAGAAAACATTTATTATTTATGTGAATCATTATTGTAGAAAATTATTTACATGTCTTATCATTAAAAAAGTCGTCTAATGTGTAGTAACTCTTTTCCATTAGTATATGGTTTAATCTATCTTTAAAGATGTTATCGTTTTCTTGTGCTTTAATTTCTTACTTCACATTGATCTTTGATTGTTCATTTTGTACCCGCGAATGCCTAAGTTTAGTTTCCGGTGAATGGTAAACAGGAGCGCCTCACGGCGCCCCTCTTTCCTGTCTACGGTGCACCAGGGCGCCGCAGCGCACACTTTGGGAGCCCCTGGTCCTACCCCATTTGTACTTGGTAAATAATCCTCACATTATTTACCAAATATCTACTGTGTTATATTAAAAATAAATAATCATTAAAAATAATATTTTAGATGGAACAAATGCTACTAAGAAGCTAGGGGACCAGCAGGAATAACCCTATGTGTTGACTTGGCTTCCAATGAAGCCCTAAGTGTGATGACAAGAACTTACCAAACTGAGTTTCAACTCGTTGTGCTTCAAAGCTGCTCTTGTCAAACGGATTGACCCGAGGAGATTCTGGCATGGCTTGTGGTCTTGGTGGAGGGGCTAGTACTGGAACCGCTGTCTCTTCACCGCTTGTCTCGCTATCCTTCGGTCTAGAAAATACTCACAGTTACAGTCATACCAAATTCAATGGCTACACGAGGACAAGCGATTAATTGTTAACATGAATCAAACAGAGTAGATACCTGATAAATACAGAAAATATATCATCCGTAGATTCCCGTGAGTCCTGATGATCGAGCCGAGGAGTGGCGACAGGTGGCGGTGGTGGCGGACCCATACTTAGGAAAGTATCGAAAGCTTCTGCCTCAAATCCGGCACCGAACCCCGCGTCTGGCCCAGCATCGTCACCCCATGCACCTGCACATTCAACAACGGTTACAGCTTACTTTAGATTTACTTGAAATGGAACGGAACTTTCCAGACCAGACCGAGTTATATACTTACTGGTATTCATGTGGTTTGCAGAAGTAGAATCGAACTTCGCAGAAAATGCGTCGAATGCATCTTGGGACTCCGGAAATACATCGTGGCCATCTGGAAATGCATCATTGGCATCTGGGAACGCATCTTGAACCATTGTATCTGAAGCATCTCCCCAACTTAAGTCAGTAGTAGCCACGGGTTGGCTTACTCCGAAAATGTTATCGACTGCTCCCTCAGCTGCAAAAGTATCGGCTTGGTTGTCATCGAATGGACTAGACGCCGCGGGCTGACTGATTTCGAAGATGTTCTCGTTACCGGCCACAAAAGTGTCGATTTGAGTATTGTCATCGAATGGACTGGAACTCGAGCCAAATATGTTAGTTTGAACTGCAGTGGCATCTGCAGCAGGTGCAGCACCGAATGCATCGTTATCTATTCCAAACACGTTATTACCTGCCATCATCGTATCTGTATCAGCCGAATCAATGCCGAAAATATTGGCACCTGGACTTGTATACGCTGCTGTAGTTGCATCTATTTCTCCACTCTCGAATGGATTCTTTTCCAACTCCTCTGGGTGTTCTTGGTAACCATCGATTGCAGAATCAGCGGATGGAGAAGTATTCATAACGGGTGTCAATGTAACTTCAGTTGGTGGCTCCGAGCAGTCCATTGGGACTACAGCTTGCTGAGGTGAGGAGCCTGTAGCTGAAGGGAACATTATTTCAGCTGCTGAAACTGGAATATCTGGTGCCACAGTTTCTGTGACATCTTCCCCAAAAGTCAATTCGGAAGCAGTTGCTGTAACTGTATTTACTACATTTGACTCTGCAGCAGTAGAACTGGATGGAGCCTCGGTAGTCGAGTCGGTAGGCATGCTATCCATAATATCATCACTGAGAAAGTCAATTTGCTTCTCCTCTTTTTTCGGCGTCGAGTACAAACTCAGAATGGCTTCCTTGGTCGGTTTAACGACCACAGGAACAGGCGCATCAAATAGGTTGATCTCATCGGTAATCTGAGGTGGAGGCGGGCGCTGTGGCATTTGAGGCAAGGGAGGAGGTGCGGGCCGCGGGGGTGGAGGGCGAGCTACCGGTGGCGGCACCGGAGGTCTTGGCGGGGGACGCATAGGCTTGGCGCGAGTTGTATCACTATTCTCCACTACGGGTGGCGTTTCCTCTTGTGGCTCCAGCTCCAACTCCGGCTCCGGAGTGGGACTCGGAGAGTGGATATCGCGTACGGATACCGGACTTGGCGTGCGAGTTGGAGGGATGCGATCGAGCAGATGTGAGCTGTTGAACTCCATCTGTCCCGTAACACTTAGGATCAAGTTCTGCGTCTCGGGTGGGAGAGGGTGCATCGGTTGCTGTTGGATGAAATCGTTGTCGGGGAAGGCATCCGCGGTAGTGGTTATAAGCTCGAGCTCAGTCGGTTTAACTGGCTGACTTCCGAAAAGATCTAATGTGGCATCCGCTTCAAAACCGGTAAATTGTTTGGCGCTGACACCCGTCGGTTCCGCCGCGCCTCCGAAAATATCCACAGGCACGGTGTCGCCCACTGGAGGTTCGTCAAATCCGAAGTCCGAGAAGGGGTTACTGGTGGCGAATGGATTATCAGCGCTGTCGAAAGTGACTGGCTCTGTGTCGTTGATTATAAACGGATTCAGCTCTTCCGCGGCAACCGATGCTATCGGCTCATTCATACTTAAGAATGGATTGAACGCCATTGTAAAATCTATTATTGTCCTAGTGCCCTAAAAATTCTGATTCTAACAATTTAAGCTCTGTTCTTCCCGGATTAAGGTCACTAGCAAAAGTCGTGTCAAAAGGATCGAAGTCCTCTTCTGTGCCTGCCTCCTCCTCTTGAATAGGCTCAGGAGTGAGCGCTCTAACCTGGAAAAGATCGTCAGATGGTTCCAAAAGATCTGGTTCTCCTTTAGGCTCTGCGGTCTCTTCACAAGAAAACTCTTTGGCCAATAGTTTTAACTCGATTCGGCCTGGTGTGATATTACTCGCAAACGATGTATCAAAGGGGTCGATTTCGGGTACTTTGATGGGAAGTTGAGGTCCTGTCGGCGTTAGAACTTTAGCTTGTATTTCGTTTTGACCGATGCCGCTATGGAGTAAATCACTTGCCTTTACTTTGATTTGTTTAGATTGCGGGGACTCGGAGTGTCTACGCTTTGTCTGGTAGCTCACTTTTGGTGCTAAATCTTCGTCAGAGTGAGTTCTTGTTAACGTTTCAGTTACAACGTCTGTAGCTTCAGCCTCTTCGTTCAAATCTTCAGTTATAGAAACCTCGCGGGTGTAATAAGGTGTTAATGGCTTGCTATTTTTATTTTTCTGATCTGCCTCTAATAAGTTGTCGTCCACGTCAAAGACAACACTTTTGCTCACCACCAGATTCTCAGGTCTCGATGGACGTCTTTCGATTGGTTTCGTTTCTTCTGCGCGAGGGTCGAAGTCGTCGTCACTAGGGACTCGGTACACAGGTGCAGAGATTGGAGCTGCGCCAATCAACTCTTGCTCCAAAAATTTCAATTCTACTTTTCCGGGTGCCACTATTTTATCAACAATACTTGTATCAAAGGGATCAAAATCAATATCACTATTTATATCAATAGGGTTCAATGGCGAATCACCTAATTGGGTCAAATCGGTAGTGCTACTGCCTAATAAATCAAAAGAAGTTAGTTCCTGATCCTTATTATGGTCAATTATATCGTCAGATGTTATAGACTCACGTATGCCAGAGGGATCCGTTAAATGAATTCGCACCGATGATTTTCTTCTATTGTTTAATATGAATTGCAGCTCATCAGCACGCGGATCAAACTCGTCGTCGTCTTCAAGTATAACAGCTTCCTTTTTCACTTCGTTCGATTGCAGAGACGGAACAACTGCGTCAGCGAAGCTTGTGTCAAACGGATCGTCCCCGTCAACGTAAGGATCTATATCATCAATCTGATCCTCTACGATACTTGTACTCTCAGCAAATACTGATTCATTTTTATCAGCTTCAAATGCTGACCAAGATTCTTGTAATACTGGCGCAACCTTTATTTCTTTTTTTTCTAATCTAGTTGCTTCAGTGCTAACTTCTAAAGACTCTGTAGCCAATAAAGTGAATTCGTCTATTTCATCATCTGAAATTTTCTCAAAGCCAAACTGTGCAGCAACTTCCTGCTGTTGATGAGCGTTTTGTTGAATCAATGAGGTGTGAAGTGATACACTAAGATCTATCGGAGTTGTGATTGGGATGTCCGAATCAAAGTCTAGTATACTCTTCTCAACAGGTTCTGCGATGGCAGTCGGTGGAGGAGGTGAATCTGTGCTGGCTTCTGTCAACAGAAGATCTCCGGGTATAGCCCGTTTGGATGATCGTTTAGTAGTAACCGTTAAGTTGTCGATGCGACCTGTAAGAACTTCAACAGCGACACCAATGTCTAAGCCCTTTTTTCCCTTCGAGCCTTTGGAGTCCTGTCCTTTGATTAGCGCATCGACGTGCGAAGTATCAAAGATATCGTCGTCCTGGAAGTCCTCGGGAGAATCTGGTACATAGGCGAGTTTCACTTCCCCGCGTTCAACCGCGTCGACGTACGATGTGTCGAAGATATCGTCCTGGTCGTCTTCTTCCGACTCGTCGTCGGTGAGACCGTAGTCGCTCTTGTCACCGTCGTCCGCGTCCGCTGCGGCTTGCGCTAGCTGTGGGAAATCAGCTTCGGTGATTTCAACCACCGGCCGATGCGGCTTCTCTTTAGGAGCCGGTTCAACTTCTTTAGGCCCAGCAGGAACTCTTTGAAAGAACGATGTAGATTTTATACGATCGAGGTCTCCTTGAGTTTTCTTAAGAACAGAGTCGACTCCAGTCGTCAAATCCTTGAATTTTGACCATTCTTCATTTTTCACGGATCCTTCTCCAGCTTCTGCCTGTTGCTGGTGCTCTCTTCTGTACTTCTCAAGTTCTTCTTCGGTGAAAAGCTCCTGCTCTCCCTTGCGTTTGGACTTTTTACCCTTTTTCTTTTTCTTAAGTCCTTTGGGTAGCTTTAGCATTATATGTGTTTCGTGAAATATATCTGTGTTGCTGAAACAATATAAATTTTAAGTTTATAGTCTAAAATCAAATCAAATCTAAATATTGTGTCCAAAGAGAAACTTTTATCAGAAATTCATAATTGTATACAGGTAGATCTATTTTCACTTAATTCACAGCCCAGCCGAATTACCGATTCAGCATTTCTGAATTATTGAATAATGGTATCAGGATTGAACGCTTATGTAAGTACCTACTCTTATTCATTACATACTTAGATACACTATCAATAAATACATTACGTATCCACATTCACACCAAACCAAAGATGTTATGTACCTAATCGATGAAATGAAAAGCAATAGACCCTGAAGTTGCTGAACGGAAGTGCACAAAGATGAGGGCGCTTAATATCGTATTGATCGCTCAGCTCCTGCGTGGGTAGTTCCTCTCCGAGCCAGCGCGTATGTAGCTAGCTACCGACCTACATAAAAACTGCTGACATTCACAAATATTTCAATCAGACCCAAGTTACATGCCCATAAAAGAACGTCGGATGGAAAATAATAAATAAAACATTGAACAGGAAGTACCAACCCGCGCCATAACATCTACGGGAAGGTACATCCGAATCAACCAAGATGAAATCATGCAACCAGTGAAAAGAAGTATGGCGGATGTGATGTGCCCGTGAAGAGGTCACGTCGTGCGGAGATGAGGGCGGTGGGTGGCGGCCGAGACACAGACTAGCTAATGACACGTACCGGACGGGCTCCAGCCGCCTCTACCTACAGCTAAGGCATACCACTACCGCGCTACGGACAAAGGGACCTTATACCTTCATCGCAACACGGACGCGGGATCGCGAACTCGAGCGGGTGCGCGATCGGCTGGCGCTGCTGGACTGGCGGTGCGGCGGCGGTGGCGGCGGTGTCGGCGGCGGCGGCGGCGGCGGCATGGCGGCAGAGGCGGCGCTATCGATCTGCGCCGCACGCTGCGCGGCCGCGCAGCTAAAGTTCAAGTGTCACACATACGGGATGCTTGCTCCGGGTTACGTAACACACAGATCAGATTTAATTTAGCTAGCTGGTGACATCTCAAAGGTAGGTACACTTATACTATTTCTTCTGAAACTAGACTAATAACTATGCCTAGTCGGCTATCTGCTTAGGTAGGTAGTTGTGGCTCTACTCAGCTAAACTAGTGGTTCGCCCCGAACTGAGATCTCGCGAGACTCCCATTTAAACAAAAATATATTATTTGTAATTTTTGACCATCAAAATAGTGCCACGAAATGCATAACCAACCTACTTGACCTACAGTTTCATTCAAATTACAGGTAACGGGAGTTCATGTCATTTAGTTGATATTGGTATAGCATTTATTTGTAACATCGAACACACACATACATAGATACTATTAGTTGGGGAAAAAGTTTCTTCGCATTTTTTAAGAAAATTCAAAACATTTTTTTAATATAGTTTATTTACATTTAACTAAAGTATGTACATTTTGTTCGATAACTTTTTGTCATCTTGTAGGTAGGGGCATGATCCCATTGCTATACAAATTTTGGGGCTTCTGATCAAAATACCGCGACAAGTGGTTTTGGCAGTCCTCTCGTGATGTTAACCTGACACTGCCAACGAATTCTGAAGAGACCGAAACAGGTGGAAATCTGAAGGTGCAAGGTCAGGACTATACGGCGGATACATTAACACCTCCCAGACTCTTAATTTCTCTCTTCTTAATTTATGCTGAGTGGCTAAAGATGTGTGAGGTTTAGCGATATCATGATGAAAAACCACACCCCTTCTGTTGATTAATTCCAGCCGCTTTCTCTCAACTTCTTGCTTTAATCTCATCAGTTGTTCGCAGTAGAGTTCAGAATCGATGGTCCTGCATGGTGGTAACAGCTCATAATGAATAATGCCCATCCAATCCCACCACACACACAGCATCACCTTGTTGCGAGTTAACCCGGGTTTCGCCACAGTCTGTGAAGCCTAATCGGCCTTTGACCACGACCTTTTTCGCACGTTCTTGTTGTACGTGATCCAATTTTCATCACCACTTACCAGCTTCTTCAAAAATGGTTCGGTTACATTACGTCGTAATAAAGAATCACAAATGAGTACACGGTTCATTAGGTTTCTTTCAGTGAGCTCGTGGGGTACCCAAATATCGAGCTTTTTTGTGTACCCAGTTTTTTTGAAATGCGCCAAAACTGTTTTGTGGTCAATTCCCAGTTCATCAGCTACGTCGTAACTACTGATATGCCAATCTTGCTCCACTTTTTCAAAAATGGCATCCATTTTATCCGTAATAGGGTGACCAGAGCGACGTGCATCTTTGACATCAAAATTTCCGGATTGAAAACGCTTAAACCAAATTTGTGCTACTATCACAGACACTGCACTAGGTCCATAAACATCGCAAATTTTTTTCGCGGCTTGCGTTGCATGTTTACCTTTTTTGTAGTAAAATTTTAAAATGTATCGAATTTCTTCATTAGATTCACTCATCTTTACAGTACGAAAAACAAATAAAAATCACACATTTTCCTAATTTGAATTTGGAATTAACTTTTTTAAAATTTAAACTTTGAATGATACCAAAACCAGCCAGATACAAATAGTATAGCCAAAGAGATTTTATTACAAGTTCATACATACTATAATGCGAAGACTTTTTCCCCTACCTATTATTTACAAAAATAATTATTAACGAACAATTTATACAATTTACACAGAAAGCACTAAACAGACAAAACTGTCACTCTTTTAACTTGTTTCTTTCTTTGTTGTTGGTTACTCTTTTTTAGGGTAGAAATTGCAGTTATTCTGGATTTCAGACTTTTCTGTCTTTGTGTCACTATACTATATATATACCAATTTTCGCACAGTGAGGTCACTGTGTACCCTGTGAATTTTGTCAAAGTTCTGTTTTTATTATGGCTAATTATGGCTAAAAACTACACGGTTTAAACTAAAAATAAATACGCGGTCAAAATGTACTCACCAAGACCTTTTATTAGATGTGCCATATGACCGGATAGATCCATTTAGATTTTTTTTTACCCCTCTTGAACCCCATTAGCTCAACAACCTCCCTCACATTTTTAGCTCATTTAGTCACACCAAAATTGTGCCATCACTACCTACCTATATACCAAATTTCACGATGATCGGATAAACGCTTCAAAAGTTATCCTCGGACAAACAAACATACTAAACGCCGAATTGCCCAAGTTGATTTAGAGATCTCGCTTCGCTCGATCAAAAAGCCAAAATTAGTAGGTAATAATATTAGGTCTTTACCTATGAAATTGCCGTTTTGTATGGAATAAGTGTAAGTAGGTACTTATATTTTTTAACTTTTTATTTCTGTTATTCAAAGTAATCACCCATGCAATCGACCCATCTTTGCCAACGCATTGGCAGTTTATTGATTCCCTTCTTGTAAAAATCAGCTGGACGGGAGGCAACAAACTCGTTGCAAAGGCATGTTGTACTGCCTCTCGGGAATTGAATTTTTTACCCACTAAAAAGTTGTCTAAATTTTGAAAAAGTAATAGTCGGTAGGTGCAAGGTCTGGTGAATATAGCTGATGAGGGAGAGCTTCCAACCCCAGCTCTTGCAGCTTGGAGACTGTCTGTTGTGCAGTATGGGGTCGCGCGTTGTCGTGAAGGAGCAGTGGGGACGACCGATTGACCAAAGCTGGTTGCCGATGTGCAAGCTTCTCCATCATTGTATCCAGTTCTTCACAGTAGGTACACATCTGCAGTAATGCTCATGCCGTTTTGTAAAAAGCTGTGGTGAATCACACCCGCACTAGACCACCAAACAGTGACCATCACCTTTTTAGGGGTTATTTTTGGTTTAGGGCATTGCTTTGGTGCTGAACCAGGATCTAACCAACTTGCTGAGCGCTTTCGATT
This sequence comes from Philereme transversata, assembly GCA_963924445.1. Taxonomy (NCBI): domain Eukaryota; kingdom Metazoa; phylum Arthropoda; class Insecta; order Lepidoptera; family Geometridae; genus Philereme; species Philereme transversata. The sequence continues at coordinate 955,546 of OZ004341.1, read as the reverse complement.
GTCGAACAGAATCCATTTTTCATCGCACGTAACAATTCGGTTCAAAATTCCTTCATTTCTTTGCCTATTGAGCAGCGCGAGGCAGGTCTCGACGCGTACGTTGCGCTGGCGATCGTTAAGTTCGTGGGGCACCCATCTATCAAGTTTTTTTACCTTGCTTATTTGTCGCAAATGGATCAAAATTGTTGTGATGCTAACATCAAAAGCTGCTGCTAGCTCAGCTGTAGATTGCGTTTCGTCAGCTTCCACAATCGCCTTTAATTTATCATAAATAAATAAATAATCAATATTGCTGGACATTTCACAAAGTGCTATCTAGCCCCAAACTAAGCAGATCTTGTACTATGGGAACCAGATAACTGATAGAATACTTATATACATTTTTTTTTTTGTAAATATATTACATACTTATAATACCTAGTCAGGTCATAAATTCTGTCACATGTTTAATATAAAATAATTGAAACAAGTTTATTCATTATATAACCATTTATATACCAAAATGAACTTAACAAAACATAGATTCTTATGACACTAAAGTTTATTCAAAATAACCTCCGTGATTTTGAATACAGGCCTTCAATCTGCGCGGCCAGTCGTCTATCGCAGCACGAACGAGGTCCATGTCAATATCGCCGGCTGCCTTAATCAAGGATGTCTTGAGTGACTCCAAATTGGGATGAGGCTTTAAGCACGCCTTTTCCTCCAAGTGTTGCCATATCTTGTAATCTAACGGATTCAAATCTGGACTGGAGGAGGGCCAGTCTTTGTGCCGGATGAAGTCGATTTCACGCGCCGCCAGCCAGTCTTGTGTGCTCTTCGCTCTATGAGCTGGCGCCGAATCTTGTTGGAATACCCAGTGCCTGTTATTGAACATGGTATGAGAAACAGGTTCCACAAGGTTCGTCAGGACTGTATTTTGATACACAACTGCATTCGTTTTTACACCTTTCTCACAAAAATGTACCTCTGTTAAGTCCCAATAAGAAACTCCCAACCATACCATGAGCGAGGATGGAAAATGACCTCGTTGGACACGCGGAATACGGTTGCTCGCTTCTTCACTACTGTGTGCGTGCACCTTATCATTTTGTTTGTTGTAGCTCTCTTCTACGGTAAACATTTTTTCATCCGAAAAAATAATTTCCCGATATTTTTTTCCCGCGTACCGCTTCAACAAAGCGCGGCATCTCTTCAGTCTCAGGTCCATTAGACGAGCATTCAAACGATGTCCTGTTTTTCTTCGATATGCCCGAAGCCCTAAGTCTTCATTTAACACCCTTTTCACCGTGGTTCTGCTTAACCCCATCTGAAGGGCCAACAGTTTCTGCTTACGTTTGGAATTTCTTTGAATTCGCGCCTTCACAGCTTTTATCACTGCTGGAGTCCTAACAGACCGAGGGCGACCACTTCTTGACCTGTCATCTACACTAGAGTCTTCATTGTATCGTTTGATGGTGCGATAAACGAATCTTTTGGTTAAGTATATTCAAATTTTTCAGTATGTCAAAAATTTGAATTGGCGCGTAACCGCAACGATGCAACGCAATAACTGCAACACGGTCTTCTTTAAGCGTCCACTCCATATTTAAAAATGAGTAAAATTCTAAAAAGTATACATTTTTATTTTCATGAACTATCGAAATTCTAATTCTATAAACTTTTTTGTGGCCAGCGTTCTAAAAGAAAAGTTTTTACTGTGTGACAATACTTATGACCTGACTAGGTATATAAAAAAACAACCAGACCCGGAACAAATATCTATAATTCATGCAAACATTTGTTCCGCGGCGGGAATCGATCCCGCTACCTCCTGCGTCTCAGCCGGGGGTTCGCCCACTGCACCAAGGAGGTCGTTAAATTGTTGACTAAAGTCTCCGGACGACCACGAGCTTCATTTTTCAAGTCAAAATTTCCAGAACGGAACCGGGAAAACCAATAACGGGTTGTGCGTTCGTTTGTACAGTTCGTACAACGTTTTTGATGTTACGTGCCGTTTGTGTCGCGTTGGTGCCACGACGGAACTCATATTCCATAATTACACGAATTTTTAAAGTATCCATTATGACGAAAAATGTTCAAATGTAATGAAAATACAACGCTAATCAATAAACAAAAGACTGAGTTTGTAAAAAGAATGTCATGTTTTTAAAACAAAATTAATTTGAATTTAGAATACAAAGCCATTCCAAACTTTTTTTGTATTTGAAATGACCAGTACTGAAGAACGGCAATTTCATAGGTAAATACCTACCTACGAGAACAGACTACATAAGTACCTAGGTACCGATATAACTATAGCATTATTGTAAAATTCTTCGTCAATCGAAACATTGGGCAGGCGCGGGGTTAAGTAGGTAATTGACAAAAATGGGAATCTCGGGAAGGACTAGTTGGGCGATCGATAGATATCTGACCTAGATCTGACCCGCAGATCGCCTACATTAGTTATATCCTAGCTAAGTTGATTCGTGTTTTGCCTAGGTACATATGTACCTATACCTATGTACCTACCTACCTGGTTTACCTACTATTATATTAATAACTAGTGGTTCGCCCCGAACTGAGATCTCGCGAGTCTCATAAAAACAAAAAACCGACCTAGTGTGAGTCGGACTCGCGCACGAAGGGTTCCGTACCATTACCTATAAAAACGGCATAAAAATCATGTTGGCTGTATGGCAGCCCCTTTAAATATTTATTGTATTCTGTTTTTAGTATTTGTTGTTATAGCGGCAACTGAAATACATCATCTGTAAAAAAATTCAACTGTCTAACTACCTATTACGGTTCTTGAGATACAGCCTGGTGACAGACGGACAGACAGACAGAAAGCGGAGTCTTAGTAATAGGGTGCCGTTTTAACCTTTGGGAACGGAACCTTAATAAAAATATTTATAATCTTTGACTAGTACCTATCAAAATAGTGCCATGAACTAAAAACCAACTTACTTGACCTACAGTTTCATTCAAACTACGGGTAACGGGAGTTTATGTTTTTGGATAGGTACTCATTTTTGGGGTAGAAATTGTAGTTATTCAGGATTTCAGACTTTTCCCTATATTTGTGTCACTAAAACTACACGGATACATACCAAATTGCAGCACTGTGGGATCACTGGTGAACCCTGTGAATTTCGTCAAAGTTCAGTTTTTAATGGCTAATAACTTAAAAACTACAAGGTTTAAGCTTAAAATAATAACGAGGTCGAAATGTACCTAGTCAGGTCATAAGTATTGTCACACAGTAAAAACTTTTCTTTTAGAATGCTGGCCACAAAAAAGTTTATAGAATTCGAATTTCGCATTGTTCATGAAAATAAAAATGAATACTTTTTAGAATTTTACTCATTTTTAAATATGGAGTGGACGCTTAAAGAAGACCGTGTTCCAGTTATTGCGTTGCATCGTTGCGGTTACGCGCCAATTCAAGTTTTTGACATACTGAAAAATTTGAATATAACCAAAAGATTCGTTTATCGCACCATCAAACGATACAATGAAGACTCTAGTGTAGATGACAGGTCAAGAAGTGGTCACCCTCGGTCTGTTAGGACTCCAGCAGTGATAAAAGCTGTGAAGGCGCGAATTCAAAGAAATCCCAAACGTAAGCAGAAACTGTTGGCCCTTCAGATGGGGTTAAGCAGAACCACGGTGAAAAGGGTGTTAAATGAAGACTTAGGACTTCGGGCATATCGAAGAAAAACAGGACATCGTTTGAATGCTCGTCTAATGGACCTGAGACTGAAGAGATGCCGCGCTTTGTTGAAGCGGTACGCGGAAAAAAAATATCGGGAAATTATTTTTTCGGATGAAAAAATTTTTACCGTAGAAGAGAGCTACAACAAACAAAATGATAAGGTGCACGCACACAGTAGTGAAGAAGCGAGCAACCGTATTCCGCGTGTCCAACGAGGTCATTTTCCATCCTCGCTCAAGGTATGGTTGGGAGTTTCTTATTGGGGCTTAACAGAGGTAGGTACATTTTTGTGAGAAAGGTGTTAAAACGAATGCAGTTGTGTATCAAAATACAGTCCTGACGAACCTTGTGGAACCTGTTTCTCATACCATGTTCAATAACAGGCACTGGGTATTCCAACAAGATTCGGCGCCAGCTCATAGAGCGAAGAGCACACAAGACTGGCTGGCGGCGCGTGAAATCGACTTCATCCGGCACGAAGACTGGCCCTCCTCCCAGTGGCGTAGCGTGCCTTGTCGGGGCCCCGTATAAAAACTTTTTTGGAGGCCCTTATATGGAGGTAAAGATTTTTCACAAAAGAAAAAAAATATTGTGAGAAGTAATATTTATTTATCACATAATTTACCCATTTTACAAATAAAAATCGAATTTTAAATATTCACTCTCCTTGCCTTTTTATCGGCAAACTGATTTATTAAATCATTTATGGCTGATGATGATTTTAGTTTTTCTAAAGTTTACACGCAATTAACGATACGATACGGACTGATAAACAAACAACAAAATAAATCGATCCTATAGATAAGTTAGAATTTTGTTTTTTTTTAATCAAGGCACGGAACCCTAAAAACAGTATAATTGTGAAAATCGAGGGGGGAGACAACTTTTTGTGACGGACAGATGGACAGACCGAAATTAAAAGATTTCCTTGTTTATCACTACGGGCCCCTAATAAATGGGTTGGGTAGTAGTGTAGTACTTACCTTTCCAATCTAAATCACTCACAGTATCTTGTCTCTGAAAAAAATGAAGAAATTTTGGGCACTTTTTTTATAACCTCGTCCCTTTTCTGTTTAATTTTTCTTTTCTCAGCGCCGCTGGGATAATCTCTTTTCCTTTCACTCATTTCTTTTACAAATCGTTACTAATACTGCTAAACCAGAAGAACAATATTGTTTGTACTGAATTACAATGTAATGCACATTTATATAAAGCGCGTAAATAAACAGTGCACTGCACTCCGTGGTTTAACATCCAATGCAAAGTACAACAACGTACACGTACATCGCGATATCGATGAAGGATTCCCGGGGATTCCCCGCTGAGTTGGATGAAGTAAGTAAAACGGGGAAGTCCCGCAGCCCGCCATAACGATGTAGTGTTACCAACTTTTGAACGCACGCTTAAGGCGGGAAAAAAAGGAATTGCTTTATAGAATTTGGTCATTTGTAAAATAAAATAAATTATAAAGTTTTTATTCTTTTTCCTTACACACTTTGGGGGCCCCCGTGGCCCGGGGGCCCCGTATAATTGATACGGCAAATACGGCGGTAGCTACGCCCCTGCCTCCTCCATTCCAGATTTGAATCCGTTAGATTACAAGATATGGCAACACTTGGAGGAAAAGGCGTGCTCAAAGCCTCATCCCAATTTGGAGTCACTCAAGACATCCTTGATTAAGGCAGCCGCCGATATTGACATGGACCTCGTTCGTGCTGTGATAGACGACTGGCCGCGCAGATTGAAGGCCTGTATTCAAAATCACGGAGGTCATTTTGAATAAACTTTAGTGTCATAAAAATCTATGTTTTGTTAAGTTCATTTTGGTATATAAATGGTTACATAATGAATAAACTTGTTTCAATTATTTTATATTAAACATGTGACAGAATTTATGACCTGACTAGGTACTTTTCAATAAACGTGCAACTTAAACGGATAGTCTCATTTTGGTTTTATTTACCCCTCTTGAACCCTAATATCTCAAGAAACCCCCAACCAACATTTTTAGCTCATTTAGATACACCAGGATTGTGCCATCACTACCATCTACCTATACAGGGTTACAGGAAAAATCGTGCTAGATCCGTTAAGGGCGTGGAGTACCCATCATTTCTGACTTATTTCACTATGAAACACCCTACCCTAAACTTAACCCTTTTCGAGATATTCGACTTTTAATTTTTTTATCTCCAGACAGCGCCATTTAGTACGCTAGTTGGAACTATAATCTAAAATGAGAAGCCCTGATTTCGGACATTAAGCTATGTTATTTCTATATGAGTTAGGTAAGTTCTATGGATCTGGCTGGATTCATGATTCATGAATTTTTGATCGATCGAAGCGAGATCTCCAAATCAACTTGGGCAAATCGGCGTTGTATGCATGTTTATTTGTCCGAAGATAACTTTCGAGGTGTTGATCCGATCATCGTGAAATTTGGTATACAGGGTTACAGGAAAAATCGTGCTAGATCCGTTAAGGGCGTGGAGTACCCATCATTTCTGACTTATTTCACTATGAAACACCCTACCCTAAACTTAACCCTTTTCGAGATATTCGACTTTTAATTTTTTTATTGAAAATTGCCGATTTTTAGGCTACTAAATTTATTTTTGTTTATTTTGTGTATCTTATTATTATTATTATTGCATTTTTACATGTGTAATAAGATGCTTTAGGACGTCAATCATTAAAATAGTGCATAAGTTAATTGAATAGACCGTAGTAGACAAGTGAAAGTTAAGAAATAAAAAAAAATATTAGAAAGTTTATTTTTCTCTAAGGGATATCTAAAAAAAATATTATGGCAATGGTTCGGCAGATGTTTTTTAAAATATCTACATTTCATCAGCTATCTAACGAGGTATACCAATCTAGGGTTTTAATCAAATGCATTGAAAAAAAATTAGTTTTATAGGCGACAGTGGAGAAGAAAATTTATACTTAGCCCTAAAAAGTAAAATAAAATAATAGGTAAGCATGAAATGTCATTTATTAAAGATTTTCACACAACTTTTTCTTATTCTACAGTTCATGTTCAACATGGCCGCCTCTATTTCTGATACATTGTCGCATCCTTCTACGGAGACCAGTCTTTACTACTCCAGTGGTTAACGTGGTCCTCATTTTATTGGCTGCATCCACAATCCTTTCTCGTAAGTCTTCCACAGACGAAACTGGATTCGGCTCGCTGTACACAAGACTTTTCATGCACCCCCACACGTGAAAATCCATGGGGGTTAGGTCCGGACTTCTTGCTGGCCATGGCAACGGTCCACCTCGTCCTATCCATTTGTTTGGATAATTTGTGTCCAGCCAGTCTCTGACACTTCTCCTGAAATGGGCAGGGCAGCCATCGTGTTGGAACCACATGTCCCTGATCAGGTTGAGTGGCAGATCATCCAGCAAATCACTTAAGTCTGCTCTCAGGAAATTTTCGTAGCTTTCCCCATTTAGATTATCTGGGAGAAAGTAAGGTCCAATCAAATGATTGGAGATAATGCCCATCCACACATTCACGCTGAATCTTCGTTGGGACCCCTTCACTCTTTTCTTATTGGGATTCCTTAGCTCTTTTGGGGCCCAGTAATGGGCGTTGTGATAGTTAGTTATGCCATCTTTATCAAATTTGGACTCATCCGTCCACAAGATATTTCTTAGAAAATCTGGGTCTTCTACGTCAGCATTTAGCATAAATCTGCAAAAGTCCAATCTTCTCGCGGGGTCTCCTTCTTCAATAACGTGTACCGGCGTGTAATGGTACGGGTATAGGCCAGCAGTATGCACTGTAAACCACACTCTCCATTGCGAAAGTCCCAGATCACGGGCAACAATATTAGTGGAAGTAGTCGGATCCGCTCGAAAGCGTTGCACTATCTCATTGTCCTGTTCTTCGTCATCAATTCGTGGTCTTCCCATGTCTGTATTTCGTCTCAAAACAGAGCCAGTTTCTCGAAGTCTTCGATAGACTCTGTCAAAAACGGCCACATCCGGCACTCTACGACCGGGGTAGCGAGTTATGTATTCGTTGCAAGCTTGCGCAGACACACAATCGCAGTATCCGTAACAAATAAACATATCAGCATACCTATTCCTCAGGTGTGTAGGACGTCATCTTCAACACTTCCGTATCACAGGTACAAATCAGAGTCCGGTTAACAAACACAGTAGTCACAAATCAGAAGAAATAGTCCAGAATCACAGCCAAGTCGAGAAAAAGAGCAAAACGATATCACATCTACTATGTACGAAGCACAAAAGCAGACTGACAACCAAAACTGTTGTACCCCCTGTTGTATCCCAGCCCTAACCGGTCTCTACACATTTTTTCTTTCATTCGCACTTACATAAATCGTCACTTGTCTCGCTCGCACGGTGCGTCTTAACTTGAAGGACAATAGGCGCGGGACCGTTAAAACTGCTACCTGGAGCGTCCCAACTACTTTTTTTCCACGAAATGTAATACAAACCCTAGATTGTTATACCTCGTTAGATAGCTGATGAAACGTAGATATTTTAAAAAACATCTGCCGAACAATTGCCATAATATTTTTTTTAGATATCCCTTAGAGAAAAATAAACTTTCTAATATTTTTTTTTATTTCTTAACTTTCACTTGTCTACTACGGTCTATTCAATTAACTTATGCACTATTTTAATGATAGACGTCCTAAAGCATCTTATTACACATGTAAAAATGCAATAATAATAATAATAAGATACACAAAATAAACAAAAATAAATTTAGTAGCCTAAAAATCGGCAATTTTCAATAAAAAAATTAAAAGTCGAATATCTCGAAATGGGTTAAGTTTAGGGTAGGGTGTTTCATAGTGAAATAAGTCAGAAATGATGGGTACTCCACGCCCTTAACGGATCTAGCACGATTTTTCCTGTAACCCTGTATACTATACAGCACCCCTCGGGAAAATTAAAACAACCCTAAAAATTAGAGGGTTGAATCTTGAAAATGACGCGTTTTCACGATTTTTTCGCATTTAACCCTAAAATTCACATGTTTTACTTGACCAAAAAATCTGAAAAAATTCAGGGGACTTCCATACATCCAAAACAAATTTTTAATTGCGTTTAAACCATTTAAAAATAAAATAAACTGCTTGAAAAAAAAAAATCAGAAAAAATCATATTTTTCGCCATTACTGTGTTTTTGTTTGTGGTTGCAATGTCGGTAAAAAGCTTATACTGCTTATTTTTCGACCCTCTTCAAGATTTTTGCAACGATTTTACCAGATTCGGTGGGGGCCGCCAGACCCGCCTTAACCCGCTACCCCCTTTCACGATGATCTGATAAACGCTTTAAAAGTTATCCTCGGACAAACAGACATACATACATACAACGCCGATATTGTATTACATACATACAATATGATGTAATACTACAATATAATGTGATGTGATGTGATGTAATGCAATGTAATTTAATGCAATGCCATTCAATGCAAGGCATTGCAATGCAAAAATTTAATACAAGACAATAACGGCGTAACGAAACGTATTCATTTTCTGTCAATTGTCAAATAATTGTCTTGTAAATGTCAAGCAATATATCGAAAAATTTGTTTGGCTTTTAGTTAAGAAAGCTTTGCTTAGCAAGACAAAACCCTTGTCTATAACTACTGTGCTAGGCCTACTGGAGAAACATTCGGAACGTGCCTGTAATCCGCCGCACTATCCGCTGTATGCTGCCGGCGCGACGCTAGACTTGGCTTCAACTACGCAAATACCTACATAGTCACCAAGTGTCGGTTTTCTAAGAGTATTGTTACGAGCTGAGGGTTCGGGATAAAATAATGAAAATGAATCTAAACAAAATAACATTTTTATTCAACACTAAAACGATTAATACACGAACTTAGTCACAAGTAATCACAACACACTAATTCACACCACTGTTGCACAATAAATCACTAAATGTCATCAAAATGTTCGCACGTATAGCCAAAACCAGACTAACCCCTCCGGCCGTCTCTCTGGCCTATTTATACCGCGCACAGTTCACAACACTCGAACGCTCTCGATCGTTCCAGGAAAGGGCAGGTATTTTGACAGAACAACCATTCCTTATTCTGTGCAACTGCAGGTAAAAACGTAGCATGTAGGTATATTCCATACCAAGTATTACCTATTCTGCGACACAGCAGACAAGCCGAGAGCCATCGAGAAATGCTGACCACCTATCACTTATTCTGTGACAGCCTCGGCGTAATAGTATGTTCCATGGGAGTAAGAACATACTCTTAGAAAACCGACACTGAATTGCAGAGTGCAAATCTCTTTGATGGCCTATGTTTAGCAGTGGACATTCTATGGCTGTTGTAATGATGATTATTATTTATAGGTATTGGTATTGTTGTTCATTGTTGAAAGAAGCATAAACGCGTTTTCGCATTTTTTAGTACCTAATACATATTACTTTATTGTGAACTAGCTGGTACCCGCGACTTCGTCTGCGCAGTATTAGTAAGTACTTCAAGTAGCTTATTAACTTCTCAATATCTATCTTTATACCAAAATTCATCAAAATTGGTTCTGCGGATTACTTGTGAAGGCGTATCAGACAGACAGAATTACTTTGAGAGACCCTTGTTCTATATGAGGAGTAATGTATGTACTTACATTGAAACTAAGTATTTTCTATAATGATCTCGCAATAAAAGGTATTTTCTACGCCATATTTTGTGAGGATAGATTTACGGATGTATATAATAAAATTAGAGGTAATGCTAAAGTTCACAACAACAAAAGATTGTGGCGTTGCGGTTCTACACTTTCAAATAATACAGTACGCAATTATATACAAAAAATGCAATACCTGCCTATTCAATTTACATATTATTTATTCAACTTAAAATTATAGCCACATACTAATTAATATCCGAAGACTATTATTTGCTAATTGAAAATCAAAATCACGCTTCCGTAGTATTAATTATTCTATTATTATTAATTTAGTATATATTACCGATGTAACTATGACAATTATAAAATAAAAACGAAGTAATTCGTTACTAATTAACTATCACTATAAACACCAAAATCAACTAAACTTGGATCGTGTTGTGTCAAATCATACCAATCCGCATCAACCTTATTCCGAGATATTTAACTTTTACATAAGTTATTTATTGTTTTAATATAAATATGTATATCTAAAAAGACAATATCATTGTAAAGATATGGAAGTCCTGTTTTAGATTATGACATAAACAATCAATATAATAGGTTGGGGAAAAAGTCTTTTCGTATTATAGTATGTAAGAACTTGTAATAAAATTTCTTTGGCTATACTATTTGTATCTGGCTGGTTTTGGTATCATTCAAAGTTTAAATTTTAAAGAAGATAATTCCAAATTCAAATTAGGAAAATGTGTGATTATTATTTGTTTTTCGCACTGTAAAGATGAGTGAATCTAATGAAGAAATTCGATACATTTTAAAATTTTACTACAAAAAAGGTAAAAATGCAACGCAAGCCGCGAAAAAAATTGCATGTTTATGGACCTAGTGCAGTAAAAAAAAAAAAGTCAAGAAATTTTCCGAAAATTTTGATGTCAAAGATGCACGTCGCTCTGGTCGCCCTATTACGGATAAAATTGATACCATTTTTGAAAAAGTGGAGCAAGATCGGCATATCAGTAGTTACGACGTAGCTGAAGAACTGGGAATTGACCACAAAACAGTTTTGGCGCATTTGAAAAAACCTGGGTACACAAAAAAGCTCGATATTTGGGTACCCCACGAGCTCACTGAAAGAAACCTAATGAACCATGTACTCGTTTGTGATTATTTATTACGACGCAATGAAACCGAACCATTTTTGAAGAAGCTGATAACTGGTGATGAAAAGTGGATCACGTACGACAAGAATGTGCGTAAAAGGTCGTGGTCAAAGGCCGGTCAGGCTTCACAGACTGTGGCGAAACCCGGGTTAACTCGCAACAAGGTGATACTGTGTGTGTGGTGGGCTTGGAAGGGTATTATTCATTATGAGCTGTTACCACCAGGCAGGACTATCGATTCTGAGCTCTACTGCGAACAACTGATGAGATTAAAGCAAGAAGTTGAGAAAAAGCGGCCGGAATTAATCAACAGAAGGGGTGTGGTTTTTCATCATGATAACGCTAGACCTCACACATCTTTAGCCACTCAGCAAAAATTAAGAGAGTTTGGCTGGGAGGTGTTAATGCATCCGCCGTATAGTCCCGACCTTGCACCTTCAGATTTCCACCTGTTTCGGTCTCTTCAGAATTCTTTAGGAAGTGTCAGGTTAACATCACGAGAGGACTGCCAAAACCACTTGTCGCGGTATTTTGATCAGAAGCCCTAAAATTTCTATAGCAATGGGACCATACATACCTACAAGATGGCAAAAAATTATCGAACAAAATGGTACCTACATACTTTAGTTAAATGTAAATAAACTATATTAAAAAATGTTTTGAATTTTCTTAAAAATGCGAAGAAACTTTTTCCCCAACCTAATATATGGTAAAAAAAAACAAGAAAAGTGCATTTTACTCACTTGGTATATTCTGATAAAATAGTATTTTTCATACTAATGCCTATTAGTAAATAAGTCCAAAATGTACCAACAACATTTTGTTTGTTTGTTTAGTATTTCATTTGTTATAGTATGAAAAATCCTATTTTATATCTGTTTTTTTATCAATATTTTAGGGTTGAAAATTCACTAAAGCCAATGATAAATCACTTATAATATACAGATAAAAGTCTTTGTCCTGAATGACTGATTGACGGATAGACGCACAGCCTAAACCGCTAATCGTAGTCCTGAAACTTGGAGGGTGTATTTCTTTGTATGACGTAGGCATCCGATAAGAAAGGATTTTCCGAAATTCTACTCGTAAGGGGGTGAAAAAGGGGGGCAAAGTTTGTATGGGGCAACGTGATTCCTTGGTCCAATTTACTTCTTACAATTGCACCGTGAGGTGAGAGAGCGCATCAAAGAACATCGCAATCGTGAGTGGGAGAGCCTGCTCTCGGGGATCGAGCCTAGCCATCTGGCCTACTGGAGGTTAGCTCGCTCCATGAAAGCGGACGCTCTCGCTCCGATGCCTCCCCTTATCCGACCCAATCACCCTCCAGCATTCGAAGACGAGGAAAAAGCCGATTTCCTGGCTGAAACCCTCGAATCTCAATGCTCGCCCAGTCTCGAACCCGTCGACCCTGTTCACCTCCATACGGTGAACAGCGAGGTTGAACGCTTAGCCTCCCGACCCCCTACTTCCCCACTTGATCCGATTGAGCCCTCTGAAGTCTTTGACACTATCAAGGCCCTACACCCAAAGAAAGCCTTCGGCCCCGACGGAATTTCCAACAGAGTACTCAAGCAGTTCTCTGTTCACCTTATCCATATCCTAGTCTGCATCTTCAATGCGGCTATGGAAACTTGCACCTTCCCTGATGCTTGGAAGGAAGCCAACGTTATTGGCATCCGAAAACCCAGCAAACAGGCAAACGATCCAACTAGTTATCGTCCCATTAGTCTACTTAATAGTCTAGGCAAGATATATGAGCGTCTTCTAATGAAGCGCCTCTGGGCTCATGTCAATGAGTTCAAACTCCTTCCCGACGAGCAGTTTGGCTTCCGAGCCCAACATTCATGCCCACAACAGGTGATCCGCATAACGGAGCATGTCCTCTCCAATTGGCAAAGTACCTGGCCTTCAGATACTGGTGCCGTCTTCCTCGACGTAGCGAAAGCTTTCGACAAAGTCTGGCACAACGGCTTGATCTACAAGCTTTTCAAACTCGGAGTCCCAGACAGACTCGTGCTCATCATACGAGACTACCTACAAGGTCGCAGCTTTCGCTACACCGTGGAAGGCACTCTCTCTAGTCCTAGACCAGTCAGAGCAGGAGTCCCTCAAGGCTCCGTTCTCGGCCCCCTCCTGTTCACGCTGTACACCAGCGATATCCCCCGCACTCTTCAAGTGGAAATAGCCCTATACGCAGACGACACAGCCTTGTACACATCCAATTGGAATCCTGATCGGGTGGGTATAAGGCTGCAGGCTGCCCTTCATTCATTAGCCATCTGGTTCCGCAAGTGGCGGATCGAGGTAAACCCGTCGAAAAGTACAGCAGTGTACTTCTCACGGAGAAACCTCACTCCCAAACCGATCTCTCTATTTAGCTAGCCCATTCGCTGGGCCCCATCAGCCAAATATCTGGGTGTCATCCTCGATAGGCGTCTTTCCTTTAGGTTGCATATCACTAAGAGGTGCAACCAAGCAAAGTTCACCCTAGGACGATTGTCCTCACTTCTAGGCGCGAAAAGTAAAATGTCCCTTAAAAATAAGGTGACCCTTTACAAAGCGTGCATTCGCCCCATTATGACATACTCATCTGTAGTATTTGCCCACTCTCCTAAAGTTGGTGCCATTCGGGTTATTCAAAATCGCTTCTTGCGAAAAGCCTCAGGCTCGCCCTGGTACTTTCGCAATAACGATCTACATCGCGATATGAAATTAGAATCAATAGCCAGGTTCATGAAGCTCGCTTCCAAGCGGTTTTATGAACATGCCTCTAATCATCCGAACCCTTTGGTGCACACCATTCCGGTCTACCCGTTGGATCCGCCCGCCAACAAAATCCTCCGTCGTCCGAGACACGTTCTCGGAGACCCGGATGACGAAATCACCTCCGCTAATGCGGAAGGTGAGTCATCTATATCAGACAGAGCAAACACTTCACAGAAACACCGACCTCGCCGGCGAGGTCGACGAGTCCCTTCAGTCGCCGCCTATACGAGGTACAGACATGTACCCGGGCGTTTCTCTCCTATCCCCACCCCGGCAACAGCCCAAGCCGAGGCTCGTACCTTAGTGGTGCCCTTGCGCTAGTTGCCTAAAAAAACTTACTGGGCTGAGCGCCATCTGCGCTCGCCAAAAGTTCGGTTAAGCTGTCACGGCCTCAGAGGCCAACAGCGAGATTAGTCCATTCGAAAAAAAAAAAAAAAAAAAAACCCGGCTGCCACGCCCAGTTCGGCGGCAGCGACCCTATCGTTCGCCTCTAATCTCTATACTATACAAGGCAGTTAAACATAACATTTTCCTAACTTAATCTATAGCTCGGCGTCCGCTACAGCCACGTTATAAATCCCTAGCGCTCATTACATCGTCGACGTTGCAAGTGAAGTGACGGACAATCGGCAACATGCGCGGCCGCGCCGCTAAAACAAGGAACGAATGGAACGAAACCCCCGCCCCCGCCCTCGTGCACCGCGTTTCGCCTCGACTCATTACGTCACGCCACATATTATTAGGATGGCTTCGCGGAGCACTTGGAATGCCTCCAGGGAGCACTAGTTAACCGGTTAAGAACCAATGGTATAGACTATTAGGTACCTACTCATTTGTGGCAACGAAAATTTTTAGTTAAATGTCTATAAAGTGAAACTTTGTTTCACTTTTACCGTGGTTTTATAAAACCACACAATCCTTTTTTATTGGTGACACGATTTTAATGGAATTATCTATAGGAACTGTCTAAATAACAAAAAGAAACAATAAAAAGCGGGAGTGTACGGTGCTACTGTCACGAGTTTACGTCGACTGATGAATGTTGAACAAACACAATTCGCTGATTGGCTCTCATCAACTACATTGGAAAAAACTATCTCATGGATCTATCTTTCTTAGACAAAATATTATGATTTTAAAGGTTTATTTCTAAAGAACCATGCCGATACACAACTGCTAAAGTTGTTTCGAAGTTTTTTTTTTTACTTTTACTTTTGGTGCCAAAACTTTAATCATTCACAGAATTGGATTTATCCAAGTTTGAAGTTAAGCTATACATTTATGGTTCACTGTTTTGGCTATGATGGCTTACTCATAAAAGATAGATATATGCTGTCGCGAACTTTTTTGTAGGACTAAGATAAACATTTCTCTTATACGTTATTACGTGTAAACTCTACAGTTTTTGCAGCGTACGCCAGAATAGCTCGCAGATAGCAGATTTATTTCCGACTTACTTGACAATTATCGTTATATTTAGGACAATTCACACACTATCTTTAAAAATTAATAGCTTATGTGTTATGCCAATGTATAAGTTAGTAGAATATATAATAGAATAGAATACTTTTTGTTGCACACCAACAAAATTAAAAATACAATAAAATTACAAAAAAATTAAGGTAAGTACAATGGGCGGTCTTATCGCTAAAATCGATCTCTACCAGACAACCTTTGGATGGACTGGACAAAACAAAATCAAAAAGACAATGCAATATGTACAATACAATTATTTATTTATAACGCCAAGTTACAAGTCAAATACAAAAGTAATAAATTCAATATTGAGCTAAAGACGGCGGTGTATCTACGAGTATGTTCATTAACCTACATAAACTACCTATACTTACTAATAAACTAAATATATATACAAATATAATAATATATACTTATATATAAACTACAATAAAGGAGATAAACATAACGATAAACTAGCAGTGCGTAGACAAAGAAAGAAAATGGTTGTATAACTTAGCTTTAAAGATAGGAAGAGATTTAGATAATCTAATATACTATTGCAAACTTTCATTAAAATTCATTCGGTAGTTTTTGAGTGAAAGAGGAACAAACATCCATACGTACAAACTTTCGCGTTTATAATATTAGTATGATTATGAAATGGGCATGCTGTCATAGTATGAGCTGTAAGAGCGAGACGGCGCGACGCTGTGCATCCGCGGATAGACGCGTCCCGCATGCACAAAACCTCAGACACATATCGTCTTGTGACTGAGCATGGAGCATGGAGCATGAAGCCATTAGTAAAAACCCCTTTAGTGCGGAAGAATTTAATAACTTTCTTTAAAAAAATAGGTACCTATTAATTATTATTGTGTACTAGCTGTTGCCCGCGACTTCGAACGCGTTACACTTCTAAATGTGTAGGTAGGTAACCTAGAAATAAAGCTAAACCCGCTGTTGCAACATGACTTGACACCCCATTTTTATCCCATGGGAACTGTTTTATGGGATAAAAAGTAGCTTATGTGGTAATCCAGGTTATAATCTACGTACCTACCTATAAACCAAATTTCATCGAAATCGATTCCGCCGTTACGACGTGATTGAGTAACAAACAAACAAATAAACAAACATCCAAAGATTCACATTTATCATATTAGTGTAATGTAAAAAAATTGCACAAAACAATACACACTAAATTAAACTTCTAAGACAAACTAAAAGAAAACTATTATCTTCTGACCAAAATGTTCTGCTCGTAGTCCTTACCATTTCAAATTTCGAACTCTACGTCCCTATGAGGCCGTGTCCTAAAAGTGCATAATCTCTATAAGCTTAGAACCCTTCAAATGAGGTACTAATACAGTACGGTGACTTTCGAGACATTCGTATTTTAAAGAGTATTTTTTCGTATGTTTTTAAATGAGTTCACCTGTTTTGAATAAAATCGGATTGAGTTTTCAAACATGTGTCAAAATAAAATGTAATATAAATCAAAAGCACTAAGGAGTATTGATATCAACTTTGAAGCAAATCACATCCAAAATAACTTTCTACCACTTTTTAACCCTGTTAGGGGATGAATTTCAATAAAATACTAAACACGTCTTCCATCAATTCTGTTAAAAAAGGTTTATGCAAAATTTTGAAGTAAATTGGACCAAGGAATCACGTTGTCCCATACAAACTTTGCCCCCCTTTTTCACCCCCTTACGGGTAGAATTTGGGAAAATCCTTTCTTATCGGATGCCTACGCCATACAAAGAATACACCCTCCAAGTTTCAGGTCTCTACGATCAGCGGTTTAGGCTGTGCGTTGATCCGTCAATCAGTCATTCAAGGACAAAGCCTTTTACTTATATGTATAGATGTACTAATTAAAGATATTCAATAAACAATAAGTGGTCCCACCATCTTGCTGTTCACTTGTTCTGTACCTATTTGTAGCTATGAGATCAAATGTGGGGTTGATGATATAAGAAAAATATTATTGATATTTTCCAGGTTCTTTGTGAGGCTGTGACATCATGAAGACTGCAATGACAGTCCTGCAGGAGATGGGGTTGAAACATGGTGTTCCACCTGAGTACCAGTACATCTCTCAAGTGGGTATAAAGATGAAGAATAACTATGTATTTTAGTACCTACTTTATAGTTTGTCCACATGCTCCATGTTTAGTTATTACAATGCATAAAGTATTTTGATATACTACTCTCGCTTAACTCAAGAAGAACCCTGGAAAAAATATAGTAAGTAGATGTGAGGTAATAGTGATCGGCATTGTGTTTCAGACGGGGCTGCAGCACCAGGCTACGTTTGAGTACAAGTGCACGGCGTGCGGCGTGACAGCGAGCGGGCGCGCGCGCTCCAAGAGGGAAGCCCGGCAAGAAGCGGCGCGCGGCGTGCTGGCGAGCATGGCGCGCGCCGGCCGGCCTCTGCCGCCGCCCTGGGGGCTGCTGGCCACTGCGCCGCACGCACCCGGTCTCACCGCGCCCGAATCGCGCCACCACGTGGCTCTCCTCAAGGAGTTCTGCGAGGAGTACCGGCTGTTCGCGCCGGAGTTCACGCTGGTGGGCGACTCGGGCCCGCCGCACGAGCGCGTCTTCACGGTGCGCGTCAGCGTGGGGCTACACGAGCGCCGAGCCTCCGCGCTCAACAAGAAGGCGGCGCGCCAGCACGCCGCGGAGATCATGTACGACTACCTGCGCAGGAGCCTGCGCTCTACGAGGGACTTCGTCGAGGTGAGCGCGACCGCCTGGCCTGGTCGCCTGGTCAATGTCGCACGAGACGGCCGCATACGCGCAAGCTCGCTAATCGAGATCCGTTTCCCTGCAGGAGGACGCCCTGGCGCGCGCTCTCGATAAGGAGATGGGGCGCTACACTGAGTCCGAGGAGAAGCCGTGGCGCATGCCGCTCGATCAGAAGCTCTCGGAGTACCACCTCGGCCTCGAGCGGGAGCTGGGGGCAGAGTGCCGCGCGCACGCGCTGCAGGCGCTGACGCAGGCGGCGGCGGCAGGGCTCTCAGCGCAGAAGCAGCTGGCGCGCGCCGCCGCCGCACTGGCGCTGGAGCCGCAGTGGGGCGCACTGCCAACCGCCGCCGCCGCCTCCGCGCCGCTCGTCACACTGCAGCTGCCGCGCACGGCGCCCGCGCTCGCTACTCTGGGCGCGGACCGAGAGGAGGCTGCGTCTTGCATGGTGCAATACCTGCAGCTGTGCTTGGTCGATCCTCCGAGAGACGCGCTCTCGAGGCCGACGCCGACGCCACCTCTTGGAGAGTCGATGGACGATACACGAAGCCCTTCCGAGTGATCGACACGAGTGTACGTCTTGAACGATGCCATTTTTAACTATGTATATTTAAGGCCCCCCTGTGTCTTCGGACAGAATCGCATTTTTACTACTGTTTACTAAACTGGTGTATTCGCGACACAGATTACATTGTAGTGACTCTTATAAAATTAGTACATTCTGTAATGAAAGCGATTTTCCGTGACATACCAAATAGACAAACAACGTAATTTGAAATTTATTGTGGTTTGCTTAGATTCAATTTCGAAATTTATATTAAACATGTGACCGAATTTATGACCTGACTAGGTATATATATATATTTTCTTTTTTTGATCGAGCGAAGCGAGATCTCCAAATCAACTTGGGCAAATCGGCGTTGTATGTATGTATGTATGTTTGTTTATCCGAGGATAACTTTCGAAGCATCTATCCGATCATTGTGAAATTTGGTAAGTATATAGGTAATGATAGCACAATTTTGGTGGGACTCAATGAGCTAAAAAAATTGGGGGGTTGTTGTGATATTGGGGTTCAAGGCGGTAAAAAAAATTAAAATGAGACTATTAGATCAAATGAGACGTCAAATGAAAGGTCTTTATTATTACATTTCGACCCCGTTTTTACTTTTAGTAAAGTTTTTGTAGTTTTTGAGTTATAGTAATAAAAACTAAACTTTAACAAAATTCACAGGGTACACCAGTGATCTCACAGTGCTGTAATTTGGTATGCGTGTAGCTTATGTATCACAAATATAGGCAAAAGTCTGAAATCTAGAATAACTGCAATTTGTACCCCAAAAAAGGGTAACCAAATAACATGAACTCCCGTTAGACTGTAATTTGAATGAAACTGTAGGTCAAGTAGTTGGTTTTTATTTTGTGGCACTATTTGGGTAGTCAAAGATTACGAATAATATTTTTTTTGTTTTTATGGGAGACTCGCGAGATCCCAGTTCGGGGCGAACCACTAGTTTAATATATTGATGATAATATTGTTGATTAAGAACGGTTCATTTTCCCATCTTCAGACGCTGGTAGTCAACTGTATCATGAAACGTCTCTAAAAAACAATTTATTAGAACCCAAAGAGTTCTGTAGATTCCCTCTTGGCTCCATCATCAGACCCTGTGGTGGTTTGAGAAAAAAAGCATTTATGCAAAGTTATACGTTCGTAAATGCATTTAACATTGTTTTAGAACAAACTACACCATCCCTTTTCAAACTGGGGGGGGGGGGGGGGGATTTTCAAAAAAAGTAACTATGCCATGTTTCATTACGTACCTTGATAAGTATTTATGCAAAGTTTTACGTTTATTAACTTCAGGAATAATATTTTACCATACAAAGTTCTACACCCTTTTTCACCTACCCAGGGGATGATTTTTGAAAAACTAAAAAATACTGTTTCTCTTATCTTCGTTAAAGAATATATGTGCCAAGTTTCAAGTTTATAAATCCAGGAACCACTGTTTTTCATACAACCGTAAACCCCTCTTTTATCCCCCTTAGGGGTTGCATTTCAAAAAATCCTTTCTTGATTCTCCGTTTTTGTGTCTTGATGAGTAGGGTACACCCCTACGCCCTCTACGCTAAACATAAACATACCCTCTTAATTTCAAGTTTCTGCGATCAGCGGTTTAGGCTGTGCGTTGTCTGTCAGTCAGTCAGGACTTTGATTCTTATATAATATACTAGTTGTATGCCTGCGACTTCGTCCGCAGTTTTCTGGATATCAACAACAGCATCACCTACCGGGTCCAATTGTGAATCTAAACCATCCAGGGACCCACACAAACACATACAAAAAAAAATTATTCAAATCTGTCCAGCCGTTTAGGAGGAGTTCAGTGACATACACACATACAGTAGAATAATATATGTAAAGATAATAATAAAATAATCATAGACTAAACTCTTTCTTTTTTATAATAATTTACTGACTTCTCAGTACTATTGGTCCATCCATCATCATGGTGTATAAAAAAAGTGGCACTCCGGCAGTGCCGAGAGAAGTGAAAACTTGAACAATTACGTGTGTTTTTTGAATCGTCAGGAAATATTTTTTTAATCGTCGGTAACGGCAACAGTGTCGCGAGTTTAATGGTTTTTTCCCATCTCAAAAATGCCCAAAGCGTCTAAAAAAGTTTTCACTTCAAAAAAATTTGGATGTTGCAATATGATCATGATGGATGTCGCATAAACATGAAAATTCCATCTCAAAAAATGTTCAACGCGCCTAATGAAGTTTTAACTTTAAAAATATTAGTACCTATTTCTGTTAGAAATAGTAAATACTTTTTGTTGTGATAAAATAGGCGGAGGCTATGTACTAAGAAATCGGACAAATGATTTGTCTACGCGATGAACTGTCAAAAGGTTATTGTGTAGATTTGATATATTTTTTTGTAAAAAATGAAGCAAATTTGGAAAATACATCTGAACTTGTAAAATAAATGTAATAAGTCAAACATATTATATTGTAATAAATTAAATTGGTTTTGTTTGATGTGATAAATCGATAGAAGGTGACAACGGATATTGAAAAAAAAATCGACACAGATCCTATGCTCACGGCGCTAGACGGCGGACTGAAAAAATGCTAGCTGTTATTTGGAATAAAGCGTAAAGATCACTGCAATAAGGTTCAATATCGCATGTATCCTTAGACCGTATATATGCACAGAACTAAAAATGTTTTTTTTATCTTTTATAGGATTATTAATCAATATATCAAAGTGCTGAGTCGCGAGTTGGTAAAAAACTATATTTTCTTGCTTTGAGTATTTGTTTTCGACAAAAAACTCGAACAGTTTCAGAGAAAAAGCCAAAAAACTTTCATGAAAGCATCATTTTTGGAAATGAAAAATTACTTACTTAATAAAAACTCTTTTGGCTATTCGAAAGAAAAAACTCTGAAAATTAACATACTTAAGGTTTATATTGATAAAATATGCACTAGACTTCAGAAAGTTCCGACAAAAATCATAAAGTTTTTGGAAGCCTCGTCTTAATAAAAGTTTCTTAATTCGACGGAATATTTTTATCTACCTCAGAGGTCCCATATAAATTTGGTCAAGTTCTCGTTATTGGATTCATAAGAAAATAATTAAACTCTTTAATTGAGAAGGCACATTTCTTAAAAAACATTCTGAACTCATTTATATTTTTGTCAAAAAGTTGCTTGTTGTCTCTAAGATACATAATCTAGTCATACCTTAGTTGATAAGATAATTGTGATACAATTTATTAATAAACAGGCTACAACATACCTAAACGTAGTTTTATTAATGTCTGCAAAACCCTAGTTTAAATTCATCTTGTGAGAAAGGTATGTTACTTGTTGTTGTCTAAGGCAGTAGGTACTTTGAGCTTTGTTCGGTTCTTCTAGATTTCTTCGTAGTGGAGATATAAGTGAAACTTCCATTTTAACTAAAATCCATTTATTTCTGAATAGAGGCCATTACATAAAAATAAAATCCACTACAAATTCGTAACCAAATAACTGCAAAAGGCTGAGCTATTGACGGATTCTCCAAGGTGTCCAGATGCTGGGATATAGACGGGCGGTACAGCCTGATGTTACTTTGATTTAACCTCATTTATACGAGCCATGCCAAAAAAATAAAAAATAAACTACAAAATAACTACAAAAACGTTAGCTATTGACGGATTCTCCAAGGTCTCTTGATGCTGGGATCCAGACGGACGGTACAGCCTAATCCCTGGCTATACGGACCTAGATCATAACTTCTGAACTGCTGAACTACAAATTCAGGGAATATGATTTTCGGGAACTACCAATTCTTAGCTATAAGTTGACATGGAAAGCAGATCCCTAACGAGCGGGGCCCAACGTTCTGATGTCAATATTTTTGTATGGTGTATTTTAAATATATTATCAGTATTTGCTATATAAGTATGTAATATAGCTTTGATTTTGTTTATGACCCGTAATCTAAGCTGTATTGTTGATCGAAGAATGAACACAATGTTTCCGCGTCTGTTGGCCCAACGCTATATCACACGTTTGATGTTGGCCAAACATTCGTAGCGGTGGTTTAAAATTGGCAATTTTGATAATAAAAATTATATTAATAGTCAGTTTATAGCTTTATAACTTATTCCATACCGAAAGTAAGACACTCCGGCTGATAAATTGCTTTTCCAGGCATTATTTTTGAAGTTATACTTCTTTTGGCGCGATGGAGAAAAATGATGAGAGTGAATTTTTACGTTGCGCGCGCACACCGACACCTAAATTTAACAGCATGAAGTTAGTTCTAGGTGGTATGAAAATTGATAACTATGTTCAAGTTGTATATTCTAGTATTTTTATATGTAGAGCACGTGTTTCGTAAGGGTACAATTAAACAGTGTGAATAAATAAATATTATTTTGGTGTTTTTATTAAATCAATTTCATATACGACGGTGATACTAATAATTTATTTAAACAAAATCTTTTTGATTAATTTTAATATATATCGTTAATCACTACTGCATTTTAGTTATTTTTGTTCCATACGCCAAAGAAGTATAACTTCTAACGCGTGTACATAAGTAGGTACACACACTCTTTTTTACAACTTTTGAATGCGCATTGAGGCATTGCGATACGTGTTGGCGTTCGTTGGCTGTGTTTCAACCAGACTAATCAAAATAAGAGCTCACGCCGCGAGTGAGCTGTTATTTGCTGAGATGGATTTTTTGTGCCGACTTTTTTTCTAGGTGTATTGTTAATCGAAGCTAAAAGCGCTCTCTTCCAAATAACCTTTGGGTGGACAGGATAAACGAAAATCAAAAGACGGCGTTGAACGAGTATCTATAACATACATAAACATAACCTATACAATACAATATACCTATTGGTTATACAAGAAACATAAACTTATATACATACAAATAATATATAAATAAACTACACATAACATAAACACTAACGCAACTCTATTTGCGTTTCCGTAAAATGGAACGTATTTATAATTAAAACGATTGCAGCGACGTGTGTTCACCTAGCGGCAGACATGCCTTACTAATTTGTCAAAATAGGTTAAAATGCACCCGAATTAAAAACATCCCTGTTCGGTGCGTCAACTCATCGGATCTTTCCTTCTATCGCTACTGGAAACATAGTGTATCTCTGTCAGTTTTCGCCAGCCAGACGATTTATCACAAATTGTCCGTCTAATACCGCGAGGCTACGTACGTACGTCGTAACATCGCTTACGTTCGTGTTTTTGAGAGGAAAAACATTAAAAAATTGCTATAATCGCGTTAGGAATTAGTAAAATGTCGTGTAGAAGCACGGCCGGTGCGATACAGTTTAGGTGAAACGCGCGCCACGATAGTGTGCTGCGAAACGTGGTGCGGGCTCTCGCCGCGGAGTGTTGTTATCAAACAGCTCGGCACGCGCCCGCTTGGAGGCCATGGCGGAGGCGGCGCCGCTGGTGATCGTGAAGGAGGGCTGGCTGCACAAGCGCGGCGAGCACATCCGCAACTGGCGCGATCGCTACTTCATCCTGTTCGACAATGGAGACCTCATGGGCTACAAGACGCAGCCCGAGAGGAATAACTACCGCGACCCGCTCAACAAGTTCACGGTGCGCGACTGCCAGATCATGGCTGTGGACAAGCCGCGTCCCTACACCTTCACCATCCGCGGCCTGCAGTGGACCACCGTCATCGAGAGGAATTTCTGCGTGGACAACGACAAGGAACGGTCAGTCGCATTCAAACTTCTCTCAGCAGCACACCTTCTGTTTCAACCGAAGGCTGTACACTACCTATCTAGCAGCAAGCGAGCCCTGACCTTTACAGGGTTGTAGTTGAGGTATCCACTCTGGCACCAGATTCAAAGGTTTGGTTAGAGCAAATTAAGAGATACACTAAAAAGGCCCGAAAAACACTTAATAACAGATGTGACCCGGCATGCAGGCACTAGGCACTGCAGTGACCTGTTATCATTTTGAGGCTGGTATAAACATATAGCTAATTAATTACCTATTTGGTTTCTGTTGTTTCATTGAAGTACACTTAATCTTGTGTTTTTAAATAATATGATCTAATTAGAAACTTACAGCATGAACATTATCAGTATTTGTTTCATGTTTAAGATAATATGTTTGTTTAGTTTTTTATTGTGTTTTTCACAGTCAGGTCACGGATTATAAAATGTTTTCCTTATTTTAAATTAGGCTTGTAGTGGTGACGAGCAAAGGAGAAATGGCATGATGGCATCATGATTGTACTGTATGCCTATTTACTATTACTGCTGCTAAATACTCTTAATTATTACAAATAAATGAACTATTGGTTGCTGCAAAGCTGCTGCTTACCGATCTGTTTTTTTAAAGAAGATATTAATTCAGACATTCAATTATTTAAACTACTAGTTGACCCGCCGAACTTTGTACCGCCTTGACATTCATATGAAGCGGGCTGATGATATACGTCACCCTGGTAGAATTGTCAACCTGCCATCATTATGTATGAGAAAATTAATTTTCTTCATAATTTCTTTTTGTGTGAATTTTTCCAATATTTTAATCATTATTCTGCTATTCGGGATGGAGATAAATACAACAAATCAAAAACCATGAAAACCGGTCCGGCCATTCTCGAGTTATAAGTGTTAACAACAAACCTGACTTTGTTTT
Source organism: Philereme transversata (assembly GCA_963924445.1). NCBI lineage: Eukaryota > Metazoa > Arthropoda > Insecta > Lepidoptera > Geometridae > Philereme > Philereme transversata. The sequence goes on along the minus strand of OZ004341.1, from coordinate 929,871 downwards.
ATATATTAAAATTACATAATTAAAGTTGAAAACTTTATACAATTGATTAGAAAAATAATATGTTATATTTAATTAAAATAACCAATTATTACTTACATATAAAAACCCTGCACTGATTTAGGCTTATATCTTATTTAAAAATATGTTATGTGGACATAAAATGTGTTATGTACATTGGTAAGTAATCTAAAAAGAGTTTTTTTCTGTTGTTTTTTTATTTTGGGTGTATTTAAATACATATATTTTACAAACAACTGGTGAACTTTTATATTGATGCAACAGACAAAGATAAACAAATGGAATCCATTTAATATGGATTAAAAGGAATCGTATTTATAATAATTTCTCATAACCTTCAAGATTTCTGATCATCATGCAGATATTAGAATAATATCTGTGAGTTTGCATGTCTTATAGGGCCAGATTTGGTGTTGGTGATTTTATTTATGAATAAATAACCCTGGAATGCAACCTTTCAGGCTGCCTAAAGGCCTCCAAGATGACTTGACAACTCTTGAATGAATGAAAATTCTTTATTATACCTTACAAGCTAAACACAATAGATATAAAAATAAAACAAATAAATGTAAGCATAATGGGTGGTCTTATCGCTTAACATAGCGATCTCTTCCAGACAACCTTTGGATGGAGAGGATCATTGCTTAATGGAAGATTGGCTGAGGTGTAAAAAGAATAAACTTAATAATAGAAAAAGAAAAACATGGAAACATGGAAAGCTTATAAGACACAAAGACACGTACAAGGCCGCCCATTGTACCTCTGATTATTTTATTTATTTTTATTTTTCTGTATTAGGGACAACAAACAATTATACAATTAGGTTACTTAATACTAAATAAGGTAATTTATGTATAATCAGCACCGGTGTCCACAGATTGAATTGACAATTTATAAGGGCATAAGAAGTGCTAATGCATGCTTAAGAAAAAAGACAAATAATATCTGGACATAGGTACTAATAGATCAAGATTTTAACTTTTATTTTAGGTCAGACAGAAAGAGTGTATCTGATATTATGACATCGGATACACTCCTTCTGAAAGAGCCGGGTGAGGTTGCATACAGTTAGATACCTGTAGGTAAAGAAATCATTATGTTGTTACATGATTCTGTTTAAGGGTGCGCGCTCACCAGCGTTAGTTTTGCAGGAAATAGACGCAAACAAATTACGTTTGCGAGTCTCTCGAGGGTAAGAATGATAGGATATGTGTAGGTAAATTTGATTTACAAGATTACTACAGTCGAATGCATGATGACATATCTTGTAAGTAACATTTGATCAAGGAGCAGTCTTCTCATCTTAAGAGTTGGCAGAGAGTATTTATTTAAGAGAACGTTGTAAGAAGACTTAGAACGAAAGCAGCGAGATAGGTTACTGAACGCAGAAACTTACGTTGAACTGATTCAATCTGATCCTTATATTTATCGTAGTGTGGGTTCCATACCGAAGTAGCATTAAAAAGTGTTAGATTGAAAAGTGTATTTTCTCTTATTTGTTTATTTTTAATGGTGTGAAATAAACATATTATCTATCTATCTTATCTTAAATGCTTTAAGCAGGTTATGCACCTATTGGTCATCCATCCAAGAGAGCGCATGGAACATCTATCTAGCTGGTGTATTGGCATCCACAGTTGGCATAGAAGCACCACGTCACCTAGCATACGGCGTAAGAACGACTAAGGAAAGTGGTTGTGGTTAATGTGCAATGTGTGTGATGTTGTTGCAGTGAGGAGTGGGTGGCCGCGATCCGGTTCGTGGCGGCGCAGCTGAGCTCAGCGCCGGCGGCGGCCGGACCCGCGCCCTCCCTGGCCTGCGTGCTCGAGAACAACGACGACATCGCGCAGCTCGGCACCAGCTACAAGGATCCGCGACGCATCGTGAGTATACCCACACCGTCATCGGCATCGCATCGCCTTACCACTCCCAGCTCCCAGCCGCACTTGTTCTACACTAAATCGAAACATATACCAAACAATTGTCACGATGATATTCTATTTTGGGATATTACTATAAGGTAAATCAGATAGAATTACGTAGGTATGTTATATGTGAATGCCTATACATACCCAACGTGGAAATGTGGGGAATCCCGCGCACGTAGGAAGCAGTAAACAGCGCCTCTCACTGCCAGCCAGCCGCGATTTACTAATGTACCTTAGACCATTTAGTAAGATAAGGCTTACCATCATAATGCTAAACATGTATGATAAACGATGCAGCATAATTTTGAAACGCCCTTTCTTTTGTTTCTTTTTTTTTTATACCACTAAGGTAGCAAACAAGCATACGTCCCACCTGATGGTAAGCGGTTACCGTAGCCTATGGACGTTTGTAACATCAAAGGTAACTCGCGCGTTGCCGATCCTTTAACATTCCATGCTATAGTAAGCGCAGTAAGTCGCTTACAAATGTGTATTACTTGAAAGTGTGATAACTCTTCGGAATTCGAAGAAGCAAAAGAATAAGTCAAAAGGAAAGGGTTATGTTTTGAATAGTCTATGTATGTATTTGAAAGAGGGGAGGGAGGCTTTTACCGTGCAGTGAGACACAACAGACTTGTAATTGACAATAATAATGTATGTATTTACGTATGTTCCACCGTAGCACGTACTTGATGAATGAAGTTTGAATCGATTCGATGATATAGTCAGGGTGACGGATACCATCGTCATAGGTATGACGTACCTAGTCGGGTTGCAGTTTTTAGCTTGTTGCTTGTTTATGGTTCTGTACCTCAAAAGGAAAAAGCAACCGTTCTATTTTTTTATTCATGTATTACAGAATCAACATCACTCGATAGCAATGTAAACAAACTCATATATGCTTAAGAGGATACATGGGCTGCATTTAGTCCATACAAACGTACTCCCCTGTTGTCATATATATTTATATTCATTTATTATGCTTACATGTACATAATACAGTTTTTACAGGTTAAATAGCTTAGGGAGTAAGTACATGTACCCTGTAAGGGCACTGAAAGTTGGGTTTGAGCCATTTCAAAAGTTTCTAAATTAACAAATAGATAATAACACATAGAATTTTTTTTGTTTGTTTTTTTTAAGTATTATATGCGATCAGTTTTACAACTATGAGCAAATTGTTTTTGGGTTTTGTGTCGGGCAGAGTGCACTCCTATATCTCACTCTTCATTCTTTTCAGTCACAAAGTAGCATGACATCTTTTCTTTTCAGTCGCTTCTTATACGAAGGCTTTGTGAGTGGTTGTGCCAGCTTATTTGGGTGTATTTTCAGCTTTTCCTAGTAGATCTCATCAGAGACCTTGTTGATTCGTAGTATGTCATGCAGCTCAGTATTTCTGATGAACCAGGGTGAATTTGAAATATTTTTCAAGAGGCCGTTCTGGTAGCGCTGGATGCAGTTCAAATTAGGCACACATAGAATTAAAGAATTAAACATGTCCAGTCAAACAAATTAAAATTAATTAATGCGGCATAATATTTGATTTAATTTAAATAGAAGAACAATGTATGTCAAAGGTAATAATAGTCATGTCAAATGGAAAAATAATAATAATCATAATATCAAGTAATTTCAAAGTATAAATTATATCTAAACATGCTAACATTCTACCTAGGTAAGTACTTATCTACCTATTAATGTTCGTTAGGGTCGTCATTTTGCATGTTTAATTATGTCATCGGATAGGTATTTTGTCAACTGAATAGGATGATTTTTTATTAAACATGATTTCAGATTCCTACAAAATACAGTCTGTCACCGCATTCACGACATTAATTTAAAACACATATGCAGAATCGTATTAACTGATTTTAGAAATTGGTTTAATACCGGTAGCTTGAATATTTATCCAGTAATCGATACATTTCCAATAAACAATTTTTAACATAAATCGGCGGCGCCTTTGCGACGATGCCTCTTTGGCAGTTTAACCTACTAACATGATGAATGAATATGATTTGTTTACAGTATATATTAAGATTATTATTTTTATATATACAAACCTAAAAATTTTAAACCTATATACAAAGCAAACTATATATAAAACCCTAATCTAACAAGCCGCTGCCAGTGGGAAGCGTGCCCAGAATGCTGGCCGCATTGCCACGTTGAATGGCAATGCTTAAACGTTGGCCAAAATACTGGCCAGCATTTTGGTCACGCGTCGCCTCGACCAGGCGTTTTGAAAGTTCATTATAAATTTTGTGGGCGCTCGGTCCCCACGGTCCAAGGGTCTCAACCCCTAAAGGCTCAAATATAAATATATATATATATTTGTTTACATATTTTATACAAGCTGTTTCATAGATATTTTTAGACTTGAAATTAAGGTAGATTAAAAATTTAAAAAAATTTATGAGAATGAATTGGACAAAAAACTTTTTATTTATACTATACAAAATTAACACTATTAATGATGCATATCATTTGCAGGACGACCTAATCCGTTTTCAAAATTACTGCATAAATAACATGTTAGATTTAAATATTTCCAAGTGCAATGTCTGCTCTTTTACACGTAAGCCCATTACTATCAAGTTCAACTATACCTTACACAACTTACCTCTTACAAGGGTAGCCACAGTTAGGGACCTTGGTGTTTTGTTTGACAGTAAACTTCTATTTGACGATCATATTGATAACATTGTGAACAAAGCATCTCGTGCGCTTGGTTTTGTTTTTAGAATGTCTTCTGAATTTTCAAGCATTAAGACCATCAAAATCCTGTATTGCGCGTATGTGCGTAGTCACTTGGAGTTTGCCTCTCAAGTCTGGAATCCCTGCTATGACGTGTATTCTACACGTTTAGAAGGAATACAAAAGAGATTTTTGCGCTACTTGCAGTTTCGTGCAAAAGTTTATCTTCCTGATTATGTAACTAGGTGTCGTAAATTTCACTTCCTTCCCCTGTATGAACGTAGAAAAATTTCCGATTTGTCGTATCTTTTGAGCATTGCAAATGGCAGGGTTGACTGCTCTGAGTTACTGGAGCTACTGGGATTACGCACTTATAGAGTCAGAATAAGGAGGCCACACATTTTGCACGTTCCTTTAGTTAAAACCAATTACAGGCAGAACGCATTTATTATTCGAGCGAGCGCCTCGCTTAACACTTTGGCAGATGCAGATATTGATCTATTCAATACTTCGACAAGCAAGTTAAAACGCTTGCTTGCGGATAAATTCTTTAATGACAATTATTCAACCTAAACTCTCTTGAATACTATTATTATAATTTCAAACGATTTTCGTCCACGGTAACTGTGTTTTTACCTAATCGTTTTTAAAATTAAATGTGGAAATTTGTAATTGGCCCTAAGCATACATGTTTGTTTTGCATGTATTTTAATATAATTAGTTTTTCTGTGTACCTAGCTGTAAGTTTCCTGAAAAAAATAAAAATAAAATAAAAAAATAAAAAATATAACCGCGTTTAAAAGTACTTAGTGCATTTTAAAGTAGTAATAGAATTTTTTGCGATAAATATTAGACATGAAATAATACGACAATGTACTATACAATGTATGTATACAGGATGTCCCAACAAATAGTGTCAAGCGAAAGTCCAGAGATGGAACACCCTTTGGGGTACCCGAATCACCCCTATGTATGTTCCGCGATTTTTTATAGTTTTCGAGTAATGAATTTTTTTCCGAATTTTTGAAAATTTTCTACTTGAACAACTTAAAAAATTCTTTAAAAAAAAAGTCGAAAACTTTTTTGAGATTTTTTTTTGCTACTGAATATTTATTAGTTGTTCTTTTATGCATAAAATAATCAGCTACGTGACTTTGATCAAAACTATGAAAATGTTGGTGTAAAGTCAAAAAATTACATTCGGTGAATTATGACTTAAAGTTTCAACTTTAAATTAATAATCTTAACAAGTGATTTCATGGTTCTAAAATAAGTTTTAACAAACATATATATATATACATAGTTTGCTCCGTATTGATGGATGCCCTCTCTCTTCTCGCACAGAGGTTTTTGGTCAGGGAGCTCTGGCATGTATATAGGCCCGTGGACTTGAACTGTCTGACGTTATTTATAATGTATTTGCTCATTCTCTTACTGATTAGCTCTATCTGGATAGATGTTCTGTTTCCTCTTTTGCCTAATCACATTATTACTTCTACGTAACCTGTAAGCTCAACGTGCATTATTGACATAAACGCGTGGATCGCTCTGAATAGTAACACTAGACCAAATATTTTTTACCATACAACCTATAAGTATCACTATCATGCCCCTATGTTTTGTTTTTCTCCATAAATGAATAATTATAAGAACTAGTAACCTTCTAAAATCGCAAAAATTGCTCAGTTGAGACGTCCAGCAAACAAATTTGACGAATATATAAAATAAAAGGAAAACAGGCATAGCCAAAGATTTTCTTTATTCTTTTTTGCACACAAGAAAATACATTTGTAAATACAGAAAAAGAGGTCATGTACAAAGGCGAGCTTAACCCTAAGAAGAGTTTTCTTCCAGCAAACCTTTGAGGCTAGAGAGAGAAATGATTTTAAAGGTAGGTGAGTGTACAAAAACATAAATAAATATATATATACCCAAAACGAATATGAACTATACTCAAAGTATATGTTATAATATTATAATTATAATAAATAAATTATATGGAATATTAATATATACCTACGTAATATAAATATATACCTATATATAATAATATAAAATTACAGAGAAAGGTGGTGCTCTTTAACTTTCCGTTTGAAAATGTTGAGTGATGGGCCAAAGATTTTCTTATTATTATTCTTGATAAAAATATTAAAACGTTTTAGTTTTGGAAAAGAAAACAAGGGAATACGAAATAGTGATTTCGTCTATTTTTAATAGGTATAATCAGTCAGACTTGCAGTTGTCTATCGCTTTCTATTCGCGAGTTGGACTCGCACTTGTTCAGTTATTTTTATTTTTGGATACATTAATCGAGGCGAGGTGAAACTTCTTATAAATGTTGAAGATAAGTTCTAGGCGCAAAGTCCTTTGGAATCGCCAAGTTAAATGTTATGTTTTTTCTTGAAAATAAATTTGTTGAAATTCAGTACTATTACCCCGTTCGGGATAACATACATACATAATTTGAAATGAGTATAAGTTATCTGTTTCGGCTGTTGTTGAGTCTGGTGGAGGCGTGGTCACTTACCAGGACTTGTACTTGCACTTGTAAAGGCTTACAGGGTGACTCATTTCAATTGCTTCGGTCCAAAAAGGAAGAAATCGTCCTTTAATCACGTGAGGTTAGAACGGGGCGGGGGGAGGGGATGTTGTGAACAATCATTATGTTTACTTTCCGTGCGACCTCGTGAAATCCTGAGCGAGCGAATTTATGTCTAAAAAGCAATATAACAAAAATATTTAGCTCTTAGTAGACTTTCCTCCCATGCGCGACCTTGTGCGGTTTTTACAATCTGAGTTTATGATATTTTTCATTAAAACACTTTATGATATCTTTAACAAAACAAAGTAGAGTTAGTTACACCATTTATAACCCAAGAACGGCTGGACGTATTTGTATAGCAGAATAACTATTAAATCATCAGAAAATTCATTTTCTCAGACATAGATGCAGCTAATGATGGCCGAAGGACAATTCTACCGGCGACATACATTGGCAGCCCGCGTTATATGTATGAATATGCACAAGATGCAAAAAACATCACGATGTTTTCACCAAGGAGTAAAATAGTGGCCTAAAAAATATTTCGTGTCTAAAGGACAAAGCCAAACCATTTTCATCATCTTAATATTTTTATTGTATCATCTGCTAAGCATCTGGCATCTGCATTTTCGCAATAAATGAATGAAATGAGTGTAAACTGAGGAATGTGGATTCAGGCACATAACAGATGTGCGCTCGCAGTCCTATAATACTGACCTAGTTTAAACCTCTCATGTAGGTCAGTGTCACAAGCACAATGAACGAGTTATGCTACTGTAACTATATCACTTTCTGTGCTTCCCAGTCGCGTGAACTGTACACATCCGTCATATTATGCCGGGTTCCTATATCCGTCGGTAACCAGCTACGCCTCGTTTCTCCTTGAAAACGTGTCAAAAGTTTGACATTTTTTCAAGGGGATACGAGTCGTAGTCGGTTACTGACGGATATAGGAACCCGCTATTATTCACCTTCAATTACCATTGCGATGCTTTGACAGTTTTTAGGTGTAGTTTATACAAGTTATTTTATTTAAATATCATGCCCGCGGCCGTTTCCTTATAACGGCCACTCGGCCCACTTATCATATGTGCGAAATTATTCTAAAATTGACCATTAGGTCGCCATACTCGTTATTGTCAGTGCAATGTCGGAATCGAAGCCACGACCAATGTCGCCTACTAGTGACCCGGCAAGGTCGCCCGCACATTGGGCCCGCTGAGTCACTCGTTCGTAGAACCGGCCACACCACCGCGCCGGCACACAAACAACTGTGACACCATCGCTGCACTGACGCGCTTTCCGCGCTGAATTGCGAGAACTCATTATTCAATGACTTTGTTGTTGTCTGTTTGAGCCATTACATGCATCCGTAAAGGCAATTCACCTGCATTGTGGCCGTGTGGACTAACTGGGTACAATGCAAAGTGGCACAACACCATTAAGATCCACTTGTTCCTATATATAGTGCTCTGAGTGAGGTTTCCTCCTCGTTCTTTGTTATGTATGACATTCCTTTTCTCGAAAGTTAATGGCGCAGTTAATTGCCCCACGTTGGTATATGGGTCTGTTTTTGGGTGGGGTCTTCATTCATGAACGCTATGCCAGTCGTCCCCCTCATATGTGACAGTTTGTATTTCACTTGAGTATAATGATAGAAAGGTAAACAGGTAAACAAGCGCATCGGACAACAAGGAGCGGTCGTTAAAGCTTGCGATGAGTCATGTTGTGCGTCGCGAGTGGCGCATCGCGGCTGTGGCGACGACGGTGCGGGGCGGCGATGCGGGCGCGGGACTGCGAAATTGGGCATATCGTGATTTCCACGCGCTGACTGCCGGCAGATGGGTGGACTGTCCACCGTCTCACTTTCCTTCATAAGCAGCATTATTTATTGTACGGAGAACCAACAGCTTAAAGCCGAAAACCTACTGCTGCGAAAGATGTGCACGCAGAGGGACCCATGTCAGCTACGTAGTTTCGTGGGTCTGGCTGCGTGTGTCTACCGTTTCCAGAGCGGCGCACGGATGCGAGCTATGCCCATGGCCATGGCCGGCGGGGTAACTAACAGTCTTTATTTTATTATTCTTTATTATGGACAACAAACAATTATACAATTAGGTTACTTAATGCGAATACTAAATAAGGTTATTTATGTATAATCAGCCCCGGTGTCCACGGATTGGATTCACAAACTATAAGGGCATAAGAAGTGCTAATGCATGCTTAAGAAAAAATACAACTAATATCTGTGGGTTACATACTTATAGATCAAGATTTTAACTTTTACTTTTGGTCAGACAGAAAGAGTGTATTCGACGTTATGAAATCGGATACACTCTTTCTGAAAGAGCCGGGTCAGGTTGCAAACAGATACCTGTAGGTAAAGAAATCATTATGTTGTTTCATGATTCTGTTTAAGGGTGCGCGCTCACCAGCGTTAGTTTTGCAGGGAATAGACGCAAGCAAATTAGGTTTGCGAGTCTCTCGAGGACATCTATCGTCTTCGTCTTCAAAGTTAGACAATAAAGTAAAGTACTAGTCAGTGTTCTAACTTAGCGCGATCTAGCACTTCTTTTGGCTTAGCGCGAAATCTAGCGCGTTTTAAAATAAAATTCCTGGCTCTTGGAACAGTTAGGAAATAGGGCAAGAATTACTGAGCGAGCACCAGAGACTTCAGGAAATGGGAGCTGTTCTGGGTAACGTTATCAAGAATGTTTAGTCCTTAACCTCAGAATATTGTAGATTTTCTTATATTAACTCTAATAACATAATTGTAATATAAACCAATTACTCGTTGTATTTTCAATGAACTGTATAAAATGACTGGTTCACTATTACAAACCTTTGCTTCACCAAAATATAGATGTAGTAGTTTTACTAGTAGCTAATTTTACTGTTATGTCGTTCATCCGACAAGGACTTTATGCTAGATTGTTCTTCTGATACGGACCGATTTTATCGAATAAAATACATAGTTTTGCGCTACGAGTTTACTTGTCTACATGTAGTTATACTCTGAAGCTATTAATTATGGAATAAACCTATTATTTTGAAAACGAAGTATTTATTTATAAATTAACTACGATTTTATTTATAATCAATCTCTTATTTTAGATACTTATTAACATTAATTTAGAAATTCATACCTGGCGACACTTTTTATTTATCTGAGAATGAATATATTTCTTGGCAATACATCTGTTCATTAGATGATACAAGTTGGTGACAAAAATAAACTTTTCGGACAAAAAATATAATACCCTTTTAATAATAATTAATTATTGGATTATGTTGGGACTACCTGGGTAGTTGGAACTAGTTTTCTGTATAAATCGAAAATGAAAAGCCTTCATTGTGAATTATTTTCTTTTCAGATACTTATTTCTAGTAAGCTAAAGTTTAGTCTCTTTCTCTTTTTGTTCTGTTATCTGGTTACCCTATTGGTGACCGACCGTGGACTTGGCGCGCCACCGCGCTTGCTACACAGACAACTTGAGCAACTGCAGTAAACATGTTTGTTTTCCTCGAAAAAGCGCTAACAACATGCGTGATGCGCTGCACTGCGATAACCCGCGAACTAGCACTTTGAACAGGATAGACTGCACAGAGTACGCATTGTACTACAACGCTCGCTCGTTTGTGTGCGTGCGGTCCACGGTGCAAGCCGACTCTCAGCCAGATCCTCTCGTCCAAACAATATTACGACGGCGGCGAGCTGATCTGATAATGGAGACAGAAGCAATGGAATTTTTGAACGTATAAATAGTCACGTGGGCGTCGGCAAATTTAGGTAGCAACAAGCAACCATCAGTCTTGAACATTATTTGGATACAGGACTCGGAGGACGCTGGGGGACTTTTTGGTAAAATGAACCCACCGACCGGTTTTTTATGTATGTTCACGCATAATTTTTACTGGGTGAAAGAATTTTGATAATGCTTTTTTAATAACTAGAGGGTGGTTTCATTTAAGTCATAAGTCATTTATTCTTTGCTGATAATAACATGTTACAAAATAAGGTCTTAAATTAAATATGATAAAGTGCATAAAGAAATTATCTGCCGCTTAGGGCTTGCAAAGTTACACAAATTCTTGTCAGTCAAGTTCTGGTTTAAGTGTCTTTGAGGTCAAATAATTTTGAAGCCACTTTCCATTGACGAAAAGACGGGATTTTTCTTGCACCCCAGTGAGTGTGGTATTATTTTAAAGCTCTCTAAAAATTAAGTCGAAGATTCATTTTAGATTTCCATTCCGTTTTTTTTTATTTTTGTTAACTTAGAGCAATGTTAGCCTAAATTAGAAATATAGTTATACTCAGCCGTATCACGTGGTATATTTTCAGACTTTGGAAAAGTTTGAGTTCGTGAAGGTGCTGGGCAAGGGCACGTTCGGCAAGGTGGTGCTCTCGCGGGAGAAGGGCACGGGCCGCATTTACGCCATGAAAATCCTCAAGAAGAACATCATCATACAGAAGGACGAAGTGGCGCACACCAACACAGAGAACCGCGTTCTCAAGAAGACGAAGCATCCTTTCCTTACGGTAACGATATCTGCGTACGCGTCATCATGTCAGCCGTAGGATGGCCATCTAGTGAGGGGCTATCACTTTCTATTTATCCATAGTAATATATTAACTCTGGCCAGACAGAGTCTCTTTATTTGTCACGACTAAGCGGCCGGACCGATTCCGATGAAATAAACATAAAATAAAAAATAACAAAGCAACAATTACAAGGGGTGGTCTTATCACTTAGAAACTATTTCTTCCAGACAAGCTTTGGATGGAGAGGATTTTTGTAATACTAGAGTACTTGATTACTAATAACAATTTTTTGTAGACTGATGTGCGCATCTAACCGATGAATTGTTGTTGCAGGCGCTTAAGTACTCGTTCGAGACGGCAGACCGCGTGTGCTTCGTGATGGAGTACGCCAACGGCGGCGAGCTGTTCTTCCACCTGTCGCGCGAGCGCTCCTTCAGCGAGGAGCGCACGCGGTTCTACGGCGCCGAGATCGTCTCCGCGCTCGGCTATCTGCACTCCGAGGGCATCATCTACCGCGACCTCAAGCTCGAGAACCTGCTGCTCGACAAGGACGGACACATCAAGATCGCCGACTTCGGACTCTGCAAGGTAATGACCCTTACCTTATAGCGAGCGATGTTACCGTTCGATAATGTTGTACCAGCACGTGGTGTGTGTTGCAGGTGAACATTACGTACGGACGCACCACGAAGACGTTCTGCGGCACGCCGGAGTACCTCGCGCCCGAGGTGCTGGAGGACACTGACTACGGACCCGCCGTCGACTGGTAGGTACACATATACGTTTCTCACCCTCTGCAGGGTATGATGAGATTGATACCGACCTGATTAAAAGTTGCGCCTTATCAATCTTTCTTTTCAGGGAACTCGGGACGATATGAATAACTATTGGCCTGTGACCCTCATATGGTCCAAAATATTCCAAAAGACTGTCAATAATATTAATATGTCAATGTAAAGTTAATAGATTAAATCACTAGAGCACAATAAAATTTGATGCGCTAACCAATATACCTTACCAATTACCTTACACTTAGATTTTGAGAATCATAAGCTAGAGGAAAAGTACTGGCACACCCTTGCGGCCGCTGAGTGGTAAGCGGTCACCGCTGTTGCTGCATTATCGAAGGGAACGATTCTGCCAGACTCCGTAATACTAACTTAAGGTTATCTAGGAAACACTTGAAATTTATAATAATTAATGTGTACTGCATGTCTATAAGAAGTTACCTAATGAGTTACCACTCAATCAATCACACTAATATTATAAACGTGAAAGTTCGAATGTTTGTTTATTTATTTGTTACTTAATCACGTCGTAACGGCTGAATCGATTTCGATGAAATTTGGTGTGCTGATAGATTATGACCTGGATTCAAACATAGGCTACCTTTTGTTGATAAACAACGTGTGCGAAGCAGCGGGCGGAAGCTTGTTTAAAATATAAATTATCCACAGGGATACTAATATAATGCTTTACGTCGGTTAATTATTTTTGAATTTCAGATTATTTTAATATTAGTATATTTAAAATTAATTATAATTGTCAAGAATTTGTACAGGTTTGCAAGCTCTAACCGGCAGATAATATCTTTAAGCTATCATATTTCATTTTAAGACCTTATTTTATAACATATTATCAGCAAATAATTACTTACGACTTACTAGCTTCCGTCTGCAGCTTCGCACCCGTGGTCTGACTATATAACAAATTTTATCGAAATCGATTCAGCTGTTACTACGTGATTGAGTAACAAACAAACATCCAAACTTTTGCATTTATAATATTAGTTTGATGTGTGGTTTTAGAAAAACGCTCTTGAGCCCTATTTCAAGACTGAACTCTAAATCGAGACTTTAAGAATAGGCTTTTGGCAGTTTTGTTTAAATCTGGTGCTCGAGTCTAGACGAATTTTTAGCATGGTATTACACCTTTAATGTAAATATTGAAAGTGAGCTTCCCTCGTAATTGTATACGTTACTTGGTGGTTCCAGGTGGGGCACGGGTGTGGTGCTGTACGAGATGGCGTGCGGGCGGCTGCCCTTCTACAACCGCGACCATGACGTGCTGTTCTCGCTCATCGTCTCCGAGGAGGTATGCGCGTGCACGCCACAAACTCAGTATCATTGTGACAAGATGCGTATAGAGTGTTGGTTAGTCATTGTTAGCTAGGGTCATAGCGAAATTTTGAACATCGATTGAGGCTCATGGGTGTCCCAGAACTCAACGTCAAGCCGAAACGGGGTGACAGGATTGATCATAACCATCACGAGAAAAATCTGAAAAAAAAATTATCCCATGCAGTTTGAAAATTATGGGCATTTTAAGAAAAACCTAGAAATTTGATCAAACTGTACCATTTTTCGGTTATTATGGTTATTCTTTTTTATTTTTGTTCATTTGAACTTTGGAGACGTAATTCTAAATAACATTTCTAGAATCCCAATAAAAAATAATGACACAATGGCCTCAAGTTTCAAGAATTGAAACTATTTGTTAAACTACGAATTTAAAATTTTCAAGATACGTCGATTTTGACAGGCCCTCCTTTAAAAAAAATGTACTAGAGTGCCTTGGCAAGTAGCATTAAAAGTTGGCGCATTTTATCAGAATTCTAAAATGATACAATACTTGTTAGTTCCATACAGTAAAAAGAGTAAAAAAATTAAAACCTCAAGTAACACGATTTTTGCTATCTCAGTTAAAATGTTTTTGATTCGCACAAGCTCTAGGTAGGTTCTTAATTTTAAGGCAAAATGATGAGAGATATGGATAGTGGGTATGTTTGCCATGAGTGAGCGAGACAAATAGTGACGCCACTTTTACCAAAGTGAAAAAAAGTTAGTAAAATTAGTAAAATAATGAAAAATCTTGAAAAATCTAGTTTAATTTAGTTTTGCTGGAATAAAAGTCAGATAGAGAAATAACATTTTTTATTACAATAAATGTTCAAATTGTTTAACATCAGCCTCAATACAAGCCCTACATCTTCTTAAAAAAGATCTATTATTAGTCGGGCATATCTTCGAGAGTTGATCTCCTCAGCTGATTGAGAAATGCGTTCACGCAGGTCGGCTACGTTCTCAATGGGCTTTGAGTAAACCTTTTCTTTGAGAACTCCCCAATAGAAAAAAATCCAGGGGATTTAAATCTGGTGAACGGGCGGGCCACGAGACTGTGCCTGAACGCCCAATCCAACTTACCGGATATTCCTGGTCAAGGAAATCTCTTACTTGCACTGCGAAATGCGCTGGGCAGCCATCTTGTTGAAACCACATGTCGCGAAGATCTGCTAGTGGTACGTCCTCTAACAGGGTTGGTAAATCTTCTCTTAAAAAATGTAGGTAATTAGTTCCATTCAAGTTCTCAGGCAGTTCAATAGGCCCAATAATTTTACCGTTTAAAATTCCGGTCCACAGGTTTACTTTAAAACGATACTGGGATCTATCTTCTCGCATTAAATGTGGATTCTCCACATGCCACTCGTGATAATTGTGCAAGTTTATGTAACCATCTTTTTTAAATGTCGATTCATCTGACCAGATAATTTTTTGGATGAATTGGGGATTCTCATTATGCCTCTGTAGCATTGTTCTACAAAAAGAAATCCTTTCCTGATAATCTCGAGGTAGAAGACTTTGAACTCGTTGTACGTGAAACGGATGCATTTCGGCTCTTTGTAAAATACGATGAGCCTTTGTAAATCATCATTTTGCCTTAAAATTAAGAACCTACCTAGAGCTTGTGCGAATCAAAAACATTTTAACTGAGATAGCAAAAATCGGGTTACTTAAGGTTTTAATTTTTTTACTCTTTTTTATTGTATGGAACTAACAAGTATTGTATCATTTTAGAATTATGATTAAATGCGCCAACTTTTAATGCCACTTGCCAAGGCACTCTAGTACATTTTTTTTAAAGGAGGGCCTGTCAAAGTCGACGAATCTTGAAAATTTTAAATTCGTAGTTTAACAAATAGTCTCAATTCTCGGAAACTTGAGGCAATTGTGTCATTATTTTTTATTGGGATGCTAGAAATGTTATTTAGAATTACGTCTCCAAAGTACAAATGAACAAAAATAAAAAAGAATAACCACAATAACCGAAAAATGGTACAGTTTGATCAAATTTCTAGGTTTTTCTTAAAATGCCTATAATTTTCAAACTGCATGGGATAGATTTTTTTTCAGATTTTTCTCGTGATGGTTATGATCAATCCTGTCACCCTGTATACAGTCTGTCACCGCATTCACGACATTCATTTAAAACACATAATGCTAAATCGTGTTAATGCGGTGACACGCAGTATATATACTAAAATTTTCAGTCCGATAAATAATAAAGTTAGGTAAAAATTTTAATAAAGTGGGGAACTGCGAAAAATAGCCTCAACTGATTCCCATACAATAACATCAGTATTGGCTACTTAGTTTCTTATGGTTTTGAACTGCCTATCAAATCAGTAGATAATATTAGCTGGTTTGGTTTTAAAATTAGCAAATTTTGTTTTTAAATTTTATAAAATGACACTAAAATAAAAATGAAAAAGATGTCGGCAAAGATACGAGGAAGCTTTTTGCTTATTCATGGCCTCGTCGGCATTGGTTTTAAAAGCTATACGATGTGGTATGAAAGCAGTACCGCTGGGCGATCCATCTCGCTGCTGAGCCATGTTTATAAGCTGTTTTCGCGGGTGTTGTATTACCTAACGTTATAACTTTAATAAGAGCCAATTACCTACTCGTTTTATTTTCAATTATCTCTATCTGAACTGATGGCCAAAACTTATGCACAATAACAAAATAACGCACAAAAATGAAAGGGCTTATTTTGATGAGCATAATAAATAAATTTGTGAAATGTGAAATTTATTTTGACATGTAAAAACAAACACTTTATTAAACTTATGTTGTGCTATTGCATAATGCTTACCATCTAACCACAGATACTATATTGGTGACGTCTCGAGATATTTCTTATTGTCCCTTTCTAACCCAAAAACCGCAGTCGTTTCCGAAAGAGATATTAAATCGGCCTTTATTTTTGGATGTCGATTGCAAGAGTAGGCAGTAAGTTTTATATCGAATTAATCACCTAAACTTAGTCGATTTTCTTTAAAATTTGATAAATATAACTAGTAGTTTTTTTTCGAGAAGTCTTTTTTATGTTTTGAGAAACCGTCACTTGAATATCATCAGTATATTACCAAACAACCTGTATAAGAATAATAAAATAAATAAATGACTCTTGTTACAAAACATTGCTTAAACTGAAATAAAGATAAATGTCCTATTCTATCGTGTTTAAACATCGTCATTGTATGAATTTTCAAATTAACCAAACTTTGGAAGTAAAAATATTGTTTAAATGGCCAAAACCGGGGTTCTTGCTCTGCTGGCGCACAAAATTGTAAAAGTAATCTGTTTAGTATGTGACCTCATGTCTCGGAAGTGATGTCCACATCACCGGGACCGGGAATTCCCGGGAGCTTGCCCTGGGTTACAGTGCTTCATACTCCGTGTCACGGGTAGGGCTGATGTCTAGTATTGCTGTAGACAGTCAGCGCAAAGGCGCCTCTGATTGTGTATCGATTACTGGTTACTGGTGTAAGCGGGCCTTGTGTAAGAATGTGCGTGCAGGTGCGGTTCCCGCGCGCGCTGTCCAACGCGTGCCGCGCGCTGCTGGGCGGGCTGCTGACGAAGGACCCGGCGGCACGGCTCGGGGCCGGACCGGACGACTCGCTCGAGATCATGAACCATCCCTTCTTCGCCGCCGTCAACTGGGCCGATCTCGTCGCCAAGCGGGTCAGTACCTAATCTCTCTCGCATACTCTTTCACTATCAAAATAATGCCATGAAATGCATGTCCAACTAACTTGACCTACAGTTTCATTCTAATTACAGGTAACGGGAGTTCATGTGCTCTTTTCGGATGCTCTTTTTGGGGTGCAAATGGCAGTTATTCTAGATTTCAGACTTTTGCCTATATTTGTGTCACTTTAGCTACACGCATACCAAATTACTGCAATGTGGGGTCACTGGTGTACCCTGTGAATTCTGTCAAAGTTCAGTTTTTATTATGCCTAATAACTCAAAAACTATAAGGACAAATAAAAACGGAGTCTACTCATGAAGACCTTTCATTTGATGTCCCACTTGACCTAATTAGTCTTATTTTAATTTTTTTTTTACCTCTCTTGAACCCCAATATCTCAACAACCCCCCAACATTTTTAGCTCATTTAGTCACACCAAAATTGTGCACCCCTACCTACCTATGTATCATATTTCACGATGATCGGATCAACGCTTCGAAAATTATCCTCGGACAAACAAACAAACATACATACAACGCCGATTTGCCCAAGTTAATTTAGAGATCTCGCTTCGCTCGATCTATTATATCGCAAGTTGTGATACGCACGATGCTCTTAGTAAGTTATGGTGCAAGTTCGCGCGACGACCGATGCAAACTGTTATGGAGATGTACTACGTTTCGAACGAACCGATTCTTATGGAGAGTTGTAAAGGCGGGCGAAGACAAGAGTACAAATCTCCTGTTCTGTATTCAGGACTGTTATTATTAGATAACTAGCCGACCGCCCGCGGTTTGTGCGCTTGGTTTTTCAATAAAAACATTACGCTCTTTTTGCGCGGTCGGGCAAAAGTAGCCTTTCTTCCGATTCCGGTCATAATCTATCTATATACCAAAATTCATCGAAATCGGTCAAGCAGCTTAGTCGTGAAAATGTAACAGACAGAGTTACTCTCGCATATATAATATTAATATGGACGATGGGTGTATGTACCCACTCACGCATACCAACTAACTGCAATACAACGAAACACTCGCACTCTTTCTACTTTTATGTATTGCATACCTACTAAACAGTTTGTTATTTGTGCGCAGATCCCGCCGCCGTTCAAGCCGCAGGTGGAGTCGGAGACGGACACGCGCTACTTCGACTCGGAGTTCACCGGCGAGTCCGTGGAGCTCACGCCGCCGGAGAACGAGGCCGCGCTCAGTCGCATACAGGAGGAGCACTTCCCGCAGTTCTCCTACCAGGTGAGTGTGCGTGCACAGATCCCGCCGCCGTCAAGCAGCAGGTGGAGTCGGGAGACGGACACGCGCTACTTTGACTCGGAGTTCACCGGCGAGTCCGTGGAGCTCACGCCGCCGGAGAACGAGGCCGCGCTAAGTCGCATACAGGAGGAGCACTTCCCGCAGTTCTCCTACCAGGTGAGTGTGCGTGCACAGATCCCGCCGCCGTCAAGCAGCAGGTGGAGTCGGGAGACAGACACGCGCTACTTTGACTCGGAGTTCACCGGCGAGTCCGTGGAGCTCACGCCGCCGGAGAACGAGGCCGCGCTCAGTCGCATACAGGAGGAACACTTCCCGCAGTTCTCCTACCAGGTGAGTGTGCGTGCACAGATGCCGCCGCCGTCAAGCAGCAGGTGGAGTCGGGAGACGGACACGCGCTACTTTGACTCGGAGTTCACCGGCGAGTCCGTGGAGCTCACGCCGCCGGAGAACGAGGCCGCGCTCAGTCGCATACAGGAGGAGCACTTCCCGCAGTTCTCCTACCAGGTGAGTGTGCGTGTACAGATCCCGCCGCCGTCAAGCAGCAGGTGGAGTCGGGAGACGGACACGCGCTACTTTGACTCGGAGTTCACCGGCGAGTCCGTGGAGCTCACGCCGCCGGAGAACGAGGCCGCGCTAAGTCGCATACAGGAGGAGCACTTCCCGCAGTTCTCCTACCAGGTGAGTGTGCGTGCACAGATCCCGCCGCCGTCAAGCAGCAGGTGGAGTCGGGAGACAGACACGCGCTACTTTGACTCGGAGTTCACCGGCGAGTCCGTGGAGCTCACGCCGCCGGAGAACGAGGCCGCGCTCAGTCGCATACAGGAGGAACACTTCCCGCAGTTCTCCTACCAGGTGAGTGTGCGTGCACAGATCCCGCCGCCGTCAAGCAGCAGGTGGAGTCGGGAGACGGACACGCGCTACTTTGACTCGGAGTTCACCGGCGAGTCCGTGGAGCTCACGCCGCCGGAGAACGAGGCCGCGCTCAGTCGCATACAGGAGGAGCACTTCCCGCAGTTCTCCTACCAGGTGAGTGTGCGTGTACAGATCCCGCCGCCGTCAAGCAGCAGGTGGAGTCGGGAGACAGACACGCGCTACTTTGACTCGGAGTTCACCGGCGAGTCCGTGGAGCTCACGCCGCCGGAGAACGAGGCCGCGCTCAGTCGCATACAGGAGGAACACTTCCCGCAGTTCTCCTACCAGGTGAGTGTGCGTGCACAGATCCCGCCGCCGTCAAGCAGCAGGTGGAGTCGGGAGACGGACACGCGCTACTTTGACTCGGAGTTCACCGGCGAGTCCGTGGAGCTCACGCCGCCGGAGAACGAGGCCGCGCTCAGTCGCATACAGGAGGAACACTTCCCGCAGTTCTCCTACCAGGTGAGTGTGCGTGCACAGATCCCGCCGCCGTCAAGCAGCAGGGGGAGTCGGGAGACAGACACGCGCTACTTTGACTCGGGAGTTCACCGGCGAGTCCGTGGAGCTCACGCCGCCGGAGAACGAGGCCGCGCTCAGTCGCATACAGGAGGAACACTTCCCGCAGTTCTCCTACCAGGTGAGTGTGCGTGCACAGATCCCGCCGCCGTCAAGCAGGAGGTGGAGTCGGGAGACAGACACGCGCTACTTTGACTCGGAGTTCACCGGCGAGTCCGTGGAGCTCACGCCGCCGGAGAACGAGGCCGCGCTCAGTCGCATACAGGAGGAACACTTCCCGCAGTTCTCCTACCAGGTGAGTGTGCGTGCACAGATCCCGCCGCCGTCAAGCAACAGGTGGAGTCGGGAGACGGACACGCGCTACTTTGACTCGGAGTTCACCGGCGAGTCCGTGGAGCTCACGCCGCCGGAGAACGAGGCCGCGCTCAGTCGCATACAGGAGGAGCACTTCCCGCAGTTCTCCTACCAGGTGAGTGTGCGTGTACAGATCCCGCCGCCGTCAAGCAGCAGGTGGAGTCGGGAGACAGACACGCGCTACTTTGACTCGGAGTTCACCGGCGAGTCCGTGGAGCTCACGCCGCCAGAGAACGAGGCCGCGCTCAGTCGCATACAGGAGGAGCACTTCCCGCAGTTCTCCTACCAGGTGAGTGTGCGTGCACAGATCCCGCCGCCGTCAAGCAGCAGGTGGAGTCGGGAGACGGACACGCGCTACTTTGACTCGGAGTTCACCGGCGAGTCCGTGGAGCTCACACCGCCGGAGAACTAGGCCGCGCTCAGTCGCATACAGGAGGAGCACTTCCCGCAGTTCTCGATTTGTTTGGTAGTAAATTGTTTATGACAGTTTCTGCGATTAATTTAACACTTTCTGGTGTTAATATTTTACTTTCACTGCTAGAACTCATCTTTTGTTCAATTTGTGTGAAACAAATTAAATTTGTCTGTAAATTCTTATAAAATAAATAAATAAAGTAATAAGAAGTTCCCGCGTATTTTTTTTTATTTGAGAAAACAATGCCGCGCCGGCACGCTCCCTTATTTTACACTTTTTAATTAAATAGTGTTCCAAATTGAAAACGCATTTCGTCACTGTTATTTTGTGCGCCGGAATTACCCATTTTGCGCGCACTTATCCTCGAGCACTTATCGAGGGGGTTCCTCGATAAGTGCGCGCAAAATGGGTAATTCGCCTCTTTTCGAATAGATTGGATGAAAAATACTTTTTCTAAACAATTTGTTTACAACGGGTGCCAAAGTTTACCATTAAAAATCTATATTATTTTGAGTCATCGCTGGTCTATTTTGTATATTGGTATATTTTGAGTCAATGTTTATTTTCTATTTTAATTTATATGAAATTAATTCTGCCTCGTTTGTCCGCAGGATATCTGTTCGTCGGCGCACTCCGCGCTCTCACACCTCTCGCACAACTCGACGCTCGCCGATAAGCGACACTAGCGTCACTAGCGACACTAGCGTCACTAGCGACACCAGCGTCACTAGCGTCACTAGCGACTCTAGCGTCACTAGCGTCACTAGCGACACTAGTGACACTGGCGACACTAGCGATCCGCGGCATCCAGCTGCACTAACTACTCTGAAACGCTCACCCACTATTAAAAATGTATTCGAACTCCAAGGGATATTAACGGAGTGCAACAGTGTTACTCGTACAGACATCGGTGGGGGGGAGGGGGGGGGGTATGAAGGAAGGGAAGGAGACGACTTTCGGAGCCACGAGCGGCAATATTCGAACAAGAGTTCATCGTGATCGGTATTAATGTAGAGCTCGCTGATATCGTCCGCGCCACCGCAGGCCTCTCTGTTCGCGCCGCGCCGCCGGGAGAGACGGCGGCGCGGCGCCGGGCGAGGAGGCGGCGTGGCTCCCGACGAACCTCAATAGCTTTTAATATGAATCAGATGTGATCGATCCCTGCGCCGGCGCCGGCCAAGTGTCGATTCGAACGCGACGATTACGATTTTATAACTAACAATTTTTATATAACATTTTATTTATATCGGTCACTAGTGCGCTGTAATGGAATAAGTTAAATGTAATTTTAAGCGAGTTGTCTGTGTCCGCCGCGCGTGGCTACGCGGGACTCGGAATCACGCCGCTCGCAGCCCGCGGGGCGTGGCCACGCGCGACTTGGCGTCACGCCGCTCGCAGGCGCCGGGCGTGGCCACGCGCGGCCTCTGGTGCGTTCGAGGTGGCACTGCCGCCGCCATTGGACCTAATGCTATGTATTTTCTTTTGTATATATTAAAGTTAGGATTAAACAAAAATGCTGTTTTATTTTATAGGTACTAGTTTCCCCTACTGCCTTAGTTTTGATCATTAATAGAAATAAAGCCAGTGTGAGTCAGCTATAGATGTGAAAGTAGGGTAGCGCTGGTAAGGAGCTTGTAGCGAGTGGTATTGCCTGGTATAGTCTAAGAGCCCACGACTCTAAATCTAGTTCGATAAGACTACCAGATGATATACAGGGTGTTTGGTAATACACTGACGAAATTCAAGTGACGGTTTCTCAAAACATAAAAAAAAAGAATTCTCAAAAAAAACTACTAGTTATAATATCAAATTTTAAAGAAAATCGACTAAGTTTAGGTTCGATATAAAACTTACTGCCTACTCTTGCAATCGACTTCCAAAAATAAAGGCCTATTTGATATCTCTTTCAGAAATGGCTGCGGGATTTGGGTTAGAAAGGGACAACAAAAGATATCTCGAGACTTCACCAAAACTCCTTAGTAAGATACAATTTTATGCGCCTACCAGAACGTTTAGGAGAAGCAACCTATTTTATCTACCCGTAGTTTCTACGAATTATCGCCAAAATGCGTTTGTGTATCGTGCAAGTAATCAATCTATCGTAATATACAGTGTGTCCCTGGATAAAGTGCAACCCCGAAAGGGGGTGAAACTAGATCAAAAATTATCGACAGAAAAATAGAAAAAAAAATTAAAAAAAAATTCGTATATACTTTATTGATGTATTAAAATTTTTATTACTCGCTAATTACTCTATTTAATAAAAAAATTATTTCTTCCAAAGTAGTAGGTCTATTTTGTTAAAATAAAAACCATAATCATGTCAGATATGTGACGATGACGATAAAATAACAAATAACTCACAAACGAGTGGCTATCGTGACTTAAAGTTTAATTTTTGTCTTAATTTTGTTTTTGTTGTTTAATCAGTGGTCAACTTTAAATGCTCCTAGCCAGCACATTTTTTATGTTAGAACGTAGGTTTTTATTTTATTTAAAAGCTATTATGATAGACAATAATAAAAAGTCATAAAAATTTCTAGTATTATAGGCTTAATTTTAAGATTTTTGGAGTTTATTGGAAAAAAACAGCCTAAAAAATGTAATTTTAATACAAAAATTAAACTTTAAGTCACGATAGCCACTTGTTTGTGAGTTATTTGTTATTTTATCGTCATCGTCACATATCTGACATGATTATGGTTTTTATTTTAACAAAATAGACCTACTACTTTGGAAGAAATCATTTTTTTATTAAATAGAGTCATTAGTGAGCAATAAAAATTTTAATTCATCAATAAAGTATATACTAAATTTTTTTAATTTTTTTTTTCTATTTTTTTGTCGATTATTTTTGATCTAGTTTCACCCCCTTTCGGGGTTGCACTTTATCCAGGGACACACTGTATACGTTAACTTCCTTATTTATCTATTTATAACCACTTTGTCTAGACTTTTTATTGTTCACTTCACATTTTGTTTTTATTATGTTGTTTAGTCGTGAAAACCTATTATTGGCTTTCTTTTATTTATTTTGTTTCATATTGTGTATAATTAGCTGTTGGTTTTCCAAATAAATAAATATTGAGCAAGGAGCATGACCTTGACCTGTTCAACTGCAGTATTTCATCTCTTAAAAACAGAATTAATAATATCTTCTTTGATCGATTTAGGACATGTGTGACTGAGTGAGGATGAGTTTTTGATAACTAGTTTTGTAATATATCTACTTGTAAATTGAGTGAATGGCACCTGATTTGGTATCGTGAACGTGAGTGACCCGTACAGTGTTCGGTTAGATTTTGTCTTTTGTTATTTTGTTGTTGCTTGTTAGTATAATCTGATTCTATCAGTGGAGACCTTTAAATGGCCTGTTTATTACTATTTACTGTAACTATTGTGTTTAATATGTGCTGATGGTTTTCCTAAAATAAATAAATAAATAAAACAGTATCTATGGTTAGATTGCAAGCATTATGCAATAGCAACATAAGTTTAATAGTTTTTGTTTTTACATGCCAAAATAAATTTCACATTTCTATGGTAAATAAACATTTCACAAATTTATTTATGCTCTTCAAAATAAGCCCTTTCATTTTTGTGCGTATATTATCAAACACCCTATATATACAGAATGACCCAAAAAACAGTGTCAAGCGAAAGTCCAGAGATAGAACACCCCTTGGGGTACCCGAATCACCCCCATGTATGTGCCGCGATTTTTTATAGTTTACGAGTTATGAATTTTTTCCGAATTTTTGAAAATTTTCGACTTGAACAACATAAAAAGCTCTTTAAAAAAAAGTAGAAAACTTTCTCGAGATTTTTACAAAATAGAGGTGATCCTCAGCCCGAAGCTTGGCCTGATCATCGTATGATTTTAAGGGTCCATAACTCTTACATAGAAGGCCACATACCAAGCAGAAGAACCAGGCGTCCATCTCAAATGCATGACCCAGGTACTGTGAAATCAGTGTTGGAAGAAGTAACAAGATATCCTTCTGTCAGTGTGAGAACAATAGAACGCCGAATCGGAATCCCGAAATCACGGGCACACCGAATTCTTCAACAAGAAGGTTTTCACCCATATCATATACCAAAAATCCAGCAGCTTAAACCCGCAAACTACCCAAGAAGAGTGGCGTTTTGTCAAGAAATGCTGCGGCGTCAAGCTAATGAAGAAAAATTTTTCAAAACTATTTTGTGGACCGATGAGTCACATTTTAAGCGCTGTGGGATTTTCAACATCCACAATTACCATTCCTGGAATATCGAGAATCCACACGTAACACGCGAATCGAACTTTCAAGAACAATTTAGTGTCAACTTATGGTCAGGTATCTTAAACGGACAGCTGATTGGTTCGTTCGAACTACCTGACCGATTGAACGGCGAGGCCTACCTGAATTTCTTGCGAAATAACCTCAACGGCCTATTAGAAGATATGGACCTAAACAATTAGGCACATGATGTTCCAAAATGACGGCGGTCCATGCCACTTCACGAGAATTGTCAGAGAACATTCGGACGAAAGATTCAGAGGCAGGTGGATCGGCCGTGGAGGACCTATTGCGTGGCCGCCGCGGTCCCCCGACTTGAACCCGATCGATTTCTTTGTGTGGGGCTACTACAAAAAATTAGTTTACGCCAAAGAAATCAGCAATATGGCCGAATTAAGAACAAAATTAAGACAGACCGAAGAAAGAATTTAGGCAAATAGAATAGCTTTCATACGATTAAAGGAAAACTTTTTAAGACGATGTAGGATTTGTATCGACCAAGAAGGTCGACATTTTAAAAACTTTTTGTAAATAAATAATTAATAAATATTACTTGTTGTTTTATTTCATAAATTTAGCTAAACTAAAATAAATAAAACCTTCAAATATTAATTAAATCTTACTTTCCTGCAGTCATTTTTGGTTAGTTAACAAACGAATTAAGCTTAGGAATGATAAAATGGCCAAAATCTATTTTCTAATCAGGTAGCTAATTTTAAGAATTTTCCACCTCGCCGTCGGAAGGCCGATTTTAGTCAAAGTAGCCCATTAAATAGGTACTACTTTTTTTAATGATTATGAAAGCTGAAAGTCTGGAGAATTCGTAAGACTTATTTAAGAATGAAATCACTTGTTAAGATTTTTAATTTAAAGTTGAAAATTTAAGTCATTATTCCGCATCCCTGGTGAGCCGTATGCGTGGAAGCACCAACAGCTTCCAGACCGTTGTTGCCGGGTACATGAGCTCATATATCATGAGGCGCTGGCTTTGCTTAAGCCAATCACATGCCTGGTGTTTCAGTAGATGCGCTCATGTTCCAATATTACTGCATTTATTTTTATCTTGTCTTTTTGTGTACCTACTAATAATATTATTTAAGTAAGATTTTTCTGTGTTTCTAACAAAAATTATGGATGTGTCTGGTCTGAAATAAAAGTTATAATTTATTATTATAATTCACCGAATGTAATTTTTTGACTTTACACCAACATTTTCATTGTTTTCATCAAAGTCACGTAGCTGATTATTTTATGCATAAAAGAACAACTCATAAAAATTCAGTAGCAAAAAAAAAACTATAGGAAGTTTTAAGTAAGTATACTTTTTTTTAAGAATTTTTTAAGATGTTCAATTCGAAAATTTTCGAAAATTCGTAAAAAACTTCATAACTCTAAAACTATAAAAAATCGCGGAACATACATGGGGGTGATTCGGGTACCCCAAGGGATGTTCTATCTCTGGAGTTTCGCTTGACACTATTTTTTGGGACATCCTGTATATATCATTTGGTAGTCTTATCGAACTAGGTTTAGTGTAGTGGCTTCTCCTACTAATAGTAGTGGGCAGGGTGGAATGAAACGAGGGTATTAATGTTGTCATCTCGATATATTTCGTTTAAAAGAAGAGCTGCAGCGCGGGGCCTCGCGGCTCCGGAACGGAAACTCTACATAGCGATCCAAGTAACTACGCGAAATATTCAATATCTCGTATAAACTTTCAAAACGTCAACAACCAATAACTAATGAACGAGAGCGCTCGGACGGACGCGTGAACCACGCTCCTCCGCCGCGTGGCGCGTGGATATGTATACGCGCGACATCTCAAGTGATCAACGGCTCAGCTCGTGAGTTAGGTATAATATCTATAATAATCGACCTCTCGAAGCGCATAAACCAGATAGAACGCGCTCTCCGTCGTGCAATAATGTCGTACAAAATCTCCGTAAAAACTGTTCGTTAGAAGTAGACTGCTCAAAAATTAGATACGATTCTTCAAGAAGTTATTTAGGTAAAGTTTAAATATAGATACGCGCGGTTGCGTGTAGGAAACACTATCGTTATTCGCTAAACAATTACAAAAGTCAACGCATTATTGCAAAACAGAGTTTATAATGTACTCAGAAGTACGCAATTATATAAAAATAGTTGGTCGTCAGAGTCACTCGCCCACTCGGACTCGGAGTGGAGATGAATGGCGAATATTGCTTATCGATCGTGAATATCAATATTTATCACTTACGTTACATTATAATATCATTTATACAAATTCGATATCAGTTAATAGTTAGCCCGTCGATGCGCTGACCGCCTCCAGCCGCGAGTCGCAGCGACGGATTCAAACCCTAGACAACATAGGAGTCGGGGCACAGCGTGCGCTCGAGCGGCTGCGGGCGTTCTGCGCGGTTCATTCCGTGCTGTAAGCGTATGCGGCGTGAGTGAGACTAGGTACTCGTGCGAGCCTACAGTACATTACTCGATATATATATACACAGTACAGTAGGTACATGTTGCACGGCGCCCCTGCCCCCGCCTCGCCTTTCACAGTAAAGTTCCAATTGACTGGTCCCAAGCACTTAGCTTTATACTAAACTGTTTGTTTGCCGCAGAAAAGCAAATATTTGTAGCGTAGGTATGAGAATGAAAAAACGCATCTGCAGACCAGAGTCCGCCCCGTAATGCCATAATACACAACTCTAAAACTATAGGTACAGGTCACTTATTCAAATCAATTCCGTACTTCGGGCAAGGCAAATAACAATCGATACTGAACTTTTAGGATATCATAAAATAACTCTTTGAATCAGCGGGGATTTAATTTTAATGCGCTCAAAAACGAACTCACATCGTTCACTAATTAGGGACCATCATACTATTATTAACACAGCATCACATTTAGGGCGGGCGGGGCAGGGGCACATCGCGTTAGTTCAGTCCGTGCTGGTCGCGTGAACACTCGCGGTGGGCGGGTCGAGGGGGGCGGGGCTACAAGGCACAGCTTTCGATCGCGGCGAGCGCGCCGCCGCCGCCCTCACGAGGACGACGAGACACCTGCAACAAACGAACTGGAATCAGCATGTGTGGGTATTTATTTAGTCCTGCGATGCCTAGATTGAAAAGAAGTTTCTTGAACACGTCACACACGTCGTACAAAGCCGGCTAAAGTTTGAGCAACTTCCACCTGTAGTTTTTAATGGGGCTCAGATAGGTATCAGTCAGACGGTGAAAAACTTAGGCATTATTATGGACACCAAGCTATCGTGGGTGCCGTGTATTGCCGAGATCAGCCGAAAAATGTTTGCGTCCTCAGCCTCGTTGCGAAGACTTCGCAACTTTTTACCAACCGTCACCAAAATTACGCTTGCACAATCCCTTCTACTCCCTATTTTAGATTACGCCGACGACGTCAGCTATCTCGACCTTTCCGAAGTCCAATTGAACAAACTTGAACGCCTTCAAAATCTTTGTATTCGGTAATTTGGCTTGCGCAAATATGACCATGTTTCAGAATTTCGCGCAAAACTCAAGTGGCTCCCTATCCGTCTTCGCCGGAATGCACATATTCTGTCCCTTCTTTTTAACATTCTTTTCAATCCTTCTTCACCATCCTATCTAAAGGAGCGTTTTGTGTTCTTGCACCAGGCGCATGATCGAAACCTACGCTCATCTGAAGCTCTAAGTCTCCAAACCCCTGTCCACAGTTCTCAATTTTATGGTGACTCCTTTACAGTTCAAGCTGTGCGGCTGTGGAACGCTTTACCTTTCTCTATTAGATCATCTAAATCTCTTCCTATCTTCAAAGCTAAGGTATACAACCATTTCCTTTCTTTGTCTACGCACTGCTAGTTTATCGTTATGTTTATCTCCTTTATTGTAGTTTATATATAAGTATATATTATTATGTTTGTAAGTATATATGTTTAGTTTATTAGTAAGTATAGGTAGTTTATGTAAGTTTATGAATATACTCGTATATACACCGCCGTCTTTTTGATTTTGTTTTGTCCTGTCCATCCAAAGGTTGTCTGGAAGAGATCGCTTTTAGCGATAAGACCGCCCATTGTAATTACCTTAATTTTTGTGTATTTTTATTGTATTTTTAATTTTGTTGGTGTGCAATAAAGAGTATTCTAATCTATAAGTTCAGTTAAGTGGGCTAAATAAAAAAATCTAAATACATATGTGTGAATTGTTAAACGTACTTTGGGCGTATGGTGGCGCGCGGCGCTAGTCGTTGGGCGCGCCGGGCGCCGCGCCACGCTACACGAATTCACGACGGCGCGCGGCAGCCCCCGCCCCCGTGCCCCCCGCAGCCCCGGCCCCCGAGCCTGAGCCCGAGCCCGGGCTGCCCGGCGCGGGCGTCTCGCCCGGCGTCGTCGGCGTGGGCGCCTGCGGGGCTGTGCCTTTACTCCGACCCTGGAAAAACACACATCGTTTTCTGAGTTTATTACAATACCAACATAGGATTTTAAAACTTTTGATCTTATTTTCCATCTTTAAGAGCCGAAAATCAGGTAGATTAGGATTTTGACCCACAAAATGCTAATCCCCATTGAAGACGCGGGCTTATAATAACGCGTTCAGGGTGCTAGGGGGGCTGCCCCGGTTCTGCAGCGCGTCGGGGATGTTCGCCGAGGCGCGAGTGGACTGTTTCTACAGCACCATGCGCAAGCGGTGGACATCCCTGGGGCGCAGAATTTGGGCCAGCTCCAACGGTATACTGAATGCGTTCTCGAACAGGTTCGACTGTGAGCATCTAAACCATTGTCGTATGGTACATGCGCAATACCTACACTAGATGCTCACACAATTACCACATACACTGTACTTTCTACTGTATATTGGGGTTCAAGAGGGGTAAAAAAAACCAAAGCGGGACTATCCGGTCAAGTGGTACGTCTAATAAAATATCTTTGTGAGTACATTTCCCCCGTTTTTATTTTTAGTTTAAATCTTGTAGTTTTTAAGTTATTAGCCATAATAAAAACTGAACTTTGACGAAATTCACAAGGTACACCAGTGACCCCACAGTGCTGAAATTTGGATGCGTGTAGCTCTAGTGACACAAATATAGGCAAAAGTCTGACATCCAGAATAACTGCAATTTCAACCCCAAAAAAAGTAACAAATGAACAAGAACTTCCGTTACCTGTAGGGGGAAGTCCCCTAGCGGCGGACAGCACTTAGCGCCAGACACTCGTCGTATCTCGACAAGTTACAACGCGAACGATCCCACACGGGTGAAAGGGGAGCGCGGGGATGCAAAATTGTAGAGACACACAGCTGTTTGTCAGTGACGCGCAAGACGATATTGGGAGCGGTTGATTCATGCTTGCGCCGGGATAACGCCGTGTCACGTAAGATCAAGGTGAGTGTTATAGCTATATTTCTGTGTATTATTATTTAAGGGGTTTGTTAATTAGTGAAGGGTTCTACTCATATTCGTTGTCTATGAAAGTTTTTGTGGATATTTAAAACGTAGTAGGTAGAAATCACATAACTCTGGTACTATCCTGTCCCGTCCAATCGGACGCAAAGTGATCCCTTAATGCCGGACAGTAAAAACTTTCAATTTTTTCGTAAATAGTTGTATTTTTTGAACTAATTGTTTTACGTTATTTTAGATGACAGAAAAAGAGAGCCAAGTAGAATTGGATGAAAAGAATAAGAAAACCAAAATGGGAACAAAAAAACTTACAAATTGCGATGGATAAGATTATGTCTAAAGAATTGAGTTTAAGGGCGGCTTCGGCGCGATACAACATACCAAAAAGCACTCTACACGATAAAATATCAGCGTTAAACCGTGGAGAAGAGGTATCGTTAAAACCGAAGATTGGGAGATTCACCAACACCTTCTCACCTGAGTACGAAGAAGTTTTAGTGAAACACGTAAAAGATTTATCTAACAAATGTCTACCACTGATGAAAAAGGATTTAGCAGGCCTAGGTAGGTGTTTGGCGTGGCTCCTCGCCGTGTGTAGTCGAAGAAGACAAGCGGCGAAGTTAACAAGTGATTTTAATGAAACGAACGAAAACATACAATGTAAATAAATGATCAGAAATAGAAATAAGTAGAAATAAGCCAGGCAATAGACGCGCGCGAAGGTGTCTCGACACCAAGCCAGACGCAAGCGGAGTGCTGGGCAGTAGAGGTGCAAGCGACGCGGGCGCGGGACGCAGACCGGAGCTCGGCGGTCGAGGGGTGCGGCGGCACGGCGGAAGTAACCGGTCACGCCATGCGATGACGTCACGCTCCTGCCTCGGCTTGAGGTCCTAGCGGTAGCATCGTAAAATAAATTATTTATTATTATAAAGGTAGGGGTTTATTTATGAACCCCACAGGACCCCCTTACGAATAACATGGAGTGTTAAATCGTACTGGTAGTTTAATTACCCGACCCGATCTAGTGGTACGTATAGGGTTGGTACTAGTATTCGGTACTTTATCTTCCAATACAGGTGGTTTCACTGGTGTTGTACTATCTCCGCATTTTGTACTGATGAATGCAGGTTTCACTCTATCAATGGAGACTTTGACAGTTCTATCTCCAACTTGAATGTCAATCGTTTTAGGTGTTCTGGACATCACTTTGTAGGGACCTGCGTATGGTGGTTCTAGCGATCCACGGAGTAGATCCTGGCGTAGAAATACGTGGGACGTACTGGCTAGGTCCTTATGCACAAACACCTTGTGCTGACCGTGATGAGATGCTGGACTGGGACGCAGCTGGGATATCTTCTGGCGCAGTTGACTAATAAAGCCTGGATACTCAACTTCAGTGGATGATGAAGTGAAAAATTCGCCGGGAATGCGTAGCTGCTCTCCGAATACCAGCTCTGCGGATGAACACTGCAAGTCTTCTTTCCAAGCGGTTCGCAGTCCCAAAAGGACTATGGGAAGAGAAGAAATCCAATCCTTACCGCCGTGAGACATGATGGCTGCTTTCAGCGTGCGATGCATGCGCTCGATCATGCCGTTGCACGCAGGATGGTAGGCCGTAGTTCTTGCCAATTTGATTCCGTACATCTTGGCTAGGCTGTGAAAAAGATGAGATTCGAACTGCCTGCCTTGGTCCGTGACGATCTTCTTCGGGCAACCGTAGCGGGATATCCAATTGGACAGGAACGCCTGGGTTACTGTTTCTGCTGTAATGTCAGTAAGAGGTATTACTTCCGGCCACCTGGTGAACCGATCAATCGCAGTTAAACAATATTTGTAGCCTGAAGAAATAGGGAGTGGTCCGATTAAATCCATGTGAACCTCTGAGAAACGTGCTTCTGGCAGTCCATAATTGCCAACTGGAGCTACAGTGTGCCTCGTTACCTTTGATTTCTGACAAGGTGTACACTCTCTGACCCATACGCGAACATCTTTTTTAAGTCCTGGCCAAATAAAACGTTCACTCACCAGTCTGATGGATGCTTTAGCACCTGGATGGCTCAGACTGTGTAGGGTTTCAAAAATTCGTCGTCTATGGGCAGCTGTCACGAAAGGAGGAGGTTTAGGCATAGAAACGTCACAGTAAATAGGTACATCTGAGCATATTACCTCTTCCAGCTTCAGCGAAGAATTACCCTTTAGGAGATAAAGCAGCTCAGGATCGTCTTTCTGTGAGGCAGCAAGGGCTTTGATGTCCACCGGCGAACTAACAGCCTCTACACGGGACAAAGCGTCTGCAACCAGATTTTCTTGACCTGAGATGTGCTCTATATCTGTTGTGAACTGGGAAATAAAATATAATTGATTAATTTGACGAGGAGAACCTTGTTTGTCCTTCTGCTTGAAAGCACATATCAGTGGCTTATGATCAGTGTAAATAGTGAAATTACGGGCTTCTAGCATATGTCTGAAATGTTTTACAGACTCGTACACTGCAAGCAGTTCGCGATCATAAGCGCTATATCGTTGCTGAGTAGGACTCATCTTCTTAGAGAAAAACGCTAAGGGTTGCCAGGCATTATCAACTCGTTGCTGGAGAACAGCTCCTAAAGACACATTGGACGCATCGGTTACTAGGGCCAATCTCGCTTCTGAAACTGGGTGTACTAGCATTACCGCATCTGAGAGACTCTGCTTGCAAACATCAAAAACAGTGAGTAAATCAGGAGTCCAGGTAACCGGTTTAGAACCTTTCATGTCGGTTCCGACTAGGAGGTTATTGAGAGGGGCTTGAAGCTCAGCTGCATTTTTCAGGAAACGCCGATAGAAGTTTAACATTCCCAAAAATCTTCTCAAGCCCTTTACAGTCTGAGGTGGTCGGAGGAACTTCTGTATAGCTTGCACCTTCTCATCTAACGGACGTACGCCTTCTCCAGAGACAGAGTATCCTAAAAACGTTACTTGAGGTTGACCGAAAGTGCATTTCTGAACGTTGATGACAACGCCGTACTCGTTCAGCCGTGAAAATAGAGCTCGAAGATGTTCTTCATGCTCAGCTTTATTTCTAGATGCCACCAGGAGATCATCTATGTACGGAAAGCAAAAATCTAGACCACGTACGAGGCCATCTATAAATCTCTGGAAAGTCTGGGCAGCGTTGCGGAGGCCGTACGACATGTATGGACATTCGAAAAGACCAAAAGGAGTCGATATTGCAGTCTTCTCCACGTCCTCCGGGTTTACTGGAATCTGCTGGTAAGCCTTTACTAGGTCAATAACAGAGAAAACCGAACGTCCTTCTAAATGCTGAGAAAAATCTTCAATGTGACGTACCGGGTACCTATCAGGTACAGTCCGCGCGTTTAGCATACGGTAATCACCACATGGCCTCCAGGTCTGATCCTTCTTTGGCACCAAGTGAAGTGGTGATGCCCATGGTCCACTGGAGGATCGAACAGTACCATCCTTTAGCATTGCCTCGAATTCTGCCTTTGCTATCTTTAACCGATCTGGTGCTAATCTCCGTGGTCGACAGTATACCGGTGGTCCAGGTGTTGTATTAATAAAATGAACCGTGGAATGCCGTACCTGTCGAGGTGTGCCGGACGGTCGTGTTAAATCAGGGAACTCTTTTAATAGTTCGTGGTACTCTGATGATCCGGACATGGCTTTGATACTGGGTATGCTCGAAGTTGCTGTTGCTGCGGTGATTGACAGGTTAGTAATTCCATCGATCAGTTTGTTGTTGCGGCAGTCGACCATGAGATTGTAAAATGACAGAAAATCATACCCGATTATAGGCTTCGACACGTCCGCAACGATAAACTTCCAGCTGAAGTCTCTCCGGAGTCCAAGATTCAACCGCGGGTGTAGGTAGCCATAAGTAGATATGGTCGTACTGTTTGCTGCGCAGAGGTCGTAGTTGACTCTAGTCCGACGTTCGTGCAGGTAGCTACGAGGGTAAACACAAAGGTCCGAGCCTGTATCTACGAGAAAACTCTTCTTGGAATGGAGATCAGTGACAAATAGACGGCTGGAAATACTACAGCAATCGCTCGCCGTCCTTAGCGACTGGCTTTGGAGTTTTCCGCTTGCGACGTGTAGTTGCAGGGCTGATGGCAATGATGAGCATCGTTCCTGTACCTATAGTGGTACCAGCATATAGGACTGTTGTTCTCCATCTTATAGGGGCGGCTCCTAGACCTGCTGCGGGGACGAGAGCGATCCCGGTTATTGTTACCATA
This sequence comes from Philereme transversata, assembly GCA_963924445.1. Classification (NCBI taxonomy): domain Eukaryota; kingdom Metazoa; phylum Arthropoda; class Insecta; order Lepidoptera; family Geometridae; genus Philereme; species Philereme transversata. The sequence goes on along the minus strand of OZ004341.1, from coordinate 894,960 downwards.
CGGCCTCCTATTGTAACCACCTTGGTTACGAGAACCTCCATCGACTTTGCTGGATAACTCGCTGACTTTCTGAGTGAGTGTAGCTATTTCTTTACGCATTACCTCAAAAACATCCGATGATGCCGATGAGCTGGCTACCTGGGCTACCGGATTCACCGGAGAGATCTCCATTACCCGGTCTGCCAAGGATGCCACTGCCTCCAGGGAAGTATCAGCCTGCAACGCCACGATCGCTTGTAAGTTGTGTGGCAATCGGCTCGTCCATATCGTCCGAAGAAAATCTTCGGGAACGTTTGGTCCCGCCAGGCTTTACAGGTGCCGCATAAAAGCTGACGGCTTGCGGTCTCCCAGCTCCTCATGCACCAAGAGCTGGCGCACTTTCTTTTCCTGCGAAGCTGACAATCGCTTTATTAATTCCTGCTTAAGTTTATCGTACCTTTTAGTAGCGGGCGGGTTGCTGATAATATCCTCTAATTCGGCGATAATCGAAGCATCTAAATTTCCTACCACTGTATAATATTTGGTGGAATCGGTGGTAATTTTAGCTAACTCAAACTGTGCTTCTATTTGCGCAAACCATACTGCGGGTTTTTCACTCCAAAATGGTGGAACTTTCACTTTAACCGTCTGCACGTCTTTTCTTAAAGCTTCCAAAAGCGCCCCAGTCAGGTTAACAGACGACGCTGGCTTGCTTGCACTAGCTTGTTCTTCACTTGACATGATAAAAAATATTTACCGCAAAACTCGTATTTTTCCTTACAAGTTAATACCGCGGGGACGTAAACTGCGAAATCTCGAACTTTCTTGAGCAGTGTTTCGGTTTCCGAATCTCCCAATGCGACGTTGTACCACCGCTGGGGGCTAATAAATACTTCCTTATTCTTGAAGTCTTCAAGTCCTTTAAATCCCGTGAAACGCCAACGAAATTCCTTTCTTGTCGTAGGGTCACCAATTTTTAGCAGGCCTAGGTAGGTGTTTGGCGTGGCTCCTCGCCGTGTGTAGTCGAAGAAGACAAGCGGCGAAGTTAACAAGTGATTTTAATGAAACGAACGAAAACATACAATGTAAATAAATGATCAGAAATAGAAATAAGCCAGGCAATAGACGCGCGCGAAGGTGTCTCGACACCAAGCCAGACGCAAGCGGAGTACTGGGCAGTAGAGGTGCAAGCGACGCGGGCGCGGGACGCAGACCGGAGCTCGGCGGTCGAGGGGTGCGGCGGCACGGCGGAAGTAACCGGTCACGCCATGCGATGACGTCACGCTCCTGCCTCGGCTTGAGGTCCTAGCGGTATAGCATCGTAAAATAAATTATTTATTATTATAAATGTAGGGGTTTATTTATGAACCCCACAAGGAGTTACTGAAGTTAGCTTTCGACTTGGTTGAATCCATGAAGATTTCTCATCGCTTTAATAAAGATAAATCCATGGAGATTTGTATGGTCAAAGGATGGGCGCGTATACGCCCGCCAACTGCAGAGCGAGGATTCTCCGCGTCACCGACTACGTTCGGAATCTGACCTTGTGCGGGTTTTTGGAGCCGACGCGGTTGGCTCCTCTGGCGGAAAGTCTAAGTTATAAACAATTTACTTCCTCTCTTTATTACATATTTAGTTTCCTGTGGATTTCTTTCATTTTGATATATTTTGTTAGTCATTATATTATTAGTAGTAATGTTATCCGCGAATCGTGTTGTGTTGTTAAAAATATTATTTTATTATACAGTAAATGTCTGACACATAACTCTGGGTACTGGTGCTGCTATAGCACTAAATGCGCTGATACTACTTACATAAAAACACTTGACAAATATTTATTATTCTATTGCACTACGATCAAATTCGTGTTACAAACAATTTTGTGTAGGTATTTTATTGGAACATTTGACATCATTATTTCATTTACGACATACTTTTACATTTAATTTACAACGGACTATACTAGTAATTACGCCGTATTCTATAAGACAATCTATTGTGCATGCAATTTTGCAATTGATGATACAACTTGACATATATACTAATTTACACTTATTTCTACAATTTATAATACAACTTGACATACATACAATTTTGAATTTATTTTTAAATATTATCTTATATTTTATTCTACAATTCATACATTATACTTTAAAGTTTATTTTACAACTATTCTCAAAAATTATCTTATCACAAGTAATGAAATTGAAACAATTACATTTTCGACACTCTAATCATGTTCTTACTCTTGCTCACATTATTTAGAAATCAGGGGTAGCCCCCTCTTTCACTACTTTTTTAAATCACATGTTCATTATGCTGGTTTCCAATGGGTTCTAAATCAAAATTCTGTTCGTTGGGTCTATTTAATGCGCGCTCATTAGGTACGGGACACGATGATTTTATTATTGCCTTGGATAAATTTGGAAATGATATTGTCGCAATTAATGAAACTTGGGTTAAAAAAGGTGAAGAAGCACGCGCCCCAAAGGTACCTGGTTACAAATTTCGTAATACCCCGCGGCCGCTGCATATGAAGCGCGGTAAGGGTGGAGGTGTAGGTTTTTACATCAAGCGCGGAATCAATGCACGTACTATGAGCCACCCTGATGCGGATATCGAGCAAATTTGGATATCAGTAACGGTAAACGGGTCGCGCATCGCGATCGGTACTGCTTATCGTCCGGAATGGGTTAAACTGGACATATTTATTGACGCGTTAACAGAATCGGTTGCACATTTCTCTGCTTATGACGGCGTTGTTATTTTAGGTGACTTTAATGTTAATTTACTTGATTTAAATATGACGGATAAGTTGAACCAATTCTTAGTGTACACAGGGCTTATTCAAACAGTAACGACGCCAACTCACTTTACAGAAAATAGCGAAACACTTATTGATGTGATTTGTTCAGATTGTCGCATCCGTGACGTGAGCGTTACTAACATCACGGGGTCCCTGGGACACTCATTTATCTGCGCAACCCTAAACATAAAGCGTGAGAACGTACCTCCGAGGTCTATTGTATATAGGCCACTCAAAAATGTTTGTCTCGAGGAATTTGACCGCGATCTGTCTGATGTTGATTGGGCTGTGGTCACGGATGCAGTTACCGTGGATATGATGGTGGATAATTTTACATCCACTATCACTTCTCTGCTCGACAAACACGCTCCGATAAAGACAGTTAAAATAAAGAGCAAGTCTGCCCCCTGGATCACGGATACTGTAAAGATTATGATGAATTGTAGGAATAAAGCTTTCGATAGATACCGGCAAACGAAATTAGAAAGTCACAAAATATATTATAAGGAATTAAAATCACTTGTAACTCAAAGTATTTACTACGACACGCGCGCTTACTATAACTATCGTATTAATTCCGAGCTGAGTAATGAGAAGAAACTATGGAAAAATTTGAAAGAGGATGTCCTGACCAGTTCTAGGGATGATCGTTATCTGCCGGGGACCTTTGATAACCCTGACATTATAAACGACCACTTTCTTAATGTTCCAGGTGAAAGTACTGTTCCAATATCTAACTTGACATATTTTGAATTTAATCGACATAACCATAATATATTTTCTCTTCAACCAATTTGTGAGCAAGAAATTGCCAAAATCCTTCTGTCTATCAAAACAAATGCACGAGGGACAGACGGGTTATCCATGGATATGGTACTGCTCACATTACCGCGGATTTGTCGCTGATAACTGCAATAGTCAATAAGTCGATTACGAGGCATGCCTTTTAAGTTTTGTCGTTTGAAGAAAAAAACACAACTAGAACCTTATAGTACTTTTTATTGTTTTTCAAATTATTCACCGCGTAGCTTAATACACTTTTCCATTCGCTCAAACCAGTTATTATAACATTTATTCCACTCTAAAGTGGGGGTGTTCAAAATGGCTGACTTGAAAGCGTCGACTGCTTCTTCACCGGACTGGAACCTTTGACCACGAAGACTTTTCTTAATTTTAGGAAATGTAAAGAAATCGTTAGGGCTTAGGTCAGGACTGTATGGAGGATGGTCAAGAATTTCTACTTTTTCCTGCTTCAAATACTCAATCGTTTGACGAGCGCTGTGTGAGCTTGCGTTGTCGTGGTGCAGGATGATGCGTCGCTTTGAGTTAGATTTTCGAAGTTCGGCGATGACTTGTGGTAAACAAACTGTAGTATGCCACTCTGCGTTAACCGTTCTACGATCTTCAAGTGCAATAGTCGCAACATGGCCGGTTTTTCCAACGAACGTGGCCACCATCTTCTTTGAAGTGCTTCGAGAACGAACAACTTTAGTCGGCTTTGGCTCGTCTTGAAAGACCCAGATTGTAGATTGTTGTTTGAAATCAGGATCGTAGGCATAGATCCAAGATTCGTCACCACTTATGATGTCGTAGACGTGATTTGACTCCCCTCGGTTGAACCTTTGCAGAGTTTTCTTACACCATCTGACGCGGGCCGCCTTGTGATCGTCGGAAAGCAGATGCGGTATCCAACGGCAAACTAGCTTTCTCACACCAAGCGCTTCATGCAAGATCTTCTGAATGGTTGTCCCTGAGATGCCTAATAGAGCCTCTATCTCTCGATACGTCACATGACGATCTTCGAGAATTAGTTGTCTCACAGCAATGATGTTATCTTCAGTGAAGGCGGATTTTGGGCGTCCTTCGCGAAATCTGTCACTAACACTAGTATGTCCACGCTGGAATTCTAAATACCAGCGTTCGACAGTCCGCAGACATGGGGCTACATCACTGAACACAGATGTTAGCTCTTCTAAACACTGAAGCCGTGTCAGGCCTCTTCTAAAGTTGTAGAAAATTATTGCACGAACATTTTCCTTAGAAAGATTCATTTTCGTACGTGACCTGACAGATTCAAATCGAAACTGTGACTAAACAATAGCATTAATCCTAATACTTTCAACTGTTTTGAGATTCAAAATGTAAACACATTCGAATATAGAACAGTTCCAAATTCAAAATTGCCGGAAAATATGGAAACGACAGAACTTAAAAGGCATGCCTCGTACAACGTCTACCTTTCCCAAACAGTGGAAAATTGCATCTGTAAATCCCATACCAAAAGTCTCGAACCCGACTGATGTCAAGGATCTCAGACCAATAAGCATACTACCAGTTCTTTCTAAGATTATTGAGAGGGTAGTTTACACTCAGCTAAGTAAATTTATTGAAAGTAATAACATTTTACCTGATGTTCAGTCGGGCTTTCGGAAGGGTAGAGGGACCACGACAGCATTACTGGACGTAGTGGACAATATACTTGCAGAACAAGACCAGGGGTTGGGTTCAGTGCTGGTATTGTTCGACTTCTCTCGTGCATTTGACTCCATTAATGTCCCACTGCTTCTCTCAAAACTGTCATACTACGGAGTAGACGTCGCTTCCATAAAATGGTTTGACAGTTATTTAAGTGACCGTTATCAGTTTGTGCAAATTATTCGAGAGGACGGCACGCAACTCACGTCATCAATGAGAGGGGTGGGTCGCGGCGTGCCCCAAGGATCCATCCTAGGCCCACTACTTTTTATCATTTATAGTGCTGATATTTGTTGGGTCATTAAGCACTGTCGATTCCACCTATACGCTGATGACGTGCAGTTGTACCTTCCTATGCGTCCCGAGGATGTGCCGAGCGAAATTATAAAAATAAATGACGATTTGGGATGCATAGCTCTCTGGTCACATAACAACGCTCTTGTTATGAATCCCTCTAAGTCTAAGTTCATGATTTTGGGTTCGAAGCATCTGCTAAATGGTAAAGCAAAACACTCTCTAGATTAAAACATCCTTGGTCAAAGCATTGAGCAGGTACATGAAGCAAGAAACCTTGCAATATTATTTGACAGCTCCCTCCGATTTGAGAGTCATATTTTAGGATTAGTAAAAACTTGTTTTTTTAGGTTAAAGCTGCTGTATAAAGTAAGAAAATTTCTAAGAGAGGAAGTCCGTATCAAATTGTGTGAATCCCTTGTCTTATCGAAGCTGAATTATGGTGATCTGGTGTATGGCCCACGCTTAACAGCAAAAACATCCCGTCTTGTTCAGAGAGTTCAGAATGCTTGTTGCAGATTCTGCTATGACATCCCTCCACGAACACATATCTCACCTTATCTCAATAATTCTTCCACTCTCAACATGGCCTCACGGAGGTACTTACACTTGGCCGTACTTGTTCACGGCATCCTAACGTCTGGATCACCAGAATATCTCTTCTCCAAACTGAATCGTCACGAGAGCAAGTACAGCACAAGACCAACAAGGGATTTGTTAGACTACTCCAAGCACAAAACGGTAGCGTTTAGGGGCAGCTTCCGATACCAGGCAACCAAGTGTTGGAACAATATTCCCCCACCACTTCGACATTTAAAATCACAGTTTATCTTTAAAAAACGTTTAAAATCCATGATAATTAGTAAACAAAAAGTTGGGTTGCCTGGTGCGGGAAGCATTATTGCACATTTCACGTGCTAGCCGGTTGGGGTATTATTTTGACCAATTTATTATTTTGATTTATATGTATGTATATGTTCTGACTTTATTTATTTTTATTACATAATATACTATTTTGACATTTTAAACTACATCTTATATTAATATAGATTATATTTTGATACAACATGACATAATTACCTACCATGACACATTATATTTTTCATTTGACAACACAATACTCTCAAGGTCTAGTGGCTAAATGGAGCGGTCTCGACAGCATATCAGCGCTTACCATTACGGTGGGCATAATGCTGAGTCGAGTCCCATTTACTGCTGTAACACACAGTATCTACCAGGTTCTCCCTTGTGTTTTTGTTTATTTTACGTTTATAAGTACTATTTAATTGTTTCTTTGTTTGTATTTTCTCTGTTTTAAAATGTAACTGTATTGTATATTGTGTGCTAATGTAGTGAATAAATGATTTCTATGTCTATGTCTATAAAGGCACTGCAGGTAAGCATTTCTATTACGATTTCATGAAGAGACATCCAGACCTTTCTCTAAGAACACCAGAATCGACGAGCATGATGCGAGCCGTAGGTTTTAACAAACCACAAGTTGATCTCTGGTTGCCATAAACAACCTTGAAAAACTGATGACGCAGTACAAATTTGCACCTTCTAATATTTATAACTGTGATGAAACTGGAGTCAGCTGTGTTCATAAGCATCAAAAAGTTCTTGCTCCAAAGGTTGCCCGTCAAGTGAGAAAGCTTACATCTGCTGAAAGAGGCAAAAACATAACAATTTTGTTTTGCATGAGCGCTAGCGGCCACTTCATACCGCTATTTTTTTGTCTTCCCTAGGCAAAGAATGAATGATCGACTTATGATGAATGCTCCGGTTGAGAGTGTAGGCGTGGTCCAACCAAAAGGCTGGATGAATAGTGATTTCTTTCTACAATGGTTGAAGCTATTCGCGAAACACTCACATCCCACGAAAGAGAATCCTGTGCTGCTTTTACTGGATGGGCATTGTAGCCAAAAGACACTGGCGGTCATAAACTTTTGCCGAGATAACGACATTTATTTAATAAGCTCACCTGGTGGTGAGCTTATACACAACCCACAAACTCCAACCGCTAGACAGAACATTCATGAAGCCATTTAAAGACGCCTACAACCAACGATGCGACATGTGGAGCAAACGCTGGATCGCGGATAACTGACTACGATATTACTGGGCTAGTCAATGAAGCGTTCACAAAAGTAGTTCGACTGGATATTGCAGTGTCTGGGTTCAAATGCACGGGAATTTACCAACTTGACCGACATATATTTTCGGATTTGGATTTTTTGGCTGCTGACGTGACAAATATTTCACAGGGCGAGCCAGGAACGTCTGCTATTGTACCATCTTGCAGCAGCGAGGCTTCTGGGTCTGTTCGTAAATTTTCCTCAGCCGGTAACTCATCTACGACATGTGATAAACAGCTAATGAACAATTTGGTCTTGGAAGAAGCTATGGATCCGCTTGGAGAAACTATGAACGAACCAAGAACTAGCAATGCTACACCGACGACATTGGCTGCTGACATGACAAATATTCCGCAGAACGAGACAGGAACGTCTGCTAGCGTACCATCCTGCAGCGGCGAGGTTTCTGGGTCTGTTCGTAATTTTTCCTCAGCCGGTAACTCATCTACGATGTGCGATGAACAGCTAATGAACAATTTGGTCTTGGAAGGAGCTATGGATCCGCTTGAAGAAACTACCAACAAACCCAGAACTAGCAATGCTATACCCACGACGATCTTGAATCTAGATGTTATCGAAATCATCCATAAATTGTCACCATTGCCAGACGCTACCAAAAAACGATCAATGGCACGCAAAAGAAAATGTGAAAGGAGTGAAATTCTAACGTCATCACCTTACAAAGCTGTGGCTGAAGAAAAAGAAAACGAAAAGAACGCTAAAGAGGAAAAGAAAACAATGAAAACTAAATTCAATATATCTAAGGAAGAGAACAGGCAGCAATCCAAAAACAAGAAGTTCAAAAGAAAAAAAGCCAAAGGAGTAAAAGCAAAGGGAAAGAGTGGAAATAAAGCCAAAGAAAAGCAAGCACTAGCTGAGATATGTGATAATGAAAGAACTTCTTGCGTGGTGTGCTTGGAAAATAACGACGAAGACTGGATACAGTGCTCCAGCTGCCATGGGTGGGCGCCTGAAGCATGCGCTGATATTCCTGAGTGCTCTGACGGCTACATATGTGATCGATGCCAGATGTTTTAAAATAGTCCTGTGCTAGGGGTTCGACGTGAAATGCCGGACGTACTAGGTGTCACTTCCAGCGATCGTGTTTTTACTTACCAAAGTTTATGCTGATTTTTTTATAATTTAATTACGCAGAAGTTGCGTTTTTCTTCTTTTATGTTGATTTTAAAATTTATTGACGTATATAATTACTCGTAATAAAGAAAGTTACGATTTAAAAAATACATTTTCTTTAATTTCCCAAAAACCTTAGGTGTCCGCCACTAGGGGACTTCCCCCTAATTTGAATGAAACTGTAGGTCAAATTAGTCTGGTTGTGTATTTCGTGGCACTATTTTATTAGTCAAAGATTAAGGCCGGCTTGCACCACGATCCCTAAACGTAATTGGCGACTAAATTTGTTTAAATTTCACGTATTTGTATGATTTTACAACTCCTTAAATCATATTTAGCCACTAAATACGTTAAGGCATCGTTGCGCGAGTCGCCTTATGAATATTTTTTTTGTGTTTCGCGAGATCTCTGTTCGGGGCGAACCACTAGTTAGGTATTAAAGCTGAGTAGAGTCTCTTTAGCAAGCAATTTACGAGCAGTAAGTAGTTGACCAACTTGTATGTTGTTGGGTTTGTAAACCATTTATTAACTTCCTAATGTTCATCATTGCGTGGAAAATGCGTTTGGCCAATTATTTTTACGTTCGGTCTACAAACCAGTCTGTTTACCAAGGATAGGCATTATGTGAAGTCTGTATACAATACGAACCTCTACCTCAGCTGACGAAAGAAATCTTCCAATGATAATGCGAACATGATTAGATGTATCGCCAGGCAGGATGTATAAAAGGTGGCTGACCTTAGTCCTCCGCTTGCGCGCGAGCGCGGCGATGTCGATGGCGGGGGGTCGCGGCGCGGGAGTCTCGCCCTCGCCCCCGCCCCCCGCCTCGCCCGGCTCCGCGCCCAGCCGCGTCGCCAGCATCGTCAGCAGCTCCTCTACGCGACCCAACTGGAACGTTACACCCAAATTAAATACATCGTTCGGTTAGTTATCACACATCCTACGGATAACTGTGATAACAGAGAGGTACGAGAGGAGTTCAATGTATTCTCGGTATAGGCATGAAAGAATAAGCAGAAAATTCTGAATAAAATTTATTTTTCAATGTAGTCCCCTACAATCTGAACACACTTATTAGTCCTAGAAAATAACTTTTCAATTCCCTCCAAAAAATATTTTTCTTCCTGGTCTGAAAAAAGATTGATTGATTGATTGAAAATACTTTATTGCACTTATAAGACTAGTACAAAGGCGAACTTAATGCTAAAGAGCATTCTCTTCCAGATAACCTTTGTGTATTGTAGACAAAGATGTGTAGGTAGTGCACAGAAAAGGTAAAAAAAGAAAATTTGCACAGGACTAATAAATATAGCATAATATAGGTACATACTACATAAATAAACCTACTTAAATACTTTATATGATAGACTAAACTATACCAATATCGAATAAAAATACATACATAACAACAGAAGAAGTGTTATGGAAATATTAAGTTGCTCATTTTTGGTCGGTTTGACCGAGAAGGTGCCTATAGATTCTCAATCTGAATGCTTCCACTGAAGTAGCCTCGAAATAGTTTGGTGGCATATTATTCCAGAGACGAGTAGCGGTTATAGTGTAAGAGTCAGAGTAAGTAGCCGTGTTATGCTGTGGAGTAATTAGTTGGAAACGACGAGACGATCGCACAGATCTGTCCTCAGTTGATACGGATGCAAATCGCTCTCTGAGGTAGCTGGGAGATAGAGGGTTGCGAAGAATATTATACAGGAGGGATAGCATGTGCGCATCTCGACGAGCTCTGATGTCAAGCCATTTTAGCTGCTGACGAAATACCGAGACATGATCATATTTTCGTAGGCCGTAGATATAGCGAATGCAAAGATTCTGCAGACGCTCCAACCTGTTCAGTTGCTCTTCCGTAGCATCGGGATAGCGTACATCCGCATAATCAAGGATAGGTAAGAGTAACGCATTAACCAGTGTGGACCTCGTAGATTGGGGCAAGAAATTTTTTAGGCGTTTCAGAGTATGCATGGTACCTACCATACATCCTCCTACTAATCTGGGTAATATGGTGGTCCCATGACAAATTATGGGTAATGAAAAGGCCTAAATTCTTAACCTCCTTGCAGAACTGCAGTGGAATATTATTATATTTAACCGGAGGAAGAGTGTTAAGATTAATTTTGACAATCTGTCTGTTACGTGATTCGATCAATAAAATACTAGATATACGATCGGCCCGTCAAGGACGTCCACGCTGGAGAGTGCTTAAACGCCGCTTAAGCACTCTCGGCTCTTAGTCGCGCGCTTGCCGTCGAAGTGACAACATGCCCAAGTGCTCCGTCAAAACTTGCAAAAACAACACTTTAACTACATTAAAAAAAGATGGAATTTCGTATTTCCGGTGAGTATTACCTTAAAGTTTGATAATTTGATGAATTTGATTTTGAATTAGTCTATAATATGCTTTAAAACAATATTTTACGGAAATATTTGTAACTACAGACACACGACTACGCTACGCTACTGTCCCTTTCCCTCGCGTTGCATCGTTCATTTATCTGTACGTGACCGAAGACCAATGAACCGGACTACATTAAATTTCGAATGAATGGAGTCGCATACTAAAAACATTTTAACAAGTTTAAAAAACAATTTTATTAGTAAGAATTATATACTAATCAGATGCGGCCAATTCTAAAACTACCTTCATGAAACAAATAACTCTCGTGTTTTATTTTTATCAAAATCATTAAAAAACACGCGGTAGCCTACCCTACCGTTAAATTTTGGGCAACGAGATAAATTTTCGGTACTAAAAATACAGTCATTTTTATATTCAATTTTGTAAAGTTTATTAATTCTTAGTTGCCTTATTCAGTAAACAAAATAATATCCTAATTTTTTTTACTATAGAGGTCAATTCATCAGTGTTCTGGGCTTTTCTTTGCTGATTTCTGCCTATACTGTTAAAGTTCTAGTAGGTACTAAACATGGTTCTGCAATATTGTATATAATACAAAATTCGATTTTATTCAAAACTAGAGGTTGCCCGGGAACTTCGTACGCGAGGATGAAAATGTTATGACCCTCCTTTTTGCGTCATTGACCTCGATCTCATACACTGAAGGGAGATTTACGATTTTATTATTGTAGAGAAGAGAATTCATCTAGGACCCGAGTAGTCGGCAAGACAAATTAATCGAGCCCAAAAACTTGATGAGGTGGCATCGTTTAATCACAGTTCCCATAGCCATCTTCTGGCTCCATCATCAGACCCTGGATATCATCTAGATAAAGAATACTCTTTAACACTAATCGAACGAGCCCACACTCGATGTAACTATGTCATTTTATTACAGAGTTCCCATAGCCTGGCTCCGTCATTAAACCCTGACCTGGATATCATTTAGGATCCGAATACTAGTTAAGACAGATCAAATGAACCTAAAGTCGATGTTGTTGTGTAGTTTAGTTTAAGCATCTGATGATGCACCATTTTACTGCATCATGAGATCAGCTTCATGTCGCATATGCATGCAAAATTTCAACTCAAATCAGAAACCGGGCAGGTCTAATATCGCAATATTTTATTACCTATAAACGAAAGACAAGACAACGAGGCACATTAAACTGAATAGGAGCCTGTAAAAATAAAAGATTTTATCAAACTATCCGATTATTAAAAAATCCGACTTTTGAATTTGGTTAACAAATGATTTATCCCTACGTAATAGATTCTAAATTTCATTTCTCATCAAAAAAATATTGTGTCCGTTTCTACTCCACACTTCTGTTCCGAACGGAGTAATTTTACGATCTTCAAACAGCACATTTTGAATCCGACCTTAACGGTTACTTTAACGGTATGGCATTAGCCATACCGTTAAAGTCAACAGTTTTTTAAAGGACAAAAGAAGGCAATAAATATTTACGACTTAACAGCTGCTTCATTTCATAACGTCATATCTCCAAAATGCGAATGCTTGAAATGAAACTTTTAAACTGCGGAATAAAGTCGAGTTTAGACTATTTAACTTTAGGTATTTGTATTTCTCTAATAAAACAGGTAGAAACAAATCAATAATTTACTAATTATGTAACTTATAGTATCTAAATCTAAAAAAAGACACGATTTTATAATTAGGTTAGATTACGATTTTCTAACTCATGATATGGAACGGAACGTCTTAATTATGAATGCAAAATTGTTGCTGTGATTTTGTTATTATTTTTGACCTAGTAGCTTATGACAAGCTATTGGGAAAGCTCAGCGAAACAGCCATACCGGCTGAAGTGATCTCAATTTTTAAATTTTGGTATAAACATCAGGTCAACCAAGTGAGATGGGTAAATACTCTGTCTGACGAGTATAAGCTCGAATGTGGGGTAAGACAGGGTGGTCTAACATCCCCTGCGTTGTTCAATCTGTATGTAAATCAGTTGATCGAGGAACTCAGCAGCATGCATGTCGGGTGCTACATTGACGGTACCTGTGTCAACAATATTAGTTATGCTGATGATATGGTGCTGCTGGCTCCCTCGATCAACGCTTTGAGGATTGTTCGTACGTGTGAGCGGTATGCATCGGAGCATGGGCTTAGGTACAACGCTAAGAAAAGCGAGTTGCTCGTTTTCAAAGCGGGAAAAGTTAAACCTAGCACTGTGCCGCCATTTGTACTAGGCGGAGCGGTCCTAAAGGTAGTGACTAATTTTAGATATCTGGGACACTTGGTCACTGAAGATCTGAAAGACGATCTTGACGTGGAACGAGAACGCAGGGCGCTGGCGGTGAGAAGCAACATGCTGGCCCGGAGGTTTGCTCGATGCACCTATGAAGTTAAGATAACTCTTTTCAGAGCATACTGCCAATCTTTTTACTCGAGCAGCCTGTGGAGTCGGTACACGCGACGAGCCTACAACGTCCTGCGTGTACAGTATAATAACGCCTTCAGAATGCTGTTGGGATTACCGCGACATTGCAGCGCGTCGGGAATGCTCGCTAACGCGCACGTCGACGGTTTTCACGCGATCATGCGGAAAAAATCGCGTCTCTTTTTCACAGATTGCGCGGTAGTCCCAATAGTATTCTGAAGATGATTGCTGCGCGTTTTGATTGCCCTATTCAGAAGCACTGGGGATAATTACGGGCAATAAAAAGCACGCAGGTAATTGATAGGTACATGCTTTTAATTTTAATTTTATATGAATTTTTTTATTTAATTTGTTTATTTAATGTTCCTATTCTGATTTATTTAATTTTAATGTGACATTTTACTATTCATCTAATTGACTGTATTATTATTGTTTTTTGTTTTAATTGTATTTATTTGTGATCGTTGATATTTTGTATGGACAGACACTGTCTGAAATAAATGATTATTCTATTCTATTCTATTCTATTACATACCAAAGTAGAAAAATATCATAATAAGTGCCACCACCATCCCTGCCAAGGTAATGAACTAACATCGTTATTGCTTACTTGTACTTTTCAGGGTGGGTAAAGCGCGAAATACGCTCAGGGTTACCTGGTACGCCCGTCAGATAAACTCGAGCTGAGAACTATGGAAAGGAATAATATGTGGCACAGGTATCATCACAGAAGCGTAGCAAACCACGCAGTATCTGTACCTACCTGCCTACTATAGTCAGATCCTGTTTTGGACTGGACCCACATTTGCTGTTATGATGCCACAACTTCTATAAGTTTTTATTTTCATAAATAACTTTGTAAACAGGAAGCGAAGTGTGCAATGAACAAGAAGGAAGTTAATAAGCCAGTTAGGAAACATATGCAGCTTCCGGATCAAAGTAAAGATATTTAGTTTTATGTGGAAACTGTATAGTGAGAAAAATAAATTAAATGTGTTTATAAATATAAAAGAAAACTTATTTTATTTTCTCATGACACTTTGAGCGGGTTAGGTTACATAGTGACATTGACATAGTGCTCTTTGACAATAATATAAGCTTGTTGTGTTTGTTGTGAGTAACAAATGAATGAACGTAATACAATACAACAATATTTATTTCAGAAAAGTATGTCCATGTTTTGTTAGTATACAATTAAATGTAAATACTAAAAACTATGTTAGTGACACACATTACAATACAAACATAAACAACAACTAAACAATGAGTCACTTCGCCACTAATGCAGTAAGGACATCCAGTGGCAGTGGCCTGTTGTTAAGTTGTATACATGCGAAGTGCCCGCAGTCCTCATGGTGGGCGGTATAGTTAAGATCGTTCAATAACGTTCTTGGTGGGCGGTATGTTGAACGTAAAATAAGGATGAAATGTATGGACTCGCGTTTAGTAAGGGCAAACAGAACTAGATGTCGCTACTAAATCTATCCATTTCCTGAATCGCGCTATCGAAGCGTTCTGGCTGTAAAACAACATCGAGCTCATTGAAAATAAATATTTGCATACTTCTACCAAGTCTGTTGTTTAATTTACAACCCAATTTGGTTTGAACCTGTACACAATCTGTGTGTGCACTTCACGTATTTCCTATTCCTCTTATACTGTACTCATCTGGATTGTATACCTACTTACAACTAGAGGTCACGTAGTGCGCGAGCTGCTTGCAGCTCGCGTGTTTTTCTTTTTTTCGAAGAAGCAATCAAAGAAGATATCGAGGTGTTAAAAGCTACCAAAGAGGATATCCATGTGTTAGAAGCAGTCAAAGACGATATCGAAATGGAAGAAGCAATCAAATCAAAGAGGATATCCAAGTGGAAGCAGCAATCAAAGATGATATCGAAGTGGAAGAAGCAATCTAAGACGAGAATCATCTACTTCAACAGTATATGACTTACCATAAAGACAAAATGACTAAAGCCGATTCATTGTTACATCAATCAACATTGAATTTGTTAATTGTCAATTTTTGTACATCCCTTGGGAGTTTGTTATAAAAGCGTACACCTTGCCTTTTAAACGATTTACTAACTTTATGGAGTCTACAAGTGGCAACAGCGAGTTTATCTTTATTTCTGGTATTAAAATTATGATTATCGCTATTTTTCTTAAACAAATTAATATTTTTGTGAACATACATTAGATTTTCATAGATGTATTGACAAGGGAATGTCATAATATTTATTTCTTTAAACTTATTGCGTAATGATTCTCTGGGGCCCATATTGTAAATTGCACGAACAGCCCCCTTCTGCAGTACATAAACGGTGTTTATATCTGCAGCACTCCCCCACAGCAGTTTTAGGATTTATTCCCAACTCAGCGGAACTGCCTCTATACGATCCCACCAAAAGTTTTCACCATACGAGGGGGCATCTGGGAGAACAAACAAGTCAATGAGCCAGTCAGTCAGTGAGTGGTAATGCGGTTTTTTATAATATAATATTAGTAGGTAGTTGTAATGCTTTAAAATGGTATCAAGAATTCTTTTCATTATCCGACTTGATACAAGGTTTGCGACTATAGTTAAATAAATATTTTATCCTAATAAAGGCCGAAATATTTCAGTACAAGTTAATTCAAGGGAATTAAACAAACAACAATGTATATTAAAAACAATAGGAGTCCAACAGAGAACCCTGAGGCAACATACATCTATATGATATGACGTATGCACATTTAGTAATCATCTAACTAAACCACAACCTGGGATCTATTAAGGTTGTTTGATGTATAGAGATCTTTTTTGCTTTTATAAATTTAAACTAGTGTTTGACCACGATCTCACCTGATGGTAAGCGATCGATGATGCAGTCTACGATGGTAGGTACACGCTTTAAATCTCTTCTGATCCCCGAGACAAAAAGTTTAGAATACAAGTTATGTCAGAAGTACCTTCGTAATCTATTTAATAGAATACCCTTACTCTCTGTATAAACCACATTGGTTTGACATCCCTTGTCCACAGTTTAATAAGTGCAAACTCACCTTATGCTGCAACCTCTGCACTTCATTCCTAACATCCTTCCTCAGCTCGGCCAGCGCCGCGTCATGCGCTAACGCGGGGGCGGGGGCGGGTGTGGGGGCGGGGGCGGGTGCCATCAGCGGCACGAGGGCGGGTGTCGGGCGAGGCGCCTCCAGCTCCTCCTCGATGGTGTCCTGTCGCGCCGCGCTCGCACCCGCCACTAGCGCGCTCACGCTGCGCCCTTTCGCGAACGAAGCCTGAAGTTAACGCAAAGCTCTGTAAACCACCGAACGAGCAAAGCAAATACGCAAACGGCGGTGGTCGGCGCCGCGCCGGTTGGATGAGAGTACCTTCAGCGCCAGCGCCATGCTGGAGGCGGGCGCAGACGCGGGGGCGAGGTCCGCGGCGGGCGAGGCGGTGGGCGCGGGGGAGGGGCGGTCGCGCACGCTCAGGCTGCGAGTGAAGGCGGCGCGCGGCTCCGCGGCCGCGTCCAGCGACCCGCCGCCACCGCCGCCGCCGCCGCCCGCCAGTAGGCGCCCCCACTTGCCGCGCGCGCCGCCCGCGCCGCTCGGAGCTGTCGTCGCAGTGGCTGCCGCCGCCGGCCCCGCACCGGTCGACTGGGTGCTGCCTGCGAACACGCGAACGCGTTATATGACATATGTATACAACAGTCAACATTTTACTTCGTTCGTCATTTGAGTTCTAAAATTAAAAATAGTCAAAACAAAGTACAAGCCACTTGGAAAATAATCAACAGCGAGACTGGAAGAGTCGCAACTAAGAACAATACGTTTAATTTGAAAATTGGCAATGCCACGATCAATCAGGATGGTGATGTAGCTAATGCGTTCGAAGACTTTTTTACCGACATTCCAGTCTCTACCACAAAATCCTTAAACTCCTCTCCCATAGTTGCAGAGTCATTGTTAAAAGAAAACTTAACGGAATGCAAAACACAATTCAAATTTGATTATGTAAATAGTCATGACATTATAAAAGCTTTCAAATTGATAAATGTTAAGAAAACCACGGACCTCTGGGGCATCTCTGTTAGCGTCGTGAAAACATTGATTGAGATAATTGCTCCTGAACTAGCTTTAATATTCAATGAGTGTATTGACTGTGGTGTATTCCCTGATTTAATGAAACACAGTAAAATAACTCCACTTTTCAAATCAGGCACTAGTTCTGATCCTGATAATTTTAGACCAATCTCAGTACTTCCGACATTTAGTAAAATATTTGAAAAACTAATTTTAAATCAACTGCTTAGACATTTCAATTCACATAATTTACTGCATCATAAACAATTCGGATTTACCAGGGGTCGCTCAACCACTGATGCTGGTATTGAGTTAATATCGCACATATTTGATGCCTGGGAGAAGTCTCATGACGCTTTAGGTGTTTTTTGTGATTTGTCCAAGGCATTTGGTTGCGTAGACCATGACACATTGATCAGGAAACTACACCATTATGGCATTAGGAGCGTTGCTCTAGACTTTCTCACTTCTTATTTAAGTGGCAGAGTGCAAAGAGTTGACGTGAATGGGAAGCGTTCTCCGGGGTCTTTGGTTAAAATGGGTGTACCACAGGGATCAATTCTGGGACCATTTTTGTTTTTAGTATATATTAATGATCTTCCCCATCTTGTAAGGGACGATCATGAGGTTGTATTGTTTGCAGACGACACGTCACTTTTATTTAAATTAAAGCGACGACAAACCTATTTTGACGGTGTAAACAATGCAATCTCTAAGGTGGTAAAATGGTTCAATGTAAACAATCTACTTCTAAATGAAAAGAAAACAAAGTGTATTAGATTTATACTACCTAATGTTACACAAGTAAAAGCAGATATAAAAATCAAAGACGAGGAGTTGGCTCTTGTGGACACCACCGTATTCTTAGGTATAACCCTAGATAATAAGCTTCAATGGGGCCTTCACATTGATGGGTTGTCGAAGAGACTTAGTTCTGCGGCATACGCAGTCAAAAAGATCCGTCTTTTTACAGACGTAGACACATCTAGACTAGTTTACTTCAGCTACTTCCACAGCATTATGTCATACGGTATACTGCTGTGGGGGAGTGCTGCAGATATAAACACCGTTTTTGTGCTGCAGAAGAGGGCTGTTCGTGCAATTTATAATATGGGCCCCAGAGAATCATTACGCAATAAGTTTAAAGAAATAAATATTATGACATTCCCTTGTCAATACATCTATGAAAATCTAATGTATGTTCACAAAAATATTAATTTGTTTAAGAAAAATAGCGATAATCATAATTTTAATACTAGAAATAAAGATAAACTCGCTGTTGCCACTTGTAGACTCCATAAAGTTAGTAAATCGTTTAAAGGGCAAGGTGTACGCTTTTATAACAAACTCCCAAGGGATGTACAAAAATTGACAATTAACAAATTTAAAAACGTAATTAAACAAAATCTTTATAAAAGAGCCTACTATAAAATATCGGATTATTTAGATGATAGAGGAGCTTGGGATTGAAATTGCTCCAACTCGTTCAAAATGTTACAATTTAGACGTAATTTATGTTCTGTATTATGTATTGTAAAAGGATCATTAAAAAAAAAACAACCAGCCTTGTTTCTTGCCTTTCTTTCCTGGCTTGGTCGCGAAGGAACAGGCAGTAAAATTGACGTTTCAAAGTGATCCTTGTGATTTTAATGAATAAATATTTGAATTTGAATTTGACTTATAACTTGACGCACGGTCGATTCGACGGTAATCCTTCGTTCGATAATTTTTTATTTCATCGGTGCAAATCCAGATTGTTACGCTAGGATCCGATTCTAAGGTCTCGAGGACGGTTAGGCCGAAGTGAATGAGGAGAAAGGTCGACTCGAGCGCCGAGCGGATAAACGTGTTTTATGTACTCGTATGTTATAACTATTATACAGCCTTGTTATAATTTTTTGTATGTGCACATTGTTGCCTGAAATAATGTTATATTACTATTATAAACAGTAAAAAATGTTTGAAAAGAGAGCCGCTTAGAAACCTGAGGAATCTCCCTTCTCCGGGTCTGTCGGCGCCGGGAGCTGGGGCTGGGCGGCGCGCGCGGGCGCGGGCTGAGGCGCGGCGGCGACGCTGCGCTCGCGGCGGAATCGCGAGAAGATCTTCCGCACGAGGTGGTCCTGCGCCTGCTCCAGCTGCGGCTCGCGCTTGCGGCGCTCCATCAGCTCCCGCTCGCGCCGCACGTCCGCCACCTGAAACAACGAACCGATCGATCAGTGATGTCGACGTTTAGGATGCCGATACGCTACTGAAGGAAACACTTTCGTTTGCGAAGACCTGGATTAGAAGTAGGTACAATTCTTCGTCGAAGGTTAATACGATGTCAGAAAGTAATGCAGGTTGAATGATATCGATCACTACTCGTAGCTAGATTATAAAGCTGGATTTAAAGTAAGATGTTTTCGAAAAGGTTCGATGGCTCAAAAGGTTGAGGCCAGTATACACAGTTATAGGAAGACTTGAACTCGCAACTGCGCAACGTACCTACGTACCTTTCGAAATATGAGGCGATGCCTCAGATTGTAGGTGAGCGTGAGGTTCCTCGCGAAGGAGTTGGCGAAAGCCTGGTAGAAGTCGAGTACTTCCAGCAGTCGGTCACGCTTGATGGTGTGCAGATCGCAGTAGGTGAGGGCGCGTACGTTGGCAGCTGACTGGCCCACCGCGCTGTCTTTCCAAAATGAGTCGCCGAACACGTCGCCCTTGCCTGCAGACAACGATCCGTTTGTCGAGTCGAGAGCTCCAGCAGCAAACAAGGCCGGGAGTTAATTAAAAAGTTTCAACGCGAGAAGTCGTGAAAAATCTGATCATTACCGAAAATATAGAAAAAGCAAGGTCGGTCCGATAACCGTTGCAGTACTCGCAGTCCTTCACGACGCAGTTCGCACTCACCGAGTATGGCGACCACCTCGTCGTCCTGGATGACCTCGAGCGAGCCGGTCACGATGAAGCAGAGCGAGTCGATGGACTCGCCCGTGTGGTACAGCAGGTCGCCGGGCGCGGAGTGCGACATGTGGAAGTGCATGGCGAGGGCGCGCAGGCAGCCGTCCGACGCGAGCCGGAACGCGGGGTGCTCGTTGAACACCTTGCGGTTCAGGTGCACGCAGATGTCGGCCTTCATGTCTTTCGGGCAGTAGTTCAGCACCTGCCGGGGAAGCTATCGGTGTCGGGGGCGGCGGGCATTGTAGCCATCACTGTCGGACCCCGTTCCGACATTTATAACGCACGAAAACAAATTAAGAATGTTAAACTCCTGCAGATAGCGTTTATCCACCTTACTCGTGAAGCGTGCGCACTTGATAACGTAAACTCATTCATCACTCGGGTGAGGTGTTTTGTAGATTAAAGGAATGTCCTAAGCTTATGTCCTACTTACGAAACTTTGTAATTTGATGTCGATGTTTGAAGGCCTACCGCTGTAAAAAGCCTCTTTTAAACCAGGAATCTAGTCTCGAGTGGCCTTTATCCTGTTTACAGAGTTACAAATTCGCTACGCAACAATTGACACGTACTCGTACGTAGGTACGTAGCGCAATAATGACCAACCGTTACCTTGTCGGTGTCAAGTCCCTTGGTCATGGCCCAGGTGGAAACGACGTAGTCCATAACTCTCTCGCTGAGCGCCTTCGGGACCTCGTGCAGCTTCATGAACTCTCGCACGTTGTTGAGCATGTCGTGGTACTTGGCGGTCGCCGACGTCATCTGCTGGATGATGGTGGTCACGTGGCCGAAGATGGTCGCGTACAGGAGCGCTGCGGAAACACAGCTAAAGCCTCCGACGACGGACTCGCGACTTGCGAGAGCGACCGCATACTAACCGCTTGAACGACAGTTAATATTAGTAGGCAGGTAGGTACTAGCACGAAGGACGTTGTGCACGCGTGCGTTACGTTTCGACTTACCACAAACACACTGAACATACTCTGTGAGCCTAACTACCATGAGCCTCGCCTGCGTTTTAAAAAATAGAACGACTGATGTTAACATTTCATTCCAAAAAATTGTTTAAATATTTCCACATTTGAGTGTGATTAATTTAATATAAATTCAAAATTTCAGATTTGAAGACAAGGCTCAGTAGCACACCGCACGGTGACGCGCCGCGACGCTTCGTGGGCTTGCACATAAAGGGGGCGCAGGGAAAAGAGGGAACAAATTAAACTAAATAATAACTAAAACAAAATGTAATAAAACTGAAAACAAAAAATAAACCTAAACAGGATCGTAACAAAATAGGGGAGAGGTAAAATGATCCGAGTCCGTCTGCGAATCGGTTCGCTACAACCGCTCGGAGACGTCGCGGACGTGATCATGTGAAGTGCACAAACGTGGACACTCACACACACATTAGCGTACCAACACAAGGTAACGGGAGCGGTGAGGGTGGGGAGGGGGGATGCGCGGCCCGCCCTGCCAGCGAGTACTGCCTTTAAGAATCCAGTAGCACTTTCGAGAGTGTCCTGTCTAAGAGTGAAAAGAGGGCAGCAATGAAAGCGCGCGTCGCCGGCGGGTCGCTGCGGGCGGGTCGCGCGTGCTCCGGCTAATAAGAGAAGAGTTCCGGCACCTGCCACGATCATCATGCAGATGGTGAAGATCTTCTCGTTATCGGTCTCGGCGGCGACGTTGCCGAAGCCCACGGAGGTCATGCAGGTCATGGTGAAGTAGAGCGCAGTGACGTACATCGTCTTGCGCGAGGGTCCGTTCACCAGCTCGGGCCCGTCCGACTCGTTGGACCACACGTACGAGTACGGGGTCTGCGTCACATTCGCGAGCTTCCACAGCCAGGAGTACTGCAGGCCCGAGTCGGCGTCCGACCGGCCGATGGAGTACCACACGCAAGCGAGCCAGTGCGCCACCAGCATGTAGAAGCACAGGAGGAGGATCAGCATGGCGGCGCCATACTCCAGGTAGCGGTCCAGCTTGCGCACCACGCGGCCCAGCCGCAGCAGGCGGACGACCTTCAGCGCGGAGAAGAGGCTGCCGATGCCCTGCGATGCCACATCCCACAGTTACAATAGCAGCCGTGCCGTGGCGCGCCGGCGGCGCCGTGCCCACTCTAGCACTCTCTGTACAACTACTCACGTCCTCGTCGTGATCGAACGCGTTGAACACGTCGTAGGGCAGACAGGAGAGCAGGTCGATGAGGAACCAGGACTTGAAGTAGTTCTTGCGGATGACCTTGGGGTCGGACACCACCTCTCCGCCTGGGCCCACGAACGTCGTGTGGAAGTTTAATACGATGTCGATGAAGAACACGACGTCCACGATGGAGTCTATCACCAGCAGTGATACGTCCTGCAACAACACGCGTCGCGTGACACGATCTAATCGGTCAATATCAATATTACATACGTACATATTGATAGAACATCTAGGATTCTTCATACACTTAGAGCAAAAATCTAAATCTTTTTATTCATTAAAATCATAAGGATCACTTTAAAACGTCAATTTTACTGCCTGTTCTTTCGCGACCAAGCCAGGAAAGAAAGGCAAGAAACAAGGCTGGTTGTTCTTTTTAATTATCCTTTTAGAATACATACAATAAAGAAAATAAATTACATCTAAATTGTAACAATATTTATTTATTATTTATTTAACATTTTTGAACGAGTTGATGCAATTTTTAAATAATAATAAAATAATGCTGGACAATGCAATATAATCTAGCCCCAAACTAAGCAGAGCTTGTACTATGGGAACCAGATGACTGATAGAATACCTACTTAATTTTTTTTTTTTGTAAATGCATAATTTATAAGTTATAGAGAAACAACCAGACCCGGAACAAACCGTCCCTCTATCTAAATACAAGTTCTCACTTAGTTAGAGCTCGCTCTAACTAAGAGTCGAAGATTTCACTGTAGGTACACAGGTTTTGAGCAAAGTATACCGCTACACTACTTCAACACCATACTTACAGCATAGCTAAGTAAAGGTGGAAGAGTACCGCTTTGTGCGTATGGGAGGTGTGTCTACCATGTAGCGGTGGCGCATCACAGTCTGGTTAACGTCTGGTTGTCCGCATAACGTCTGGTTGTCCGATGATAGAATGGGGATGGTGGGATCAGGTTGAAAAGCTCCGCAGCACACTCTCCGAAATGTATCCGATAAAAAACCAAAAGGCTTGCAACCTTTCGACGATGCTCGAGGCTGTGGAGCCTTGCATTTGCTAACTCGTCATTGCAAATGAGCTTCTTGGCTCTTCTCTCAATTGAATTTAGAGCCTCTAGCTGGTATTTCGCTGATCCGTCCCAGAGGTGAGAACAGTACTCCAGCCATGATCGGACTTGTGCTTGGTATAAGTTGAGCAACTGTCCCGGTGTGAAGTATTGCCTCACCTTTGCAAGTATTTCAAGCTTCTTAGCGGCCAGCTGGGCTTTCGACTCAATGTAGAAACCGAAATTGAGAGCCGGTGTTAATGTGATGCCAAGAAGCTCGAGGTGGTTAGAAATCGGCACGGGTACATTACGGAAAGTAGGAGCCAGATGTAATGGGCTCCGTTTCGCGGGAAACAGACACGCCTGGATTTTATTTACATTAAACTTAACCAAGTTGGCATCGCCCCAGTCTTAAACAAAAATTGTTTAATTACGTTTTTAAATTTGTTACCTGACCATTTTTATACATAACTTGGAAGCTTGTTATAAATCTCATTTCATTTCATTTATTTATTCAGAAATAATCCGTTAATCGTGTTTGAAATTACATTATTACAATATTTAAAATTAAAATTTACAGCGCAGGTAGGTACTCTTGCCCTTTAAACGATTTACTTTATGGAGTCAGCAACAACGACAACATCAGTGGCAACAACAAGTTAATCTTGATTTCTAGTATTATAATTAAGATTATTGCTATTTTTCTTAAACAAATTAATATTTTTGTGAACATACCTACATCAGATTTTCATAGATATTGTATACTAGCTTTCGTCCACGGCTTCGCACGGGTAGTTTGTCAGTATAATATAATAAATAATAATAAATAAATATTGCTGGACATTTCACACAGCGCTATCTAGCCCCAAACTAAGCAGAGCTTGTACTATGGGAACCAGATAACTGATATAATACTTATATACTCTTTTTTTGTAAATACATACTTATAATTGATCGAGCGAAGCGAGATCTCCAAATCAACTTGGGCAAATCGGCATTGTATGTACATATGTATGTATGTTTGTTTGTCCGAGGCAGTCATTAATACGATCATCGTGAAATTTGATACATCGGTAGGTAGTGATGGCACAATTTTGCTGTGACTAAATCAGCTAAAAATGTGGGGGGGTGGTTGAGATATTGGGGTTCAAGAGGGGTAAAAAAATATGAAAATGAGACTATTAGGTCAATGAGACGTCAAGTGAAAGGTCTTCATTAGTAAATTTTGACCCCGTTTTTATTTTTAGTAAAGTTCTTGTAGTTTTTGAGTTATTAGCCATAATACAAACTAAACTTTGACAAAATTCACCGGGTACACCAGTGATCCCACAGTGTTGTAATTTGGTATGCGTGTAGCTTAAGTATCACAAATATAGGCAAAAGTCTGAAATACAGAAAAACTGCAATTTGTACCCCAAAAATGTAAATTTGTACCGCGACATTGCAGCGCGTCGGGAATGCTCGCTAACGCGCACGTCGACGGTTTTCACGCGATCACGCGAAAAAAAATCGCGACTCTTTTTCACAGATTGCGCGCTAGTCCCAACAGTATTCTGAAGATGATTGGAATTCTTTTTATTCGGAAGCACTGGGTGGGGATAATTACGGGCAATTCAAAGCACGCAGGTAATTTTCACTGACATTTTTAAATCTGACCTAGAATATTCAATTATTAGTGCTATTGAAACGATAAATAAATGGCTTAAGCAAAATAATTTATTAATTAATTTGGACAAAACTAATCTTATGACATTTTCTAATAAAAATTGTAAGCAATAGGACATTAATGTAAATTACTTAGGACATAATATTAATCAAGTTGATACCACTAAATTTTTAGGATTAAATTTAGACTACAGTTTAAATTGGAAATCGCACGTCGACACTATATGTAAGAGACTTAATCAATTTTCATATGCAATGTTCATGCTCCGAAAAATTGTCAATGTGTCTGCTGTGATAACCGCCTATTATGGATGTGTAGAATCAGTATTAAGGTATGGAATTATTTTTTGGGGTAACTCCACGCGCAAAGAACATTATTCATCTCTCAAAAGAAGTGTATCAGAGCAATATGCAAGTTGCAGAAAACTGACAGCTGTAAGCCCTATTTCACGGAGCTTAGGATTTTGACTCTCCCATGTTTGTATATCTACGAAATCGCTACATTCATTAAAACAAATATGGACCTCTTTATAAACCGTAAAAGTAAACGGCATATTAATAAAATTTGTTTCCCTCCTAATAAGACAACCTTGTTTAAACAGAGTGTGATTTGTATGGCTCCGCGTATATATAATCACCTACCTGAGTCTGTATTGGGTTCTTCTAGTCTGAGTAAGTTCAAGAGAAACTTTAAAACTAATATTAATAAAAAAGCATACTACAACATAAATGAGTTTCTTAGTGACAAATCTCTTGAATAATTTTATTATGTAAATATGACATTTTAATACTAACTTCCTATTTAAGGCAAGAGTTGAATATTGTAAATATTTTAAGTATAAATTTTGTTTTTTCTATGTTGATTCTTTTAAGATTAACTAAAATTGCATGCGATGAACGCTGATTATGGACGAACTCAAACTGTATCACTAACCACCGATTACTAACCCATATTCGCAATAAATAATTTGATTTGATTTGATTTGATACGTACATGTTTTTAATTTTAATTTTATATGAATTTTTTATTTAATTTTTTACTTTATGTTCCTATTCTATTTTATTTAATTTTAATGTGATATTTTATTATTAATATTTTTTTTGATCTAATTTACTGTATTATTATTGATTTGTATGTTTTTGGTTTTAATTTTATTTATTTGTGGTTGTTGATATTTTGTATGGACGGGCACTGTCTGAAATAAATGATGAAATAAATAAAAAAAAAAAAAAAAAAAAAATAAATAATGATATCGGTGGCAACGCAGGCGGACCCCGTAGCTGAAGACGTCGACTTCGGATATAGCAGCGTGAGTACCCAAGAAAATGAGCTTTTGAGGAGGGCTTTGGACGATGCGATCTTGTCATATCGGTCCACACCTTTCGAAACTAGACCACGGCTTCCTCGCTTCCCTACGCACAGACGAAATTTGGCGATAGTCCGGGCCCTGAACCCATTGCTAGTTCCGCACTTATTAACTAGCAAAGATCTTGCTGATACAAATGCGATCCTGTACTGCGGAGCTGTTGCAGCGTGTCGCGTTGCTCGTGTCAAGTTACCGGATACTGAGCGAGCACCGCGGCCTGCTGGCGGTGTCCCTTCTTGGCAAGTGCGGATCGAACGGCGTATCAGTGGGTTTAGGACTCTTATTGCGAAACTAATCTGTTTTAGAGGGGGTAACCATCGCCCGCGTGTAATGCGCTTTGTGACACAGGCATTTGCTGGAACCGAAACCCGGCCCCAGGACTACATGGCTAGTGTCACAGAGCGTATTGACTTTTTGAAGCAGAAAGTATCTGCATGGGCTAGCCGTATTCGTCGCTATAGAGAACGTGTGGATAGATACTGGCAGAATCGCAACTTTCAAAGCGACCAAAGGAAGGTGTATAGAAACTGGGAGAAACCCGATAACAGTGTTCATGATGGGCGTGTAGCGGAACTACCAGATGTTGAAACTGCAAATAACTTTTGGCGAAACATCTGGTCTGCACCTATCGAACACACGGAGGGCGACTGGATGAGTGTTGTGAGGGGCGAGTGTGAGTCGATTGAAGATATGGAAGATTTTACCATCTGCCCTTTGGACGTTAGTTGTGCTATCCGTTCGGCTCAGAACTGGAAAAGTCCTGGGCCGGAAGGACTGCACAACTTCTGGCTGAAGTGGTTCCGATGCTCACATTCGGTGCTTGCCACACAATTCCAGGAAGCCCTCGTACTTGGATCTCTCCCAATGTTTCTAACCACAGGTGTCACCTTCCTGCTCCATAAGTCCGGTAGTACCGCGGAAGCCAAAAACTATAGACCCATCACGTGCTTGCCTACCATCTACAAGCTCCTTACATCCATTCTGACTGCAAAAATTAACTCGCATATTGTTGAGAACAATATTTTGGCACCTGCACAGAATGGATGTAGGGTTGGATCCCGTGGTACTAAGGAGCTTCTCCTCATTGACATGGCCATTAGCCAGCAGATCAGGCGCAGCAGAGGAAACCTCTCAGTTGCTTGGATTGACTATAAGAAGGCATATGATTCGGTGCCTCATACATACATGGCTAGAGAGGGTCTTAGAGTTGTATAAAGTAAATGCAACTTTGAGAGTCTTTTTAGGATTGTGTATGAGACAGTGGAATACAATTCTTCATCATCCAGGTAGCAGATGGGATTCCTCTATTCCGCATGATCTCATAAGGATTGAGCGGGGTATATTCCAGGGAGATAGTCTGAGTCCTTTGTGGTTTTGCCTGGCACTGAATCCTCTTAGCACTTTGCTAAAGGATTCAGGTCTAGGCCATCGACTTCGGAGAGAGGGGGAAATCATTTCTCATCTGCTGTACATGGATGACCTCAAGCTTTTTGCATCTAAGAGTTCGGAGTTGGAGACATTGCTTAATATCACACAGGTATTTAGCAACGCCATCAGCATGGAATTCGGTGTTGAGAAGTGCGCGGTCATGCAAGTACGGCGTAGGAGAGTTGTAAATTCTTCAAATGTGCAGCTTTCCGAGACGATATCTCTCAGATCTCTCTCTGAAGTCAAGACATACAAATATCTCGGTATGTCGGAGTCGTTGGGTATTATAGATAGGGAGATAAAACAGTCGGTGCGGGAACGTTTCTTTTGCCGCTTGACAAAAGTTCTTAACAGTCTTTTGTCAGGTGGCAACAAGGTCCGTGCCTTCAACGGCTGGGTTATGCCCCTACTCATATACACCTTTGGCATACTGAGATGGACTCAGACAGAATTAGAAGCCCTGGATTGTAGAGTTCGCAAACAGCTCACGACCCATCGTATGCGGCACCCACGCTCTTCGGTAATGAGAATGTACATCCCGCGGAAATGTGGTGGTCGGGGCTTTTTAAATGCCAAAACCCTTCATAACCGCGAGGTGTACAATCTCAGGGAGTATTTCCTTAATAATGTGTGTGGGATGCATCGGGATGTCGTTGCAGTTGACAAAAACTTTACCCCGCTCTCTTTGGCAAACGAGAACTGGCATAAACCATCGGTGCTGACCACTCAGGATCGCGAGGCCATATGGAAGAGTAAGGAGCTTCATGGGCGGTTCTACAAAGCCCTAACAGGACCAGATGTAGACCCGCTCGACTCGGTAATCTGGTTACGCTTCGGTGATCTCTTCGGAGAAACTGAAGGTTTTGTCTGTGCAATTATGGATGAGGTTATCAAGACGAACAATTACCGAAAGTATATTATGAAGGATGGGACGGTCGACATCTGCAGAGCTTGTCACCAGCCCGGAGAGTCCCTTAGACATGTGCTTTCGGGTTGTTCGCACCTTGCTAACTCTGAGTATTTGCATAGACATAATCAAGTTGCCAGAATTATCCATCAGCAGCTTGCTCTTCAGTATGGCCTTGTTGGACCTGAGGTGCCATATTATAAATATGTGCCAGAGCCAGTTCTGGAAAATGGCCGTGCCACGCTCTATTGGGACCGGTCTATCATCACGGACAGGACTATTGTTGCCAATAAGCCAGATATCGTGCTGGTAGACCGGTCAGAACGCCGAGCGATACTTGTTGATAGTACTATCCCACATGATGCTAATCTCGTGAAGGCCGAGAAGGACAAGCTAAGCAAGTACCTTGACTTGGCTCATGAGATTACCGCCATGTGGGATGTGGAATCAACAATTATCGTTCCGATAGTTGTGTCGGTCAACGGACTGATAGCGAAGAGCCTCGACCAATACCTTAAGAGGCTCTCGCTAGGAAATTGGATCAAGGGTCAGATACAGAAGGCGGTACTCCTGGACTCAGCACGCATAGTCAGGAGGTTCCTCTCTCTGCAGCCCTAGCCACCGATCGCTTGGGCCTTGCTTCGCGGTCGGTGGTTTACCGTTTTTATAAATATATTTTTTACTATAATGTTTGTTTTTTGTAAGATACTTTGTAGTGAAAAATGTATTTTTTATAAACGAGTTTTAAAATAAATATGTGTGAATAATAATAATAAAAAAAACTATCCAAATATATTGATCTCAAAAACGAAATAACTCGCATGTGGCATCTTCAAAGGGTTTCCATTGTTCCAATAGTCTTGTCAACAACCGGTGTTATTCCTAAACAGCTATCTTTAGTTATCTTTAGAGTATTTAGACCTGCCGAAGCTCACTTATATTCTGCTACAAAAAGCGGCTATTTTGAATACGTGTAGGATCGTGAGAAAGTTCCTACAGACTGAGCTTCCTAGTGAAGTTCGGCCCACTGAGGTGCACTTGGCTTAGGCCCGTGACCCCCAGTTTCACCGATTCTTAGAAAATCGAGTAGAGAAAATCTCTGAACACCATAATAATAATAATAAATCTTTATTCAGACAACTTGGTTACATTTAAGATAGTCAAAGATTACAATTATTTATTGTTTTTATGGGAGACTCGCGAGAACTCTGTTCGGGGCGAACCTCTAGTTTATATTCTTATATTTCGAATATGTATTTCTTTAAACTTAGGGCGTAATTATTTTTGGGACCCATATTATAAATTGCACAAACAGCCCTCTTCTGCAGCACAAAAACAGTGTTTATATCTGCAGCACTCCCCCACAGCAGTATACCGTATGACATAATGTTGTGGAAGTAGCTGAAGTAAACTAGTCTACGTCTGTAAAAAGACGGATCTGTAGACTGCGTACGCCGCAGAACTAAGTCTCTTCGACAACTTATCAATGTGAGGGCCCCATTAAAGCTTATTATCTAGGGTTATACCTAAAAATACGGTGGTGTCCACAAGAGCCAACTCCTCGTCTTAGATTTTTATATCTGCTTTAACTTCTGTAACATTAGATAGTATAAATCTAATACACTTTGTTTTCTTTTCATGATTATGACTACAATGACAAGTCCTAAACTTAATACAAAAGAATAAAAAAAAATCTATTAGGGAGGGAGATCTCCTATACATATAGTTACGATCCCCGGCCGGATCGGCAGCATTGTGACTAGAGACGAAGATGGGTTTCGAGTCCAGCCAGGTTGAAAATGTGAAGCTACGAGGAACGCTACGAGGCTCACTCACCTCGCTGGTTTTGTTCTTGAAGGCCACATTGTAGGGCACCATGATGGCGGTGTAGAAGGTGAGGCACAGGATGATCCAGTCCCAGATGGCCTTGAAGGCGCAGTAGTGCAGCAGGATGTGCGGCGGCGTCTTCGGCGCCTCTTGCCGATACTGCGGCAGCACGTCGCCCGACAGGGACATCACCTGTCGTCCATCGCCCACACACGTTTCTCATATCATACCACATACAGCATTATGGGAACACGGACTCATTCAAAAAGATAAACCGATAAACCAAAACACATTTACAAACGGGCCCAAATGTATTTAACGCAGTATTTATTATATTATAGTGGACTCTTTTATTGCATAACTCATAATGTTGTTTAATGTAAGTTGACTTTACGAATAGCCAGCCTTAGTCCGGCTTGAAACACAGATGTTTCCTGCGGGGGGGTTTTCAAATGCGCCGCGCAGTAGTTTATTATACATTTATGTAGCTATTTTACAAGCATTACTAGTACTTGCCGATCGGCAGACTGTGCAATGTCAATTAGCCCTTAGGTAACACCACATCATTCGATGGGTGGTTCAGTCAGCAATTGGCGTCCATCTTTTTCCATTCGTCCGTGCTTGAGAAACACCAAATAGAAGAAACTTTATCTAAGCAAGCATCTCAGTAACAAGTGTAAAAATATATTGTGAATTCACCCCTTGTCTTACAGGACCTTGAAAGTTTTGCAAAGCAGCAGTTTTTGACAATTTGCCAACGTTCAAAATAATGTGGTTCTAATTAAGTTATTATGTTTAGTCAGTTTGCTAGAACTGAAATGTTTCTTCTAATCGGCGCGGACTCTCAGATGCTCTCAGACAGGATTGAAACCGTTTCAGAGCGGTCGCCAGTCCTGCCTGGCTACGAGCTTTTAAAAAAGTTTATAAAATTTAAACTTGAAAGTAGATAGTAAATGCCTTACTGATAGCGTGCCGCCAGAGAGTGCATTGTGTCGGAACAGAGACTGAAACCAACTGATAGAGAAGGATAAAGTTATAGTTGTACTGCGGCGCGGCGTCGAGCGAGCGTCGCCGTTCACAGCGGTTCATGCGGACGTTGCTGCTGCTATAACTGTTGCGGCTCTTGGCTCTTAAGCGCGAGCCTCGAACAGTAGTTTAGCCAAGGGATACGAATTCGGTTTCACTTCGCCTTACCTAGTACCAAACCAAGTAGGTATACATTCGTTTTGTGAAGAGAAGAAAGTAAAGACAATAACTAATAGTGTAGTAATTCGTTCTGTACATTTGGATTGCCGGATTAAGGTAACTTGATGCCCTAAGCAATCTTCCCCTATTCTTAAGTGAATTACAAAGAACTCAAAAAAAAAAACGTTAATACCGTATCGTAGTTAGAACACCCTAATAAGGTATTGTTCCTCCTGCTCTTATCCCATGCTAAGTAAGGTCGGTGGTTGCGCTTCATAATTTATAATTATTATATTTTATTATATATTGAGAGGCATTGATTTAATAGTCTTAATTTATTACATAAATGCTATCATATCGTTGGTTGAGTGATGTTCTGCGAGTTTTCGCCGCTGTCAGCGTTTTTAGAACCGTTGATAATTGCCGGCGTGAGTCTCATCTATGTCGTTGGATCGTGCGCACGCGCTTTCGCACTGTGTTGATCCATACTTTCGCTCGGACGCACATCGTCTTAAAAAACCCTGAACTGAACCTGCATCAAGTGTGGTCCGTATTCTGGACTGTGTTGTGTTACCGCTGGCCAGCAGAGTGTACCTAGACTGAGCTTTAAGCTAGAACGCGGCATTGCCCTATATCTACGTGGAGATTGCTGGGTCAAAGGTATGTGGCATATCGCTAATGAATTGGACTTTAATTCGTTGCCTACTCGCATCTTTTGTTTCTTTCGCCTTAAAGTTAGCACCGCTGAATCAGCAATTATAGCCTAGATTGCTCTAATAATCTAGGTTGACGCGCGTGTGAATTTACTAGTAATTTTCGAGTCAATATGTTCAAATTATAGAGTTTATACGCACCATTTTGGTCCTTCGAGCCGCATAAATTAATTTTGGGCCTATTCACGGCCCTATTTTTGAGTTCTAAAAGTCTAACTTTAAGCAAAAAGTTCGAGTATTTTCCATATCAGTTGCATATCATCACACAACTCTCACCTCTATTGCATTAGGAATAAGGGTCAGACTACCTTGCATTCAATTGTTACCGGCAAATTAATTGTTAATTTAAATCTTAAGTTTCGCTAATTAAACATCTGTAATATACATATAATTGAATATCAACGTTGATTCATATCGCTAAATAAGTTAATTTAATAAATCAATTGATTTTCGGCGTAATTACATTTTTTTTTGTTCGTATATGAAAATTGTGGGTAGTTGTATGACTTTGAGTTGGCCTTCGTGACGTGTGGAATATTCCAGGTCCTTATTCTCGTACGGCAAATTTTTATTTACGCATTAGAAGCTTTTATATTTTTTGTTCCTAATCGAGATTTGCTGACTGAATGATATCGATTGTTATTGTATGATATACTTTGTACTGTGGGTTCGTTAGGTATATGCCTACAATATTCGTATTGCACGAGTAGGTATTTTTTTTAATATGGAGACTCCATTTGTTTAATTATTGCAATTAATCATCTTACATCGCATTTGTTTAATTATTGCAATTAAACATCTTATACCGCGTCGCTTGTTATTTTATTTGGAAAGAAGCTGGATCTTTGGATCTTTTCTTCACGTAAAATAACAGATGTGTATAAGCTTTACGTGTTTCTTCGCCTGATAGGAAATAGCCGTATAATTATACATATCACCTCCGCACCTAACTTGGTAAACGTAGCACTTACTAGATAAGTTATTTCGAATGGTTGTCTACGCATTACTTGTTGGGTATTTTATTATTTTGTATGAAAGGATTTCGTATTATATGTTTTAAACCTTACAATTTGTTACTGTTAGGGTTCGCGCGCACGGATAAGTGGGTCCGTACTATTATATTTCATTTATAAAATCGCTCACTGAGTTATTATTTGGTTTGTCCCCTAATTTTACTTACGCATTTTAGGGTTCCGTAGAAATAATTTAGAATTCGGTTGATTATTTTTTGTCAGGGTTTTACTTCTGTTCACAATGAGTGACAAGATTAAACTTAGATTGTTCGAAAGTAAACGCGACTCGTATTTCGCACGGGTTCAAAGTATTTTTGATTCAACAAAATCTTTAACAACCGAAAGATTACGTAAGACCTTTATTGCTCAGGCTAAACAAATTGATGCATTACGTAGCGAATTCAATGAGATTATGGACGAGATAAATATGTTAAATTTGACATTAGATCCTACGTGCGAAGTAAGCTATAGTGCTTTAACTTCCTTTGATGAATTGGTCTGCGAGATAAAAAATACTTTGGCCTCATTGACTGAATCAAATACATCCAAGGAACCCGCTCCTGCGGCTTCGACTAGCACGAAATCGAGCCCTAATGCCTATCATATTAAGGTACCTAAAATCGAGTTGCCCACCTTTGACGGTGATATCCAGAACTTTCCGTTCTTTTATGAGACTTTCAAACGTATTATACATACTAACTCAGATTTATCAGATTCTGATCGCATTCATTATTTGCTGAGTTGTTTAAAGGGAAAGGCTGGGAATGTGGCAGTAGGTATTGTACCGTCTGGCGATAATTACAGCGTGGTCTGGGATGCGCTTATCGCAAAGTACCTGGATACTCGCGCGCTCGCCACTAATTATCTAAATCAGCTGTTCTCATTGAAATCGTTCGGGTCAACGCCCGCTAACATTGAAAAGGGTTTCGATAAGTTAACTGCTACGGTTGCGGGACTCAAACAATTGAAAATAGATAACTTGGCTGATTTTATATTTATTCATTTGGGTCTTAAGTTAATAGACTCAGATATCGCAAAACAGTTTGAAATGTCGCTTCGTAATCAACAAGAGTTAGATTATGATTATTTCGTAAAGTTTGTTCGTGAACAAGTCAAAATCTTGTTTCGCACCTCTCCTGCGGCAACTAAGCCCTCCCCCGCAGGTGGCTCCACCACCTCATCTAAGGTATCGCAGGTGTTTGTAGCTACTGAATCTGAATGCTCACTTTGTCATTCCACGCATAAAAACTTGTTTACGTGCAATGCGTTTCAAAAGTTGAGCGTAAAGGATAGATTTAAGTTCGTAAAAGACAATAAAAGATGTGGTAACTGCCTAAGCAGCCAACATACCGTATCTAAGTGTCTATCTAAGTCCACATGTAGGAAATGCAACGGCAAACACCATTCTTTATTGCATTTTGAGCAATCGACGCAAGCCACTGCGCTTGCCCCCACGTTCACCCCCCCCTCAACTTCGGCGGCTGACCCGGCTACTCCTGATCGTGTGGCTTTGTGTACGCATTCTTCTGCCCAAGTTCAGGCCACACGCAGTACCGAAGTGCTGGCGACGGCCAAGGTTTTAGTGGCAGGTAGGAAGGGTAAGGACGTGGTGATTAGATGTCTCTTGGACCCTGGGTCACAAAAGAATTATATTACAACGCGTTGCTGCCGTATGCTCGGTCTAACTATACAGGCGGACTCGATAAATACCGTTCGTGGTATTGGTGGCACGTCGCAGCCCGTTCGCGGCTCGGTGAACCTTACGTTCGGCTCACGGCTTCGCCCGCAGCCTAGGTATGAAATTGACGCTTTAGTTTTGGATCAAATAACCGGGCAGCTTCCTCTGTGTGCTATAAATATTACCGAATTGAATCATATTGATCCTAAACTACTCGCGGATGACACCTGGGATGTGCCAGGTAATATAGACATGTTACTAGGGGTCAAGTTGTTCGCTAAGTTATTGCGACCAGGTCACGTGACCAGCGTACCCGGCTGCCCCGATACATTGGAGACTGTGCTCGGCTACATACTTCTAGGAGAAGCACCTATTGTCGAACCTCCAACTGACACTCTGTCTTTCTTTGCGAGTTCGTTCGATAACTTCGATCTTCGTAAGTTTTGGGAGATTGAAGATGTTACTGCTCCGTCCATTGATAGTGTCGATGATAAACACTGTGAACAGTTTTATTGCACCACAATTACCCGCGCTCAAAATGGCAAGTATGTGGCAGCTTTACCACTGAAAACAGACGCGTCAGCGTTAGGAAATTCTTTTGATATAGCTCGCAAGAGATTTTTTAGCCTCGAACGTAAACTTAAATCGCTTCCTAACGTCAAGCTTCTTTATGATGACGTCATACGGGATTATCTACAGAATAATTACATTTCTTTGGTGCAGAATATCGTACCTGAATGTGTGTTGCCCAAACGAAATTGTAAAGAGCGAGAAATGGAATACTATATTCCTCACCATGCTGTTATTCGAGAGGATAAAGTGACCACTAAGTTGCGCGTGGTCCTAGATGCCAGTGCATGTACAGACAATGGTACCTCACTCAATGATATCCTGTACGCAGGTCCAGTCCTTCAGGCTGACCTTTTTAACATCTTGGTAAATTTTAGGCTTTTCAGTGTCGCTATTTCCGCCGATGTTAAATCTATGTACCTACGTATAGGTATACGCCCACAAGATCGTTCGCTTCAACGAATCTTATATCGGGTTAATGAAGAAGAAGAACTTAAAATCTATCAGTTTTCAGTGCTTCCATTTGGATTAAAGTGTAGTCCTTTTATAGCTATTCGCACTATCCAACAGCTATGTCAGGATGAAGGAACACAGTTACCTCTCGCCAGGGACATTTTACAACGAGATATTTACATGGACGACATAGTGAGTTCTATACCTAGCACTGCGCTAGCTATCGACTCGGCTCGTGAACTGATAAAAATATTCTCTCTCGGTGATTTTCAGCTGACGAAGTGGTCTAGCAACAGTGTGGATGTTCTTCAGACTATCCCAGAGTCATTACGACTTTCACAGAGCGTGGACTTAAGTAAAGATCCAACACAGAAAATACTAGGACTTCGTTGGTTTCCTGATGAGGATTGTTTTGCTTTCCAGGTTAATCCTAATGATCGCCCTTGCACGAAACGGAATATTCTTTCCTCCATCGCACGTCTGTTCGACGTTCTAGGCCTCGTGGCACCGATGATTTTATACGCCAAGCTTCTTATCAAAGAGCTTTGGCTGGTCAAACTTGGATGGGATGACGTCCCCCCACCTCGCATTGTGCGTCTGTGGGATCAATTTCAAGCTGAACTGCCACTTATCTCTGAATTGAGATTTTTGCGACATGTTGGCGTCGTGGAACGCTGTAAGCTCTCACTCGTCGGTTTCGCCGACGCTAGTGAGAAGGCTTACGGTGGTTCGGTCTACGCCCACGTTGTCAAACTCGACGGTAGTATCGTCGTTTCGCTGGTGTGTGCGAAATCTAAAGTCGCACCACTGAAAGTCGTTTCTCTAGCTCGTCTCGAGCTATGCGCGGCACTCCTGTTATCAACTGTGATAAAGCGAGTATATAATCTTTTTGCAGCTCGTCACGCCATTGAGGTAGTAGTAGCTTTTTCGGATTCAACTGTAACTTTGAGTTGGATTCACTCCGCACCGCATCGCTGGCACACCTTCGTAGCCAATCGTATTGCGAAGATTCAAGAGAATCTTTCGGCAGATCACTTCTTCCACGTAAAAGGGTCTGAAAATCCCAGTGATTGTCTCTCTCGCGGCTTAACGCCTGCCCAATTAGTTCATCATCCACTATGGCTAAATGGACCGCCATGGCTTAAGCTTCCCCGCTCTGAATGGCCAATAAAACCATTCGTTTCAGGCGAGTCGCAAGAGCTTCCGGAAATGAAGCCCGTGGCTCTTCCTGTGATCTCGCACGAATGCTCGGACGGAAGTCCTCCTTCCGACGACATTTTATACGTTCGTTCTACCAGGTTCTCGTCCTGGCTGAAATACTTAAAAACGATTTGCTTCGTTTATAAGTTCATCAAACGGCTCCCTAGAGGGCCCGTTACCGCGTCCGACCTAGAGTTTGCTGAATTCATTGTGCTACGATCGGTGCAGAGGATTCATTTTGAAGCTGATCTCGATCGCTTAGCCCGCAATGAATTGTGCTCTAAGCCAGTACAGCGGCTAAGTCCCTTTCTCCACAAAGGACTTCTCCACGTTGGAGGTCGTCTAGCAAACTCTGAGCTAGATTTTGACTCGCGTCATCCGATCCTCCTTCCGCGTCAAGATCATATAGTGGAACTTTTAGTTTCCCATTATCATGTGAAAAATTTCCACACAGGACCAAACTTGCTCGTATCTCTCTTACGACAGAAGTTTTGGATCCTGTCTGCGCGACGTATTGCACGTCACATTACCTTTAATTGTAACATTTGCTTTCGAGCAAAACCGCGACCTACATTTCCTATAATGGCGGATTTGCCACGTTCTCGCGTTGAGTCTGCTCCTAAGGCTTTCTCTGAAACAGGTTGCGACTATGCGGGACCTCTCTTGATCACGTCGGTACGTGCTCGAGGCCAAAAAACTAGGAAAGCGTACATCTGTCTTTTTACATGCCTGACAACTCGTGCTCTGCATCTTGAAATTGCTTCAGATCTTAGCACTGCAAGCTTTCTGTCAGCTTTTAAACGCTTCCTGGCGCGTCGAGGTCCGGTTCAGTGTCTTTACACAGATAACGCTACCAATTTTATTGGGGCCAAGTCCTATCTCAGAGACCTCTACCAATTCTTGGCTATAGAGTATCACCCCTTATGGGAAAGAGAACTTGCAGAGCATCGAATCACACTTAAAAACATCCCCTGTAGAGCTCCACATTTTGGTGGTTGTTGGGAAAGTGAAGTTAAAAGTGTCAAAACGCATCTCTTCAAGGTCATCGGTCAGCAAATTCTTAGTTTTGATGAGCTTAACACTATCCTCACTCAAGTAGAAGCTTTATTAAACTCGAGGCCTCTGTATGCGATCAGCTCGGATCCGTCAGAGCCTGCTTCGTTATCGCCGGCGCATTTCTTGCATACGAAACCTCTTTTATTTCTTCCCGCTCGCGAAGTCAATGAAACGCGGTTACATCTTATTTCGCGATATGAATTGACTGATAAACTGGTCCAATCTTTCTGGAAGCGGTGGCGCCAAGAGTACTTGCATACCCTACAATCCAAACAGAAATGGAACACCCCTGCCAATCCAGTACGGGTCGGTATGGTTGTCGTCTCCATGCAGGACAATGTGATGCCTCTGCATTGGCCGTTAGGAGTAATCACCGAAATATTTCCAGATAAAAACGGAGTTTGTAGAGTCGCATCCGTAAAGACTAAAGGCGGGATCTATCAGAGTCGCCCGGTGGTAAAGTTGTGCCCTTTACCAACTCAATAAGTTTTCGTTTTATTAGACTAAGTTGTATCGTGCACCAATGTGCAGTATTAGATTTAGTTACCGCGTAGAATAATTAATTAAGTATTCTTAATTGTAATATAGAGTCGTAACTTTAGAGTTCTTATAACTTTTGGTAGAGTTGTGATGATATGCAATTTTATTTACTTTTCCTTTATGTTTCGAAAGTAGGAACTTTCAAGCCGGGGAAAATGGTTGCGCTTCATAATTTATAATTATTATATTTTATTATATATTGAGAGGCATTGATTTAATAGTCTTAATTTATTACATAAATGCTATCATATCGTTGGTTGAGTGATGTTCTGCGAGTTTTCGCCGCTGTCAGCGTTTTTAGAACCGTTGATAATTGCCGGCGTGAGTCTCATCTATGTCGTTGGATCGTGCGCACGCGCTTTCGCACTGTGTTGATCCATACTTTCGCTCGGACGCACATCGTCTTAA
Source organism: Philereme transversata (assembly GCA_963924445.1). NCBI lineage: Eukaryota > Metazoa > Arthropoda > Insecta > Lepidoptera > Geometridae > Philereme > Philereme transversata. Next base: position 855,083 of record OZ004341.1, on the reverse strand, counting down.
AAAACCCTGAACTGAACCTGCATCAAGTGTGGTCCGTATTCTGGACTGTGTTGTGTTACCGCTGGCCAGCAGAGTGTACCTAGACTGAGCTTTAAGCTAGAACGCGGCATTGCCCTATATCTACGTGGAGATTGCTGGGTCAAAGGTATGTGGCATATCGCTAATGAATTGGACTTTAATTCGTTGCCTACTCGCATCTTTTGTTTCTTTCGCCTTAAAGTTAGCACCGCTGAATCAGCAATTATAGCCTAGATTGCTCTAATAATCTAGGTTGACGCGCGTGTGAATTTACTAGTAATTTTCGAGTCAATATGTTCAAATTATAGAGTTTATACGCACCATTTTGAATGGTTGCGCTTCATAATTTATAATTATTATATTTTATTATATATTGAGAGGCATTGATTTAATAGTCTTAATTTATTACATAAATGCTATCATATCGTTGGTTGAGTGATGTTCTGCGAGTTTTCGCCGCTGTCAGCGTTTTTAGAACCGTTGATAATTGCCGGCGTGAGTCTCATCTATTTCGTTGGATCGTGCGCACGCGCTTTCGCACTGTGTTGATCCATACTTTCGCTCGGACGCACATCGTCTTAAAAAACCCTGAACTGAACCTGCATAAAGTGTGGTCCGTATTCTGGACTGTGTTGTGTTACCGCTGGCCAGCAGAGTGTACCTAGACTGAGCTTTTAAGCTAGAACGCTGCATTGCCCTATATCTACGTGGAGATTGCTGGGTCAAAGGTATGTGGCATATCGCTAATGAATTGGACTTTAATTCGTTGCCTACTCGCATCTTTTGTTTCTTTCGCCTTAAAGTTAGCACCGCTGAATCAGCAATTATAGCCTAGATTGCTCTAATAATCTAGGTTGACGCGCGTGTGAATTTACTAGTAATTTTGAGTCAATATATTCAAATTATAGAATTTATACGCACCAGTCGGCACAACCTGATTTCACATGTTGTCTTAAGATTCGGATATATTTTTACGACCGGTCGCGACTTGATAAAGTCGACTTGATCGATTGGTCGATTGCGACCGAACCACACGTCAACGACAATTTAAAACGCGCGGATTTTGAAATTGCTTTAACTTTCGTGTGCGCGTTTTTTTTTCTCGGTAGTCTCTGGTGGACCCCTAAACGGGATGCCCAAAGCAATTGCTTAAACAGCTTATAGGTTAATTCAGGACTGGTTCTGTATAGCGATTACTGTGCCGTAGTTCGTGGAATTAGTACCTAGTTAGATACTTGCATTTGCGAGATGAATGAATTGCGACTTGTTTAGTTTAGCAGTGAACAAGAATACGCCAAAGGTCGGATGTCGGTAATATCTATTGGGAACTTATTGCATTGGTTTCGTGTCCAAAGGCACCGGCACCGCGGTGCGGAGCGGAACAGTGACAGCAACAAACAGACGATGTCTAAACGCATTGCTTGTGAACGACGACGCCGAGGCCGACGCGGCGACACGTTCGGATTGACTAGCCTCATCAGAATATTGTACATACAGACATCATTATGTATGTGCATGTGATTTATAGCTTTTATTGTTCGGCGATATCACACATCCATTACGTACCTACACGCCATAAATGTAACACACCTAAGTAATGAAGGAAAACAGTAACGAGCTCTCGTCGTAGATACAATATTCTGGATCAGACACGGCGCGTAACATTCTATAATGTATTATCGTAGCACAAATCAATATGGACCTATTGTAGCTAATTGTGTAAAATCGGGTTTCTGCGAGGAGACCGTATAGTTCAAATTGCCGTTTGAATTGAGCAAGTAGAATGGCGCGCGCCGGCATGCAGCCTGTAAAAAGACCACTCCCGAATACGGACGTTCGGAGTTCGAACTTTAGACCGCGCACGGTTAATAAAACCATAAAAAGGAATCGAATGGAAGATCTGTTAGTTTTCGGGAGGTGTCTTCGTGCGGCGAGCTTCTTAGTGTAAGTAAGGTAGAGTGTTAGGTATCAGCGTGCGTGTTTACATGGAGGTGCGGGGTACTGACATGCGCCAGGTGCGACGTGCGCGCCGGCTCCTTGAGCGCCGGCAGCGCGGACACCAGCACGGAGCGCGAGCGCGTCACCGACCGCGCCAGCTTCGCGAACTTGGACAGACCTGCGACCACCGACCACCAACTCAAGCCACTTTTATAATAGGTGTCACTAACTAGGGGTGTCTCCCGACTTCGTGCGACATCTAGTATAAACGACTGATGAATGTGGAAAATTATTTATACAGGGTGTTTGGTAATATACGGACGATATTCAAGTGACGGTTTCTCATAACATAAAAAAAGACTTTTCGAAAAAAATAACTACTAGTCATATAATCAATTTTTAAAGAAAATCGACTAAATTTAGGTGCTTAATTCGATATAAACTTATTGCCTACTCTTGCAATCGACATCCAAAAATAAAGGCCGATTTGATATCCTTTTCGGAAATAGCTGTGGGATTCGGGTTAGAAAGGGACAACAAGAGATATCTCGAGAGGTCACCAAACAGTACCTATCTGTGGTTAGATGGCAAGCATTATTCAGTAACATACTCGTAAGTTTAATAAAGTGTTTGTTTTACATGCCAAAATAAATTGCACATTTCTATGGTAAACATTTCACAAATTTATTTATTATGCTCATCATAATAACCCCTTTAATTTTTGAGCGTATATTATCAAACACCCTTTATATATTTATAGCAAAACAAGTTCACATACGATAATTATAATACCATAATAACCGTACATGGCCTGTCTGGGTATTCGCATTCGTCGGTAGAAATAGGTACGTATACCTACCTACATATTTTACAGTAGGTAATACAGTATATTATTAGGTTGGGGAAAAAGTTTCTTCGCATTTTTAAGACAATTCAAAACATTTTTTAATATAGTTTATTTACATTTAACTAAAGTATGTAGGTACCATTTTGTTCGATAACTTTTTGCCATCTTGTAGGTAGGGACATGATCCCATTGCTATAGAAATTTCGGGCTTCTGATCAAAATACCGCGACAAGTGGTTTTGGCAGTCCTCTCGTGATGTTAACCTGACACTGCCTAAAGAATTCTGAAGAGACCGAAACAGGTGGAAATCTGAAGGTACAAGGTCAGGACTATACGGCGGATGCATTCACACCTCCCAGCCAAACTCTCTTAATTTTTTCTGAGTGGCTAAAGATGTGTGAGGTCTAGCGTTATCATGATGAAAAACCACACCCCTTCTGTTGATTAATTCCGGCCGCTTTCTCTCTTCCTCATTCTTTAATATCATCAGTTGTTCGCAGTAGAGTTCAGAATCGATGGTCCTGCCTGGTGGTAACAGCTCATAATGAATAATGCCCTTCCAATCCCACCACACTCACACACAACATCACATTGTTGCGAGTTAACCCGGGTTTCGCCACAGTCTGTGAAGCCTGACCGGCCTTTGACCACGACCTTTTTCGCACGTTCTTGTCGTACGTGATCCACTTTTCATCACTAGTTATCAGCTTCTTCAAAAATGTTTTGGTTTTATTACGTCGTAATAAAGAATCATCAATGAGTATACGATTCATTAGGTTTCTTTCAGTGAGCTCGTGGGGTACCCAAATATTGAATTGACCACAAAACAGTTTTGGCGCATTTGAAAAAAACTGTTTTGTGGTCAATTCCCAGTTCTTCAGCTACGTCGTAACTACTGATATGCCGATCTTGCACCACTTTTTCAAAAATGGCATCAATTTTATCCGTAATAGGGCGACCAGAGCGACGTGCATCTTTGACATCAAAATTTCCGGATTGAAAACGCTTAAACCAAATTTGTGCTACTCTCACAGACACTGCACTAGGTCCATAAACATCGCAATTTTTTTCGCGGCTTGCGTTTCATTTTTACCTTTTTTTTAGTTAAATTTTAAAATGTATCGAGTTTCTTCATTAGATTCACTCATCTTTACAGTACGAAAAACAAATAAAAACCACACATTTTCCTAATTTGAATTTGGAATTATCTTCTTTAAAATTTAAACTTTGAATGATACCAAAACCAGCCAGATACAAAGAGATTTTATTACAAGTTCATACATACTATAATGCGAAAAGACTTTCCCCAACCTATTATGTTTTATTGTTGTGGAAAATGTACCAAATATTTGAGAAAGACTAACTCCGTCGTAATAAAATAACACAAAGAAATGAAGCCGCTTTTGACAACTCCTGTTATGCATTTTAGCACCTAAGGCACTACTATACACGATACGATATCGTGCGTGAGACATAATCCCGCTGCTCAGTGTCTAGATACCCTCACGTCGCTCGACGCAGGTGAAGGATCTTAGCGGCTGCAATCTTTTCCTATTATATGTAACTTTCAACTGGTTATTATTTCCATTTCTTATTATTAGTTATAACGATTTAGTTGTGTAAACTGGTAGGTTATTTTGAAGTTAATAAATAAGTTGAAATCGTAAGTAGCTTCTTCGAATTGGATCAATACTTATGTTTGCGTGTCTGCGTGATCATGAGAGCTTTGCATTTTGTTGATTATACTTTATGTATTATGAAACTACATATTTATTAGATATGAGAATTGTCCCAACCCAACGGCTAGGGTGTGATGGGATGACAGCATTCTGCAATCTCTGCAGAGCGCTTCAGCTCTCCGAGAGTTAGACAAATGCTATTAGTGCGACGCGACGCCTGAATACTATTTAGGTCGTCATCATTTCGAGGCGGTCTTTCAAAGTAGGTATGACAAGTTTTTTAAGAAAAAAATGCGATCGAGGCTCTTGTTAATAAGTGTTTGAGAAATAATTTAAGAAATTGAAACTCCACTGTATTTAACTTGTCCTTTACGAGTGTGGCGCTGAGTGGAGTGCTGGCGTTGTGGTTTGTGGCTGCAATGTTTGAGACAGTAATTTCAATGTAGTGGACTAGCCAATTACCACAGATCGTCATTGCAGGAGCACAGCTTGAGGCTCTCGGGTAACCAGTGGTATCATGAACTTGTCTATTGATTTAAACTGACTCATAACTTTTGTTGCATATAATAATAACTAAAAATTAAATTAAAATTTGATACGAATGGCGGTGAGACCCGCGCGGCTCAATGTTAAAACGTCGGAAAGCTGAAACGGTCCGACAGTTATTTTATTATTCGATTTCAAGAATTTCAATCCATAACCCTATTTTAAAACTATTTCAGAATGACCATATAGCTCGGGTACCTTTCCGACACGGATTTAACGGTTGATAGTTTACAAAATAGCCCCGCTGCTGGTACCTAGAGGTGAGTAAGGATGAGGCGTGTGTGTGTGTGTGTGTGTATACTGGCCTCCTTTTGGATCGTCCGCGTCGATGGGCTGCTTGAGCGCGGTGATGTCGCGGAAGGTGAGCAGGAAGAGGACGACCAGCTCGCGCTCGTTGCGGATGGGCGCCACCTGCACCAGCAGCCACAGCGGCGTGCCTGCGCCCGCCAGCACCGCCGCACCCACCGCACCCGGGAACACACCACGTACATACAAGCGCTCCGGAACATATCTCTACTCCACTCCACTTTACTCAACATACAAACAACCACCTACGTATTGTCCTCGCTTATAGACTCGTCAAGCCGTGTTGGAGAGCTTAGGGCACGTTTATGGAACGTTTAATTATAAACATGCCCTTAAGGTGGCGTAATAACCAGAGTTGGGCACTCGCTCATACGAACTTACTATAAGATAAGATAACTCTTTATTGTACACCAAAGTAAAACAGATAACATCATTTTTACAAATAGATTTAGTACAATGGGCGGTCTTATCGCTAAAAGCGATCTCTTCTAAACAACCGTTGTATGGACAGGATTATAATTTATCTATACTGAAGTATAACTACGTATATACATACAGTGTGGACCAAAATTTTACGTCTTTGAGGGCTTTTACCTTTTCATTTGTAGTTAGAAGGTTTTATGCAATGGAAACCATCCTTGTTACCACAAAAAACATTAAACATTACTCAGCGCGTGTTTAAAAAATCCTTACCATATTTTGTACAGGATTTTCTTAAACACGCGCTTAGCAATGTTTTTTTGTGGTTAGACCATATAGGTTTATTCTGAAGAAAAAACAACGAAAAGAAAAAAATACAAGAAACCTAGAATTTTCATAAAATTATTGTCAAAAAAATCAAGTTCGTCACAATCGATTATATTTTCCATCAGGAGCACTTTTTCCAAAGTACCTGAAGCAAAAATTATAAAAAAACGTTTGCATACGATTGAGACTAACTTGTTTTTTTGACAAATGTCGTTTTCTAGGCTGTCTGTAATTTTTTTCTTAAATGCTTTGGTATTTTTCTTTAAAATATTTATTTATAGTTTCCTAAGAACAAAACCGTCTAACTACAAAAGATATGACTTGCATATCTAGGTGTAGCAATAATATTAAGTTCCGTCCATCCGCATAGGAATCGCGGCCGCAGAGATAAACGGACCAATAAAAGCTTTTCTAAAAGAAGCGTTCCTGGACTACATTACTAGGAGAGGTACTAAGCCATAAACAAATATAGTACATTCAAGATTTTTTTTAAAGATAGGTGAAGGAGATGACTGGTCTAATGGACATGAGATGGAAAATGTAAAAACGTACGAGGCTTCAACTTCTGTCCTAATATCCATTACTGGTCACGGGAATGGCACATAAGTAGCCCCGCCCACCTGCCTAATAAAAAGCATTAACTTGAACGTTAAATAAGTAATTATCCGTACCTATAATTGGCAGAACGTTACTTAAATACATGTAGCGTTTGTACGATGGCGGATTATAGCCGCGCTTACGTAGTGGCCACAGTCCAAATAATTCCGTTTACCCATGAGTGCGTCGCTCGTCACTCGGCACTCGATCATTCTCGACTCTTCGACTCAATAATCTGAAACCCCTGAAATAGCTGCGATATCTGTTTACGGTGAGCGCCTCTGCGCTTACCTACTGGGCTATAGGTATATGAGAAACCGAACGATATGAGGTAGGTACCTACAGTCGCTGTCGATGCCGACGCTTCAAGACACAATAATTAATTGCTCCTAAGCCAGCTCCTTACAAACTTCTGGATGGGATTAAGGGGAGCAATTATCGCGATAAATATCCATTTGAAAGATTTCAGTCAGATGTAGGAGCGGAACTTTCGGGCAATTAACGGTCTACTACGGCCTGGCCTGGCCTGGCCTGGCCTGGACTGGCCTGGCCTGGACTGGGCCGCGGTCGCGGTCGGCGGGTAGTTCACTTTTTACCCGCCGCTAAACCCTACCTCTACCTTAAGCTAACGTTGTTTTACCTCTCTATTTTCTGGTACTACCACTTTCTCCACACTACACAACGGTTAGCTGGAAGAAAATGCTAATTAGCATTAAGTTCGCCTAAGTATTATTTTTTTAGTGCAATCAGGAATTTTCTAATCCAATCTAATTCATGCGATATGTACGATGCACTGTCAGACGGACGTCTAACTACTCGATTTGATAATATTTTCGAAAGCTCCTCTTTGAGGTTGGTAGGTAGGTGCATGGCATTACATGTTAATCAACTTCGTGGAAATTATGCACGAACACCTAGGCCGATGCCGCACTCCACAGAGCGCGGCATTGGAGGTCACCAGAGGGGCCGGGGGGGGGGGGGGGTCGTGCAGGGCAGGGCAATGACGGAAGGTAACCTCGCGCCCCCGCCGGCCAGCGACGCACGTGGTGCAGGTCACCATCCACTGCAGGACTAAGTAGGTATTATTAGTAATAGCAGAGAGAATGAAATGTCTAGTGTATAGTGTATGATGTATGCGGCGGAGTTTGGCTTCAGGTACCAAAACGAATATTTCGAGAATTTACTTGATTAGGCTGCGGTCGTAAGTTGCACGATAACCATCTAAATATCGGTTTTATTTTAGAAGCGAACGGAACCGCCATCGCTAGTCGCCTGAACGGCATCTGCGGTACATGAATTAATTATTTTGAAAGCGGGGGTTTGTTTCAGTTTCCCATTTGGATCGTCCATGTTGTCTGAAAGTATCCGGTTGGAGGGCCTGCCAAGGGCGAATGCGATTAGATTGGTGTGCGCAGCCAAGTGGGCGAAATGAACGGCGCGAGATAAAACAAAGAATTGTTAAATGGCGCTACATGAAAACGTAATGAAATGGAGCGAGTCCCGCGGGACGCAGCGTCCAGGGCTTGCCCGCCTACGTACCTACTCCTAGCTACCTGCGGACTATGCAACACAACACGTACCTTACCTACTCCCAAATAATAGCTTTACAAGGTTTAAGTGCGCGAAGACAAAGAGTAAGTAAATAAGACCTATGGTTTTAATACGACCTGGAGATAGAACAAGCTAATGGTCGACCTGATGTTATGTTATGATAAGCTAAGAATATGTAGGTGATTTTTATCATCGGAAAATGTGCGCAGACATCGCCTAATGCCTGGTTGTGTTCAGATACGAGCACCACCCAAGTCCCAACGCCAAAGTTTCGAATATGATAATCTACTCGAGTAGCAGTTGCCATATCAACCCTAAGATTAGATTAGATTAGCTCTTCAAAATAGGTATAGCGAAGAACTTTCACAAGTAGCCTCCACTTGTAGATCAGATCCGCGCCCCGTCGCGTCTCGTCGCGTCTCGACGCGTGCCTGAGACCATGAAGTGGGGAGTTTTTAACCGCCGCGCCGCGAGACCATTTTAGGACCCTTTACACGAGTGCCACTTACTTAAGTCGTCCCTAACTACAGAACCAAGAGTTGTTTTAATTGGCAATGAGCCTATGCGTTTGAAGATAGAAATAATGTTGAATGAAGAGAGTGAGATGGTGAACGAAACCTGTAGGAAAAAGACTAGAGAAAGAGATTAGAGAGGATGAGTAGTGGCGCTGCAACGCTGGACTCACGGTTCTTCTTGTAGAGCAGGATCTCGAACTGGTCGGCGAGGTGGTGGTCCAGCGAGCGATCCACACGCTCCACCGCCTCCTTCTCCGTCAGCTCGCCGTACATCCACGTGCATCTGCACACGCACACACCAACTCGCGAGTCTCACTCGCTCACTCACTCGCCCTCACTGTAGCTGTGCAGTACGGACCGCACAGCTCAGGTACGGAGTACGGAATATTCGATTAGTTAAAGCAACATTTCATGTTAAGTTGTATCGTAAACAGCTTCGTATATTCTCAGAAGATAATACCTACAGAATCGCCGCGTCGTGCTAAGCCTGCTGGCTGGCATACTCATTGAACAAGTCTTAGATATTTCTCATCATCAAGGAACTGACAATCGTTTATGTTTGAACTGTCGTTCTTATCAAGCGAATGTTTCCTTTATTCCCACACTTGGTAATTCGCGCACCCGCGTTCGTCTCGTTAGAGCAAAACAACAAAATAGAATAGAAAACGTTTTATTGTATACCACACTTAAGTTAACAAATCATATTTAAAACATATAACTAGATACGCAATAGTACAATTGGCGATATTATCGCTAAAAGCGATCTCTTCCAGACAACCTTTAAGAGTACCTACCTAGGTACATCTCTTCTGCTCTCACGAGATATAATCTTTTTCATATATTATAATAAAGCAAGCCTCACTGCGGGAATATTAATGAATAGGGCGAGCTGGCCCCGTATCCGACTCGAAGAAATATGTAAGTATCTACTTAATGTAAACTTTTCTAACCGGATATAATGATATCGAGTTACTTTGTTAGTAGGCTCAGATTATACAAACAAACAGATGGAGTGTACGCAACAAACAGTATGACGGCACTTATCATTCATGTGTGCGTGGCGATTAGAAATAGCTCTGTAGGGGCACGTGCATCAGTGTGCGTGTAATGATACCAGAAAAAGAAAAAACTCCCTGTATTTTTTTAATGTCCTTTTACGACAACAGGTTCTAAAATTTTATTTGGATACATGAATTTGTTACTAATTGAATACAAATTTGTGTGAGTATTAGGATTGAACAATTGTTTAATTAACTAGTTTATTAAACACTTAAATATTTCATGTACCATTGTAAACGCATTGTAAAATTACAGAAGAAATAATATGTATGTGAAGATTTTTATAACTAGCGGTCCGTCCGGTGTTTATTGAGGTTTACATGGACTTTAATGTCCTCCTGGCCGAATTACGGCTACGGCGGCCATCTCGCAAGAGACTAGCCAACAAGGATATATTCCTGACTCCGGACTGTTATTAGAATTTGAAAAATTACAATAACACTTTCTGGAAAAATGGCCTTTATAATAATACTTTAGTTTTTTCTGAAGTATCATATTCATTTCATTAGACTGATAAAAAAAACATACACATGAATCCAAAATATTTATTAAAATCATAATTAATTATATTGCCAAAAAAAATAACCACCTTTATTTTGCACTAATTTCTTGTAATATTGCCGTTTGGCTTCTACATGTCGAGAATTAGTTTCTAAGTTTGCTATATAGTGCAATCGCACCATTAAATACTTTTCTATCAACAACTTCACCAGATTCACTCTGTGATCATTTCCGAAAAATTGATGATCTTCCTCCAATTGCATAAAAATCGTTTCGTTGCCAATAAAACTTTGAAAAATCTGCGAAGTTACGTATTTATAATCATTTTGTGTTCTAATCAAAACTTTTTCTTGTAAAATTTTTCTTATTACAATTTCAGCTGCTGTACAAACCTCATAAGTATCAGTGGAAGTAAACGGCAATAACATAATTATAGAAATACATCCAAATTCGGAATAACAATTTAGGCGTGAGATTACGCGTGGGAATCGAACCCACGTCCGTACATTTAACAGTCATGCTAGCTAACGCCTAGATCAACAGGCAGTTTCCCCAATTGAAGGGAAAACATTATGCCGAAAACTGGCAACACAGTCGAACTAATGTCGAGGTTTTGTGTTTCGAGACAACCGTTTAATTATTGGGTGAATAAATAATAAAATCAATTAAATAATTTATAGTTACTTGTGAAATGATATTCCATCCACTTTTTTTTGTTTTTGGGAACAACTTTTACACTGTTTAATAACACAAGACGGCATTTTTGAGAGAAAATAATGAATCACTCGAGACGTTTAAGCAGTACGACGCTATCTTTAGCACTGCCGCGAGATTGTATTCGCTTTTGTGGCTTCACTCGCACGTTCGGCGCGCTCCATCTGTTTGTTTGTATAATCTGAGTTAGTAGGTATTATAGTTTAGCGAGCAGCTTGAACAGATTAGTCTGTAATTGGAGAGTGGCACGGCACTAACCTGCAGGACTTTTGCATAACCTCGGCTCGGTTGTAGCCGCTCATCTTGCAGAAGGTCTCGTTGCAGTACACGATGGGGTAGTCCACGATCTGCGCGTTCGCGAGCAGGAAGCTGCTGTCTGCTGCAGGCATACCACCACGATATACCCGTGCCCTCTTCACGGCGCGCACACCGTGCCAGTGTTCCCAGGACCCAGAATATATATTGTAGCCGCGAGTTAGGACAGACAATCCCGACTTCAATCATTTACGTTTAGTGAGAAGTAATACGCTTCTTTGTGAGCGCTGGCGCTGGCGCTGCGCGTCTCACATTAAAACATTAAAAGCTGAATATTTTGCATTCGGCGGCCTCTAGCACGGACTGCTGCTTCATTAAATAATAACTGAGGTGGATTTCATTAGGCCGAATAAAAACGCTACGAGCCAAAACACTGGGGAGGGTCGGTTATTAATAATAATGCGATGGAAAAGTGGAATATTTTACGATGACCGCCTAATGACGTCGGCCGCGCGGCGTTTCCAAATCCGGCGCGGGGACCTGACGACATCACACTTGTCGGCAAGTAGGTACACTAATGGCTAACTGTGCAATAATGGAATTCTTAAACATCAGAATGCCCCCATTTAATTTTAGTTGACAATTTAATTTCTCCCATGAATTCGGTAAAGTTCTGTGGTACGTGCACGATACGTGATGCGTGCATTAGGTAGGTATGGTACCTAGTATGAGCTGTGAACCGATCCGATCAGCGAGGCCATTGCCTCATTTTATAAACGAAAAACAATGATGGATTTCCCTACGGTTTCTGATTTGAGGCATCGTGTGAGAGGATCGGAAGAAAATCCATCGTGGTTTTCTGCACCTCGTCTTGAACAACATCATCATCATATCAGCCATAGGACGTCCACTGCTGAACGTAGGCTTCCTCCCATTCATTTACAGAGCGACCGATCCTGTGCGGCCTATCAGGTCACCTTTCCCTCACAGTGAGAGTCAGTGCGTCGTCAATCGGTATCGGTTGGTAAGCGATGTTCGGTATACTGACGCTGCGAGGAGGAGCGGCGGATGATGTTCTCGAGGAAGGTGTTCTGAGGGGCCACGAGCCCCCGCCGGCCGCCCGGCATGCCGCCGCACCATGCGCTGCTGCCTCACCTCGCCGACACCACACACATGCCTCTGCGCAATAAAACACGCACCTCAAACAAATCACTCTATTTAGCGCAGGTGGCAGGTAGTTGCAGCTTGAAGTACGCAACGCTGGATCTTAGTACTAACTTATAGAGTTACTTACCTACTAGCCGACACGCCCCAACTGTGCACGGATTTAACAATAAAATATATATTACACTCAGGGATAGTAGGTAGGTACCTCCATAGCTTTCTATCAGTGGAAGAATCGGCAAAAGAAATGGGAAATTACTCATTACAAACAAAAAAACATACAAAAATTACCTCTAAAATATAAGTTATTTTTATTAATGGATCTTCGTTTGACCACAATCTCACCTGATGGTAAGCGATGATGTGATCACGAAGGAAGCACGAAGATCTAGAAGAGACCTATTCACTTTTACATTAAAGAGGCCCGGATATGTCATCAGGCAAAACAGAGGACGGCAAAGTATTCCATAGGCACCTTATCTGTAGGTACGCATTGAAAACGTATAGCCAAAGCGGTGCGCGCGAAGGTGGTCTAATACGATGATACTAAGCCCTACGTCTGCTTGTCCTTTGATGGAAAGGAGATGGTGGGACTAGTTCCTGGGCACATACCCCAAAATGTATCCTGTAAAAAATCGATAGGCATGCAACTTAACGGCGGCGTTCGAGGCTATGGATCTTAGCCTCCGCCATATATATTGCTCGCTTACAAGCCTGAAAGCCCCGAATAAAAAAGAAGCTGCCTAGATGAGAGGTATCTCCTGACCTGGTTGAGGATGCCTAACTTCATGGCAAATGTTTCATCCTAAGACTCGATGTATGAGCTAAAGTTGAGAGTAGGCGTAAGCGAACCCCCAAGGATCTCGAGGTGAACTTTTACAGCTACCGGTACATTTCAAAAAACGGGAACGTCAAGGAACAGACTCTTTTTCGCCGAGAAGAGAGGCTGCGTTTTAGAGGCATTACATTTTAATAAATGAAAGTGTGCAACGTTAATGATTTTGCGAGAGTAATAAGACGTAACTAATTCGATACGCATAATATATATGTTTAGACATTTCTGCTGTTCAGTTATCTGGGGAATGTCAAATGATTGCTTGTAAAGGAATCGACCCGGTAGAGGAATCGCTCAGCGCTCGGTGCGATATTAGATCGTCGTTATCGAAATTTAGCATTTCTTGAATAGAAAGCATGCGATGTGTTGTGTTGTTTATTATGTGTGTGGGTTTATTGTAGAGGCGAAACCTTCCGTTACACTGCACTGATACGACAGGACCCTTCGACAGCGACATGCGACGACGAACATGTCGCACAAACATCAATAAGATATTGATAAATGGCATGTTATAAGAGTTCCATCGAATCCAAAGTCCAATCAACTCAACGTAAAGTAAATGCTTTCAACGTGCTTTGAATCAAAACTTTGGGTTAAAGAAAGGCATAAACAATTTTGTCAGCGAAGTATCATGCCTAGAACATTGGAATCGGCGGTTAGGTACCTACCTACTTACTGCGCCAGCAAGCGCAAGTGTTCACGAGGCACTTTATAAAAATATTTTCTGATTATGAGATAAGCCACATAAATATGGTAATTTCACGAACCAGATGCGTATAAGTATACAAAATTGATACTGCTTGAATACGTCTGACGGCTGGAGGTAAAAACGGTACGTAATCGGTAGGCACCTACGCGGGTTTCAATGCCTCAGTCAAGACTGCAGATATCGAGATGGGAAAGATGCGATCTGAAAAAGCATTACTTTAAACGAGAGTGCACAAGCAGGGGAACGACAGATATGCCACTGTTGTAAGTAAAAGACGTTTCCAGGTCACTCACATCGATTTACCCATTTCTGTCGAACTTAAAGCGGATCGGATTACCGACTCGCATACGAGCAGCACTCCTTATACCTACTTAGTAGTAAAGCACATAAGTGGCTTTCCTTTCCTATAAATCGGCCGTCGACTCGACCAGAGATAAACATCACGTCTGGGTGGAGAGTCGAAAACGATGTTTTTTATTGAAATGCAGCGGCGGAGCGGGCGGATCGATAATGTTTACGTGCGTCCGAGAGGGCCCTCGGTGGACACCAACAACGGCGCGCGTTAGGAGCCTCCGCCCGCTCGTACGTCGATGCGGCTCTGATGCCCATCGGCGACTCGCATCGAACAAAAGATTAACGGCGCGCGTACGGTACGGAGTACAGAACGCGATCGCCTCCAGACGCGGCGGCGGCGACGGCACCCACCTCGGGAAGACGGCGCCGGGAGCGAACACCGCGGGTACGTTTATGTGGTGTCGGGGGCGAGCGCGGGCTCGGGAGCGGGCATCTCGTCTCGTGGCGCAGACCGCTGGGCTCGGCGCGACCTACTGCCGAGTGCAGAGTCCCGTCGCCGCGCGCCGGCGAGGGACGAGGCCCCTGCGCGCGCACGCAGCGCATGCGGGCTAGGCGTCTCCACACCGACCGTTCACACCGAATGCGGTGCGGTAACCTTTCAATGTAACCGCTCGTCGCTCGACTACAGACGTTTCAGGGGACAGGTTCGAGTGATATCTTAGATCTTGCATTAAGTACCTACCTATATATCTTTGATCTTGGAAAGCTGCATCCATCAACCCAAAGTCCTGCTCCGTTACTTCAAGGAGCTAGGATAGCTTGGGTCAGGTTAGAAGGGGGGTAATGCACAATACACCCCAATGCGGGACATCAGTGCAGATCTTATTCCCCCACCCTAGAATTAGAGACCGTCTAAAAATCTTTCTCAGAGGTAGTTTCCCCGATTGATGTATCTATTACCCGCTGTCGTCCGCATCCTGTGCAAATGGTTGTTTTGGAGATTTGGATTTTGAACGCGGACGCGCGCGTTTTCGATTACTACGGTCGGTACTTATGTACTAATGATAAACCTACCAAGTAGATTCCTAAGTCTCGGTTGATTCACGAAGGTCGCGTATTCAAGATTAACACTGAGGGGAGGGAAGTCTTTGTAAACGTGCCCCTTGTAAACAGAGGCGACTTAAGTATGTATGCACCAGTGATGGACACTTTAAGGGAAGTGTGAGATTAGATTTTGTATATTCCTATACCTATATAGATATTTTTACACTTTTAACAACAGTGACTAGTTCAATCGGCAGTCAATCCATAAGAACGGTATAATGCTGTCATAAATTTAATAGACTAGTGGTTCGCCCTGAACTGAGATCTCGCGACTCTCCCAAAACACATAAACAAATATTCTTAGGGCGACTCGTGCAACAAAGTCAAAGTCAAATATTTTTATTCATTAAAATCACAAGAATCACTTTGAAACGTCAATTTTACTGCCTGTTCCTTCGCGACCAAGCCAGGAAAGAAAGACAAGAAAACAAGGCTGGTTGTTTTTTTAATGATCCTTTTACAATACATAATACAGAAAAGAAATTACGTCTAAATTGTAACATTTTGAACGAGTTGGAGCAGTTTCAATCCCAAGCTTCTCTATCATCTAAATAATCCGATATTTTATAGTAGGCTCTTTTATAAAGATTTTGTTTAATTACGTTTTTAAATTTGTTAATTGTCAATTTTTGTACATCCCTTGGGAGTTTGTTATAAAAGCGCACACCTTGCCCTTTAAACGATTTACTAACTTTATGGAGTCTACAAGTGGCAACAGCGAGTTTATCTTTATTTCTAGTACCTATTAAAATTATGATTATCGCTATTTTTCTTAAACAAATTAATATTTTTGTGAACATACATTAGATTTTCATAGATGTATTGACAAGGGAATGTCATAATATTTATTTCTTTAAACTTATTGCGTAATGATTCTCTGGGGCCCATATTATAAATTGCACGAACAGCCCTCTTCTGCAGCACAAAAACGGTGTTTATATCTGCAGCACTCCCCCACAGCAGTATACCGTATGAAATAATGCTGTGGAAGTAGCTGAAGTAAACTAGTCTAGCTGTGTCTACGTCTGTAAAAAGACGGATCTTTTTGACTGCGTATGCCGCAGAACTAAGTCTCTTCGACAACGATGCCTAAAACTATTTAGTGGCTAAATATGATTTAAAGAGTTGTCAAATCTTACAAATACGTACAATTTAAACATGTTTAGTCACTAAATACGTTTAGGGATTGTTGTGCAAGCCAGCCTTAATCTTTGACTAACGAAATAGTGCCACGAAATATATAACCAACAAGTTTGACCTACAGTTTCATTCAAATTACAGGTAACGGGAGTTCATGCAAATTGGTTATCTTTTTGGAGTACAAATTGCAGTTTTTCTGTATTTCAGACTTTTGCCTATATTTGTGATACGTAAGCTACACGCATACCAAATTACAGTACTGTGGGGGGTCACTGGTTCGAGCGAAGCGAGATCTCCAAATCAACTTGGGCAAATGGGCGTTGTATGTTTGTTTGTCCGAGGATAACTTTCGAAGCATTAAATAAATAAATAAATATCGCTGGACATTTCACTCAGCACTATCTAGCCCCAAACTAAGCAGAGCTTGTACTATGCGAACCAGATAACTGATAGAATACTTTATATATTACTTTTTTTTTGTAAATACATACTTATAATATATAGAAAAACACCCAGACACGGAAAAAATATCTGTAGATCATGCAAACATTTGTTCCGCGGCGGGAATCGAACACGCTACCTCCTGCGTCTCAGCCGGCTATACGCCCACTGCGCTACGGAGGCAGTCATTAATACGATCATCGTGAAATTTGATACATAGATAGGTAGTGATGGCACAATTTTGGTGTGACTAAATCAGCTAAAAATATTGGGGCGTTGTTGAGATATTGGGGTTCAAAAGGGGTAAAAAAAAAATGAAAATGAGACTATTAGGTCAAATGAGACGTCAAATGAAAAGTCTTCTTTAGTACATTTCGACCCCGTTTTTATTTTTAGTAAAGTTCTTGCAGTTTTTGAGTTATTAGCCATAATAAAACAAATCAAAGAAAACAAAGTGTATTAGATTTATACTACCTAATGTTACACAAGTTAAAGCAGATATAAAAATCAAAGACGAGGAGTTGGCTCTTATGGACACCACCGTATTCTTAGGTATAACCCTAGATAATAAGCTCCAATGAGGCCCTCACATTGATGGGTTATCGAAGAGACTTAGTTCTGCGGCTTACGCAGTCAAAAAGATCCGTCTTTTTACAGACGTAAACACAGCTAGACTAGTTTACTTCAGCTACTTCCACAGCATTATTTCATACGGTATACTGCTGTGGGGGAGTGCTGCAGATATAAACACCGTTTTTGTGCTGCAGAAGAGGGCTGTTCGTGCAATTTATAATATGGGCCCCAGAGAATCATTACGCAATAAGTTTAAAGAAATAAATATTATGACATTCCCTTGTCAATACATCTATGAAAATCTAATGTATGTTCACAAAAATATTAATTTGTTTAAGAAAAATAGCGATAATCATAATTTTAATACTAGAAATAAAGATAACTCGCTGTTGCCACTTGTAGACTCCATAAAGTTAGTAAATCGTTTAAAGGGCAAGGTGTGCGCTTTTATAACAAACTCCCAAGGGATGTACAAAAATTGACAATTAACAAATTTAAAAACGTAATCAGACAAAATCTTTATAAAAGAGCCTACTATAAAATATCGGATTATTTAGATGATAGAGAAGCTTGGGATTGAAACTGCTCCAACTCGTTCAAAATGTTACAATTTAGACGTAATTTCTTTTCTGTATTATGTATTGTAAAAGGATCATTAAAAAAAACAACCAGCCTTGTTTTCTTGCCTTTCTTTCCTGGCTTGGTCGCGCAGGAACAGGCAGTAAAATTGACGTTTCAAAGTGATCCTTGTGATTTTAATGAATAAAAATATTTGACTTTGACTTTGTTGCGCGAGTCGCCCTAAGAATATTTGTTTATGTGTTTTGGGAGAGTCGCGAGATCTCAGTTCGGGGCGAACCACTAGTCTATTAAATTTATGACAGCATTATACCGTTCTTATGGATTGACTGCCGATTGAACTAGTCACTGTTGTTAAAAGTGTAAAAATATCTATATAGGTATAGGAATATACAAAATCTAATCTCACACTTCCCTTAAAGTGTCCATCACTGGTGCAATCACTCTAGGTAATTTCAACAAATTGGTAAAATCGGGGTAAATCAATCGGTCGTCCACACTGCTCCTTCACGACAACGCGCGACCCCATACTGCACAACAGACAGTCTCCAAGCTGCAAGAGCTGGGGTTGGAAGCTCTCCCTCATCAGCCATGTTCACCAGACCTTGCACCTACCGACTATTACTTTTTCCAAAATTTAGACAACTTTTTAGTGGGTAAAAAAATTCAATTCTCGAGAGGCAGTACAAAATGCCTTTGAAGAGTTTGTTGCCTCCCGTCCAGCTGATTTTTACAAGGGCATCAATAAACTGCCAATGCGTTGGCAAAGATGCGTCGATTGCATGGGTATTTACTTTGAATAACATAAATAAAAAAGTTTAAAAAAATAAGTACTTTCACTTATTCCATACAAAACGGCAATTTCATAGGTGAAGACCTAATATCTTGTAAATATTTGAACATATTAATATTTTTGTCGCATAAGCAATGCCAACTGTGAGAGAAGTTTTTCAAATTGGAATTGATCAAAAATGAGTAGGTACTTTAAGGCTAATAAATCTGGCTATCTTGTCTATTGAGCAAGAGGTGTGTGATGCTACAGACATTGATAGTCCAATAAAAGACTGCTCTTAAAAAAAGTAGACAAATAAGTTTTGTTTTTAATTCTAAGAAGTATATTAATTTTAAATATAAATATTAACAGTATCGATTGTAGTTCTATTTGGAAGTCAATTTGCGTTTTATATTCAATTCGCTGATAACTTAATCTTGATGATCGTCAAGGTATCATATAGGTAATCATAGGTGGTTTGGTTTACACCTGATAAATCAATGTAAGTGGCACACGTGTAAGAATTTGTGTAATAAACGTGATTTTATATTGTAAAATACATATATATATACATATATGGCTTTTTTATTTGTAACCTGTACAATACACAATAATGATGCCAGTTCTTGCTGAAAAGTTGATTGATTCATGGAAAATTCTTTATTGCACAAAAATACATAAATCTGTACATAGGCGAACTTAATGCTAGTAAGCATTCTCTTCCAGTTAAGCACGACATGTAATTTTTCATAATAATTCATAATTCTTTATTGTTCGTGATCCTAGGTACATGATTGATGGTTGAACTTATAAATAGCACTATTCTAGGTTCTGCCATTTAGGCGCACAAACATTTATATAACAATTTTATTAATTACTACAATATTTATCTTGATATTACATATTTTGTCGATGATAAAATGAATACAATTCAGAATCACATTAAATCAAATAGAGAAAACAGTTATTAAAAATTCAAGAAAAATGTCAAAAGATTTGCATAAATAAAAACAATAATAATCACAATCATGTAGAATAATAATAGTTATGTCAAATGGAGATGTCAATAAATTAAAAGTAATTGCAACAATAATGGATTTATATAAAATAATGTTAAATAATATTTTGGTCATTAAGAAATTCTTTTACAGTGTAATATGCTTTTTTAACTAGAATATCATTCAACTTGCTCTTAAATTCATTATTGGAGAGCAAGCGAACAGAATTTGGAATTTTGTTGTAAATAGTAGGAGCCATACAGAACACACTGCTACGTAGCCATTGCGTTTTACATGGTACATTTTTTAAATTACCTTCTAAGCGGCTTCCAACTGCAAACTCTTCAAATAGTTCGAGGTTACTTTTTACAAAAATCGATACTTCATTAATGTAAATTGCTGGAAGTGTAAGTATTTTTAATTTAATAAAATTATCCTTACAAGTATCTCGTCTACGTAGTCCACACATTGCTCTTACACAGCTTTTTTGAGCCTTAAAAACTCTAAGATTTTCCGTCGAGTTCCCCCAAAAAATAGTTCCGTATCGCAAGATCGACGATACATACCCATGATAGGCAGTAAGTAGAGTGGATATATTTGATACTTTACTTAACTTAAAAAGAGCATATGAAAATTGTTTTAATCGTTTACACACATTATCAATATGTATTTTCCAATTTAATTTATTGTCAATTGTAAGTCCCAAAAATTTTCTACTAACTACTGTCTACTTCATTAACTATAGTGCCAAGGTAGTTAATATCAATGTCTAAATATGAATTACTATGTTTAAAATTCATAAGAAATGTTTTAGTCAAATTTATATTCAAATTATTCGTCGATAGCCAATTGATAAAAGATGTCAAAGTTGAATTAATGTCAAACTGAAAATTATGTGTCTTATCATTAATAAATAAAATAGTACTGTCATCGGCGAATAGAGTCATAGAGTGATTAGTTATCTGAGGCAAGTCAGTTATATAAATTAGAAATAAGAGTGGGCCTAGGACGCTTCCTTGGGGAACACCATGGGATACTATTCTAGCAACTGATTCATATGTTGTTTCAATGTGTGTTTTAGGACATATTTTACTAACCTGGGTCACTTAAGTTCTATTACTAAGGTAAGACTTTATTAGTTTATTTGCCGTACCTCTGATACGAGTACCATAAATGTCAAGTTTATGCAGTAAAACATTATGTTTAACGTGGTCAAACGCTTTGGTCATATCCATATATAGAGCCATGACCGTTTTGTTTTTATCTCTATTTGTCATTATCTGATACAGAAAATCATAAATTGCTTTATTGATAGACCGGCCCTGTCTAAATCCATACTGGTAATTACTAAAAATATTGTTACTTTCAAAGTAGTTGTTTAGTTTTTTATAAATAACTTTTTCTATTATCTTGGAAAATACTGGAATTAGTGCTATCGGTCTATAGTTACCCACTTCGTCTCGTGATCCTTTTTTATGCAAAGGTTTTATTATTGTTAGTTTAAGAGTATTAGGAAATATACCTTGTTCTAAACAGTTATTTATAATGTGGCACAGTATAGGGGATATATACAAAGCTGTGTCTTTAATGTAACAAATGTAACAAGAAAAATTTTGAATATTATCGAGGCTTTTACTTGCTTTTTTTGTTAGAAAGTGGGTACCTCAGAGGTGGTCCCGTATAAATTTGGTCACAATCTGATGATAGGATCCATGACGAAATCATCAAACTCTCAATTTGCACAGTCACAGGCACTGGCGAATATAGAGCGTCCACCGATTTAGATGCTTATCTGAAGTCGGTTAAGTATATTTTTGTTCAAAAGTTACTCGAATGAGTCAATGATTATAAACGTCTAACATATAAATCTTCTAGGTTTATAAAGTAAGAATGTAGTTAATATCAGAGGTGGAAGGGCTCGAACCTAACTGCAGTGCAGTTAGAACAGTTCATTACTTTAAGGACATGCACCCTGGCCTTGTAAGGTACAGCATGTACTGTATCGAGTCACTAGCATTAATAGTATTATCTATAACAAATGAAGCTTAAAGAAGGGAAAATAAGACACAAAACATAAGTTGATATTTTAATTTATTTTTGCTTGAATTATAACCAATAACAACATCAGTAGCCTATCTTAGCTTAGGTGACAGAGCGTAGCCCTCACGTATGTGCGGCTTCCTGCCATATGTGTCAGCCAACCGACCGACAAATCTTCGCCTCCGCAGCGGCATTTACATCTACTGGTCGGGCCGGCGCGGCAGGATGCGCACGCCGCGGCGCACGAGCAGGCGGCGCTGGCGCACGCGCATCGGGCCCCCCGCCGCCGGGGCCGCGGTAGCGGGCCCCACGCTGAGGGGGGCACGCTTCGCAACGATCACGCGCGTCATCTTCACGGGCGGCGCCGCGCTGCTGCCCTGCAATGCAGTTTAGTAACAGCCGCACGTTGCACTAAAGTTAACCTGTGTTCGTATATATTGAGCGGTACGTGCGGCGACGTGTTGTAAGCTTGCAACTCTCTCCTTTATAAGAAGAGAGCTGTAAGCCAAGTTGAATTAAGCGACCCACCTAACGGTTTGAAAATAAAGGCGGATTTTACAATGAGTTATGATTTTAATTACAATGACTTCAAAAAAAACACTTATTGTCCCACTTTGGTGTATACAATCGATAAGTCTCGGAGGGGAAAGATCTCGGAGAGTAACAGCACAGCCCAATAACGCTCTACCAGCCTGAGCCTGGGAGCTTAACCCCCTCGAGGTTGGAGTCCATACGTCTCCCTCTGGGACCCTCGAGGCCGGAGACCCTAACACAACACCAAGGGAAGCGCGCATCCTACCAGTCCTGCAGACTCCGGGACTTGTCAATTGCGCACATTTTGATTAGTAAGTAAGTCTGTTGTTATAAAGGAGAGAGTTGTACTTACTCGCTTGCCGCTGGTGACGGTGACAGGGCTGCCGACGCCGGTCGAACTCGAATCTACGTACAAATTATATTCAACTTTATTTCGGGCTCATACAAACCGAAGAAGTGTAGTGTCAATTACGCGCCCTGATACCGTGAGTGTTGTGTGTCGGAATAGAGTTATGATCGAGAATGAAACCGGTAGTAGTGATAGTATTACTGAATTCATTCCTAGCAAGAGACTAAGAAAGAGGGTAGATCGTTATATCTGCCAATAACTATCCACTCACAAAGACTTCAGTTTACCCGTTATCATGGCGCATGCAACTGCGTCGAAATATCGGGACACTCAAGAACTCACAAATCATGGTAAATATCCCGTTTTTAGTAAAAATTAATGTCTAATGTCTAAAAAAAACAAAAATTTAAAATTTAAATAAATATTTTTACACAATAACTACTAAACATTGCACATACCTAACTTATAAAACAAGACTATTTATGAGATCAAAACTAAAAAATAAATATAACAGTAAAATAAACAACAAATTTCTGCAAATAATTAAATAAATAAAATATTAAATATTTTGTGGAATTATTAATTTAACATACAAAACAAAAGTAACCTTTGCAACTAAATCAAACTAAATGTAGGCCCAGAACGACTACCTGTTGATGGAGTAATTTGTGAAAGCAGTAGAATTTTCTTGAGTGAAATTTTAAAAGAGTGAACCGATTTTGCGTTTCGAACTGGTGGTGGTAGATTATTCCAGCATTTCGTGGCAGCATATCGGAAGCTATGCTGCACAAAATACATACAACCCTAAATTTTCACCGCCCACCCCTATTTTTGAATAGCGATTTTAGTACTTTGAATATAGAGATAGTAAATTAAAGTGGGTACGTGCACAGAAAAGGACATTGAAATAATAAATGAATTTAACTCAGCTTAGCAACACAAAATTTATAGATTATAAGGCGGTACGAAGTTCGCGGGGTCAGCTAGTTTATTCATAAAATTGCATATTTGATGGGTCATAATCTCTGGCGGCTCATAACACTGATCGCGCGGTGGGGATTAGTTTTATAATCCCCACTGGCGCATGGCGTGGCGGAGCGGTGGGAAATATGAAT
This sequence comes from Philereme transversata, assembly GCA_963924445.1. Classification (NCBI taxonomy): domain Eukaryota; kingdom Metazoa; phylum Arthropoda; class Insecta; order Lepidoptera; family Geometridae; genus Philereme; species Philereme transversata. Next base: position 831,163 of record OZ004341.1, on the reverse strand, counting down.
GATGCACGAGTTCATAGGCGGCGGTGACCACTGCAGTACGATACCACAGATCAGAGGGGGCGAGCGAAGTCGCGTTCATTGAACAACAGAATGTACCTAATGTACGACACTCGTTAATAATGTTCAAACACGTATGTGTTTGAACATTATTAACCATTGTTGAAGTATTTCAACAATGGTCTGGAAATGTACATTAACGTAAAGGTGTACAAATTACCAGTGGCATTGTCGTCCGCGAACACGATGGGCATCTGCATGATGTCGGCGGCGGTGGGGGGTGCGGGGGCGCAGGGGGCGGTGCGGCGCGGCGCCAATAGCGGCAGCGGCGTGCCCCCCGCAGCGCGGGATACCACGCGTCCCTCTGCAAGACAACTCTGCACTTCATAACCAGGAGCTAGGTGACACTAAGCAACTTGCTTATTCCTCGACTCCGTTCCGCGGACGTTAACAAGAACGCTATTCATCCAAACTAGATGTCCTTACCTTTTGACGCACTCGCAAAATGCAGCTAGGTATTTATTGTATCTTCGACTATTAAAATAGTACCATGTAAACTTTGCGTGTAAATTATCAACTAAATGAACGTCCAACACTTGACCTAATTTCATTCAAATTACAAGTAACGGGAGTTCATTTAACGTGGTTACTATTTTTTAGGGTATAAATTGCAGTTATTCTGAATTTCAGACTTTTTCCTATATTATTTGTGTCACTAAAGCTACACGTATACCAAATATCAGCACTATGGCGTTACTGGATACACATGTGAATTACGTTGAACAGTTTATCCCCCAGTATAGGGATTAAACTTTCAAATCCCATTTTCGGCATGTATTTAGCATTTGTGTTCATGACTATAAATTGTATAACTAGTGGTTCGCCCCTAACTAAGATCTCGCGAGTCTCCCAAAACATAAAAAATATCCTTAGGGCGACTCGCGCAACGATGCCTAAACGGCATAATAGAGGCTAAACAAATACGTAAAATTTAAACACGTTTAGTCGCTAAATACCTTTAGGGATCGTTGTGCAAGCCAGCCTTAATCTTTGACTAATAAAATAGTACCACGAAATGCGCAACCAATATATTTAGACCCCGTTTTTAGGGTTCCGTACCTCAAAAGGTAAAAAAGGAACCCTTATAAGATCACTCTCTTGTCCGTCTGTCCGTGTGTCACCACCGATTTTCTCAGGAACGGGTGGACATAGCAAGTTGAAATTTATATCAGATACTGAGGTCTATAGTCCCTATTAGGTGTATATAAATCAAGGTCCTGAGTCAACACGATAAGTACCAAAAGTACCAGTTGTAAGTACCAAAATTTACCTTAATCTTCAACTTTTTTTATTTTTCGGAATCTTCCCGTTACCTTGCTTTTAACCAAAATTGACAATTCTAGGTCAACCGGAAGTTCCCTATAGGTTTTGGGTCGAACACCTATATGGTAGTTCCCGTGGACCTAGAATCATGAAATTTAGCAAAAAGGATTTTCGCAAGCACTAATAAAAGGAAAATTCCAAAAAATAAAAAGGTGAATATTAAAGGGTGTCCCCATACTCGTATAATAACATAGTTGACGCCAATTAAGAAAGTCCTCTGAGTTGCATGGGCACTCATACAATTTATTATAGACTGGCTGTTGCCCGCGACTTTGTACGCGTTACACTACTAAATATAAAAAAAATTAATAAAAAAAAATATTGCAGGACATTTCACACAGCGCTATCTAGCCCCAAAGCCCCAAGCAGAGCTTGTACTATGGGAATCAGATAACTGATAGAATACTTATATACTTTTTTTGTAAATAAATACTTATAATATATAGAAAAACATCTAGACCCGAAACAAATAAGTAAGTAACCTAGAAATAAAGCTAAACTCGCTGTTGCAACTTGACTTGCCACCCCATTTTTATCCCATCGGACCTGATTTATGGGATAAAAAGTAGCCTATATGTTATTCTAGGTCTAGAACTAAACTTATGCAAAGTTTGCGCCCAATCCGTTAAGCAATTTTGGTGTGAAGGGTAACAATCACCAAAATTATTTTCGTATAGAAACTTTGACACCCCATTTTTATCCCATGGGAACTTATTTATGGAATAAATGGTAGCCTATGTGCCGATCCAGGTTATAATCTACGTATATACCAAATTTCATCGAAATTAGTTCAGCCGTTACGGCGTGATTGAGTAACAAACAAACAAACATCCAAACTTTCGCATTTATAATATTAGTGTGATTATGGTACGGAACCCTTCGTGTGCGAGTCCGACTCGCACTTGGCCCGGTTTTTTTTATTTTTAGTTTAAACCTTGTAGTTTTTAAGTTATTAGCCATAATAAAAACTGAACTTTGACATCCTTTAAAAATTTACAGGGTACACCAGTGATCCCACAGTGCTGAAATTTGGTTTGCGTGTAGCTTTTTTAGTGACACAAATATAGGGAAAGGTCTGAAATCCAGAATAACTGCAATTTCTACACCAAAAAAGTTTCCAATTAACATGAACTCTCGTTACCTGTAATTTGAATGAAACTGTAGGTCAAGTTAGTTGGAAGCGCATTTCGTGGCACTATTTTATTAGTCAAAGATTAAGGCCGGCTTGGACAACGATCCCTAAATGTATTTAGCGACTAAACATGTTTAAATTTTACGTATTTGTATGACTTGACAACTTAAATCACATTTAGCTACTAAATACGTTTAGGCATCGTTGCAAGTCGCCCTAAGAATATATTTTTTTTGTGTTTTGGGAGACTCGCGAGATCTCAGTTCGGGGTGAGCCACTAGTATATTTTGATTTGTTTTTTTTCTCAATATTGAGGAACCTACCTTAATCCTGACCTGACCCTGTCCTCTTCAAACGCTTCTGAACGCTCGCTGCAAACGACAAGTGAAACGACCAAAAATCCTTAAAGCGCTTAAAGCGTGCTCCCCAAACGCACCCCTACTGTTGTATGAATCATAATAATTAACTGTGGAGAGCTATATAAAACTTATGACTTAAAATACATTTTTTATATTTAGTTTGTCTGTATGTATGTAGTCAATTCAATTCAATAAAATTTATTTCAGACGTAAGCATTATGTCCATACATGGTTAGTACTACATTTGTTTATATTTTCAAATTCAAATTCAAATATTTTTATTCATTAAAATCACAAGGATCACTTTGAAACGTCAATTTTACTGCCTGTTCCTTCGCGACCAAGCCAGGAAAGAAAGGCAAGAAACAAGGCTGTTTGTTTTTTTAATGATCCTTTTACAATACATAATACAGAACATAAATTACGTCTAAATTGTAACATTTTGAACGAGTTGGAGCAATTTCAATCCCAAGCTTCTCTATCATCTAAATAATCCGATATTGTATAGTAGGCTCTTTTATAAAGATTTTGTTTAATTACGTTTTTAAATTTGTTAATTGTCAATTTTTGTACATCCCTTGGGAGTTTGTTATAAAAGCGTACACCTTGCCCTTTAAACGATTTACTAACTTTATAGAGTCTACAAATGGCAACAGCGAGTTTATCTTTATTTCTAGTATTAAAATTATGATTATCGCAATTTTTCTTAAACAAATTAATATTTTTGTGAACATACATTAGATTTTCATAGATGTATTGACAAGGGAATGTCATAATATTTATTTCTTTAAACTTATTGCGTAATGATTCTCTGGGGGATATCTATGTTAGACAAATAAATTTAAATCAAAACAAATTACAAATGAAATTTAAAATCAAAATAAAATAAATTAGAAACACATGTGAAATAATGATAAAAAATATAAGAATAAATAAAAACTGAATGCTTATTTTCTAACATGTAGCTGAACTAGGTGCCACAATATTGGGCAGTCAGCTTTATCAGACAAAAAGCGTAGGATAGTGTTACTGCTGCCGCGGGCACGGCACAGCATCGAGGCGTAAAACCATCCGTTCAGCAACACCAACATCATCCTAAACGCGTAGGGCATTGATTGTCTTCTGCGAAAAGTTGACCAACATATTGCTTCAATGGCCCAGGACCTGACTTTTATTCACGTTGCACTTATCGAGGGACCCAGCAACACCATATCGTCAGCGTACTAGCGTACCTGATGTTGTCTCGACAAGTCCGTTGATATACATGTTGAAAAGTTAACCCCACACTTCACTATCACGTCACTGTACAGTCTAGTTTCTGTTTCCATTTTCTGCCAGAGTACATCATAGGACACCAAATCGAAGGCCTTCGACAGGTCTAGGAAGCATGCGTAGACCATGCATGAGGCACAATATCGCAGTCTCCGTAGACAGCCCCGGCCTGTAGATGATGGTATTCAGATGATGTATGTCTGTTCATTTGGCGCATCCTGTTCGCTGAACGGCTTCTCGAATTTTGACAACATTTGATACTCTTATTGGATAAAAGGATATAGCGAAAAAAGGAGTTTGAACACTTTTGGCACAGTCCCTGATCCGCCATTTTTTTTTTCAAAATCCTTTCGCGTATACGGCCAAAAATGTCACGTTACAAAATGTGCAAAATGCAGTGTAGTGTGCATCTTGTGGTCAAAACATTATATTTTTATTTATAATGCGAAGGAATGTAGAAAAAAAAAATGGCTGAAGAGGGACTTTGCCGGACTCCATACAAAAAATGTTCAAACCTTTTTCAAAACATTTTATAAAACATGATATTTGAAAGGTATTTAACTCATAGGTAAATTGTTGCAGTTGGCGTTATTTAATGTTAAACATTCCGCTTTCACGATGCAGTGTTATTAGTCTTACTCTCGAAACACCCACATAATTTTTATAATTATAAAACAACAAACCCGACTGTTAAACAAACTGAAAAGTGTTTATTCTCTGAGCGTCTCCTGCTAACGTTTTCTTTTAGCTGTTCCACCGCGCTGCCCTCGTGCCCTATCGTACACTATGTACCTAATTAATTGGGATGGGACTCACCGACTATTTCAATGGATCTGGCGCTTCTGAAACAAACATTGCACGATTAGGTACATTAGCAACCTTCTATAAACAAGCACGCATGGCTGGATTTATCCTAAGATAAACTAAAATGTTCAAGGAACCTGATAATTCAATACTTGTGTTCAATTGTCTTGTCCGAATGGCTGCATTCCGAATCACGTTAAAATCGATATCATCGCGCTAACAAGTTTTCCGAGTCACCGTGAGCGCGACAACGATGTCCCGTAAATCGTCATAGATGACGTCATTACATCCGCCATTTTGCGCTAACAATGCCCATGCTCTAAACCGTAATCATCGTGAGCGTCCCTGTCAAAAGTGACGTGACAGCTGGTTGGTGGGTTGGTTGTGAGCAATAGTGTTCTGTGGTTGGTTTTTTTTTTGTGAACGTCATGCGCGCATTTTATAGAGCTACAGTGGGAGGAACCTACCTGACCGTGTACCGGGTTCGGATGCTTCCTCTGTTTCAGGCCCTTGAACCAACCGTGTCCGTCACCGCACAACGACTGTCGGATCAAGTACGTGCCATCCAACGGTTGAAATTGTTGGACGACAATGTACTTGATCAGCTTCGATCAGAAGCGCTGAGAGACCAAGTGGTTGACCACGCGCAACGGGGCCCGACTGTTACGCCGCCGGTTTCGGCACCTCTGATATCGGTGGCAACGCAGGCGGACCCCGTAGCTGAAGACGTCGACTTCGGATATAGCAGCGTGAGTACCCAAGAAAATGAGCTTTTGAGGAGGGCTTTGGACGATGTGATCTTGTCATATCGGTCCACACCTTTCGAAACTAGACCACGGCTTCCTCGCTTCCCTACGCACAGACGAAATTTGGCGATAGTCCGGGCCCTGAACCCATTGCTAGTTCCGCACTTATTAACTAGCAAAGATCTTGCTGATACAAATGCGATCCTGTACTGCGGAGCTGTTGCAGCGTGTCGCGTTGCTCGTGTCAAGTTACCGGATACTGAGCGAGCACCGCGGCCTGCTGGCGGTGTCCCTTCTTGGCAAGTGCGGATCGAACGGCGTATCAGTGGGTTTAGGACTCTTATTGCGAAACTAATCTGTTTTAGAGGGGGTAACCATCGCCCGCGTGTAATGCGCTTTGTGACACAGGCATTTGCTGGAACCGAAACCCGGCCCCAGGACTACATGGCTAGTGTCACAGAGCGTATTGACTTTTTGAAGCAGAAAGTATCTGCATGGGCTAGCCGTATTCGTCGCTATAGAGAACGTGTGGATAGATACTGGCAGAATCGCAACTTTCAAAGCGACCAAAGGAAGGTGTATAGAAACTGGGAGAAACCCGATAACAGTGTTCATGATGGGCGTGTAGCGGAACTACCAGATGTTGAAACTGCAAATAACTTTTGGCGAAACATCTGGTCTGCACCTATCGAACACACGGAGGGCGACTGGATGAGTGTTGTGAGGGGCGAGTGTGAGTCGATTGAAGATATGGAAGATTTTACCATCTGCCCTTTGGACGTTAGTTGTGCTATCCGTTCGGCTCAGAACTGGAAAAGTCCTGGGCCGGATGGACTGCACAACTTCTGGCTGAAGTGGTTCCGATGCTCACATTCGGTGCTTGCCACACAATTCCAGGAAGCCCTCGTACTTGGATCTCTCCCAATGTTTCTAACCACAGGTGTCACCTTCCTGCTCCATAAGTCCGGTAGTACCGCGGAAGCCAAAAACTATAGACCCATCACGTGCTTGCCTACCATCTACAAGCTCCTTACATCCATTCTGACTGCAAAAATTAACTCGCATATTGTTGAGAACAATATTTTGGCACCTGCACAGAATGGATGTAGGGTTGGGTCCCGTGGTACTAAGGAGCTTCTCCTCATTGACATGGCCATTAGCCAGCAGATCAGGCGCAGCAGAGGAAACCTCTCAGTTGCTTGGATTGACTATAAGAAGGCATATGATTCGGTGCCTCATACATGGCTAGAGAGGGTCTTAGAGTTGTATAAAGTAAATGCAACTTTGAGACTCTTTTTAGGATCGTGTATGAGACAGTGGAATACAATTCTTCATCATCCAGGTAGCAGATGGGATTCCTCTATTCCGCATGATCTCATAAGGATTGAGCGGGGTATATTCCAGGGAGATAGTCTGAGTCCTTTGTGGTTTTGCCTGGCACTGAATCCTCTTAGCACTTTGCTAAAGGATTCAGGTCTAGGCCATCGACTTTGGAGAGAGGGGGAAATCATTTCTCATCTGCTGTACATGGATGACCTCAAGCTTTTTGCATCTAAGAGTTCGGAGTTGGAGACATTGCTTAATATCACACAGGTATTTAGCAACGCCATCAGCATGGAATTCGGTGTTGAGAAGTGCGCGGTCATGCAAGTACGGCGTGGGAGAGTTGTAAATTCTTCAAATGTGCAGCTTTCCGAGACGATATCTCTCAGATCTCTCTCTGAAGTCGAGACATACAAATATCTCGGTATGTCGGAGTCGTTGGGTATTATAGATAGGGAGATAAAACAGTCGGTGCGGGAACGTTTCTTTTGCCGCTTGACAAAAGTTCTTAACAGTCTTTTGTCAGGTGGCAACAAGGTCCGTGCCTTCAACGGCTGGGTTATGCCCCTACTCATATACACCTTTGGCATACTGAGATGGACTCAGACAGAATTAGAAGCCCTGGATTGTAGAGTTCGCAAACAGCTCACGACCCATCGTATGCGGCACCCACGCTCTTCGGTAATGAGAATGTACATCCCGCGGAAATGTGGTGGTCGGGGCTTTTTAAATGCCAAAACCCTTCATAACCGCGAGGTGTACAATCTCAGGGAGTATTTCCTTAATAATGTGTGTGGGATGCATCGGGATGTCGTTGCAGTTGACAAAAACTTTACCCCGCTCTCTTTGGCAAACGAGAACTGGCATAAACCATCGGTGCTGACCACTCAGGATCGCGAGGCCATATGGAAGAGTAAGGAGCTTCATGGGCGGTTCTACAAAGCCCTAACAGGACCAGATGTAGACCCGCTCGACTCGGTAATCTGGTTACGCTTCGGTGATCTCTTCGGAGAAACTGAAGGTTTTGTCTGTGCAATTATGGATGAGGTTATCAAGACGAACAATTACCGAAAGTATATTATGAAGGATGGGACGGTCGACATCTGCAGAGCTTGTCACCAGCCCGGAGAGTCCCTTAGACATGTGCTTTCGGGTTGTTCGCACCTTGCTAACTCTGAGTATTTGCATAGACATAATCAAGTTGCCAGAATTATCCATCAGCAGCTTGCTCTTCAGTATGGCCTTGTTGGACCTGAGGTGCCATATTATAAATATGTGCCAGAGCCAGTTCTGGAAAATGGCCGTGCCACGCTCTATTGGGACCGGTCTATCATCACGGACAGGACTATTGTTGCCAAAAGCCAGATATCGTGCTGGTAGACCGGTCAGAGCGCCGAGCGATACTTGTTGATATTACTATCCCACATGATGCTAATCTCGTGAAGGCCGAGAAGGACAAGCTAAGCAAGTACCTTGACTTGGCTCATGAGATTACCGCCATGTGGGATGTGGAATCAACAATTATCGTTCCGATAGTTGTGTCGGTCAACGGACTGATAGCGAAGAGCCTCGACCAATACCTTAAGAGGCTCTCGCTAGGAAATTGGATCAAGGGTCAGATACAGAAGGCGGTACTCCTGGACTCGGCACGCATAGTCAGGAGGTTCCTCTCTCTGCAGCCCTAGCCACCGATCGCTTGGGCCTTGCTTCGCGGTCGGTGGTTTACCGTTTTTATAAATATATTTTTTACTATAATGTTTGTTTTTTGTAAGATACTTTGTAGTGAAAAATGTATTTTTTATAAACGAGTTTTAAAATAAATATGTGTGAATTATAATTATAATACACTTCGTACACCGTCTTTGGTAAAATTGTATTTTTTCCCCTTGTATTGTTTCGTGTAACGTCCAGTTTAGTGGCCTAAATAATAAAAGAAAATAAAAAACAAGCTACTTATCGAAAAAGAACTTCTTGTTGTAAAATAACTATTTGTTGTAAAAGGTACTTTTCTGAAAGTGACTTCTCTCTAACTGAACATGCAAAGACGTGTCTTCATCTCATGCGTGGGGGATGCAGTACCGTGCTTTTTGGCCCTTTCCTGCGGAGTTCTTACCGCCCTCCGTTTCAACGGGGGGGTCATCGGGTCGGCTCGCGGAGCCTCAGGTTTGCTACTCACGCGTTACTGGCCGCCCGATGCTCACTCCGCAGGTCGGGAGGATCGTCGGTCGGTCGCCGCGCAGGTACTTTTGTTAGGAGGAGGGTAGGGGGAAGGGATGAGGGAGGGATGTCCCCGTCTGACGGTGCCTGGTCTGCATTGTAAGATTCTGTGACCAGCTCCCGCGGGTACGGCTTGCTCTTACCTTGCCTTTCTGTGAGAGGAGCTAGTTCTCTTAAGTGTTTATAAGAGGAGGTGTCGAGGCGCGCAAACATCCTGGTTGCTAGGCGCCCTATAAATTGGTCTAAGCTCTCAATTTCTAGGTCTCGTTGGATGGTGGCATTCCGTACATCGAACATGCAAATGTCTAGAAAGATGTTTTATATACTAACTGTGAGCCAAGTGTCGTGGTGGAGGTGTTGGGCGTGGTGGGGGGGAGAGGCGCGCCGGTCGCGCCGGGCTGCGGCAGATGTGCGTACTCGTCGTCCGGACCGTCCAAGTCTATACAATACATCATTACATTATTTATTGTTATAACTTCGCATTTTTTTTACTTTAGGTATGTACTATAAATTACTATTGGATTACTACTATAGAAACTTTATGCAAACGCCAAATATCTACGGGTTCTATTATTTTTTAGGTCAATGCACTTAGATGGATGGAAGCGGTACCGCGACATCATCGTCTAGTAGCAGGAGGTAGGTAGTTACCGATCTGGTGCAGGATGGCGGGCAGCGCGTGCCGTCGCGGCGAGGGCGGCGGCGAGTCTCCCTCCGCCGTCTGCAGCGCCCAGCGCACGCACTCCTCCTGCAACACAACAGCAGGCACGGCATAACGCACGGGCGCTACGCGGAGCGACTAGCTAGTTAGATCGGAGCAGCTAGTTACCGCGAGCGCGGCGTCGAGCGCGTGCTGCGGCAGGTTGAGGCGGCGCCGCAGCCGGCGCGGCAGACGCAACGCCGCGTCCGCGCCGGACACCAACAGCAGGCGCCGCGACCCGCCCGCGCGCGAGCCCGCCTCTGCAAATAGGGATATTCCGATACTAGTAAATACGAGTAGGTACTCGATACTTTTGATTCGATACCAAGTATTTATAGCATCGAATCAATCTTGCGATACATACTCGTATCGAAACATTAAAAAAAAAATATTTTGAACGCGTCCGAAAGAATGAGAGAGCAAAAGCCCTCTTGCTCATCGCGAGACGGCGTGGGGATGGGTGACGCGTCGTGTCTCTCGCTTGCGCGCGTCAGCCAGACGACTCACTCAGGTGAGCCGATTGCCGAACTTGTCTGACTTCACCCGAGCCCGATCCGAAAGCGAGAGAGCCTCCTGCCCGCCATTTATGTTGTCAATTATTACAATCTTAACATTAGTTATCATGATTCATGGCACCACCAAAATCTATAATATGGACACATTTTACCAAAATAAACGAAACAATTGCAAAATGTAAACAATGTTTTAAGTCTGTGAAGTATTGTGGCAATACGTCCAATTTATTTAAGCATTCTAAAACTCATGGAATTACTATGGATAATGGCAAATTACTGAAAAAAGCAAATAAAGGGAGTAACGAAAGGTAAGAGACCCAAAATTTTTCTTTTTGTCGATTGCTTTCCTAAAATATTACATAAAAAAGTAAATAACCTAGATAAAGATCCATTTTGTATATACATATAAATTAAGTTTTGTATCTAGCAGTGGCACTGTGACCGTCTATATACTAATATTATATGACATAATTTGATTACGGACGATGAAATAATTCGTTTGTATGCATACGATTTATACAAAGGTTATGTGTTTGTTATTGTTAAGCGGCTGTAGTAGTGTTGGGGTTGGGATTATCGATACTTTGCAGATTATCGATCTATCGAGGGTTAATTTTTGTTCTTATGTTTCATTTAAAGAAATACAATAACGTTGGCCAGCTCAAAGCATTTAATGGAAGATGATCAATCCCAACCATCTACATCAAAAAAACCAGAAGATCACGATGATGGTTCTAGAGTAACCACATTAACTAGTATGGACACGGAGAGTGACAATAAGCTTTTTCTGAGCAGTTCATTAAAGGATGCGTTTGATCGAATTTCATCTAATAAAGGTAAAGAAACAGATATTTAATAAAATATTAACAAAATAATATTGTTATTCTAACAAAAAATACATAACATAACATCACGCCTATATTACCCAGAAGGGTGTGGCAGAGGTGTATAACACCCACGTTGTTATGTTTAGGTCACATGTGATAGGGGGTGAGCCTATCGCCATCTACCGGGCACATTACCAGACTCCGTGCTGCTACTGAGAAATTTGGAAAACTTCACAAATAGCACTTTTGTCCGATCCGGGAATCGAACCCGAGACCTCTCGGTTAGCGGTATTTTGTTATTCTATATGACATAAATTACAATAACTTTATTTTTTTTTCAGCTGGTGGAATGAAATATAACAGAATTGTTCAAGCATTGATATTTTTTATCTGTAAAGATATGCGTCCATTTAATATAGTTGAAGGTGAAGGCTTTTTACGACTTGTAAAAGAATTGGAACCTACTTTTAAAGTTCCTGGTGCAAAGTATTTAAAGAAAAGGACAACCGAAAAGTACGAAGCTTGTATTACTATTTGTAAGTCCAAATTATCCAAGATAGACAATTTCTCTTTAACACTAGACACATGGACAGAGACAATGAATGAAGTAGGATTCATGGGCGTCACCATACATTTTGTAGAAAATGGTAAAATGTGTATGTATTACCTTGCAACTCGTGCATTAAGTGAGCGACATACAGCTGATTACATATCGGAAAACCTGCTTGATATTTTAAACAAATGGGATATTCCACTTAACAAAATTCGTGCAGCTGTAACAGACAATGCCAGTTCAATGTTGGCTGCCATACGAATGTCTATTGGCGAAAAAAAACATTTACCGTGTTTTGCGCATACTATAAATCTTGTAGTTGAAGAGTCACTAAAGTTAACCAGTGTTAAATCAGCTGTTATAAAAGTACGAGAAATTGTTAACTGGATAAAAAATAGTGTTGTGCAGTCGGATAAGCTACGAAAAATCCAAATGCGTAATAATGTTTCTGAAGAATCAGTTTTAAAACTTATTGCAGATGTTAGAACTAGATGGAACTCAACTTTTTTTATGTTAGAGCGATTCCTAAAGTTAAGAGTAGTAATATCAGAAATTGTAATTGCGAGTGTAGTGGCTCCAAATTTGCCAAGTGCTGTGGAAATGGAAACCTTGAACGAGCTTAAAGCTGTACTGAAGCCTTTTGAATACGTAACAAGAGAATCATCGGGCCAAAAGTATGTAACAATCTCCAAAATTATACCAATGCTTAATTGCTTAACTACAGAACTGAATAGTATCACTCCAAACTCTGTTATCGTTCAAGAATGTAAGGATGTTTTATTGAGAGAGTTGAAAAAGAGGTATGGGATGATTGAATTAAACGATCATGCAGCCATTGCTACACTTTTAGACCCAAGGTTTAAAAACCTGCATTTCCAAGACGCCTCTGCATGCGGAAGGGCTATTCAAAAACTTAGAACTATGGTTGTCGGACAACTAAGTAGCCCAAGTGAGTCAGAAGATGATGTCTCATCTTCTGAACCACCTGAATACGATTTTTGAAAACATCATAAGGAATTAGCACATGGACACAAGAAGAAAAAGAACTCTCATAAGGGAGATGAAGTGTCTCTTTATTTATCAAATCCAGTAGTTTCTCTTCAAAGCAACCCGTTCGCAGAATGGGATGACATGAAGTTTGTATTTCCTTGTCTGTACAAGTATGCACAGCAATATTTAATTGTTGTTGCAACATCAGTTCCTAGCGAGTGCCTTTTTTCCAAAGCCGGTGCAACAATGTCTCAAACAAGGAACAGATTGTCTCCAAAATACCTCGAACAGTTACTGTTTTTGGGCAATCTTGATGTTAACGAGTTTTTCATTTAAACGTGACGCAAAACGTTTTTAATAAAAGATTTTTTTTCCTTTTTTATTTTGTTTTAATTATTGTCCTTCAAAGTTAAAATTTTTACGTTAGCTTCCTTTAAATAAAAAAATGCTAAAAGTATCGATATCAGTAAGTATCGATACTTTATGAGTATTCATTTAAGTAGAATCGAAAATTTATTAGAGTACTATCGAAATGAGTAGGTATCGATACTGTGATGGTATCGGAACATCCCAACACAACGGCACCGCTGCAGTAGATCAACGCACAATGCGCACTCACTCGCACTCGCTCGCACTCACCTGCCACGTCGCTCGCAATGGACCGGTCGGCGTCGGGCGCGCGGCCGCCGACCACGAGCAGCAACGGCAGGCGGCAGGCCCACAGCGCGTCGTCACGCGCGGCACGTGTTCCCTCCGCGGTTCGCAGCGCGGGCGCCACGAGCACGGCGCCGCGTACGCCGCCCGCCGCGCCGCCCGCGCCGCCCGCGCCGCGCGCCAGCAGCAGGCACAGCGACGCGCCCGCGCCCACGCCGCCCAGGATTATAGATCGGTCCCTGCGCCGGAGTATTCTATTATTTTCTTGTTCGCATTGTATTATTTAGCGTTATCTGTGTGTACTTTTATTTATTGTTTATTTTATGGAAAACTAATAGCTGTAATAACTTAACAATTAATTGGTACAAAACAGAATGTCAATTATAGTTTTCACATATAGAAACTTTTTAGCAACATAACTAGGTAAGAAGATGATAATAGGTCTTTACCTATGAAATTGCCGTTCTTCAGTACTGGTCCTTTCAAATAGAAAAAAAGTTTGGAATGGCTTTGTACTCTAAATTCAAATTAATTTTGTTTTAAAAACATGACATCATTTTTACAAACTGTCTGTTGTTTAATGATTAGCGTTGTATTTTCATTACATTTGAACATTTTTCGTCATAATGGATACTTTAAAAATTCGTGTAATTATGGAATATGAGTTCCGTCGTGGCACCAACGCGACAGCACACACAAACAGCACGTAACATCAAAAACGTTTACGGAGAGAACTGTACAAACGAACGCACAACCGGTTATTGGTTTTTCCGGTTCCGTTCTGGAAATTTTAACTTGAAAAATGAAGCGCGTGGTCGTCCGGAGACTGGTCGACAATGATGAATTAAAGGCGATTGTGGAAGCTGACGAAACTCAATCTACAGCTGAGCTAGCAGACTATTTAATAAGCGCTTTTGTTTCGCCTATTTATAAGAAAGGCTACAAGAGTGAAGTTATCAATTATAGACCCATATCAAAATTATGTATCATTGCTAAAATATTCGAGCGAATCGTCTATAACCAAGTACATGCTGCTTTGCAGAACTCCCTCAATCCAACTCAACATGGTTTCCTCAAGAGCCGCTCGACGATCTCCAATTTGATACTCTTTAACTATGCTATGGACAACGGCCACCAAGTCGACGAAGTCTATACCGACTACAGCAAAGCCTTCGACAGGATCGACCACAAGCTGCTTATGTCCAAACTTTGCTTCATTGGCATCCATTAAATGTCCTAAAAAACATAACTTTAACGAATGGTCTACTAAAGGTATTTTAAAAAGTAGAGAAACATTGTACAGCCTCTATGAAGAAAGAACTTTTCGGCAAAATGATCAAGTTTTTGTTGATAAAGTGAGACAATATAGTAGTCTTCAAATTAGCTGCAAACAAGCAAAAGCCATTTTCATTATAAAAAAACTTTTAAGGTCTTCAAACAAAGTCAAGGCAGTTTTGTCAATAAAAACTGAAACCGGTAAATCAGGTAGTCAACACAAGGAATTTCAGCTTTTACACGATGGTAAAGTTCATACAGATAAAAAAGATGTTGCTGATATTTTTGTGATACCGAACCTGCCAATTGAAATTACCAAGGGCCCTAAATCAAGCAAACTTGATGCCCAGCAGATGCTTATTAATAACATTGATGTAAGCAAAATCTACTTTTCAGCTCCAATTGATTGATGCCCAAACTATTTTGAAAACGTTTAAACTCTTGAAATTTAAGAAATCAGAGGATCTTTGGGGTTTGTCTATGAAATGTATCGACTCAATAATTATTGTTGCACCAGTCCTTGCTATTATTTTTAACGCATTCGTTAAAATTTACAATAATTCAGAATAATACTTTCCCGGAGCTTATGAAACACAGTAAGGTACTACCCTTGTATAAAAGTGGTAACAGTAATGAAACAAGCAACTATAGATCTATTTCATTATTACCGATTTATTGCAACTGCAATTCTACAGTGTTAAAGATGGTGCTCTTCACTTAATGAGGTCATATCTATCTAATAGGATGCAGAGAGTCGATATTAATGGTGTGCTGTCTGATGCTGTGGATTTACAAATAGGCGTTCCTCAGGGATCTGTTCTGGGACCATTCCTATTTTTAATATATATTAATGACCTGCCATTTTTTGCACAGCAATTTGCAGAAATTATTTAATTTGCAGATGATACATCACTTTTATTCAAACTTGACAAAGACACAACTGACAAAACTCTGCAATGAGCTCAATCCAAGACTGGTTTAGCATCAATAATCTTGCTTTAAATGCATCAAAAACTAAATGTATTAGATTCTCACTGGGGAATAATAAGGTGAATCCCTCGATTACAATTGGTGATAATCGCCTGGACTTCATCAAGTACACAACATTTTTGGGATTGACCCTTGACAGTAAATTGCAATGGGGTCCTCACATTTCAGAACTATCTGGGAAACTAAGTTCAGCTACATATGCAGTGTTTAAAATAAGAGAGCTTACTGATGATACCACGGCTAAAATAGTTTAGTTATTTTCATTCACTGATGGCTTATGGTATCTTTTGTGGGGTAATGCTGCAGATGCAAAGCAAATCTTTATACTCCAAAAGAGGGCAGTTAGGGCAATTTACAAATTAGGATCCAGAGCCACTCAGAGAAAAATTTAAATAATAAATATTTTAACGATGCCATGTCAGTATATTCTTGCTAACTTAATGTACGCGCGAAAAGGGGCGGCAAATTATAAAAAGAATTGTGACACTCATACATACATAACAAGAAACAGGGAGAATTATATTTTAGCAATATGCCGACTAGCAAAGACTAGTAATCATTTGTAGTCAATTGTATTCGATTTTATAACATGTTACCTAATTGTATTCTGGAACTTGGTGAAAAATCATTTAATAATATTGTCAAGAAAATTCTTATTAGAAAAGCCTATTATAATGTGGAAGATTTTCTCAATGATAAAATGGAATGGAAAAATATTGACTTAGAAACATTGTGAATACTGCTAGCTAAAAATTATTGAAATTAAATTATAATAGCATGTTCAATATTTAAAAAAAATTAATTATCTTAATTGCAATTAATATGTTATGTATGTACCTACTGATATTGCTAATAAGAATATTCTGACACGCATAAATCTATGACCTCCATTATTGACAATGCCCCTGTACAGCTGCAACCACTTGACATGTGATAGTATTGTTACGCCGAGGCTGTTAAACAATGAGTAATAATCGAACCTTCTCGAACGCTTTTGTCTTGCTGTGTTATTGCTACTATTGTTTGTGGTTTCGCAGAATGGGGAGTGGCCATTGTGTCGAGGGACCGACCCTTTCCTGGAAGGATCGACATCGTTTTTGAACAATCGAAATGTGTGCGATATAAATAGGCCGGAGAGATGGCCGGACAGTCAGTCTCAGTCAGTTAGTGAGTGAGTCTCAGCGAGGCCCTGGAGGACTGACGTGGAGAAGGGCCTCGCGTGAACAGTAGTTGCTCGCGAGTCAGTCTGGATTTAGCTATACGTGTGAACATTTCGGTGACTTTAAGTGCTGCAACAGTGGTGTGAATTATTGTGTTGTGATACGTGTGACCAAGTTCGTGTATTCATCGTTTAGTGTTAAATAAAAGTGTTATTTTGGTGAAATCGATTCCCATTATTTTATCTCGAACCCTCAGCTCGTAACAATTTGGTGTCAGAAGTGGGATAAAATAATGCCGGTTCTGCCAAAAGATAACGTGGACGGTGTCAGGACGAGAGGTCAACGACAACAGGAAATGGATGAAAGGCGGTTTGGAGATTCTCCGGTTCAAGAAGCTCGGCAGAGTCGTCAGCCGATGAAGATGGAATCAGCCGCCACCGAATCATTTGGAGCATCATCATCATCATCATCCGTGGGGCAAGCTCCTGTGACAGGCGATCTTGCTGCTATTATGGCCATGCTTTGTCGTCAACAAGAAGAGCAGCGACGTTGGCATGAAGAACAGCGACGTCAGGAAGAAGAGCAGGCTCGGTTGCAGGAATAACAGCGACGTCAGGATAAGGAAGAGCAGCGTCGTCAGCAAGAAGAGCAGGCTCGGTTGCAGGCAGAACAGTGACGTCAGGATAAGGAAGAGCAGCGTCGTCAGCAAGATGAGCAGGCTCGGTTGCAGGAGGGACAACGCCGTCAGCATTAAGAAGCGTCGTCAGCAGGAAGAGCAGGCTCGGTTGCAGAAGGAACAGCGACATGAACAGGTGGAGCAGACTCGGTTGCAAGAGGAACAGCGACGTCAGGATAAAGAAGAGCAGCGTCGTCAACAGGAAGATCAGCGACGTTGGCCATAAGAGCGTGCTCGACTGATGAGGGAATTGTTCGGTTCATCTGGAAAGGAATTCCAGGAAGTGAAAGAACAGATAGAAATCATGAGAGCCGTGTTTTGGAGGCTGGAATTGGGATCGCTGATGAGAAAGGGACTCTGGGTGTCCTGAAGTACTGGAGACGGCAATGTGGCTCCTCTAGTTGCTACATCTTCAGCGCGAGGTGCGCCTAAAATTGTTCGTGTTGATCGGCTGCCGCGATATGGGGCTAAGAATGCTCGGGACGAGCATGTTTTAGGAGGGGGCAGTGTTACGCCGAGGCTGTTAAACAATGAGTAATAATCGAACCTTCTCGAACGCTTTTGTCTTGCTGTGTTATTGCTACTATTGTTTGTGGTTTCGCAGAATGGGGAGTGGCCATTGTGTCGAGGGACCGACCCTTTCCTGGAAGGATCGACATCGTTTTTGAACAATCGAAATGTGTGCGATATAAATAGGCCGGAGAGATGGCCGGACAGTCAGTCTCAGTCAGTTAGTGAGTGAGTCTCAGCGAGGCCCTGGAGGACTGACGTGGAGAAGGGCCTCGCGTGAACAGTAGTTGCTCGCGAGTCAGTCTGGATTTAGCTATACGTGTGAACATTTCGGTGACTTTAAGTGCTGCAACAGTGGTGTGAATTATTGTGTTGTGATACGTGTGACCAAGTTCGTGTATTCATCGTTTAGTGTTAAATAAGTGTTATTTTGGTGAAATCGATTCCCATTATTTTATCTCGAACCCTCAGCTCGTAACAGTATTTAGGATTAAAATTGTTAAGGCCTCTTTACAGCCGCTTCAATTAGTCAATTGTATTTTTAATTATTTTATTGGAACGAAGTTCCTTATCGCGCGTTGTGAAAGGGGGCTAGACGGAAAAAATTCTTACGAAAAGTTGTCACGACACTTTTTGCTATAGTAAGCTATTGTAAGCTGTGCGGCGTCGCATGTTTCTCTGTCTGTCTCTCTCTCTCTCTTATAGAAAGCAAGCCAGATATTTCGGCGTCGCATGTTTCTCTGTCTGTCTCTCTCTCTCTTATAGAAAGCAAGCCAGATATTTTCATTTCTATTTCGCATTGAACAGTGTGGTGTCGCGACGATTATTTTTGTTGAGTGTATACAGGTTTTTTGTAAATAATAAATAATATTTTTTAGTAACGGAAGGAATTATGAAAGGAACTTCGTTCCATCCGGGTGTCCCTTGACACCTCTCAAGTTTTTTTTATATCACTTTGTATCGACGTATCGAAATAAACACTTTTGTACCGACTTTGTATCGAAATAAACACGCTACCCCTCCTATCACCCCTGACGATAATTTACCCAAATTCTAATCCAGACAATAATCTAATTCACCTATCTACCATATAGTCATGATCTACCTACTTCGTGAATTATTCGACCCTATTAACATCTACCTTAAGAGTGTATTGTGATTAATATTTCTGGCCTCGTGATTTATCTAGTATTACGGTAGGAACCCACCCGTCGCGATATCAGTAATAACTCAGTTTCTTTTAAGGAATTTGAGTCTAGTACCAAAGATCATGCTACCTACTTTATGAGAGAATTAAACGTATCTAAACACATTGACATACCCGTAGAATTCTAGTTAGTGATAATTGTGATCTACCTATTGTAAGCTTGGTGCCAAAGTTATAGCCTACCCACTGGGAACGTATTGATCTACCTACAATCTGATTATCGACAATTATAATTGTGGCTAAGACACTTGTTAAAATATCTTAGGTCCACAGCCCCTCCACCGCTGAAGACAATGAGATTCGACTACCAGACTGGACATCTTTCTTCCACAAATTAAAAGTATTATTAGGTATACTTAACCTTACATTTGAGACAACAAAAAACTTGTATGTAGGTAGTCTGTTGGTCCTAATCGTTATTAAGGGAATTAGAGATCTTTTGCAAAGTGTAGATTCTTGGTTATCTTGCGAATCAGTAAAGTTCTTATTTTTAGAACTAAACCCATTCGATTTTGGTTCTTCGTAGCCTTTTCTAGAACCCAACTCTTTTCGATTCCAATCCTAAGAATAGCCGCCCCCTACTATCTATCTGCCAAAACACTCACGCCTTTAAACATACTTAGGCAACCTATTAATTAACCCATTCTTAAATTCACTATCAGAATGCACTAAAATGTAGAACTTCGTAAAACCCCATCATGAAGCAAGTTGTACCAACTTAGTACTTTTCCGGACGGCTAGTTTGCATGAGATAGATAAGACTGCTTTAATTAGCTATCAAAGTCTTTAGTTTACTGTAGTTTGACCATGAATATTACTTCAATTCATGTTTCTATAACATTTTCAGTTAACAATGCTGATTGACCTTAACGAAATTTCATTTCCTTGGCTCCGTAGAATAGAAAACAGACCTTTTTCATGCATCTGTTTCTAATTAAGCCCCGCGCTTTAGCCTTCAAAGATTCTATCAACATCAGATCAACTTACTTAGACAAATTACTTCCTTGACCCGAGCACCTTTCATTGTCAAACTTCACAAGTTCCAACTTATGATTTCAACATTGTATTCAGTCTTACAAAGTGTATTTTTTTAAACTACCGTCCTTAAAAGCCCAATTGCTCTTTCATTTAATTTTAGTATACTACATGAATTTTGTTCTACATACTGATATATTTTTATACCGTATGTTAGATTAAATATTTCCTTTTCCAATGCACAATTACAACAGATAACACGACACATACGAGGCATGCCTTTTAAGTTTTGTCGTTTGAAGAAAAAAACACATCTAGAACCTTATAGTACTTTTTATTGTTTTTCAAAGTATTCACAACGTAGCTTAAAACACTTTTCCATTCGCTCAAACCAGTTATTATAACATTTATTCCACTCTAAAGTGGGGTGTTCAAAATGGCTGTCTTGAAAGCGTCGACTGCTTCTTCACCGGACTGGAACCTTTGACCACGAAGACTTTTCTTAATTTTAGGAAATGTAAAGAAATCGTTAGGGCTTAGGTCAGGACTGTATGGAGGATGGTCAAGAATTTCTACTTTTTCCTGCTTCAAATACTCAATCGTTTGACGAGCGCTGTGTGAGCTTGCGTTGTCGTGGTGCAGGATGATGCGTCGCTTTGAGTTAGATTTTCGAAGTTCGGCGATGACTTGTGGTAAACAAACTGTAGTATACCACTCTGCGTTAACCGTTCTACGATCTTCAAGTGCAATAGTCGCAATATGGCCGGTTTTTCCGACGAACGTGGCCACCATCTTCTTTGAAGTGCTTCGAGAACGAACAACTTTAGTCGGCTTTGGCTCGTCTTGAAAGACCCAGATTGTAGATTGTTGTTTGGTATCAGGATCGTAGGCATAGATCCAAGATTCGTCACCACTTATGATGTCGTAGACGTGATTTGACTCCCCTCGGTTGAACCTTTGCAGAGTTTTCTTACACCATCTGACGCGGGCCGCCTTGTGATCGTCGGAAAGCAGATGCGGTATCCAACGGCAAACTAGCTTTCTCACACCAAGCGCTTCATGCAAGATCTTCTGAATGGTTGTCCCTGAGATGCCTAATAGAGCCTCTATCTCTCGATACGTCACATGACGATCTTCGAGAATTAGTTGTCTCACAGCAATGATGTTATCTTCAGTGAAGGCGGATTTTGGGCGTCCTTCGCGAAATCTGTCACTAACACTAGTATGTCCACGCTGGAATTCTAAATACCAGCGTTCGACAGTCCGCAGACATGGGGCTACATCACTGAACACAGATGTTAGCTCTTCTAAACACTGAAGCCGTGTCAGGCCTCTTCTAAAGTTGTAGAAAATTATTGCACGAACATTTTCCTAGAAAGATTCATTTTCGTACGTGACCTGACAGATTCAAATCGAAACTGTGACTAAACAATAGCATTAATCCTAATACTTTCAACTGTTTTGAGATTCAAAATGTAAACACATTCGAATATAGAACAGTTCCAAATTCAAAATTGCCGGAAAATATGGAAACGACAGAACTTAAAAGGCATGCCTCGTATTTAACAGATATGTAACAGATTTGACGACCTCCGTGGCGCAGTGGGCGTATAGCCGGCTGAGACGCAGGAGGTAGCGGGTTCGATTCCCGCCACGGAACAAATGTTTGCATGATCTACAGATATTTGTTCCGTGCCTGGGTGTTTTTCTATATATTATAAGTATGTATTTACAAAAAAAAAGTATATAAGTATTCTATCAGTTATCTGGTTCCCATAGTACATGCTCTGCTTAGTTTGGGGCTAGTTAGCGCTGTGTGAAATGTCCAGCAATATTTATGTATTTATATCAAACTTTTCCTAAGTTTGATATAAATACATAAATATTGCTATCCAATCTTCCTACCCACATTTTTCTCTTTAACATAGGTACTGATATATTTTTATACCGTATGTTACATTAAAATATTTCTTTTTCCAATGTACAATAACAACAGATATCAAACTTAGGAATCCAATCTTCCTACCCACATTTTTTTTCTTTACTAGATAACTCAATGTAAGAAATATTATACCGTCAATAGATTACACATTCCTGTGTCTCTGTCATAACATAAGCTATGTTTACCAATGAACCCACCTTTCTTTTTATGACCATAGAAATGGAATAGAAATAGTTAAACAAATCGCCGCCAGTACAAACATCAAACGTGAAAGGTTATTTTGTCTTTAGTTTAATATAATCCTGAGCCAATCATTTCTTAAAATGCAATGCTGATGCCAATCTGTCCGCACATATTCTTTAGAATAAATAGAACGTAATGGAAAGTATTTCCTAACGCCTCCCATCCCATAATATGATCTAAATTAATTTGATTATTAGACTATTATCGAATCCACCGTCTATGATGCGTTTCCTACCCGACACACCATTATTCCTAGGTATAATAAACCCTATGACAAGATTCCTAGCCTCGTGTCATTCTGTATTATTCCCTCCAATGATTGTAGAAGTTACTACAGGTTTATTTTTGAGAACAATCCAGCGACAGTAAAACTGTACCTCCCTATCAGATCCCTAGAAGATCTTAGCTAGATGCATGTTTAGTCAAAGCAAGAAGTCCCGTCTTCAATTTACTTTTAAACCGAGTCAGTAGGTGATTAACGACAACCTTGTTAAACTAAAAGAAAATGCACGGTAAAACGTCAATCCCCAACGTTAACTATCTTATTAAATAAGCATGCCGCAATTCAAAACAATTATTCCCAAACCAATGTATGGAATCCAAATTCCACTTACTGTATTTCAGGAACAATCACTTTAACCGTCACTAATTTATCGTATCCTCAAAATAAAATAAATCTCAGCTTCTAAAATTTTCCATCTAAAATTCACCCCATTTAAACTTCAATGTAAATAACACGGATATCCAACAATTACATTTAAATGAACACAAACAATTTACTCTGTTAGGATCCACTTCAATACATTCCTACACGGATCCGATTACCAAACATTAACACAACAATAATAAAAAATGGCAGTAAGTAAAAATTGCTACCCTCAAAATAAAATAAATCTAGGCTTCTAAAATTTTCCATCCAAAATTCACCCCATTTAAACTTCAATGTATGTACACGAATATCCAACAATTACATTTAAATTAACACAAACAATCTACTCTTTTCGGATCCACTTCAATACATTCCTGCACGAATCCAATTACCAAACATTAACACAAGAACAATAATTAAAACTGGCAGTAAGTAAAAATTAACAAGCACGTACCTTGGTATTCTTTCAGTGTCCAAGCAGGCTGCTAGCGAGAGAAAAGCGACGAGAAAAATGACCACGAGATAAGAGCCCACGAGCAAAGAGCGCGACAAGAGACCCCAGCAAAGATCGACGAGAAAAGAGCCCGACGAGAAGATCCCGAGAAAAGAGGACGAGCTTCTTTTTTTTTTTTTTTTTTTCGAATGGACTAATCTCGCTGTTGGCCTCTGAGGCCGTGACAGCTTAACCGAACTTTTGGCGAGCGCAGATGGCGCTCAGTCCAGTAAGTTGTTTAGGCAACTAGCGCAAGGGCACCACTTAGGTACGAACCTCGGCTTGGGCTGTTGCCGGGGTGGGGATAGAAGAGAAGCGCACGGGTACTTGAATGTACCTCGTATAAGCGGCGACGGAAGGGATTCGTCGACCTCGCCGGCGAGATCGGTGTTTCTGTGAAGTGTTTGCTCTGTCTGGTGTAGATGACTCATCTTCCGCATTAGCGGAGATGATTTCGTCATCCGGGTACCGAGAACGTGTCTCGGACGACGGTGGATTTTGTTGTCGGGCGGATCTAAAACCTAAAAGGGTTAGGACGAAGCTACCTTAACGGCTGCGAGAAGAGCTGAGTGCGCCTCAAGGGCGATCACCTTTTCAATAGTGGTGTTAGCTTGCCTAAGTTTTTGTGCAAGCACGCGAACCTCGGCAAGATCAATGGAGGAGAACTCCATGATGAGAGCTAAGTCGGCAGCAAAGTCCGACTTGCCCATTTTGGAAGGGGGGGCTGGCTCAGGAGAGCGCATAGGGGACGCCGTTGCCCTGGGGGCTAGGCTGGAGTAAGGCAGGGGCTTGGCCCATGCTGAGGATTTGGGAGGTTGTGGCTCCTGCGAGGGTACCGTGGTCAACTTTGGGGTTGACTTGGTGTATTGAGGAAGGGATTTGGGTTGACTCCTACGAGTCACCACCCTGCTGACCTTAGACGCCGAAGGACAACCACGATAGTTCGCAGTGTGTCCCACGGCACCACAGAGCACGCAGCTTGGCGGCTCGATCTGTGTCTCGAGTGCGGTTGCAATCCGAGGTGCCATGGTCACCCAGGCACTTGACGCATCGGGGGCGGGCGTGGCAGTTTTTGGCCGAGTGGCCATACAGCTGACATCTATGGCACTGACTAGGAGTGCCATTTCGGTGGGGGGGTTCAACCCGGAGGCCGGAGAGGTTGTTGACCATCTTCAGGTTGAAGATGGCCTTGCCTGCCGGTGAGAGCTCTAGTACTACAAGTACTAGATTATAGGTGGTCTTACCGTTGTGCATACGGTGTACCTCCTTGACGGGGAAGGACTGAGCCAGTAAATCTGACTTGATTGAATCCGTGGAGTGCTCCGCAGGGAGGCCGCGGATCACTACCCGAAGAAGTCTTTCGTCTTCGAGGGCATAGGTGTGGTAGCCTATGTGCTCTTGACGAAGAAGGTACGTGAGGCGACGATGGTCGTCAGAAGTGGGGAGTAGGACTTTAATAGCGTCCTTAGTATTGCGGGCATTTGTGAATGAGATCTTATGCTCATTACAAAGGTGGGATACTCTGTCCCACTTGCCTTTTTCGCGGATGAAAAGAGGCGGGGGAGGCCTTTCCTTCCTCGCGGCAGTGGAAGCCGAGGGGGGAGAGGCGGGGCGGGCAGGCTGTGAGGCCGCGGAAGGGGTTGCCTTTTTGGCTGGGGGGGAAACGGAGGAGGAAACCCCCTTCGACGAAGATGATTTCGTTGAAGAGGGCTTCTTCCTCTTACCACCTGCGACTAGAGTAAATTCTTCCTCGGAGTCAGAGGAAGAAGAGTCTGATGCCTCCGCGGGAGGCGCGGGGCGTAGGAGGAAGTCAACTTCCATGTCGACCTCGGGGGAGGGTGGGTCCGGAGACTCCGGTGAATCTAAGATGACTCTACGAGGTGAGGCCTCGCGGGAGTCGGGCTTTTTTGAAGCAGAGGGAGGCGCAGAGGCAGGAGGTTGAGGGGAGGGGGCAGGCATACGAGCCGCCGGGGGTGCCTGAGGGGCTTTTTGAGGCTTCCGAACCTCTTTAGTGGCCTGAGGGGCCGGGGCAGACGTACGGGCCGCCGGGGGTGCCAGAAGGGCTGTCTGAGGCTTCCGGGCCTCGTTAGTGGCCTGAGGGGCCGGGGATGGCTTGCGAGCCGCTGGGGAGGCCAGAGGGGCCGGCACGGGCTTCCGGGCCACATTTTTGGCCAGAGGGGCCGGAGCGGACGTTGCAATGTCCATTAACCGCGGGAGGGAGACAACCGATTGTTGCTCCCTCATAATACGTTGATGAATATTGTCGGGAACGTTCTCGTATAGTAAACGGATTAAATAACCCGGTACCTCAACGAGGTCGTCCCCGGCGATGTCCATCGTAGTTCTCCGGGGGGGAACACCCGGAGAGGTGAGGGGGTGAGTGGTCCTCCCGTCGGGATAGACAGGAGGGGTGAGGGCTAAATGTCCTACCTAACGTGAGTCCCTTTACCGCTCTTACGGGGTATGAGGGGTTTGTCCTAACCGATGTTTGGTGTCGGCGAGGGAAGCCCCCAAGGCCGGTGGTACCAAACCCAGCCGGATGTAGCGTTCCTCAGGAGAGGAAAGCTGGCGTTCCGGGTCCACGCCCAGTCTGGTTTACGTTAGCACCGCTAGGTATCCACCAGACCGACCACTAAACGTGGATTTGGACGCTTAATGTATAGAAACAAGAGATTGCCCTGAAAAGGACAAAGTTCAATAAAGAACTTTTCTGAGGTATACTCGCAAGCGAGCGCACACAACAGAGCAAATGGCGGTTGCAAAGAGTAACGCGGGGCGCGGGGCGCGGGACGGCGCGGGGGCCGGCGAAAGCGCGCGAGCGGAGCGGAGCAGATTTGTAGCCGGTGCGGGGACCGGCGCGTCAATGTCAGACAAAAGAGGACGAGCTTTTTTTTTTTTTTTTTTCGAATGGACTAATCTCGCTGTTGGCCTCTGATGCCGTGACAGCTTAACCGAACTTTTGGCGAGCGCAGATGGCGCTCAGCCCAGTAAGTTTTTTTGGCAACTAGCGCAAGGGCACCACTTAGGTACGAGCCTCGGCTTGGGCTGTTGCCGGGGTGGGGATAGGAGAGAAACGCCCGGGTACATGTCTGTACCTCGTATAGGCGGCGACTGAAGGGACTAAGAAAAAGAGGACGAGCGCAGCCGCTCCGTCGTATTTAAGGCGTTCCGTCCCTTCCCCCCGTTCCTCAGCCATCGAACCCCCGTCTGCGACCTCTAGCGGCGAGTAGCGAAAACTATCTCCATAGATGATAAATTTTTTATACAAACACTAAATTTATTCAAAAGTAAACACGCCTTCTACTTGCATACCCATAATGGCGTGTAGCGAAACCTATTCCATAGACAATTTATTAGTCTGTCGATCCCCTACCGGCGAGCAGTGGAACTCTTCCTATAGACAATTTGCTAGTCAGTCGACCCCCTACCGGCGAGTAGCGGAACTCTTCCCATAGACGATAAATCATTTTGTACAATTTCCACGTCACTTCATCCAACAGCTACTGTCATCTAGCGCCATGATAGTATGTCAACTTACAATTTATCTAGAATCTAGATCCTAATATTTATGTAGCTTTTACGTAAACTTATTATCCATATTTATTTATAACCACTTTGTTTTGACTTTTTTCCAAATAAATAAATATAAATATATAAATTAATTAGATAAAGATTTGCGTGAAATGGACTATGCCATATACAAAATAAAATTAATATTAATTAAGAAAAGCTACAGCATGACAGAAGCTCTCAAGGATGACTCCATTTCACAGGAAATTAATTAATAGTAGGTATGTATTATTTATTTTGAATTGTTGTTTCTGTGATATTAGTGTTAGGTATTTACTTTTTTTTATTTATTATTTATAATAGTTAAGATGACAATGCCCTTTTACAGCAGCAACGATTTGACATTATAAAATGCATATCTTGACATTCTCTATAATGTAATCTATGACTAATGCAATTCGATATTTACTTATAGCAAATGGATTGATCAGGGCTCACACCCAGAAACCTTGCAGTGCACTGATTGATGTGATTTTTTGCCGCATTATAGCATGAAAGTCTTTCACATGGGCATCAGCAAATATTCCAGAAGCACTACATAACTCTAGGTAACCCCAACATTGCTTTAAACAGATTATTATAGAGGACTCGTAGGGCACTGATTGACTTTTTGGTGTACGTAACCCACAGGCCGCTGGTATAGAATGATTGACAGAAGAATTTTATAAGTGTTACCTTGACTTCCACTGAACAATGGGCGAAACTGCGAATCAGCATATTTCCCCGTATCGCCAGTCGGATTATTCATTGGGCACTTAGCCATAAATACAAAAATTTTTGGATTCAAAAATCTCAGTTGTTCGAGTATATTTTTTTTTGTTTTATGTTTTCATTATTTTAGGTACCTACTTAGGTATATCATATAATTTTTATTATATGTTTGCGTACGCGTCGGTCTCCGGCGGGCGCGAAAAAGTGGCACAAGTCTGCTCTCGACGAGGCCCTGAGGCCGACTGATGGGAGCGGAACGGTGAAATCACAGGCGCATCCTTTGATTAAACTTAAAAAGTTTCTTCGCATTTTTTAAGAAAATTCAAAACATTTTTTAATATCGTTTATTTACATTTAACTAAAGTATGTAGGTACGATTTTGTTCGATAACTTTTTGCCATCTTGTAGGTAGGGACATGATCCCATTCCTATAGAAATTTTGGGGCTTCTGATCAAAATACCGCGACAAGTGGTTTTGGCAGTCCTCTCGTGATGTTAACCTGACACTGCCTAAAGAATTCTGAAGAGACCGAAAAAGGTGGAAATCTGAAGGTGTAAGGTCAGGACTATACGGCGGATGCATTAACACCTCCCAGCCAAACTCTCTTAATTTTTGCTGAGTGGCTAAAGATGTGTGAGATCTAGCGTTGTCATGATGAAAAACCACACCCTTCTGTTGATTAATTCCGGCCGCTTTCTCTCAACTTTTTGCTTTAATCTCATCAGTTGTTCGCAGTAGAGTTCAGAATCGATAGTCCTGCCTGGTGGTAAAAGCTTATAATGAATAAAATGCCCTTCCAATCCCACCACCCACACACAGCATCACCTTGCTGCGAGTTAACCCGGGTTTCTCCACAGTCTGTGAAGCCTGACCGGCCTTTGACCACGACCTTTTTCGCACGTTCTTGTCGTACATGATCCACTTTTCATCACCAGTTATCAGCTTCTTCAAAACTGGTTCGGTTTCATTACGTCGTAATAAAGAATCACAAATGAGTACACGGTTCATTAAGATTCTTTCAGTGAGCTCGTGGGGTACCCAAATATCGAGCTTTTTTGTATACCCAGTTTTTTTCAAATGCGCCAAAACTGTTTTGTGGTCAATTCCCAGTTCTTCAGCTACGTCGTAACTACTGCTATGCTGATCTTGCTCCACTTTTTCAAAAATGGCATCAATTTTATCCGTAATAGGGCGACCAGAGCGACGTGCATCTTTGACATCAAATTTTCCGGATTGAAAACGCTTAAACCAAATTTGTGCTACTCTCACAGACACTGCACTAGGTCCATAAACATCGCAAATTTTTTTCGCGGCTTGCGTTGCATTTTTACCTTTTTTCTAGTAAAATTTTAAAATGTATCGAATTTCTTCATTAGATTCACTCATCTTTACAGTACGAAAAACAAATAAAAATCACACATTTTCCTAATTTGAATTTGGAATTATCTTCTTTAAAATTTAAACTTTGAATGATACCAAAACCAGCCAGATACAAATAGTATAGCCAAAGATATTTTATTACAAGTTCATACATACTATAATGCGAAAAGACATTTTCCCCAACCTATTAATTCATTTAAAAATAACAGGCATTTTGTTTGAATCCGCCGTTTACATAGGGCGTCATCAGTTTAGAAACGCTCGCTATTATATGTATATAATATGCCGTGTCATTACCTCCGTGGCGCAGTGGGCGAATAGCCGGCTGAGTCGCAGGAGGTAGCGGGTTCGATTCCCGCCGCGGAACAAATGTTTGCATGATCTACACATATTTGTTCCGGGTCTGGATGTTTTTCTATATATGATAAGTATGTATTTACAAAAAAAGGTATATTATAAGTATTCTATCAGTTATCTGGTTCCCATAGTATAAGCTCTGCTTAGTTTGGGGCTAGATAGTGCTGTGTGACATGTCCAGCAATATTTATTTATTTATTATACATTATGCCATAACATTTGATTGACTATTTGAACACCATCTACATAATGCCGCGGCAAATTGAATTGAGTAGATTTTTGAGGTTATCCGGCACCTAAAAAATACTAAGGTGTCCATAGAATCTGGTTCTCGGAGGAGTACAGTATTATTGGTCAATAATACATTTTTTTTATTTATTAAAAAATAGCCTAACGACCTACTGCCATCCGATGTGTCTGCTGCCGCTACGTTATTATTGGTCAATAATAGCTAATTCTTTATTATTTATTTTTAAAAAACCTAACGACCTACTGCTATACGGTGTGTCTGCTGCCGCACCTATAACTAACGTTCAAATTATAACAACTGAACGAGTTGTCATTTTGCCTTTGGCATATTACATAACAGCGAGCGTTTTTTAACTGACGACGCCGGCGCCGTATGTAAACGGCGGATTCACACAAAATGCCTGCGATATATCTACGACGTACGACGATCATGGGAAAGAAAACTTTATTGAAATATTTCTCATAACAAACGAATTAAGAGGATGTTTTCCAGACAGACATACTAAAATATGATGATTTTGAGCAAACTTTGCGACGTCTTTTCGAGCCAAGTTTAGTCAATCGTGTTTCGGTCTAGACATCTCTATTATTGGTACATTCAATAATCATTATCAATTTAAAAAATATATGTTTTCTTAGTTTAAAACGTTGTAAAAGCGGGTTTCCGTCAGGTTGAATTGCCTATTTTGTCTACCATAGGGCTATAACAGGTAGGACGATGGTATTTCGAATACTGCGCGCCCTTAGCGGGTGGTTCGCCCCGAACTAAGATCTCACAAGTCTCACATATAAATAAATATATTTATAATCTTTGACTACTATTCAAATAGTGTGTAAAGTAAAAACAAATAACTTGACAGTTTAACAAATAACCTACCGTTTGATTCAATTAACAATTAATTACAAGTAACGGGAGTTAAACTTTTTTGTGGTAAAAATTACAGTTATTCTGGATTTCAGACTCTTCCCTTAATTTGTGTCACTAAAGCTATACGCATACCAAATTTCAGCACCGTGGGGTCACTGGTGTACCCTCTGAATTTCATCAAATTTCAGTTTCTATTGTGGCTCTTATCTCAAAAACTACAAGGCTGAAACTAAAATAAAAACGGGGTTCAAATGTACAGAAGAAGACCTTTCATTAGACGTCTCACTGGACCTCATTATCTCTTTTTGGTTTTTTTACCCCATTTGAACCCGGATATCTCAACCCCACATTTTTAGCTCATTTAGTCACACCAGAATTGTGCCATCACTAGCTACATAACAAATTTCACAATGATCGGATCAACACTTCCAAAGTTATCCTCGGACAAACAAACAA
Organism: Philereme transversata; assembly: GCA_963924445.1. Lineage (NCBI taxonomy): Eukaryota > Metazoa > Arthropoda > Insecta > Lepidoptera > Geometridae > Philereme > Philereme transversata. The sequence goes on along the minus strand of OZ004341.1, from coordinate 799,979 downwards.
ACATACAATGCTGATTCATCCAAGTGGATTTGGAGATCTCGCATCGCCGATTACCTAATTAAAATTGAAGAAACGGTTCAAACACGCACGATGCGGTCACGTCGCGTCCGACTGCACCTCGACATGCAATCTGAGACGGTCGATAACAACAAACAAGTACAACACGTACCCGGCCTCCGCGAGCGCGTCCGTGAGCCGATCCCGCACCGCACCCGCCGCCGCCGCGCACCACGCCTCGGGCGCCGCCGCCGGCCCCGTGCTGGGACCTGGCGCGCGAAGCACGCGCGTGTGCACCAGCGTCGACAGGCGCCGCTCCCAGCGCGCATCTAGCGCCGCGCAGCCGGAGCTCACCCACACCAGCCACGGGTCGCGAGCGGGGCCCGCAGCCGCGCCCAGGGCGAGCGGAACGCGCAGCTGCGGCACCGGCCCCGGGCCCGCCAGCCGCGCGGCCAGACGCGGCACTACGCGCCGCAGCTCCGCCAGCGCCTCGTCGTAGAGGCGCCGGTGCGCACGCGGCAGGTGGGCTGTCAGCGCGCCGTGCAGCCAACCCGGCGCACCGCGCGCCGCGCCGCGACCCAGCCAGAGCGGCGCGAGCGCGCGACGCAGGCGCAGCGCGGCGTCACGCGCCTCGTCCCGCGCGTGCCGTGGCCCAGAGGCGAGGCGCGCGAGGCGCATGCGGCGCAGCGCGTCGAGAGCGGCGCGGGCAAGGCGTGCGTGCGCGGGGCTCGGCGCGAGCGCGGCGAGGCGAGCCTCCCAGTCCTCCACGTCGGCGCCGGCGGGGTCGTCCTCGTCCAGTGAGTCGGGCTCGGCGCACTCCCCAGGCGGGCTTGGCGGCGGGCTGGGCGGAGTGTCGACGTCAACGAGCGCTGGCGCGGGCGCGGACTCGAGGCGGCGCGGCGCGAGCAGCAGGCGCGTACGGCGCGCGGCAGATGCGGAGGCGGCGCGCTCGTCCGCGAGTCGCGCGCGTGCATACGAATGCTCGCCCCACACTCCGCGCCGCGCTCCCTGCCGGTCATAAATTAATTTTTTCTATGTGATTATTTAAATGGTCAATGATTTGCAATAGATTTTAGGGTTCGTCCGTAGAGTTCCTTGTGAAAGGGCTCGCCCAGGGAAGTACTACCACCGTACCTATTTCTGCCGCCAAGCAGCATTGTTGTGTAAAAAAAGCTCAGTCTGCAAAATCTGTTAACAAAATATGATGATACAGCGATTTTAAATACCTACTTCACAATTTATTTACAATACCGATTTTGCTTAGCAACTCAGGACAGTCGATGTTATTGGAGGTTATTTTGAGTAAAAAGGATTGGTCAGCTATTTTGCGTCGTTAGGAGCGAGAAATAAAATGAAATTTGGTACAAAGATTAAGAGAATCAAAAGACCTATAAGAAATCTTTAAGCGGAAGCAGAGGTACTTCATAAATTTAATTTGGATTCACTCGAGTCTATCAATATAAATATCATAGCGAGGGTTCCAGATTTGAGATGCGTATTCAAGGGTGTTTCGGGCAAAGGTACAGTAAAGAATTTTAAATCTTTTTGTTCTCTCAAAACTGGCTGAGCTCCGCATGACAAACCCTAATGCTCGAGAAGCTTTAGAAACGATAGAATCAATATGCTTATCAAATAGCAGCTTCGAGTCATGAAGTACCTCAATGTCTCTAACGACACCGCGTTTTTGTAAAACATGCAGTTTGAACAAGTAGGATGATGGTATAACAATGGTTTTGCGGGTAAAGGTGACGACAGAACACTTACACGGATTTAAATCTAATTTGTAAGTGTCACAACAAACATTAAGTCTAGAGAGATCTACTTGAAGATAACGAACGCCATTGGATGATCTAATCTAATAGATCTAAAAATTTTCATGTCGTCCGCAAAACACAGCAGAGGACTGTTATGAAAACAGTTAGAGATGTCATTTACAAAAATCAGAAAAAGGAGGGGACCGAGCAGAGAACCTTGGGGAACACCGCTAGGAACAGATACCCAGCTAGAGATGTAGTTATTGATAACAACTGCTTGGGATCGATTTTTGATGTAGGAGGAGAACCATCTCAGCAGGTCGCCACTTATACCGAATTGGTGAAGCTCTGATGTGAATATACTGAATATGGAAAGCAATAATGTGACTTTTATTATTTCATTTCATTGATTGATTGCGAACATGCTTGGGTACAACTACACTGCAGCAGATGATCAAATAAAGGGATTGCTTTAGAAAGCGTCTGCACGCATAGGGGGTTGGGGGGGGGAGAGAGAGAGAGGAGAGGGGAGGAGGGGGAGAGGGGGGAGAGGGCTACCCCCAGTACCACTACATTCGCCAGCAAATGTATAATTTTCAAGAAAATCAACTATAAAGTTTCGATTCGAACCTCAAAATGTTGTCATTCAGGCTGCTCTTCCTCTGCGCCTCCGAATTTATAAAAACACTCTAGTATGCGTTAGACAAGACTACATGGAGTCGGGGTTGACTGATTAGGTTCTGTGACTGTTATTGAACATAACCTATCCTACTTGGGTTCTTAAGCTAATTTGAGAATTTAATAAAAAAAATTTTTGTTTGCAGAAAAAATGGTACCAAGGGGTAGGGAAAAGCAACCACTACATAATCTAACCCTCACTAACCACAAATTCGTGCAGACGCTTTCTAAAGCCCATCCCTTTTCTTTTTTAGTTATAAAGCTTTGCTCTTAAAAAGTTATCTAGGTTGATTTTGCAGAAAAACCAACTCAAATATGTCCATGAAAACCCCTGATTCCTTTAAAAGTAGTTTGACAGTGACTCACATGTTCCAGTGTGTAGACGTAGGCCACGAGGCGCTCGTGCAGCGAGCTTGCCTCTCCGTGTTCAGTTTCCCCATTCTAAAAATCACACCAACATTACAAACTCAAATCAAATCAAATGTATTTATTGCTTGAAATATATGTCATTTTACAAAGATGTCAGTAGTAGATACAGAATCAATAGATTTCTGCCTTTCAAGGCATGCAATATTATATTCTACAAAGTCATATTAATAATAACACCTAAATAAAAATTCATTGTCATAATTATATAAAATAAAATAGAATTAAAAAAATATAAAATTAAATTTGGCATTATTTTAGCAATTATTTTTCATTTATATATTCATTTATAGTATAATAAGATTTATTTAACAGTACAGTTTTTAACTTTTTCCGAAACATTGAACATGGTAGCTCTCTCAGATTCATTTATATGTTTTATTACCTCTACAAGGCACACCAATTTAACATTTAAAAGTAATGACTGACTACATATCAATATATTACAGAGTTCATCCTAATATAATTTAATACTACACAAAAATCATGCAATATCTTTAAATTTGCATTCTAACCTGCCAAATCATTGATTTTCATGCTACCTCTGAGTTTTTGATGATTGATGTAAGTACCTATTTCTCTAGAAGTGTACCTTTTTGAGAGGCTTACTAAACTGAACAATATATTGTATGTACATTACTTAGTACTTGAAATGGACCAGTACGCACCGGAACACCATACCTACCAGTTTGTGAAATCACCGTTCATTCATTTTAGTTAACATAAATATCAATATCTGACTGTTTGAAGGGAAATGCGTTCCAGTTCGTGAGTAAGTCCAATTCGACTGCTGTTATTACCAAAATAATAATGTGAGGGCCTGTCTGTATTGTTCACTTATTGCAAGTTTTTTACCTGTTGGGAGGTGTCAGCAGCGGGATTATACCGGCACACCGTTCCTCCTGCAACCATCGCCTAATCGTCACTCACTTTAGTGTATCACTTTAAGATTAATCCATAGATCCAAATCCAAGATAGTATCAGGGGCAGGCGTTCTACACGGATATATCGAGTTCACGGTGCTGAACAGCACATAGCTGTCCCTCGGGCTAGTAAATTAAATTACAAAGAAAGTTAACTGTATTGAAATTAAAGCAACTATTACTATGTATTGATAAATTTATGTAGGCTAAGGCTTCCTTCAATACTTCACCCATAAGGCCTTTACTTTACTATCACTCAGTGTTGCCAGCTCGGGCAGTAACTATCGGACCGTTTAGGTTGTCTGAAAACGGACGGTTTTCAAGCTTTTGCGGATGGTTTAACAATAATAGGCGCAGGCTAAAAAAAACCTTCATTAAAACTGAAAAGTTAGAAAAGTTTAATTATTGAGCCTCTCCTGCCTTTACGTTGGCAGCTTTTTAATTTTACCGCGCTTAAAATCATGCACAACTTATTTTTTTTTTTCAGAATCCGAAAAATAAGATAACAGAATGCATACCTATAAACCATGTAATGGTTAATGTAAATAATTAAAATAGCTTGCAATCAAAATAATGTCAAAAGCGAAATCAGCGCTGAGGTTAGTAGGTGTTGATCATAAATCATACATAATCACACAGAAGTAAAACAAACCCCCTGACATTTAAACCAGAACAAGGTACAAAAAATGTCTCTATTGTTTTATTCATATCTTACTACATATCTTCATCATATCTTACTATTATAAAAACCGCGTCCAAATGGGTCCATCCGTTTATGAACTACGATGCCACATATACAGATACACATGTGGCGAATGCTAACACACTCCCATGACAGCGACATATGAAATGTCACTGTCGGTGGAGGAGAATGACATTACGCCGCGCCGGGCGGCATTATAGAGTGATTCGAGAGACGGAAAATGGTCCAGTAGAATTTTAATTGGTCTCAATCCTTTGGTATATTGTACCATTTTTGGCTCCAATATAAGCGTAGCGAGCAAATAACCGGAGTTTTATGTAGGAGGACTCAGATCGAGTACACTTCCAAACACAGATATAGGCGTCAAACTTATAACAACCATCTTTTTAGGTCGGGGGTTACAAATAAAAAAGGAAAGACTGGCGGTGGTGGCAGGTAAGTAGCCGATTGGCAAAGCGACATAAATAACCATCATGTGTATCTGTAAGTTCTGATTTTGTTACTCATAACAGATCAGAAACAGAAATCAGAAACCAGATTTTTGATGGTGATGGCCTAAAAAGGACGGGTTGGTAAAAAGAGGCGGTGAGAGGAACGTTCAACATTGAATAGGACGGAAAACCGTCCCTAAAATGACGGTCTGACATCACTGTTATCACTATCACTATTGTTTAGGGATGGCTTCTGTAGCTATATAGTAGTTGCCAAAGAGAATATAAATACTAGAGTCCGCGCCACGGGTAAAGTCTCGGAAAATCCTCCGTCGTCCAAGACACGTTCTCGGAGACCCGGATGACGAAATCAGTGGTGGATTTACCAGCAGGCTGAGTAGGCTGGAGCCTAGGGCGGCAGATTTTAGGGGCGGTAAATTTGGGGCAAAAGTCAAAGTCACCCACTGTTTTACCCACATTTGACCGGTTTTGTTGAATCACTCAAATTTATTAAAGACCAGGGTTGCCAAATTTTTTTTACGTGTAAAGAGCTCGCGAATTAAAAAGGTTGAAAAACACTGAACTAGGGTATCAAATTGTAGAGGTCGGCAGAGGCGGCAAAATTCGAATAGCCTACTGGAGGTAAATGTTTTAATCCGCCACTGGACGAAATCACCTCCGCTAATGCGGAAGGTGAGTCATCTACATCAGACAGAGCAAACACTTCACAGAAACACCGATCTCGCCGGCGAGGTCGACGAATCCCTTCAGTCGCCGCCTATACGAGGTACAAACATGTACCCGGGCATTTCTCTCCTATCCCCATCCCGGCAACAGCCCCAGCCGAGGTTCGTACCTAAGTGGTGCCCTTGCGCTAGTTGCCTAAAAAAACTTACTGGGCTGAGCGCCATCTGCGCTCGCCAAAAGTTCGGTTAAGCTGTCACGGCCTCAGAGGCCAACAGCGAGTTTAGTCCATTCGAAAAAAAAAAATGAGTAAAGTCTTACGGCAAAAGCGGGAACTACGACAAAAGCGGGAACTAAATCTCGAATAACTTCTCGATTTCTGCGACAGCAGCGCCGCGTCTATCGGACTTCATTGGTGGCTCGGACTCTACCTACGGTAGTTGCCACAATTATGTTAATGTCAAGTCGACATTTAAAACATTATAGCCCAGCCACATACTCGCCGAGGCGCGAGGAAAGTGGGCAGGGACGTAATGTGGCCGCGTTACTTATCATGATCCTCGTCATGCCTTACCGCTCCACATTTTGTCAATTTTTTGTACACGACCAGCAGCCCTATCGGCTAATTCTGAAACAAAGACGCAGGGCTATTTTCTAAAAAACCCAAGTTGGATTTATCTGACAGATTTTGACTTTGATATTATGTCATACGGTATAGGTACTGCTGTGGGGGAGTGCTGCAGATATAAACACCGTTTTGTGCTGCAGAAGAGGGCTGTTTGTTCAATTTATAATATGGCCCCCAGAGAATCATTACGCAATAAGTTTAAAGAAATAAATGTTATGACATTCTCTTGTCAATACATCTATGAAAATCTGATGTATCACAAGAATATTAATTTGTTTAAGAAAAATAGCGATAATCATAATTTTAATACTAGAAATAAGGATAAACTCGCTGTTAGTACTTGTAGACTCCATAAAGTTAGTAAATCGTATAAAGGGCAAGGTGTACGCTTTTATAACAAACTACCAAAGGATGTACAAAAATTGACAATTAATAAATTTAAAAACGTAATTTAACTAAATCTTTATAAAAAAGCCTACTATAAAATATCGGATTATTTAGATGATAGAGAAGCTAGGGATTGAAATTGCTCCAACTCGTTCAAAATGCTACAATTTAGACGTAGGTAATTTATTTTCTGTATTATGTACCTACCTACTGTAAAAGGATCATTAGTTATGTTATGTTTTATATTAAAATCCAGTTTCTGTCCGCCACCTTTCTTATGTCATCGCTCCACCTAGCCGGGGGGCGCCCCACACTACGTTTTAGAGCCGAAGGCCGGCCTCAGTGTCGCGTATAGGGAGAGGCCTATGTCCAGCAGTGGACTAATGTGGGCTGATGATGATGATGATGATATTACATTGCAACAAACTATTAGCAACTATGTAAATTGATCGATTGGAATGCACCATATTCTCATGAAATGAGAAGCATAAAATCACATACCTACAGAGTTCATACGCGATATAACTAAAGATAAATACCGATAACTTGTTCCACAGCAGCGTTATAAAAGAGGTCTCATAAATCCATTGGGTTCTATTACCCGGATGACGAAATCACCTCCGCTAATGCGGAAGGAGAGTCATCTATTTCAGACAGAGCAAACACTTCACAGACACACCGACCTCGCCGGCGAGGTCGACGAATCCCTTCAGTCGCCGCCTATACGAGGTACAGACATGTACCCGGGCGTTTCTCTCTTATCCCCACCCCGGCAACAGCCCAAGCCGAGGTTCGTACCTAAGTGGTGCCCTTGCGCTAGTTGCCTAAAAAACTTACTGGGCTGAGCGCCATCTGCGCTCGCCAAAAGTTCGGTTAAGCTGTCACGGCCTCAGAGGCCAACAGCGAGATTAGTCCATTCGAATAAAAAAAAAAAAATTGGGTTCTATTATAAAAATTGTTACAGGGAATTTTGATCATGACGATGCAATTAAATTTGATAAACTCACTTCTGATTAAAGTCATGTAAAAATTATCATTTCTAAGAAATTAACTTTGGTTTCAAACATGTTTGACAGCTTCATAAATGTAACTGAAACTATTAATCAGAATACTGTAAATTTAGATAACCGTTTAAAGAAGGCTGAGATACTGTTAAGAGATTTAGCTGCTAAGGAAAATAATTGGATGTTCCACATATACATTCATTATTGTATTATTTAACGTTTTTACAAGCAGTTTTCGTACCATCTTTATAAGACTAAGTGAAATTAAAAATGCTCTAGCATCTCGATATTACATCAATCTATTGCGAACTCTACAGAACTTACTTATGTATCATTTGAAATTAATTGCTAACTCTGAAAGCTTAGTGTATTCGCCTATCGATGAAAACTTGTTAAAATAAGAGGAAAATATTTGTGTAAAATCTTTTATTAAGAAAAACCAGATCACATTCAATATGGAAATTCTAGTTACTGATAATTGTAGGTACCTACTTATAATTTTTTAAATTTTACTCCTTACCAATTTTCAATTCAATTCATTTATCAATTTTCTGATGTCAAAGATCCATTATTGTTAGTAAAAAACTTAAATCAAACACGTCACATGGGTTAGTACAAAATATAGTCACAATAAAACAAAAATAAAAGTTTAAGTTTAAGTCCCTCATTCAAGTCCTGAGCCAATAGTCTCTCACAAAGAATATTCGATCAGCACCCGATTGAAGGACTTCATAATCGGTGAGTCGTACTTGTCTGCTATGACCTGCAGGATGGTGTTGGTTCTGCCTCGCACTCTACTGAGTAGTGAGGCAGTCTTTTTGCGGATGATGGCGTGGAACCCATCGACCCGCGCCTCTGCAAACATGTTCGAAGCCCTGCAGAAGCGAGGCAGCCCCCCACCAACATCCTGAATCCATTATTATATTATACACGCAGTGCACTGAGTGACTTTTTGGAACAGCTGACCCACAGGCTGCTCGTGTAGAATGATTGGCAGTAGGCTTTGAAGAGTGTGGTTTTTACCTGCCTACTGCGACGGGCAAACCTGCGCGCCAGCATATTACTTCTAGCCGCCAGTTCTCTGCGTTCCCTTTCTATGTCATCATGGTCGTCAAGGTCATCAGTAATGTAGTGTCCGAGATATTTAAACTTATGTACGCGTTTTAATACGGTTCCATTTAGTTTAATTGCTGGTATTGATGCTGGAACTTTACCAGTGGCCCTGAAAACCATGATCTCACTCTTTTTACTATTATATACCAGGCCATGTTTGGCAGCGTACTCCTCACAGATGCCTAGCAGCCTCCTAAGAGCCCCGACCGTTGGACACAGCAGCGCCATATCGTCCGCGTAGCTGATATTGTTCATACAAACATTATCAACCGAGCAGCCAACACGCTCACTGGTGAGTCCAACGATCAGCTCATTCACGTACAGGTTGAAGAGCTTCGGAGAACTTAGTCGTTGACGGCGTCTGATTGGCTGCTGGCCCACCTAACATTGTTGGTCTGATTAGCGTACCAATACTGGAAGAGACGTTGTACCTGTGCATGCACACCTGTGCTCGCCAGCTTCTTCCATAGCACGTCATACGACACGAGGTCAAATGCCTTCGACAGATCAAGAAAGCATGCGTACACAGGCGTACGTCTCTGCGTATAGTACTGAGCAGTGTGCTTGAGACTCAGAATAGCAGTTTCAGTTGAGAGTTGCTTCCTGAAGCCAAATTGGGCATCATGTATATTTAGGTGTTTCTCTAATTCTGAGTCAAGAACACTGGCCAGCACCTTTGCCACCACAGTAGCTAACGAAATTGGCCGATAGTTACATTTATCGGACAAGTCGCCAGTTTTATTTTTAACAATAGGCACAACAACGGTCTTCATGAGGTCATGAGGCAAATGAGAGTGACTAAAACACATAGTAAAAAACATTGACAGCAGACTTAGTAGGTGGGCCCCTGCATATCTCAAATGCTCGATGCTGAGGCCGTCATGACCTGGTGATTTACCTCTAGACATTCCATTGATTATTGCAACTACTTGTTTAGTAGTAACACGATACGGTTCCTCGGTCATAACGGTCCCACCATCCATCATCTGAGCCGATAAACCCAATGTCGAAGTCACTTTAAAGTGCTCCATAAATAAATCAGCAATTTGCCTACTGTTACTGACGCCCTCAACGCTCACAGGAAGGCCGGGCTTGACATTTAGCTTATTTATCGATTTCCAAAACTCACTAAAGTTATTAGATGAGCATTGCTCTGCAATTATATCCATTTTAATTTTTCCTTCATTATTTTGACACCACTTCAATTTACTTTTAAATATTTTTCTACTCTCACACATATTACTATTTAAATGACCAAAAGGCTTATTGTGCCATTGCCAAGCCAGAAAATCTTGGCTTGCCACCCTGTGCGCATCATGGAACGGACATGTTTATTCCATCCAATTACGCGACCATTGAAACCATTGAAACCATTGAAACCATTTTATTCATTGTAAATGTGGTATGATACAGATCTTATTTCTATAGAAAAAAAAAATACCAAAGTGTCCAGTCACAAATTACTCTTCCGAGTGTACAATGTTACTATACTACCTATCCCGTTTTAATAAATAAAGTAACAATAACAATAATTTAATTACAGGTGCATAACCACAATAGTATAAAATTGCAATAAAATTAATAATACCAGTTATGGCATAAATCATTAATTTTAATAAAATAATAAATTCATTTATCAATAAAAGTTTCTAATTAAATTCGGATAAAATAAAATGTCAAGTCAATATTACAGTAAAATTGATAATAAACTCTAAAAAAGAGAAAATAATAATAATAATTGAAACTTAAGATGTTCATGAATAGAAAATAAAAATAAATTAATTGAATCGTAAAAAAAATAATAATATGACAAAATAATAAATGTAAAAGTGATTCATTCTAATAGTTCTTTAACGTCATAAAAGCACTTGTCCAAAAGCCACGAAAAGAGCCTTCTTTTCAGTTTTTGAAAAGGTAGAGAGGTAATATCGCTAGGAATCTTATTATAGATCTTAACTGACATGGCAAATATACTTTTCATGCTTGTTGTTAATCTAAACTTTGGGAGGGCTAGTTTATTCTTAAATCGTTCCCTGGTCCTCTCACTATAAGGAGTAGGCTTTTTACAAAAATAGGACTGGTGCTTTTTTATGAACAGGCATACCTCATAAATGTACAGACAACTTAGTGGCAGAATATTTAGGGCCTTAAACAATGGCTTACATGATATGGTATGATCTCCAATATTACAAAGGGCTCTAATACATTTCTTTTGAGTCAAGAAAACAGATTTTACTTCACTAGAGTTACCCCAAAGAATAAGTCCATAGCGGAGATTGGAACTTACGTATCCGTGATAGGCCATTTTTCCTGCTTCAAGTGAAGACATGTGAACTATTCTCCTGAGCGCATACACATATTTATTTAATTTCATACATAAGTTTTCACAGTGTTTATGCCAATTCACATGTAGGTCGACCATAATGCCCAGGAAAGGAAACATAGGTACTTGTTGGACATTTTCATTTTTGTATAATACCTCTAAAGGCTTGGCTGAACCTTTTGGACAGTAAAATTGCATGATTTTAGTTTTCCCTACATTAAGTACTAAATTATTATTTTCCATCCATGTGCCAAGTTTGCCTAAACATAAATTAACATTATCCTGATATGTGGCCAGGTTTTTACCCTTTATTACCGCCACACTGTCATCGGCAAATAAGATCATCGGATCCTTAATAGCATCACTAAGATCATTTATATACAAAATAAACAATAATGGACCCAAAATACTTCCCTGTGGGACTCCATACAAATTATTTCTAAAGCCTGATCTATGTTCAATAAGTGTTTTATTTTTTAAGTCTAAAGTGGAGATAGAGGTGTACTGATCACGAATTTCCAAGTATGATTGAAGCCATTTATGGCAATTTCCTCGAATGCCGTACAACTGTAGCTTATTTAGTAGAAGACTATGAGACACAAAATCAAAAGCCCTAGACATATCCATGAACAATGCACAAATAGGTACTTTTTCATCGATGGATTCAGTCACCATTTTCATTAGATGATAGGCAGCCAGTGTCGTAGATCTATTTTGTCGAAATCCATTCTGTTCTTCTTTTAAGATCTTATGTTTCTCCACAAAATTTATAAGGCGGGCAAACATTAACTTTTCAAAAACCTTGGACAATATTGATATTAACGTAATGGGGCGATAATTACTAATCTTTGACTTATCCCCTTTTTTATATAGAGGTTTTATAATTGAGGATTTCAGTTGCTTTGGAAAAATCCCTTGCTCAAAAGACAGATTAACAATGTGAGCTAATGGTTCAGCTATGTATTTGGCATTGCGTTTTAAGACTGCAGTTGAAATGTGATCGATTCCTACCGCAGCTGTATTATTAAGAGCTTTAATAACTTTAATTACTTCACCAGCATTTACTGGTTTTAGGAAAATTGAGCTATCAATAGATCTATCTTGTAATGTAGACAAGATGTTAATCTTATGACTACATTCTTTTTCGACAATATCTATAAAATAATCATTAAACAAATTGCATATCTTCTCTGGGTTTTTTTCTACGTGATTTTCAACGTGAATTTCTTTTATGGTTACTGGTAGTTTAGTATTTCTATTTCCTTTAATGATATTCCATGTCGATCTACAAATATTCTTAGAATTCTCAATATAATGCTGATTAGACTTTTGATTAGATATTTTAATACATTTTTTCAATATTTTTGTGTAATTGCAATATTTACGACCTCTATCCTCTGTACGTTTTACTCTTGATGTGTAGTACATCTTCCTCTTTGTCTTAATAGATATTTTTATACCATTTGTGATCCAATTTTGGCGATAGTTAAGTTTCTTATTAATTTTTACTAGAGGAAAGCATAAGCTAGAAAACAGAATAACAGTTTCATAAAATTTTGCAAATGCACTTGCGGTTTCCGATTCACTATAGACCTCGTTAAATGATAGAGCTGACATAACATTTTCAAATTTTTGCATATTCTCTTCTGTATAACTTCGCTTAAACTCATACCAAGCATATATATATATATTGGTATTTATTTGAAACTTAAAAATTTGTGCTGAATGTCTCGATAATCCCAGTTCATAAACTTTACCTATACCACTTACGTTACTAACTACATTATCTATACAGGTTCTTGATCTAGATGTGACATGAGTAAAAGATTTAATCTGCGGTTTTAGGTCATAGTTCTGCAAAAGATCCAGCAGTATTTTAGTGACAGAGTGTTTTGGTTTTAAAAAATCAATGTTGAAATCACCACTGATAATGATCTTGTTTTCTTTTTTGCAAATAGCAGGCAGTAATGTTTGCAATTTATTCATAAACACATTACAATTACCAGAAGGAATTCTGTATACACATGCTAAAACCAGCTTTAAACTCGGTATTTTAACAGCGCAACATTCGAAATCAAATGGTTTTGATATGTCCAATGGCAGCTGTAGTTCTTTAAACTCCAAACCTTCACGTAGGAGAATGCACGTACCGCCTCTACTTTTATCTGTCCGCTGGAATGCTGTTGCCAAACTATACCCTGGTAACACTAAATTACTCTCATGCCCTTTCTTTAAAAAGTGTTCTGATATGCATATTGCATCAATGAGTGTTCCCTTAGTTCTGAACTCATCTATAGCTATAAGAAGTCTATCTTGCTTACTTAACAGACTTTCAATGTTCTGGTGGAACACGGTGAAAATGCCGGCCTCCAATTCAATTACAGAGGATCTCCTAAAAAAGCCTCTTGAAACGTGTTTCCTTCTTCAGCATGGTGTATATTCTCAGTTTGCGTGGATTGATTCCTGAATCGTTTTTCCTGACGTTGTCTATGATATTCACTAAAATCCGTGTGGTAGCTGATGCGCAGTATCTCCTTTAACAAGTTCTGGGCTAGGTTTTTAGCGAAATTTGTATTCGATGGCTTAAATCTGTCATAGCCGAGATCCAAGTAAGTAGCGTTTTTAAAATTTTGTAATAAATGTCTTATTTCATAGTTAAGTTTAGTTTCGCTGATGTATCTATTCCTGATAGTTTGACATACTATAACATTTGTATTTATTGATTGATGTAGTTGATGGTTAAGATGAGACAAAATAATGTATGGATTTAAGTCATGCATGCCTCCAATGACGATTATGTAATCTCTTTTAGTAAAATCATGTGTGTATCCATTCATGTATTTTACAATCACGGGCATTTGTGCGCCTGGGTTACATACACATTGCACACAATATGATTCGCCTAGTAAGAATGCTAATTTTTTTGATAAACCGCGGCCCTGTTCGTCCGCCAGTATAAGAACCTTCCTGGGGGTTTCACTTATCATCTCATTTTGTGGATTATTTGATTTACGTTCAATATTTTCACTAATGGTTGATGTTTGACAATTCTCTGAGTTTGTGACATTATCAACTTTATTGCCTATATTTTCTGCAGTATTGTCTCTTATTTTACTAATGTCATCTATGACAGAATTTTCTTGTACATTGACTGATGCTTCATTACTATCGTCCATGACCGATTCTTCTTGAGCGTTGGTTGGTGCTTCATTTACCGTTTGCAACATTACTTAGCATTTTGCAGTTTGTATGTTTTTTTTTCTTTCGTACTTTTTTTAGTCGTACTCTTTTTCGGTGTACCCTTCCAGGGGGTCTTTTCATTGAGAACTTTGTTAAAAAGATTTAGTTTTCTATTCATTTCTTCGATCGATTTTTTCAAGAAGGAATTTTCTACACTGAGTTTGTCTATTTCGTCGTGTGCACTTGCAAGATTTGACGATAGATGGTCAATTTTGGTTTGTAACTCTGATACCTATTTGGGAGTTTTCCATAAGAGACAGATTGGGCAGGCTGCGCCTTAGACTTTCATCTCTCAAAGTCGAGTTAATTATATCCTCCTCCGTATCTGAGGCCTGTAGACTTCCCGATACAAGCGTAAGTGGTAATTTTACAAGTCGTTCAGTTGCCTTATTTAACTCTACTGGGCTCTCCGTAGGCTCCAGGCATGCTCTACATTCCCATGATTCTTTGTGTTCTGGAGACATGGCGTAAAAGCTTCTTTCAGAGACCTTTGAGCATAAAACGTCGTAGAACTTTTTGCATGTTGCGCATTTTAGATAATGCCTGCCAGTGATCATATTTTTGCATTTTGCACAATGTTTCGTTTTTAATTTATTTCTGGTCAACATTTTGGTACTACTAGTGCCCTCTAGCGAATTACTATGGAAGGTCTTGTGTTCGCTGTTTTTTTTCCGCGATCGATCTCAATAACAAAATTTTGTTCTTTTCGTTAGATGGCGTTCTTTAAAATTTTTTTAGTGCAAAAATTTTCATAAGTTGACAAGGTTCGATCCTGGTACTGCGTAATCGTTAGTCCGTACCTGTCTCGCACACACCATCAAGACACTTAGAAACGTGGTCGAAATTTGTCTACTGGTTTCGCTTGACAGCTGTTCAAGTTCAAAGACGAATACGTATGCAAGCGACAATGCAACGTTTCTAGTGTGGTTATTTTACAATGTTTAACACTATTCGTTATTTAAACACCACTGATTGTCTACAATTTATCACAATTTAATTTGGAGTTGATTTTTTGATGTTTAATCCAGTAAATTTTAATAAATCACTGATTTTGTCCTTTGGTATTTGATTCACATTTACTTGATATTTTGATACTATTTCACCGAGATTACACTGTCACTCTGAGTTTATATGGACGTTAGCACTTTAAAGTAAAAATATTCACTTAATAGCGAAGATAACTATTTTTATTAGTATTTATAAAATTATGTAAACAAAAGCAAACTATCCAAGGCAATGTCAACTACCCTCACTCTCCCAGTTTCCACCAGTTTTGTGCCTCTTGTTTACATTTAATTCACTACTGCTAGAAGCCGCGTCAGTCAAAACTTTAATAATATCCCGATAAAGCACACCTAGCCGTGTTCGATGATTTGTATCGGTACACACACCAAAACCACACTTCTCAAACTCACTAGGAAAATCAATTAATTTAAGATTCTGTATGCAATAATCATTATACCTATCTATTTGTTCATTAGTTCTATTTCCCCATATTACAGGGTTACAATTTATTTTATTCTCATACATGTCAGTTTTACAAATAATTATGTCACGTATATTTTTAATAAATATACGTGTACTATATCGGATTTACGCCGCCGTCTTTATTTTGTTCACATAGATCCTGTCCATCCAAAGGTTGCCTGGAAGAGATCGCTTTTAGCGATAAGGCCGCCCATTGTACCTATTATTTAAGTGTATTTTCTTATAAATGTTTGTATTTAAATGGTGTGAAATAAAGAAATTATCTATCTATCTATCTATGTCAAGGTTACATTCAATAATAAGTGGAAGATGGTCCGACCAATAAGTATCTTATTTTACACAAACATTTTTTATCGTTTGAAAGGCAGAACGACTAACAACACAATGGTTGAGCCATCTTGCACTCCCATTTTTCACCAATCCGAAAATAAAACCTTTGCCATTTTCCCTAAATATCCTTACCTATTGGCAAAAGGGATGAAATACTCGTACTTACCAATTGCGAAACCGTACCGCCCGTTATCTACTGGCGACCATTTTCTATGTCGCCGCATTTTCTGCAGACAACCGAGCTTTGTACCATGAGCTCACTTGTATGGAGCAGCTGATGAAATTTGACGATGACCCCACTCGCTGTACGCGTCGACATTGAGAATCATCGCATCAGGTCCACATTGAGAAGGTCAAGGTCCAGCAAGTCAACGCTGATAATTGGATTTTATATAGTAGACTGAAGACTACTCTAACTAAATACTGTGACAACGAGGTCAGCACCAAGCAACCTGTATTCGGAACTTACCTCGTGACCATTGACGAGCCATGTGATTTGGAAATCAATGGAATTCGTATTGGTCACCGTATCATCATAGAATCAGATGTTGTGGAGCCTTTCCCGATCATCGCCTTACCGCAGCTACCTAAGAACGCGAGTCTATCCAGTGCACGTGCACTCAACATGAAGGGTATCAGCTTAGATGAAGTTAAATTCATGGCGTACTCTTTAAAGCCTAGTGCAGTGATTGAAATTGTTTTAAATGAAAGGAAAGACTCTAGCTTCGGTGAAAATTTAGGATACGCAACTTTAGGCTTAGTTATCTTTAGTTTTCTTATGTTTTTATTGTATGAGTGTCGTTTAAAATTGTTTCAAATCTTATCTTATAAGCAAAATTATCGGAACAAATCTCAAATCGATCAATCCGATAATTTTCCTCTTAGGGATGGAGGAGGCATAGTTCCCCCTAACCCCTCTGCCCTAGATTAATTTAGAAGTATGGTTTTGCTGTATTTGCAAATGCACGTCTTAGAATTTAAGCTTGTTTTTTTAGTCAACACAGCATTCTTTACTTCGACTACCATGTTGGCTCTCTGTACTTTGAATTGCGTCATTATTAAATCCACCTCAAATCGGTGTGAACGTAATCCTAGTATTATTTTAGATTTAATTAAAAATTACATTTTTTTTAACTTAACATCGTGTTCCCGAACTAAGAGTAGGTACCTATAGAGAGTTTTATTTTATTTTTATTTATTTAGTAAACAGGAAAAGAACAAAAGTTACATCTAGGTATGTTAATTCTATTCATGAAAGTGACGAGTAGGTACATAGGTACCCAATACCGTAGTAAGTATATTATTTCTCTGTGCTAGTACCCAAGGGCGGATTTAAGGGGGGCACGGGGGCACGTTAGACGGTATTTTTGTGTACTGTGGAGATTCCATTAAAGTACATACTTAGAAGCAAATCAAATTATCAGAGTTGTATATGAAAAAAATAACAAAAAGAACATGATACTTCAAGTTTATTTCTAACAGTTATTGTTGATTTTTTTGCCATCCGCCCCTTGTGCCCCTCCCAGAAAAAAACCCTGGATCCACCCTTGCTAGTACCTACTTACCTATTGAAACTTATTACCTATACCTACCTATGGAGCGAATCACGTGATTACTCACGCGAGGAGGGCTGTGTATGGATACATACGGCATTAACCATGGCAACATCGCGGCAGCGCGAGTAGCATGACCAGAAGCAACGTGTAGCCGCGGGGTTACTGGAGAACCAGAATTTTGACAAGGTGATTTGTTACATACAAGGAACATGCTTTAGCCCTTGGTCCCAGAATTGATCCCTGTGGTACACCCATTTTAAGCAGAGACCCCGGGGAACGCTTCCTATTCACGTCAACTCTTTGCACTCTGCCACTTAAATAAGAAGTGAGAAAGTCTAGAGCAACGCTCCTAATGCCATAATGCCATATGCACGGAAGACCATATTGTATGTACCTACCTATGTATACCTAGCTAAAAAAATTTTATCATGTGTTTTTTTTTCCTGTGTTTATATATTTTTTTCTTTTCTTTTAACAATGTTTAGTCTTTATGTAAGTAGGTATTTTTGTTATATTCTGAATGGTCTGTCCTATGTGTGTGGCAAATAAATGTATTTTCTTTCTTTCTTTCTTTCTATATGTAAATGCCAAAATCGTAAAAACACAATACCTATCAAAATTTGTCTGCAACAAATTCACTTCGTCAGATATACACAAATATTTTTCTTTCCTTTGATAATCTTATGCCAGAGCAACGCCATCTGTTAGCAGTTAGTTATAAAAACATAGCCGTGAAATCTCTCCTTTTTAGGGTTCCGTACCCAAAGGGTGAAATGGGACCCTATTATAAAACTCCGCTGTCTGTCTGTCCGTCTGTCACCAGGCTATATCTCATGAACCATGACAGTTAGACAGTTGAAATTTTCACAGATGATGTATTTATAAAATAAATAAATATACCTAATGAATAATATAAATATATAAATGGGGTTCCCATACAACAGACATGGTTTTTTTGCCGTTTTTACAGATGGTACGGTTCTATTTGCAATTTTCATAAACTCAATATCCCAACAATTAACTTCATCCTACCACCTCTATGCAGACGATCTTCAAATTTACACACAAGATACAGTAGAGCGGCTGCCTGAAGCTATATATAGAATAAACCTTGACCTAGACCGTATTCTGGACTGGAGCAAGGCACATGGTCTTAGAGTTAACCCACTCAAAACTCAAGTAATCGTCGTTGGGGGTTCTAGGATGATATCGAGGATAGACTGGTCTTGCCTTCCACAAATCATATTTGATGGCACCTACGTTAAGCAGAGTGAGACGGTGAAAAATTTAGGCGTTCTCATAGACAGGCAACTGTCATGGGACCTCAGATATCTGAAGTCAGCCGTAAGATGTTTGCCTCAGCGGGTTCTCTTAGGAGATTGCGTAACTTCCTTCCGACTGCCACTAAAATTTCGCTCGCGCAGTCTCTTCTTCTCCCGATACTAGACTATGCTGATGCTTCTTATCTAGATCTCACTGAACAGCAACTAGATAAACTTGAGCGCTTGCAAAACTTTGGCATCCGGTTCATCTTCGGCTTGCGGAAGTATGACCATGTGTCCGAATTTCGCAGTAAGCTCAAGTGGTTACCCATACGCCTTCGCCGGGATACTCACATCCTTCAGCATTTATATAACATCCTGTTCAACCCTTCCTCACCTTCCTATCTTAAAGAACGCTTCCATTTCCTCTATCAATCCAATCCTCGATCCTTGCGTTCATCTGACACACTCCAACTCAGGACACCTGTACACTCCTCCTCCTACTTTGATAAGTCTTTTACAGTGCAGGCTGTCCGGTTATGGAACGCGCTGCCGGTGGCTATCAGATGTGCCAAGTCACTTGCCATTTTTAAACGTATGCTCAGAGAACACTATCTGAGTATTTGTCGCTAAATATATATGTATTTATTATTAATTATTTGTTTCTTAAATAAGTCTAAGTATGTATCTATGAATTATTATGAGTAGTTATTATTTAGATTCATGCAGTTTTCATTTATGCAAGTTTTATATTTTTTTTATTTTTATATAATTAGTATTAGTATGTATGTACATGTAGTATGTCAGGTACACCCCAGGTAATGTCTACACAGTCCATTCCATCCAAAGGTTGCCTGGTAGAGATCGCTAATTAGCGATAAGACCGCCAATTGTATCCATAGATTTACGTAGTTGTTTTTTTTTATATGTATTTGTTTCGTGGTGTGCAATAAAGTATTATCTAATCTAATCTAATCTAATCTACGGTACCCTTCGTGCACGAATCGGACTCGCACTTGGCCGGTTTTTTATATATAACCTTTTTAACAATATAAAATTAATGTGGTCACCGTCACCTTTCCGTTAACACATAATTAAATGGAAAACTTTGAGATAAATAAAAACTGAGATTGGTTCTTTGGTGAGTTTTGTGAGTAGAATTCAAATTTTATGATAAAAACCTGGAAAAAGGGGGGCAAAGTGGGGTTTTACGGTGGGAAATAATTTCCCTTTATTCATAACAGCATTGCAAAATATCATCAAGTGGGAAATTATTTCTCATTATTCTGTTTAGGCACAGAATAGATAAAACCCAAGAAAAAGTGAACGCACCTAATACTGAAACGTCAACATCTACTACAAGTAGAGTACTCCGCCATCACGCATGACGTGTTTTACAGTGTTCAATTTAATTGGATTATGCCTTCTTGTGTCGTCATAACGTGTAAAAATTCAGCTGGGCTCAAAAAAAAGATAAGATGGGATCACATTTCATACGTAAGTAGCGCATTTAGATGTTGTTTGTTTGTTTATTGAATAAATTGTCCGGTTTGTAATTTTCGTAAATAATCCTCCATTTTGCTGGTGTGTAACGTATATTGTTAGATACGTACCTACTCGCCTACCTAATTTATAAATGTACAGTTAAATTCAGTTTTGAACCCGATATACGGGTTGTAAAACTGAATTTAACTTTACATCTTGCTAGCAATGAGCAAGTAAGTTATAATAAAATATTTATAAAATTTGCCCGGGTCGTTTAAAGACACGCCAGTAATGTGGCGTGTGCGAGCTCGGGCGGTGACGGTCACCGCTAGGTGTAAGGCCGTTCGGAAACGTTGACTCAACGCTATGTTCAAAAGAACGAAAAATGATCCACTGGTATAGTCTACCTACGTAATAAATATCCGACCATAGACTACAAGTGACGAATAAACATTCAGGTTATCATTGCTTTGACCACCAGGGGCTGATAAAGAAGCTAGAAGAAAGTTTACAGGATTACCTATTGGATAAAAGACACAACTAATGCTGAGTTGGACGCCTTTTTGTGACGTCGGTCGTTTAGTTTAGATAATATGTAAGTAATTGTGAGACACACATTTGTTAGGTATTGTTATTCTTGTGTGCATGAATATTTTATCTTGTGTGTACCTTACTTGTGTGCTGTGTGTGTTGTGTACCGTCACAATTAAATTATTTTTCTTTCTTTCTTTCTTACATAAGGTTTTGAGTTCCTTCAAATTGTTTTTGTGAGATTTTTGATGATTTATTAGGCGAGTAGGTACGTATCTAACAATATACGTTACAGGTGTTGCCAAAATTAAATATCGAGTGTTATTATTTTCCCTAGGTACTCTAGAATTCTAAGATTAAAAACTTTTATTAGTTTTAAACTTAACGACTCCCAAAACACAAAAAAAAAATTTTTAGGCCATTTGCGCAATGATGCCAAAACGTATTTAGTGGCTAAATACGATTTAAGGAGTTGCCTAATCATGCTAAGATGTCAAATTTAAACATGTTTAGTCGCTAAATACTTTTAGGGATCATTTTGCAAACCGGCCTTGATATTTTATTAATAAAATAGTGTCATAGTTACATTAGTTGTATCTTACCAAAAACATTTACCCCAAAATGAGTATATAATGACTAAGCTAGCGCAGGTGTGGGTGAGGTGAGCGCGGGACGCGGGTTTCGTTATAAGGACACAGCGAACGGCTTTCAATCACATTTATGTCCCTTAAAAATAAGGTGATCCTTTACAAAGCGTGCATTCGTCCCATCATGACATACTCCATCATAAAGGTTGCCTGGAAGAGATCGCTTTCAGCGATAAGGCCGCCCATTGTATTGCCTTATTTATTCAAGCCTTATATTTATTTTTGTATTATTTCTGTTTGTGTGGTAATTCAATAAAGAGTTATCTATCTATCTATCTATCTATCTACTCCTCTGTAGTATTTGCCCACTCTCCTAAAGTTGGTGCCATGCAGGTCATCCAAAATAGCTTCTTGCGAAAAGCCTCAGGCTCGCCATGGTATTTTCGCAATAACGATCTACATCGCGATATGAAATTAGAATCAATAGCCAGGTTCATGAAGCTCGCTTCCAAGCGGTTTTATGAACTTGCCTCTAATCATCCGAACCCTTTGGTACACACCATTCCGGTCTACCCTTTGGATCCGCCCGCCAACAAAATCCTCCGTCGTCCGAGACACGTTCTCGGAGACCCGGATGACGAAATCACCTCCGCTAATGCGGAAGATGAGTCATCTATATCAGACAGAGCAAACACTTCACAGAAACACCGATCTCACCGGCGAGGTCGACGAATCCCTTCAGTCGCCGCCTATACGAGGTACAAACATGTACCCGGGCGTTTCTCTCCTATCCCCATCCCGGCAACAGCCCAAGCCGAGGTTCGTACCTAAGTGGTGCCCTTGCGCTAGTTGCCTAAATAACTTACTGGGCTGAGCGCCATCTGCGCTCGCCAAAAGTTCGGTTAAGCTGTCACGGCCTCAGAGGTCAACAGCGAGTTAGTCCTTAAGAAAAAAAAAAAAAATTCAATATTATTTTTCAAACACACAGTATGGTTTTCGTACGCTCTCCCCGAGGAACTTAGCCTTAAGGTGGCAATTCGTGGACTCCCCGCCGACACCCCAACCGAAGAAATAGAGGACGACCTCCGCCGGCTAGGCTTCGAACCGGAGGCCATACGGGCCGTCCACCCTTCCAAAAGTCGCCCAGGGTGTATATTTTTCGGCATCCTGAAGATAACCCCCAACCTCACCCCGGACATTTATAATGTGACGGAGCTGTTGTACATGCCCGGGGTGGTAATCGAAAGCTGGAGGGGTAAAAAGGGCCCCGCCCAGTGTCACCGCTGCCAAGCCTTCCGGCATAGTAGCCACAATTGCCACCGACCACTCGCCTGTGTACGGTGCGGAGGACCGCACTTCGCGGGCGATTGCCCCAGACCGCGTGAAATGCCCCCAACGTGCATAAACTGCGAGGGAGCACACACTGCCAACAACAAATCGTGCCCGGTCTACAAGAAGGAGGCGAGGAACAAGAGAGCGGGCACCACGGCCCATACTGCCGCATCCGCGGCCCCCCGTCGAGGAGGTAGAAGGGAGCGCTCAGCAACAAACAGCGGAGCACAAAACCCCGCACTCCCCCAGACCCAGACTCAGACTCGGCCCCCGGTCCTACACACACCCCTCCACCGTACGGTGAAGGAGACCTCGGGCCAGTCACTAATGGCCCCAGCCAACAACCCGCAGACAGGGAAGGCCACGAAGAAGAGGAGGAGAAAGACCAAGCGGGTGAAAGTGACTGAGGACCCCTCATCCTCAGACTCAGACGCTCCCCCATCGGGCCCCTCGCAGCCCCCTCGGACCACTCAACCAGCGGTGATCGGGAAACGGACTCCCAGGCCAGGAGCCCCCCGACCCCCACCACCCAGAAGCAGGAACAAAACCCACTGAGCCAGCACTCCAACTCGCAACCACCACCACAACAACCCAAGCGCCGGGGGGGGGGGGGGGGGGGGGAAACCGCACAGACCTGCACCCCTACCGCCCAAGACCACCCACCGCTACGACAGCGACCGGTTGGAGCTGCTGGACACGGCCCTACAAATATTACAGGAGGTTCTCCAAACCCTACGTACGGGGGGAGACCCGATCCCAATAGTACTCAGCGGGATCGGGAAACTCTTCAAGGTAGGGAGTTGAGAATCCTGTTCTGGAACGCTCGGGGCCTCATAAGTAAGAACAAAGGGAACAAAACCTTGCTCCTGAGGCCCCTACTGAAAGAGCAGAACATCGATCTGGTCCTCATCAGCGAGACCCTCCTCAAGCCATCAGACAAGCCTACGTTCCCAGGCTACCACATCTACCGAAGGGACGACCAGAACGCGGAAGGAAGATGCATCAGGGGCCTGCTCGTCCTGGTGAGAAGACGCCTGATACACCAGCCGCTCTCAGAGCTGGAATTGAAGTCCATGAAGGCACTGGGGGTTGAGATCTGCATAGACGGAACACCCATTCAAATCCACTCCATCTACCACCCCCCAGGAACGTCCCTAGCACATACGGACCTCCAAAAGCTGCTGCCAACCGCACCGGGATGCCCAATCATAGCGGCCGGGGACTGGAACTGCAAGCACAGGAACTGGAACTCGAGCACTAGAAACAGAGACGGGGGTATTCTCCAGCAATACACGGATACTCACGGCTACGAGGTCGCAGGCACTGATACGCCTACCCACTATCCAGATATAGTAAACCAACTACCAGACATCATCGACCTCGCAGTCCACGCACAGCTGCCTCAACACCCAAAGCTGGAGGTACTCCTGGACGAACTGCAGTCGGACCACCAACCAATCCTGATGGTTGTGGAAACCAGCCCGGCCGCCCTAAAACCCCCACCACCAAGACCTGGAATCGACTGGGCCTTGTTCTCAGAAGCCCTACACACCGCAACCCCCACAAGGCCAGTGAAAAACCCCGCAGACGTGGACCAACTGGCCGGGGAGATCACGAGCGCAATCCAAAGGGCACTTTCCGAAGCCTCACTACCGCCACGTCAAAACAGACTCACCAAAACACGGGCACACCTGACCAGACTCCTCTCAGAAAAACGTAGGCTGAGGAAAGAGTTATGTTGGTGGACTCCCTTTTCCGCATTCAAACTCTGTATGTGGTCCATTATGCGTGAGAGAGTTGACTATATGGATAGCCAGCCTAACTCCGACCAGAAGCGCAGAAGTTTCCTGGGGCCTTCGCAGGCTTCACGGAGTGACCTTGGATTGTCCAGGATTTCTGCACGTTGTGCTGTTACCCCCACGCATTCCAGGACTACGTGGGCAGCTGATTCTTCTTCGGTGAGACATGCCCTGCAGAGTGGGCTGTCTGTTGCTCCGATGGTGTAGAGGTGTTTGTTCAGGGGGCCATGTCCAGGGTCCCCACGATGATTCGAAGGTCCAGTCTTTGAAGGTTGAGCAGTCGACGTGTCAGTTGTGGCGAGACGGCCGGCAGAGCCGTCCTCGACTGTCTGCAGTCCATGGTCTGTGCCCAGCGTTCGTTGTGTAAGTTTAGAGTACGATTCCGTATCCATGCTCGTAGCTGAATGAAAGGTAGAGGGAGGAATGGAGGTAGGCCTATAGCCGTGGTTTCCGATCCTCTTCTATTTTTTTTTTTTTTATAAATTATAGGCTAGCGTTTGACCACTATCTCGCCTGATGGTAAGCGATGATGCAGTCTACGATGGTACACGCTTGCCTAGAAGAAACCTATTCACTCGTGACTTGAAGATCCCTAGGTTGTAGTTATCAGGAAACACAGACTCAGGCAAGGCGTTCCACTCCTTGGCGGTGCGCATAATAAAGGTGGAAGAGTACCGCTTTGTGCGTATGGGAGGTATGTCTACCATGTAGCGGTGGCGCAACGCGGAGCGTCTGGTTGTCCGATCATAGAATGGGGATGGTGGGATCAGGTTGAATAGCTCCGCAGCACACTCTCCGAAATGTATCCGATAAAAAACCGAGAGGCTTGCAACCTTTCGACGATGCTCGAGGATGTGGAGCCTTGCTTTTGCTAACTCGTCATTGCAAATTAGCTTCTTGGCTCTTCTCTCAATTGAATCTAGAGCCTCTAGCTGGTACTTCGCTGATCCGTCCCAGAGGTGAGAACAGTACTCCAGACATGATCGGACTTGTGCTTGGTATAAGTTGAGCAACTGTCCCGGTGTGAAGTATTGCCTCACCTTTGCGAGTATTCCAAGCTTCTTAGCGGCCAGCTGGGCTTTCGACTCAATGTATGAGCCAAAATTGAGAGTGGGTGTTAATGAGATACCAAGAAGCTCGAGGTGGTCAGAAATCGGCACGGGTACATTACGGAAAGTAGGAGCCAGATGAAATGGGCTCCGTTTCGCAGAAAACAGGCACGCCTGGATTTTATTAGCATTAAACTTAACCAGGTTGGCATCGCCCCAGTCGGAGACCGCCTTTAAGGACAAGTTTAAGCGCTCAACCATGGCCTCTCTGTGAGACTGAATCTGCGCCCCACTGGCTCGTGCAGTAGATGTGTAACTCTCCACAACTGTGCTGTCGTCCGCATACCCAAAGGTTCCAGGCTTTAGCAGATCGTTGATATGCAGCAAGAAGAGAGTTGCAGAGAGTACCGACCCTTGAGGGACTCCGGCGTTAATCGCCAATTGATCGGACGAGCAGCCATCAACGACGACTCGTATCGATCGGTCTCTCAAAAAGTCCGAGATCCAAACACAAAGACCAGTGGGTAAAGATACTGCGAAGTCAGCAAAGCCTATGCCTCTAGACGATCGTAAACGCGCCACGGTACGTTCGAAACGCCACCATACAGCGGGACCTGAAAATTGAGGGGCTGGATCAATTTATAGGCCGCTTAGCGACCAGGATGTTTGAGCGCCTAGATAACTCCACTTACTCTCATCTGCGAGAACTGGCCCCTCTCGCAGAAAGACCACCGAAGAGAACTGGCCACAGACACTGACGACGACCAGGCGTCGTCAGATCGGGGTATCCCTCCCTCATCCCTTCCCCCTACCCATCTCCCTTTGAAGGTACCGGTGCCAGCCATCATGGAGCAACAAGCAGCGCATGTACAAGTGAGGTCCCAGAGACCAAAGGTGGATTGGGAAAAGTTCACCTCCTCGATGAACACAAACACGCCATCACGGCCCATCAACTACCCAGCGGAGGTTGAACTACTAACCGAGGAGCTCACGAAGAGCATCAAGGCAGCCCTGGCAACCGTATCTGAGCCCCCGAGAGTGCCTACAAACCGACTACCTCCTCTCCCAAACCACATCTGGAATCTTGTCCGAGAAGCGCAAACTGTGGCAAAGAAACCGAGACCCGGCCATCAAAACGAAACTAAACCGCTTGTGCGACGAAGTCAAAGGAGAGCTTCAAACCCACTAGACCCAGGAGTGGGAGAGACGCCTACGAGACGCGGAAGGCGTCTGGTCGGCCATCCACCGTCTGTGCCTGCAACTAAGAGCAACCCCCACCCCCATACGACCGCTTCTTCTCAACGATAAACCGGTTTACCGCGCAGAAGACTGGGAAGAGATCTTTGCCAAACACCTGGAATTTCAGTTCCAGCTAAATCCAGACCACTTACCAGAGCACACAGCTGAAGTAGAAGAGTTCCTCAAGAACCATACTTTCAAAAAAGCTGATGATAAGGAGAACATCTTCTTCTCCCCAGGCCAAGTCAGGGAAGGCCATCCTCCAGACCAAGCCCAGAAAGACCACCAGCACGGACCAAATTTCAAACGCGGCGCTCCGCCACCTGCCACCCAAGGCAGTGGCGGCATTAGCCCGCCTGTTCACTGGAATTATGCGCTGCGGACACTTCCCAGAGAGTTGGAAGACAGGTCATGTCATCATGATCCCCAAGCCTGGAAAGAATACCATGAAACCCGAGAGCTACAGACCGATCACGCTGCTGCCTAGCATCTCCAAGCTCTTCGAAAAGATGATGTTAAAACATCTCCTGCCGCATATCACCCACAGATCAGAGCAGGTCGGGTTCAGATCAGAGCACAGCACCACCTTGGAACTAACAAGAGTACTCATCACCTGGCTGTAACCGCTAACAGAAAAGAAAAGGCAGTAGCCGTCTTCTTGGACATGGAGAAGGCGTTCGATCGTGTCTGGCATGCTGGCTTTCTCTATAAACTAGCTCACACCACCACTTCTCGGCCCATATATGAGATCCTGGCATCGTTCCTGAAGAATCGTCACTTCAGGGTCACCGTGGAAGGCAAACTGTCTGACGAATACCCCATTGCGGCTGGCGTTCCGCAGGGGAGTTGCCTTCCACCGGTCTGCTACACCCTGTACACGGACGATATTCCCACAGGAGCAGACGGAGCGATGCTAGCCCTGTACACAGACGACGCTGCGTACATCACGACATCTATGAGCGCAAGCCACGCTGCACTGAAGATGCAGAGAACGCTGGACCTCCTCCCTGAGTGGCTTAGCAAATGGCGCCTCTCGGTCAATGTCGGCAAGACCCAGGCGATCTGCTGTGCCGGAAAAAGAGCCCACCCACAAGCCCTACACCTACAAGGCCAGAAGTTGAAATGATCCGGAACGGCCAAGTACCTCGGGATCACAATTGACCAGAGACTCACCATGAGGCAGCACTGCGCCAACGCGGTGAATCTGGCCAGGGTAACCCGCAACCTGTTCAAACCACTGATGGAATCGAAAATACCACTGAAGGCAAAGGTCGGAATATACAAGACGTATATCCGGCCTAGACTCACTTACGCCGCTCCAGCATGGTTCGGGCTCCTGGCCGAAACTCCAAGAGCGAGTCTCATAGCGCAGCATTGGCCAAATTAAATAGCGCGCGCTTCCCCGGTTTCCTGTTACACATTTCCGTCCCTTTTGCCAATATCGCTCCCACAAACAGAGAGGAAAGATGTTACACATCAAAAATTATATTGATTTTGCTCATCCAGACTAGGTGGGAAATTATTTCCCCGTATTTGATTATGGGTTAACAGAGTAAGCCATTGGAGTAAGCAATGTATTAAGTAGGTAGGTATCAGAATATTTAGTGAATCAATCAATCAATATATTTAATGCGAATATGGGCAAGTAACAGGTGGTTAGTGATGCAGTTCGAGTTCGTTCCAGCGTATAAAGCACGCAATATCATCAATCATCAATAGCATTCTATCTTAGAAAAAATGTATTTATTAAGATTAAATTATTTACAATATTCAACATGTCAGAGCTCTTACCATAAAATAGAAAATTAGTAATAAAATTTCCAATTCAATAAAGTAATTCAAGGGATTTATCGCTAAGAAACTCATATAAGTTGTAATATGCTTTTTCTATTATTCACATTCTTATAAATGAATCTATGACATGTTTTACTTATGACATTGCAAAAAAAATCTTAGGTAATTAATTACTTAATGTAAAACCGTATGGTTATATTGAAATAAATAAATATTGGATTTGCATTATAATTTTTATTAGGTAGGTACCTACCAACTTACATAGTTACTTACTAACAACTTCAAAAGTTTAAATGACCTTCCTATTATGTACAATTAACTTAGATATTATGTATAGGTTCATTTCAATTTATACAAGGGGTTTGTTAAATACATCTTGATAGTGTAATTTGCTTTGAAGCATATCATTGTCATTCATCTCCAGCTTGCGTGGTGGTATCATTGCTGCTGCTATAGATCTGCAACAATATTACGGTACAACGGTACTTGTTAGCTTCTAGTAATCACACAATATTACTTGATGACTTCAGCATTATTTGCGATGATATACCTGCATTCTGCATTCAAGAAGTTGAATGTGGAGCATGCGTGTTCCGTGGGCAATATTTCTATGTTGAGATTGTTGGCACGCGCAGCCTTGAATACAGAGTTGAACTTTGATCTGTCATTGCATTCCAGTCCGATCACCTAAAAATAAGACACTGCAATAAGTTTTGATATTATACAATTGTATGTCTCATCTGTTGTAAATGCATAATGCAATGCGTGTGCTATGTAGCAAATAAATGATTGTCTTTCTCTACAAATAAATAGATACCTACTTAAGTCATCCATACTAATTTTACAGGTCCAGTAGCTAAATGAAGCAGTCTCAACAGAATATCAGCGCTTAGGTAGCATTACGGTGGGCATAATGTTCAGTAGTCCCATTTACTGCTGTCGCACACAGTATTTACCAACTACTCCATCCTACTCCATGTCTCTGATTTTCGCGCAAAGCTCAAATGGCTCCCCATCCGTCTTCGCCGGAATGCACACATACTGTCCCTTTTGTATAACATCCTTTTTAACCCTTCTTCTCCCTTCTATCTTAAGGAGCGTTTTGAGTTTCTCCACCAGGCTAATGATCGCAATTTGCGTTCTTCAGATTCCCTTCAACTTAAAACTCCTGTCCATACGACAGAGTTTTATGGTCGATCCTTCACTGTAACAGCCGTACGATTGTGGAACGATTTGCCCTTCTCTATAAGAACATCCAAGTCTATTAGTAATTTTAAAACAAAAGTACACACCCATTATCTGTCCCTGCGTTGAAGTTGTCGCTGCTTGTTAATTCATCATAACCATTTTTATAGTTGCTTGTTTTATTTTAATTAAATTTGAGTTATTATTAGTATTTTAGGTTTATAGTATGTAGGTATGTTTTTAATTTTATATAGATGCACCGCCGTCATGTGATATGTTATAATCCTGTCCATACTAAGGTTGTCTGGAAGAGATCGCTTTTAGCGATAAGACCGCCCATTGTACTAAATTTGTTAGTAAAAATTATGTTCTGTATTTTACTTTGGTGTACAATAAAGAGTTATCTTATCTTATCTTACTCCTTATTTTATACCTATATTATATTACATGATTTCTAGTTTGTATACACCTGCATCTCTGTTTTTGTAACGCCCGGTCTTATAACTTAATGTTTATATCGTAAACCGTTCCCATGAGACAGGCCTCAAGCCCAGTGTGAGGCCATTGGCAAATAATCGATCACTATGACAATTATTGTGTTTGGTTTTTAATTGTTAATTTAATTGTTGTGTTTTGTTCAAACAAATAAATTGAAATTGTATTTGCTGAAATAGAACTTTTATTGTCATATTTGTCTGTTGTATAATGTGATAAGTGTGCTATTTATTGGCAAATAAAGAATTGTCTACATCTATACTTACAAGAAGATCAATTTTTGGTTGCAGCAATCTGAATAAGCCAAGTGATTCTACAGTTATTTCATCAGAGTCTTGCACTTGCCATGACAACACTGTCCTGTAACAGTTAATGATTTCGTTTCAATTAAATATGAGAGTAAAGGTCCTAAGTAATAATGTTAAGCACTTACCTAATTATAGTATAAGTCTGTTAGTGCTAATTGAATATAGTGATAGTACCTGGGAAATATGGCCATAGGTCCAAGCACCGTGAGTCCATTGTTAAGACGAAACCCGTACTAAAATAAAAAACAAACAATAATACGATCTACTCAATCGCTTCTAGGCTCTATGCGTGATGCTTGGCTTGGATAGTATCGAAGTAGTGGAGATGAAGTGACTAAAGTGACACACTCACAGTAGCGTAAGAGTCTATCATGAGTCCAAGGTCATGCTCCTGGTTGATTACTCGCACTGTTGTTTTACCTTCACCCTCGTAAGCTGCTTTGTGCCGCAGAAAACTACAAAAAAATCGAAGGATCATGTGTCGGTTTGTTTTGTTGATGCAAAATCAATTAAATCAAATGGAACTAACTTCAATAGAGGAAGTCTGTTTTTAGAGCATACAGCATTAAATTGTTTTGAAACATTCGGCAACATTTTGTATATTTACAATGATGAATGATTAGGTATAAAAAGAATTTTTATATCACGAAAGCTAAAATTCACGTTCAGGGTTTACAACATCAGCATAGAATAGACAATTAGAGAAGTAGCCGGAGACTCCGGAGTAATTGAATGAAATGAGTCGATTCAGCACGCGGAGTTGATTATTGATTCCGGCCAATAGCTAATGTCTCCGACTCCGGAATCAATAAATTATTCTGTCGATTTGGCTCAGATCGTTCGGGTTCGGTTAGTTGCTTGCTTTGATTCCGACTCCGAGGAATCATTTATTTCTTCGATTCGGCATGATTCGGCCGGCTCCGTTCGATCGTTAGCGCTCGGGTAAACTCGGGTTCGTTCAGTCGCTCACTAGGCAGGCATGGAAGGAAATGAATACTTTTTTTAATCATTTTCATTTTCATTGATATCGACAATTATTTTCTTTAAATTATGTAAGATTTTTTGAAATTATTATTTATTGTTATGACAAGACTCTTTTCAATATATAATAATAATAATTACCATATAACGATTTTTTATTTTTTTTATTACATGCATATGAAACAAGCTTCTGGCCCACCTGATGTTAAGTGGTCACCATCGCCTATAACAGAGAAATGCCTCGTAGGTCACGCTCGCGAGAAATGTACCCTGATGCACTGCCCTGCGTCCATCAACTTATTTCCTATATAGTCAGTCCTAATAACCACCTACCTGTAGAAACTTTTTTAATCTGTAACCTACTAACCCAAAGCAAGGTTTATACTATTGTGCGCGTCAAGAACGAGACGACACACCCCGATACTCCTACCTTACTAGATTCATTAACGGTCGACTATGGACGGAATGGTACAGTACGGAGTAAAAGAATCAAAGGAATAGTTTATGAATATATTCACTTTGAGGATTATAGAGTACCCATGACTAGAGAAGAGATATACTCAGACATATATGTACTCATACTTATGCATTAGCATCCTAGTAGTCTGTGGAAATACTAAAGACCAATGTTGCCAGCGGGCTCTAGTCAATGGTAACCCTAGAGTGATACAAAAGTAACATTTTTGGTAGAGCGAAGCGAGATCTCTAAATCAACTTGGGCAAATCGGCGTTGTATGTATGTTTGTTTGTCCGAGGATAACTTTCGAAGCGTTTTTTATTTTATTTTATTTATTAATCCACTAAACAGGTTACTATCCACTTAGCACTAATTAAACCAAGCATACAATTTTATCTAGATTGTAATCAAAGTGAATACGATAAAAAAGTGTAGCATGCATTAAAATTAAATTACCTTAAAACTAGAAACCGCAAATTTGTCAAAACATAATTAATTTAACAAAAGCATTCAGACAATTAAACAACATCTCCTATTTTTGCAAAGAAGCAGCAGTTTATCCGATCATCGTGAAATTTGGTATATAGGTATATAATGATGGCACAATTTTGGTGTTGGAGCTAAAAATGTGGGGGAATTGTTGAGATAGAATAGATTCTATTGGGATTCAAGAGGGGTAAAAAAAAACAAAATAGACTATCCGGTCAAATGGTACTTCTAAAAACAGGTCTTTCTGAGTAAATTTCGACCCCATTTTTATGGTTTATTTTATTTTATTGGTTGTATTTTTATGGTACTGAACCAGGATCTAACCAACTTGCTGAGTGATTTCGATTGTCGAACAGAATCCATTTCTCATCGCACGTAACAATTCGGTTCAAAATTCCTTCATTTCTTTGCCTATTGAGCAGCGCGAGGCAGGTCTCGACGCGTACGTTGCGCTGGCGATCGTTAAGTTCGTGGGGCACCCATCTACACTTGAGAGCAATAAAATCGCACATCCGCACATTTTTACTTAAAAGTTAAATTTTTTTTTATTTGGAGCTTACAGCAAATTAAAATCAAATTAAATTAAAGTGCATAATCTAGGCATTCGCAGAACTGATAAAGGGTTGACATTTACCTTTAAAAACAACTCATTAGCAACAAAACAATAGACCCCCTTATGTCGCTCGATCCAGGTAAGGCCGGCGGCGGGATTTATCGCAGGTATAAAAGAGTGCATATTGAGGGAATGGTCATCATTTACTGGGCTGAGCGCCATCTGCGCTCGCCAAAAGTTCGGTTAAGCTGTCACGGCCTCAGAGGCCAACAGCGAGATTAGTCCATTCGAAAAAAAAAAAAAAAAAAAATGGTCATCATTTGCATACCAACGTACAGTGTGAAAGGTTCTCTATTGATATTGGCTTCAAACGGAACACGAAAATGGATACTACACCAGAAGTAGCCGCTCAAGTGGTTGCCCTTGTTGAATCGGGGCTTAAGCAAAGTCAAGTGGCTCGACAATTGAGTTTGAGCCGATTTACCGTTCGGCGTGTATACCAGAGGTATCAAGAGACTGGTGGCTACCAACGGCGACAAGGATCGGGCCGTCCCCGTGCTACAACAGAGCGTGATAACCGCTTTCTTATAACGACATCTTTAAGAAATCGTCGTTTGAACGCAGTTCAACTGGGCCAACGACTTCAAGAAGTTCGTGAAGTAGAAGTTAGCCGGTGGACAGTCAGAAGACGATTGAGAGAAGGTGGCCTGACTGCACACAGGCCAGCAAACGGGCCGAAATTGACCCCAGCCCACCGAGAAGCCCGCCTTCAGTTCGCTCGAGACCATTTGAATTGGACCGAAGAGCAGTGGAGTGCAGTCCTGTTCTCTGATGAGTGCAGGATGTGCTTGCATGGCAACGACGGACGGGGGAAGGTGTATAGAAGATCGGGAGAGCGATTTGCCCAATGCTGCATAACAGAACGTGTCGCCTATGGCGGTGGATCAATCATGTTTTGGGGAGGCATGTCTATGGAAGCAAAAACCGAGCTTGCCTTCATCACCGGACCGAATACTGGTCGCCAATCAAGAGGATTGACTTCCATACGATACATTGAGGAAGTACTCGAGAGCCACGTCGTACCTTTTGCTGGGTTTATCGGCGAAAACTTTCTGTTTATGCAAGATAATGCAAGACCGCATACTGCTGGCATAGTGATCGAGTACCTTCAAGAGGTGGATGTGACCGTTATGGAGTGGCCAGCTCGAAGCCCAGACCTCAATCCCATCGACCATCTATGGGACGAGCTGAAAAGAAGAGTTCGAGGCCGAGATGCTCCTCCATCGACTCTACAGGAGCTGCAACAGGCGATCGCAGAGGAATGGGAGGCTATTCCTCAAGACTTTATCAAAAGTCTAGTAACATCAATGAAAACACGGATGGAGTCAGTGATTCAGGCTAGGGGAGGGAACACTCGGTATTAATAACAAACTTTAAATTAATTTTATCTTTTAATTTCATAACTTTGACACCAATACTTGAATAAAGAATTTTTTACTAAACATGCATTTTTGTTATTGATCCACAAAAGCATTTTTATGTAATGATTGAAAGACAAATCAGATACCACTGGATAGGTATTAAAATAGACTATGAATCTGCATTATAGAAACATAATATTTTTTGTTTTTTTTTTAGTTATGTCAAAAAATCATGAATGTGCGATTTTTTTGCTCTCAAGTTTATCAAGTTTTTTACCTTGCCTATTTGTCGCAAATGAATCAAAATTGTTTTGATGCTCACATCAAAAGCTGCTGCTAGCTCAGCTGTCTTAGAGCATTTTAATGCTCTAAGTCAGCTGTAGATTGAGTTCTTCAGCTTTCACAATCGCCTTTAATTCATCATTGTTGACCAAAGTCTCCGGACGACCACGAGCTTCATTTTCAAGTCAAAATTTCCAGAATGGAACCGGGAAAACCAATAACGGGTTGTGCGTTCGTTTGTACAGTTATCTGCGTAAGCATTTTTGATGTTACGTGCCGTTTGTGTCGCGTTGGTGCCACGACGGAACTCATATTCCATAATTACACGAACTTTTAAAGTATCAATTATGACGGAAAATGTTCAAATGTAATGAAAATACAACGCTAACCAATAAACAAAAGACTGAGTTTGTAAAAAGAATGTCATGTTTTTAAAACAAAATTAATTTGAATTTAGAATACAAAGCCATTCCAAACTTTTTTTCTATTTGAAGTGACTAGTACTGAAGAACGGCAATTTCATAGGTAAAGACCTATTAAATAGTTCTATCACTACATACCAAACTTCACGATGATCGGATAAACGCTGTATTTTGACAAAGTCAAATCAGCCTCTTAGAACGGCGATGTTTAATCTGTATGTACAGTGTAGTGTGTACAGAGCCCGCTGCTGGCAGCACAGTGTAGTATGTACACTGACTGAAATCAGCGTTGCCAGAAGGTTACTTTTGTAACCTATTCGGTTACTTTTACCTTCGTCGGGTTACTTCCAGTTACTTGACTCGGAAGGTGACTTTTTGGTTACATTTCGAGATCATGGATTTGTGATTTTCTAGAATTATTTAATCACGTGAAACGGAACGCACATTAGGCATTTTTTCATCATCCAGGTCATCTACAGGCTCGTATTGCAGTGTGTGCGAGTGTGTTGCACTCTGCTTTGCGTAAGCTGCATGTAAAGGCTCAGGTAAGTGACTCATCATTGGCATCTACTCGCGGGATCTACGAAACCCAGGTCACTAGGCGGCGGCTCTTTGGTTCTTTTCGTTTGCCATTTTGTGGCATAGGCTGGCGCATCGTGGCGTTACGCACTTTCCATTTTCTCGTCTTCTTTTTCCGAACTACTCTTCGGCGTCACCGATCGGTGTGACCAGGGGGTCCAGAAGCTCGCGGGCAGTGGATTAGTGACATTAACATTACCCAACGCAGATCTGCGTTACATCCTAACATGCCTTTTTCTCATTCCCACTAGATGATAATAAAATGAGTTATGATATGAGTTTAAAAAGTGAGCATCTATCTCGGTTACTCACTTGCATTCGTTCTTAAGTTCGTGATACCGTGGCAAGCATCGGTCAGTTGGTTGTTCTCATATTTTTTTCATGTTGGTTTTTGTAAAAAACATTGTGAAAATTGAAATAGAAGACCTATGAAGTGTCGGACATCCTAGGTCAATTAACCGTTGCGTGGTGAGGTATTTTTCGCGATTTATCAATATTTTTATACATTGTACTAAAATCTAGATAAAATGCGTCCTGATCAGAAAGTCTAATTTTTAAAACGTCGAACGAAAATACCTAAGTGCCATGTACAAAAAGAAAAATGTGCAAGATTCGGAACCCAGACAAATTTTCGGGGCATTGGAGTTTTATTATTATTATCTATCCTTATCTTATAAAATCATCCGAAAAAATGAAAGTGATAGGTAAGGTAGTTTGGAAATAACAATTAATTTTCCGAAGCGTGAAGTCGTGTGCTGCCGGCGTCCACCCGATATGTAAGGGATTTTAAGCACTTACTGTTATCAGCAGATTGACACTGGAGAGGAACATTGACTAATTTCACGACATTTCTTATATCTTTAGTTAACAGAGAGTGATTAGAAGCTTTTTGTTTTGTATCGTATTCGGTCCACTGCCTGGCGACACGAAGCTAAACTTATCTTACCCTGTAACTTATGATTCGATTATTGCCACCCTATCATTTTGGTTTATTTTGTATGAAAACGTAGAACATTTATGAAGTGGTTGCTAGCTGGATAATAATTGTGTGGTTTTGTGGACGATTCTATTGAATTTAAATATAAAAAATATTCGCCAGTTCAGTTCGACACATAACTAAAAACTAGGCATAATTTTGCGCCTAAAAATATTTAAGATATTACATTTCTTAGTAAAAGTTTACTTTTGTATCACTCTTGGGTTACTTTTGACTAGAGCGCGCTGGCAACACTGACTGTTATATTTTGTTTGATATTTTCATTCCGAAGTTCGGAATCCGAGCCATGACATGGAGTGAAATGGGTTTGATTGATTTGATCCCCCACCGCTAGCAGTGAACAGTGGCACCGAGATGTTGAATTACGATGATGGGCGGCTGGCTCGCAGCTCGTATCACGTGGACATGTGGCGCTGCGTACGGAAGCGCTGGATGGTGGCAGGCGTGCTGGCGGCACTAGCGCTGGCCGTACTGGCGCCGCGAGCGGGCGCGCAAGGAGGCAAACACTGCATGCTCTCACTAGATCATACATAGAACACATTGCACCGGCCAATTTATCGGTACATTTTTATTTAAGTAGGTACATATTTTACTCTGAATGATTAATTTACATGGTACAAGTGAGCACAATAAATACTCTCTTTGTAATTATTTATGACAATGGCTTGCTCACTAGTTTTTTCAATAGTTGTTTAGTTGTTGATTACATCTACCAATTGAGCATCAGGTCTAGCTAGATTCTAGGCGGGATTGCTTTAGAAAGCGTCTGTACGCATAGGAGTTTTTTGGAGAGGGGTGAGAGAGGGCTACCCCCGGTAGCTCTACTTTCGCCAGCAAATGTATAGTTTTCGAGAAAATCAACTTTAAAGTTTTGATTCTAACCTCAAAATGTTGTCATTGGCAAACTTTTAGCTAAAATGTCAATTTTCGGTAGCTAAGGTTGTAACGGCTCCGGCACTTCGGGAAGTGCAGCCTCAACGCCATTGCGTTACAATGCGCAAAGGCTGCTCTCCCTCTGCGCCTCCGAATTTATAAAAACACTAGTATGCGTTAGACAAGACTACATGGAGTTGGGGTTGAATGATTCGGTCCTGTGACCGTATTTGACCTAACCTATTCAATTTGGGGTTGACTGATACGGTTTTGTGTCTGTATTTTACCTAATCTATTCTATTTGGAGAAGACTGATTCGGTTATGTGACATTTATTGAACATAACTTATCCTTCTTGGGTTCTTAAGCTAATTTGAGAATTTAATAAAAAAATGTTTGCTTGCAGAAAAAATGGTACCAAGGGGTAGGGAAAAGCAACCCCTACATAATCACATACATACATACCCTACATACCCTCAGTAATCACAAATTCGTGTAGACGCTTTCTAAAGCCCACCCAACACCTGGTCTAGCCAAGTGTCTTGCTCAGCCAGGCTTGCCAGCCACTTGAGTTCCACCACCCTTGTTGGATTTCAGTATGAGAAACTGGATCCAGCAGGTTGATGCCAAGCGTAGCGCGCTCAAAGGCTCTCTGTGCGACTCTTACTCTAGACATCATTATACACACAGCTTCCTTAGTGAGCGGCCATGTTTTGGCACTGTATGTCATTGTTGGCAGAACACAATGGTTACAGAGATGGGAAAATCTGCAAAAATGTTTGTCGTGAAGCAAAAGTTCGTCATTTGAGTTCTAAAATTAAAAATAGTCAAAACAAGGTACAAGCCACTTGGAAAATAATCAACAGCGAGACTGGAAGAGTCGCAACTAAGAACAATACATTTAATTTGAAAATTGGCAATGCCACGATTAATCAGGATGGTGATGTAGCTAATGCGTTCGAAGACTTTTTTACCGACATTCCAGTCTCTACCACAAAATCCTTAAACTCCTCTCCCATAGTCGCAGAGTCATTGTTAAAAGAAAACTTAACGGAATGCAAAACATCATTCAAATTTGAGTATGTAAATAGTGATGACATTATAAAAGCTTTCAAACTGATAAATGTTAAGAAAACCACGGACCTCTGGGGCATCTCTGTTAGCGTCGTGAAAACATTGATTGACATAATTGCTCCTGAACTAGCTTTAATTTTCAATGAGTGTATTGACTGTGGTGTATTCCCTGATTTAATGAAACACAGTAAAATAACTCCACTTTTCAAATCAGGCACTAGTTCTGATCCTGGTAATTTTAGACCAATCTCAGTACTTCCGACATTTAGTTAAATATTTGAAAAACTAATTTTAAATCAACTGCTTAGACATTTCAATTCACATAATTTACTGCATCATAAACAATTCGGATTTACCAGGGGTCGCTCAACCACTGATGCTGGTATTGAGTTAATATCGCACATATTTGATGCCTGGGAGAAGTCTCATGACGCTTTAGGTGTTTTTTGTGATTTGTCCAAGGCATTTGATTGCGTAGACCATGACACATTGATCAGGAAACTACACCATTATGGCATTAGGAGCGTTCCTCTAGACTTTCTCACTCTTATTTAAGTGGCAGAGTGCAAAGAGTTGACGTGAATGGGAAGCGTTCTCCGGGGTCTCTGGTTAAAATGTACCACAGGGATCAATTCTGGGACCATTTTTGTTTTTAGTATATATTAATGATCTTCCCCATCTTGTAAGGGACGATCATGAGGTTGTATTGTTAGCAGACGACATGTCACTTTTATTTAAATTAAAGCGACGACAAACCGATTTTGACGATGTAAACAATGCAATCTCTAAGGTGGTAAAATGATTCAATGTAAACAATCTACTTCTAAATGAAAAGAAATCAAAGTGTATTAGATTTATACTACCTAATTTACACCAGTTAAAGCAGATATAAAAATCAAAGACGAGGAGTTGGCTCTTTTTTTTTTTTAAATTGGGTAGAACTTCGTTTGACTACAATCTCACCTGATGGTAAGTGATGATGTGGTCTAAGATGAAGCACGAAGATCTAGAAGAAACCTATTTACTCTTACCTTAAAGAGGCCCGGATTGTATTCTTTAGGAAAAACAGACGACGGCAAAGTGTTCCATACCTTAGCTGTACGCATCAAGAACGTAGAACCAAAACGGTGTGTGCGAATGGGTGGTATATTGACTAGGTACGGGTGGTACTGAGCCGTGCGCCTGCTTGTCCTTTGATGGAAAGGAGATGGCGGGATCAGATCGTATAGTTCCTGGCACATTCCCCAAAATGTATTCTGTAAAAGATCGATAGGCTTGCAACTTTACGGCGGTGTTCGAGACTGGGTCTTAGTCACCGCCATATATTGCTCACCTATAAGCCTAAAAGCCCTACGTTCTATCGAGTCTAGGGTAGCGAGCTGGTATTTGGCCGAACCATCCCAAAGGTGGCAGCAGTACTCCATACCAGACCGGACTTGAGCTTTATAAAGACTAAGAAGCTGTCGTGGTGTGAAGTATCTCCTGACCTTGTTGAGGATGCCCAGCTTCATGGCAGCTGTTTTAGCCTTAGACTCGATGTATGAGCTAAAGTTGAGAGTAGGCGTGAGCGAGACCCCTAGGAGCTCGAGGTGACCTTTTACAGATAACGGTACATTTTGGAAAATTGGAACTTGAGTAAACTGACTCTTTTTCGCCGAGAAGAGACATGCTTGCGTTTTTGAAGCATTGAATTTGGCATCGCCCCAGTGAGAGACGGCCTTGAGTGTCAAATTCAAGCGCTGCAACATCTCGTCTCTCTGTCTCTGAATTTCAGCTCTGCTGGCTCGAGCATTAGAAGTGTACCTCTCCACAACTGTACTGTCGTCTGCGTACCCAATGATACCGGGCATGAGCAGATCATTGATATGCAGCAGAAACAGCGTTGCAGAGAGTACTGACCCCTGAGGTACCCCGGCGTTAATAGCCAATTGATCAGACGAGCGGCCATCAATGACTACCCGAATGGATCGTTCCCTCAGAAAATCTGCAAGCCAAGAGCAGAACTGAGCTGGAAGTCCGTATGAAGATTCGAGATATCTAGTGAAACAGCCAATGCTTCACCATACTTCTCGATGGCTTCACTCCAGATGTGTGTAGTATACGCAAGAAGATTCCCAGTAGACAGTTTCTGGCGAAACCCATATTGACGGTCACTAAGGAGGTCATTGGCTTCAAGGTATGCGAGGAGTTTCCTATTCAGCACACGCTCCATACATTTACACAGTAAGGAGGTGACCGAGATAGGGCGGTAGTTTGAAGGGTCGGCACGACTACCTTTTTTGACTTTACCTTTCAGACAACAAATGTCCTCCCGAACAAACAGACATATACCAGCTTTGGATTTAAAGGGGCATGCCCACTCTCCCTTGTAAAAAATGCTGTCACTGCACACACTTGAAACTAATTGCTAATGATTCTAGGCTTAGTTAGTAATAAAAGAGCTAAGGAGTTAGTTATAAAAAAGTTTACTATAATGAGAAAAATCAGTTTTTATTTTTCACAAACAACCAGTTTTACATCACTGTATTCAACTACAACTTAAATAGTTTATTATTGTAATTATAACGATTCCTAGATAAATTATGATATTGATAATTACTATCAATTTAATCGTTTTAAGTCAGCAAACAAACAAAAATACGCGAGAAAACAAACGAAACGGCCACAGACACAGATCACAGGAAACGGTTTGTATAGGTACTTGTTTGTGAATGACGTACGCGCACAGTCATAGGGATTGGCATATCGGCCATCGACTATTATCCGAAATATCGATTTATCGGCGCAAAATAATCGGTCAAATCGAGCAATCGATTATATTTAATCTCAAGGCGCGCCCACAGAAGTGCCATTTTTGACATCGCGCTCCTATACAATCAACAGACGAGGGCAATTATTACAGTAAATCAAAATTCAATATTTTAATGCAAAGAAATAATAATCATCTGATTCTGTTGAGCAAATGTTGAATCGAAGTAAAATCGAGTTTATTTCGATTCAACACGAGCGCCACAGATAAATACAAAAATATACCTACCTATTTACTTCTGAAAATCAGATATTTAGTGTGTCAGGGGTAGTAATAAGGTAATAAAATGTACGAAAAATGTATGTACCAATTGTACCCAAGCGAAAAAAAAATGTACTTATTTGCCTTTGGAGATGTTTAATAGAATTCATTATGTATTTCTGTGTTGATTTTGTAAACTTGGATTGAATAGGTAGTCGATATCGACTATCGTTTGAGTTAGTTCTTAATTCGATGATTTGGGAGGAATAACGAGTGATAGGTGCCTAACTAAAAAATATCTCATGTCTGTGTCATTAACTCGTCTCTGCATGGCCTTATGCAAAAATCGTGCGAAGCTTTAACCTCTCATCTGTTGATCGAATTAAAATCGAGATAATGCTACAGATAAGCCGAGTTATTTTTTTTCCGCTTTTTTTCTCGCCACTGGTTAATCCTAAAGCCATCTAGAAGGTGGCGCTGAGATCAACGGCCCGCCGATTATGATCAAGGTTAGCTGAGAGCGAGAGGATTTAGATCAATTGCGGTGCGTCAACAGCTGAGCGCAAATTCAGCGCGCACTGCGATTGGCTGAGATTATCTCGCTCGGGCGCTCGCTACCAGCGCGAGTCAAGCATAATACCACCCCGGGTTAATTAAAGAGAAAAAAAACGATTTACAAAACGCTCATTGGGAAACAAATATCGTTTTGGTTTGGTACTTCTGAAATCCGTGACCGATTTTTCGTGTCAGTGAAAATACAGTCAAATAAATCGATTGTTTTATTTATGGTCTTTTATCAACAATCGATTATTGTCTCAGAACAACTCTGGCTCAACACTAATGTTTGCAACTGGAGGCAATTTGCTACCATTTCATTTCCTGTCGTTTTCATATTCATTATTATTTTAAAATATTGTAAGATACTTTTCGTGTTAATCGATTCATACGTAGATTAACGAAAAAATGTACCATATTTTTTGGATGAACGCAATTTTTTGTGCAGTTGACAGCATTATATGGGCATGTCCCTTTCCAGTGCTCCAGTACGTAGCCTGGGTATGTGAGATATGCTGTATCTGAAGAGAATTGTATCTGCGTCTCCGTGAGAAATAATAAGTGTGGCTTCGCGGTCTCGAGGTGATGGTGGACAGCACAACTTATTACTTTTGTATTTATTCATTTTTGGTTTGAGTTAGGTTGGATGGGAAGACGGCAGTTGAGCGAGGCACTGGACAGCGAGCCCAGAGACAAGAAGTAGGCTCCTGCGCGATTGAGGGATTAGACTGGAGACTGCGGGGACGCCCGAACCCCCCCCCCCCGGAATGGCCATCGGATCCTCTCGCCCGGTCGCCAACCGGCACGATGGAGCATTCTGGGATTTTTCGCGAGGCGGCGGGGCAGCCTTTCTCACTAATTGGGCCCCCTACAACCTGCGGTCGGCCAGCGGAGAACCGTGCTTCGGATCCCGCTACCCTCCATGTCGGCACACTTACACTACTGCGTTCTCTGTCCCGCTCTGGCTGTATTCAGTGCAAGAACTGCTCAGACTCGTCACTTCCAAAGTGGCTACACGAGACATCACCCCGAAACACGATGAGTTCGCTTCACGGAGTGGCTTTGTCTTGTGGGTGGTGACAAGCCGCGGCCGAAACCTTCCACCAGAAGAGTTGTTATCCATTTGGCACCACCCAGGGATCACGTGTAGGGTTTCGAGGGTAATATCCTACGGACGCGGATAACTTTGAGCCTTTGAACTTTGACTCTTGTGGACACCACCGTATTCTTAGGTATAACCCTAGATAATAAGCTTCAATGGGGCCCTCACATTGATGGGTTGTCGAAGAGACTTAGTTCTGCGGCATACGCAGTCAAAAAGATCCGTCTTTTTACAGACGTAGACACAGCTAGACTAGTTTACTTCAGCTACTTCCACAGCATTATGTCATACGGTATAGGGGGAAGTGGGGTAGATTGATGCAGAAAAATTGAAAATGAAATAATATGTTAATAAATGTCATATTTTTGATTAATTTTCAAGTCAACATTTAGCTAAATGTATAAATACTCGTATCATAATGCCAAGGATAAAAATAGTTTAAGTAGTAAAAGAAAATGATTAGTACGTTTTTTGTGAAAAATGGCTTTTGAATCATTCTGCCCCACGAACGGGGCACTTAGATACATCACTTGGGGCACTTTGATACAAAGTGGGGATTGTATGAAATTGGTTAAATTAAAACACTTTTTTTTACACACTACTGAGAAGCCCTTGGCATCATCTCACCTGATGGTAATTTAATTAAAATTCAATTTAATTTGGATCCCTTTTATGGAAATAATACTTTATTATTGTGGACATATTGTAATCAGTCTTACAAAAATACTTGAAACTTAACTCTAAAAACTCTAATACGTTAACAAAGTAATAAACTTAAGTCATATTATTAAGAACGCGTGTATTGCTATTTTTATTGCACATTGTATGCACTTAAATCAACTGAAAAAGTACACATAGAAGATGTTCGAGCTGTGCCCTTCGTACAATTTGGTTTAGGCAAGTGTAAAACAACATCTCTAAAATCAACGCTTGCTTGGTCTTCTACAACAGGACAAACAAAAATATAAGACCTTGGATTTTTTCTAAGATATAACACTTGATATTCAGTCAAACTGTATTTAGAAACGACTTTTGCTACATAATGGACTACAGATTTCTTCTTTTCAAATTTAATAAGAAGGAAATCCCCAATATTTATATTTTCAGGATTAGGAATGTTAAACTTTCCACTTCCTTCGTCTGACTCTTCATCATCGTCATCATCACTTAATTTCAATAACTCATTCTCACTGGATTCCGAATCTGACATTGGCTTCAAACGAAGACAGACTTTTTTCTTTTTAGATTTTTTATTTTCTGTAGGTCCCAATAAGTTTCTTGCTGTTTTCAGCTCTTTTGCTTTTTGCTTCATCAA
Source organism: Philereme transversata (assembly GCA_963924445.1). NCBI lineage: Eukaryota > Metazoa > Arthropoda > Insecta > Lepidoptera > Geometridae > Philereme > Philereme transversata. Next base: position 755,139 of record OZ004341.1, on the reverse strand, counting down.
TTTAACTTCTTGTTTTCTTTGTTTTTCTTCATGTAATATTTGTAACCGATTTTTTTCTGGTGTGTCAGTATAAACCCGGGATTTTCCTTTTTCTCTTCCTTTTTTAGATGTCTTTTCATTCAAAGCCTTTTTTGGATATGGTCTTACAGCTGCTGGAGACATTGTGTTATTATTAGTCTATATTAGATTATTATTATTATTAGTATTTATTATTATTAGTATTAATTGTTATTGTATTAATAATTAATACTGTAATTATACAGTATTCATTATTAATACAATAATGTGTTTACAATAACTGTAATTATAAAGTATTTATTATTAATACAATAATAATTAATACTAATAATAATAATCTAATATAGACTAATAATAACACAATGTCTCCAGCAGCTGTAAGACCATATCCAATATATGTGTGTGTATAATAATATAATGTGTAATAATAATATTGTATTAATAATTATTATAATAATTATTATTAGGATTATTAGTAGTTATTTTTCGGCTGCTTTTCTAATAGATAATACTTTCGAAGAAACTTCGGATACGGCAGTCTTGATTCTCTCTTCATCTAAACTGCGTCTTTCAGTCTTGGGCTTGTATGTGCGCACCATTTTATGAATTCAAAATAAAATACCTATGTAATTTTAATCAAAAATATTTTACAATTTTTATCGGGGCACATTGATGCACATCATTGTGCCCCGTACTTTGCTGTATCTAACTGCCCCAAATTTTTTTTTCATATTGTAAAATATACAAAAGAAACCAATTAAATTATTTTGAATAAAATACTAAATCCATAATATCAGACACCCAAACTTATCTTTGGTATATGTAGATCCTCACAAGATGGTAAAAAAGACCAGGGAATCACTTTTACATTTGATGTCTTTTTTTAGTCGGCCGCACTTGAAACACGTTACGGCTTGTAATGCGCCAACAGCTGACTGGCTGTTGAGGCGAACGAATAGGATGTGTTCATACATTTCTATGAACGTTTAAGTGATGGCAACACTTGAATACATTCAACCGATTATTCGATAATGCTTGTGTATCTATGTGCCCCTTGCATCATTGTGCCCCCCCTCCCCCTACTGCTGTGGGGGAGTGCTGCAGATATAAACACCGTTTTTGTGCTGCAGAAGAGGGCTGTTCGTGCAATTTATAATATGGGCCCCAGAGAATCATTACGCAATAAGTTTAAAGAAATAAATATTATGACATTCCCTTGTCAATACATCTATGAAAATCTAATGTATGTTCACAAAAATATTAATTTGTTTAAGAAAAATAGCGATAATCATAATTTTAATAGGTACTAGAAATAAAGATAAACTCGCTGTTGCCACTTGTAGACTCCATAAAGTTAGTAAATCGTTTAAAGGGCAAGGTGTGCGCTTTTATAACAAACTCCCAAGGGATGTACAAAAATTGACAATTAACAAATTTAAAAACGTAATTAAACAATATCTTTATAAAAGAGCCTACTATAAAATATCGGATTATTTAGATGATAGAGAAGCTTGGGATTGAAACTGCTCCAACTCGTTCAAAATGTTACAATTTAGACGTAATTTCTTTTCTGTATTATGTATTGTAAAAGGATCATTAAAAAAAACAACCAGCCTTGTTTTCTTGTCTTTCTTTCCTGGCTTGGTCGCGAAGGAACAGGCAGTAAAATTGACGTTTCAAAGTGATTCTTGTGATTTTAATGAATAAAAATATTTGCCTTTGACTTTGGGATTTCACAAGGAATTTGTATTTCAAGCATTGTGGTCATTTGTGGAGATTCTTCAACTGAAGAACATATTCAAGTTTCTGAATGCAGCTCACCTGAGTTGTATTCAGTGGTGAATCTAGGACTTTGGTTTGGAAGGGGCTAGACACAGCTGAGGGTAGGCTCCATTAGGGAAGATTCCATTATAAAAGGGATAAAGCCTACCCTAAAAACCTAAACCGAAAAAAAATCTGCTATTTCTTATAACAGTTACGTACCTACTCGACCAACATGAAAACTTTTTTAGGTCCGTTGAAAATTTTTTGAGATGGGGAAAAAAACTATTGAACTCGCGACACTGTTACCGTTACCATCACCTCTCAAAGTCAAAGCAAAAGTCAAATATTTTTATTCATTAAAATCACAAGGATCACTTTGAAACGTCAATTTTACTGCCTGTTCCTTCGTGACCAAACCAGGAAAGAAAGGTAAGAAACAAGGCTGGTTGTTTTTTTTAATGATCCTTTTACAATACATAATACAGAATATAAATTACGTCTAAATTGTAAGATTTTGAACGAGTTGGAGCAATTTAAATCCCAAGCTTTGACTGCCTCCGTGGCGCAGTGGGCGTATAGCCGGCTGAGACGCAGGAGGTAGCGGGTTCGATTCCCGCCGCAGAACAAATGTTTGCATGATCTACAGATATTTGTTCCGTGTCTGGGTGTTTTTCTATATATTATAAGTATGTATTTACAAAAAAAAGTATATAAGTATTCTATCAGTTATCTGGTTCCCATAGTACAAGCTCTGCTTAGTTTGGGGCTAGATAGCGCTGTGTGAAATGTCCAGCGATATTTATTAAAAAAAAAAAAAGCTTCTCTATCATCTAAATAATCCGATATTTTATAGTAGGCTCTTTTATAAAGATATGTATATAAAGTATCTCGTAATTGTTCAAATTTTCACTTATGTCGGCACTTCCGGAGTGCCCCTTTTTTTTCGCGATTTCGAAGTTGGGTCCATTGTAAAAGTTGTTCTTATTGGTGAGTAGTATAACTCCTTAAAAGATTCACCGTTCAAACCCGGCCCCCTTATTACCTAAGCCAAATTGCTGTCGTGTCGCTATCGCTAGTCAGGCCATCCCTTTCACACGTCAGGTACGTACTGTACGTGTGAAAGGGCGTGTCTTTGGATCAAACCCGGAGGGTTGCCAGCCCTAGGCAGAGAGGATCGAGTGCCCAGAACCCAATCCACAGCCACACCAACCAAAACTATAAGCTCAACCAAATAAAAAGACATAGACAGACATTTATTTACTACCATATCACACACAAATTCACACAGTACATTCAAAAGGTATATCAAAGATAAAGCACAAGTAGGAGAAAACAGAAAATTACATAATTTATTTATTTATTTATTTGGAAAACCAACAGCTAATTATACACAATATGAAACAAAATAAATAGAAGAAAGCCAATAATAGGTTTTCACGACTAAACAACATAATAAAAACAAAATGTGAAGTGAACAATAAAAAGTCTAAACAAAGTGGTTATAAATAGATAAATAAGGAAGTTTACGTAAAAGCTACTTAAGTAGTACTTAAAGTATAGTTGTATCGTGAAACGACCCCCCCCCCCCTCTCTCTCTCTCTGCTTTGCTTTTCTTCTTCGTTTGATTGATAAGTAGTAATAATGTAAAATGTAAAATGGTAATTGTGTAATTAATTTAATAGCCGTGTTTGGTAATAATATAGTGATGAATAAAAAAATAAAGTATTTAAAATTGATAGTAGATAGAACGATGTTTTGGCGCGTGATTGAATAATGGCTTGTGACCGTCTAGATATAATTTGGAAAAGTTAACGTAATTTCCTCGAAGAAAATTCCTGTAAATACCCTAAAAAAACAACAATGGACATTGTGCTGACGTCATAAAGGTACTGATCTATATATCTACAACTTACCCCATACACGCAGATTACTGGATGCATTTCTCGAATTCCACGATACTGTTGCAAATCCTGTTGGGTTAAAAAAAACAATGCAAAAATTCCGTCTAACTAAGCTTAAACATGTAGTAACTCTAATTAATAAAGGATGCTATTTTCATTTCATCTTTAAATAAATATCTCGAGTTATTAATCAATCTGTTTGGTGGTTTTTCTTAACATTAAGACAATTGTCATAGTCATGTACTTTTAGTATGTATTGAGTGTATATTTATGCTTCAGGAAATGTTGATTTCAAAGCTCAATGTATACGGAGTTCATAAGCTTATGTAGTCCTGTGGTAATTACGCAGTTCTTTAGCATTGTAATTATGCTAGATAAATTGTTCGTTTTCTATCCCTAAAATTACGCATTTGCATATGATAAAGTATTACGCTTGGCAGTCAAGAAGTTTCACGTCTTATGACTAACATAACTCAACATGCATGCATGCGTGCAATTGTAAGGTGTGTAATGTGTGAATAGATGTTTGCAAATTCTCAGTTATCGCAGGCTAGTGACCTTTTTCATCCATTAACAACAACATGACCCATGATTTTTCAGTCGCTTTGGACTTCTCCCACGTTGCGCAATTTTTGCGAATGCATTTAGCATTTTGAAGATAAATGGGGTGTCGTGTATGATAGTAATATCACGCCGTTGACATGTGTATCCCTGACAATATAATTCGGCAAGTGTGTGTAATTTATGATACATTTTTTTTTTATAGTTGGTTTTACCAATAGATGTGCAGAGATGTTTATTCAGTTCGTCAGAGCCAACCATTGTTATTATGGGATCTGGCTTGGTATTTCATTTGTACATATATAGATATGATTCGTCAGGTGAATACGCGCTGCTTGGACCTGCATTTCAACCGAAAATTTCAGACAATTAACGGGACCCCTAAGACCAAGTCGCAAACCCGCTCTACGCACTTAACGAGAATACATAGATAACATATATAATTTACAGTGTATTATGTAATCCCTCAGGATTCATTTATTCATCTCTGTAGTTGTGTTTTAATGTTTCATCAAGTTAATGATGGGTGTGTATGGTTTGTGAATCTTCTTGCCTTTCAAATATGATAATAAATGGTTTTAACATAAGTTACGCAGATTGCAGTTCAATATAGGCAAATAAAATCCCCATTTCCCATTTTCCAAATGAAACTTTGTCATTATTGCCAATTGGAATTTAATTATTTCTATTCCATTGAATAGTGGATATTTGTAATTCAAGTACATAATGGTTAAGTCCAGTCATTTTAATTACGTCATTTTGTATTTGCAGTCATTTTAAAATAACCATCAGGGTCGGTAGATTCTCGTAGTAAATTGTTTAATAATTGTAACCAATTAAAGAAATCAACTAAAGTGTTCTTAGAGTTGAAGCCTAAATTATGGTGGTATTTTAGTATTTACTAATGCATTAAATACAGATATATTCATTATTATATTTTAATCCCAACGGTGAAAGTTGAAAGTATGATTATTAATCAATAGATCAATTAATCTCTTAATACGTATTCAAAATTATTATCTTCAAAGAGCACTGTAAATGTATTGAATCGAATCATCTATATTAAGTCCACAAAATAACAAGGTGGAATAAATTAATAATTGAGATGAATTAAAGGCTTAGCCTGTAACTTGTAGAAGTCAAATATGTCTGGATTCAAACCAGAAACACTAATCTGCGATGTAAAGTTGTGGAACATAATTATCCGTTAATCTTTTACCTAAGAATTACTTAAGTAAAGGACTCATTGCTCTAAAATACTTAGTCATTCGGAATTATCGCTCTAAATTACTTAGATATTCGGAATTCTCGCTCTAAATTACTTAGTATCAAAACTATGCCCTAATATACTAGATATTCGGAATTCTCGCTCTAAGGTACTTAGTATCAAAACTATGCCCTAATATACTAGATATTCGGAATTCTCGCTCTAAAGTACTTAGTCATTCGAAATTCTCGCTCTAAATTACTTAGTATCAAAACTATGCCCTAATATACTAGATATTCGGAATTCTCGCTCTAAGGTACTTAGTATCAAAACTATGCCCTAATATACTAGATATTCGGAATTCTCGCTCTAAAGTACTTAGTCATTCGAAATTCTCGCTCTAAATTACTTAGTATCAAAACTATGCCCTAATATACTAGATATTCGGAATTCTCGCTCTAAGGTACTTAGTATCAAAACTATGCCCTAATATACTAGATATTCGGAATTCTCGCTCTAAAGTACTTAGTCATTCGAAATTCTCGCTCTAAATTACTTAGCTTTCAGAAACGCCGACCCCCCGGACGAAGCACTGAATTTAATTTTATATTTAACACTTTTCTTTTTTTTTTTTCTTTATGAACAGACAAAGACAAACACTGATTCTACATATATATTATAACTTGATTTAATTCAAGGTCCAAATATCTGTGGACTGCTGCGCGCGCGTTGTTTTAGAGAACTGAAATTCTCCCACGTCCCTTAATAGAATCTGCCAAACCCATCATATTTTTTTCACGGAGTGAATTCGACACCCACCTCAATGCGTAATCTCCTACTATTGGTTAATTTTCTGAAACCACGCCCTCTTTGATAGTAGCGTTCCCCAACTGTATAAAAAATTAAAGGTCCCATGTTTATCTAACAAAATCTACATACTTGAGACAAATGGATTTAAGAGTAAAAGTGAATGCTTCAAACTGTCAACTCCATGGACAAACGATCATAAATCCTTATTTTTATGGGTTTCACATGTAAGCTCTAACACTTGTTTTAAAATATCCAATTTCGTAATATCAGCAAATTTGAAGGGTCATATATATTAGTTTTATCTTTTCAGCATTGATTTTAAAACTCGACTAAAGTGTTTTATTTTTTTTAAACTCTCGACAAAATTTGAAGTCATAAATATTATTTTTATCTGAAATGCATCACGGAACATTATCTATTCGTCTCTCGAAACTTAACGGTTATTTATTAAGTACGGGGTAATGTACCATTTCATTCCCCTCCCTGGTCGTGGGCGAAAATGTGTTGAAGATTTTTGGTCACGATCAAATAATATGCTTTCTTTATTTAATTAATATGCTATTAGGATGAAATCAAACTTCCTTACTGTTTTATTACTATCATTTAATATCTAATAAGCTAAACATTAACCTATTCTCTATCTAATCTAAACTCAATCTTATTCTATTTATTATTAACAATATATTTCGAAATCTTAACAATATCTTTTAATTTTAATTTTAAACAATATCTATTTTTTTTCTTTTTATTATTATTTCTTAAATATACCTAATACTAATAGTTTTATACTACTTTTTTTTTTTTATTTCCAAGAGAGGTATAATATCTAAAACAACTTCTCGTTCCTACTGGTGTATATTAAATTTCGACACAATAATTTCTTTATTATATATTCACAAATTATATGGCAACTATTGTTTCTCTTCATTTATGTAAAATCGCGATAAATGGATCGCATTGTAATTTCCTATTACTTTTCTTGATTTTGGACAGATTAATGTATATACATTATCATATGGTACAGCTCCTATTTTATACGGTCCGTCATACAACAAAGAAAATTTTTTTTTGTTATCTTTTGTTTAGCGTCTGACTTATTTTAATTGCTCAATTTAACCCAATCTGATAAATCCTAATCTTATGTCTTTTTGAAAAACAATTTTCCCTTCTCTTAATAGCTTCCATTAAGTTTTCCCGGCACATGTTCAAGTTTATATTGAAACTGACTTAAAAATATTACCCATCTAACAACACGTGCACTACACAATTTCCAATTTTGTAAGAACAATAAGCTTTTGTGGTCCGTTCGTATTGTAAACTGTGTTCCCCGTAGATAAGTTTCAAACTTCTTTAAGCTGTATATTATAGCCCATAACTCCTGCTCACTTATACTCCAATTCCTCTCGGCATTTGTTAAAGCTTTACTACAATAACTAATCACTTTATGATCCTTGTTTGTATCTTCCTGATAGCGGCAACCCGCAATTCCGTTTGAACTACTATCCGTTTGTAAAAGAATGGTTCCCCTAACTTAGGATGTGTTAAGAGCACTGTATCTAAAAATTTGTTTTTTTTTTATTTCTTCAAAACAAAATCGTTCCTTTTCCGTCCAAATAAATGCACACCCCTTACACAATAATTCATTCAATGGCTTAGTTATTTCCCCATATTTTTCAATGAATTTACGGTAATAATTAAGCAAACCGAGGAACGATCGTAAATGCTTAACATTTGTAGGTGCCGGAAAGTTTTTATGGCTTCAACCTTTTCCGGATCCATTCGTAACCCTTCAGTTGAGACAATATGCCCTAGCAATTTTACTTCTTTTTTTAAAAATTTGCATTTTCTAGCTTACACGTTAATCCCGCCTCGCGCAACCTTTCTAACACTTTGCTAATATGTTCCTCATGTAACTCTATCTCTTTATCATCCTTCCCCTTTGTATAAACGCGCAAATCATCTAAATATGCCACACAAAACTCTTTTATTTCAGGGCCCAGGATTATATCTATTGCTCTAGAAAACTACCTACTGACGTCTTCAGCCCTTGCGGTAGAACATTATAAGTATATGTAGCTTTTCCCATCAAATGTGTAACCCGTGTACTTAGTGGATGCCTTTTGCAACGGTATCTGGAAATACGCGTCATTTAAATCTAAAATCGTCATGAATTTCACTCCATGAAACGACTGTAAAATTTCTGATGTTAATGGCGGTGACTCTGTCTCTCCTTCCATCTTCTTATTTAATTCTCTGGCATCCAATAAAACTTTTACAGAACCATCATGTTTTAAAGTATAGGTCAACGGACTGCTATAAGGCGTACTCTCCCGTTTTATGATTCCTAACTGTTCAAACTCTATGATTTTATTTTTAATCTTCTCCCTATACTCATACGGTACCGGATATGAACGCTTTACAAAAGGTGTCGAATCTAACATCTTTGTTACGTGTACGTATTTGTCAGTTCTCCCCGCTTTTCTAGCAAAAGCCTTTCTATTGTTCATTAACACAGATAGTAAAACCTTTTTATATTTAAATGGCAAATCTTGCTCCTGCAGATAAATTTGAATTTTATCCTCAGTAATATACTCGAGATCTATCGTGTTTTGATTTATTTGATTAATTAAATTTACATTTTGTAACCTGCTCTCCCCTCCCAGACTATTGTTAGCCTTACCAACAGAAATCGGATTCATTTTTTTTTAATTGCAATTGTTGATCTAAATGCTCTTTTTGTAATATTCTTTTTGCTGAACAATCAATTTGAGCTTTAACCCTTTCTAACCAATCCATTCCTAGTATCAAAGGTCGTGTCAATCTTTTTATTATTAAACATGGTATGCTAATTTCAATTTCTTCAATTTTTTAATGTAATAAAACACATTTATCTACCTTTTCGCTCTTTTTGCCTACCGCCCCTTGTATTTGAATGGCTGGTACCGGCATCTCACTTAAATGTCCTATTTGTTTTACTATATTGTCATATAACCCCGACGATAAACATGTAACCTGACATCCCGTATCAATTAGAGCTTTTATTTTAATGTCCCCTATTCTAGCTGTTATTTCAGATAACTCCGTTAAAGTTGTAACTAATTGTTCCTCAAATTCTACTAGATCATTACCGAATACTGTAGCTATTTCCCTGTGCCGTAACGTTAATGTACAAGTTTGACACTCGTTTATTCTATCCGGACATGTAAATTTTTCTTTATTCTGTCTTATCTCTATTGTTTGAATTAATACCCTTACATCCCTTTTAAATTCTCGTTTAATATTTGATTCTAATAGACCTTTCGCCTGTATTCTTATTGGAATTAAACGACCCTTTTCATTACATCCTAATCCTTTACCTGCTTCCCAACCTAGATTACATAATTGGTTATATACTAAAAGACAAACTCTTGCCTCTCCTGCATTTTGATCAAAACTGCTTGTTTTATTAATTTTGCTATTAACTAAAGTTGGGCTAATTACTAAACTAACAAGATTGTCCCCATTGTTTGGAAAGACCTTTGTTGACTGCGTGGGAAATATACAATCAACCTGGCTTAGTTTTCCGAAAGCGATGTTCCGTTAAAGGTGTCTACGGGCACCATGTTAGTATCAGACTCATTACTTCTAATCAACGATTCTCCAGGCTCTACTATCGCCGATACTTCTCTAGCTGATGAGCTAGCAATAGATGAATTACTTTCGATTCTATCCATTCTTTGCATTAATTCGCCCAATTTCAGATCCAAATACTGCAGCAATTGAGTATCATCCCACTTGCATTACGATCTAACCTAAGTCTTTTAGCCTTCCCTTTGCTTGTAGAAGCACCTCTCTTGCGACTCTCCATTTTTTTTATAATATATATATATATATATATTTTCCACTAAAACTTAAGTTTATTTCTTTTCACTCACCACACTTTTAGTTTATATTTGTATAATTTTCCAATTGTCTTATTAAAGTTATTGTTCACTACTTGAATCAAAGAAATATCGAATATTATTATTCTAATTTAAACATCACACATCTGCTCATAGGGCTTTCATAAGAATACGTCATAGTAAAATAGATAAATTATTTCATTTATTTAAACTGCAATTGTTTCAACATCTGGGTAATATTGACTTTAACATTTACGACGCATTCCTAAGAAACAGTTGTAGAAACAAAATCAAATGCCTTCCCGCGCCTTCACTTAATGTCCATTGTTCTTTTCATCTAACTCAATCTTTTTAGCAATTCGACCCTAGGATGATCCTTTGTTTGAAAATAGATGGTTACCGTCCCAGTGGGCAATAAATCACAGTTGCACATTCTTTTAACAAAGCTAATAATATTTTAAAGCACACCCGAAACTAATTATCTTGTAAAGTTATTACTTTCTTATCCATTTAAGGCCGGAAGTTCGTTGCCAAATGTCCGTTAAAGTTATTGCTTTGAGACTCCCGTCGCGTTTTTCGATTGTTTCACAATATTCTGTACACTATAAATTACTTTTAAACCGACTTGTAAAATGAAGTTAAAATATAATTTTATGACCTACGTTGTGTTCTATTTAGAAGATATTATCAATAAACTAATTCGTTTCTTAAAATAAGTCTAATTTTAAACTGATCTCAAGGCCTAATTCGGTTCTTTTATCTCGTGTCATTGAATTATTTCAATGTCTTGTAAAACGAAATCCTCGGACACGGGCACCAGATGAAACGACCCCCCCCCCCCCTCTCTCTCTCTGCTTTGCTTTTCTTCTTCGTTTGATTGATAAGTAGTAATAATGTAAAATGTAAAATGGTAATTGTGTAATTAATTTAATAGCCGTGTTTGGTAATAATATAGTGATGAATAAAAAAATAAAGTATTTAAAATTGATAGTAGATAGAACGATGTTTTGGCGCGTGATTGAATAATGGCTTGTGACCGTCTAGATATAATTTGGAAAAGTTAACGTAATTTCCTCGAAGAAAATTCCTGTAAATACCCTAAAAAAACAACAATGGACATTGTGCTGACGTCATAAAGGTACTGATCTATATATCTACAACTTACCCCATACACGCAGATTACTGGATGCATTTCTCGAATTCCACGATACTGTTGCAAATCCTGTTGGGTTAAAAAAAACAATGCAAAAATTCCGTCTAACTAAGCTTAAACATGTAGTAACTCTAATTAATAAAGGATGCTATTTTCATTTCATCTTTAAATAAATATCTCGAGTTATTAATCAATCTGTTTGGTGGTTTTTCTTAACATTAAGACAATTGTCATAGTCATGTACTTTTAGTATGTATTGAGTGTATATTTATGCTTCAGGAAATGTTGATTTCAAAGCTCAATGTATACGGAGTTCATAAGCTTATGTAGTCCTGTGGTAATTACGCAGTTCTTTAGCATTGTAATTATGCTAGATCAATTGTTCGTTTTCTATCCCTAAAATTACGCATTTGCATATGATAAAGTATTACGCTTGGCAGTCAAGAAGTTTCACGTCTTATGACTAACATAACTCAACATGCATGCATGCGTGCAATTGTAAGGTGTGTAATGTGTGAATAGATGTTTGCAAATTCTCAGTTATCGCAGGCTAGTGACCTTTTTCATCCATTAACAACAACATGACCCATGATTTTTCAGTCGCTTTGGACTTCTCCCACGTTGCGCAATTTTTGCGAATGCATTTAGCATTTTGAAGATAAATGGGGTGTCGTGTATGATAGTAATATCACGCCGTTGACATGTGTATCCCTGACAATATAATTCGGCAAGTGTGTGTAATTTATGATACATTTTTTTTTTATAGTTGGTTTTACCAATAGATGTGCAGAGATGTTTATTCAGTTCGTCAGAGCCAACCATTGTTATTATGGGATCTGGCTTGGTATTTCATTTGTACATATATAGATATGATTCGTCAGGTGAATACGCGCTGCTTGGACCTGCATTTCAACCGAAAATTTCAGACAATTAACGGGACCCCTAAGACCAAGTCGCAAACCCGCTCTACGCACTTAACGAGAATACATAGATAACATATATAATTTACAGTGTATTATGTAATCCCTCAGGATTCATTTATTCATCTCTGTAGTTGTGTTTTAATGTTTCATCAAGTTAATGATGGGTGTGTATGGTTTGTGAATCTTCTTGCCTTTCAAATATGATAATAAATGGTTTTAACATAAGTTACGCAGATTGCAGTTCAATATAGGCAAATAAAATCCCCATTTCCCATTTTCCAAATGAAACTTTGTCATTATTGCCAATTGGAATTTAATTATTTCTATTCCATTGAATAGTGGATATTTGTAATTCAAGTACATAATGGTTAAGTCCAGTCATTTTAATTACGTCATTTTGTATTTGCAGTCATTTTAAAATAACCATCAGGGTCGGTAGATTCTCGTAGTAAATTGTTTAATAATTGTAACCAATTAAAGAAATCAACTAAAGTGTTCTTAGAGTTGAAGCCTAAATTATGGTGGTATTTTAGTATTTACTAATGCATTAAATACAGATATATTCATTATTATATTTTAATCCCAACGGTGAAAGTTGAAAGTATGATTATTAATCAATAGATCAATTAATCTCTTAATACGTATTCAAAATTATTATCTTCAAAGAGCACTGTAAATGTATTGAATCGAATCATCTATATTAAGTCCACAAAATAACAAGGTGGAATAAATTAATAATTGAGATGAATTAAAGGCTTAGCCTGTAACTTGTAGAAGTCAAATATGTCTGGATTCAAACCAGAAACACTAATCTGCGATGTAAGGTTGTGGAACATAATTATCCGTAATCTTTTACCTAAGAATTACTTAAGTAAAGGACTCATTGCTCTAAAATACTTAGTCATTCGGAATTATCGCTCTAAATTACTTAGATATTCGGAATTCTCGCTCTAAATTACTTAGTATCAAAACTATGCCCTAATATACTAGATATTCGGAATTCTCGCTCTAAGGTACTTAGTATCAAAACTATGCCCTAATATACTAGATATTCGGAATTCTCGCTCTAAAGTACTTAGTCATTCGAAATTCTCGCTCTAAATTACTTAGTATCAAAACTATGCCCTAATATACTAGATATTCGGAATTCTCGCTCTAAGGTACTTAGTATCAAAACTATGCCCTAATATACTAGATATTCGGAATTCTCGCTCTAAAGTACTTAGTCATTCGAAATTCTCGCTCTAAATTACTTAGTATCAAAACTATGCCCTAATATACTAGATATTCGGAATTCTCGCTCTAAGGTACTTAGTATCAAAACTATGCCCTAATATACTAGATATTCGGAATTCTCGCTCTAAAGTACTTAGTCATTCGAAATTCTCGCTCTAAATTACTTAGCTTTCAGAAACGCCGACCCCCCGGACGAAGCACTGAATTTAATTTTATATTTAACACTTTTCTTTTTTTTTTTTCTTTATGAACAGACAAAGACAAACACTGATTCTACATATATATTATAACTTGATTTAATTCAAGGTCCAAATATCTGTGGACTGCTGCGCGCGCGTTGTTTTAGAGAACTGAAATTCTCCCACGTCCCTTAATAGAATCTGCCAAACCCATCATATTTTTTTCACGGAGTGAATTCGACACCCACCTCAATGCGTAATCTCCTACTATTGGTTAATTTTCTGAAACCACGCCCTCTTTGATAGTAGCGTTCCCCAACTGTATAAAAAATTAAAGGTCCCATGTTTATCTAACAAAATCTACATACTTGAGACAAATGGATTTAAGAGTAAAAGTGAATGCTTCAAACTGTCAACTCCATGGACAAACGATCATAAATCCTTATTTTTATGGGTTTCACATGTAAGCTCTAACACTTGTTTTAAAATATCCAATTTCGTAATATCAGCAAATTTGAAGGGTCATATATATTAGTTTTATCTTTTCAGCATTGATTTTAAAACTCGACTAAAGTGTTTTATTTTTTTTAAACTCTCGACAAAATTTGAAGTCATAAATATTATTTTTATCTGAAATGCATCACGGAACATTATCTATTCGTCTCTCGAAACTTAACGGTTATTTATTAAGTACGGGGTAATGTACCATTTCAATCGCCAAAAAAATTCTCTGTTCAGCCGCAGTCTGGCTGAACTGACACTCGTACAGAATAGATCTAGATCTAATCGCTTACTCAGCTTATTAAAGTTGTCGCTTGCTCGCCACAGAAATGAATTTTGCCTGTAATTGGTACCAACTACAGGTATATGGATAGGAGGATTAAATCTCTTAGGCTTAAATGGTACACTAATTTTAATTTTTGATAATAAATCGGCGCAATTTATATTGTTTGAAGCTATTTTTAGTAGCAATGACTGATCGGCGACTTCACGCCGTTTAACAAGGGGAAGAAAATGGAATTTTTTGCATAAATTTATGTAATTAGAAGATCTATAGGGAATGCGCAGACGAAAGCAGAGGTATTTGACGAATTTAATTTGGATGCGTTCAATTCTGTCAATATATTTATCATAACGCGGGTTCCAAATTTGTGAAGCGTATTCGAGGATACTTCTGACAAAGGTGCAATAGAGGAGCTTATATGTTTTAGCATGATGGAAACCAGCTGCACTCCTCATGATAAAGCCCAAGGCTTTGGAGGCTTTAGAAACTATGGATTCAACGTGACCTTCGAATCGAAGCTTCGAGTCATGCAACACTCCGAGATCCTTGATTGTGCTCCGTTTTTGCAAGATCTGGTTTTTCAGTTGGTAGAAGGATGACGTTATTATCTTTTTACGGGTAAAGGTGACGACCGAGCATTTGGTTGGATTGAGATCCAGTTTGTTGTTAAGGCAGTAAGTGTCCAACCGTGATAGGTCATCTTGCAATTTAGAGGCATCATCTAGACAATCAATAATTTTGAAAATCTTCATGTCGTCCGCAAAGCATAATAAGTGACTGTAGCGAAAACAGGTATAAATATCGTTAATAAAAATCAAGAAGAGCAGTGGTCCAGGCAAGGAGCCCTGCGGAACACCGCTAGGGATTGAAACCCAGCTAGAAATGTAATTGCTGACGACGATAGCTTGAGATCGGTTATTGATGTAAGATGAGAACCATCTCAGCAAGTCACCTCGAATGCCAATAAAGCAAAGTTTGGAAATAAGCAGCTTGTGATCGATCCTGTCAAAAGCTTTGCTGTAGTCGGTATAGACTACGTCGACTTGGTGGCCGTTGTCCATAGCTTCAGTCAAGAAGTCATTAAAGAGGATCAAATTGGACACCGTCGAGCGGCCCTTGAGAAAACCATGTTGAGTTGGGTTGAGGGAGTTCTGCAAAGCAGCATATACTTGATTATATACTATTCGCTCGAATATTTTAGCAATGATACATAATTTTGATATGGGTCTATAATTAATAACTTCACTCTTGGAGCCTTTTTTATGAATAGGCGAAACAAAGGCGGATTTCCAAATATTAGGAAATGTAAATTCCGATATGGATCTTTGAAACAAAAGAGATATTGGGACAGAAACAGTTTTGGCGCAGCCGATCAGGAATAATGAACTTATATTATCAGGCCCTGCCGATTTAGATGTATCCAATTGTAGTAACAGTTTTTCAATCTCATGAACACAAATCTCTATATTACAAATGTCGTGGGTTTGGGGATCACTACATAGGTTAGGCGGGTCAGCATCAGTAGCCCGTGATTTAGGCTCTAGAAAGGTGGAAAAGAAATATTTAGAGAAAGCCTCACAAATTGAGTCCCCAGTGGTTACCGTTGAATTAAGGTATTTAAGGGAAGTAGGAGTGCCGTTTGATTTGGAGCGATTTTTAATATAAGACCAGAAGTGTTTCGGTTGCTTTTCTATACAGCTTTCTATAGATTCCATGTGAGATTGGTAGCATTGATTCTCTATCCGGTGAACCCTGTCTCTCAGTAGTTTCCAAATCTGATTTCATACTGTACGTTTTGAATTTTTTAAGGTATTTAAATTTTTCTTTCACAAGCTTTATTAGAGCAGGAGAATACCACTTAGGAAAGGAATTGTTTGATAGTTTTTTAGTAGGGATATATTGATTTTTTAATTGTTCAAGAACGTAGTAAAAGTATTCAACGGCTTCCTCGAGAGATCTAGATGAAAACTCAGTACGCCAATCAACATCAGACATATCTTGGTTAATGGAGTCGTAATTGCAAATAAGTACAAATAGTAATTGTAAATAAGTACAACAAATACAGGAACAATAGAATGAAATAATAAATATACAATGTAAACAGGGAAAAACTAAAAAGAGGTACGTAGGTATGTATGTGCTACTGCAGCAAATGGGTTTCAGCTCAGCATTATGCCTCGCCACCGTTCGACAGCTCGGCGCTGTTATTCTGCCGAAACCTTTAGTAGGCAAGTCATTAGCACTCGTAAGGACGAATAGGCACTAATTGGTGTAAAAGACATAAACTTCGTCTTGAACATATGTATCATAATGCCCAATTCCAAAAAAAACATATGGGACATGGGTTGTACTCGGAACTCATATATCCATCAGCTGGTTAACGGTGTGGATCGGTCTATTGCGGCACTCATCCTGTTGGCGGGGTCTATGGTAAGTCTACCTTGCAGTTGCAGAACAGCTTGTATACTTGGGATAGGTGACTTCTATTGCTCAGTTTCGAGCTCTCTTTTTGCAACAATATTGCAACAGTTGCAATTTTCCAAGCCTTGGGTGTCAGAAGCACTTTAATGAATAGTTTCAATAGTAGGTACCTACCTACTGTTACACAAGTCTTCCTGCACAGAAGAGTTCAACTGTGATTTACCTAGCGAGAATGGTTGTTGGGTGACAAAGCATTTAGTCGTACAAAACATCACAATATGAGCGTGAGCTCGAACGTGACCTATCACTTTAGAGAGATACCTAAGTAGAGGAAAGGCAACAATAAGCGAAGCTTCCCTATGGAACGGAGCTGGATCATGGTCAATGACCAACAGGGTGTTCGCAGGCATTCTCCACGCACAGTACGTGTGGTACGTGCCGCTGAGCTACATCTACTTCTGTGCGGGACGGCGCGGCGTGCGGCGCGTGGGTGCCCGGTTGGTGCTCGTGTGCTGCGCGCACGCCGCGCTCGTGGCGCCCGCGCTTGCCGTGTTACTGGTGGCCGGCACCGCCCACTCCCGCGTGCACTACTCACTCGTGCAGGGGTCAGTATGAGTGAGGCGAATAGCCGCGCTGAGCTGGTGCCGTACGCTGGATGCGTTGTAACGGTATCAGAGGTGTTTCCAGGGTGCTGATCTCGTCGGTGGGTAGCGGCTGCGGCTGGCTGTCGCTGGCGCTGTGCGCGGACGCGGGGGCGGCTCCCGTGGCCGCCGCTACATACCTCGTGTCGCTGCTCACCACGCCGGTCGCTATGATCCTGCTCGTGAGTACCTTACGTACCGGTACCGCCTCGGGGTCCCAGCCTACCGAACTACAAAGTTTGCTAGGACCATTTAGCAAACATCGGCTTGCAACTAAAATCTGCACCAAAATCGGTCTGTCTGTATTGTATCCCGCGGTCAAAGGAAAGCTTCAAACTTTGTTACATACCTTTTTTGCGTGGAGTTTGATGCTAGATTGAGGGGAATCGGCGCGGATCTTCCCATCTTAGAATCGGAACGACGCGGCGGCACTCGGATCACCTCGCCTCGTATGTGTGTTGCAGTGCGGGCGGTGCGTGGTGCCGGCACCGAGCGCGGTGGCGGGCACGTGCGCGTGGGCGCTGACGGCGTTCGGAGTCGGCGCGGGGACCGCGCGCCTTGGGCCTGGGGGCTGGGGCGCGCGCGGCCGCTCGGTGGCGGCGCAGATGTGCGCGCTGGCGTTGCTGTACATGGAGTGCTGCGACGCGCTGGCGCTGCGTGGGAGTGTCCGCCTCGAGGACATGCTCGCCGTGCTGCTGCTGGGTGAGTAGCCGCGAGCCGCACGTCACGCGGTCGGCGATGAAGTGAAACGGAAGGTGGTGTTCGTTCGCAGAGATGAGCTGGCTGGCGATGAGCGCTGGCGCGTGCTGGGGGTACGCGCGCTGCGGGCTGCTGGCGCCGCGCGACGCGCGCCTGGTGACACTCTGCGCGCTGCCGAAAGGACCGCATCAAGGTAGGTAGATGAATATTATACGAATAAGTAGGGTATTATTAGTGAAAACGGTACTTTTATATTGAGTTGTACGCGTGCATGTGGAGGTTGGCACGCCGGCGCGGCCTGCATGCCGGCGGCGCTGGCGCGGCTGCCGGGGGTGCTGCTGGCGCCGGCGCAGGCGCTGCTGCTGGCCGCTCTCGCCGCCCACGCTGACTGCACCGAGCCTGACTCCGCGTCACTCGCGCCCGAGCCCGCGCGGTAGGTTGCCGACGACGTCGCAACGTTGTAGGTACCTACTAAGCTTAACTTCTGTACCTCCATTTTATGCCCGAGTTGTAATCACACTAGCGTACACACGTTAGATATTGTACGAGTGGGATGAAACACATTCTCATCGCAGCACACATTCTCAGGGCCGGATTAACCCTATGGGGGCCCCTTTCCTTTTCTTACTTCTTAAGATATTTTTATCTATAATAAAAGTCGAATCGATCAGATCGACTCCTGCTTTTTGCTTTCATTGAAATGATTTTAATGAATAGATTATAGTTATAGTTATGTAATGATCCAGGTCTCATGATGGAGTAGGAAAGAGAAATGAGCCGGTTATTTTAAATTTAATCTTGTTTTTTTTCCTAACCTGTACTGTTCCACTGCTGGGCAAAGGTCTCCCCCAATTCTTTCCACCGCTCTCGATCCCTGGCCAACTCTACCCAATCACTGTTGAAGACATCTAGGTCATCGCGCCAGCGTTTTCTCGGGCGACCGCGTCGTCTTTTGCCGTCTACGGGTATCCATCCTGTGATTTCCTTTGCCCATCTATCTTGTTCCATGCGGGTCACGTGGCCCGCCCACTCCCATTTCAGCTTGGCTGCCTTGCGACCTACATCAGCGATACCAGTCTTCGAGCGCAGCGTGGTATTTCTAACTCGGTCTGTTCTCAATGCTGCGCCCCATCGCTCTCTGGCAAACCCCGAGCTTGGTCTTCTGTGATTCCGTCAGCGACAACGTTTGAGCACCGTAGGTCAGGACAGGTAGGATACACATATCGACGAATTTACGCTTCAGAGACAATGGAAGTTCGCCCTTCATCAGCGCTTTCATGGACCAGTAGCTCTTCCAGGCATTATCGACACGGCGACCGACTTCCTTATCTTGCCTGTTTTCGAAGGATGCTAACTGGCCCAAGTAAATGTACTCATTGACATAGTGTATCTGCTGTCCGTCTACCTCGACCCTATGTCTCGTGCTATTGGTCATGAGCTGTGTCTTCGACTGATTCATCAGAAGACCTACCTCTTGGCTTGCTGTGCTGAGGTCTTGCAGCAATATTTGTAGCTCGGGTGCACTTTGGGCGAAAAGGACAATGTCGTCGGCAAATCGGAGGTTCGTAAGCCGCTTATTATCAACTAAAATGCCCCTTGCGCACCACGAGATATCCAGTTTTTTAATTATCTCTTGTAGAGTGCTGGTGAATAGTTTCGGAGAGAGCGGGTCACCCTGCTTAACACCTCTTTCTATTAGAAACGGGATACCAGAAGAATTTAGTTTTATATTTGCTGCAGTTACGAGTATAAATAATTTTCAAGAGATCTATGTATGTTTTTTCAATGTTCTGACTTTCTAGTGCTGAAAATATGCTCGTATGTCTGATACTATCGAAGGCTTTCGTATAGTCTACGAAAGCCAGATAAAGAGGTTTGTTGTATTCAGTATATCTCTCAATTGTTTGATTTAATGCATGAAGGTGATCGGTTGTTGAATAGTTAGGTCGAAATTCGGCTTGCTCTGGCGGCTGTTGCTAATCGAGAGTACCTTCGATGCGTTTTAGGATAACTTTGATGAAAGCTTTGTATATGTGTGACACTAAGCTGATCGGTCTGTAGTTGTTTGTTACTCTTGTCTCCTTTTTTGAAGAGAAGAACAATGTTGGAGTGAAACATCTTTACTTGAAATTTTCCTGTTTGTAGGATGTCATTAAATAAATTAGTGATATGAGGTAAAAGGACTCGAGCTGCTACTTTTAATGACTCCGTTGTGACACCATCCTCTCCAGAACTCTTTTTATAATGCATGCTCTTTAAAGCATCATGGACTTCGCGTTATGTGATGAAAGGGATCGTGTCGGAGCAATTATAATTCGTATTACCATCTGAGAAGTTGAGCTTAGATGGGATCTGAATAAAGATGTTTATAAAATTCTGTGCAAATCTCTTGAATTTTTACTCGACTGTTGTGCTTTTTGCCGTTTCTATCTTGCAAGCTATTTATCCAAGTTTTCCCCTTAGGTATGCCTTATTTTGCTACTCGGAGTGATCTGTTGTTCTCTAGTGCTACTCTTACTTGAAATGTGTTATGGTTTCGGACATCGGATCGAATACTGCGTTTGACTTTTTTATCTATTAGGTTGGGGAAAAAGTTTCTTTGCATTTTTAAAAAAAATTCAAAACATTTTTCAATATAGTTTATTTACATTTAACTAAAGTATGTAGGTACCATTTTGTTCGATAACTTTTTGCCATCTTGTAGGTAGGGACATGATCCCATTGCTATAGAAATTTTGGGGCTTCTGATCAAAATACCGCGACAAGTGGTTTTGGCAGTCCTCTCGTGATGTTAACCTGACACTGCCTAAAGAATTCTGAAAAGTCCGAAACAGGTGGAAATCTGAAGGTGCAAGGTCAGGACTATACGGCGGATGCATTAACACCTCCCAGCCAAACTCTCTTTATTTTTGCTGAGTGGCTAAAGATGTGTGAGGTCTAGCGTTATCATGATGAAAAACCACACCCCTTCTGTTGATTATTTCCGGCCACTTTCTCTCAACTTCTTGCTTTAATCTCATGAGTTGTTCGCAGTAGAGTTCAGAATCGATGGTCCTGCCTGGTGGTAGCAGCTCATAATGAATAATGCCCTTCCAATCCCACCACACACACAGCATCACCTTGTTGCGAGTTAACCTGGGTTTCGCCACAGTCTGTGAAGCCTGACCGGCCTTTGACCACGACCTTTTTCGCACGTTCTTGTCGTACGTGATCCACTTTTCATCACCAGTTATCAGCTTCTTCAAAAATGGTTCGGTTTAATTACGTCGTAATAAAGAATCACAAATGAGTACACGCTTCATTAGGTTTCTTTCAGCGAGCTCGTGGGGTACCCAAATATCGAGCTTTTTTGTGTACCCAGTTTTTTTCAAATGCGCCAAAACTGTTTTGTGGTCAATTCCCAGTTCTTCAGCTACGTCGTAACTACTGATATGCCGATCTTGCACCACTTTTTCAAAAATGGCATCAATTTTATCCGTAATAGGGCGACCAGAGCGACGTGCATCTTTGACATCAAAATTTCCGGATTGAAAACGCTTAAACCAAATTTGTGCTACTCTCACAGACACTGCACTAGGTCCATAAACATTGCAAAATTTTTTCGCGGCTGGCTTTGCATTTTATCTTTTTAGTAGTAAAATTTTAAAATGTATCAAATTTCTTCATTAGATTCACTCATATTTACAGTACGAAAAACAAATAAAAATCACACATTTTCCTAATTTGAATTTGGAATTATCTTCTTTAAATTTTAAACTTTGAATGACACCAAAACCAGCCAGATACAAATAGTATAGCCAAAGAGATTTTATTACAAGTTCATACATACTATAATGCGAAAAGACTTTTTCCCCAACCTATTATTTTCCTATGCTCTTCTGATTTTAAAACGGTTTCCTGTCTCAACTTGATTAGTTTGTACGTTGTTTCCGATAAACTGAACTTGCTCTTTTTGCCAGAAGTAATTTTTTTGTTACAGATGTTTATGGCTTGAACAATGTTGTTGTACTGTTCTTCTGGGTCATCTAAGTCCTTCATGTTAAGCGCGGCAAAATGATTGGTTAATTCTAGAGTATACTGTTCTTGGTTATTCATTAATGTGTGTTTTGAGTGTCTGGCAACTTTTCTGTTCGCCGGACACTTGGGGCCGTGGCTGTATTGTTGTACTATTCATGTTGTTTAGGGGGGTTTGGACCATGACCCGCCACGCTGGTCCAGTTGCGTGTTGGCGGGTAGTTCGTCAGAGCCTTGTTCGTTGATCGGCAGGGCGTACCGCTTGCAGGTAAGGTTGACTTGAGACCCAAGAGATGATGTTTGGGCCTCCTTACACCCCTAATCTTGTTAAATGCAATAAAATATATTGTATTTACAACGTACGAAAATATTTTTGTGTAGTAGGTGCAATATAAGTTTAAATAGCAACTCTTCAACATTAACGTATGTAAATAATGAGGAATGTCACGAATGAAACGTTTTTTTTCTTATTGCGTGGCCCGCATCGACTAGGCCCCCGTGGGCCCCTAGTCGGTACGGGGCTCCTAAGAAGTTGCCTAATCCGCCTTATGGATAATCCGGCCCTGCACATATTGCGTGCGACCCAACATCGATAGAGGAGCGTGTATCTACTGAGAGCGCTAATATTAATGTTGTTATACCTAACTTCGTTATGATACTTTTCCTCAATAGACGTAAGAGCGGACGGCTCGTGTGCTGGTCTCGCTCTGTGGCGCTGGCGGCGTGCGCCGGCGCGGCGGTGCGGTGGTATCGTACCACCACAGAATAGGATTTTATTGTGCCATGCTGCTCGACCCGCTTTATTTTTATCTGTTCTCTGACTGCTTAAAAGCAAGCTCGTTTACGGTAGCCTAACATATTCACAAATATAATATTAGAACACCATTTAAAAAAGTTCTGTCTATACTAATATTATAAAGAGGAAAGATTTGATTGTTTGCATTGAATAGGCTCCAAAACTACTGGACCGATTTAAAAAATTCTTTCACCGTTGGAAAGCTACACTATCCCCGGGTGACATAGGCTACTTTTTACTCTGCATGCAGATCAAAATTCAAAATAAATCGTTCTGGCGTCCCGCAAGGTAGCGTTTTAGGTCCATTTTTATTTCTAGTTTACATTAATGACCTTCCCAACGTTACTAGTCATAAAACAATCTTGTTTGCGGATGACACGACACTAATTATAAAATGTAAAGACAAAGATACATACGAATCCGATATCAATGTCACATTTAATAAGGTAATAACGTGGTTGAAAGACAATAATCGTAATGTAAATCTTAAAAAAACTAACATCATTCAATTTCACAATTACAAACGTAAAAAACATGACATGAATATAAAATTTAATAACATTGACATAGAACAAGTAGAATCTACCAAATTTCTAAGTATCATAGTTGACCAGCATTGTGACTGGAAGGAGCACATATCCTACGTTTGCGATAAATTAGACAAATTTGTTTATGCCATTAGGCGTTTACGTGAAACTGTTTCTAGGGAAGCAGCTATTACTTGTTTATGCCATTAGGCGTTTACGTGAAACTGTTTCTAGGGAAGCAGCTATTACCGCATATCACGGATATGTTTCTTCTGTGTTATCGTATGGTTTATTACTGTGGGGTAACTCTGTAGAGGTGAGTAGAGCTTTCAGAGTCCAGAAAAAATGCGTGAGAGCTGTCTTTGGTGCATGGTTCATGGATAGTTGTAAACCACTTTTTAAACAGCTCAATATTTTGCCCTTGGCTTGCATGTACATCAGGGTATTGTGCATTTTTGTTAAAAGATACCCTGGATATTTCAAGAAGCAATCAGAAGTAGTTATAAAAAAAGCTGCCTCCAGAAATCCACATAAATTATACTTACCTAAAGTCAGACTGGACATTTATAAAAGAAATGTTCATGTGAGTGCCATAAAGGTATATAATAAATTGCCAAATGCATTTAAGGAATTACCATTCAATATCTTCAAAACAAAGTTAACAAAATGGTTGGCACACTATTGTTTTTATGACATTAATGAATATTTAACCCATTCCGTTAACTTTTAATTGACTATAACTATGACATTTGTTTTTTTTTATATTGTATTGTTTGCTATTTCTAATTTTATTGACATTCGCTTAGTTTAAATTTGTTTTATATATTTATATTTGCACACCATCTGTATGGTAGAATATATAAGGATCAACAAATTGTAACATCGAAACATTTACCTATATTCGAGCAAATAAACGTTCTGATTTCTGATTACCCAAATGCGCAGAAGGAGGGTAATGTTTTTATTGAAAAACTACGCGTGCGAAGCTGCTGATTGGTCAGCTAGCAATTGATCGAGCGAAGCGAGATCTCTAAATTAACTTGGCAAATCGGCGTTGTATTTCTGTATGTTTGTTTGTTTGTCCGATAATAACTTTCAAAGCGTTGATCTGATCATCGTGAAATTTGATACATAGGTAGGTAGTGATGGCACAATTTTGGGCTCAAGAGGGGTAAAAAACAATGAAAATGAGTCTATTAGGTCAAGTGAGACGTCAAATGAAAAGTCTTCATTAGTACATTTCGACCCCGTTTTAATTTTTAGTATAGTTTTTTTAGTTTTTGAGTTATTAGTCATAATAAAAACTAAACTTTGACAAAATTCACAGGGTACATCAGTGTCCCCACTGTGCTGTAATTTGGTATGAGTGTAGCTTAAGTATCACAAATATAGGCCAAAGTCTGAAATCCAGAATAACTGCAATTTGTACCCCAAAAAAGAGCAACCAAATTACATGAACTCACGGGAGTTCCTGTAATTTGAATGAAACTGTGGGTCAAGTTATTTGGTTATTTATTTCGTGACACTGTTTTCATAGTCAAAGATTACGAATAAGATTTTTTTGTTTTTATGGTAGACTCGCGAGATCTCAGTTCGGGGCGAACGAATAGTATATATTAGGTTGAGGAAAAAGTTCCTTCGCATTTTTCAAGAAAATTCAAAACATTTTTTAATATAGTTTATTCACATTTAGCTAAAGTATGTAGGTACCATTTTGTTCGATAACTTTTTGCCATCTTGTAGGTAGAGACATGATCCCATTGCTATATAAATTTTGGGGCTTCTGATCAAAATACCGCGACAAGTGGTTTTGGCAGTCCTCTCGTGATGTTAACCTGACACTGCCTAAAGAATTCTGAAGAGACCGAAAAAGGTGGAAATCTGAAGGTGCAAGGTCAGGACTATACGGCGGATGCATTAACACCTCCCAGCCAAACTCTCTTAATTTTTGCTGAGTGGCTAAAGATGTGTGAGGTCTAGCGTTATCATGATGAAAAACCACACCCCTTCTGTTGATTAATTCCGGCCGCTTTCTCTCAACTTCTTGCTTTAATCTCATCAGTTGTTCGCAGTAGAGTTCAGAATCGATGGTCCTGCCTGGTGGTAACAGCTCATAATGAATAATGCCCTTCCAATCCCACCACACACACAGCATCACCTTGTTGCGAGTTAACCCGGGTTTCGCCACAGTCTGTGAAGCCTGACCGGCCTTTGACCACGACCTTTATCGCACGTTCTTGTCGTACGTGATCCACTTTTCATCACCAGTTATCAGCTTCTTCAAAAATGGTTCAGTTTCATTACGTCGTAGAAAAGAATCACAAATGAGTACATGGTTCATTAGGTTTCTTTCACTGAGCTCGTGGGGTACCCAAATATCGAGATTTTTTGTGTACCCAGTTTTTCCAAATGCGCCAAAACTGTTTTATGGTCAATTCCCAGTTCTTCAGCTACGACGTAACTACTGATATGCCGATCTTGCTCCACTTTTTATAAAATGGCATCAATTTTATCCGTAATAGGGCGACCAGAGCGACGTGCATCTTTGACATCAAAATTTCCGGATTGAAAACGCTTAAACCAAATTTGTGCTACTCTCATAGACACTGCACTAGGTCCATAAACATCTCAATTTTTTTTCGCGGCTTGCGTTGCATTTTTACCTTTTTTGTAGTAAAATTTTAAAATGTATCAAATTTCTTCATTAGATTCACTCATCTTTACAGTACGAAAAACAAATAAAAATCACACGTTTTCATAATTTGAATTTGGAATTATCTTCTTTAAAATTTATACTTTGAATGATACCAAAACCAGCCAGATACAAATAGTATACCCAAAGAGATTTTATTACAAGTTCATACATAGGTACTATAATGCGAAAAGACTTTTTCCCCAACCTATTATTTAAATAAAATATTAGATGTAAGTACAGCATTTTATAAAAATATTTGTTGTAATACTAATTTAGATTTATATAATACATATTCATGTGAGTGAATCCCAAAACACAGAACAGTACCGTTCTCCACACAAGGCTTGCGCTCCCGGTTCGACAAGGTCGCACGTGTCGCGTCGCGTCTAGACCGATTCCTAGCACAGCAGAGCAGTTCGGAACCCAGAGGCCTTTTTCTCAACTCAACTTAAAAGATTATCCTTTTAAAATTATTAAACTAGTCTATATAATAGAATAGGATTGCTAATAGAAATGCTTCATACGTGTATGTATATTTCACTATATTTGAATTTATAAATAAAATAATAGAAATATATTATATTCAAAGAAAATAAAATGATTACAAACACCTACGGGATTTATCACGTACCATTTTATCGGTTTTAGATTGCCTGTTGATCGTTACACCGATAAAACTACGTGATAAATCCCCTATTTTCGGTAACGATTGAAATAAATCACGAAAGTTCTCAATATACCTTAAACTTAATACTTATAACTTGAGCAAAAGTGAGTGATATTAGATAACATTGTACCTAGCTAGCTACCTACTAATATAACTGCCTATACGTGAATTACAAGTACCTGATTTATGGATTAATATTTAACTATAAATTAATATAATAAAACAAAGTTCTGATTGAAATATTTTGTTTTATTGATATTTTATCACATTCCATTTAGTAAGTGTACAAACCTAATTCTAATAGACTTTTACAAATACTTAAAGCTATAAATAATACATTATTACCTTATTTTTGAAGAGGTAATGGTTTAATTTTATTGAAGGCTGGTTAGCGAAGTTTGTCCTTCAATAAGTCGGAACTAACCGATACAATACTTGAGACAAAATGATCTAAGTGCTTTTTAAACTTTCGCGATCGCTTTACATAATAAAGTACTAATAATAAATGTCGGTATAATAAATAAACAAGACCGGTCAAGTGCGAGAAGGACCTGCGCACCGAGGGTTCAGAAGGTTTATTTATGTTAATTGAGCAGCACCATCTATTTATGTGACTGGTAAACCAAGAAAGCTTTTAAGACATATATTTAAAAAAACTGTTTTAGATAGATAATTAGTTATACCTACATAAGGGTTTAGTTTTTAGCATTTTGGTTCAGAGCCCTAAAAAGGTAAATACGCGATAAACACCCGTTTAATATTAGTAATTATGGTTTCTCTATGTTTAACCACTAACATAAAAGTCCTAATGAAAGTAGATAAGCTCAGCACCCAGGCTACTTATACAATTATTATAAACGTAGTACATATGGCTAAACTTAAATAACTAACAGAATCACAGTCGATATCTCACATTATTGCATCCATCGCGGTATAATCGAATACTGGGAGCGGCAGCACAGCGCCCGACCTTACAACTATCTACGAGCGAGTAATCAAGTAGTCGTGAACACAAGTTATAGCTCTCTTTGAGTACCTACTTAACTATACATCACCTAGCCTCTAGGCTAGCGGCGGCACTTCTTATGAAAATTAACTTCCTACCTATAACAAAAATACTAATTAATTTATTAAAAAAATAGATTCCCTACTTTAATAATTTAAGAACCAGCATAATTTCTTTCAAGAGTAACACATAACAACACCGTTGTTTACCCTTTTACTCTGCGGTAACAACCATTCGAAATACCTACTAAATAGTACCAGTTTGGTACATTAGTATACTTGAGTGAGATTCCGCAATAATATTACCAGGCATAAACAAAGATAAGAAGAATCGATCACTTCGATTGACATCACGTCGTCACTGGGGAGGGGGGTAGGTACACCGCAACTCCATTGGGCGTTAGGAGGCGGCGGCGGCGGCGTCGTGGCCGCCCTGCTGCTGCAGCAGCTCCCAGTAGAGGCCGCGACGCGACACCAGCTCCTCGTGCGACCCGCTCTCGGCCACCGCGCCTGACAACAACACCAATGTCAATACGCGTCGCACGCTGCCGACAGACAATTACTGCAACTCGTCTAAACCAAAACATTTCCACCGACAAATAGCAAGACGCTCGTGTCGTGCGTAACACAAAATAAACGCAGGATCTCAAAATTGTCAGCTTTCATAGTGTAAAGTAGCGTATTTTGGGAGTGAAATAGTCGCAGGTAAGCACGCGGAATACATAAGATGGTTACCTTTGTCGATGAAGCAGATGGTGTGCGCGTGTCGCACGGTGGCGAGCCGATGCGCGATGATGATGGTGGAGCGCTCCCGCGACGCCGCCTCCAGTGCCGCCTGCACCGCCTGCCAGCAACGACACATTCATAAACACATCTCACATTTACAATTTGCACTCAAACTCAATAACGGTCCTTCGAGCCTACCTTCTCGCTGTTGGCATCGAGGGCGGAGGTAGCTTCGTCGAGCAGCAAGACGCGCGGGTTCCGGACTAGCGCTCGAGCGATCGCCACGCGCTGCTTCTGCCCGCCCGAGAGCGCTGCGCCGCCTTGGCCCACCACCGTGTCGTAGCCCTGCGGATAGAACCATTACTTCACATTCATGTTGCATCCGTTGACAGCGCGGCGGCCGCAGGTGGACTCGAGACTCACCAAGGGCAGGCCGGCGATGAAGTTGTGCACGTTGGCTTGCTTGGCGGCGTGGATGATGTCGTCCATGGAGACCGTGCGCGATGTGTCACCGTACGCGATGTTGTCGCGCAGCGAGCGCTCAAACAGCGCCGGCTCCTGCGACACCAGTCCGAGCTGCGCGCGCAGCTGGCGCAGCGTCAGAGCCCGCTTCACGTCACGACCGTCCAGCTCCTGATGCAAAATAACATGTTACCGTGAACTGGTGCCCCGTGGCCCATCATTTTACACGCGCTCTGAAGCACGGAAGCGCTAACTCTAAATTCAAACAGTGAAAGAAAGAAGCACATATATACACATATATACAGGCAAAATTTTACCTCATTAACAGCTACCAGCTATTTCTTTTGTAGTTAGAAGGTTTTGTTTAAAGGAAACTATAGGTTAATATTGAAAAAAAAAAAAAAAACAATTTAACCAACCAATTACTGATGTTCAGAGACTTGACCTCATTTTGTTTTTCCATTTTACCTATTTTCGATTATGTTAAATGTATGATAAACTATATGTACATGACTATATGTATATGTTCGACGGTGTCCAATTTGATCCTCTTTAATGACTTCTTGACTGAAGCTATGGACAACGGCCACCAAGTCGACGTAGTCTATACCGACTACAGCAAAGCTTTTGACAGGATCGATCACAAGCTGCTTATTTCCAAACTTTGCTTTATTGGCATTCGAGGTGACTTGCTGAGATGGTTCTCATCTTACATCAATAACCGATCTCAAGCTATCGTCGTCAGCAATTACATTTCTAGCTGGGTTTCAATCCCTAGCGGTGTTCCGCAGGGCTCCTTGCTTGGACCACTGCTCTTCTTGATGTTTATTAACGATATTTATACCTGTTTTCGCTACAGTCACTTATTATGCTTTGCGGACGACATGAAGATTTTCAAAATTATTGATTGTCTAGATGATGCCTCTAAATTGCAAGATGACCTATCACGGTTGGACACTTTCTGCCTTAACAACAAACTGGATCTCAATCCAACCAAATGCTCGGTTGTCACCTTTACCCGTAAAAAGATAATAACGTCATCCTTCTATCAACTGAAAAACCAGATCTTGCAAAAACGGAGCACAATCAAGGATCTCGGAGTGTTGCATGACTCGAAGCTTCGATTCGAAGGTCACGTTGAATCCATAGTTTCTAAAGCCTCCAAAGCCTTGGGCTTTATCATGAGGAGTGCAGCTGGTTTCCATCGTGCTAAAACATATAAGATCCTCTATTGCACCTTTGTCAGAAGTATCCTCGAATACGCTTCACAAATTTGGAACCCGCGTTATGATAAATATATTGACAGAATTGAACGCATCCAAATTAAATTCGTCAAATACCTCTGCTTTCGTCTGCGCATTCCCTATAGATCTTCTAATTACATAAATTTATGCAAAAAATTCCATTTTCTTCCCCTTGTTAAACGGCGTGAAGTCGCCGATCTGTCATTGCTACTAAAAATAGCTTCAAACAATATAAATTGCGCCGATTTATTATCAAAAATTAAAATTAGTGTACCATTTAAGCCTAAGAGATTTAATCCTCCTATCCATATACCTGTAGTTGGTACCAATTACAGGCAAAATTCATTTCTGTGGCGAGCAAGCGACAACTTTAATAAGCTGAGTAAGCGATTAGATCTAGATCTATTCTGTACGACTGTCAGTTCAGCCAGACTGCGGCTGAACAGAGAATTTTTTGGCGATACAAGTATACTTTAAGTACTATTTAAGTAGCTTTTACATTACCTTCCTTATTTATCTATTTATAACCACTTTGTTTTGACTTTTTATTGTTCACTTCACATTTTGTTTTTATTATGTTGTTTAGTCGTGAAAACCTTTTATTGGCTTTCTTTTATTTATTTTGTTTCATATTGTGTTTAATTAGCTGTTGGTTTTCCAAATAAATAAATAAATATGCAAATAAATATCTTTGTCAATGTCAATCAGGTCAGAGGTCTTTAGTTTTTTTTTTCTTTATTAATGAGCTTAATCACAATGGCAATTATGTCGCTCAGTTGTTACAACAAAAATACATTACTAACGAAACAAATCATCTAATGAATTAAAGCTCAACTGAGACCATCAATGATCTGAGTTGAACTTCAACTCATAAAGCATAACTAAATATTTAATTTTATCTGAAAGTGGATTTGACAGTATAATGTTGCAATCAGCAGATTCTTTCAGAAATTGTTTACAATTATTAGATCGATATGCCTCGTTAAGGGCACACTCCATCAAGACATGCATTAAGTCATCCGGTACACCGCAGAGGTCACAGTTCGGTGACGGGACTTTACCCATAAGAAAAGCAAATGTCTTCGATGGAATATGACCTGAACGAAGCCTCATAGTCACTACTGCGGCTCTTCTAGATATATTATGATTATCAATCCATGGGATTATCAATCCATGGGATTCTAAGGGGTTGCGGTTGGACGGTTTTATACCAAATACCTATTTCTTTTGAACGTAAATCAAAATATTCTTTCCAAAGATCGTAACACTGCCTCTTTATCAAATAGATACAATCAGTATAATACGGTAATATGGTATACTCTATTCCGTCAGTCGTAGCTTGTGCTGCTAAGTAATCAACTTGTTCATTGAAATTAATACCACAGTGAGAGGGAATCCATTGCAACTTAAACGATCTGTAATTAGATGTCAATTCAATAATAGTTTTAAGAACAGAATAGGCTGTCGGGGAACCTCTGATACCCGAGATACACCGAGCCAAATGCAGAAGCGCACTTCTTGAGTCGGTAAACACCACCACGTCATCGTACCCCTCCAATGAAGTCGCGTATGAGAGAGCTTCGCTAATAGCGATAAGCTCTGCTTCCATTATGCATATATCTGTATTGATTTTAAATTGTTGACTAAGATTACATTGTGGCTCAAAAAAGCTGCACCAATTCCATCTCTGGTTTTGGATCCGTCTGTAAATAATTTATAAAAATTACTATACTGCTGGTTAATATAATTTACATTAATTTTGGCGCATAAATTTATACCTCTAAACTAGCTGACCCCCGCGGCTTCGCACAAGTGGTTTATCAATAAAAACATTACCCTCCTTCTGCGCAGTTAACTAAAAAGTAGCCTATGATCTGACTCAATCCCAGCCATCATCTTTTTAAATAGCAAATTTTATCGAAATCGGTCCAGCCGTTTAGTCGCAACAAACAGGCATAGAGACAGATTTACTTTCGAATTTCCAATGGTATTATGAATGTGTCTATCCTTACTTATGGGTTTTATAAATCCGAAATTAAGTCTGTCTCTCTGTTTGTTACGTTTTCACGACTAAACGGCTGGACAGATTTCGCTGAAATTTGGTACAGGTATAGATTAAACCGAGATTGATACATAAGCTACTTTTTATCCGACTGCACAGAAAGAGGATAGTGTTTTCATTGAAAAAGCGCGCGAGCGAAGCCGCGGGCGGGTTCAGCTAGTACGAAATAAAAACAGTAGGCAATTTCCATTTTACAGCTGAGATTATATATCATCGCCAAAAATAAAAAGTTCTAATAATCTTTGAACGTCCTGATTTTCATCACGCAGCTAAGAATCACCAGATAAACTATTAAAAAAACCCCATCTGAATAGTTGCATCCGTTTAGGAACTACGTTCCCACAGACAGAC
The DNA here is from genome assembly GCA_963924445.1 of Philereme transversata. Taxonomy (NCBI): domain Eukaryota; kingdom Metazoa; phylum Arthropoda; class Insecta; order Lepidoptera; family Geometridae; genus Philereme; species Philereme transversata. The sequence goes on along the minus strand of OZ004341.1, from coordinate 722,412 downwards.
AGACACACACACAGACACAGACTTCAAACTTATACCACCACTTTTTCAGCGTCTTCGGTTAGAAATGTTCATTTTCACCAACACAGGTTTTTACCTAGGGTTGAAGGTTAGTGCGCTACCAAATTTGCACCCGTGTGTACTTTTAAACTATAACTTTATGTTTTTATGCTTTGTTTCGTACACATGTTTATACAACCTGTTTTGTTACAAACGACATTAATTTAAAACACACACTCAGACCCGTATTAACCGATTTTACTGGTGAATTAGAGAGGGTTTTAGAGAGGGTCGAGAATAAAAAAAAAGATAAGGAAATAAAGAAGGCTTAATAAATAAATATAATCGTTCGTTCAATTTTGAATATTCATATTTTAGTTTATCGTTAAAATTTCGTAACCTTGTTAATAAAGAGAATGACTGAGTTTCAAGTGAGACCACCGTTTTTATCGTTTTTCAAGAATTCTCGTTATAGTTTTCACAAATTGACCAACTTGTGTTTTTGATAAATGTCATTTTCTAGGCTACAGAACTACATTTTGGTTTCAAATCAATAACCAGGGTCTTACCACGGATAAAATTAAACACTGTTTAACGCGTGTCTAAAAATCTTGTACTAAAATTGGTAAGGACTTTTTTAAACACGCGTTAAATAGTGTTCAACTTTTTTTGTGGTAACAAGGTCTGTTTCCTAAGAACAAAACATAAGAAAATGTAGCTCTCATTCAATGAGGTAAAATTTTGCCCCAGCCTGTATAGCTACTTGGATACCTAACCTAGAACGATCGAGCAAAGGCTCTCAATATCATCGGTAGGGTAGGCTCTGGAATAAAAGCAGATTAGAAGCGAACACCCACCACGGTTCCTTCCTGCGCGTCGTAGTTGCGCAGCAGCAGATGCATGAGCGTGGACTTGCCGCAGCCGCTGGGTCCGACGAGCGCCAGCGTGCGGCCGGCGCGCAGGCGCAGCGACAGGCCGCGCAGCACAGGCACCTGGGGCCGCGTCGGGTACCGGAACTGCAGCTCGGAGAACGTCACCTCGCCCGTGCACTCCTGCGCAACATAACACGTCACTTCGATACCTAGCTAGCAATCCGCTCGTTCTGATACCTATCAGTAGGTGCATGTCGCTCACCCAGTCGGAGATCTCGTGCGCGGTGGGCTCGGTGCAGATGGCGGGGCGGCGCGCGAGCGCGGCGAGGATACGCGCAGCGGAGCGGCGCGCGGCGGCGAACGACGGCGCGAACGACAGCGCCTCCGCCAGCATCCACGCGCCGTAGATCAACGCCTCCGACACGCTGCGCAACATTGCATAAACATTTGTCCACGTTATTGGGTTTTTACAAGTTAGCTCGGAGATCTAATATTTGATAGGTTGGTAACTCACAGGATAGCGTACTCGTAAGGCAGGTCCTGCCTCGCGATGAGGTAGCCGCCGTACGCGAGCGACACGGCGTAGCCGAGCGTGGGCGCGCACAGACACAGGCCGTATACCGGGCCGCGCACGCGCCGTGCGGCCGACGCGCGCGCCGCCGCCTCGCTCAGCGCCGCGGCGTACCGCTGCAGCAGCGTGCTCTCCACGCCTGCAATGTGCGTCACGCTTGCAATGTTACTTTGTTGTAGTTGGTTTAGGTCAAAATTTACGAGCTCAATTAGAACCACTTCCTCTTAACCTACGGAGTTGAAATTTGACATGTTGGTTCAGTTCCGATGACAGTGCATTTTTATGGTAAGCATGACCTTATTCTACACCCTGGATTGGCTCCAATTTTGTGTACGCATTTAAATATGATATCTTATTCCAAGTTCCACCATGACATGGTTGCTGCACTCAGGGTTGGCTTCCAAGAAGGAACTCCTCAACGGTCAACAGATAGATAGATAGAGATAGATAGATTATTATGTTCTGATTATTAATTTTATAAAAGCTTGTTTTGAAAAATTAATTTTTCAATAATAAAAATAAAATAATAAATAAATATCGCTGGACATTTTACACAGCGCCATCTAGCCCCAAACTAAGCGGAGCTTGTACTATGGGAACCAGATAACTGATAGAATACTTATATACTTTTTTTTTTGTAAATACATACTTATAATATATAGAAAAACACCCAGACACGGAACAAATATCTGTAGATCATGCAAACATTTGTTCCGCGGCGGGAATCGAACCCGCTACCTCCTGCGTCTCAGCCGGCTATACGCCCACTGCGCCACGGAGGCAGTCAATAAAAAACTTATTTGATTTATGTAGGTAAGTAAGTACTGAGACTAGTTTAGTCTCTTTGGTTTTGCGCAGTTGGTAGTCAGTGAGGGTGTGCATGGTAAGTTAAGGCGGACTGGTACCCAGACTCTGCACGGTGCGCACGTTGAGCACGGCCTCGGTGGCGAGGCGCGCCGCCTGCTCGAGCGCGCGCCGCTCGCTCGCCTCCGCACGCTGCGTCACCCAGCCCTCCAGGTAGATGCCGCCTATTACCTGCAAAACAATTCATCCAACTCAAACCTTATACTTACCTACTAGGTACATTCATCAAAAATACAACTCTGTACTTAGGTACTTATATTACAAGTAATACCAAAAGTAATAAAAACCTATAGAATGGTTTCTTTAGATAGATCTCGGACTATACGTTGCATAGGTACCTAATCTTGCAAATGCGAAGGGCTGCAGTAAGCCCTTTGTGCGTTTGACTTATTACAATCTTACCTTAAAGACAGAAAACAAATAACGGAAATAACGAAGATAAACAAAATCTCTAAAACACAACAAAAGTACTACTCAGAATGTAGAACTATTGAGTATGGAGTCCCTCAAGGTAGTATACTTGGACCATTGCTATTCTTGATTTATATCAATGACTTGCCTAACGCCATAAATTATCCTATTGTATTATATGCTGACGACAGCACTGCTGTATTTACTGATCCAAATAATTCTAATAATAATCATGAAAGTATAATAAATAATTCTCTTTATAATATAATTGACTGGGTACAAATAAATAATTTAAATATCAACATTGACAAAACATTCATCATGACATTCAAAAATAAAAACGCTGGAGCAAATGAGCTGAAAATATGCTACATGAATAAACAACTAAAAGAAGTGCAAGGTACTAAATTCTTGGGTATCTACATAGACTGTAATCTGACATGGAAACAGCATATCGCTGAAATCTCTACCAAAATCAGCCAATGCTCATATGCACTATACATGCTTAAAAAAATCGTCAGTCAAAATGCTCTTTTAAATGCCTATCATGCGTATGCAGGTTCCATACTTAAATATGGGATTATTTTCTGGGGAAATTCAACAGATAAAGATACCGTGTTTGTAGCTCAGAAGAAGTGTATAAGGTCTATTTGTAACTTGAGGAGAACTGATTCGTGTAAGCTCCATTTCCAGACGTTAAACATTCTTACCCTACCTTCACTTTACATCTACGAATCGGCTTTACATGTTAGAAATAATATCAAAAATACGAAACCTTGAACAGCAACAGGCATAAAGGCCACCTTCGAGCAATAACGTCTAAGACAGCTTTGTTTAATAAGAGTGTGTTTTGTATGGGAGTGAAGATATATAATAAGCTTCCTATTTATATAAAATCTATTCACAGTTCACATCTATTTAAGATAAAACTAAAAAATTACCTGACCCAAAAAGCATATTACACAATCAATGAATATTTAAATGATACACAATGACATTTCTAGTTTAAAATTGAATCTAATTATTTAATTAATATGTGCTGGTATTATATTAAGTACTATTTCTTAGTTATTCGTATAGTAATTTAATTGTAGGTGACATGTAATTTGCACGCCACTGTGGTTGAATATGGTGAAACCATTTAATTTTGTAACATCTGTATAATTTTACCCATGTTTTGGCAAATAAATAAATCTTTTATCTTTATCATTGACCATAATACGTACAGATTTAGAATTGTACGTAAGTAGGTACGGCTTACGGACTAAGTAGTGAATAGGCAAGATGCGTATCGATTGACACGCGCATGGATAACTTACGCATGGGACGCTGAGCAGACTGACGAGCGTCATCTGCCACGAGAAGAACATGGCGAGCCCCACGCCGAGCACCATCGTGCTGACGCCCTGCAGCACCGTGCCCAGCCGAGTGCCTGCAAATTACACGTCTCACTGGTCATCGTGCGCCGCTACACATCGGCGCACTGTCCAAGTACCGACTGGTCCTCTCGTGTGTCAATAAATCGGACAACTAACACTTCTTACAGAGAAAGCGGCGATGAACTATCCTAGATCGATTACTTCTTCCATTTGCAGACGGAATAATCTAACATTTTGAGCATAAGTATCTGATAGGTACTTCTCAGCAAGAACCTTTGGCCCTAGCGAAAGCTCGCTCGGTGGGAGATCTCTTTTCCTGACGGACACCTTTCAATCTGCCGTTCGCTCAACACGGTGAAAAAAAATATTATGGGGTGCCATGCGCCAGGGGCTGCGACCAGGCATCGGTCGCATGTTAGACTAATGAGAACAGGCATGGCTTGTGCTTACCGGTGGCGCCCTGCACCGCAGCGCAGTCGCTGGCGAGGCGGGCGCACAGCGCGCCGGTCGAGTTAGCCGGCTCGTCGAACCACGCTTGTTCCTGAACAGAAAACAAATCACCAGATGCTACCGATACAAAGAAAGATACATTGAAATCGTGTTAAATCCCCGTCGCGGCGCCCGAGGCTACAGTAGGTGGTAGTACCTGTCTGAGGAAGTTCCGGAAGGTGAGCTCGCGCAGGCGGTCCGTGAGGCGCGATCCGGCCAGGTTGAAGAGCCACGCCTGCAGGAAGGTGACCAGCCCGCACAGCGCCGCCACGCCCGCGAATAGCGCTGCGTACTGCTGCGCCGCGTTAACCACCTCCGCGTCGTTCGGCAGCACGAACATCTGCAGGCAACACGTTATACTTATTCCTCGACTCGGCTCGCATTGCTCTGTACCTACTGTACTGTCTCGGTACTCTGCACTCACCCCATACAGCTTGGAGAATAGGTAGGCGAAGGCGGGCATGGTGGCCCCGATGGTGAAGGAGGCGAGCCCGCCGCACGCCAGTAGCGCCCACTCGGGGCGGTGCAGCTGCGCCAGCGCCGCCACCGACACGCCCCTGGACTCCTCCTCCTCTTCTACCTCCTCGGTTTCGTTCTGTCGCAACAAATATTGATTATGTTTTACTCGTTTACCAGCCGCGGAGATAGGGATAGACCAACCGACGCGACCCGGCGCAGCTAAGCTGGCCGCTGCAGCCGGGTAGTGTGTAGAGGTACTCACCGAGACGTGCGTTCGCAGGTCGGGCGCGGCGGCGGCCGGCACGTGCAAGCCCGACACGGAGCCCGAGCGCAGGCTGGCGCGCCACGCCGCCTTTATTGACCCTGCAACAAACACACATTACGCTCTAGTCTAGTCCGATCCGATCCAGACGACTCACACACAACACAGCCAACCATATAATTAACGAATACCTAGTTAAGCGCCAGTTTTAACGATTTCCACCGAATGCAACAAAGTATAGTTTTATTATTGCTTTGTAATTTACCTCTGAGCAAATGGAAAATGCTGGAGGAGGCCTTTGCCATGAGGCACACTGAACTGAGAGAATTATTATAACAAATACAAAACAAACAAAAACATTCAGTCAGGATACAGAGGCTATAATAAATAAATAATTTACCTCTGAAAGTAGTAGATCGTCGGCTGAAGGAGCGCTGCAAGGGCTGCTCGCTCGGCTCCGGCAGTTCATCGTCCTGGCTCTCCGTCTCCGCCAGCGTGTTTGCAATGCTCCTGCAACGCGTCACGCATACGAACGGCACGGTTAGATCACGCACAACACAACACAACTCACAACTGTTCATCTAGTAAAGCAACAGTAGGCATTTAGTTCATATAACCGCTGTACGAAAAACACGTGCAAATACGCGGGCAATACGTACGTGCAAAGCTAACCTACCCTTCACGATGATAGCTTGATAAGGTAGATAGATAGTCAGGGATATTTATTTCGACTCACATAACTAAATACAGATAGGATACAGGTAGGTAATTGATCGAGCGAAGCAAGATCTCCAAATCAAGTTGGGCAAATCGGCGTTGTATGTATTCAGTATTCAGTACCTACTTTATTGCGTTCATACAAAGTGGATAAAATGTTATGTAGGTATATTTGTTTGTCCGACGATTTATCCGATCATCTTAAAATGTTGTATATAAGTAGGTGATGGCATAATCCTGGTGTGACTAAATGAGCTAAAATGTTTGGAGCTTGTTGAGAATTTTACATATTGGGGTTCAAGACTTCAAGAGGGGTAAAAAAAAAAACCAAAATGGGACTATCCGGTCAAATGGCACATCTAATGAAAGGTCTTCATTAGTAAGTACATTTCGACCCCGATTTTATTTTTAGTTTAAACCTTGTATTTCTAAGTTATTTATTAGCCATAATCAAAACTGAACTTTGACAAAATTCACAGGGTAGGTACACTAGTGACTCCACAGTGCTGAAATTTGGTTTGCCTGTAGCTTCAGTGAAATAAATATAGAGAAATGTCTGAAATCCAGAATCACTGCAATTTCTACCCCAAATACTCATTTAACCAAATAATCATTTAACCAACAAGACACATCGGTCAAGAGAGGTGGTTACGCATTTCGCGGCATTATTTTGATAGTCAAAGATAACAAATACCTACCTAATATTTTTTTTGTTTTTTTGGGAGATGCACGAGATCTTAATTCGGAGCGAATTACTAGTTCATAAAGTCGACTAGACTGAAACTATCCCCGGGAAAATATCGCCTCCGTGTATTCATCCATCTAAATGAGGATCAGTGCTATAATAATTATATTGCAGTAACTGAAAACTGTATAGAAAAACAACCCAAGCATTTTTGGTCCTTGGTGTGCTGCATGACTCAAAACTGTTGTTTGATGAGCATATCGAATCTATAGTATCAAAAGCATCTAAAGCCTTGGGCTTTGTTATGAGGAGCTCAGATAGTTTCAATCGAGCTAAAACTTTCAAGATCCTTTACTGTACATTCGTTAGAAGAACTCTCGAATATTCATCACAGGTTTGGAACCAACGGTATGAGAAATACATAACTAGAATTGAACGTATTCAAATAAAATTCCTTAAATACTTATATTTTCGTCTCAAAATTCCATTTTATCTTCCAATTATACGGAACTATGCAGAAAATTCCATTTCCTTCCCTCCGTCAAGCGCGCGGAGTACCCGCTGTTTCTATTAAAAATAACCTCCTGTCCTGACTTGTAAAATAAAATTAGAATTAATGTTCCATTTAAACAAACTAGTTTCACTCCTCCTATAAATTTACACATAGTTGGCACAAACTACAGGCAAAACTCATTTTTGTGGCGAGCAAGTGACAACTTCAATAAGCTGTGTCAGCGCACGGACTGTGACCTATTCTGCATGAGCGTCAGTTCGATTCGACAGCGGTTGAATCGTCAATTCTTTAGTGATTAATAATAGTATATTTAATATAATAATAGTATAGGTAGGCACTCTTTCTTCGTCGTATCTATAATGTGAGATGTAGAATGGTTGATCACATTTTTTATATTTCTATATTGTTGTTTATACGTGAAAACCTGTAATTGACTTTTTGGTTAACAATCTGTCTTAATTATAAGTTTTAACAGCTGTCAATTATCCTACAAATAAATTAAATTAAATAAATCTGTCAACTTGCCACCAGGCGCTATTAAATGGTTTCAACAGATGTAGACTACCTGTAGTCATATCGACCAGCTCGGCGTGTGAGCCCTGCTCCAGCGCCGCGTCCTGCTCCATGTATACGATGCGCGTCGCGTTCACTATCTACAAGGCTAGGCTACCTGTTGGACATGTCCTGCAGCAGCAGGTTCCAGTAGAGGCCGCGGCGCTCCGCCAGCTCGGCGTGTGAGCCCTGCTCCAGCGCCGCGTCCTGCTCCATGTATACGATGCGCGTCGCGTTCACTATCTACAAGGCTAGGCTACCTGTTGGACATGTCCTGCAGCAGCAGGTTCCAGTAGAGGCCGCGGCGCTCCGCCAGCTCGGCGTGCGAGCCCTGCTCCAGCGAAGCGCCCTGCTCCGTGTATATGATGCGCGTCGCGTTCACTATCTACAAGGCTAGGCTACCTGTTGGACATGTCCTGCAGCAGCAGGTTCCAGTAGAGGCCGCGGCGCTCCGCCAGCTCGGCGTGCGAGCCCTGCTCCAGCGAAGCGCCCTGCTCCGTGTATATGATGCGCGTCGCGTTCACTATCTACAAGGCTAGGCTACCTGTTGGACATGTCCTGCAGCAGCAGGTTCCAGTAGAGGCCGCGGCGCTCCGCCAGCTCGGCATGCGAGCCCTGCTCCAGCGAAGCGCCCTGCTCCGTGTATATGATGCGCGTCGCGTTCACTATCTACAAGGCTAGGCTACCTGTTGGACATGTCCTGCAGCAGCAGGTTCCAGTAGAGGCCGCGGCGCTCCGCCAGCTCGGCGTGCGAGCCCTGCTCCAGCGAAGCGCCCTGCTCCGTGTATATGATGCGCGTCGCGTTCACTATCTACAAGGCTAGGCTACCTGTTGGTCATGTCCTGCTGCAGCAGGTTCCAGTAGAGGCCGCGGCGCTCCGTCAGCTCGGCGTGCGAGCCCTGCTCCAGCGCCGCGCCCTGCTCCGTGTATATGATGCGCGTCGCGTTCACTATCTACAAGGCTAGGCTACCTGTTGGTCATGTCCTGCTGCAGCAGGTTCCAGTAGAGGCCGCGGCGCTCCGTCAGCTCGGCGTGCGAGCCCTGCTCCAGCGCCGCGCCCTGCTCCGTGTATATGATGCGCGTCGCGTTCACTATCTACAAGGCTAGGCTACCTGTTGGTCATGTCCTGCTGCAGCAGGTTCCAGTAGAGGCCGCGGCGCTCCGTCAGCTCGGCGTGCGAGCCCTGCTCCAGTGCCGCGCCCTGCTCCATGTATACGATGCGCGTCGCGTTCACTATCGTTGACAGCCTGCAAGCAACATCCGCATTGAACACACGCATTGACACGCCGCGGGCGATATAAGCCAGGTAAGGTAAGGTAAAGTAGTGTGACCTGTGCGAGACGACGAGCGTGGTGCGGCCCTTGCTGGCGGCGTCGAGCGCAGCCTGCACCTGGCGTTCGGCGGCGGCGTCCAGCGCGGAGGTGGGCTCGTCCAGCAGCAGCACGGCCGGGTCGCGCAGCACGGCGCGCGCTATCGCCACGCGCTGCTTCTGCCCGCCCGACAGCGCCGCGCCGCGCTCGCCCAGCATCGTGTCGTAACCCTGCATCGTTCATTCATTACGTTAGGCATCCACAGGTGGAAGCGGGATGCAGCAAGGGAGACGCAGTTTCTGCGGGTCAGTATCCCGCAGGGCGCTCACCTACAGGACGCTAACCTTCACCCCGACGTCGATCAGTTGCAAAAAACTATTAGAGCTGATACTGCGCTTACGTTGACTAGTTTAGTGATGAAATGATGCGCGTGCGCGGTCTTGGCGGCGGCGATGAGGCGCTCTTCGCTGACGCTGCCGGCCGGCATGCCCAGGGTTATGTTATCGCGGATGGTGCCGCTGAACAGCACCGGCTCCTGGCCCACTACGCCTGTAATAAATACAATATTAATGAGTAAGATATTGCTTTAGCCTTCGCGCGTCAGTATCGCTGCTAGTACTGCAGGTAGGTACCGATGGCGGTGCGGTAGTGGTGCAGATGCAGCTCGTTGAGGCGGTGGCCGTCTACGAATACGGCGCCCGCGTCCGGCTCGTACATGCGCTGCAGCAGCTGCAGCAGCGTGCTCTTGCCGCAGCCCGAGCTGCCCACGAGCGCCACAGTCTCGCCCGCGCAGATCTTCAGTGACAACCCTCTCAGTACCTACAATCATATTCATGCTGGATATCAAATTGTACACATGAGTTGTGTGTATTTATTCTAAGAACTCAATATTTTATTTTCGTCTAAAGAAAACGAAGAAACTGATAATTATATTAATTTGATTTATTTATTAATCCTAAAAACAAATGATGCAAGGCGAATTCAAAAGATTGAGACTAGACAAGTGCACAGCTATTTTACATTACCTACTGATAATTAGAGTTAAGGTGAATCGATAACACTGCTCAACACGGAATTTTTTTCCAAACTTTTGATAATCGTTTTTGATTAAATTTAGGGCAATGATTACGAAAACACTACTTGTTTTTTTTCTAGCAGCTCTTGTATTTAAATTACACACAGGTTTACATTTTTTATTAAAAAATATATTTTGACATACTTTATTTTATTGAGTTAATGTAAATCCGTACAAAATTGTCTCTTAAAGGAGTTTCTTGAATGAGACGCCTGCTTAAGATCCCGACAAAGATTCCAGCAGTAATCTGCCATCATTTTCGTTGATATCGTTCTTCCATTAATTGTATATCTTAGTGAAATCTTTCCCCCTACTCCTCACTAAAACCTCCTTTCAGGAAATCAATCCAAATGAGAATGTAAATAATGAACTTAAATATTATGTTACACCCAAAATCTCTCAAATTTGACAACATGTCCTGTACTAATTGTAAAAATAGTTTTCTTTTGAAGATTTTTCGTTTTGGTTTATTTTTATTACAAAAACGAATGATTTCCACGTTCTGTTTTCGAGCTCATTCATAAATTCGACAAAATTTGGATCTTTGATCAACCGTCTAACCTGTGGGCTTGAAAATACCTCTGTTACTAACTGCTCTAACTAAGTCCGAAATCCGAAGAAGTATCATCGTTTTCTTCTTCAATTTTCATATGGACATTTGGTTCAAAATGAGTTGAGGATGTCAATGGTACTGGCCCAAGTGATTCATCAGAGTGTTCAATGCAATGTTCACCGCACAAAAATGACAATCGTCATGATGATTACGGGGTTCTCGACAGATCATTCGTGTCCTGAATTTAAGGGCGGCTCTTATCCCACTTGACCATTGTCGTAAAGATACAAGACAAGTTTGGCATAGATACAGTATTTGGGCATCCACGGTTTGTCTTGATTGGAAATACTTACTTGCATGCCTAAATCGCTGAATATGGCTGCACTTATACTATGTAACACTAAACACCTTGTACCTACCCATATTACGCAATAAACTGATTTGATTTACTTAAAAGTATACTTTGAAATAAATATTTCTACGGACTTCATAAAAACTGGTTAATTTAACTATAGTTAAATTAAGCAGTTTTTACGAAATCCGTCATAAACTTACGATACTGTGTAATGGTATATTCACCATAAATAACACAAAAACTGTCTGGATAATTTTTACAACGTCTCCTCTTCGTAGCCTTAGTATAAACTGTTCACAAATTGACAGATATGAAAATTAAAACTTAAAAATATATGAATCTACCCCCTAAAAGTGAATAAAAGTGAAAAATTAAATATCTCAAAAACTAGAGCTGCTAAGAAAAAAATAGTATGATTTATGGAATTACCACATCAAAATACATTACAACTGACATCAATATTTTAGTATAATTGAATAAAGTTGTAAATTGTTGACCAGTGTAATAAACTCACTTTGACATCGGGCCTCGAGGGGTAGTTGAAGTAAATATTGTCGAACACGATATCGCCTTTAAAGTGGTCCGGTTTGATCCCGGAGTCCTCGAGCGCGTTAATTTTAGACTTGCGCTCGAGCAGCTTGAACAGCGAGCGAGCGGCACCGCGCGCTCCCGAGATGATCTCCAGGTGCGGGCTTGCCATCGCTATGTTTTGCGCGGCCATGAATATGCAGAACAAGACCTGAAAAGCGAAAGTTAACCGGTAGGTACCTTGCGTGTGACAGAGCGGACTCTAAGCGAACAAAGAGTGCATTGTTCAAACAAACGTTCCTTCGACCTCTAACGGAGGTTTCTAGGTAAGTAACCCTACACTGCAGTGGTGTTGAGCGTATATTTTAGCACGAATCAAATCACTAGTTACAATTTCGCGCATCAAAGATAGGATGACTAGATACTGACGGTGACCATGATTCCGGGATGGTAGTCCTGCACCTCGGGCGGCTGGTTGCGGTCGCGCACCACAAGCTGCGCTCCGTACGCGAACACGACGGCATTGATGCTGTAGGTGAGCAGCCAGCCCAGGCCGAGGCCCGCACCAGCCCACAGCCCGCGCCGGCGCGCCGCCGCCGCCGAGCCGCCCAGCGCACCCGCGTACCGCTGCACCTCCAGCTCCTCCCCGGCGTACGCGCGCACGGTGCGGATGCCGGACAGCACCTCCTCCACGATACGCCCCGCCTTGCTGTACGCCACCGACTCCTCCGAAGAACACTTCGTTTGGTACTGCAAACAAATTACACCGGAGTTAGCGCTTCGATCCAGGTGGTAGTGCAGGTAGGTACGATATATCGGTAGGAAAGGGATCGCGCGCGTAGCCCACCTTGGCGACGATAGCCTGCACGAGGATGGCGAGCGGCACGACAGCCATGCCCGCCAACGTCAGCTCCCAGCCGTAACTGAGCGCCAGCGAGCAGCCGCACACCACGGTGCCCGCCAGGTACGACGTCATCACTACGTGCTCACCTACGCCCGCCTTCAGCCTCTCCATGTCCCTGGAAAGATCACCCACCACTCCCTTAGTAGGTGCACAATACGAAAGAAAACCACCTAATGCAGTTCGTAAATAAAGTTCCAACACACGCTGGCTATACTCACTCGGTCAGAGCGGACGCGAAGTTCATGGTTGTGTTAGTATCGAAGAAGGCGATTTCCTGCGATATGACGGAGCGAAGCAGTTGCAATCTCAGTCTCGAGACCTGGAAACGTTGCGATCGTTAGAGCTTTCCACTGAATGAATAGTCGCGCCCACTTGGAGCTTGTATCTACTCGTAGATACTGACCATCCTGGAGGCGGCCCAGTTCCCAAGCGAGACGGCGGTGGCGGCACACACCAGCTGCACGCACATAATGGCGATGCTGGCCAGCCCGAACGCTAGGGAATCCTGCACCAGCGCGTCCATATGCACGGTGCGATCGATACCTGCTCCTCTGCGAACGCAAAACCAACCGGTCAATAACTTATCTTTATCAGTAGGTATATAATATAACGAACGCGTTCGGAGGTGAGGGTTACGTTAGTGCACTCACAGGAGCTGTCCGCCTCCGAAGAGGCGCAGTATGAAGGCGTGCGGAGTGGAGGGCGCGGCGGCGTGGCGCTGCACGAAAAGCGACGTAAGCTCGCCGTACACCGTGACGGCGGCCACCAGCCCCAGGGAGCAGCACCACGCCACCAGCGCGCCTGTCCCGGTCGCCAGCCGCTCGCCCCACGTCGCGTAGCGCCACTAGAACCAATGCAACACTCATTTTGGACCCACACTAATATTATAAATTCGAAAGTAACCCCGTCTCTTTACTTGTTTGTTACGTTTCCACAACTGGGCCATCGTCACGTGACACGATACGGCTGGATCGATTTCGATGAAACTTGGTATATACATATATGTATAGATAGACTGACCTGGATTGAGACTAGGTACTTTTTATTGACAAATCATGCGTACGAAACCACGGGCGGAAGCTAGCGCCCAGCTGATATGGAAGGCGTTCTACGCGCCGCAATTTATAAAAATCAAAATAATGTCAGCCCGCAATGAATGATCATTGATGAATTAGATTATGCAGCCGAGCTGGCGGTCGGCGTCGGTCGGTCGCGTCGCGTCGGGTCTCGTCGTCGTGGCTCGCTTGCTGAGATGTTGATGCATCCTTAATGCATGTTTATGATCCTCGCTTTAATCGTTGTTGATGTCGATACGATGATGTTTTTATGAGTCAGACAAAGTAGCAATGCAGGTGTAGGATAGTAGGTAGGTAGGTCGTGTATCTTTAGGTATGCCAGTTAATTGAGTGGATTATTCCACACCAGCTTCACCCACTTAAGAGGATGAATGGCACATACACACACGAAAATGGCCACATTACAGCTTTAAGGTCAATGCGGGGAAGTCCGGCATACTTTATTGGGAATTAATAAACCACCCATATTTATACTTTGATATTCATCCTAATTTCATTTTGATTAAAAGTAGTATAGAGAAAATACTGTATTATATAATATGATATGATAAATAATAACATTTGCTACGCTTATTTTTAGAAATAAAAGCATTGTTTTAAAACGTGGCATATAGACGGACTTCCCCAGGCTTTTAGGGTAAGTCCGTCGACTACCTTTATAATCTTTGATTCTATAGATTAATGTATATGCGTATTTGAAATCGATTTGAATATAAATGTCAGTTAAATGTGAACCTTAACGTGTAAGATACAAGATTACAATCGTGTTTTATAACGCTTTAATTGTAAAGTGAGGCAAGTCCGTCATAGTTGTAAGGTCAGGCTATAAATAGACACAAATAAATGTACCGAGTAAAACAATATTTATGATGCTTATAATTATTTATTCTAAAAAAAACAAGACCGTGCATAAATCACATAAACTGTTAGGCTTAAATAGTTTTATTTAAAAAATAATTCTTTCCCATCTTTAACAGGAAATAACTCTAATAATGTAACTGCCACTTCTGTTGCCACTGAGGATAAGTATCATACGTCGTAAATAAACATAAAATCTTTCTGCACCACAATATGAAACTTTAGTACTCTTTATAGCTGAGTCTAAATGTTTTATCCTATTTTTTCGTTATGTCGAGTTCTATTGGAAAAGTAGCCACTTTGAGTATAAAAACTTGCCATAGCTATGCAGCTATAGACAGTATACAGTTCGGTACACCAAAAGGGTTACGACATCTGACCAGGGGCTATACCGGCATATGCCGGGCTTTTCCTTAGACTATACGGGCTTCCCCCAATATTGAATTTAAAGGTTAGAATCTGATCACTAGGAATATTTCTATAAATTAACGTTATAAATAGAATAGAATAATCATTTTAGAATAATTATTTATTTGGTACAAATCAAACTAAACTTCACAAACGACGGTTAGTAATATTACTTACACTTAACAGCTTTTCTTGTAAAAAATACTTGGTTTTGAAAATTTTTTTCCACTTTGAACACAAAACGCCTCACTCGTCTTCAACGTGACAACCGAACTAAAAAGTCGTTACGATTTTTTTTTGGAAACGGCGCCTAGCGCCGTCTGTGTCGTACAGTTTGATCAAAAATCTCGTGCAGTTTTATCAAACTAACTGTCACAAACGTATCTATCAAAAAATGAACCTAACGCAAGGGTATACGTAGTTACCCCACTGACGGACTTCCCCGCATTGACCTTATAGGTACCTATTCTGTAAAATTCATGTAGGTAGGTATCTAATCGGATTTCTGCATCGAAAATAGTTTTTTGGTGCGTACGATAGACATACTAATGTTCGTAAAGATATGGGTCATGACAGCAAAATTTCGCTCTCATGACCCATACACACTAAAAACATTACCTTCCTTCTTCGCAGTCGGGTAATAACTAACCACTTTTCTCTTAATGGCGTAGATATTATGAAATGATGTAAGTTTTAAACGAAAATATTAGTACATTGGTGATAGGTGATTTCAACGCAAAGATAGGCCCAAGATCGGATACAGGATAACCTCAATATACTCGGACCATACGGTTTGGGAACCAGGAATGAACGTGCCGCGAGGCTCTTTCAGTTGGTTTTTAGCCAAACTGTATCTGTAACAGCTTCTTTTACAAAAAAAAACTTAGCGCCGCTGGACCTGATTCTCAGCCATAGAGAAATACCAATAGACTTCTCACCCTTGTCCCACCCGATAAAACCATCTACAACGAAATTGACTTTTGTCTTTCCTCTGCCTAACTCATTGTCAACAACATTGAGGTCATTAATAATTTCAAATTTAGCTCGCATCACTGACCTCCGGATTTTTATGAGACTTCAAAAAATAACCGTCTCAAAATTATTAAAAGTACAATTAATTAAATAAGATCAAATAGCCCTAATAAATAAGGTAATATTCAAAAAATTGTTTTCACTCACTTTCGTTACTTGATCAATATAATATACAAACGCACGCAAATACCGAAAGCATAAGAAAATCCACCCAAACAATTCAAAAACTAAAAATAAAACTAGCAAACTGAGCGACGAGACTCAGAGTAGGATCTATTATTCTCTCGAGTATAGTATCTGAGATAAGGCTGGCAAGCGAAGCATTCGTAAATATATTAGAAAATACAACGTTTACTTAGTTGACACTGCATTGATTGGAACGAAACCGTAGTCTACCGAGACCTACAGCTATTCGAGGTACAGAGAAAGAAAAGACGTCAATGGGAAACTCAAATCTCTTAGAGATAGTAATGGTGTGAAGCAGTGAGCCATGAATCGCAGTATTTTAGGAGTAAAACTGTCAGACCGCGTGCGATACAGTACCTATACCATACCTTGCTTCAAAACTCAGATCGCTGACGTTGGTCTGAAAGCAGCTAGCCTGAAGTGAAACTGGGGCCGTACACGTCTGCCGCATGCCAAGCGACTTGTGGGCTAAGAGAACCACGGAATGGACCCCCACCCAACGCAAAGCGGCGACGTGGAAGACCCACGAGGCGACCAAGGCGGGACGAACTTGACTCGTACTTAAACAGGTCATGTGCCTGACTCAGCGTTTAATCGCGAAGAATGGAATAATGGAAGCGAGGATTTTTCCCTGCAGTGGGCAGCTATGGCTAAATAGAGAGGTAGATTTTAAACTAAAGTGTTGAAGTAAAAATGGTATTTAATAAACAGTATGTCATAATCATAAATATTATCAGGTTGAGTTGAGAGTGAGACCCTTTAGAGACCCCTGGATAAAGATAAAGATCATTTATTCGCAGAAAGTTAGTACAATTTTACATGAAGGTATACAATTCAAGCTTATTTAACATTCTACCAGATTATGTCCTGGTGTGCAAATATTACATAAAATTATTAAAAATTAAATTTACTGTCCATTCTATGACATAAAAAATGTTTGGTTGATGAGACTTTTTATGTGTATGTTACAAATAAATGTTATATCTATCTAAGGAAATATGTAAATATGAGATATAGGTATCTATCACGTAAAATGGTTATATTGCACAACCACGCGAAGTGCAATGCAACTGCAACGCTAGCGAGTCGGCGACGGCGTGGCGCGACGGCGTGGCGCGTGACGACTGCCGAGCCACGTCGCTCCCACGGCATTGACTCGCGACAAGGACTGCTTTGTCTATTCATAAGCTCAGCAGAGTTACACGAACACGCGAATAATTACCAAACAACAGTCTCCGTGGGCTCGCGACCGCGACCTTCCGGGTCTCGCATTAACCGCGCCCGCGCGTTAATGGATATTTCACTATCGTTTCGCGGAAATCGTAATGAACCTTCCTCGTTTTATTTTTGCTTTTGTTTGATTCATTGCAGCCGTTTGCGGGTATCGGCTATTCTTAACCGATTCTCGGTAACATTCAAGGCGTTCCGAACGATTCAGAGGTCGCCGATTATGTAATTGACAAAGGACTTTACTTCACCGACTTGACATCCCGCGCGCGCGATGCATCTCACTTACGATTCGCGACCTAAATAGTTACGTGTGTGAAGGAAAACGCTCGGTCGGTGAACTCGAGGCGGTGGTACCGGGGCGCGGCGCGGCGCGGCGAGCTGGGATTACCCGCGCGCGCGCCCACTATGCGCCATGCGCCAGCCTCTAGCAATGCGGGCGCTGCACGCACTGCATCCATACCATATCCATACTGATACTCCAAATCAACTTTGGCAAATCGGCGTTGTATGTATGTATGTATGTACATATGTATGTTTATTTGTCCGAGGATAACTTTCAAAGTGTTGATTCGATCATCGTGAAATTTGATACATAGGTAGTGATGGCACAATTTCGGTGTGACTAGATGAGCAAAAAATATTGAGGGGGAGGGGGGGTGTTAAGATATTGGGGTTCAAGTGGGGTAAAATAAATGAATGAAACTACAGTTTCATTCAAATTACAGGTAACCTACAGGTCAAATTATTTGGTTATTTATTTCGTGACACTATTTTGATAGTCAAAGATTACGCGAGATCTCAGTTCGGGGCGAACCACTAGTTATTTAAATTCAAAAGTGACTCTGTCTCTCTGTTTGGTACGTTTTGCGACTAAACGGCTGGTCCGATTTCGATCAAATTTTGTATACCTACAGATTGATTATGACCGGGATTGGGACATAGGTACTTTTTACTCGGCTGCGCAAGAGGGTAATGTTTGACAAGCCATGCGTGCGAAGCCGCGGGCGGATCAGCTAGTGCTGTTATAAAACATCATAGGATTACACTAAACCTCATTCATCTCAGGTAATTGCAGTATTCCTAAAAATCAAAATCAAAGTCAAATATTTTTATTTATTAAAATCACAAGGATCACTTTGAAACGTCAATTTTACTGCCTGTTCCTTCGCGCCCAAGCCAGGAAAGAAAGGCAAGAAACAAGGCTGGTTGTTTTTTTTAATGATCGTTTTAGAATACATAACAATACAGAAAATAAATTAAGTACGTTTAAATTGTAACATTTTGAACGAGTTGGAGCAATTTCAACCCAAAGTACCCAAATATCGAGCTTTTTTGTGTACCCAGTTTTTTTCAAATGCGCCAAAACTGTTTTGTGGTCAATTCCCAGTTCTTCAGCTACGTCGTAACTACTGATATGCCGATCTTGCTTAAAAACTTAAAAAAAAGCTTGTAAACGCTTAAACCAAATTTGTGCTACTCTCACAGACACTGCACTAGGTCCATAAACATCTCAATTTTTTTTCGCGGCTTGCGTTGCATTTTTACCTTTTTTGTAGTAAAATTTTAAAATGTACCGAATTTCTTCATTAGATTCACTCATCTTTACAGTACGAAAAACAAATAAAAATCACACATTTTCCTAATTTGAATTTGGAATTACAATCTTCTTTAAAATTTAAACTTTGAATGATACCAAAACCAGCCAGATACAAATGGTATAAGCCAAAGAGATTTTATTACAAGTTCATACATACTATAATGCGAAAAGACTTTTTCCCCAACCTATTATTTCTGTGAACATACATCAGAATTTCATAGATGTATTGACAAGGGAATGTCATAATATTTATTTCTTTAAACTATTGCGTAATGATTCTCTGAGGCCCATATTATAAATTGCACGAACAGCCCTCTTCTGCAGCACAAAAACGGTGTTTATCTGCAGCACTCTCCCACAGACACACTCCTAAGCTGTGATGTGCTGTGCCATTCTATCAGCGAGTCTTGTCGGCTCTAGCTTGCTGTACCAAGGGAGGGTAGCTCTCTTTCACTGGTACCGCAGCTCCTGTTCGAAGCTATAAACGGATTTTAAAGCGGGTTTTCACTTGGAAGCTTTGAGAGATAGTTTTAGCGTAATTTAGTGTAGGTATATAAATAAATGCAGCCGTTTAAAGTCTGTCTTCTCGTATATCGTTTGGCAATTCCGTTCAAAATAATGCAAACACCAATTTAATATCGAAAAAAATATCTGTTATATCTGTTTTAACTACGTGTAGGTATCTAATTATTAATAACTAATAATTGATATGAATCATTAAGTTATGGACTCATAATGTAGGTACTTAACTTATCATCGGTCGGTAGTTTATCTCATAGACTGCGAGTGTGGGTTTAATTTGTAATTACTCTTTTATAATTATATAGATTGACTATTTACGTAGAGCTAGGTACCTTTGTTTACTACTTGCTCTTGCCCGCGACTTCGTCAGCCTGTAATAATCCGATGATCGTTTTGATGTATAGGTACGTAGTTGCAAAACTATTACCAACTTCAGATAACAGGAAAAACCAAACAATGGACCATTTTAATTAAATTTCTATGAGACCAATCTAAAAGTATATTATTTCCAATAAATAAGAATTCAGAGATAAGAGGTAAAAAAAAATTGTTCCTGAATTGAGAACCTCTTCCTTTTTTGAAGTCGGTGAAAAATAAGGTACGGTCGAGCGCCGCGCGGGCTGCGCTGCTGTTACGTCGCCGTCGGTTCGTCCTAATAGTAGAGGAGACGTGGAAGATCGACCTTCACCGATCTGATAATCAGATGAGACATATTTTTTTATCAAATATAATGTATAAACAAATATGCCTATAATTACTTGCCTATCTAAAAGTGCTCATGGCTATTTTTAATTAAATTAACTTTAATCGATTTTTTTTCATCACTTTCATTCTTTTGGTAACCAAATGAATTTTATTTCACTGTT
Source organism: Philereme transversata (assembly GCA_963924445.1). Taxonomy (NCBI): domain Eukaryota; kingdom Metazoa; phylum Arthropoda; class Insecta; order Lepidoptera; family Geometridae; genus Philereme; species Philereme transversata. The sequence continues at coordinate 702,140 of OZ004341.1, read as the reverse complement.
AGTTTTTAACACACAGAATATGGCTCAGTAGGCTTGCCTACTCATTTCTGTGTATAGCTACCTGGCAAGCCGATGTGAACAGGTAAGTCAATATAGGTGACTCCATCGTTCTGCTAACTTATCGAAAGTTATATCAAATTTTAGATTACTTTATTACAAAATCAGTCATATTTCAAAATCATTGCCTGCAAAAAATCATACTTATAGTACTGTTGCCTAGCTAAAAACTTTTAGATAGCACTTTTAGATAGGCAAGTAATTATAGGCATATTTGTTTATAAATTATATTTGATAAAAAATATGTCTCATCTGGTTATCAGATCGGTGAAGGTCGATCTTCACCGGCTCTTAGACCATAATAAAGAGTTTGGTCAAGTTGTAGATTAGGTTAACTCGTCACGCCACGGGAATTAAAATTCGATACAGTATAGGTAGGTGAGTAGTTGGGTAACTCGTCGAGTAGAGTAGGTGACCGATACAACTATTTTACTGCCTGATGGTAATTCCTATATTAAAATGGTAATTCCTACCTCGTTTATATTGTGATGTTATGTTCGAAATATTTAAATGAAATTTTTATTTAAACAGTTTCCTACCTTCGGGTATAACCGAACGCAGTTTATGAGTGCGGTTACTGGGATTCCATTAGTCAGGTACCTAGCTTAGCTAGCTAGGAGGTATCTACGTTACGTACGTGCGACCGACGACAGGGAAATATCACAGGAAAACATGTGAATATCGATAACAGTCACTGATCGTAAATTGCCGCAGCGTTTAGTTTATCATTTAATTACTTTTGATACACAACTAGCTAGGCAAACGAATAAGTCGTGAGTGACGTTTATTTTTAATGTTTCCTAGGTATCAAATAACGGTACTTAATTGTAATAAAGCAGGAGAATCAACCGAGCTATTTACCTACTAAACTAAAATACCTTTACACTGTGTGCGATACTCTAACTAATTATAGAAAATTTGCAATGCGATAGGTAACATGAACCAAAAAAGTCCCTGGGTACCGGTTACTCCGGGTCTCCAACACTCATCAACGACCACCTTTTCCGCATTCGGCGAGTAGAGGGGCGGCCGGGTGGGGGAAGCCGGTAACGCGGCCTCTGCGTACCTGATAAAGGTTGGAATCCTCCTCGAGTGTTTCTCATAGCAGGTAGGTAATATACTTTTCTTCTCGCTACTATAGGAACCATCCATCGTGTAACTCGCAGGTTTGTACAGAGGTAGGTAGATGATTCTAAATTATGTTTATCTGGCCCCTAATTACGTACTCGACGAGAAGGATTACTCATCAAAATGTTTATTCTATGTGTGATGGCGCTGCTGGTGCGGAACAAATGGTGTTAACCTACGAGGAATTTCAAATTGCGAGTATCTTGTGTGGGATGGATCCGAACTACATCTTTAAGTAATAATAATATACAAAGTTGGTAAAAAATTAAATTAAATGTCACCTAACCAATCCATTCCTAAAACCCAACCAGTTTGTCCAGCTCATTGCTAATTTATGCTTCGTGGCTTCAGAATGCAAACAAATCGCAACATTATTCACGATTTTAGGTACCTACCTAAAATCGTGAATAATGTTGCGATTTGTTGACAACAAAATCTTATTTGGTACGTACCCATATGAAGCACTTTCTTAATATTGGTCAGAAGGTGTAGACTGAGGAAGTATGGGACCAACCTGAGATTACACAGAGGTGAGGATTCCGCTTGAAGACATTATCTATGAAAATTCTACCCGCTAAAGTTGTGCGTATCTACTTTCCAGGTATTGGGAGTCAGCTTAATAATGTTAGATGGTCAAATGGTAAATCAGTCTCGTACTTATAGGTTGGGTTGGAATGAGGGGTGAGATAGGAGGGGGTGTTTCAACCTGTACGCGAACGAACTAATAGTTGAGCTCAGCAGCAGACGTGCAGGATAGGTACTCTATTGATGGTCTGAAAATGAATAATATTAGTGGTCTGAGAGACCTAGTAAAGGTAGGTAGGTAGGTATGTGAAATATACGCTACAAAACAAGTGTTAGCTTATAGTGCCAAGAGCCAGCTGCTCGTTTGCACACGTCAACACATGGCGCCAGCATTTATTTTTCCTGTAACACTGAATGGGAAGGATCTAATTAATATTTAGGCCACATTGTTACAGCTGACCTCAAGGATGACTGTGGTAGGCAATACGTCGTGCAGAGTCACATCACAACAACGTACTGAACTTCATAGCTTAAAAACATAACTGCCCTGTATTTTATGTCATATGGTTCAAACTATCATTTAATTTTGGGTTTAAGGGGCAGACCTTTGCAGAAGTCTCAATATTGCAACCCTAATAATTATGATTCTGCTTGCTGTATGGTACTGAAATTGAAATACACGATACACAAGGATATAAGTAACAAAACCATTGATCTAAAAACGCGAATTATTAATAAAATGTCAGTAAAAAAAAATTACAAAGACACCTTAGGAGCTTTACGACTACATCTCTATTTGACTAGGCAGCGGATGTGACTAGATCGCTTTGGGACTAAATCGCGATATGACCGTATCGCGCTGGGGTTAAATAGCTTTTCGACCATATATGCTTACGTCCTATTATCAGTTCGACGTAATATCGATATGACGTACAGTTGTGTTTAAAAGTGGCACCACTTGCTCAATGAGTGGCATTTCAGTTTAACCTCGCACTTCAGAATATTATAGAGGTATAAGTACTTCTTGGAAAGAAAACAATTTACTTACCATGGAGTTCCGGAACTTAAGAATTAAAACAATCGCCACTAGACGTTCTCTTTTTTTAATGACTGATGGTTGTTTTGTTACATTTGACGTAAAATGTCATGAGTTAAAAATGAAAATGAATACTCAAGAGAAATTTTATTTTATTAAAAATAAAAAGAATAGGGAAGCTATTCTTTATAACGGATATCGGTACAATTTTGTATCAAACAATTCAAGCGGAACGTCTTTCTGGTGTTGCTACAACAGAGAAGAGTGTTCTGCTTCTCTAACGTTAAATGAAGAAAAGACAGCAATAACCAGGAAGAGTCTACACAGCTGTGAGCAAGACTACGATAAAATGGAAGAAGACATCTTGCTGGATATGGCAAAACAAAAGGTGTGCGAGGATATGTCGTCCGTAAAAAAGGTTTATGAAGAAGTTCTGCAAGAACTGCCATCTACTTCTAGCAGTGCCAGATCTTATAATTCAGTAAAAGATATCTTATACAGATACCGCAAAAAATTCCTTCAAGTGAAGAAAACCAAATTTTCTAAATCTAGCGAAGTGACGGTGCCTGAGTTCGTCAAGAAAGACTTTCTGATTGCAGAGTTCGAATTATTAAAAGATGATAAAATACTGGCATTCTCATCGCAATTTTCCAAAAGAAACATGAAAACTTATGCAGATCAAGATAAGGTTTTTTTTTGGTGACGGAACATTTAAATTTGTCCATAAGCCATACTATCAATTATTCACTATCCATGTGGATATTGATAGTACAGAAGAGACGACAAATATATTTCCCGTGTTGTATGCCCTTTTACCAAATAAAAGGGAAACAACTTATATGGCTCTATTTACGATAATACGTGACGTGCTTGGAGTTTATATCAAAAAATTTAAATGCGATTATGAATTGGGACTTATGAATGCCTTTCGAAGCGTGTATCCGAACGCAATAGTTACAGGATGCTTTTACCATTATAAAAAAGCAGTGTGGAAAAAGGCTAAAGATACTGGTCTGACGAAATGTAAAGAAGGACAAGACATCACTAGGATGACTGGTAATTTGGCTCTCTTGCCTTCATCGTATATACAAGACGGGTGGACGGCTATTGTCCAGAGTTCTACAAATTTTGCAGAAATGGAGGCATTTACAAGTTACTTTCGTAAGCAATGGCTGAAAAATACTCATCTTGTTTCTTGTGCATATGAAAAGCATAGGACAAACAATAGCTTAGAAGCCTGACATCGTCGCCTTAACGTGCGCATGCAGCACAAAAGTACATTGTTGTTATTTTTGTTCAATTTGAGAAAAGAAGCACAGATCCAAGATAAAAGAAGTCAAAATGCGTTATTTGAAGGTAACCGAAAAAGGAACACTATACTATTTAACCGCAAATATAAAACCGAATTAGGCAAACTTGAGACATAGGAAATTACACCTATCGTATTTTAAAAAAATGTCAGTGCTTTACAACTTAAATATAAGTAAAAGTAACATTTTGTTCTACTTAAAACTTGAATGTTTTGATTTTCGCCATAGTTGTACTTTAGAAAACAAACGAGGATTAAGTCATTACGCTATCTTGTTCTTTGGCGATGTAGTCCAAAAGCAATGTAACCCCAACGCGATACAGTCATATCGCGATTTAGTCCCAAAGCGATCTAGTCACATCCGCTGCCTAGTCAAATAGAGATGTAGTCGTAAAGCTCCTAACCCATAATTTTTATACTATAAATATAGATAAACTCGCTATTGCCACTATGTACAAAAACTGAAATTGAAATGGCTCTATCTCGATCAAAAATGTTACAATTTAGACGTAATTTTTTTTTATTGTTATATAGTACCTAGGTATTCTAAAAGAACAATCAGCCTTGTTTCTTGCCTTTCTTTCCTGGCTTGGTCGCGGAGGAACAGGCAGTAAAATTGACGTTTCAAAGTGATCCTTGTGATTTTAATGAATATAAACATTTTGTTTTTTAAGGTTCCGTACCTCAAAAGGTTAAAAATAAACCTCACTCTCTTGTCCGTCTGTCCGTGTGTCACCACCGATTTTCTCAGGAACAAGTGGACCTAGCAAGTTGAAATTTATAGCAGATACTGAGGTCTATAGTCCCTATAAGGTGTATAAAAATCATGGTCCTGAGTCAACACGATAAAAAGATATGGGCAAGTTTAGATTTTCGCGAAAACTTTTAAGTACCACAATTTGCCTTAATTTTCAACTTTTTTTATTTATCGGAAACTTCCCTTTACTTGTGCTTTACCTTGCTTTTAACCAAAATTGACAATTCTAGGTCAACCGGAAATACCCTATAGGGTTTGAGTCGAAAACCTATATGGTAGTTCCCGTTGACAGCACAAATAAAGGAAAAATTCCAAGACACACACAACTTTTTCATGTGCCTTTTCATCGCACCAACTACTCGGCCAATAGCATCACTAGCAGACTTCCTCGGACTTATAATAAAACTTCGACGACATAGATCCATTTAACACTACTAAAAACGCATTCAAAGCAGGGGTATCCGTGCAGACCATAGGCGGATTAGGTTCAACCTGGAGACAGGTGAAATCAAACCCCGGACACACAGAAACCTAAAGAAAACAAACACAACTCTTTTCGCGGAAATATTAAACAAGGGTATATAATAGACGAACAACCATGTATTGAACCCACGTCGAAGCTCACTCCGGAAGAGATAGAAATCACACTTACATCACTTATCGAGTGCATTAACGCCAGCTATGAAAGGTCGTGTCCACTCATAACAGAAAGTAATAAATTTGCACATCGTAAAGACAGATAGTGGAACAAACACCTCACCAAACAAAGAAAGAAGGTAAGGCATCACTTTAACAGAGCCATGAATACCAACAACGATACAGACTGGTCAGAATATAGAATAGAGAAACAGAAACTCAAGCACGAAATATGTAAAAGCCGCAATAGCTCATAGAAAAAGTACAGCAACTCCATCGCAAGCCTGAGTGAAACGGCCCGCCTAACCAAAATACTTTCTAAAGAAACCAAAATTAAACAAGGCTCCCTCAAGAAGCCCGACGGATCGTACACGACAACTGAACAAGAACAGTTCGAGTTACTGCTGAGAACACACGTCCCGGACAGCACTTTTAGTCAAAACACAGACTGGCGGATGACGGTCACATTCCCGTGGCTGTCGACTGGGACCTGGCAGACGCCATAGTCTCGGAGGAGGCACTGTTATGGGCGGTAAGAACTTTCCATCACTACAAAGCTGCAGGCACCGATGGAATCTTTTCAGCCCTTCTACAAATAGAACCTAATAAAAATTGCGTCAACGCTCACTGCCATCTATAGGAGCTGTACTTATAGCCTAGAAATACATACCTCTGTCATGGAGAGAAGTATGAGTAGTTTTTCCACCCAAACCAGGCAAATCAGACTACACTCACCCCAAATCGTTCAAGCCCATTAGCCTGAGCTCATTCCTTCTAAAAACTCTAGAAAGACTGTGTGTCAGGCACATTCGCAGTAGGCCACTAGTCGATAATCCGGTTAACAAACATCAGCACGCCTATCAATCAGGAAAATCCACGGAAACAGCACTTCACCAAGTGGTCCATAAGATCGAGGGTGCTTTAGAGAACAAACAGTCATGTCTAGTGACGTTTATAGACATAGAAGGTGCCTTTACAAGATAACTTTCCCAAGCATCACCAAAGGCTTGAGGAACCAAGGTGTGGAAGAAAACCTAAATAGTTGGATAACACAAATGCTTGCCAACAGAGCAGCGCAAATAGAAAGTTCGGAAGTCACACGCTGCAAGGTTACAAAGAGGTGCCCACAAGGTAGTGTATTGTCCCCACTGCTTTGGATTCTTGTTGCCAACGAACTCCTCGACGCACTCAACAAAGAAGGTATACTTACCATCGCATACGCGGATGACCTCGCGATCATGGTATCAGGACTATTTGAAACCACTCTATGTGAAAAGATGCAGAAAGCTCTACTCACTGTGGAACAGTGGTGCCTTAAGCACAGTATCTCCGTCAACGTAAATAAAACGGAGCTAGTTCTCTTCACACGGAAACTGCCAAAACTAGACTTTCCATCACTCTTTGGAACAAAACTAAATCTCACCAAAGAAGTCAAGTATCTAGGAGTATGGCTGGACAGCAAACTGATCTGGGGAAAACAGCTCAATCATGTAACAACAAAGGCTACAAACGTATTATGGCAGTGCACTCGTGGCGTTGGCAAGGACTGGGGTCTGAAGCCAAAACTGTGCCTCTGACTGTACACTGTCATGGTCCGACCTGTACTTACTTACGGCGCCGTCGTATGGTGGCCAAGAACTAACCTTGTGACTGCAATAAACAGGCTGCAACAGGTCCAAAGGTTAGCATGTTCCCTCATTAGCTATTTATCCTTATTAGCTCATTAGCTGACGGTATTGATTTTGTGCATCTGCACAAAATCAATACCGACTATACCGACCGACTATACTGACCGACTATACCGTCAGCGCTTCATGTATATTTACAACAAGAAGCAATGGCGGCAGCGCTAAGAATAAAATTCACCAACCAATGGAATGGAAATGGCAAAATAATGAATCAATGCAGAATTCTGGATAAGGCTATCGCCATTATCCCAGAGGCAGCAAAAGGAACAGACAGAATAGCAACAACATACCCAACTAATAAAAGGTATCATGTGGATGATCAGGTAACAAAATCAACCTCACAAACCCCAACTGTCTATCACATCGACACAGATGGAGCAAGAAACAAAACAGGGGCAGATTGTGGCTTCTTCTGCCCGGAAATAGGGCTTTCACGAGTACAACCTCTGAACAAATTGGCCACAGCGTTCCAGGCTGAGACACTCGGACTCCTCTCGGCAGCGACAGAAATATCAACAACAATTAGGTCTGCTCCTCACTCATCAACTGTAAACCAGAAGCAGAACTAATATTCATAACAGACAGCGCCGCACTTATTAATGCGCTCAGACAACCCGACACTCGATCTAAATCTGTCGCGGAGTGCTACGAGTATAGTGCTCTACAGAAATCGGCTGAGAAACATAGTGTAACCACCAAATGGACTAAAGCTCACTGTTCCTATTTTTATTTTTTTCCCCCTCTTGAACCCCAATATCTCAACAACCCCCAATATTTTTAGCTCATTGAGTCACACCAAAATTGTGCCATCACTAGCTACCTATGTATATACCAATTTCATGATGATCGGATAAACGCTACGAAAGTTATCCTCGCACAAACAAACATACATACATACAACGCCGATCAGCCCAAGTTGATTTGGAGATCTCGCTTCGCTCGATCAATAAGAATAAGGGTATCCCGTCAACTGTCTCAACAGACACCGCTGGACAGACCGTAAAATAGCTAGGAAATAGGATGGATGAATAGATAACTCTTTATTGTTATAGATACTAAATTACAATTACTAAGCCTAGAAAACTTAACTTTTTATGAACATTAACTTTGACATTTCAACACCAGTATTTTAAATTTCTTCATAGGTATAAAAACTGCCGCCATGTAACTCTTGCGGTTAAACTCACTCTGTAAACAATTTGTAGTTTATTTGGGTTCAACTGCACTTTAGTTAACTACCTTCTTTTTTTTTTGCAATTCCCAAATGATCTGATAATTAATATACGGTAATGTAACTGTGAATCTAAGTATTAATAAATAAAATAAAATAAGTTGAAAGTTAACGGGTGTCCCCATACATACATAGTTGACGCCAATTGAGATAGTCCTCCGAGTTGTATGGGCGCTCATACAATTTAGAGGACTAGCTTAATTGGCACCAACCTCAAATAAGGTAAATAAATAAAATTGTGCTATTATAATGGGTAGGTACGGAACCCTCGGTGCACGAGTTCAACTCGCACTTGACCGTTTTTTTTAATTAACCTCTTTTCATTTTAGAGTTCCGTTTCCGATTTTTTTCGATTTATTGTGTTCTGAAGTCGGTTATACTTTGTTATTTATATAGTAACTTGTATGAGGTAGGTATATATTATACTTGTATACCTATATTTGAATTTAAAAGAAACGTACATTACATATATAACATTTATTCATTTATTTAAAACAATACATCTTTTTTTACAGGTTAGACCTAATACAATAAAGTAGTCATCAAATGTAGAGCAAAAAGAAAAAATGAAATCAATCCAATAATAAACAATTTATACAAATACAAATGTCAGTGAGAAAAATTCAATAAAATAATTACAATAACATCTTCATAATGTCATACTCGTCATAATCTAGTTTTATATTAATTAACTTAATATAGCTTTTAGCAAAATAATAATAACCTATTTACAATAACAAAAATTAAATAAGCTCTTACGAACTCGCTCTTTGGACAGTTACAATATACATTATGTACATATTTACCAATCTAATTTATCAAGATTATGATACAAGATAGATTTATCAATTAGGTACCTATGGATTTTCTAGAGTAAAAATCTGGTGAATGATCTGAAGTTTTCTCCCACAATTCCCCGCAAGGAACCGATTCTAGTAGCCACTGACTATCATCGCCTATTTAGTGTTCATTATACATTCGAATATTTTCGGGGACTTTACTGTTTACCAAAAGCGATGTCGCCATAATAAACAATGAACCGTTACTCTACCTTCATCTTGTGTGTATTTGATTGCAGAAGTATGCACTGAGAACCGTTGAACAGAGGAGTGGAAGCGTCTGACGCCTCTCGAGAACCGGTTCAGGGCGGCGCGGCGCGGCGCGGGGCGGGGCGGCGCGGCGCGGTGGCACGACACGCGAATACCTTACCTACCTGTGGAATCAAACATCTGCCTACTTGCCTACTGCAAATAAACACAAAATCTGAAAGTTATGAATCGTTTATTTAAAATTCATTAACTACTGTTTGCGTGTGAGTTGGATCGGAACTCAGAATAATGGTAGGTAGATATATGTACGTTGCAGTTTGAGCTAAAACCTAGATAGGTATAAGATTAACTGAAGAATAATTTTTGATAACTCAGTTTATGAGGAAAATGTACAGCAACTCTCCGGGGAATCCGATACGTTTTCCTCGTCTGTTGACGGACGGGTGCGATGCAGCGCACCCGCCGCGCCCCGCCCGCGCCACCTGTCGCGTCCGCGAGAGAAAGCTACGAGGCTCGTCTTTGCAATAATAATAACAAATATTAGTATCCTTTGGCTTAGATCAGACAGATTGGCGGAAAACTGTAAACACTCACGTGTGTGAAAGCTGATCGAGTCGAGCGAGTCGGTCGTGTGATCGCGAGTTCGGGGCAGGGAAGGGGGAGGGAGGACAAAGGCATCCGATAGAAGCCTTCCATGTGCGAAACACTGCATTATTCACGTGCATCGGTGCTAAGCGGATCGGATACTGCGACCCTACCTAAGTATTTGTTATGCACACAAAGCTAGTTTCACCTTTATTATATAACGCGCTTCCTTTTGGTAAGAACTTTGAGCTTGCGTCTCATTGCCGCCTTGAGCTCGTTAGGGAACTCTAAAATAACTGGCATTGTTTTTTTTTATACGACTTGGAGATGGATTGTTACATCTTCAAGTCGTATAAAAAAAACACGGCCCACCTGATGTTAAGTGATAACCATCCGCCTATAACAAAGTATTGGCTCGTAGGTAACGCATCTTTTTTAGATACGTGCCCTGCTCTGCGTCCAACAACTTGAGGCATATCTACAGGTGTAATGTAAATACTCATACATACCCTTTAAATCGAAACAGCAATGCTACTTGCGGCTGAAGTAGATATGGAAGTAGGCTTTAGAGACGTGATACGTCGCCGCGTCGATCGCTAAGCTACGGATGCATGTCGAATCCATCGGCCACCGATAGGAAATGGGGATCCTTTCGGAAAAAGATCGATTTTTAAATCAATTCAAATTTTAACCCGAGAAATAGATTTAAAAAAAAATCGAGGTATGAAAAATCGATTTCTAAAAAATCGGTTTTTTGGAGTGAAAACTTCTTTGGCGCGTTGAGCATTTTTGAGATGGAAAATACCATTGAACTCGCGACACTGTTACCGACACCTGTCACTGTCTACTGACACTGACTGTTACTGACAACTCTGTATCGAAGTAGGTATCTGTGGTGTAGTCTGCTTTTAATCAAGTTTTCACTTTTGTCGGCACTCCCGGAGTGCCACTTTTTTTTCAAATTTACATTTACAATATAAATATAATTTCAGTTTATGAAAAACAAGAAAGATACATAATAAACGATCTCTTATCATTAAAATCAGGGATTTTTTTAGTTCAGGGAATTCGATAATAACAATTAAGTTAAGTTAGTAAGTAAGTTAAGTAAGTTACCTAGACATAGCATCGCCTTAGGGCTTAAAAAAAAACCTGTAATGATGTTGTTTCTAAAATAAATAAATAAATAAATTATTTTTATTACCATATCATAGTATCAGATCAGGTATACATTATTTAGAAGGTATTTATTTTCTAAATGTATTTGTTACATTAAAAAATTATGAAAATAGATAATTAGCATAATATAGTTCCCAATGCTTAACTTAATTTAATTTAATTTAACTAAGCTTTTTAAAAACAACATTCTGTCAAGTCTACTGGGATCCAAGCGGTTCCGTTCACTATGTTGCCGACATTTTATAGTTTTGACCAAAACAGAAAAAATCGAATGTAGATTTTCAGGGTGAAACATCGATTCACTGAATCGATTCAGTGCTACATATCGATTTAAAAAATCAATTTTTTTGGCCTGAGAAATCGATTCTTCGATTAATCGATTTTAGATCGCCATCCCTACATAGGATTGCTTCATGTACGTCGCTCAGCGCTCGGCTTCCTCGCACGAGTCTCACGGCTCTGGTGGAAGGCTAGATTTATGATCATAAAGACAAATCTTAAAAAAAACATATTCACAGAATATATAAGTAATCCCGACGTAGTGAGTAAGGTGCGATGTTGGATTATGATGATCAGTAAGTGACTGGCGTGCGCTATTTTCCCGTCTCGAGCGAGATGTATTGCACATTGAACCCGCGCGCGTGGCGCGACATACCTATAATATCCATCATATTTACATACCGCGTGCCGGAAATTATAAAAAACCCAAGAGGTTGTATGACTGTATGTACATACGTAGGTATGAATTACGTGAGTAAATTACTTACTAATATCAGTCAAAGATATTCTGATCTTCGAGTTTGTTTATCTAGGTGAGTGCGGTCGGTGGGGTGTGTGTGGTTTGTCGGTGATTGATCAATCGAAGCGAGATCGCCAAATCACGAATCGGCATTTGTATGTGGTCTAGGCATGTTTGTTTGTCCGACATTATCACTCGAAGCGTTCTTGATCCGATCATCTTCGTTGTGAAATTTGGTAGAATGATTGTGTCAGCAGTAGGTATACATATTTCAACCCCAGTTTTAGAGTTACGTAGTTGAACTAGGAACTGTCTGTCTGTCTTTTCAACCGTCGTTTAATTCGTTGCTTTTAATTTTTGATACAAGTACCCGTTTACAAAATATACTTGAGGACGTCGCAAAACCCCCACATTGGTGACCCTTTCTATTCTATCCGTTAGTGACCTCTCTTCTGATGCGTACTTACTCGCGCTGAAACGCTTCATTTCACGGCGCGGTAAGCCTTCTAAAATTTATTCGGACAATGGTCGTAATTTTGTTGGTTTAAATAATGAATTTGCTCAGTTTTTATCGAAATGTAAGAGTGATATTATTGAATACGCTAAAAACCAAACTATCGAATTTTCATTCATTCCGCCTTATTCCCCTCATTTTGGTGGCTTGTGGGAGGCTGGGGTCAAATCGTGCAAGTACTATCTTCGACGAGTTGTGGGAAACGCGCATCTCACCTTCGAGGAGTACACGACGCTGCTATCTCAAATCGAAGCTGTACTCAACTCTCGGCCGTTGGCACCCATGTCTTCGGATCCTCGAGACTATATTCCCCTCAGCCCCGGACATTTTTTAATCGGCCGACCTCTCACGGCACCAGTATGTGAAGATGACCTGCGAGACTTGCCTGCACATCGTTTGACGCGCTACAATAGACTGGAGCAGCTTCGTCAACAGTTTTGGTTGCAATGGTCTAAGGAATATATATCGGAACTACAGACCAGAACAAAATGGAAGGTAAACACCACTGATTTAAAACCTGATACGCTTGTTATTATCAAGGACATAAACCTTCCGCCATTGAAATGGCAATTGGGGCGTATTGTGAAGACAATACCTGGTAAAGACGGAATCTCGAGAGTCGCCGACATCCAGACATCATCAGGCATAGTGAGACGAGCATACACAAAAATATGCCCACTAGTTGAAGATGAGTGAATAAAGCTATTGTAAGCTGATGCTTTCAAGGCCGCGGGCATGTTGGAGATGGACATTGAAAACCTACCCAGTAAACGCGTCCTAAACTGCCAATAAGGAGACAACACGATGACGCCAAAGCGCGCGCTGATTGGTCAAAATATTGTTCCCATACCCCGCTATCCTTGGCTCTGTAGATTCAAGAACGATTACACTCGCCATTTTGTTATACACATGAACATTGCATTTTTAATTAATAAAATTCCCAATCCATCCAGTCACGTAGGAAAGTCAGTAAATACATACTATTGTTGTGTAGCTATCACGCCGCTACAAATAGCTTTAATCTTATTTTGGTCTGGATGCAAACCTAGCTTATTATCAATTATAAAACCTAAATAGGTAATACTATTTTGCATAAAGCTGCACTTCTCTAGTTTTATTCTCAAACAGACCTCACGTAACCGAGACAAAACGGCCTTTACATTTTCAATATGTTCCGACCTAGTGGCCCCCGTGACCGCTATATCATCCAAAAATACTGCCGTGCCTTTTTACCCCCTGAGGGTTTCTTCCATAAAGTTTTGAAATTTCTCAGGAATGCATTTTAAGCCAAACGGGGTTTGATTATAAACAAATGTACCTATATGAGTCGTGATAGCACTGCATGCTCGCGAACTCTCGTCCAAATATAATTGTTGGTATGCGTTTGTGAGGTCGATTTTCGAATAGTGTTCGCCACCACTTAAGGCGGCAAACAATTCTTCGATTCGCGGCACAGGGTATCGATCACGAATCAGCTTGGGATTCACGGTAACTTTATAGTCTTATCTTATGTCATCGCTCCTAAGACCCGAAACGAACTGGTCTCTTAGGTTCTCTTCGAGAGTGGTTTTGAAGCTGCACGTGCTCGCTAAATGCTTAAAAACTTGTAAATAATCGCCGAGGCTTTCGCCGCCATTCTGACGTTTTTATCTAAAAATGTGTCGCTCGGCTATTTCCGAGCGCTTCGATTCGAGATGGTCGCCGACCGTCTTCACCAATTCTTTAAAAGTCTTGGCCTCAGGATTATCGGGTGCACACAGATCGCACATTAAATCATACGTAGCTTCGCCAACGAATGTCACTAACGTAGCCACTTGTAACTCTGGTTTGATTTCATTGAGCGCCATGAATTGTTCCACGCGTCGCCAACGCCAACCACTTTTTGCTTGAAATATCGAATTGTTCGATTTTACCGATCGGCATTTTAATGTCACTTGATCACAACACATCAATAAAGCGATTGGTGGTGTTTTTTTCGCGGTTTATCTCGTCGCCAGTGGGATTTAAGTATTAATTTAGGGAGCTTGACAAATGAAAGACCGAGTCAACGAACCAACTGATTTATTTACCTCACTCCCTCATATAAAATATTGTTTTTACCATAATTTGTTCTGGGAGTACGTAATATTAGAGTATTGGCTTGTCCTGTTTTTTTAATCTATTAAACCACCTTGTGTGTCTACAACACACAAGCTGACGGGCCTCCTGATGTTAAGTGGTCACCGCCACCTATAAACTCCTGCAGCACTCGAGGTACTGCAGTCGCGTTGCCTAGCACTTGAACCCTATTCACACCTCTCTTGAAGGCGTGAACTTTTTCGAATTAGTGCTCTTTTAGTGAAAGATACATATGGCAATTAATATCATACAGTGAGACATCTTTTTTACTAATTTTGCTATATGCGGTTTCCAAGATAGCTTATTGTCTACAATTAGGCTAAGAATTTTTCCTCATCTGTAGTTTGGAGCGTTATTACGTTAATGATAAGAGGTTGATAGTGGTATATTTTTTAATATAATGATAAAAAAAATACATCAGTACATTATATTCAATTAAAATTGTTGTTATATTATAATTGAGTAGTTAGTATAACAACTTACTATATTAAATATATCAATAAATTAAATGAAATTAAAAATGTTGTCAAATTATAATAACTGAGTAGTTCGTATAATATAATAATATACATAAAAACTATAATTTTAATAAAAACTATCCTAACTACTATACTACTCAATTACTAACTACTGAATTACACACTGTACGCACAAACACGCCACCTAGCACACCTACACACAAATTACACATGCTTATGATCTCTTAATCAATTTGGGCGAATCGGCGTTGTATGTACATATGTTATGTATAATATGTTTGTCCGAGGATAACTTTCGAAGCGTTGATCCAATCATCGTGAAATTTCATACATAGGTGTGACTCATAAGTGATTGCACAATTTTGACGTGACTAAATAAGTTAAAAATGTTGGGGGGTTGTTGAGATATTACGGTTCAAGAGGGGTAAAAAAAATGAAAATGAGACTATTAGGTCAAGTGAGACGTCAAATGAAAGGTCTTTATTAGTACATTTCGACCTCGTTTTTCTTTTTAGTAAGTTTTTTGTAGTTTTTGAGTTATTAGCCATAATAAAAACTAAACTTTGACAAAAATCACTGGGTACACCAGTGACCCCACAGTGCTGTAATTTGGTATGTGTGTAGCTTAAATGACACAAATATAGGCAAAAGTCTGAAATCCAGAATAACTGCTATTTGTACCCCAAAAATGAGTAGCCACTTAACATGAACTCCCGTTACTTGCAATTTGAATGAAACTGTAGGTCAAGTCATTGGTTATTTATTTCGTGACACTGTTTTATAAGTAAAATATTATATGAATATTTTTTTGTGTTTTTGGAGACTCGCGTGATCTCAGTTCGGGGCGAACCACTAAGCAATAACAGAATATACCACCACCATGCGTATCGAGCTAACTGTGGAATGTTTACTGGAAGTGCATATTTGGATGCTGCCTTAGAGCATTAAACGCTCTAAGGATGCTGCGGAGTGCGGCCGACGGACGTGGAGCCGGCGCGGCTGCGGCAAGAACCGGTCGGGCGCGCGCCTTGAACTTGCCCGAGTGAACTCGCACGCCGCCGCCCGGCGCTGCCCTCTGCCGACCGCGGCCATGCACACACGATGCCAATTTTATCACAATTTATCATAAACCTTCATTTGACTTATAAATTCTTAGGTACATAGGTAACAATTTTAAAGCCTAACCTTCCTTCTTACTAGGTAGGATTAATTACCACGGAGAAATAATAACTACGCCATTACAATTTAAATATCTGGGACATTTTCTTGCCGATGACCTTAAAGACGATGAAGATATTGAGAGGGAGCGTAGGGCATTGGCGGTCCGAGGTAACATGTTGGCCCGCAGATTTTCCCGTTGTACTGAACAAGTTAAAGTTACGCTTTTGAAAGCCTACTGTCAGAGCTTGTACACGGGAAGTCTGTGGGTCCGACATACCAAAAGATCATTGGATGTCCTACGCATCCAATATAATAACATCTTCCGGATGATGTTGCGGTTGCCCCGATACTGCAGTGCATCGCCCATTATCACACAGATGGCTTTCACGCCATCATGCGCAAAAAAACGGCATCGCTGATGAGCAGAGTTCGGGACAGCCGCAACAGCATCCTGAGGACGGTGGCTGAGTGCTGCACATCTCCGCTCTGGAGGTGCTTTGTGCGAAGGGTGATTAATGAAGGAGGTAATTTCCTCAATTAGTCACCCTTGGCACAAAATGGCAGATACTATTTTCACCCAGTCCCTATTTTATACTTGTTTTATTTATGTTTTATTTTCTGTGTGTATTATTTTATTTATTTATTTAATGTACTTAGAAACCAACACAGATTTTTAAATTTAATTTTGATTTGATTTTAATATCATTATAATTTAATGTAATTTTTCACTTTAATTTACTAACATAGTTTATAAGAACCTTTATATTATTAACATATGGATCACGGATATCTGAAATAAATGACTATTTAATTTAATTTAATTTAATTACGTACCATCAAGGGGGACTATTTGTTTCTTTATAATATAGAGAAACATATAGACCCCCTAACCGAGATCGTTAGCCCCGAAATGAGATCTACGCGAGTCTCCCATAAAAACAAAAATATATTATTCTTAATTTTTGACTATCAAAATAGTGCCACGAAATTAATTACCACCTTGACCTTCAGTTTCATTCAAATTACAGGTAATGGGAGTTCATGTTAATTGGTTACTCTTTTTTGGGGTACACATTGCAGGTATTTGGATTTCAGACTTTTGCCTATATTTGTGTCACTTAGGCTACACGCATACCAAATTACAGTACTGTGGGGTCACTGGTGTACGCTGTGAATTTCGTCAAAGTTCAGTTTGTGTTATGGCTAATAACTCAAAAACTACAAGGACTACTTACAATAAAAACGTAGTCGAAATGTACTAATGAAGACCTTTCATGTGACGTTCCACTTTACCTAATAGTCTCATTTTCATTTTTTTACCCCTCTTGAACCCCGATATCTCAACAACCCTTCAACATTTTTAGCTGATATACCTAATCACACCAAAATTGTGCCATCTCTTACCTACCTTTCAAATTTCATGATAATGGGATCAACGTTCGAAAGTTACCCTCGGACAAACATACATACATACAACGCCGATTTGCCCAAGTTGATTTGGAGATCTTGCTTCGCTCGATCAATGATACAAAATATATTTATATGGTGAAGCGCGTGTCCGATCCCGCACAGTGGATTGTTCCGTAGGCAATACGGCTAGACCGGCTAGTCATTTCATACGACAATGGCCACCGTTAAATGTCTAGCATTATTATATTCGCATCTGTATCATACAGCATACATATATATTTTTGTTATTATTGTTGTTAGGTACGAAACTAACCTGTAAAGAGAACTCCTATTTTAGAAACTTATAGAGAGGTAGATAATAAAAGAACTTTCTTTTTTGTAGTAGGTAAGTATCATTTATCCCATCCGACCCGGCGAGCTTCATGTTCGTTTTAATACTCGTAGAGGCGGTCGAGTTGGTACAAAAACAAGTACAATAATGTTATAAAGTTGTTGCTCTTACGGTTATTTAATCTTGCCTATTAAGACGACGAATTGAACATTTTGGCGGCAGGGATCTCTATTTTTCTCAGCAATTATAAAACATTCGGAACTGATATTTATGTACTTCATTAATCACGATATAACGATCATTTTTATAATTGCTTTACATGATCGGTTAACTTCTACAGCAGAGAAAAAAATATTAAAAATGGCTCTTTAAAAACAGAGATTTTCATTTTACCGGCCAACTAGACTGGTTTAAGCCTCGAAATTTTCTGTATACGGAGATTAGTATAAACACATACTTCAAAATTATAATTGGTTTTTATAAAATATACGATAGTTTTTATTTTAATGCCAATTACTATTTTGGCGCATACGACTTTACGGCACAAGCTAGCTCGCTCGCGTTTTTGTATGCAGACAGTCCAGGGTTGCCAACCGTACGAGGTTCCTCGTACAAATACGAGATTTGTGGTCTTCCGTACGAGGTACGAAAACACTAACAACCTCGTACAATTATGTACGAGATTTTGATAATATGGCCAAACGAATATTTGGAGAGGAGATGTAAACTAAGTTACCTTGCAAATATTCGTAATAATATAGACACATTTAGTTTTTTGTGACTTTACTTGAATCAAATGAAAAAATAATAAAGATATAATATATGATGAATAAAAAAATAATAAAGATCTTTTGAAATACAACTTAAAGTCATGTTTTATTTAGTAGGAAACTTGGAATAGTTTATTTCATCATGAGTAAAAAGTCCTAAAGCTAGTAGTTCAATATGCCTTCATTTTAATTTCAGATTTTTGCCTATATTTGTGATACATAAGCTACACACATACTAAATTGCAGCACTGTGGGGTCACTGGTGTACCCTGTGAATTTTGTCAAAGTTTAGTTTTTATTAAGGCTAATAACTCAAAAACTACAAAACTTTACTAAAAGTAAAAACGGGGTCGAAATGTACTAATGAAGACCTTATACTCGTACCAAATAATAAATAAATAAATATTGCTGGACATCTCACACAGCGCTATCTAGCCTCAAATTAATCAGAGTTTGTACTATGAGAACCAGATAACTGATAGAATACTTATATAATTTTTTTTTTGAAAATACATACTTATTATATATTAGGTTGGGGAAAAAGTTGCTTCGCATTTTTTAAGAAAATTCAAAACATGTTTTAAAATAGTTTATTTACATTTAACTAAAGTATGTAGGTACCATTTTGTTCGATAACTTTTTGCCATCTTGTAGGTAGGGATATGATCCCATTGCTATAGAAATTTTGGGGCTTCTGATTAAAATACCGCGACAAGTGGTTTTGGCAGCCCTCTCGTGATGTTAACCTGACTCTGCCTAAATAATTCTGAAGAGACCGAAACAGGTGGAAATCTGCAGGTGCAAAGTCAGGACTATACGGCGGATGCATTAACACCTCCCAGCCAAACTCTCTTAATTTTTGCTGAGTGGCTAAAGATGTGTGAGGTCTAGCGTTATCATGATGAAAAACCACACCCTTCTGTTGATTAATTCCGGCCGCTTTCTCTCAACTTCTTGCTTTAATCTCATCACTTGTTCGCAGTAGAGTTCAGAATCGATGGTCCTGCCTGGTGGTAACAGCTCATAATGAATAATGCCCTTCCGATCCCACCACACACACAGCATCACCTTGTTGCGAGTTGACCCGGGTTTCGCCACAGTCTGTGAAGCCTGACCGGCCTTTGACCACGACCTTTTTCGCACGTTCTTGTCGTACGTGATCCACTTTTCATCACCAGTTATCAGCTTCTTCAAAAATGGTTCGGTTTCATTACGTCGTAATAAAAGATCACAAATGAGTACACCGTTCATTAGGTTTCTTTCAGTGAGCTCGTGGGGTACCCAAATATCGAGCTTTTTTGTGTACCCAGTTTTTTTCAAATGCGCCAAAACTGTTTTGTGGTCAATTCCCAGTTCTTCAGCTACGTCGTATCTACTGATATGCCGATCTTACTCCACTTTTTCAAAAATGGCATCAATTTTATCCGTAATAGGGCGACCAGAGCGATGTGCATAATCACATCAAAATTTCCGGATTGAAAACGCTTAAACCAAATTTGTGCTACTCTCACAGACAGTGCACTAGGTCCATATACATCGCAATTTTTTTTCGCGGCTTGCGTTGCATTTTTACCTTTTTTGTAGTAAAATGTTAAAATGTATCGAATTTCTTCATTAGATTCACTCATCTTTACAGTACGAAAAACAAATAAAAATCACACATTTTCCTAATTTGAATTTGGAATTATCTTCTTTAAAATTTATACTTTGAATGATGCCAAAACCAGCCAGATACAAATAGTATAGCCAAAGAGATTTTATTAAAAGTTCATACATACTATAATGCGAAAAGACTTTTTCCCCAACCTATTATAGAAAAACATCCAGACCAGAAACAAATATCTGTAGATCATGCAAACATTTGTTCCGCGGCGGGAATCTAACCCGGAACCTCCTGCGTCACAGCTGGCTATTCGCCCACAGCACCACAGAGGTTGTCGGGTCTCATATCAGGTCAAATAGTCTCATTTTCATTTTTTTACGACTCTTGAACCCCAATGTCTCAACAACCCCCCCAAATTTTTAGCTCATTGAGTCACACCAAAATTGTGCATCATTACCTACCTATATACCAAATTTCACGATGATCGGATAAACGCTTCGAAAGTTATCCTCGGGCAAACAAACATACATACATACATACAACGCCGATTTGTCCAAGTTGATTTGGGGATCTCGCTTCGCTCGATCAAATATATTATATAGTATTGTACTTTATTTCGAGTCTGCATACTATATACTGTTGAAGAAATATATAGTATGCAAAAATACTATATTTTCAACACCGAAAACCAATAACAAATCCTGCATTTAAAAAATTTATTTGATGCGAAAGCATGTATTCTAACTCATAGTGCCCTAATGCCAAAAATTTGAAACCCATAAAATGTTAAAATCTTTAGAATTAAAATCCCTCACAGAAAGTTATGAAATTCAAAAGAATATTTTGGTATTTATTGATAAATGTTTAGACTATCTTAATAAATGGTTTGATTTTGGTGAAAGCAATTGGTTATGCAAAATTCAATTTAAAACAGAAGATTTAATGACTGTGAACACTATTATTTTATTTTAGACAAAACAATGTTCAAAAGTACAAAAATTGCCAAGAAATATAGTTTTTATACAAATAAATAAGTAACAAATAATATCTTTGTTTATTTTATGGTCTGCCATAAAATACTATATTTTTTAAGTGTACTTTATTTTATATGGCTTATTTAAAAAATACCATATTTACCCGAAAAAATGTTGGCAGCCCTAGGCGCACACCAAGCACGCACCGGGTAGGCGCCGCTCATAAATACAAAAACATACAAAAATACCTAGATTAGTTGTAGTTTTTAGTTAGACCATTAAATTATTATTATTATTGTAATTTTGCTCATGTATTTTATTTTGTGTTAGTGTTAAGAAATTATGGATTTTTGTATCTGAAATAAATGAGTTAAATTAAAATAGGCACTGCGCCGCGTAGTCGGCATCGCGTAGAAGCCGCGTGAAGTGAAGAGACCATAGAATACGCATACTACGTTGCGTAGAGACGACTTAAATGCGCTGTCTAAACAAATATGTATCTAGGTTATACCGGGAATACTTGCGTTGCGTATGCACGTTTCTTCAACGCTCTGTGCGAAAGGTAAATTTTATCGAAGCAAAATTCAATTAACTTAATAACACAAGGGTCATTTTGAATCTAGACAGGAAAGAATCAGACAAGAAACAAGACTGGTTATTATATAATTTCTACGTATTAATACATAGATATAATCACCTATAAGCCTAATAATTACTTATTTACTTTCTCTAATCGAAACTTGGGAATGTGATCTTTATTTATGTTTCTAGTACACATCATTTTTTTAAGAAGACTGGTAGGTAATATAATCTGTTTTTATTTTAAAGAACGAGATTAGAATGATTTCTTTAAATCTTTCCCTCTAAGTGTTCATCTTGCTCTCTAAGCCTCATTTTGTAAATGGAATCTTGATGAACTCGTGTAGATGTTCGGCAATAAACAAACTAGGTATTTACATATTATTCTGAACCTACGACTAAGTAGGTACGCTCGTTTTTAAATTGGGTAGATCTTTGTGTGACCACAATCTCACTTGATCGTAAGCTATGATGTGGTCTAAGATGAAGCACGAATATCTAGAAGAAAGCTATTCACTCTTGGAATGTGTTCTGTTCTTTCCACGAGTCATCACAATTTGTATAAGCCATTGGGTTGATGAGTCTAGTACATTCTACAGTAGGTTCCCACGAGTTCTAGTATAACCATCTTCGGCAGGTTCTACATGACGACCTCCGTGGCGCAGTGGGCGAATAGCCGGCTGACACGCAGGAGGTAGCGGGTTCATGATCTACAGATATTTGTTCCGGGTCTGGATGTTTCTCTATAAATTAATATAAGTAGTTAATCAGTTACCTGGTTCCCATAGTACAAGCTGTGATTAGTTTGGGGCTAGATAGCGCTGTGTGAAATGTCCATTACTCCTATTAGGTAGGTACTCGTTGAAGCGAGCGACAAGCTTGCGCATGCGCAGGAATAAAGCAAGAGAAAATGCAACTTTTAAATACTACCTTGGATATTTGTTTTAATGAAACCGTTACAATATTATGCGTTTGTATGGGATCGGCGCAGCGCGGCGCGGCATGGCTCTACCTTATAGCGAGCGCGAGCTAACTTGTGCGAAGTTGCCGCACCGAGCGGGGGTTTTTTTTTTTTTTTTTTTTAAGTTGGATAGAACTTCGTTTGACCACAATCTCACCTGATGGTAAGTGATGATGTGGTCTAAGATGTAGCACGAAGATCTAGAAGAAACCTATTTACTCTCACCTTAAAGAGGCCCGGATTGTATTCTTTAGGAAAAACAGACGACGGCAAAGTGTTCCATACCTTAGCTGGGGTGTGTGGGGTGCGACAACCAGCAGAGCTGCAAATGTCCCTAGACCACAGACAAGAGGACAGAAACCACTTAGGTAGGGCCCCTATCATATAACGGGTAGGTTGGTAGGTACCTACCTGTTGTAAGAAATTTCAAGAAGGTACGATATACCTACCTAATGATTGTTATGAATTAATATAATAACATTTTAGCTAAGAACCTGCCTCCTGTCTACCAACCTACCTTTTTAAATCTCACCGTATTTATGATCATTGTAGGTAACTGCGATTTTAAGGCTATTATAAAATTATATTCATAAAACTCACCAAATCCAAGAATCCTATGTCTTCCTTAGCTTCTCTCCTTTTTATGGGATCCAAATCGTACGTCTTCCCTTTGTGGTTCAGAAATCTTTTCGCTTGGCCCTTCATAATGATTTACTTAAAATGAATATTTGCACTGTAATAGATAATTGTAATACATAAA
Source organism: Philereme transversata (assembly GCA_963924445.1). NCBI lineage: Eukaryota > Metazoa > Arthropoda > Insecta > Lepidoptera > Geometridae > Philereme > Philereme transversata. The sequence continues at coordinate 678,561 of OZ004341.1, read as the reverse complement.
TAGTTGAAATATATCAGGATATTAGTTTGTGCACGCGTGCGTCAACAGTAGGTATCGTGGCGCGCGCGTGCTCGTGGCGTCACACTCGCGTCTCGCGGTCAACTGGCGAGGGCAGCGAGCGCCGCGCTTCTATATCTCGCCGTGCCGCCGTCGCCACCGTGGGTGACACACACAACCGCACGCAACTCGGGATTTCCACGCACCGGCGAATAACACGTACTTACTCATTATAGGTAATGTGTCTGCTCTAATTGCAACAGGAAAACATTTATCTAACAGCGGTGTTCATTGCTTTTTGGAAGTTTTCGCACACGCCCCCAGCAGCATTAGAATAGAATAGAATAATCATTTATTTCAGACAGTGTTTGTTCATACAAAATATCAACGATCACAAATAAATACAATTAAAACAAAAAAACATAAAAACATACACACACATTGGCAGCTCGGGTCTCTCTACAAACACCTCAAATTGTATCAAAAACGAGCTCTCACTTAAATCTGTAAGTACCTATCTAATGTGTGTAGAGAAAATATCGAGTTCGACGTAAGTTGGTAGAACACGTTAGATAATTATTAGTACCCAGGTAGGTAGATTGTTATACAAGGGCCTAAGGGGCGTAAGCGTTGCAGCCAACATAGGTATTTTGGCGTACGAGCGAATAGGTACAATAATATGATAACAAAATAACATATAATATTCATCACGAATGCGAAGAAATTAAAAAAGGCTCTTTATATAACAGTGTTGTTGCTAAATAGAAAATTTGCGTTTCCGGTATCCATTCTTTTTTTTTCGCTGCTAAACTATGGTCTCTTTTATTTAATATCAATAAGTATTTGTCATGGAGGTTATATTAATATTTATATTAATCTATTAATCTAAGTACTTACTATCTAAGTTTTTTTACAACCATCTCAATAAGTTTAATGCCGGACGGGACTTGAACCCGCAACTTTCCTCTTGATACGAGAACACACGTTATTTATTTGAGTCAACAAACAATTATGCCTAAATATTACTAGACTTAATATTTATTACAAGATGTCTTACTACAGGCATAATCAACTCAGATGCAAATTCAGATGTTGTGTTATTTGATTATTTAATAAATTGTTCGGTTTGTAATTGTCGAGTGTGTGACATTCCCTTGTCAATACATCTATGAAAATCTAATGTATGTTCACAAAAATATTAATTTGTTTAAGAAAAATAGCGATAATCATAATTTTAATACTAGAAATAAAGATAAACTCGCTATTGCCACTTGTAGACTCCATAAAGTTAGTAAATCGTTTAAAGGGCAAGGTGTACGCTTTTATAACAAACTCCCAAGGGATGTACAAAAATTGACAATTAACAAATTTAAAAACGTAATTAAACAAAATCTTTATAAAAGAGCCTACTATAAAATATCGGATTATTTAGATGATAGAGAAACTTGGGATTGAAATTGCTCCAACTCGTTAAATGTTACAATTTAGACGTAATTTATGTTCTGTATTATGTATTGTAAAAGGATCATTAAAAAAACAACCAGCCTTGTTTCTTGCCTTTCTTTCCTGGCTTGGTCGCGAAGGAACAGGCAGTAAAATTGACGTTTCAAAGTGATCCTTGTGATTTTAATGAATAAAAATATTTGAATTTTGTATTTTCGAGAGTTTTATTATTTTCCTTACTCTAGAATTCTGAGATTATAACTTTTATTAGTTGTAGACCTTGTAGACCGTCGTGTCGATAACGCTTGGAAGAGCTACTGGTCCATGAAAGAGCTAATGAAGGGCAACCTTCCATTGCCACTTAAGCGAAAACTCATCGACATGTGTATCTTACCTATCCTAACCTATGGTGCTCAGACTTGGCCATTGACTGATTCACAAAAGTTCAAACTCGGGGTATGCCAAAGAGCGATGGAGCGTAGCATTTTAGGTGTTAAGCGAACACCGATAGAATCCGCAACACTACTCTACGCTCTATGACCGGAATCATCGATGTGGGGTACAAGGCTGCAAGACTCAAATGGGACAAAAAATTATATTATTCTTAGGGTGATTTGCGCAACGATGCCTATACGAGTACGTAGGTATTTAGGAGGCTGTTCCGGAATCTGCCGCTGTCAAGTTTAGGTATTTACGAAGTTGGGCGGCGCGCGACGGAGTGCGCACCCCGCACCCCGCACCTTTGAATAATCTGAATTCTAACAATTGTTCTGAATTGTTCTAGGTTGGTTCTAGGTACATTGTTCTAGAATATTACATCTCTAAAGTCAATAATACCGCTGGAAAACGAAGATGGAAATGGAAGAACGAGAAGTCAGAAATTGCAAAAACCTGATTGCACCCTAGCCCCACCACACTTGTTGATTATTTAGTTTTTTTTAATTGTTCTGGATTATTTTAAGTTTGTTCTACATTGTTCCAGAATAACAGCATTCTGAAGTCGAAATTTAACTTAAAAAACGCAAAAAAAACTGTTTCTAACGAAGTTTCAAAAGTGTGAAGTTAGCCCCGCACTTTTTGATTTTCCAGTTTTTGACAGTTGTTCTGAATTTTTCTAAGTTTGCTCTGCATTGTTCCAAAAGGAAAAAATTCTGTCATCAAAATTGAAGGCAGAAAACTGAAATACACAAGTGTGAAGTTAGCCCCGCACTTTTCGATTCTCCAGTTTTTGACAGTTGTTCTAAATTACTCTAGGTTAGTTCTGCATTGTTCTAGAAAGAAAAAATCATATCATTAAAATTGAAGCCAGAAAACTAAAATACCGAAGTGTGAAGTTAGCCCCTCACTTTTCGATTCTCCAGTTTTTGACAGTTGTTCTAAATTGCTCTAGATTAGTTCTGCATTGTTCCAGAAAGAAAAAATCCTATCATAAAAATTGAAGCCAGAAAACTGAAATACCGAAGTGTGAAGTTAGCCCCGCACTTTTCAATTTTCCAATTTTTGACAGTTGTTCTAAATTGCTCTAGGTTAGTTCTGCATTGTTCCAGAAAGAAAAAAATCCTATCATTAAAATTGAAGCCACAAAACTGAAATACCGAAGTGTGAAGTTAGCCCCGGACTTTTCGATTTTCCAGTTTTTGACAATTGTTCTGAATTATTCTAGGTTAGCTCTGCATTGTCCCAAAAGAAAAAAAATCTGTCATCAAAATTGAAGGCAGACAACTGAAATACCTACCGAAGTGTGAAGTTAGCTCCGCACTTTTCGAGTTTCTAGTTTTTGACAGTTGTTCTGAATTGTTCTAGGTTAGGTTAGGTTAGGTTTGGGCGGGTCTGGGTTTATCCATTAGTAGTTGCTATGCCTAGCTTGCGGCTTCGGTCGCTTGTGTTGGATAAATCTAGGCCTTCATTACTCGGCTCTGGGAGCGAGTAATGAGGTGAATGGCTTTGAGGGAGAGCGCAGGTCGTGTAGATCCTCAAGGCAAGTCTGGTGGGGTCGTTCCTTCTCGCGGTTGCTGCCCGTTATTGGTCTATTTCCATCAGAAATAGACGTAACAGAAACCACCAGGCGCCGGCACTCTGTCGGTGGGGTAGGATGGGTAGGTAGGACGGGATGGGCTGGTGGAGCCATCACTGGATGTAGGATAGCCTTCATAGGCTAAATCGTAACCCCGCAACATGGTCGTGGTCATGTTTCGCGATCTGAGCGGGGCCGATAAGCGGACACGCCCTTTTCAGGGCGCGTTGGTAGGGGAGGCGAGCACGCCCTTTTCAGGGCGCTCCCTCTAAACTTGCAGGGGAGCTCACCCCTAGTGAAAAAAAGAGACGACGATGTGGAGCATTGAAGTTAACTAGTATGGATCTAAGCAGTTGTGAATTTGGTCCCCAGGTGGGTCCCCGAAAGGGGGAATCCCACCCCTCTACTTCATCCGAGGTAGAGGGCTGCCCCTCGTACTCTGGGGGGGGCAGCGACTGCTCCGTAGCCAAGCAATCCGCCCGGCTCCGTGAACGCAACTCTGGCAATACCCTGACACTGGACACTGATTTGGCAAGCGATATGGATAACGTTGATATGGAGGTGGAAGCATGCGCCCCGAAGGCGTGTGGTGACACCGCTGACCCTAGCCTGACTAAGGACACTGAGGCGGAAGCGTGCACCCCGAAGGTGTGCGTGGAGGCAAACGACCCCTGCATGAAGAAGGACCTAAGAGTGGTAGTAACGCGCCAGTCGGATTCGTTGCTTGCGAAGGCTATGTTTAAGGCACCAACGCGGGACGCCTCCAGGCGTTTCAAAAAAGGCCCTTCTAAGGGCCAACCAAAAGGCCCTTTTCAGGGCCCCGCAGACGATGCTTCGGCGTCAGAAGCTAGCTGCGCACCATCTGCAGCTAGCTTGTATTACAAGGCAAACGAGTTTTCGGACTCCGACAATGCGCTTGAGTCGGACGCAAGTTCGGCGATGGAGGTCGAAGATCGCCTTCAAAAGCGCAAGCGGGCCTTTCTAAAGGATAGGAGTGAAGGCTCCTCGGACTCGGCAGGGAGCACCAAGTCGAAGAAGTCGAAGGCCAAAAAGCCGACTTCATCTTCGACAGTGGCGGACACCCACGACGTGGGTCTGGCGGTTGCCCAACGGCAGTTGGATTTGGCTCGGCGGGAGCAACTCCAGCAAGATCTAGAAGAGAGGGTCGCCGCTAAAGAGCAGAAGGCGCGCACCGCCCGGGCCAAGTCTGGGTACGGCGCATCCAGCGTCTTGTACGCGGACTACTCGCTGGCTGAGCTGGAGCGGATGGCGCGAGAGGACGAAGATGGGATAAAGGAGGTCGCCTCTAAGTCCTCCAGTCTTAAAGGGACTTTCCAAAAGTCCCTTAAATGCAGGGCCGCCAGCATGAGCGGCATTGTCCGGGAGCTGGTGCAGCGCACAGCGACCGATGAGACGCGGCAACTGCAGGCGAAGGTAGATCGTCTGCAATCGGAGGTAAGCCAGCTGCATAAGAAGCTGGCTGAGCTCACGGCTCGGCCAGCTCAAGCCGAGCCGAGACCTGCGCCCGAAGGTCTCTCCTCCTCCAACCTTGAGGATGTTATCCGCAAGGTAGTGATGGAGGAAAGGGCCTTCACGAGAGCCTGCCTTGCCGGCATAGAGGACAGGCTCTTGCCGGAGAAACGCCTCCGACCGCCTCTCGCGGCGGACAAGAGGCCGTGCGAGCCGGGGCCATCCTCCCAGAAGAAGGACGCAATGCTCCCTTCCACCACTCAGTCCAACCAGCCGTGGACGGAAGTGGTCAAGAAGGGGAAGGGGAAGGCCAAAAAGAAGGCGAAAACGGTCGCCGCCCCTGCCTCCCCAACCAACACCTCCCCTACCTGCCCGTCCCAGGCGATCGGCAAGGGAAAGGGGAAGGGGAAGGGAAAAGAGTCGACCCCCAGGCCCGCTGCCGCTGCATCTGCAGCCAACAGGGCCCCAGCCGGTAGAAAGAAGCAACTGGCGTAGAATCCGTTGCGCTGCGCCGATCCGGAGAGAGATGGTAGTCGAAGAATACCTGAAAAAGAAAGAAGAGTATGAGTTGGAGGCTCGGAGGGCTGAGGTCGAGAGCTGGAAGGAGTTCTGCGGGAAGCAGGACAGGGAGGGGGTTTGGGACAGTATATATCGGGTAATAGGAAGGACAAGGAAACGGGAAGAGGACTTGCTACTGGAAAGGGAGGGAACGGTGTTGGATGCGAAGGATTCTGTGAAACTTTTGGCAGAAAAGTTTTATCCAGAAGACTTATTAGACGAAGATAACACAGAGCACCACCTAACCAGGGACCTAGCGGAAAAAGTGAACGGCGGAGAGCATGATGATTCATGCGACCCTCCGTTCACTCATACGGAGCTAGAAGTCGCAATAAAGTCCCTTAACCCGAAAAAAGCCCCTGGAGTCGATGGATTTACCCTCAATATTTGCAGACAGGCAATAAAAAACTGCCCAAACCTCTTCCTGGGCCTGCTCAATAAGTGCCTTGCTCTTAATTACTTTCCCAGTCTATGGAAGAGGGCGGTTGTCGTGGTCCTAAGAAAACCTGGGAAAGAAAAGTATAACGACCCGAAATCCTACAGGCCAATCGGACTTCTACCTGTTTTGGGCAAGATCTACGAGAAGATGCTGGTTGCCCGCCTCAAATTTTATTTAATACCGCGGATGAGTACCCACCAGTACGGGTTCATGCCCCAGAAGAGCACCGAAGACTCCCTCTATAACCTAATCCAAAAAATCCGGACAAAATTAGACAAAAAGAAATTGATTTTACTGGTGTCCTTGGATATAGAGGGAGCCTTCGACAGCGCTTGGTGGCCAGTTATTAGGATCCGTCTGGCGGAGGAAAAGTGTCCATTAAATTTGAGGCGGGTAATGGACAGTTACCTAACAAACAGAACGGTCCAAGTTAGGTATGCTGGGGAGGAATGCCACAGGAAGACGAGCAAAGGCTGCGTACAAGGCTCCATTGGGGGCCCCATCTTGTGGAACTTGATCATAGATCCACTTTTGGAGGGTCTCGACAGAAGGGGCTTCTATGTGCAGGCGTTTGCAGACGACGTGGTGTTGGTGTTCGATGGTGAGACAGCGTTGGAAGTAGAAGGACAGGCCAATGCCGCTCTCGAGTATGTTCGGACGTGGGGTGTCAAAAACAAGCTTAAATTCGCTCCGCACAAAACCATGGCCATGACCATAACGCGGAAGCTTTTTCGGGTGTTTCCCGTAGAGGCGTACAAGGTCAATTAATATCTATAAATTAAACAATTGAGAAGTTGGTATATATATTTTATTATTTTCTACATTGGGTATACCTTATAATCATCATCATATCAGCAGCCACAGGAAGTAGACTGCTGAACATAATATGTCAAGTAAAAAAGTAATATGAACATATTTTAATAATCCTTCTCATATATCTCTAGAGCAACCAATCTCATCTCTCTCAACAAACTAATGCTATTAAATTTGAATACTCATTGACAAATGAAATAGTTAATAGATTTGAATCAGTTGATAATTTTCATATTATCTTTGCTTGACTCGGCGTTCGCCACCATCCTCAATGAGCTGTAATGAGATGCCAGTCGCAGTCGTTCCAGTTGTTGTCTGTTCGAAAACAAAAAATATATGAGATGTGGTTTTTAATAAAATATTTAACGCGAGATACTTATATCAATATATAGGTTTTTAAATTTTCTTAATTTGTTTCATCTATGTACACACCTCGCTGTATCAACTTATACACCGTACTTCTGGCAAATAAATATCATTTCATTTCACCTTATATTCAATAAAGAACATGTAGAACTCAACAAAAATAGAAACATTCGGGATTTATGCGCATGTTTTATGTAATAATATTTAATAGTCACATTATCCACACAAACTGACGTGACGGCCCTCCTGAATACCATGATTTTACGAAGTTAGCGTCGCCTATCTGCTACTCAGTGCATACGCTTTATAAAAACATAACATAATATTATAAGTATGTTTCTATGTTTGTTTGTTTATCAAGGGTAGGTATATTAAAATATCGAAAAAATTGTCGTAAAGTGTAAACAGCATGCCTGCCTATTTAGATAGGAAAACATGGTTTGTCTTCCTGTTGCAATACTCAGGGGCAGGGTTTATATGTGAAACAAACTATATACTACTTGTAATTAGTCCATTGAAAAGTTACAATTGGGGTTGCGTTTTTTAGAGGACGCAATTTTATTTTTTTGATGTATAGGGGGGGTCAGTGTAAAGCTAAAACCAAGTTTGGGGGATCGCCACCCTTGTCCCACGGCCGCCATCTTGAAAATAGTGGTTGAAATGGTTTTTACGATATATCTCTTAAACTATTAATTTGATAAAAAATATTTGTTAACATTTTTTGTTGCAAATTAAATTCTCTACAACTTTGGTCCAGTAACTTTTTGTAGTAGAACTATAAATAAAAAAGTTATAAGCGAAAATGTTCAGAAATTCGAGAAAAAAATTATATTTTTCGATATAACTTTTTTTTTATCATTTTACGAAAAAATTATCTCAGACCATTTTTGTAGATCGTTTTTTGATGAACAACTTTTATTCACAACATTTTTTCATTAAGTCAATAGCTAAGGTTTTACAGCGCTCTGTAGTGAGTACTATTTTTCAGTACTCTTAACTATACCTATATTATACGTGTGTACTAATAATGTGTCATCAGTTATTCTTGTTTTTTTTTTATTGTGTTATTATAATTTTATTTTTAATTACAAATTTTGCAATATTATTAATAATTAATTATTGACTCTTTTCCCCCCACCGACGACGCGTTTTTTTTACATGGTATCCCCAATAGGCATAATCCACGGTGATTTTCTAAATTAGAACTACTCCGTCCTCAGTCTTTTCGATGGACCAGGCTGCGGCTCAGCATCTGATCGGCTTTCTGAATTAAATATCACTGGGAGAACTGGGGAAGGAAGGGGTGTTAATGTCGGCGGTTCATCATCAAAGTCATTTTCATGTATTAATTCTGAGAGTTCCATTACGTTGCTGCAAGTCTCTCCAGAACAATGGAAGCACACTGCAGAACATTTCAGCCCTGCTTTTCGACATCCACACATCGCCAACTTCAACACAATATTATTAGCTGTTCTTACAATAAGAGAGGTTAGGAATAATAATAATAATAATAGCAGGCAGCTGTTCTTTTGTTCCCTCATGGTCACTTGGGTATTTTCTACCTGAACAGTATATTCTCGGTAACGGCCATCAGATTTAAAATAATTTTAAAAATAAATTTAATTTTAATAATAAAAAAATGAAAAAATGTTGCGAATAAAAGTTGTTTCTCAAAAAACGATCTACAAAAATGGTCTGATATAATTTTTTCGTAAAATGATAAAAAAAAAGTTAAATCGAAAAATATAAACTTTTTTCTCGAATTTCTGAACATTTTCGCTTATAACTTTTTTATTTATAGTTCTACGACAAAAAGTTACTGGACCAAAGTTGTAGAGAATTTAATTTACAATAAAAAAAAATGTTAACAAATTTTTTTTATCAAATAAACAGTTTAAGAGATATATCGTAAAAACCATTTCAACCCCTATTTTCATGATCGCGGCCGAGGGACAAGGGTGGCGACCCCACAAACTTGGTTTTAGCTTTACACTGACCCCCCCCTAAACATCAAAAAAATAAAATTGCGTCCTCTAAAAAACGCAAGGTAAGGCCTAAAAAATGTAACATTTCAATGGACTAAATAACTTTGTCATTATGTGAAAGCAACAAATGTATTGAGTAGTAGAGTTCCTTGTGAAAGGGCTCGCCCGGAAAGTACTACCATCATACCTATTTCTGCTGCCAAGCAGCATTACTGTGTTTCGGTATGAAGGTGATTGCTGGTGAAATTACTGGCATATGAGGCTTTACATCTGTATGTCTAAAGTTGATGGACGCAGGGTACTGCAACGTAGAGGTCTGTGACCTACGTTATAAGGCAGTTCTTTGTTAAAGGCGATGGTTACCACTTAACATCAGGTGGGCCATAAGGTTGTTTCATTACCAGGTAGCATTAAAAAACCCTGATTAGCATTTATGACTTGGATTTAAAAGTAAGCTACTTTTTAAAATCGACAGTGGAAGCTAGTTTATAAAATACATATTTTTATTACCTGGTTTCACTTCGGATGGTGTCTTAAATGATGCGCGTCGGTCGGTGTCCTTATCCAGTAGCCACTACTGAACTAAGTGGTAAGTAGGTGTTAGGTTAGGTTAGGTTAGGTTAGGTTAGGTTAGGTTAGGCGGCTCCGCCGGCGGAGGAGGTCCCTCCGGTCACGGGGGCGGAGTTTGGCGCGGCGACGCTTCGCCTCCGCGCCAAGAAAACCGCCCCCGGGCCGGACGGCGTCCCCGCAAGGGTGGTGGCCATTGCGGCCACCCAAATGGCGGACAGGTTTCGGGACCTCTTCAGCGCGTGTTTCACGGCTGGGAGGTTCCCGAAAACCTGGAAGGAGGGGCAGCTGTGCCTCCTCCGTAAGGAGGGACGACCGGCAGACTCCCCCTCGGCATACCGACCCATCGTTCTGCTCGATGAGGTCGGTAAACTGTTCGAGGGGATCGTCGCCGGTCGGCTGAATGGCCTCCTGCGGGGGGTTGGGCCGAACCTGTCGGACGCCCAATTCGGTTTCCGAGTTGGGCGTTCGACAGTGGACGCGCTGGCCCGGCTGAAGGGCCAGGTGAGGGAGGCCGTGGAGTCTGGGGACGGAGTGTTGGCTGTGTCATTTGACATAGCCAACGCGTTCAATTCCGTCCCCCACTCCACGATCTTGGAGGCACTCCGGTACCACGGAGTGCCTTCATACTTGCGGGCCCTCTTGGCCAGCTACTTGGAGGACCGAGCGGTCCTCCTCGTAGACAAGGCTGGCCAAGTCCGGAGGTACGGCGCGGAGTCTGGTGTTCCGCAGGGGTCGGTCCTAGGACCACTCCTGTGGAACATCGGCTTCGACTGGCTCCTGCGGGGATCCCTCCTCCCGGGCACGAGTGTCATCTGCTACGCGGATGACACTCTCCTCACTGCCCGGGGGAGGGATTTTAGGGAGGCGGCCAGTTTGGCCTCGGCCGGCGGATCCTTGGTCGCAGGAAGGATCCGCCGCCTCGGGTTGGGGGTTGCGCTGCACAAGACCGAGGCCGTGTTCTTCCACGGGCCTCGGCAGCGCATCCCTCCTGACGCCCACATCGTCGTGGAGGGCGTCAGGATCGGGGTGAGGACCCAGATGAAATATCTGGGCCTCACCCTGGACAGCAGGTGGCGCTTCGGCCCGCACTTCAGCGGGTTGTCAGCGCGCCTGCTGAAGGCGGCGAACGCCCTCTCGTGGCTCCTCCCAAACCTGGGAGGGCCGAAGGCGAGATGCCGGCATTTGTATGCCGGCATCTTGAAGAGCATGGCCCTTTACGGGGCCCCCATCTGGGCGGACTCCCTCCACAGGAGGGAGAATGCGACCGCCATCCGCAGGCCCCAAAGGGCCATTGCACTGCGGGTGGCGAGAGCCTACCGCTCGGTGGGCTTTGCGGCAGCGTGCGCTCTGGCCGGCACCCCGCCTTGGGAACTCGAGGCGGGGGTGCTCGCCAGAGTGTACGAGTGGACGGCGGGGCGCAGGGCGCTCGGGGAGTGCCCTGCCCCAGAAGAGCGGGAGGCCGTCCGCAGAGAGGCGAGGGACGCAACCGTCCAACATTGGACGGAGGCCCTCGCCACCGCAGCGTTTGGCCGCAGAACGTTGGACGCGCTCGGGCCAGTCCTGAAGGACTGGCTCGGGCGGTCCCACGGTTTCCTTTCTTTCCGTCTGGTGCAGGTGCTATCCGGGCATGGCGTCTTCGGATCGTGCCTGCACCGGATCGGAAGAGAGGAGACCCCGGCCTGCCACGATTGTGGCGCGGCGGTGGACACGGCGCAGCACACCCTGGAGGTGTGTGCGTCGTGGTCTGGGCCGCGCCGCCAATTGATGGCGGTGGTCGGGCAGGACCTCTCGCTGCCCAGCGTGGTTTTAGCCATGCTGGGAAGCGAGGAGTCCTGGGCTGCGGTGGCCTCCTTTTGCGAGGAAGTAATTTCGCAAAAGGAGGCGGCGGAGCGGGCGCGGGAGGAAGACCCTCTCGCAGCGCCACTCCGCAGGCGACGAACGGGTCGGAGAAGGCGATTGCACGACAATCGTCTTCCCCCTCCTGGTGGAGGATAGCGGGAGACAGGCGCGGGGGCGTCTTCTCCCGCATTGCACGTATCCTCCACTTCCGCCGGGTGGGAATGACCGCGAGCACTCGCGGTTATTCTCGGGCCCCTCTCCCAGGGTGCGGAGGGGGGTGAAGGGCTCGCCGTTAAGGCGGGCGGTCGTCGGCGGGGGGCTGGATGGAAAGGCTGTGCCGGATTCCCAGCTCCCCTCCATATAGGCGATGCGGGAGTGCCGCTGGGTCGTTTAGTGGGTATACCGGTGGGGAGCACCGCCGGGAGTCCCACATAACCCTTCCGTCCCCCGACGGGTGGGTATGCATAAAGCATTTTTCCCAGCGTCAAAAAAAAAAAAAAAAAAAAAAAAAGGTTAGGTTAGGTTAGGTTAGGTTTTTTTTTTTTTTTTTTTTTTTTTTTCCTGTCCGGGCGCAGAGGCCCGGCCCGCGAGCTAGCCTACTTCTATCCTCCGACATACGGTCGGAGCCTTTATTTACTATTAACTTTTCCATTCTTATCTTATCTTTTATTATTTCTTCCATTCCTCATACTGTATCTTTCTTGTATTCATCATCTTTCATACTCCCATTGGTGGGATGCCAATGTTGGACTGTTTTGTTATTATCTATTTCTCATTATATTCTAGGGATGGGATTTGTCGGGTATATTTTATTTACTTTTATCTCACAATTTGGTTTACAATATTTCTAATTCTATTTTACATTTGTTTATATTATGTTTTTACGTTAAGTACCTTCTTATTCTTACATTATTATTTTAACATTCAATCCTACGTAGGGTAACACTTAATTTCTATTCTTTATTTTAAAATGCCCTAATGGCAATATTTAGGTTAGGTTAGGTTAGGTTAGGTTAGGTTAGGTTAGGTTCCGCGGACCTGCTGGGTTGTCCCAGTGGGTGGGGAGGTGTACCCCAACGCGGCGCGTCCCCGGGTGGCGGATAGGGGAACGGCTCCCAGAAATGGGAGTTACCGGTTTACCGGCGCGGACCAAACACTGGGGGGGAAATGGGGAGGCTCCTCCACGCGTCCCTCTGATTAGCAGATGGCGCAGTGGATGGAGTCGAGATGGGCTGGTGGAGCCGTCTCTTAGGAGGGAGGCATCGTTCCGCTTGGTTTCCGCGAGTCGGCTGTATGGGTCAGCTTCCTTGCGGGATGCCGAGTGGGCTGGTGCTTCATTGGCGCCCTTTTCAGGGCGTGTTGACAGGGGAGCTCACCCCTGAAAAAAGAGACGACGATGTGGAGCATTGTAGTTACCTATGGAACCAAGCAGTTGTAAATTTGGTCCCCAGGTGGGTCCCCGAAAGGGGGAATCCCACCCCTCTACTTCATCTGAGGTAGAGGGCTGCCCCTCGTACTCTGGGGGGGGCAGCGACTGCTTCGTAGGCAGGCGTTCCGCCCGTCTTCGTAAACACGAACCTGGCTCACTGATATTGGAAAATGATACTGCAAGCGATATGGACAACGTTGTGATGGAGGTGGAAGCATGCGCCCTGAAGGCGTGTGGTGACACCGCTGACCCTGGCCTGAATAAGGACAATGAGGCGGAAGCATGCACCCCGAAGGTGTGCGTGGAAGCAAACGACCCCTGCATGAAGAAGGACTTGAGAGTGGTGGTAACGCGCCTGTCGGATTCCGAATCTGACAGGAGCATGGTGATGGTGTCGCCTGGGCCCGCTTTGGATCCCGCCAGATTTTGGCGAAAGAGGCCTGGTTCAGCGAGCCCGAGCCTTTGCTCCGATTCGGAATCGGACGCAACGGTCACAGGAGACGTGTCGTCACCCAAAGTGACGAAATCTGCAAAAGGAAGAGGCAGCGGCCGCCCGACCAGTTCTGGGAAGTTTGTGGCCACGGCGAGGGCAAAGGCGGCCAGAAGAGAGGAGTTCTTCCTGGACGCAAGCGAGGAGGTGTCGGTAGCGATGGAAAAGACGCGGAAAGGGAGAGTGACGCTCCCGTCGCGTATGGCTGGTCTTTTGGCAGGGGAGGTTGATGACCAACTTGCGACGTCCCTGAACAAGCAGGTGCTGGATTGCGTGGACATTATCAAAACGGTGTCCCGCAAGTCTAGCCACTTGAGTGGCCCCTTCCAAAAGTCCCTTAACGAGGCCACAAAATTCATAGTGGAGGCAGTGGAGGTGCTCAGTAAGCGCTCCATCTCTGACGAGACGGCTAAGTTGCAGGCCGACAACACACGCCTGCAAACGGAGCTCGCCGCGCTCCGAAAGGAGTTTGCGGAATTAAGGGCGGAGCTGCGGCCGGCTGGACCTGCAACGGATTCCCAGGATGGGAGTCGGCAACTGGACGTGGAGGGGTTGTCACGCGCCATCATGGTCCAGGTAGGGACCATGGTGAATGCCAGGCTGGAAGCTCTGGAGAGTAGGCTTCTACCGGAAGTGCGTCTGCGGCCACCGCTAGCTGCTGACAAAGCACGTCTTAGCAGCCCTGAAGCTGGGCCCGACCGTGAGGTGCCAACTGTGGTGCCGAAAGCCTCCACCTCATCCCAGAAGAAGGGGAAGAAGGTTAGCTTGGCGGCTAAGGAGGCAGCTGCGGCAAGTGTGCTGCGGTTAGGATGCTCTGCGCCTCCGCTTACAGGCGAGGCGTGGAGTACAGTCGTCCGTAAAGGCACGACGAAGACGGCCAAAAAGGCCGGAAAAAAGGTGGCTACCGTTCCCGCGTCTGCTCCCAAAGTAAAGCTCCGCCCACCTCGCTCGGCGGCCATCACACTCACCCTGTTGCCAGGTGCTGTGGAAAGTGGCGCTACGTATAAGGCGCTGCTCAGGGAAGCCAAGGAACGCGTTGACTTCAAGGCCCTCGGCATTGAGGAGATGCGTTTCAGGACGGGGGCAACAGGTGCTCGGGTGCTGGAGATAGCCGGTGCCACGGGTGCTGTAAAGGCCGATTCTCTGGCGGAGAAGTTCAGGGAGGTTTTAAGCGCGGACGTGGTGCGCGTACAGCGGCCGGTGATGCGCGCAGACATAAGAGTCACGGAGCTAGATGACTCCGCGACACCAGACGAGGTAGCGTCGGCCGTAGCAGAACAAGGTGGCTGCTCTGTCGACAGCATAAAGACTGGCGTTATAGGCTCCCGCGGCTCACTGTGGCTGAGTTGCCCAGTCGCGGCCGCGAAAAAGGTAACGGGAGTTGGCCGGCTCAAAGTGGGCTGGATCTCTGCAAGGGTGGTGCTACTCGACCGTTTGCCCTTGAGATGCTTCCGTTGCCTCGAAGCCGGCCATGTTGGGACCAAATGCAAGTCTGAGGTGGACCGCAGCGGTCTTTGTTACCGTTGTGGGAAACCTGACCACAAGGCGAGGGGCTGTCAGGCTGAGCCAAACTGTGCTGTATGTGCAGCGGCCGGAAAACCTGGTACGCGTGGTCTTGTGGAGTCACTGCATTTACTAGTCGAGGCGGAACAACCTGCCCCATGTCGGCTCTTGTTCTCTTTACCTGCGTTTGTACCGGTTTTGGTGGAACTTTGGACTTTGATGTTCCCGTCGATAACGGAGCTTTAGGTTTCGCCTTTTTGGCTGGAGCTTCTTCGAGTGCCTCTTCGTCGTCTCCCGATCTCGTTGTTACGAAGGGATTTCCAGACAGACTTTCCAGCATCGAGCTGAAGGTGTTTAGAAATCCCTTGAGATGGCCTCCGACCTTGGCTCTCTTCTTCCGCTCCTGCACACTGCTTAGATGTTGTGCAGTTCTTTCGGCGACTGCTTTCTGTTGGACACGTTCGGATCCGCTGATCGAGGATGGCGTGGGTTGTCCCCAGCTATCTGTTGCTGTTTTTGGGTCGTGTGCCTTGAGGAAATTTAGGTTTTCACCTCTGTCCTCGTACACGACCACCTCATGATGTTCTGAGGCTTTCAGACAGCATAGCCGGTCTACGACTTCTCCCTGCTCATACCCGACCGTCATCGCGTCTACACTTATTACACGGGGATCCTCCGCTCCTCCGCCCGTTTCTCCCAACATGGTGAGCATCGAACATGCCTGTTCGAAAGGGGTGTAATTGCCTTCCAATGCGAGTAGAACGATCGTCTTGTTGTGCGATCGGACTAGTCGACATCGGTGGCCCGCCACTTCCGTCTCAGGTAGCGCGCTATAGACTTTGCGCCTCATGGTCGTTTTAGACGTGCTCCCATTTATGAGTGCTGCCAAGCCAGGTGAAATCGTGAAGTGACTTCTAGTCCCGGTCCGACAGAAACCTATTCCAAGCCGCTCGTTGGCGCTGTCCATGAAGAGTGCCACTCCTCGGATTCTAATCCCAGGCACTCCTCTCTCCCCGCAAGCGAGGAGTGTGCGGACAGCGACGCTTTTGGCTGTAGGTTCCTGCCGAGAGCCGACACTACTTGTGGCTTGGCTAACGGGTGTTGGTTGCGATTCAAGGGGCAGAAGATCCGTGTGCCTACTTGCCGCAGCTCTGAAGATCTTCTCGGCGAATGACAGAAAATGCAGTCTGCAATCGGGATCTGCAACGATGTTGTGCAGTTCCGATTCGACCAGGTTTCTGTCGATCCGGGCTTCTAGATCTGTTCGAGCCACTAGGAAACGGGGGCAGTCGAGTATGATGTGCCATACTGTTTCACAGATTTCCGGGTCGCATTCGCATCCCGGGCTGTTTTTCAACTTGAATCTGTGAAGATACTCGGCTATCCCCCCGTGTCCTGTCAAGACTTGCACTTGTATTGGTGTAAATTTTGTAGAGCGAGTTATCCGGTACGCACTATGGACGTCTGGAAGGAACCTTCTCGTTACCGCGCCTGTACTGGAGGTTTCGTATCGATCCTGCCATTTGCGGATCGACTCTTCACGAATTTTCCTCCTAACGTAAGACAGGGGGATCCTTCCATAGTCCTGAGTGGTGTCCTCGAGTGCAGCAGCTTTCGCTAACTCATCTGCTCTCTCGTTACCGACGGTGCCCACGTGAGCCCTAAGCCAGAACATCCGGATCTCTCGTCCTCCTTCTTGGATCCTGACGATGTTCTCCTTTATGCTTCTCGCCAGAGGGTGGTTCAAGCTGGGATTCCGCAGCAGGTCGAGTGACGATCTCGAGTCACTCAGTATGCTGACCACGGGGTCCCTGCCCGAATTCACCATCTGAAGAGCCCTGTGCAGTGCATATAGTTCCGACTGGAAGACTGTGCACGCAGGGTGAAGCTTAAAGGTGGCGAAGTTTGACTCCTTCCCCTCCTCCCACTGGGTTAGAGCAGCACCTACTTTACCGTCGATTTTACTGCCGTCTGTAAAAATTTGGGGTCCGGTGATCTGCTGAACGGCGTCTTCTAACAGTTCGTACTCCACGGATGTTAGGGTAGATGGATGGGGCTGTTCAAGATATCCCACTCGGAGTTCAAGCTCCGTCTCGGGTGGGAGATAGTCTTTCGCCAAACCTTTTTTGGCCCTGTATAGGTTCGCCGCCTCCTGGATCCTCAGGTCCAATGGCAGCAGACCCGACAGTGCCAGTGCTGCGGTGAGTGAGACCGTCCGGTATGACCTACAGACCTTTTGTGCAAATCCTCTCTGGAGCGCATTGAATTGATTTTTATTCATTTGCAGCTCTGCAGATTGGTACCAGGCACTTGAGGCGTATGTCATAATAGGCTCCACTACCGCGATGTATATGGTTCTCGTGATCTCACTATTTAGACCCCACGATACTTTCGCTGCGCATGCAAGCTGCTTGTAAATATCAGCTACTTTCTTGCATTGCGCGGACACGTGGGATTTAAAAACGAGGTTTCGGTCGATGATAAGACCCAGAAGCTTTGTCTCCTCAACGAGGTCCAATTTCGTACCGGCCATGAATAGCTGTGGGGTTTCATACTTCAACTTCTTAGTTAGTAGCATCGCGTTGGTTTTGTGCGGTGCGAAGTTGAGTTTATTTTGTTTTCCCCACGTTGCCACATGTTCCAGCGTTGAGTTGACAGACCGCTCTAGGCTGTCGACCGACTGGCCTGTGAAAACGAGTACCACATCATCCGCAAAGGCTTGGCAGTATATTCCATCCATCTCTAGGCTTTGCAGCAACGAGTCTAGGATGACGTTCCAAAAGATTGGTCCTCCGATGGATCCTTGGACACAACCCTTCGTAGTCTCCTTCTCGTAAGCTGCTCTAGCGTAGTTGACCTTGATCTTCCGGTCTGTGAGGTACGAACACACCATTCGGTACAGATTTTTCGGACACCTTTTTCGTTGTTGGTTTTTCAGGGCTGGCCACCACGCATTGTCGAAGGCCCCCTCTATGTCCAGAGAGATTAGGAGTACGATGTTTTTTCCGGTTACTCCTTCTTTTATGTGCTCTATCAGGTCATAGAGGGCGTCCTCGGTTCCTCTTTGCGGCATGAACCCGTATTGTTTTTTGTTTAGGGTTGGGAGTAAATGCCATTGGAGTCGACCAATCATGAGTTTCTCGATGGTTTTTCCAAGAACAGATAATAGTCCAATTGGTCTGTAGGACTTAGGATGAGTGTAGTCAGCCTTTCCTGGCTTTCGAATGATGACCACGTGTGCCACTTTCCAGTGAGTGGGGAAGTGATTTAGCGACAAGCACTTGTTCGCTATCGCCATGAACACTTCCCTGTCACTTCGTATGGCTGCGGCGCAGATGTCAGCTGTTAGCCCGTCTGGTCCGGGTGCCTTCTTGGGGTTTTGTGCTTGCAGCACCAACTCCAATTCCGCTGCCGTGAATGGTGGATCATCTTCCGAAAGGTCTTCAAGGGCACTCTCCTTCATCCGTTCTCGGAGGTTCGAGTGAAACGATTGGTCGGTACTCTCGGAGTCGTCTGGGTAGAAAGTTCTGGCTAAGAGTTCAGCCGACTGTTTTGGAGTTAGGGTGTTACCTTCAGAGCTTCTCAGGAGCATGTCCTCCTGCCTTCCTGACGTTTTCCTGATCACTCTGTAGATTTTGTCCCACATGCTCTCCTTTTCCTGAGTCGTGCAGAACTCCTTCCAGCTCTCTGTTTGGGCCTTCTCTGCGATGACTGCGTACTCCGCCTTGCATTTTTGGTATTCTTCTATAACCATCTTTACCCTGCAAGGGGCTGCGTTCCTGATCCTCCTCTTTTTCCTAAGGACCTCTCTCTTAAGATCTTCCAGCTTCTTCGACCACCACGGGGGCATGGGATTGCCCGTCCTGTTTCCTGCGATAGGGATGGTTTGTTCGCAGGCTTTGTGGATGGCTTCCGTGTACGCTGTGATCTTTTCTTCGAGGTCTTTAGGGGTTTTTGACTCCAAAATTGAGACGGTGGTGATGTCTCTCTCTGCTAGGATGGTTTTTAGCAGATGTGCGAATTCGGTCCACTTTGCCTTCTTGGTGTTGTACTTGCGCGTTGTGATTGGCCTAAGGGTTTCTAGGGCCCTTCCCAAGCGCAAGGTGAAGGTGATGGCGTTGTGGTCCGAAGTCACGAGACCTCTCTCCACTCTCCATCCCTCGATTCTTCCGAGTAGGGGTGAACTGCAAGCGGATACGTCCACTATGCTTGTGCATGCCCTACCCTTTCTGAAGGTCTCGAAGGTCGGAGTGTCCCCGGTGTTTAGAATTTGGAGTCCCTTCTCGTTCAGGAACGCGTTGTACGCCTCTCCTCTGTCATCCTCAGATACGCTGCCCCACCAGTGGCTCCAGGCATTTATATCTCCCGCGACGATGAGGTTTCGTGTGTCCAACTTGGTAGAAACTTTTTTGATACGGTCCAGGTACGGTACTATGTCCTGGTCCCCCTCTAGGTAGACGGATATTACTCCTAGTTTTAGGCCTCCCCCGATAAGAAGAACTGCCGCTTCGGTTTCGGTTACCAGCTGTGGGTCGTGTACGACTTCTAGCCGGTCACCGAAAATTATAACGGCAGCCTTCACTGGTTTTTGCCTGTTCAGGGTGCATTGGATAACCCTAGTCCCAGGATGTTGTTTTAAGACGCCGGTCTTTCCGACGTACGGTTCCTGTACTAGAGCCACCGTGATGCCCCTGTCCACCGCAACCTGGAGTAGTTCCGTCGTGGCCAGTTTTGAGCGTTGCAGGTTAGCTTGGATAAACCTCAAGCCTGCCCCGCCCAAGTTTTGAGGGACCGAGCTACGGTACTGTGAGACGCCCTCAGCAATACGATACTCGGGACCGCGCTATTGCATCCCATTTAAGTCGCTCTGGGCACTCTTTGCTAAAAGCATTGTGCGCCAGGTTGATGCTTGTGCCGTGCGCGGCCGAGCAGTTTTTGCACTTGGGAGGGTTCCCCTCCTGTCTCCCTTTACATTTCTCCCAGGAGTGAGTCTTTCCGCAGTGGCTGCAGAACTCATCTCTCTCCCGGCAGACAACCTTTGTATGGCCGAAGCCAAGGCATTTGGTGCATTGCACCAATGGGGTCTGGTCGAATATAGGTCTGCGCTGCATCCCTATATAGACTTTCCCTGCCTCTATTAGGTGTTTATGAATGGTAGGGGAGACTTCTAGTACCGCATGGCACTCGAGTGGGTTCCGTGCCTTCTTCCGGTACCGCATCTTGACCGTGCTGTCTTTTAGGTTAGTGTCTTTAAAAATGTTTTTGTTTTGGGCAATTAAATTCTCCACGATGTCCCCGTCGGTGTGGTAGGACAGGACATCCCTGACGATGACTAATGGGTTGGCTGCCCTCGCCACTTCCGCCTTCAAGCCCTTATCCATCCTTACCCTGCTCTGCACCAAGTCCAGGTCTTCCCTGGAGCTACAGCTTAGGATGACTTTTTTATTCTTAGCCTTCCTAACTCTGTCGACCTTGGCTCCAGTCTTTTTGGTGTCTAGAGCTACCCTGATTCTATCTATCACATTTTCCCCGGTGTTCTGGGGGTTATCGGATGTGATGATCAGGGTATGGTTTGGTTTTAAGGGCGGTGGTGGTTTGGCGGCGACCTTGGCATAGGTCAGCTTTCCCTTTGAGCTACCTACTTTTCCGGCATTAGCGAGCTCCGCTTCGAGGCTGAGGGACGGTGGTGGTGCCCTCTTCTTCTCTTCTCGGAGCGTTCGGAGCTCGGACGTCACCGCTTCCATTCTCTCCGTTAGAGGATGCATATGCTCCTCCATGTTGATGAGAATGGGCTGCGGTGGCTCGGATGGGGGTGCTCTTTCTGCTGACATCGCCTTTAGAAGCTCCTTCATCTCCTCCACTTCCTGTCGTAGGCCAGGTTCTGGCTGTGCTGGTTGGGGTTTGGAGTCCATCCTCTCCATGGCTTTAAGGTTGGACTCTAGGATCTCGTGCGTGTTTTTGTTGGTCTCCCTTCGGAGCTCGTCCAGCTGGTTTTGGAGAGATTGCACTCCTGCCTTAAGGCTCGAGTGGTCTCTCCGGTTGGGGTCCTCCTCTTTCCCCTTTTGCCCGCTGGTTACGAGCTCACCCAATGCTCTGACACGCTTGTCAAGGTCCTGGAGCGCTTCCGACGTTTCCTTAATAAGCCTATGGGGCTCCTGGGTCTCGTACCCCTGCCAGTTGCGAACCGCTTGGATCTCCTTGAGCGATGCGCTGATGTCCGTTCTGGCCTTTGACATCTCCGACGTAAGATTTGTGGTTATGTCTATTAATTGTTTGGTGTGTGCTCTCTCCACCCGAACGAGCTCTGTAGCGTGTCTCGTCCTTTCCCTCTCCAGACTGGTGATGTGTCTGGATCTCGAGTCCGACAACGAGAGGATTATTTCGTAGAGAGTCTGCAGGCTTTCGAGTGCGATGACTTTACACTCCCTCTTCATGTTGCCTGCAGATTCCAACGCATCTTTTCCCTTCAGCAGTGTCTCGTTGGCCAGTTTCGTGGCCAAGTCCATCTCCACCCCCGTTCGTCTTCCCGTTGGCACGACCAGAATGCTGTGTCGTGGTTTGGGCCTGTTTGCGGGGGTGTCGGGTTCCATGCCGGACACTACTGAGTCGTCGTCGGACTCCATGGGTTTGGGAGGCGAAATCCCACACTGTTGCCAATTTATAATTTTTTCTGTGACCGAATCCACCGCGGACTGGTCTGAGGATGTGGCCAGGTTTTCACTCACCTGTAGCGGCGGTTTCGCAGGCGATATCCTCTTCCTTCTCGCGGGGACCACTGGGCTGACTTCCTCCAGTTGTGCTCCGACCGACGATGCCTTCTTCGCCTCGGGTACCGATGGCCGCGTCGACTTCTCTAATTTGAGGGATTTGGCGACTGTTTCCTTTTTCAGTACCTTTTCACGCAGCGATCGTTTTGGTTGGAGGGCTACCTGAGGAGCCACTTCCGACTTAGGGACGGATCCGGTCACTGACTTTGCTGACATTTTGTTATAATTTAATTTAACCAAATACAATAAATACTAAAATTAAATGCTACGTTATTCTACTTAATACTAGCTGTATTATTGGAGGTAGATGTTAAGCCTCGTGCCTGTAAATTAACCGGCGGTCAGACCCTTCTAGCCGAAACACAGCAATGCTGTTTGGCGGCAGAATTGGGTGTGATGGTAGTACTTCCCCGGACGAGTCCTTGACTGTGACTCTTCTACCTTTACGGCTAGTATTGTTTATTTAAAGTTATACAATGATTAATAAAATGTTCAGAACTTTGAACCTATTTACTTGTTACACTATTTACGTTTAAAATTTTTTCTTACTGAGTAAAAGCCTTCTCGCGCGCCGCCGGTGGTTTGATGCCTGATGGTGATTGTGTTTTCAGATTTCTGCTGAGGTAGAATTGGAAATTTGGAATTCCCTTGGAGCCAGATTGTAGAGCTCTTGAAGCTGATTCCGGGGATACCAAACTCGGGGGGTCTATCTCCACTGGTTCCGGAGATATGGCCCGAGGGGGTTTTGGGAAATTTGAGGGGGGTTGGGGGGGGAAGGTCTCGGGAGGAGACCCGGGGGGGGGGGGGGTTGGGGGGGGGGGTTGAGGGGGGGGTTGGGAGGGGTCCCTTGGAGCGAGGTGGTGGGGGCTCCTGTGGCCGGTGGTGAGGGTACCTAACACCAGCGGTCCACCTCCTTTAGGTAATATGACCCCGGAGATAAGACTCGGAGGGGTGAGGTAGCCTTACGGCGAAGGGGGGGAAAATGAAATTGGGGTGAGGGGGTTGGGGTTGGGAAATTTGGGACGGGTCTGGTCTCCCCTTTACAAGGAGTCCAAACACGGGTGTCCTAGGACTTTGGGTTCAGGAGTTAGACCAGGGTTCACCTGAAGGTCCGACGAGGGTGCTCCGCTGCCGATGTTCCGCAGTGGCGCAGTCCTAAGGCCGGCTTCCGAGTCTTCACCTTGGTTGTTCCGACGTCACGCCTCGTGTCGACTGAGAGTAACTAGGTTACACGTGTATCGACCACGCGGTGTGAGGTTGTTTTTCCTGAATTTTGGTACCTTGTATCTTCTTTCAGCTTGGACGGATTTTCAAAATTCCAGCGCCGTTAGACAGAACTCGTGGAGCTCCGTCTGATGGTGGTGTTTGTTTGATGATTCCTCCGTCCTCCAGGTAGATGTGGTAGTCCAAAGTCCCGAGCCCCCTGTTCCAAAACGCCTTGGTGCAGGATGTTGAAAACGTTAATCCTTGTGAGTCAGGCACTACTTTGACCGACGTTGAAAAAATTTTTGCGCTAGCTCTAAAAATTACAAATTAATTGTATTTTTATTACGGAGCTATATAGAGTGTGTGGCGAGGTTGGGCTGATACTGGTTAGGTTAGGTTAGGTTAGGTTCCGCGGACCTTCCCTTCTCAACAGAGGAACGGTCCAGACGTGTGTGCGGCGATGGGGAGGGTCGGTGGTGGACGTCTCGTTTGCCTCCCCCGCACTCGCTGCCCGCGTCGTTGACTGGCGGGTGGAGATGGTGGAGACATTGTCGGACCACCGATATGTGCGGTTCGACATCTCCACCCAGAGCCCCCGGAGGTCGCTTCCGTCGAGCCGATCTCCTTTTCCACGGTGGGCTCTTACCCGTCTCGACCGTGAGGCGGCAAAGGAGGCGGCGTTCATCCAGGACTGGCTCACGCCTCCTATCGACGTCTTGGACGTGGACTCCGCAGCGGCCCAACTGAGGAGGTCCCTGACCGAGGTGTGTAAGTCCAGCATGCCTCGGTCTCGCCGCCCACCTCCCCGTCGTGCCATCTATTGGTGGTCCGAAGGGTTAGCGGAGCTACGGGCCGCCTGCGTGGCGGCAAGGCGGCAATACACGCGGAGTCGACGGCGCAGAAGGCGAGACCCCGAAAACGAGGACCTTCTCTACGCCTCTTACGTAGAGGCAAAGAAGGTCCTCAATTCGGCAATGAACGCCGCCAAAGACGCGGCGCGAGCCGAGATGCTGGAGGGTCTCGACAGAGACCCGTACGGAAGACCATACAAGGCGGCGCGGAACAAACTGCGCCCCTTTGGTCCCCCGCTGACGGAGTCTCTCGACCCGGCATTGCTGGATGGGGTGGTTCGGTCCCTATTTCCACCCGGGACCAACTTCACCCCACCATTAATGGACCCCCCGCGGGGGGCGGTTCCGCCGGAGGAGGAGATCCCTCCGATCACGGAAGTGGAATTCGGAGTGGCGGCGCTCCGTCTTCGCGCCAAGAAGACGGCCCCCGGGCCGGACGGCATCCCCGCACGGGTGGTGGCTATCGCAACCACCCAAATGGAGGAGAGGTTTCGGGACCTCTTCAGCGCGTGTTTTAGGGCTGGAAGGTTTCCGAAACCCTGGAAAGAGGGGCAGTTGTGCCTTCTCCGTAAGGAGGGGCGCCCGGTGGACTCCCCTTCGGCATACCGGCCCATCGTTCTGCTCGATGAGGTCGGTAAGTTGTTCGAGGGGATCGTCGCTGGCCGTCTTAATGGCCTGATGCTGGAGGTGGGGCCGAACCTGTCGGACGCCCAATTCGGTTTCCGCAGGAGGCGTTCGACAGTCGATGCACTGTCCCAGCTCAAGGGCCAAGTGAGGGACGCCGTGGGGGCAGGGGACGGAGTTTTGGCTGTGTCATTCGACATAGCAAACGCCTTCAACTCCATCCCCCACCCGACAATACTAGAGGCGCTCCGCTACCATGGAGTGCCTCAGTACCTGCGAAGCCTCCTGGCCAACTACTTGGAGGACCGAGCGGTCCTCCTTGTAGACAAAGCGGGCCAGCTTCGGCGGTATGGCGCGGAGTCCGGTGTTCCGCAGGGGTCCGTTCTAGGGCCACTCCTGTGGAACATCGGGTTCGACTGGCTCCTGCGGGGAGCTCTCCTCCGTGGCACGAGTGTCATTTGCTACGCGGATGACACTCTTCTCACTGCCCGGGGGAGGGACTTTAGGGAGGCGGCGAGCCTGGCATCGGCTGGCGGATCCTTGGTCGCGGGAAGGATTCGCCGGCTAGGATTGAGGGTGGCGCTGCACAAGACCGAAGCCGTGTTTTTCCACGGGCCTCGGCAGCGCATTCCCACCGACGCCCACATCGTCGTGGAGGGCGTCAGGGTCGAGTTGAAGACCCAGATGAAATATCTTGGCCTAGTGCTCGACAGCAGGTGGCGTTTCGGCCCGCACTTCAGCGGGCTGTCGACGCGCCTGTTGAAGGCCGCGGCTGCGCTAGCTTGGCTCCTCCCGAATCTGGGGGGGCCAAAAGCGCGATGCCGGCAGTTGTATGCCGGCATCTTGAAGAGCATGGCCCTCTACGGGGCCCCCATCTGGGCGGACTCCCTCCGAAGGAGGGAGAACGCTACTGCGATCCGCAGGCCTCAAAGGGCCATTGCGCAGCGGGTAGCGAGGGCCTACTCCTCGGTGGGCTTTGCGGCGGCCTGCGCTCTGGCGGGCACCCCTCCTTGGGAGCTCGAGGCGTGGGTGCTCGCCAGAGTCTATGAGTGGACGGCGGGGCGTAGGGCGCTCGGAGAGCACCCTGCCCCGGAGGAGCGGGAGGCCGTTCGGCGGGAGGCGAAGGACGCGATCGTCCATCATTGGACGGGGGATCTCGCCTTCGCCGCGTTTGGCCGGCGGACGTTGGACGCTCTCGGGCCAGTTTTGCGAGATTGGCTCGAGAGGTCCCACGGTTACTTGTCATTCAGGATGGTGCAGCTGCTTTCCGGGCATGGATGCTTCGGATCGTACCTGCACCGGATCGGAAGAGAGGAGAATCCGTCGTGCCATGATTGTGGTGCGGCGGAGGATACGGCGCAGCACACCCTCGAGGTGTGCCCGGCGTGGTCAGAGCCGCGTCGCGGCTTAGCGGCGATAGTCGGGCCGGACCTCTCACTGCCCAGCGTGGTCAATTCCATGCTGGGAAGCGAAGGGGCCTGGACAGCGGTCGCCTCCTTTTGCGAGGACGTGATGTCTCAAAAGGAGGCGGCGGAGCGCACGCGGGAGGATGATCCCCTCGCGGCGCCGCTCCGCAGGCGAAGAAGGGGGAGAAAAAGGCGATTGTACGACGATCGCCTTCCCCCTCCGGGTGGAGGATAGCGGGAGACAGGCGCGGGGGCGCCTTCTCCCGCATTGCACATATTCTCCACCTCTGTCAGGCGGGAACGGCCGAGCACTCGCGGTCGTTCCTGGGCCCCTCCCTGCTGGGAGGAGCATGCGGGCCCCGCTGTAAAGGCGGGCGGTCGTCGGCGGGGGATTGGAAGTAAAGGCTTTTGTCGGTTTCCCAATCCTCCTCCACACAGGCGATGCCGGAGTGCCGCTGGGTCGTTTAGTGGGTATACCGGTCCTATATAGACCGGGGAGTCCCACATACCCCTCCCATCCCCCAATGGGGGGGCATGCGTAACGCATTTTTCCCAGCGCAAAAAAAAAAAAAAAAAAAAAAAAAAAGGTTCCGCGGACCTGCTGGGTTGTCCCAGTGGGTGGGGAGGTGTACCCCAACGCGGCGCGTCCCCGGGCGGCGGATAGGGGAACGGCTCCCAGAAATGGGAGTTACCGGTTTACCGGCGCGGACCAAACACTGGGGGGGAAATGGGGAGGTTTCCCGAACTGTTGGTGCGGCGCCGTCCTGCTCGGTCTCCCGCGAGTCGGTTGTATGGGTCAGCTTCCTTGCGGGATTCTGGGTGGGTCGGCGCTTCACTAGCGGATTGGGGGCCTCGGGGAGGGAAAGGGGAGGCTTCTCCGCGTGTCTCTATGAAGTTAGCATAGAGCGCAGCGGATGAAGTCTGGCGGAGGAAAGGAGTTTCCTACTCCGCCGAGAAGGTGGGGCGGCCTGTTTAAGCCACCCACGTGAGGGATCCATCGGGATTAGTGGAGGGCCAAATCCCAATATATGGTTTCGGCGCCTGCCGAGGGGAGTATTGCGTGTGTAAATCCGGACCTGCGCTGCTGCATTTTTATGCTTAGTGCTGCTTCGGGTTTACATGCGTGGTATGGTCGGGGGGAACCCGGCCAATAAGGCGCCACACAGGGGACCTCACCCCTTAAAAAAGGAAAAAAAAACATGATGGCATCTTCAAAAAAACAAATACCTCAGGTGGGTATCAGCGTCTCCGACGCTGTAGAATCCCACAGTGCTACGGCACTCAGCCCCATCGTATCTGAGGGGGGCAAGAAATGCCAAGACGTAAGGAGGTCTTCCCGCGCTCTGGCGGGGAAGATGATTGTTCCGACGGTGGTTGGTGAGGGGTGTTCCCCTTCGACAACCGCTGCCGGAGCGGGCTTCTTTAAGAAGCCGTTCACTAGGTCGTCTAGTGTGACCAGTATTGGCGGTGAGGAGTCAGACTGCTCCAGCATGTCCGTCTGCTCGTTTGCTTCGACGGCGTCGGAGGTATCCCGCACCGCGCGGAAGCGAGGGAGGAAGCCAGAGGATGGCGCCTCGGACCTTCCTGGGTCCAAGCGTGCCACGTTTTTGAAGGAGAGGAACTTGCACGAGGACGATATCTTCGACCCGTCCGTTTCTCCTTCAAACACAAGGGCGAAGGGGAAGCTGCCGAAGGCAGATGACCTCGAGAGAGAGATGGAGGCGCGGCCAACTGAGGAGTTGTATGCCGTGATTAAAGCCAACCTCGAGACTGTCGAGAAGATCGCCGACAAGTCCAAGAACATGCGGGGTGACTTTATTCACGGCCTGCGGATGTCCGCGAGGAAGGCGCAGGCGGCCTCATTGGTGGTCGTCCAGCGGGCGACTGCTGATGAGAATGTCAAGCGCCTTGAGAGGGAGAATGCTGAGCTGCGTGCGCAGATCGCTGACCTATCTGTAAAGATAGAAAAGCTGACTGAGTGCGTCAGCCAGCAAGTAGGTAGGCAGGCGAGTGCTGGGAGCACAGTCGAAGCGGCGGTGTCACCATCTGTCGCTGGTGGGTAGGAATGGGAGGGGAGGTTCATGGAGCGCATAGGCGCTCTCATGGACAGGAAGTTGGCTGAGGCTCTTAAGTCGCAGCAAACACCACCCCAAAGAAGCGCGGCTCCCACAGTACCGCCAGGGCAGGCAGGAAAGACGAAGGCGAAGCGCCAACAGCTGCCAACACCAGTGGTGAGCCCACCAGCGGTGCAGTCGCAGCCCACCGCGAATCAAGTGCCGTTGGCTCCAACGACATCTTGGGTTACGGTGGTCAGGGGTGGAAAGGGGAAGAGGATAAAGGCTCCCAAGGCAACGAGTGAGTTGCCACCGGCAGTGCCGAGCCCCAAAGCTGGCTCCAAGGCTGCGCCCAAAACCGGCCCTAAGGCCGTGCCTAAGCCTGCCCTCAAGGCGACGCCAATGCGGCTGCCTACCACTGCAGCGATCACTGTGACGGTTCCGGAGGGTTCCGACGTCACATATGCTGCGGTAATGGCGGCCGCCAAAGTACGTATTAGGCTGGCGGACGTTGGGGTGGACACAGTCCGCCCCAAACGAGCATTAACGGGGGGGTTAATTTTAGAGGTGTCGGGCCCGGAATGTGCACCGAAAGCTGACGCATTGGCAGCTCGCATGCGCGAAGCCCTCGCGGATCTGGGTGTGCGCATTGCGCGCCCGATGAAGATGGCTGATTTGAGGCTCAAAGACCTCGATGAAGCCGTCACACCTCGGGAGGTAGCGGAGGCGGTCGCCAAGGCTGGGGACTGCTCGGCTGATGACGTCAAAGTGGGCGAAGTCCATCGCTCGCCCACTGCCCTGGGCACGGTGTGGGTGCGTTGCCCACTAGCGGCAGTGCGCAAGCTTGCCGCGGCAAAGCACGTCGTCATCGGGTGGGTCTCGGCTCGGGTGGATTACCTGACCTCAAGGCCGCTACAGTGCTTCCGGTGTCTGGAGTAAGGGCATGTACGCAGCATGTGTCAGAGCACATTGGACCGCACCAACCTGTGCTACGCGTGTGGCGAACCCGATCATCGGGCGAGCCAATGCACGCGTCCGCGCAAATGTCCACTGTGCTCTGACAAGGGCTGTAAGGCTGACCATAGGATGGGTAGCAAGCAGTGCACCCCTCCTAAGGGTAAGAGGAAGGGCAAAAAGCCCTCTCCTCCAGCCCCGACACCGGGAAGCGGAACGGCCTCAACAGTGGCGGCCATTCCGGCGGGCCATGGCCCGCCCCAGGAGGCCATGGAGGCCTCGTAATGGATCAAACCATTCGAGTCCTCCAGGGCAATTTGAACCACTGCCGAGGTGCGCAGGATCTTTTCTTGCAAACCCTCGCGCAGTGGTCAATTGCTCTTGCCGTAATAGGGGAGCCCTATCGTGTCCCAGACCATCCACGATGGTTTGGGGACGATGTGGGCTCCGTAGCTATTTACTGGGGTGGTGGCAAAAGTGACCCCCCTTGTGCCCTTATTGAAAAGGGACCGGGTTTCGTGGCCACTGAGTGGGGACGAATAGCCGTTGTAGGCTGCTACATCTCCCCCAACTGTAATCTCGCTGATTACGAGGCGTTCCTGGACGAGGTGGGACACTGCATCCGCAGATGCCTGCCCCGTCCCGTGCTTGTCTTGGGCGACTTCAACGCTCACTCTCGTGCGTGGGGGAGTCCCCGAGACAACCGCAGGGGGGAGACCACGGTTGAATGGGCGGCAGGTAATGACCTCCGACTCTTGAATCGGGGGTCCGTAAGCACATGTGTGCGGTGGCAGGGGGAGTCGATCGTGGATTTATCATGGGCGACTCCTTCTGCCACACACATGGTGTCGGGATGGAGAGTTGCCGAAGAGATGGTCACGCTATCCGACCATCGCCACATCGTTTTTGATGTGGCTCTTCGCCCTCCTGGCCGTGTGGCCCGCCGTAGTAGCAGCCCGCCGCGACGATGGGCCCTCAAGCGGCTTAATCGAGACTTTCTCGAAGCTGCAGCCATTGTCGCGGCCTGGCCAGAAGGCCATGCTGAAGAGGATCTGCCCGATCCTGAGAGGGAGGCGGCCTGGTTCCGGGCAACGATGACGTCGATCTGCGACTTATCGATGCCCCGAGCCAGGCCAACCAAGCGTAGGTCGGTGTACTGGTGGTCAGAGGAGATAGCGCGGCTGCGGGAGACATGCCTGCGCTCCAGACGCCTGTACACCAGAGCTAGGAGAAGGCGACGAGCTCCTGCCGAAGTAAAGGATAGAGCCTACGAGGTATACCGAGGCGCTACGACAGCGCTCCAGGCGGCCATCGCCAATGCGAAGGCTCAGTCCTGGAGAGAACTCCTCGAGGGACTGGATAGGGATCCGTGGGGGCGCCCGTACAAGATGGTACTAGGTAAGCTGCGCCCATGGGTCCCTCCTTTGACCGAAACTCTGGACCCTGATCTGGTGGGGAGTGTCGTTGACACACTGTTTCCCAGGGTCCAGGACAGTCCCTCTCCCCTCGGGCTATCGTCGGAACCGACCATCTGGTCCGATGATCTGGGGGTGACCGAGGAGGAGTTGGTCTGTGCTGTGAAGCGCCTCAGGGCTCGCAATACAGCACCAGGCCCTGACGGAATACCTGGTCGGGCTTGGGTGCTGGCTCTATCTGTTGGCCTGGGGGACCGGCTGCGACAGCTGTTTGATAGTTGTTTCCGCTGCGGAGTGTTCCCCAAGGGCTGGAAGGAGGCAAAGTTGGTCCTCTTGAAGAAGGACGGCAGGTCCGCGGACTCCCCCTCTGCGTTTCGTCCCATTTGCCTGCTGGACGAGGCCGGCAAGTTGTTCGAAAGAATAATTGCCGCTCGTCTATGCACACACCTGTGGCGGGTAGGCCCCGACTTGTCGGATGACCAGTTTGGTTTCCGGCGTGCTCGTTCGACAGTGGACGCGATTCTTCGTGTCCGTACGCTGTCGAACCAGGCGGTGTCCCGGGGTGGGAAGGCGTTGGCGGTGTCCTTGGACATCGTTAACGCATTCAACTCCCTGCCCTGGAGGGCGATCAGGGAGGCGCTCGTGTTTCACGGAGTGCCGCCCTACCTGCAGCGCATAGTCGGCGCCTACT
Source organism: Philereme transversata (assembly GCA_963924445.1). NCBI lineage: Eukaryota > Metazoa > Arthropoda > Insecta > Lepidoptera > Geometridae > Philereme > Philereme transversata. The sequence continues at coordinate 647,677 of OZ004341.1, read as the reverse complement.
TGCAGCACAGATGTGTGCAGTACGTGGGCAGGGACGGTACCTTGCATGAGAGGGATGTCAGTTGCGGGGTTCCGCAGGGTTCTGTATTGGGCCCGCTTCTGTGGAACCTCGCATACGACGCGGTCTTGCGTGTCGATCTCCCCGTCGGCGTACACGTCGTCTGCTACGCGGATGACACTCTTGTGTTAGCCAACGGGGACTCCTTCGACGGGACCAAGGAGCTCGCCGAGCTTGGGGTGGCTTGTGTCGTGAACAAGGTCCACGAGCTGGGTCTGCACACAGCGCCGCACAAGACCGAGGCGCTGTGGTTCCACAAGTTCCCTAGGGGAAGGGAACCACCCAGCTTGTCGGTTCGTGTGGGTGACGTTGACATCCAAGTGGGGCGGTACCTGAAGTACCTGGGCCTCATCCTGGATAGTCGCTGGGGTTTCGAGGAACACTTCAGTCGTTCCGTCCCCCGGATCCAGAAGGTGGTGGGTGCTCTGCACAGACTGCTGCCTAATCTCGGGGGACCTAGGGAGGGAGTTCGCCGCCTCTACGCCGGAGTCGTGCGGTCGATGGCACTCTACGGAGCGCCCGTCTGGTGGGAGAGACTGGCGCTCCGACGCAGCAGGACTATATTCTATAGCCTGCAGCGTATTGTCGCCATCCGGATCGCACGAGGATATCGGACGATATCTTTCGAGGCAGCAACTCTCCTGGCGCGGTTCCCGCCCTTCGACATCTTAGCGGAGATGGACGCACGTGTGTACGTGCGCCTCCACCGGGATGACGGGAGCGGAGTCGCGCCGGCTGAAGTGCGGGTGCAAGAGCGCCGACGTGCGCTCGGGATGTGGCGCGAGCGGCTCGAGGAGCCGTGGAACATGCGCCAACGCGCCGTCGGCGCGATTGTGCCGAGCTTCGAAGCTTGGCTGGGGAGGGAAATGGGTAACGTCACCTATCGACTTACTCAGGTACTCACCGGGCACGGGTGCTTCGGTGAGTACCTGAATAGGATCGGACGCGAACCGACACCGCAATGCCACCATTGTGGGAGGGATCGGGATTCCGCCCAGCACACGCTTGAGGAATGCTCGGCGTGGTGCGAGGAGCGGCGGACCCTGATCGCCAGGATCGGGCAGGACCTCTCTCTACCAGGCGTATTAGAGTCTATGCTGGTAGATGAGATGGCGTGGAAGGCGGTGGCCTCTTTCTGTGAAACCGTTATGGTTCGGAAAGAGGCCGCCGAGCGAGATCGCGAGAGGGCTGATCCCGCTCGGAGAAGGAGGCGACGGCGAGGCGGCAGTGGCCGCCCCGCTGCGCCTGCCCCATAAGGGGCTTTTGTGTGGTATCCCCTGCCAGGCAGGGGAACTTTCGGGTCCGTGGGTGGTCGGAGTAAGGGCTTCGACCGTCCGTTAAACGGGCCCCGGGAGGGCGGCGGCAACGTGCTGCTGTGAACACCGTGGTGTTCGGGGGTGGCTGGATAGCCTCCCCCTGGACGTGCAAAGGCACAGCGCGAGGGGGGCACCGGTGCGTTCCCTTGGAGATCCCGGAGCCCCCCAACATGCGTCGAGGATGGCCACCGGGGGGGTTTTAGTGAGTACACGAGTCCGTGAACCTCACATAACCCTACTGTACCCTCTATGCAGTAGGGTATCTGGTTGCAGATTTCCCCCTCGTCAACAAAAAAAAAAAAAAAAAAAAAAAAAAAAAGGTTAGGTTAGGTTAGGTTAGGTTGGGCGGGTCTGGGTTTATCCAGTAGTAGTTGCTATGCCTAGCTTGCGGCTTCGGCCGCTTGTATTGGATAAATTCAGGCCTTCTTTACTCGGCTCTGGGAGCGAGTAATGAGGCGAATGGCCTTGAGGGAGAGCGCAGGTCGTGTAGATCCTCAAGGCAAGTCTGGTGGGGTCGTTCCTTCTCGCGGTTGCTGCCCGTTATTGGTCTATTTCCATCAGAAATAGACGTAACAGAAACCACCAGGCGCCGGCACTCTGTCGGTGGGGTAGGATGGGTAGGTAGGACGGGATGGGCTGGTGGAGCCGTCCCTTTGTAGGCTAGGTGCCTACAAGAGAGGAGAGCCTTTTTAGGCTAGGAGGAGTCGGGAGTCGGGTCTGGCGTGCACTTACCCTGCCGCCGGGCAGGCAGTGGGAGTTTACTTCCCTGCCACCGCCCCAAAATCGTAACCCCGCAACATGGTCGCGGTCATGTTTTGCGATCTGAGCGGGACCGATAGGCCTTGGCTTGGTCGCCCGGGCTACGAGGAAGACAACCTCTATAAAAAATCACCCGAAGGCAAGCGGCGGCGCAGCGTGAGGTCTGGAAGGCTGAACGGAGTTTCAGTCCTTACTGCGTCCCCCGCCAGGGAAGTGTCGCTCCCCTGAGCGGGTTACGCCAGACTTCCCCGGTTACAGTGGGCACTGTCCGGGGCGACCCACCCTTCCCACGTACTCGTGGGATTAGTTATGAAGAATTTTTTGAAAAACTCTAGGTTAGGTAAGACGGTAGGGAGCGACGAGGAGGTGGAATACGCGTCTGCATCTGAGACGCTTGCGTCTGGATCGACGACGCATTCATTGCGGGACGCCTTCGGGCGTTTCAAAAAAGGCCCTTCTAAGGGCCAACCAAAAGGCCCTTCTAAGGGCCCACCAAAAGGCCCTTCTCAGGGCCCCGCGGGCGATGCCATTTCGGCGTCAGAAGCTAGCCGCGCACCATCTGCGGCTAGCTTGTACTGCAGGTCGGACTCCGACAATAATGCGTTTGAGTCGGACGCGAGTTCGGCGATGGAGGTCGAAGACCGCCTCCAAAAGCGCAAGCGGGCCTTCTTGAAGGATGACGGTGAAGGGTCCTCGGGCTCGACGGGGAGTACCAAGTCGAAGAAGTTGAAGGCCAAAAAGCCGACTTCATCTTCGACCGTGGTGGACACCCACGACGTGGGTCTGGCGGATGCCCAACGGCAGCTGGATTTGGCTCGGCGGGAGCAACTCCAGCAAGACCTAGAGGAGAGGGTCGCCGCCAAGGAGCAGCAGGCGCGCACCGCCCGGGCCAAGACTGGGTACGGCGCATCCAGCGTCTTGTACGCGGACCACTCGCTGGCCGAGCTGGAGCGGATGGCGCGAGAGGACGAAGAGGGGATAAAAGAAGTCGCCTCTAAGTCCTCCAATCTTAAAGGGACTTTTCAAAAGTCCCTTAAATGCCGGGCCGCCAGCATGGTTGGCATTGTCCGGGAGCTGGTGCAGCGCACAGCGACCGACGAGACGCGGCAACTGCAGGCAACGGTAGATCGTCTGCAGTCGGAGGTCAGCCAGCTGCATAAAAAGCTGGCGGAAGTCACGGCACGGCCAGCTCAAGCCGAGCCGAGACCTGCGGCCGAGGGTCCCTCTTCCTCCAACCTTGAGGATGTTATCCGCAAGGTAGTGATGGAGGAAAGGGCCTTCACGAGAGCCTGCCTTGCCGGCATAGAGGACAGGCTTTTGCCGGAGAAACGCCTCCGACCGCCTCTCGCGGCGGACAAGAGGCCGTGCGAGCCGGGGCCATCCTCCCAAAAGGAGGACGCAATGCTCCCTTCCACCACTCAGTCCAACCAGCCGTGGACGGAAGTGGTCAAGAAGGGGAAGGGCAAGGCCAAAAAGAAGGCGAGAACGGTCGCCAACCCTGCCTCCCCAACCAACACCGCCCCTACCTGCCCATCCCAGGCGACCGGCAAGGGAAAAGGGAAGGGAAAGGCGGAAAAGTCGACCCCCAGGCCCGCTGCCGCTGCTTCTGCAGCCAAAAGGGCCCCAGCCGGTAGAAGGAAGCCACTGGTTCCTCCCAAGACAGCGGCCGTCGTGGTGACGCTCACCGCGGAGGCTGCGGAGCGGGGTGAGACGTACGAGTCCATCCTCAAGCGGGCTCGTACCAACGTCGATCCCACAACATTGGGAATCGGGGCAGTCGCGTGCCGCCAGACCCAAACCGGAGCTCGAATCTTTGAGTTCCCGGGGGCCCAGGGTGGCGCCAACGCAGACCTCTTCGCAAGTAAATTGCGAGAGGCCATCGCAGATGCGGCTAAGGTCGTCAGACCCGTTAGGTCTTCGGCTTTGGAGGTGACCGGTCTGGACGACTCGGTCACAAAAGAGGAGGTCGTGGCGGCAATCGCAGCAATAGGGGGCTGTGATATCGCAGCGGTAACGTGTCGGGACATCAGGCCCGGTCGCGGTGGCATGGGCACCATTCGCCTTGAGTGCCCGGTCGCCACGGCCAAGGCCGTCCTTGCCAAGGGACGGCTTGCCGTTGGGTTTAGCTCGAGTGTGGTCCGGGCGCTTGAGGAGCAGCCTCTGCGCTGCTACAAGTGCTTCGGAATCGGGCACACTCGGGCCCTCTGCCCGTCCAAGGTGGACAGGTCGGACTGTTGTTACCGCTGCGGCAAGGCGGGGCACAGGTCCATCTCCTGCAAGGCCGCCACGCCGCACTGTGCGGTGTGCGCCGCCAGTGGCCGCCCGGCGGGCCACGTGATGAAGGGGAGGAATTGCAATCCTCCCCCAAAGAAGGGCAAAGCGCAGGCGCCGTCCCGGCCTGCCGCTACCGCCAGTGCCGTTGTCCCTGAAGCTGGGACCTCGGTGGCTGACGAGGAGGGTGTGATGTCCGAATGATGTATAGGACCGGACATCGCATTCTTCAGGCGAACACCAACCACTGCAAAGCAGCCCAGGACCTGCTAATGCAGGCCATGGCTGAGTGGTTGGTAGACGTGGTGGTCGTCTCCGAGCCGTACTCGGTCCCCGGCCGTTGGCTGGGTGGTCAGGACGGCTTGGTGGCATTAGTCTCACGGTCTTCCACGGACTCCCCTCCCCTCTCGCTTTTAGAGAGAGGATCGGGATACGTGGCCGCCGCGTGGGGAGATATAGCCTTGGTGGGCGTCTATTTCTCCCCAAACCGCCCTCTTCAGGATTTCGAGAATTTTCTCGGAATCCTGACCGCGGTTGTGGGTAGGGCGGCGCCGCGACAGGTCGCCGTTCTAGGCGACCTGAATGCAAAGTCGGTGACCTGGGGCAACCCGGCCGCCTCCTGCAACGTCCGGGGACCCGCCGTTGAATCTTGGGCGGTTTCGTGCGGTGTATCCCTTCTCAACAGAGGGACGGTCCAGACGTGTGTGCGGCGATGGGGAGGGTCGGTGGTGGACGTCTCGTTTGCCTCCCCCGCACTCGCTGCCCGCGTCGTTGACTGGCGGGTGGAGATGGTGGAGACATTGTCGGACCACCGATATGTGCGGTTCGACATCTCCACCCAGAGCCCCCGGAGGTCGCCTCCGTCGAGCCGATCTCCTTTTCCACGGTGGGCTCTTACCCGTCTCGACCGTGAGGCGGCAAAGGAGGCGGCGTTCATCCAGGACTGGCTCACGCCTCCTATCGACGTCTTGGACGTGGACTCCGCAGCGGCCCAACTGAGGAGATCCCTGACCGAGGTGTGTAAGTCCAGCATGCCTCGGTCTCGCCGCCCACCTCCCCGTCGTGCCATCTATTGGTGGTCCGAAGGGTTAGCGGAGCTACGGGCCGCCTGCGTGGCGGCAAGGCGGCAATACACGCGGAGTCGACGGCGCAGACGGCGAGACCCCGAAAACGAGGACCTTCTCTACGCCTCTTACGTAGAGGCAAAGAAGGTCCTCAATTCGGCAATGAACGCCGCCAAAGACGCGGCGCGAGCCGAGATGCTGGAGGGTCTCGACAGAGACCCGTACGGAAGACCATACAAGGCGGCGCGAAACAAACTGCGCCCCTTTGGTCCCCCGCTGACGGAGTCTCTCGAGCCGGCACTGCTGGATGGGGTGGTTCGGTCCCTATTTCCACCCGGGACCAACTTCACCCCACCATTAATGGACCCCCCGCGGGGGGCGGTTCCGCCGGAGGAGGAGATCCCTCCGATCACGGAAGTGGAATTCGGAGTGGCGGCGCTCCGTCTTCGCGCCAAGAAGACGGCCCCCGGGCCGGACGGCGTCCCCGCACGGGTGGTGGCCATCGCAACCACCCAAATGGAGGAGAGGTTTCGGGACCTCTTCAGCGCGTGTTTTAGGGCTGGAAGGTTTCCGAAACCCTGGAAAGAGGGGCAGTTGTGCCTTCTCCGTAAGGAGGGGCGCCCGGTGGACTCCCCTTCGGCATACCGGCCCATCGTTCTGCTCGATGAGGTCGGTAAGTTGTTCGAGGGGATCGTCGCCGGCCGTCTTAATGGCCTGATGCTGGAGGTGGGGCCGAACCTGTCGGACGCCCAATTCGGTTTCCGCAGGAGGCGTTCGACAGTCGATGCACTGTCCCAGCTCAAGGGCCAAGTGAGGGAGGCAGTGGGGGCAGGGGACGGAGTTTTGGCTGTGTCATTCGACATAGCAAACGCCTTCAACTCCATCCCCCACCCGACAATACTAGAGGCGCTCCGCTACCATGGAGTGCCTCAGTACCTGCGAAGCCTCCTGGCCAACTACTTGGAGGACCGAGCGGTCCTCCTTGTAGACAAAGCGGGCCAGCTTCGGCGGTACGGCGCGGAGTCCGGTGTTCCGCAGGGGTCCGTTCTAGGGCCACTCCTGTGGAACATCGGGTTCGACTGGCTCCTGCGGGGAGCTCTCCTCCGTGGCACGAGTGTCATCTGCTACGCGGATGACACTCTTCTCACTGCCCGGGGGAGGGACTTTAGGGAGGCGGCGAGCCTGGCATCGGCTGGCGGATCCTTGGTCGCGGGAAGGATCCGCCGGCTAGGATTGAGGGTGGCGCTGCACAAGACCGAAGCCGTGTTTTTCCACGGGCCTCGGCAGCGCATTCCCACCGACGCCCACATCGTCGTGGAGGGCGTCAGGGTCGAATTGAAGGCCCAGATGAAATATCTGGGCCTAGTGCTCGACAGCAGGTGGCGTTTCGGCCCGCACTTCAGCGGGCTGTCGATGCGCCTGTTGAAGGCCGCGGCTGCGCTAGCTTGGCTCCTCCCGAATCTGGGGGGGCCAAAAGCGCGATGCCGGCAGTTGTATGCCGGCATCTTGAAGAGCATGGCCCTCTACGGGGCCCCCATCTGGGCGGACTCCCTCCGAAGGAGGGAGAACGCTACTGCGATCCGCAGGCCTCAAAGGGCCATTGCGCAGCGGGTAGCGAGGGCCTACTCCTCGGTGGGCTTTGCGGCGGCCTGCGCTCTGGCGGGCACCCCTCCTTGGGAGCTCGAGGCGTGGGTGCTCGCCAGAGTCTATGAGTGGACGGCGGGGCGTAGGGCGCTCGGAGAGCACCCTGCCCCGGAGGAGCGGGAGGCCGTTCGGCGGGAGGCGAAGGACGCGATCGTCCATCATTGGACGGGGGATCTTGCCTTCGCCGCGTTTGGCCGGCGGACGTTGGACGCTCTCGGGCCAGTTTTGCGAGATTGGCTCGAGAGGTCCCACGGTTACTTGTCGTTCAGGATGGTGCAGCTGCTTTCCGGGCATGGATGCTTCGGATCGTACCTGCACCGGATCGGAAGAGAGGAGAATCCGTCGTGCCATGATTGTGGTGCGGCGGAGGATACGGCGCAGCACACCCTCGAGGTGTGCCCGGCGTGGTCAGAGCCGCGTCGCGGCTTAGCGGCGATAGTCGGGCCGGACCTCTCGCTGCCCAGCGTGGTCAACTCCATGCTGGGAAGCGAAGGGGCCTGGACAGCGGTCGCCTCCTTTTGTGAGGACGTGATGTCTCAAAAGGAGGCGGCGGAGCGCACGCGGGAGGATGATCCCCTCGCGGCGCCACTCCGCAGGCAAAGAAGGGGGAGAAGAAGGCGATTGCACGACAATCGCCTTCCCCCTCCCGGTGGAGGATAGCGGGAGACAGGCGCGGGGGCGCCTTCTCCCGCATTGCACATATTCTCCACCTCTATCAGGCGGGAACGGCCGAGCACTCGCGGTCGTTCCTGGGCCCCTCCCTGCTGGGAGGAGCATGCGGGCCCCGCTGTAAAGGCGGGCGGTCGTCGGCGGGGGATTGGAAGTAAAGGCTTTTGCCAGTTTCCCAATCCTCCTCCACACAGACGATGCCGGAGTGCCGCTGGGTCGTTTAGTGGGTATACCGGTCCAATATAGACCGGGGAGTCCCACATACCCCTCCCATCCCCCAATGGGGGGGCATGCGTAACGCATTTTTCCCAGCGCAAAAAAAAAAAAAAAAAAAAAAAAAAAAAGGTTAGGTTAGGTTCCGCGGGGCGGGTCTGGGTTTATCCATTAGTAGTTGCTATGCCTAGCTTGCGGCTTCGGTCGCTTGTATTGGATAAATCTTGGCCTTCTTTACTCGGCTCTGGGAGCGAGTAATGAGGCGAATGGCTTTGAGGGAGAGCGCAGGTCGTGTAGATCCTCAAGGCAAGTCTGGTGGGGTCGTTCCTTCTCGCGGTTGCTGCCCGCTATTGGTCTATTTCCATCAGAAATAGACGTAACAGAAACCACCAGGCGCCGGCACTCTGTCGGTGGGGTAGGATGGGTAGGTAGGACGGGATGGGCTGGTGGAGCCGTCCCTTTGTAGGCTAGGTCCCTACAAGAGCGGATAGCCTTTTTAGGCTAGGAGGAGTCGGGATTCGGGCCTGGCGTGCACTTACCCTGCCGCCGGGCAGGCAGTGGGAGTTTACTTCCCTGCCACCGCCCCAAAATCGTAACCCCGCAACATGGTCGCAGTCATGTTTTGCGATCTGAGCGGGACCGATAGGCCCTGGCTTGGTCGCCCGGGCCGCGAGGAAGACAACCTCTATAAAAAATCACCCGAAGGTAAGCGGCGGCGCAGCGTGAGGCCTGGAAGGCTGAACGGAGTTTCAGTCGCTACTGCGTCCCCCGCCAGGGAAGTGTCGCTCCCCTGAGCGGGTTACGCCAGACTTCCCCGGTTACAGTGGGCACTGTCCGGGGCGACCCACCCTTCCCACGTACTCGTGGGACTGAATATGGCAAAATTTTTTGAAAATTCTTTTAGGTTAAGTGATGGAGAGGAGGAAGTGGAAAGAGAGTGCGCGTCTGCGCAGAGTGGTGCCGAGAAGGCGTGTGAGGTGAAAGATGCGCGGGTCGTTTTGACCCGTTGCGAGTTGACGGAGAGCAACGGCGAAGATCTGCCCGTTGCTTCGAATGTGGAGGCTACTCAAGCCCCATGGCTCCGAACTGAGACGGTCTGCCTGTCAGAATCTGATTCTGACGGCATGACCTGGGAGACAGTGTCGTCTCACGGCTCCGGGAGGAGGCTGCGCAAGCGGCATAATGAGGAGCAGGAAGGGCACGGAGACCAGGGTGAATCCTCACCGGCACCCAAGGTCTCGAGCGCTCGGCGTGGTAGGGGGCGCCCGCCCACAACAGGGCAATACGTTGGGCTGGCGAAGGCCAAGGCCGAGCTCAACCAGGCGCGGGAAGAAGAGATGCGGCTCGAAGCCGAAAGGAATCTCCAAGAGGAGATCCAAAAAAGGAGGAAGGCGCAGTTCCTCAAGGCGCCAGCACCGGTGCCCGAGGACCGCGACTCACGGCTAGGCAATTTTGATGCCGCCGAGCTGGAGGCAATGTTGATGGACTCAGTGGACATCGTTTATGCGGTGGCCACGAAGTCCAGAAACCTAAAGGGCACGTCGGTGAGGGCCCTCAAGGAGGCTGCGGACACAATAAAGGCGTCCTTCAAGGAAACGCGGGCCCGCACAATGCCTGAGGAGATGGCACTTCTGGTGAAGGCCAACGAGCGGCTTGCGGCGGACTTGAAGGAGTTACGACGGGAGATGGCGCAGATGAGGGCAGCCCAAGTTCAAGTGGCTCCGTCCACTGTGCCTGCTCAGGCCCCGGCCCAAACTCCCTGCGGTGAGGAGGCAATGCGGCACATCATGGTGCAAGTCGGCACAATGGTGGACGCCCGCTTTGCCGGAATAGAGGAGAGGCTAATGCCCAGGCAGATCCTGAGGCCCCCTCTGGCCGCAGATCGGCGAAGGGAGGCTGAGGTGCGTCCAGCTGAGTCCTTGACTCAGAGGGACACTCCGGCGCCAAAGCCGGGAACAAGAGCGGCTCCAAAGCCGAAGCCGGCCCCCGCCCCTGCTAGCGCTGCGGCTCCTGTTGAGGACTGGCAGGTGGTCACGAGGCGGGGGAAGGACAAGAGGCGGGACAAGGTGCGTGCAACGGAAAGGGCAGGACCCAACGAGAAGAAGAGGCCTCCCCCTCCAGCCCAAATCCCTAGGCCGAAGACACAGCCCCCCAAAGCGGGTGCGGCCAAACTCCGCCCTCCGCGGACCGCAGCCGTGGTCATCACGCTGCAGGAGAGTGCGGTTGAGAAAGGCATCACCTACGCCAAGATGCTGGAAGCGGCCAAGGCGAAGGTGAAGTTAAGCAAGCTGGGGCTCCCGCCGCTGAAGATCAGGGCGGCGGCTACTGGGGCACGAGTGCTGGAGGTTTCCGGTGCGGACAACGCGGCCAAAGCGGACGTCCTTGCCGAAAAGCTCAGGGAGGTGTTCGGAGGCGAGGAAGGCGTACGAGTCTCCAGGCCGACCGTAACAACAGACCTTCGGGTCAGTGGCCTGGACGATTCCGTCGCTCCGCAGGAGCTGGCGGAGGCCTTGGCCGGGAAGGGCGAATGCCATGTGACGGCGTTTTCCGTTGGCGCAATCCGCCGGGGCCAAGCCGGGATGGGCACCGCGTTCGTGCGCTGCCCCACTGCGGCCGCAAAGAAAGTGATGGCCAGCGGTGGCCGCGTTTTGGTGGGCTGGGTGGCGGCGCGAGTCAGCATCCTGGAAGCGAGACCCCGCCGTTGCTACCGCTGCCTTGAACTGGGCCATGTAGCGGCCAAGTGCAATGCCGAAGTGGACCGCAGCGATGAGTGTTACCGCTGCGGTATAAAGGCCCACAAGGCCAAGGAGTGCACCGCCGCCCCCCATTGCTCCCTTTGTGCAGCAGCAGGGAAGCCGGCGGATCACCTCTCCGGGAGCAAGGCATGCGCCAAGTCCCCGTCAAAGCCAGGGGTGAGAAGGAAGGCCAATGCGGCTGGGGCTACGGTCCAGCCACATCCGCCTCGTCCCGATAAAGGGCCAGTTGGACGCATGGAGGAAGGTTAGTTAGTATGGCCCTAACCTTCCTACAGGCGAACATCAACCGATGCGCCGGGGCTCAGGACTTGCTCCTGCAGTCTATGGCGGAGCGGTTGATCCAGGTGGCGGTGGTGAGCGAGCCCTACGCGGTCCGACCTAGGTCTGACTGGGTTGGGGACCTCGACGGCCTGGTGGCAATCACCACGCAATCGCCGGCTCACTCCCCCCCTCTCGAAGACGTGGTGAGGGGCAGGGGTTTTGTAGTGGCTAGGGTAGGCCAGGCCGTCATCGTGGGGGTGTACCACTCCCCGAACCGGCCAGTTCGCGAGCTAGAGACTCTCCTCGGCGAGGTGGGGACCTTGATTGGTCAGACCCGCCCGCGCCCTGTCCTCGTGCTCGGCGACTTCAACGCCAAATCAGCGGCGTGGGGGTCGCCGGTGACGAACGCGCGGGGCAGTGTCGTTCTAGAGTGGATGGCCGAGGTGGGCCTCTGCGTTATAAATCGGGGATCGGTAAGCACCTGCGTCCGGCGGAACGGTGAGTCGATCGTCGACTTGACGCTCGTCACCTCGGACATCGCTTGCCGCATTCGCGACTGGCAGGTGCTGGTAGACGTGGTAACGCTGTCCGATCACAGGTACATCCGGTTCAGCGTCTCCCCGACCCAAACAGATGAGGTGAGAGAGGTAGGTGGCGAGATAGGTCCGCGATGGGCCCTGAAGCGCCTCAACGCCGAAGTGCTGCAGGAGGCGGCCCTCGTCGAAGTATGGAATGGCACTCCTCAGGAACCGGATCTCGTAGACCCGGACGCGATGGCGGACAGGCTGTGCGAGGCATTGTCACGCGTCTGCGACGCTGCGATGCCGCGCACGCGAGCCCCACAACCGAGACGCCAAGTCTATTGGTGGACGGAGGAGATTGCCGAACTCCGGAGAAGTTGCGTGTCGAGGCGCCGACTATACCAGCGGTATCGGAGGCGAAGGCGGCGAGAGACTGAGGAGAGCGAGTCTCTTTACGCCGCCTACAGGGAGGCCTCTGGGGCCCTTCGCGTCGCGATAGTTGAGGCTAAGAGGCGAGCCTGGGAGCAGCTGCTGGAGGGGCTTGAGCGCGACCCATGGGGCCGCCCGTACAAGTGGGCGAGGCAAAAGCTTCGTCCCTGGGCTCCCCCCATCACAGCCTCGCTCCAACCGGCGGTGCTCCAAAGAGTGGTCGATGGCTTGTTCCCCGGTGCTCCGGGGGCCGAGTTCACGCCTCCCTTGACTTCGGCCGATCTCGCCGAAGGAGAGGAGAGCGAGTTTGTCCCTATCTCCGAGGGTGAGCTGGGTGCGGCGGTGCTCAGGATGAGAGCCAAGAACACGGCACCTGGGCCTGACGGCATACCTGGTCGCGCGTGGGCCCTCTCCTTGAAGCACCTGGGACCCGCCTTGAAGGACCTGTTTGACAGGTGCCTCGTGGGGGGAAGATTCCCCAGGCGATGGAGAAGGGGCAAACTCGTCCTCCTGAGGAAAGAGGGTCGTCCCGCGGACGAGCCCTCGGGCTATCGCCCGATTGTGCTGCTTGACGAGGCGGGCAAGCTATTGGAGAGAGTAGTGGCTGCCCGCCTGGTCAGGCACCTAGAGACGGTGGGACCGGATCTGGCGCCTAACCAGTTCGGCTTCCGGAGAGGTCGCTCGACGATTGACGCCATATCTCTCGTCCGCGACCTCTCCGAGGAGGCGTGCTCCAGTGGCGGCGTGTTGGTGGCCATATCGTTGGACATCTCCAACGCATTCAACACGCTGCCTTGGAGCACGATACACGCCGGTCTGGGGTACCACAAGGTACCCCAGTACCTGCGAAGACTTGTCGGGGACTATCTCTCAGATCGAGAGGTAGTCTTCCCGACGACTCGCGGGAAGGGAAGTAGTCCCATGACGCGCGGTGTTCCGCAGGGGTCGGTTCTTGGCCCTCTCCTGTGGAACGTCGGATACGATTGGGTCCTCCGGGGGGCAAGCCTGCGTGGCGTTAGCGTAGTATGCTACGCCGATGATACGTTGGTTGCCGCCCGGGGAAGCAACTATAGGGAGGCTGCGATCCTCGCCACAGCCGGAGTCGCTACGGTTGTGGCAAGGATCCGGATGCTGGGTCTGCAGGTGGCGCTTCACAAATCCGAGGCCATATGTTTTCATGGTCCCCGGCGGAAACCACCTGCAGACTCCACCATAGTGGTGGGTGGAATTTCCATCCCCGTCGGGACGACACTGAAGTATCTTGGTGTCGTCCTCGACGGCAGATGGAACTTCAAGGAGCACGTGCGGCGGCTGTCCCCCAAAATCTTGGGGACAGCCGGCGCACTTAGCCGACTGCTCCCGAACATCGGGGGCTGCGAAGTGAGCTGCCGCCGCCTCTATACAGCGGTGGTAAGCTCTATGGCGTTATATGGCGCCCCGATATGGGCGGGAAAGCTCGATCGGCAGACCACTGCCGTGCTGATCGGAGCTCAACGGGTGATGGCGGTGAGGGTGTGCAGGGGGTATCGCACACTCTCCCACGAAGTGGCATGCGTGCTCGCAGGCTCGCTCCCGTGGGACCTTGAGGCCGAAGTTTTGGCTTCGGTCTACTGGCGCAGAGCGCAGGCGCGGGAGCGGGACGAGCGACCGGCGCCGCAGGAGGTGGCGCACTGGCGCAATCAGGCCAGGGTGTCCGCCATCGCCATGTGGAGGGAACGGCTCCTCCCGGGGCAGATGCAGAGGGGGCAGAGCGCCCGAAGGCTCCTGGAGTCAATCAGGCCAGTACTGGAGGAGTGGGTCCGCAGGAAGCATGGGAGTCTTTCCTTCCGACTGACGCAGGTCCTCTCGGGACATGGTTGTTTCGGGAGGTACCTACATCGCGTCGCCCGAAGGGAGGACTCCCCAGCTTGCCATCAATGTGGACATGCGGAGGATACGGCGCAGCATGCGCTGGAGGCATGCCCGGGAGGAGCAGAATCGCGGCAGACTTTGGTCGCGGTCGTAGGGACTGACCTCTCCCTATCGACCATTATCCTAAAAATGCTCGATGGGCAGAGGTCATGGGAGGCGGTGGCCTCCTTCTGCGAGGCAGTCATCTCGCAGAGGGAGGAAGAGGAGCGGGAGAGGGAGAGAGATCCTCTCGCACAGCCGCTCCGGAGGGCGCGGACACGGAGGCGGGCTAATCGAGCCCGCACCCCATCTCCGCTTCAAGGGCCTAGGGTGTTGGGTGCGGGGGCACCTGGCATCCCCTAATAATAGGTCATCGAGAGGTGGAGATGTCCCCCATGTGTTCCGGGGCATCACACACGAGGGGGGGGAAGACCCCAGGAGATGAGTCTGCCGCAAGGCGGGCAGCGACACTGACGAGGGCTGTGGAGTAATGCGCGAGCGGTCCCATGCCCCTCGTCTTAAGTTGGTGTAGGAGGAACACCCTGGTTTTTTAGTGCGTATGCCGCCTTATGGCGGTGAGTCCCACATAACCACCGTTTCTCCCCGGAACGGTGGTATCCATAAAGGATTTTCCCAGGTTAAAAAAAAAAAAAGGTTAGGTTCCGCGGCCGCGGACCTGCTGGGTTGTCCCAGTGGGTGGGGAGGTGTACCCCAACGCGGCGCGTCCCTGGGTGGCGGATAGGGGAACGGCTCCCAGAAATGGGAGTTACCGGTTTACCGGCGCGGACCAAACACTGGGGGGGAACCATCGGGATCAGTGGAGGGCCAAACCCCGCAACATGGTCGTGGTCATGTTTCGCGATCTGAGCGGGGCCGATAGGCGGACAAGCCCCTTTTCAGGGTGCGTTGTTGGGGGAGGCGAGCACGCCCTTTTCAGGGCGCTCCCTTCAAACTTGCAGGGGAGCTCACCCCTAGTGAAAAAAAGAGACGACGATGTGGAGCATTGGAGTTAAGGAAAAATGGATCTAAGCAGTTGTAAATTTGGTCCCCAGGTGGGTCCCCGAAAGGGGGAATCCCACCCCTCTACCTCATCTGAGGTAGAGGGCTGCCCCTCGTACTCTGGGGGGGGCAGCGACTGCTTCGTAGCCAGGCAATCCGCCCGGCTTCGTGAACACAAATATGGCAAAACTCTGACACTGGACACTGATTTGGCAAGCGATACGGACAACGTTGATATGGAGGTGGAATCATGCGCCCCGAAGGCGTATGTTGACACCGCTGACCCTGGCCTGAATAAGGACACTGAGGTGGCATGTGAGGTGAAGGATGCACGGGTAGTGTTAACCCGCTGCGAGGTGGTGGAAAGCAACGATGAAGATATGCTCGTTGCTTCATCGACAATGGCGAACCTGTCTGACGCGGACTCTGATGCGAGCTTCCAGACCGTGGCTTCAGGGGAGGTGTCCGAAGGAAGAGACCGATTTTGGAGAAAGCGTCGGAGATACGACGCGAGCTCGGACTTGGGAGAGGACGAGGAGTCGATGCCCGCGTCGCCGGCTCGGAGAGGACGTGGACGTCCCCCTTCTACGGGGCAGTACGTAGGCCTGGCCAAAGCAAAGGCTGAATTGAACGCGGCGAAAGCTGAGGAGCTTCGGTTGCAGGCTGAAATGGAGATGGCGGATGACATAAGACGGAAAAAGGAGGCGGTAGCTGCCTCTTTCCGTAAGTCTCCGGTCTTAGTGTCACGAACACTGAGCAGTGAAGGACAAGAACCACCGGATCTAGCTAGGCTGGTCCTAGATTCGGTGGATACAATTGAAAAGGTTGCGAAAACATCTAGCAACCTTAAAGGAACATACGTAAGAGCCCTAAAAGACGCGGTGGAGACGATCAAAGTTTCCTTTCAAGAGTTGCGTTCACGCACAATGTCGGAGGAGGTTGTCCGATTGGAGGCTGCCAACAAGCGACTTGCGGGCGAGTTGGCCGAGATGAGAAAAGAGTTAGCCCAGATGCGGCAGCTAGCGCAGCAGCGTGATCAGGCGCCAGCTCCGACGGCAACTCAGCCCCAAACAATTGAAGAAATAGTGCGCGTCGTCATGGACCAATGTGGGACCATGATGAACGCAAGATTGGAAGGACTAGAGGAGCGGTTGCTCCCTGAGAAGCGCCTGCGGCCCCCATTAGCTGCAGATAAAAAGAGAACTATGGTGCCGATGGCCCCTGCAGTCAAGGTTGCTGCTCCTCGCTCGGGGGGCAACTCGCAGATGGAGATGGTAATTGATGATGCTCCTGTAGCCATTAATAATAAAGAGACAGCCAAAGAGTCTCAGAAAGCTCAAGCTAAAGAGACTCGAAAGGCAAAGGGGAAACCCAAAACAGGAGTGAATGAGCCTCGGTTGTTGCCTCCGCAACCCCAATCCATGGATGAGGGGTGGAATGTGGTGGCTCGGAAAGGCACGAATAAAAAGAAGGCTGCCAAGAAGGCACCAAGCGATCAGGTGTCCTCACAGAAAGTGGCAAGTGCTCGTGTGCAGCCAAAAAAGAAGCAGGCGAAGCTCCGCCCTCCGCGGTCGGCAGCGGTCATGTTGACTCTGAAGCCAGATGCAGTAGATCGCGGCGTCACTTACGAGAAAGTGCTTGCCGAGGCCAAGCAGCACATTGATCTAAAGGACCTTGGCATACCAGCGGGCTTAAAGTTCCGTACTGCAGCTACTGGCGCTCGACTTCTGGAGGTGCCCGGTGCCTCTAGTGCTGAAAAAGCCAATGCTCTGGCTAAGAAACTCGGAGAGTCCCTTGGCGAGGATGTGGTTCGGGTCACCAGGCCCGAGAAATGCGTTGAACTCCGCATAACGGGCCTGGATGACTCGGCTACCAAGGAGGAAGTAGTAGCAGCCGTGGCTGATGTGGGCGGTTGCGCAAAAGAAGCCATCAGAACGGGAGAAATAATTCGTTCTCCTGGCAGACAAGGAGGAGGTACTATCTGGCTGCGATGCCCAATTGCCGCAGCCAAAAAAGTTTCAGAGGGAAGGCTTTTAGTAGGCTGGGTCTCAGTTCAGGCTAAAATCCTGGAGCCCCGACCGCTAAGATGCTTCAGGTGCCTGGAGCTTGGACACATGGGCTCTAAATGCACCACGGACGTTGACCGAAGCAGTTTCTGCTTCTGCTGTGGTAAGCCAGGACACAAGGCGGCTCAATGCTCTGCTGATCCGCACTGCCCTGTGTGTGATACGGCAAACAAAGCGGCGAATCACCGTATTGGTGGTAAAGCTTGTTTCGCCAGGCCCCCCAAGAAGGGTAGAAGGAGAGAAAAGTTGGCTAGTGAAGGCCCCAGGGCCCCCTCGCAGCTGACTCAGCGTCCAGCAACGCAAGAGGAGGATCTCATGGACACCAATAGTTAGTATGGCGACCAAATTTCTGCAGGCGAATATCAACCACTCTGCCAGAGCTCAGGATCTTCTGCTCCAGAGCATGGCAGAGTGGTTGATCCAAATATCTGTGGTCGCTGAGCCCTACTTTGTCTCGCCCCGGGATAACTGGGTTGGGGACCTTGAGGACTCAGTGGCCATCATTAGAGCCGCTGGAACTTCACCCTTCGGGAAGATAGTAAAGGGTCGGGGTAGCGTTTTAGCTGTCTTTGGCGGCGTCGCAATTATTGGGGTGTATTTTTCGCCAAACAGGACTCTAGCTGACTTTGAGCATTTGCTTGCGGAAGTCGGGGCTCTCATTGGGCAAGCACACTCCACCTCCGTGATAGTCGCTGGAGATTTCAACGCCAAGGCAACGGCGTGGGGATCTCCACGGACGGATGCACGAGGGGAGGCGTTGGAGGAGTGGGCGGTCTCTATGGGATTGGAAATACTGAATAGGGGAACAGTGAGCACATGCGTGCGGCTGCAGGGCGAGTCAATTGTGGACGTCACATTCGCAGATTCCACCCTTGCGCGTCGTGTTCAGAGATGGGAAGTGAGAGAGGACGTGGAGACGTTATCCGACCATCGGTATATCCGATTTGATGTCTCTACGCTCCAATCGCCGTCAGGAAGAGTTAACCGGGCCCGTATTGAGGAAGGGGTTCGCTGGTCACTGAGGCAGCTGGATGCGGAAGTGGCGAACGAGGCGGCCATCGTGGAAATCTGGATAGGTGATGGGTACGATCCCGTGACAATAGACGATGTGGATACTGCATCAGAATGCCTGATCAGTTCCTTAACCCGCGTCTGTGATGCAGCCATGCCAAGGGCAAAGGCGATGCCACCGCGACGTCAGGTGTATTGGTGGAACGCAGAACTCCAACAATTGCGGAAGGCAAGTGTGGCAGCGCGCCGCCAATATCACAGGTGCAGACGAAGACGCATCCGAAATGAAGACCTGGAACAGGAGCTGTATGCCGAATACAGAGCTACATGCACAAGTCTGCAAACGGCAATTCGGCAAGCCAAAGAGGCATCGTGGGAAGAATGGCTGGAGACTCTCAACCTTGACCCATGGGGACGCCCTTACAAGGTGGTATCTGGAAAGCTACGCCCCTGGGCCCCGCCATTAACAAAAACTCTAGACCCACAGTTGCTAGAGCGCGTCGTGACGACTCTCTTCCCTGAAAGAGGAGAATGGCAGCCTCCAAGCATGGTGCCAACGGCTAGATTGGATGACTTTCAGGAGGAGGATGTTCCACAAGTCACGGAAGTAGAGCTAGAGTTGGCCATTTTAAAGCTTCGAAAGAAGAAAACCGCACCAGGTCCAGACGGTATACCCGGACGCGCGGTGGTAATAGCGATGAAACAAATGGGTGAAGGGGTAAGGGCACTATTTTCAGAGTGCTTAGCCCAGGGTAGATTTCCACGTGTTTGGAAGACAGGTAAACTGGTTCTGCTTAGGAAGAGTGGCCGCCCTGAGGATTCACCGTCTGCCTATCGTCCTATCGTGCTGCTTGACGAGATGAGTAAGCTTTTCGAGCGAGTGCTCGCTGCTCGTCTCGTCAAGCATATGAGAGTGGTTGGACCGGATCTGCACGATGGTCAGTTTGGCTTCCGTTGTGGCCGCTCAACTTTGGATGCCATCTCTAGAGTGCGAAGCTTAGCTGAGATTGCGGTTGCGCAGGGCGGGGTGGTGTTGGCCGTTTCGCTAGATATAGCAAACGCCTTTAACACTTTGCCCTGGGAAACTGTAAAAGAGGCGCTCAGGTATCATGGTGTACCCCAGTACTTGAGGAAAGTGGTAGCAGACTACTTTGTCGATCGGAAAATAATGTACCCGACTGAGAACGGGTGGGTTAGTAGAGCTATGTCGTGCGGCGTTCCACAGGGGTCTGTCCTCGGACCGCTCCTGTGGAACATCGGGTACGACTGGGTGCTCCGAGGTGAAAATCTTCGTGGAATAGAAGTGACTTGCTATGCCGATGATACCCTGGTCACGGCACGTGGTAGCATACATAGAGAGGCGGCTCTCCTTGCTACAGCGGGAGTGGCTCAAGTAGTCCGGAGAATCCGGACTCTGGGCCTAAAAGTAGCCCTTAATAAGTCCGAGGCCTTATTCTTTCATGGGCCTCGAAATGCTCCACCGCAAGGGATGACAATTGTGGTTGGCGGAGCCTCCATTGCTATCGAACCGACGATCCGCTACTTAGGCATCGTCCTAGATGGTCGGTGGAAATTCACGGAGCACTTCCAGCGACTAGCGCCAAAGCTAATCGCCTTTGCCGGAATGCTCGGGAAGCTCCTTCCAAATCTGGGAGGTCCAAGTGTGGCATGCCGTCGCCTCTACGTTGGCGTACTCCGATCCAAGGCACTCTACGGGGCGCCTATATGGGCGGATGCCCTGAGCAGCCTTAATAAGGCATTACTGCGTCGTCCGCAGCGAGCCATTGCACTAAGAGCTGCTCGGGCGTATTGCACCGTGTCTTTTGAAGGAGCGTGCCTGCTGGCCAATAGCCCGCCATGGGATCTAGAAGCTGAAGTTCAGGCAGAGGTATACCGAAGATGCGCGGGGAAAAAAGCCGAGGGAGGTTGGCCACTTCCGGAAGAAATCAAGAAGTGGAGAGAGGATGCCCATGATGGGCTCATCGAGAAGTGGTCGGAGAAGCTGGTGAACCCGAGTGCCAGTAGGGACTTGGTGACTGCTTTACGACCGGTGCTCACACCTTGGATCAAACGTAAGTACGGGGCACTGACCTTCCGCCTTACACAGATTATAACGGGACACGGCTGTTTTGGTAGATATCTGTGTCGGGTGGTTCGTCGTGAACCATCGGGGGAGTGCCACCACTGTAGTCAAGGAGCAGAAGACACAGCGCAACACACCCTTGCTGTGTGCCCTGGGTGGACGGGAGAACGCGCAACGTTAACAGCAGTTATAGGAGCTGATCTCTCTCTACCGGCCCTTATTAGGGCTCTAACAGATAGAGAAGAGGCATGGGATGCTGCTGTCGCCTTCGCGGAGGCAGTGATGTCTCAGAAGGAGAAGGCGGAGAGGGATCGAGAAGACGACGTTCTATCGCTTCCGATTCGCCGTAGGAGAACAGGCCGCAGGCGGTTGGCTTTTGCCAACCAGAT
Source organism: Philereme transversata (assembly GCA_963924445.1). NCBI lineage: Eukaryota > Metazoa > Arthropoda > Insecta > Lepidoptera > Geometridae > Philereme > Philereme transversata. Next base: position 627,279 of record OZ004341.1, on the reverse strand, counting down.
GCCGCCATAATGGGGATTTGCAGGCATAGATCGGGGGGTCTGTGCCCGAATTAGAAAGTCCCGAGCTGTAAGGTGTTCCGAATGTGTTCCGGTGCGCCTTAAGCGAAGCATAGGGGAGTATAAGAAACTCCCAGAGTTGAGCCCGTTTATCAGGCACCCGTAATGACAAGAGGGTTACGAAAGCGCGTACAGTGAACTCGCGGCCCTCCCACCATAATGCGGTGAGAAGAACACCCCAGGTTTTTAGTGAGTATGCTGCCACTCTGGCGGAGAGTCTCACATAACCATCTACCCCCCCCCTTGGGAAGGTGGTATCCATAAAGGATTTTCCTGGGTAACAAAAAAAAAAAAAAAAAAAAAAAAAAAAAAAAAAAAAAAAAAAAAAGGTTAGGTTCCGCGGACCTGCTGGGTTGTCCCAGTGGGTGGGGAGGTGTACCCCAACGCGGCGCGTCCCCGGGCGGCGGATAGGGGAACGGCTCCCAGAAATGGGAGTTACCGGTTTACCGGCGCGGACCAAACACTGGGGGGGAAATGGGGAGGTTTCCCGAACTGTTGGTGCGGCGCCGTCCTGCTCGGTCTCCCGCGAGTCGGTTGTATGGGTCAGCTTCCTTGCGGGATTCTGGGTGGGTCGGCGCTTCACTAGCGGATTGGGGGCCTCGGGGAGGGAAAGGGGAGGCTTCTCCGCGTGTCTCTATGAAGTTAGCATAGAGCGCAGCGGATGAAGTCTGGCGGAGGAAAGGAGTTTCCTACTCCGCCGAGAAGGTGGGGCGGCCTGTTTAAGCCACCCACGTGAGGGATCCATCGGGATTAGTGGAGGGCCAAATCCCAATATATGGTTTCGGCGCCTGCCGAGGGGAGTATTGCGTGTGTAAATCCGGACCTGCGCTGCTGCATTTTTATGCTTAGTGCTGCTTCGGGTTTACATGCGTGGTATGGTCGGGGGGAACCCGGCCAATAAGGCGCCACACAGGGGACCTCACCCCTTAAAAAAGGAAAAAAACATGATGGCATCTTCAAAAAAACAAATACCTCAGGTGGGTATCAGCGTCTCCGACGCTGTAGAATCCCACAGTGCTACGGCACTCAGCCCCATCGTATCTGAGGGGGGCAAGAAATGCCAAGACGTAAGGAGGTCTTTCCGCGCTCTGGCGGGGAAGATGATTGTTCCGACGGTGGTTGGTGAGGGGTGTTCCCCTTCGACAACCGCTGCCGGAGCGGGCTTCTTTAAGAAGCCGGTCACTAGGTCGTCTAGTGTGACCAGTATTGGCGGTGAGGAGTCAGACTGCTCCAGCATGTCCGTCTGCTCGTTTGCTTCGACGGCGTCGGAGGTATCCCGCACCGCGCGGAAGCGAGGGAGGAAGCCAGAGGATGGCGCCTCGGACCTTCCTGGGTCCAAGCGTGCCACGTTTTTGAAGGAGAGGAACTTGCACGAGGACGATATCTTCGACCCGTCCGTTTCTCCTTCAAACACAAGGGCGAAGGGGAAGCTGCCGAAGGCAGATGACCTCGAGAGAGAGATGGAGGCGCGGCCAACTGAGGAGTTGTATGCCGTGATTAAAGCCAACCTCGAGACTGTCGAGAAGATCGCCGACAAGTCCAAGAACATGCGGGGTGACTTTATTCACGGCCTGCGGATGTCCGCGAGGAAGGCGCAGACGGCCTCATTGGTGGTCGTCCAGCGGGCGACTGCTGATGAGAATGTCAAGCGCCTTGAGAGGGAGAATGCTGAGCTGCGTGCGCAGATCGCTGACCTATCTGTAAAGATAGAAAAGCTGACTGAGTGCGTCAGCCAGCAAGTAGGTAGGCAGGCGAGTGCTGGGAGCAGAGTCGAAGCGGCGGTGTCACCATCTGTCGCTGGTGGGAAGGAATGGGAGGGGAGGTTCATGGAGCGCATAGGCGCTCTCATGGACAGGAAGTTGGCTGAGGCTCTTAAGTCGCAGCAAACACCACCCCAAAGAAGCGCGGCTCCCACAGTACCGCCAGGGCAGGCAGGAAAGACGAAGGCGAAGCGCCAACAGCTGCCAACACCAGTGGTGAGCCCACCAGCTGTGCAGTCGCAGCCCACCGCGAATCAAGTGCCGTTGGCTCCAACGACATCTTGGGTTACGGTGGTCAGGGGTGGAAAGGGGAAGAGGAAAAAGGCTCCCAAGGCAACGAGTGAGTTGCCACCGGCAGTGCCGAGCCCCAAAGCTGGCTCCAAGGCTGCGCCCAAAACCGGCCCTAAGGCCGTGCCTAAGCCTGCCCTCAAGGCGACGCCAATGCGGCTGCCTACCACTGCAGCGATCACTGTGACGGTTCCGGAGGGTTCCGACGTCACATATGCTGCGGTAATGGCGGCCGCCAAAGTACGTATTAGGCTGGCGGACGTTGGGGTGGACACAGTCCGCCCCAAACGAGCATTAACGGGGGGGTTAATTTTAGAGGTGTCGGGCCCGGAATGTGCACCGAAAGCTGACGCATTGGCAGCTCGCATGCGCGAAGCCCTCGCGGATCTGGGTGTGCGCATTGCGCGCCCGATGAAGATGGCTGAATTGAGGCTCAAAGACCTCGATGAAGCCGTCACACCTCGGGAGGTAGCGGAGGCGGTCGCCAAGGCTGGGGACTGCTCGGCTGATGACGTCAAAGTGGGCGAAGTCCATCGCTCGCCCACTGCCCTGGGCACGGTGTGGGTGCGTTGCCCACTAGCGGCAGTGCGCAAGCTTGCCGCGGCAAAGCACGTCGTCATCGGGTGGGTCTCGGCTCGGGTGGATTACCTGACCTCAAGGCCGCTACAGTGCTTCCGGTGTCTTGAGTACGGGCATGTACGCAGCATGTGTCAGAGCACATTGGACCGCACCAACCTGTGCTACGCGTGTGGCGAACCCGATCATCGGGCGAGCCAATGCACGCGTCCGCGCAAATGTCCACTGTGCTCTGACAAGGGCTGTAAGGCTGACCATAGGATGGGTAGCAAGCAGTGCACCCCTCCTAAGGGTAAGAGGAAGGGCAAAAAGCCCTCTCCTCCAGCCCCGACACCGGGAAGCGGAACGGCCTCAACAGTGGCGGCCATTCCGGCGGGCCATGGCCCGCCCCAGGAGGCCATGGAGGCCTCGTAATGGATCAAACCATTCGAGTCCTCCAGGGCAATTTGAACCACTGCCGAGGTGCGCAGGATCTTTTCTTGCAAACCCTCGCGCAGTGGTCAATTGCTCTTGCCGTAATAGGGGAGCCCTATCGTGTCCCAGACCATCCACGATGGTTTGGGGACGATGTGGGCTCCGTAGCTATTTACTGGGGTGGTGGCGAAAGTGACCCCCCTTGTGCCCTTATTGAAAAGGGACCGGGTTTCGTGGCCACTGAGTGGGGACGAATAGCCGTTGTAGGCTGCTACATCTCCCCCAACTGTAATCTCGCTGATTACGAGGCGTTCCTGGACGAGGTGGGACACTGCATCCGCAGATGCCTGCCCCGTCCCGTGCTTGTCTTGGGCGACTTCAACGCTCACTCTCGTGCGTGGGGGAGTCCCCGAGACAACCGCAGGGGGGAGACCACGGTTGAATGGGCGGCAGGTAATGACCTCCGACTCTTGAATCGGGGGTCCGTAAGCACATGTGTGCGGTGGCAGGGGGAGTCGATCGTGGATTTATCATGGGCGACTCCTTCTGCCACACACATGGTGTCGGGATGGAGAGTTGCCGAAGAGATGGTCACGCTATCCGACCATCGCCACATCGTTTTTGATGTGGCTCTTCGCCCTCCTGGCCGTGTGGCCCGCCGTAGTAGCAGCCCGCCGCGACGATGGGCCCTCAAGCGGCTTAATCGAGACTTTCTCGAAGCTGCAGCCATTGTCGCGGCCTGGCCAGAAGGCCATGCTGAAGAGGATCTGCCCGATCCTGAGAGGGAGGCGGCCTGGTTCCGGGCAACGATGACGTCGATCTGCGACTTATCGATGCCCCGAGCCAGGCCAACCAAGCGTAGGTCGGTGTACTGGTGGTCAGAGGAGATAGCGCGGCTGCGGGAGACATGCCTGCGCTCCAGACGCCTGTACACCAGAGCTAGGAGAAGGCGACGAGCTCCTGCCGAAGTAAAGGATAGAGCCTACGAGGTATACCGAGGCGCTACGACAGCGCTCCAGGCGGCCATCGCCAATGCGAAGGCTCAGTCCTGGAGAGAACTCCTCGAGGGACTGGATAGGGATCCGTGGGGGCGCCCGTACAAGATGGTACTAGGTAAGCTGCGCCCATGGGTCCCTCCTTTGACCGAAACTCTGGACCCTGATCTGGTGGGGAGTGTCGTTGACACACTGTTTCCCAGGGTTCAGGACAGTCCCTCTCCCCTCGGGCTATCGTCGGAACCGACCATCTGGTCCGATGATCTGGGGGTGACCGAGGAGGAGTTGGTCTGTGCTGTGAAGCGCCTCAGGGCTCGCAATACAGCACCAGGCCCTGACGGAATACCTGGTCGGGCTTGGGTGCTGGCTCTATCTGTTGGCCTGGGGGACCGGCTGCGACAGCTGTTTGATAGTTGTTTCCGCTGCGGGGTATTCCCCAAGGGCTGGAAGGAGGCAAAGTTGGTCCTCTTGAAGAAGGACGGCAGGTCCGCGGACTCCCCCTCTGCGTTTCGTCCCATTTGCCTGCTGGACGAGGCCGGCAAGTTGTTCGAAAGAATAATTGCCGCTCGTCTATGCACACACCTGTGGCGGGTAGGCCCCGACTTGTCGGATGACCAGTTTGGTTTCCGGCGTGCTCGTTCGACAGTGGACGCGATTCTTCGTGTCCGTACGCTGTCGAACCAGGCGGTGTCCCGGGGTGGGAAGGCGTTGGCGGTGTCCTTGGACATCGTTAACGCATTCAACTCCCTGCCCTGGAGGGCGATCAGGGAGGCGCTCGTGTTTCACGGAGTGCCACCCTACCTGCAGCGCATAGTCGGCGCCTACTTGCAGCACAGATGTGTGCAGTACGTGGGCAGGGACGGTACCTTGCATGAGAGGGATGTCAGTTGCGGGGTTCCGCAGGGTTCTGTATTGGGCCCGCTTCTGTGGAACCTCGCATACGACGCGGTCTTGCGTGTCGATCTCCCCTTCGGCGTACACGTCGTCTGCTACGCGGATGACACTCTTGTGTTAGCCAACGGGGACTCCTTCGACGGGACCAAGGAGCTCGCCGAGCTTGGGGTGGCTTGTGTCGTGAACAAGGTCCACGAGCTGGGTCTGCACACAGCGCCGCACAAGACCGAGGCGCTGTGGTTCCACAAGTTCCCTAGGGGAAGGGAACCACCCAGCTTGTCGGTTCGTGTGGGTGACGTTGACATCCAAGTGGGGCGGTACCTGAAGTACCTGGGCCTCATCCTGGATAGTCGCTGGGGTTTCGAGGAACACTTCAGTCGTTCCGTCCCCCGGATCCAGAAGGTGGTGGGTGCTCTGCACAGACTGCTGCCTAATCTCGGGGGACCTAGGGAGGGAGTTCGCCGCCTCTACGCCGGAGTCGTGCGGTCGATGGCACTCTACGGAGCGCCCGTCTGGTGGGAGAGACTGGCGCTCCGACGCAGCAGGACTATATTCTATAGCCTGCAGCGTATTGTCGCCATCCGGATCGCGCGAGGATATCGGACGATATCTTTCGAGGCAGCAACTCTCCTGGCGCGGTTCCCGCCCTTCGACATCTTAGCGGAGATGGACGCACGTGTGTACGTGCGCCTCCACCGGGATGACGGGAGCGGAGTCGCGCCGGCTGAAGTGCGGGTGCAAGAGCGCCGACGTGCGCTCGGGATGTGGCGCGAGCGGCTCGAGGAGCCGTGGAACATGCGCCAACGCGCCGTCGGCGCGATTGTGCCGAGCTTCGAAGCTTGGCTGGGGAGGGAAATGGGTAACGTCACCTATCGACTTACTCAGGTACTCACCGGGCACGGGTGCTTCGGTGAGTACCTGAATAGGATCGGACGCGAACCGACACCGCAATGCCACCATTGTGGGAGGGATCGGGATTCCGCCCAGCACACGCTTGAGGAATGCTCGGCGTGGTGCGAGGAGCGGCGGACCCTGATCGCCAGGATCGGGCAGGACCTCTCTCTACCAGGCGTATTAGAGTCTATGCTGGTAGATGAGATGGCGTGGAAGGCGGTGGCCTCTTTCTGTGAAACCGTTATGGTTCGGAAAGAGGCCGCCGAGCGAGATCGCGAGAGGGCTGATCCCGCTCGGAGAAGGAGGCGACGGCGAGGCGGCAGTGGCCGCCCCGCTGCGCCTGCCCCATAAGGGGCTTTTGTGTGGTATCCCCTGCCAGGCAGGGGAACTTTCGGGTCCGTGGGTGGTCGGAGTAAGGGCTTCGACCGTCCGTTAAACGGGCCCCGGGAGGGCGGCGGCAACGTGCTGCTGTGAACACCGTGGTGTTCGGGGGAGGCTGGATAGCCTCCCCCTGGACGTGCAAAGGCACAGCGCGAGGGGGGCACCGGTGCGTTCCCGTGGAGATCCCGGAGCCCCCCAACATGCGTCGAGGATGGCCACCGGGGGGGTTTTAGTGAGTACACGAGTCCGTGAACCTCACATAACCCTACTGTACCCTCTATGCAGTAGGGTATCTGGTTGCAGATTTCCCCCTCGTCAACAAAAAAAAAAAAAAAAAAAAGGTTAGGTTAGGTTAGGTTGGGCGGGTCTGGGTTTATCCATTAGTAGTTGCTATGCCTAGCTTGCGGCTTCGGTCGCTTGTATTGGATAAATCTTGGCCTTCTTTACTCGGCTCTGGGAGCGAGTAATGAGGCGAATGGCTTTGAGGGAGAGCGCAGGTCGTGTAGATCCTCAAGGCAAGTCTGGTGGGGTCGTTCCTTCTCGCGGTTGCTGCCCGCTATTGGTCTATTTCCATCAGAAATAGACGTAACAGAAACCACCAGGCGCCGGCACTCTGTCGGTGGGGTAGGATGGGTAGGTAGGACGGGATGGGCTGGTGGAGCCGTCCCTTTGTAGGCTAGGTCCCTACAAGAGCGGATAGCCTTTTTAGGCTAGGAGGAGTCGGGATTCGGGCCTGGCGTGCACTAACCCTGCCGCCGGGCAGGCAGTGGGAGTTTACTTCCCTGCCACCGCCCCAAAATCGTAACCCCGCAACATGGTCGCAGTCATGTTTTGCGATCTGAGCGGGACCGATAGGCCCTGGCTTGGTCGCCCGGGCCGCGAGGAAGACAACCTCTATAAAAAATCACCCGAAGGTAAGCGGCGGCGCAGCGTGAGGCCTGGAAGGCTGAACGGAGTTTCAGTCGCTACTGCGTCCCCCGCCAGGGAAGTGTCGCTCCCCTGAGCGGGTTACGCCAGACTTCCCCGGTTACAGTGGGCACTGTCCGGGGCGACCCACCCTTCCCACGTACTCGTGGGACTGAATATGGCAAAATTTTTTGAAAATTCTTTTAGGTTAAGTGATGGAGAGGAGGAAGTGGAAAGAGAGTGCGCGTCTGCGCAGAGTGGTGCCGAAAAGGCGTGTGAGGTGAAAGATGCGCGGGTCGTTTTGACCCGTTGCGAGTTGACGGAGAGCAACGGCGAAGATCTGCCCGTTGCTTCGAATGTGGAGGCTACTCAAGCCCCATGGCTCCGAACTGAGACGGTCTGCCTGTCAGAATCTGATTCTGACGGCATGACCTGGGAGACAGTGTCGTCTCACGGCTCCGGGAGGAGGCTGCGCAAGCGGCATATTGAGGAGCAGGAAGGGCACGGAGACCAGGGTGAATCCTCACCGGCACCCAAGGTCTCGAGCGCTCGGCGTGGTAGGGGGCGCCCGCCCACAACAGGGCAATACGTTGGGCTGGCGAAGGCCAAGGCCGAGCTCAACCAGGCGCGGGAAGAAGAGATGCGGCTCGAAGCCGAAAGGAATCTCCAAGAGGAGATCCAAAAAAGGAGGAAGGCGCAGTTCCTCAAGGCGCCAGCACCGGTGCCCGAGGACCGCGACTCACGGCTAGGCAATTTTGATGCCGCCGAGCTGGAGGCAATGTTGATGGACTCAGTGGACATCGTTTATGCGGTGGCCACGAAGTCCAGAAACCTAAAGGGCACGTCGGTGAGGGCCCTCAAGGAGGCTGCGGACACAATAAAGGCGTCCTTCAAGGAAACGCGGGCCCGCACAATGCCTGAGGAGATGGCACTTCTGGTGAAGGCCAACGAGCGGCTTGCGGCGGACTTGAAGGAGTTACGACGGGAGATGGCGCAGATGAGGGCAGCCCAAGTTCAAGTGGCTCCGTCCACTGTGCCTGCTCAGGCCCCGGCCCAAACTCCCTGCGGTGAGGAGGCAATGCGGCACATCATGGTGCAAGTCGGCACAATGGTGGACGCCCGCTTTGCCGGAATAGAGGAGAGGCTAATGCCCAGGCAGATCCTGAGGCCCCCTCTGGCCGCAGATCGGCGAAGGGAGGCTGAGGTGCGTCCAGCTGAGTCCTTGACTCAGAGGGATACTCCGGCGCCAAAGCCGGGAACAAGAGCGGCTCCAAAGCCGAAGCCGGCCCCCGCCCCTGCTAGCGCTGAGGCTCCTGTTGAGGACTGGCAGGTGGTCACGAGGCGGGGGAAGGACAAGAGGCGGGACAAGGTGCGTGCAACGGAAAGGGCAGGACCCAACGAGAAGAAGAGGCCTCCCCCTCCAGCCCAAATCCCTAGGCCGAAGACACAGCCCCCCAAAGCGGGTGCGGCCAAACTCCGCCCTCCGCGGACCGCAGCCGTGGTCATCACGCTGCAGGAGAGTGCGGTTGAAAAAGGCATCACCTACGCCAAGATGCTGGAAGCGGCAAAGGCGAAGGTGAAGTTAAGCGAGCTGGGGCTCCCGCCGCTGAAGATCAGGGCGGCGGCTACTGGGGCACGAGTGCTGGAGGTTTCCGGTGCGGACAACGCGGCCAAAGCGGACGTCCTTGCCGAAAAGCTCAGGGAGGTGTTCGGAGGCGAGGAAGGCGTACGAGTCTCCAGGCCGACCGTAACAACAGACCTTCGGGTCAGTGGCCTGGACGATTCCGTCGCTCCGCAGGAGCTGGCGGAGGCCTTGGCCGGGAAGGGCGAATGCCATGTGACGGCGTTTTCCGTTGGCGAAATCCGCCGGGGCCAAGCCGGGATGGGCACCGCGTTCATGCGCTGCCCCACTGCGGCCGCAAAGAAAGTGATGGCCAGCGGTGGCCGCGTTTTGGTGGGCTGGGTGGCGGCGCGAGTCAGCATCCTGGAAGCGAGACCCCGCCGTTGCTACCGCTGCCTTGAACTGGGCCATGTAGCGGCCAAGTGCAATGCCGAAGTGGACCGCAGCGATGAGTGTTACCGCTGCGGTATAAAGGCCCACAAGGCCAAGGAGTGCACCGCCGCCCCCCATTGCTCCCTTTGTGCAGCAGCAGGGAAGCCGGCGGATCACCTCTCCGGGAGCAAGGCATGCGCCAAGTCCCCGTCAAAGCCAGGGGTGAGAAGGAAGGCCAATGCGGCTGGGGCTACGGTCCAGCCACATCCGCCTCGTCCCGATAAAGGGCCAGTTGGACGCATGGAGGAAGGTTAGTTAGTATGGCCCTAACCTTCCTACAGGCGAACATCAACCGATGCGCCGGGGCTCAGGACTTGCTCCTGCAGTCTATGGCGGAGCGGTTGATCCAGGTGGCGGTGGTGAGCGAGCCCTACACGGTCCGACCTAGGTCTGACTGGGTTGGGGACCTCGACGGCCTGGTGGCAATCACCACGCAATCGCCGGCTCACTCCCCCCCTCTCGAAGACGTGGTGAGGGGCAGGGGCTTTGTAGTGGCTAGGGTAGGCCAGGCCGTCATCGTGGGGGTGTACCACTCCCCGAACCGGCCAGTTCGCGAGCTAGAGACTCTCCTCGGCGAGGTGGGGACCTTGATTGGTCAGACCCGCCCGCGCCCTGTCCTCGTGCTCGGCGACTTCAACGCCAAATCAGCGGCGTGGGGGTCGCCGGTGACGAACGCGCGGGGCGGTGTCGTTCTAGAGTGGATGGCCGAGGTGGGCCTCTGCGTTATAAATCGGGGATCGGTAAGCACCTGCGTCCGGCGGAACGGTGAGTCGATCGTCGACTTGACGCTCGTCACCCCGGACATCGCTTGCCGCATTCGCGACTGGCAGGTGCTGGTAGACGTGGTAACGCTGTCCGATCACAGGTACATCCGGTTCAGCGTCTCCCCGACCCAAACAGATGAGGTGAGAGAGGTAGGTGGCGAGATAGGTCCGCGATGGGCCCTGAAGCGCCTCAACGCCGAAGTGCTGCAGGAGGCGGCCCTCGTCGAAGTATGGAATGGCACTCCTCAGGAGCTGGATTTAGTAGACCCGGACGCGATGGCGGACAGGCTGTGCGAGGCATTGTCGCGCGTCTGCGACGCTGCGATGCCGCGCACGCGAGCCCCACAGCCGAGACGCCAAGTCTATTGGTGGACGGAGGAGATTGCCGAACTCCGGAGAAGTTGCGTGTCGAGGCGCCGACTATACCAGCGGTATCGGAGGCGAAGGCGGCGAGAGACTGAGGAGAGCGAGTCTCTTTACGCCGCCTACAGGGAGGCCTCTGGGGCCCTTCGCGTCGCGATAGTTGAGGCTAAGAGGCGAGCCTGGGAGCAGCTGCTGGAGGGGCTTGAGCGCGACCCATGGGGCCGCCCGTACAAGTGGGCGAGGCAAAAGCTTCGTCCCTGGGCTCCCCCCATCACAGCCTCGCTCCAACCGGCGGTGCTCCAAAGAGTGGTCGATGGCTTGTTCCCCGGTGCTCCGGGGGCCGAGTTCACGCCTCCCTTGACTTCAGCCGATCTCGCCGAAGGAGAGGAGAGCGAGTTTGTCCCTATCTCCGAGGGTGAGCTGGGTGCGGCGGTGCTCAGGATGAGAGCCAAGAACACGGCACCTGGGCCTGACGGCATACCGGGTCGCGCGTGGGCCCTCTCCTTGAAGCACCTGGGACCCGCCTTGAAGGACCTGTTTGACAGGTGCCTCGTGGGGGGAAGATTCCCCAGGCGATGGAGAAGGGGCAAACTCGTCCTCCTGAGGAAAGAGGGTCGTCCCGCGGACGAGCCCTCGGGCTATCGCCCGATTGTGCTGCTTGACGAGGCGGGCAAGCTATTGGAGAGAGTAGTGGCTGCCCGCCTGGTCAGGCACCTCGAGACGGTGGGACCGGATCTGGCGCCTAACCAGTTCGGCTTCCGGAGAGGTCGCTCGACGATTGACGCCATATCTCTCGTCCGCGACCTCTCCGAGGAGGCGTGCTCCAGTGGCGGCGTGTTGGTGGCCATATCGTTGGACATCTCCAACGCATTCAACACGCTGCCCTGGAGCACGATACACGCCGGTCTGGGGTACCACATGGTGCCCCAGTACCTGCGAAGACTTGTCGGGGACTATCTCTCAGATCGAGAGGTAGTCTTCCCGACGACTTGCGGGGAGGGAAGTAGTCCCATGACGCGCGGTGTTCCGCAGGGGTCGGTTCTTGGCCCTCTCCTGTGGAACGTCGGATACGATTGGGTCCTCCGGGGGGCAAGCCTGCGTGGCGTTAGCGTAGTATGCTACGCCGATGATACGTTGGTTGCCGCCCGGGGAAGCAACTATAGGGAGGCTGCGATCCTCGCCACAGCCGGAGTCGCTACGGTCGTGGCAAGGATCCGGATGCTGGGTCTGCAGGTGGCGCTTCACAAATCCGAGGCCATATGTTTTCATGGTCCCCGGCGGAAACCACCTGCAGACTCCACCATAGTGGTGGGTGGAATTTCCATCCCCGTCGGGACGACACTGAAGTATCTTGGTGTCGTCCTCGACGGCAGATGGAACTTCAAGAAGCACGTGCGGCGGCTGTCCCCCAAAATCTTGGGGACAGCCGGCGCACTTAGCCGACTGCTCCCGAACATCGGGGGCTGCGAAGTGAGCTGCCGCCGCCTCTATACAGCGGTGGTAAGCTCTATGGCGTTATATGGCGCCCCGATATGGGCGGGAAAGCTCGATCGGCAGACCACTGCCGTGCTGATCGGAGCTCAACGGGTGATGGCGGTGAGGGTGTGCAGGGGGTATCGCACACTCTCCCACGAAGTGGCATGCGTGCTCGCAGGCTCGCTCCCGTGGGACCTTGAGGCCGAAGTTCTGGCTTCGGTCTACTGGCGCAGAGCGCAGGCGCGGGAGCGGGACGAGTGACCGGCGCCGCAGGAGGTGGCGCACTGGCGCAATCAGGCCAGGGTGTCCGCCATCGGCACGTGAAGGGAGCGACTCCTCGCTGGACAGGTGCAGAGGGGGCAAAGCGCTCGACGACTCCTAGAGGCGGTCAGCCCAGTACTGGAGGAGTGGGTCCGCAGGAAGCATGGGAGTCTTTCCTTCCGACTGACGCAGGTCCTCTCGGGACATGGTTGTTTCGGGAGGTACCTACATCGCGTCGCCCGAAGGGAGGACTCCCCAGCTTGCCATCAATGTGCACATGCGGAGGACACGGCGCAGCATGCGCTGGAGGCATGCCCGGGAGGAGCAGAATCGCGACAGACTTTGGTCGCGGTCGTAGGGACTGACCTCTCCCTACCGACCATTATCTTAAAAATGATCGATGAGCAGAGGTCATGGGAGGCGGTGGCCTCCTTCTGCGAGGCAGTCATCTCACAGAGGGAGGAAGAGGAGCGGGAGAGGGAGAGAGATCCTCTCGCTCCGGAGGGCGCGGACACGGAGGCGGGCTAATCGAGCCCGCACCCCGTCTCCGCTCCGAGGGCCTGGGGTGTTGGGTGCGGGGGCACCTGGCATCCCCTAATAATAGGTCATTGAGAGGTGGAGATGCCCCCCATGTGTTCCGGGGCATCACACACGAGGTGGGGGAAGACCTCAGGAGGTGAGTCTGCCGCAAGGCGGGCAGCGACACTGACGAGGGCTGTGGAGTAATGCGCGAGCGGTCCCATGCCCCTCGTCTTAAGTTGGTGTAGGAGGAACACCCTGGTTTTTTAGTGCGTATGCCGCCTTACGGCGGTGAGTCCCACATAACCACCGTTTCCCCCCGGAACGGTGGTATCCATAAAGGATTTTCCCAGGTTAAAAAAAAAAAAAAAAAAAAGGTTAGGTTAGGTTAGGTTAGGTTCAAGGAGTGCACCGCCGCCCCCCATTGCTCCCTTTGTGCAGCAGCAGGGAAGCCGGCGGATCACCTCTCCGGGAGCAAGGCATGCGCCAAGTCCCCGTCAAAGCCAGGGGTGAGAAGGAAGGCCAATGCGGCTGGGGCTACGGTCCAGCCACATCCGCCTCGTCCCGATAAAGGGCCAGTTGGACGCATGGAGGAAGGTTAGTTAGTATGGCCCTAACCTTCCTACAGGCGAACATCAACCGATGCGCCGGGGCTCAGGACTTGCTCCTGCAGTCTATGGCGGAGCGGTTGATCCAGGTGGCGGTGGTGAGCGAGCCCTACGCGGTCCGACCTAGGTCTGACTGGGTTGGGGACCTCGACGGCCTGGTGGCAATCACCACGCAATCGCCGGCTCACTCCCCCCCTCTCGAAGACGTGGTGAGGGGCAGGGGTTTTGTAGTGGCTAGGGTAGGCCAGGCCGTCATCGTGGGGGTGTACCACTCCCCGAACCGGCCAGTTCGCGAGCTAGAGACTCTCCTCGGCGAGGTGGGGACCTTGATTGGTCAGACCCGCCCGCGCCCTGTCCTCGTGCTCGGCGACTTCAACGCCAAATCAGCGGCGTGGGGGTCGCCGGTGACGAACGCGCGGGGCGGTGTCGTTCTAGAGTGGATGGCCGAGGTGGGCCTCTGCGTTATAAATCGGGGATCGGTAAGCACCTGCGTCCGGCGGAACGGTGAGTCGATCGTCGACTTGACGCTCGTCACCCCGGACATCGCTTGCCGCATTCGCGACTGGCAGGTGCTGGTAGACGTGGTAACGCTGTCCGATCACAGGTACATCCGGTTCAGCGTCTCCCCGACCCAAACAGATGAGGTGAGAGAGGTAGGTGGCGAGATAGGTCCGCGATGGGCCCTGAAGCGCCTCAACGCCGAAGTGCTGCAGGAGGCGGCCCTCGTCGAAGTATGGAATGGCACTCCTCAGGAGCCGGATTTAGTAGACCCGGACGCGATGGCGGACAGGCTGTGCGAGGCATTGTCGCGCGTCTGCGACGCTGCGATGCCGCGCACGCGAGCCCCACAGCCGAGACGCCAAGTCTATTGGTGGACGGAGGAGATTGCCGAACTCCGGAGAAGTTGCGTGTCGAGGCGCCGACTATACCAGCGGTATCGGAGGCGAAGGCGGCGAGAGACTGAGGAGAGCGAGTCTCTTTACGCCGCCTACAGGGAGGCCTCTGGGGCCCTTCGCGTCGCGATAGTTGAGGCTAAGAGGCGAGCCTGGGAGCAGCTGCTGGAGGGGCTTGAGCGCGACCCATGGGGCCGCCCGTACAAGTGGGCGAGGCAAAAGCTTCGTCCCTGGGCTCCCCCCATCACAGCCTCGCTCCAACCGGCGGTGCTCCAAAGAGTGGTCGATGGCTTGTTCCCCGGTGCTCCGGGGGCCGAGTTCACGCCTCCCTTGACTTCAGCCGATCTCGCCGAAGGAGAGGAGAGCGAGTTTGTCCCTATCTCTGAGGGTGAGCTGGGTGCGGCGGTGCTCAGGATGAGAGCCAAGAACACGGCACCTGGGCCTGACGGCATACCGGGTCGCGCGTGGGCCCTCTCCTTGAAGCACCTGGGACCCGCCTTGAAGGACCTGTTTGACAGGTGCCTCGTGGGGGGAAGATTCCCCAGGCGATGGAGAAGGGGCAAACTCGTCCTCCTGAGGAAAGAGGGTCGTCCCGCGGACGAGCCCTCGGGCTATCGCCCGATTGTGCTGCTTGACGAGGCGGGCAAGCTATTGGAGAGAGTAGTGGCTGCCCGCCTGGTCAGGCACCTCGAGACGGTGGGACCGGATCTGGCGCCTAACCAGTTCGGCTTCCGGAGAGGTCGCTCGACGATTGACGCCATATCTCTCGTCCGCGACCTCTCCGAGGAGGCGTGCTCCAGTGGCGGCGTGTTGGTGGCCATATCGTTGGACATCTCCAACGCATTCAACACGCTGCCCTGGAGCACGATACACGCCGGTCTGGGGTACCACAAGGTACCCCAGTACCTGCGAAGACTTGTCGGGGACTATCTCTCAGATCGAGAGGTAGTCTTCCCGACGACTCGCGGGGAGGGAAGTAGTCCCATGACGCGCGGTGTTCCGCAGGGGTCGGTTCTTGGCCCTCTTCTGTGGAACGTCGGATACGATTGGGTCCTCCGGGGGGCAAGCCTGCGTGGCGTTAGCGTAGTATGCTACGCCGATGATACGTTGGTTGCCGCCCGGGGAAGCAACTATAGGGAGGCTGCGATCCTCGCCACAGCCGGAGTCGCTACGGTCGTGGCAAGGATCCGGATGCTGGGTCTGCAGGTGGCGCTTCACAAATCCGAGGCCATATGTTTTCATGGTCCCCGGCGGAAACCACCTGCAGACTCCACCATAGTGGTGGGTGGAATTTCCATCCCCGTCGGGACGACACTGAAGTATCTTGGTGTCGTCCTCGACGGCAGATGGAACTTCAAGGAGCACGTGCGGCGGCTGTCCCCCAAAATCTTGGGGACAGCCGGCGCACTTAGCCGACTGCTCCCGAACATCGGGGGCTGCGAAGTGAGCTGCCGCCGCCTCTATACAGCGGTGGTAAGCTCTATGGCGTTATATGGCGCCCCGATATGGGCGGGAAAGCTCGATCGGCAGACCACTGCCGTGCTGATCGGAGCTCAACGGGTGATGGCGGTGAGGGTGTGCAGGGGGTATCGCACACTCTCCCACGAAGTGGCATGCGTGCTCGCAGGCTCGCTCCCGTGGGACCTTGAGGCCGAAGTTTTGGCTTCGGTCTACTGGCGCAGAGCGCAGGCGCGGGAGCGGGACGAGCGACCGGCGCCGCAGGAGGTGGCGCACTGGCGCAATCAGGCCAGGGTGTCCGCCATCGCCATGTGGAGGGAACGGCTCCTCGCGGGGCAGATGCAGAGGGGGCAGAGCGCCCGAAGGCTCCTGGAGGCAATCAGCCCAGTACTGGAGGAGTGGGTCCGCAGGAAGCAGGGGAGTCTTTCCTTCCAACTGACGCAGGTCCTCTCGGGACATGGTTGTTTCGGGAGGTACCTACATCGCGTCGCCCGAAGGGAGGACTCCCCAGCTTGCCATCAATGTGGACATGCGGAGGACACGGCGCAGCATGCGCTGGAGGCATGCCCGGGAGGAGCAGAATCGCGGCAGACTTTGGTCGCGGTCGTAGGGACTGACCTCTCCCTACCGACCATTATCTTAAAAATGATCGATGAGCAGAGGTCATGGGAGGCGGTGGCCTCCTTCTGCGAGGCAGTCATCTCACAGAGGGAGGAAGAGGAGCGGGAGAGGGAGAGAGATCCTCTCGCTCAGCCGCTCCGGAGGGTGCGGACACGGAGGCGGGCTAATCGAGCCCGCACCCCGTCTCCGCTCCGAGGGCCTAGGGTGTTGGGTGCGGGGGCACCTAGCATCCCCTAATAATAGGTCGTCGAGAGGTGGAGATGCCCCGTGTGTTCCGGGGCATCACACACGAGGTGGGGGAAGACCCCAGGAGGTGAGTCTGCCGCAAGGCGGGCAGCGACACTGACGAGGGCTGTGGAGTAATGCGCGAGCGGTCCCATGCCCCTCGTCTTAAGTTGGTGTAGGAGGAACACCCTGGTTTTTTAGTGCGTATGCCGCCTTACGGCGGTGAGTCCCACATAACCACCGTTGCCCCCCGGAACGGTGGTATCCATAAAGGATTTTCCCAGGTAAAAAAAAAAAAAAAAAAAAAAAAAAAAAAAAAAAAAAAAAAAAAAAAAGGTTAGGTTAGGTTCCGCGGACCTGCTGGGTTGTCCCAGTGGGTGGGGAGGTGTACCCCAACGCGGCGCGTCCCCGGGTGGCGGATAGGGGAACGGCTCCCAGAAATGGGAGTTACCGGTTTACCGGCGCGGACCAAACACTGGGGGGGAACCATCGGGATCAGTGGAGGGCCAAACCCCGCAACATGGTCGTGGTCATGTTTCGCGATCTGAGCGGGGCCGATAGGCGGACAAGCCCCTTTTCAGGGTGCGTTGTTGGGGGAGGCGAGCACGCCCTTTTCAGGGCGCTCCCTTCAAACTTGCAGGGGAGCTCACCCCTAGTGAAAAAAAGAGACGACGATGTGGAGCATTGGAGTTAAGGAAAAAATGGATCTAAGCAGTTGTAAATTTGGTCCCCAGGTGGGTCCCCGAAAGGGGGAATCCCACCCCTCTACCTCATCTGAGGTAGAGGGCTGCCCCTCGTACTCTGGGGGGGGCAGCGACTGCTTCGTAGCCAGGCAATCCGCCCGGCTTCGTGAACACAAATATGGCAAAACTCTGACACTGGACACTGATTTGGCAAGCGATACGGACAACGTTGATATGGAGGTGGAAGCATGCGCCCCGAAGGCGTATGTTGACACCGCTGACCCTGGCCTGAATAAGGACACTGAGGTGGCATGTGAGGTGAAGGATGCACGGGTAGTGTTAACCCGCTGCGAGGTGGTGGAAAGCAACGATGAAGATATGCTCGTTGCTTCATCGACAATGGCGAACCTGTCTGACGCGGACTCTGATGCGAGCTTCCAGACCGTGGCTTCAGGGGAGGTGTCCGAAGGAAGAGACCGATTTTGGAGAAAGCGTCGGAGATACGACGCGAGCTCGGACTTGGGAGAGGATGAGGAGTCGATGCCCGCATCGCCGGCTCGGAGAGGACGTGGACGTCCCCCTTCTACGGGGCAGTACGTAGGCCTGGCCAAAGCAAAGGCTGAATTGAACGCGGCGAAAGCTGAGGAGCTTCGGTTGCAGGCTGAAATGGAGATGGCGGATGACATAAGACGGAAAAAGGAGGCGGTAGCTGCCTCTTTCCGTAAGTCTCCGGTCTTAGTGTCACGAACACTGAGCAGTGAAGGGCAAGAACCACCGAATCTAGCTAGGCTGGTCCTAGATTCGGTGGATACAATTGAAAAGGTTGCGAAAACATCTAGCAACCTTAAAGGGACGTACGTTAGAGCCCTAAAGGACGCGGTGGAGACGATTAAAGTTTCCTTCCAAGAGTTGCGTTCACGCACAATGTCGGAGGAGGTTGTTCGATTGGAGGCAGCCAACAAGCGGCTCGCGGGCGAGTTGGCCGAGATGAGAAAAGAGTTAGCCCAGATGCGGCAGCTAGCGCAGCAGCGTGATCAGGCGCCAGCTACGACGGCAACTCAGCCCCAAACAATTGAGGAAATAGTGCGTGTCGTCATGGACCAATGTGGGACCATGATGAACGCAAGACTGGAAGGACTAGAGGAGCGGTTGCTCCCTGAGAAGCGCCTGCGGCCCCCGTTAGCTGCAGATAAAAAGAGATCTATGGTGCCGATGGCCTCTGCAGTCACGGTTGCTGCTCCTCGCTCGGTGGGCCACTCGCAGATCGAGATGGTAAATGATGGTGCTCCTGTAGCCATTAATAAAGAGACAGCCAAAGAGTCTCAGAAAGCTCAAGCTAAAGAGACTCGAAAGGCAAAGGGGAAACCCAAACCGGCAGTGACTGAGCCGCGGTTGTTGCCTCCGCAGCCCCAATCCATGGATGAGGGGTGGAATGTGGTGGCTCGGAAAGGCACGAATAAAAAGAAGGCTGCCAAGAAGGCACCAAGTGATCAGGTGTCCTCACAGAAAGTGGCAAGTGCTCGTGTGCAGCCAAAAAAGAAGCAGGCGAAGCTCCGCCCTCCGCGGTCGGCAGCGGTCATGTTGACTCTGAAGCCAGATGCAGTAGATCGCGGCGTCACTTACGAGAAAGTGCTTGCCGAGGCCAAGCAGCACATTGATCTAAAGGACCTTGGCATACCAGCGGGCTTAAAGTTCCGTACTGCAGCTACTGGCGCTCGACTTCTGGAGGTGCCCGGTGCCTCTAGTGCTGAAAAAGCCAATGCTCTGGCTAAGAAACTCGGAGAGTCCCTTGGCGAGGATGTGGTTCGGGTCACCAGGCCCGAGAAATGCGTTGAACTCCGCATAACGGGCCTGGATGACTCGGCTACCAAGGAGGAAGTAGTAGCAGCCGTGGCTGATGTGGGAGGTTGCGCAAAAGAAGCCATCAGAACGGGAGAAATAATTCGTTCTCCTGGCAGACAAGGAGGAGGTACTATCTGGCTGCGATGCCCAATTGCCGCAGCCAAAAAAGTTTCAGAGGGAAGGCTTTTAGTAGGCTGGGTCTCAGTTCAGGCTAAAATCCTGGAGCCCCGACCGCTAAGATGCTTCAGGTGCCTGGAGCTTGGTCACATGGGCTCTAAATGCACTACGGACGTTGACCGAAGCAGTTTCTGCTTCTGCTGTGGTAAGTCAGGACACAAGGTGGCTCAATGCTCTGCTGATCCGCACTGCCCTGTGTGTGATGCGGCAAACAAAGCGGCGAATCACCGTATTGGTGGTAAAGCTTGTTTCGCCAGGCCCCCCAAGAAGGGTAGAAGGAGAGAAAAGTTGGCTAGTGAAGGCCCCAGGGCCCCCTCGCAGCTGACTCAGCGTCCAGCAACGCAAGAGGAGGATCTCATGGACACCAATAGTTAGTATGGCGACCAAATTTCTGCAGGCGAATATCAACCACTCTGCCAGAGCTCAGGATCTTCTGCTCCAGAGCATGGCAGAGTGGTTGATCCAAATATCTGTGGTCGCTGAGCCCTACTTTGTCTCGCCCCGGGATAACTGGGTTGGGGACCTTGAGGACTCAGTGGCCATCATTAGAGCCGCTGGAACTTCACCCTTCGGGAAGATAGTAAAGGGTCGGGGTTGCGTTTTAGCTGTCTTTGGCGGCGTCGCAATTATTGGGGTGTATTTTTCGCCAAACAGGACTCTAGCTGACTTTGAGCACTTGCTTGCGGAAGTCGGGGCTCTCATTGGGCAAGCACACTCCACCTCCGTGATAGTCGCTGGAGATTTCAACGCCAAGGCAACGGCGTGGGGATCTCCACGGACGGATGCACGAGGGGAGGCGTTGGAGGAGTGGGCGGTCTCTATGGGATTGGAAATACTGAATAGGGGAACAGTGAGCACATGCGTGCGGCTGCAGGGCGAGTCAATTGTGGACGTCACATTCGCAAATTCCACCCTTGCGCGTCGTGTTCAGAGATGGGAAGTGAGAGAGGACGTGGAGACGTTATCCGACCATCGGTATATCCGATTTGATGTCTCTACGCTCCAATCGCCGTCAGGAAGAGTTAACCGGGCCCGTATTGAGGAAGGGGTTCGCTGGTCACTGAGGCAGCTGGATGCGGAAGTGGCGAACGAGGCGGCCATCGTGGAAACCTGGATAGGTGATGGGTACGATCCCGTGACAATAGACGATGTGGATACTGCATCAGAATGCCTGATCAGTTCCTTAACCCGCGTCTGTGATGCAGCCATGCCAAGGGCAAAGGCGATGCCACCGCGACGTCAGGTGTATTGGTGGAACGCAGAACTCCAACAATTGCGGAAGGCAAGTGTGGCAGCGCGCCGCCAATATCACAGGTGCAGACGAAGACGCATCCGAAATGAAGACCTGGAACAGGAGCTGTATGCCGAATACAGAGCTACATGCACAAGTCTGCAAACGGCAATTCGGCAAGCCAAAGAGGCATCGTGGGAAGAATGGCTGGAGACTCTCAACCTTGACCCATGGGGACGCCCTTACAAGGTGGTATCTGGAAAGCTACGCCCCTGGGCCCCGCCATTAACAAAAACTCTAGACCCACAGTTGCTAGAGCGCGTCGTGACGACTCTCTTCCCTGAAAGAGGAGAATGGCAGCCTCCAAGCATGGTGCCAACGGCTAGATCGGATGACTTTCAGGAGGAGGATGTTCCACAAGTCACGGAAGTAGAGCTAGAGTTGGCCATTTTAAAGCTTCGAAGGAAAAAAACCGCACCAGGTCCAGACGGTATACCCGGACGCGCGGTGGTAATAGCGATGAAACAAATGGGTGAAGGGGTAAGGGCACTATTTTCAGAGTGCTTAGCCCAGGGTAGATTTTCACGTGTTTGGAAGACAGGTAAACTGGTTCTGCTTAGGAAGAGTGGCCGCCCTGAGGATTCACCGTCTGCCTATCGTCCTATCGTGCTGCTTGACGAGATGAGTAAGCTTTTCGAGCGAGTGCTCGCTGCTCGTCTCGTCAAGCATATGAGAGTGGTTGGACCGGATCTGCACGATGGTCAGTTTGGCTTCCGTTGTGGCCGCTCAACTTTGGATGCCATCTCTAGAGTGCGAAGCTTAGCTGAGAGTGCGGTTGCGCAGGGCGGGGTGGTGTTGGCCGTTTCGCTAGATATAGCAAACGCCTTTAACACTTTGCCCTGGGAAACTGTAAAAGAGGCGCTCAGGTATCATGGTGTACCCCAGTACTTGAGGAAAGTGGTAGCAGACTACTTTGTCGATCGGAAAATAATGTACCCGACTGAGAACGGGTGGGTTAGTAGAGCTATGTCGTGCGGCGTTCCACAGGGGTCTGTCCTCGGACCGCTCCTGTGGAACATCGGGTACGACTGGGTGCTCCGAGGTGAAAATCTTCGTGGAATAGAAGTGACTTGCTACGCCGATGATACCCTGGTCACGGCACGTGGTAGCACACATAGAGAGGCGGCTCTCCTTGCTACAGCGGGAGTGGCTCAAGTAGTCCGGAGAATCCGGACTCTGGGCCTAAAAGTAGCCCTTAATAAGTCCGAGGCCTTATTCTTTCATGGGCCTCGAAACGCTCCACCGCAAGGGATGACAATTGTGGTTGGCGGAGCCTCCATTGCTATCGAACCGACGATCCGCTACTTGGGCATCGTCCTAGATGGTCGGTGGAAATTCACGGAGCACTTCCAGCGACTAGCGCCAAAGCTAATCGCCTTTGCCGGAATGCTCGGGAAGCTCCTTCCAAATCTGGGAGGTCCAAGTGTTGCATGCCGTCGCCTCTACGTTGGCGTACTCCGATCTAAGGCACTCTACGGGGCGCCTATATGGGCGGATGCCCTGAGCAGCCTTAATAAGGCCTTACTGCGTCGTCCGCAGCGAGCCATTGCACTAAGAGCTGCTCGGGCGTATTGCACCGTGTCTTTTGAAGGAGCGTGCCTGCTGGCCAATAGCCCGCCATGGGATCTAGAGGCTGAAGTTCAGGCAGAGGTCTACCGAAGATGCGCGGGGAAAAAAGCCGAGGGAGGTTGGCCACTTCCGGAAGAAATCAAGAAGTGGAGAGAGGATGCCCACGATGAGCTCATCGAGAAGTGGTCGGAGAAGCTGGTGAACCCGAGTGCCAGTAGGGACTTGGTGACTGCTTTACGACCGGTGCTCACACCTTGGATCAAGCGTAAGTACGGGGCACTGACCTTCCGCCTTACACAGATTATAACGGGACACGGCTGTTTTGGTAGATATCTGTGTCGGGTGGTTCGTCGTGAACCATCGGGGGAGTGCCACCACTGTAATCAAGGAGTAGAAGACACAGCGCAACACACCCTTGCTGTGTGCCCTGGGTGGACGGGAGAACGCGCAACGTTAACAGCAGTTATAGGAGCTGATCTCTCTCTACCGGCCCTTATTAGGGCTCTAACAGATAGAGAAGAGGCATGGGATGCTGCTGTCGCCTTCGCGGAGGCAGTGATGTCTCAGAAGGAGAAGGCGGAGAGGGATCGAGAAGACGACGTTCTATCGCTTCCGATTCGCCGTAGGAGAACAGGCCGCAGGCGGTTGGCTTTTGCCAACCAGATGCCGCTATAATGGGGATTTGCAGGCATAGATCGGGGGGTCTGTGCCCGAATTGGAAAGTCCCGAGCTGTAAGGCGTTCCGAATGTGTTCCGGTACGCCTTAAGCGAAGCATAGGGGAGTATAAGAAACTCCCAGAGTTGAGCCCGTTTATCAGGCACCCGTACTGACAAGAGGGTTACGAAAGCGCGTACAGTGAACTCGCGGCCCTCCCACCATAATGCGGTGAGAAGAACACCCCAGGTTTTTAGTGAGTATGCTGCCACTCTGGCGGAGAGTCTCACATAACCATCTACCCCCCCCCTTGGGAAGGTGGTATCCATAAAGGATTTTCCTGGGTAAAAAAAAAAAAAAAAAAAAAAAAAAGGTTAGGTTAGGTTAGGTTAGGTTAGGTTAGGTTAGGTTTGCGCCGATATGGGCAGACGCCCTGTGCTCCCTAAACGTGCCACTGCTGCGGAAACCGCAGCGCGGAATGGCACTCAGGGTGGCTAGGGCGTACCGCACGGTATCGCACGCTGGGGCGTGTGTCCTTGCCGGTGTCCCGCCGTGGGAGTTTGATGCGCAGGTGCTTGCGGCGAGGTATTGGCGGGGCGTGGAAGCGCAGGAGGCAGGCGACCGACCACATCCGCGAGAGATCGCGCAGTGGGAAGAGGAAGCACGCGACGATCTCTTCCGGAGGTGGAAAGCGCGTTTAGAGATCCCGGGCGCTAGCTGGGAACTGGTGGAGGCAGTTCGACCGATCCTTCGGGTTTGGGTCGAACGGAAGCATGGTGCGCTCACCTACCACATCGCGCAGATGCTGACTGGACACGGCTGTTTCAGCAGGTATCTGTGCGA
Source organism: Philereme transversata (assembly GCA_963924445.1). Lineage (NCBI taxonomy): Eukaryota > Metazoa > Arthropoda > Insecta > Lepidoptera > Geometridae > Philereme > Philereme transversata. The sequence goes on along the minus strand of OZ004341.1, from coordinate 603,813 downwards.
GGTGGCGGGACGAGAGCCGTCGGTGGAGTGCCACCATTGTGGAGGTGGAGTCGCTGATACGGCACAACATACGCGCGAAGAGTGCCCAGCTTGGGCGGTGCCTCGTGCTGCCGTATCAGCAATTGTTGGAGGAGACCTGTCGCTGGCGGCCTTGGTCAAGGTCATGGCCGAGAGCGAGGAGGCATGGAGTGGGGTAGAAACCTTCTGCGAAACCATCCTAACGCAGAAGGAAGCGGCGGAACGGGAGCGGGAGGAAGACCCGAACTCTCTTCCGATTCGCCGCAGGCGGCACGGCCGGCGGCGCCTGGCTTACATAGCTAGAATGCCGCCATAACGTGGACCTGCGGGCGACGGATCGGGGGGTCTGTCGCCCGCTCTATGAGGTCCGTAGCTGGAAGACACCTTACGTGTTCCTAAGGTGCCTCAAGCGGAGTGTGGAAAGGCTTTCGAGCCTTCCTTCTGGAAGAAGGGCCCATCAGGGCAGACGCTGAGGGAGGTGGCTACGGAAGAGTGTGTAACTTACCCGCGGCCCCGACCGGAAGCGAGAGAAGGAACACCCAGGTGGTTTTAGTCGGTATGGCGCTTTTAGCTGAGTCCGACATATCCTTTCCGCCCTCCGGCGGGAAGGAATCCATAAAGGATTTCCCCTGGTAAAAAAAAAAAAAAAAAAAAAAGGTTAGGTTAGGTTCGGACCGGACCTCTCGCTTCCCAGCGTGGTTAACTCCATGCTGGGAAGCGAGGGAGCCTGGACAGCGGTCGCCTCCTTTTGCGAGGACGTGATGTCCCAAAAGGAGGCGGCGGAGCGCACGCGGGAGGATGACCCTCTCGCGGCGCCTCTCCGCAGGCGAAGAAGGGGTAGGAGAAGGCACAACCGCCTTCCCCCTCTTGGTGAAGGATAGCGGGAGACAGGCGCGGGGGCGCCTACTCCCGCATTGCACCTATCCTCCACTTCCGCCGGGCGGGAACGGCCGAGCACTCACGGTCATTCCCGGGTCTCTCCCTGCCAGGAGAGACGTGTAGGTCCCACTGTAAAGGTGGGCGGTCGTCGGCGGGGGATTGGAAGTAAAGGCTTTTGCCGGTTTCCCAATCCCCCTCCATGTAGACGATGCCGGAGTGCCGCTGGGTCGTTTAGTGGGTATACCGGTCCTATATGGACCGGGGAGTCCCACATACCCCTCCCATCCCCCAATGGGGGGGCATGCGTAACGCATTTTTCCCAGCGAAAAAAAAAAAAAAAAAAAAAAAAAAAAAAAAAAAAAAAAAGGTTAGGTTAGGTTAAGGATCCGTCGGCTAGGATTGGGGGTGGCGCTGCACAAGACCGAGGCCGTGTTCTTCCACGGGCCTCGGCAGCGCACCCCCATTGACGCTCATATCGTCGTTGAGGGCGTCAGGGTCGACGTGAAGGCCCAGATGAAATATCTGGGCCTAGTGCTCGACAGCAGGTGGCGCTTCGGCCCGCATTTCAGCGGGCTGTCGACGCGCCTGTTGAAGGCCGCGGCTGCGCTTGCGTGGCTCCTCCCGAATCTGGGGGGACCAAAAGCGCGATGCCGGCAGCTGTATGCCGGCATCTTAAAGAGTATGGCCCTCTATGGGGCCCCCATCTGGGCGGACTCCCTCCGAAGGAGGGAGAACGCTACTGCTATCCGCAGGCCTCAAAGGGCCATTGCGCAGCGGGTAGCGAGGGCCTACTCCTCGGTGGGCTTTGCGGCGGCCTGCGCTCTGGCGGGTACCCCTCCCTGGGAGCTCGAGGCGTGGGTGCTCGCCAGAGTGTACGAGTGGGCGGCGGGGCGTAAGGCTCTCGGGGAGCACCCTGCCCCGGAAGAGCTTGAGGCTGTCCGGCGAGAGGCGAGGGACGCGATCGTCCACCACTGGACGGAGGACCTCGCCTCCGCCACGTTTGGCCGACGAACGTTGGACGCCCTCGGGCCGGTCCTGCGAGATTGGCTCGGGAGGTCCAACGGTTACCTTTCGTTCCGGATGGTGCAGGTGCTTTCCGGGCATGGATGCTTCGGATCGTACCTGCACCGGATCGGAAGAGAGGAGACTCCGTCGTGCCATGATTGTGGTGCGGCGGAGGATACGGCGCAGCACACCCTCGAGGTGTGCCCGGCGTGGTCCGAGCTGCGTTGCGGCTTAGCTGCGGTAGTCGGGCCGGACCTCTCGCTTCCCAGCGTGGTCAACTCCATGCTGGGAAGCGAGGGAGCCTGGACAGCGGTCGCCTCCTTTTGCGAGGACGTGATGTCCCAAAAGGAGGCGGCGGAGCGCGCGCGGGAGGACGACCCCCTCGCGGCACCGCTCCGCAGGCGAAGAAGGGGTGGGAGAAGGCACAACCGCCTTCCCCCTCTTGGTGGAGAATAGCGGGAGACAGGCGCGGGGGCGTCTACTCCCGCATTGCACGTATCCTCCACTTCCGCCGGGCGGGAACGGCCGAGCACTCACGGTCATTCCCGGGTCTCTCCCTGTCAGGAGAGACGTGAAGGCCCCACTGTAAAGGTGGGCGGTCGTCGGCGGGGGATTGGAAGTAAAGGCTTTTGCCGGTTTCCCAATCCCCCTCCATGCAGACGATGCCGGAGTGCCGCTGGGTCGTTTAGTGGGTATACCGGTCCTATGTGGTCCGGGGAGTCCCACATACCCCTCCCATCCCCCAATGGGGGGGCATGCGTAACGCATTTTTCCCAGCGAAAAAAAAAAAAAAAAAAAAAAAAAAAAAAAAAAGGTTAGGTTAGGTTCGGGAGGACGACCCCCTCGCGGCACCGCTCCGCAGGCGAAGAAGGGGTGGGAGAAGGCACAACCGCCTTCCCCCTCTTGGTGGAGAATAGCGGGAGACAGGCGCGGGGGCGTCTACTCCCGCATTGCACGTATCCTCCACTTCCGCCGGGCGGGAACGGCCGAGCACTCACGGTCATTCCCGGGTCTCTCCCTGCCAGGAGAGACGTGAAGGCCCCACTGTAAAGGTGGGCGGTCGTCGGCGGGGGATTGGAAGTAAAGGCTTTTGCCGGTTTCCCAATCCCCCTCCATGCAGACGATGCCGGAGTGCCGCTGGGTCGTTTAGTGGGTATACCGGTCCTATATGGTCCGGGGAGTCCCACATACCCCTCCCATCCCCCAATGGGGGGGCATGCGTAACGCATTTTTCCCAGAGAAAAAAAAAAAAAAAAAAAAAAGGTTAGGTAGGTTCTTTTTTTTTTTTTTTTTTTTTTTTTTTATTTATCAGCTGCTCTCCACAGACTCTGTGGTCCGTGCTCTTTTTTATTTTACTTTATTTATTTATTAACTTTATTACAATTTTTATGAGAAAGGATCTCACTCAGTAAGAAAAATAATTAAATTATTGATTCTATATAACTTGAAAATTTTACTTCTATATTATTCTAATACATTTTATTATGAGAGGGATACATATAATATATATATATATATATATATATTTTTTTTTTTTTTTTTTTTTTTTTTTTTTGTTAATATATATTTTCTTGTGGTATATTATATTTTGTATGAATTTTTTTTTTTTTTTTTTCGTTGTATTTGCTTTTGTTTACAATTTACTTATTAACTTATAATTATTACATTTTTGGAAAAGATTGATATTCTAATTTTACATTACTATTACTTAAGATTATTACATTTTGAAAAACTTGACAATTTAAATGAACATTACTATTAGACTAAACAACTTTAAGTTTCCAAGTTGGCATCCCTCATCTCCTGAGCCAACTTTTCGACGACCGCTGCGTTTCGGTGCTTTATGGACATTTTTAAATTATACTCTAGGATCTTTTTAGTGGACGCGGCCATTGCTCGCTTGATGAAGTACCCTATTGGTTGGTATTTGGTTAGGTTAGGTTAGGTTAGGTTAGGTTAGGTTCGGGCGGTCCCACGGTTTCCTTTCTTTCCGTCTGGTGCAGGTGCTATCCGGGCATGGCGTCTTCGGATCGTGCCTGTACCGGATCGGAAGAGAGGAGACCCCGGCCTGCCACGATTGTGGCGCGGCGGTGGACACGGCGCAGCACACCCTGGAGGTGTGTGCGTCGTGGTCTGGGCCGCGCCGCCAATTGATGGCGGTGGTCGGGCAGGACCTCTCGCTGCCCAGCGTGGTTTTAGCCATGCTGGGAAGCGAGGAGTCCTGGGCTGCGGTGGCCTCCTTTTGCGAGGAAGTAATTTCGCAAAAGGAGGCGGCGGAGCGGGCACGGGAGGAAGACCCTCTCGCAGCGCCACTCCGCAGGCGACGAACGGGTCGGAGAAGGCGATTGCACGACAATCGTCTTCCCCCTCCTGGTGGAGGATAGCGGGAGACAGGCGCGGGGGCGTCTTCTCCCGCATTGCGCGTATCCTCCACTTCCGCCGGGTGGGAATGACCGCGAGCACTCGCGGTTATTCTCGGGCCCCTCTCCCAGGGTGGGGAGGGGGGTGAAGGGCTCGCCGTAAAGGCGGGCGGTCGTCGGCGGGGGGCTGGATGGAAAGGCTGTGCCGGATTCCCAGTTCCCCTCCATATAGGCGATGCGGGAGTGCCGCTGGGTCGTTTAGTGAGTATACCGGTGGGGAGCACCGCCGGGAGTCCCACATAACCCTTCCGTCCCCCGACGGTAGGGTATGCATAAAGCATTTTTCCCAGCGTCAAAAAAAAAAAAAAAAAAAAAAAAAAAAAAAAAAAAAAAAAAAAAAAAAGGTTAGGTTAGGTTAGGTTAGGTTAGGTTGGGTTGGGGGTTGCGCTGCACAAGACCGAGGCCGTGTTCTTCCACGGGCCTCGGCAGCGCATCCCTCCTGACGCCCACATCGTCGTGGAGGGCGTCAGGATCGGGGTGAGGACCCAGATGAAATATCTGGGCCTCACCCTGGACAGCAGGTGGCGCTTCGGCCCGCACTTCAGCGGGTTGTCAGCGCGCCTGCTGAAGGCGGCGAACGCCCTCTCGTGGCTCCTCCCAAACCTGGGAGGGCCGAAGGCGAGATGCCGGCATTTGTATGCCGGCATCTTGAAGAGCATGGCCCTTTACGGGGCCCCCATCTGGGCGGACTCCCTCCACAGGAGGGAGAATGCGACCGCCATCCGCAGGCCCCAAAGGGCCATTGCACTGCGGGTGGCGAGAGCCTACCGCTCGGTGGGCTTTGCGGCAGCGTGCGCTCTGGCCGGCACCCCGCCTTGGGAACTCGAGGCGGGGGTGCTCGCCAGAGTGTACGAGTGGACGGCGGGGCGCAGGGCGCTCGGGGAGTGCCCTGCCCCAGAAGAGCGGGAGGCCGTCCGCAGAGAGGCGAGGGACGCAACCGTCCAACATTGGACGGAGGCCCTCGCCACCGCAGCCTTTGGCCGCAGAACGTTGGACGCGCTCGGGCCAGTCCTGAAGGACTGGCTCGGGCGGTCCCACGGTTTCCTTTCTTTCCGTCTGGTGCAGGTGCTATCCGGGCATGGCGTCTTCGGATCGTGCCTGCACCGGATCGGAAGAGAGGAGACCCCGGCCTGCCACGATTGTGGCGCGGCGGTGGACACGGCGCAGCACACCCTGGAGGTGTGTGCGTCGTGGTCTGGGCCGCGCCGCCAATTGATGGCGGTGGTCGGGCAGGACCTCTCGCTGCCCAGCGTGGTTTTAGCCATGCTGGGAAGCGAGGAGTCCTGGGCTGCGGTGGCCTCATTTTGCGAGGAAGTAATTTCGCAAAAGGAGGCGGCGGAGCGGGCGCGGGAGGAAGACCCTATCGCGGCGCCACTCCGCAGGCGACGAACGGGTCGGAGAAGGCGATTGCACGACAATCGTCTTCCCCCTCCTGGTGGAGGATAGCGGGAGACAGGCGCGGGGGCGTCTTCTCCCGCATTCCACGTATCCTCCACTTCCGCCGGGTGGGAATGACCGCGAGCACTCGCGGTTATTCTCGGGCCCCTCTCCCAGGGTGGGGAGGGGGGTGAAGGGCTCGCCGTAAAGGCGGGCGGTCGTCGGCGGGGGGCTGGATGGAAAGGCTGTGCCGGATTCCCAGTTCCCCTCCATATAGGCGATGCGGGAGTGCCGCTGGGTCGTTTAGTGGGTATACCGGTGGGGAGCACCGCCGGGAGTCCCACGTAACCATAAAGCATTTTTCCCAGCGTCAAAAAAAAAAAAAAAAGGTTAGGTTGGGCGGGTCTGGGTTTATCCATTAGTAGTTGCTATGCCTAGCTTGCGGCTTCGGTCGCTTGTATTGGATAAATCTTGGCCTTCTTTACTCGGCTCTGGGAGCGAGTAATGAGGCGAATGGCTTTGAGGGAGAGCGCAGGTCGTGTAGATCCTCAAGGCAAGTCTGGTGGGGTCGTTCCTTCTCGCGGTTGCTGCCCGCTATTGGTATATTTCCATCAGAAATAGACGTAACAGAAACCACCAGGCGCCGGCACTCTGTCGGTGGGGTAGGATGGGTAGGTAGGACGGGATGGGCTGGTGGAGCCGTCCCTTTGTAGGCTAGGTCCCTACAAGAGCGGATAGCCTTTTTAGGCTAGGAGGAGTCGGGATTCGGGCCTGGCGTGCACTTACCCTGCCGCCGGGCAGGCAGTGGGAGTTTACTTCCCTGCCACCGCCCCAAAATCGTAACCCCGCAACATGGTCGCAGTCATGTTTTGCGATCTGAGCGGGACCGATAGGCCCTGGCTTGGTCGCCCGGGCCGCGAGGAAGACAACCTCTATAAAAAATCACCCGAAGGTAAGCGGCGGCGCAGCGTGAGGCCTGGAAGGCTGAACGGAGTTTCAGTCGCTACTGCGTCCCCCGCCAGGGAAGTGTCGCTCCCCTGAGCGGGTTACGCCAGACTTCCCCGGTTACAGTGGGCACTGTCCGGGGCGACCCACCCTTCCCACGTACTCGTGGGACTGAATATGGCAAAATTTTTTGAAAATTCTTTTAGGTTAAGTGATGGAGAGGAGGAAGTGGAAAGAGAGTGCGCGTCTGCGCAGAGTGGTGCCGAGAAGGCGTGTGAGGTGAAAGATGCGCGGGTCGTTTTGACCCGTTGCGAGTTGACGGAGAGCAACGGCGAAGATCTGCCCGTTGCTTCGAATGTGGAGGCTACTCAAGCCCCATGGCTCCGAACTGAGACGGTCTGCCTGTCAGAATCTGATTCTGACGGCATGACCTGGGAGACAGTGTCGTCTCACGGCTCCGGGAGGAGGCTGCGCAAGCGGCATATTGAGGAGCAGGAAGGGCACGGAGACCAGGGTGAATCCTCACCGGCACCCAAGGTCTCGAGCGCTCGGCGTGGTAGGGGGCGCCCGCCCACAACAGGGCAATACGTTGGGCTGGCGAAGGCCAAGGCCGAGCTCAACCAGGCGCGGGAAGAAGAGATGCGGCTCGAAGCCGAAAGGAATCTCCAAGAGGAGATCCAAAAAAGGAGGAAGGCGCAGTTCCTCAAGGCGCCAGCACCGGTGCCCGAGGACCGCGACTCACGGCTAGGCAATTTTGATGCCGCCGAGCTGGAGGCAATGTTGATGGACTCAGTGGACATCGTTTATGCGGTGGCCACGAAGTCCAGAAACCTAAAGGGCACGTCGGTGAGGGCCCTCAAGGAGGCTGCGGACATAATAAAGGCGTCCTTCAAGGAAACGCGGGCCCGCACAATGCCTGAGGAGATGGCACTTCTGGTGAAGGCCAACGAGCGGCTTGCGGCGGACTTGAAGGAGTTACGACGGGAGATGGCGCAGATGAGGGCAGCCCAAGTTCAAGTGGCTCCGTCCACTGTGCCTGCTCAGGCCCCGGCCCAAACTCCCTGCGGTGAGGAGGCAATGCGGCACATCATGGTGCAAGTCGGCACAATGGTGGACGCCCGCTTTGCCGGAATAGAGGAGAGGCTAATGCCCAGGCAGATCCTGAGGCCCCCTCTGGCCGCAGATCGGCGAAGGGAGGCTGAGGTGCGTCCAGCTGAGTCCTTGACTCAGAGGGACACTCCGGCGCCAAAGCCGGGAACAAGAGCGGCTCCGAAGCCGAAGCCGGCCCCCGCCCCTGCTAGCGCTGCGGCTCCTCTTGAGGACTGGCAGGTGGTCACGAGGCGGGGAAAGGACAAGAGGCGGGACAAGGTGCGTGCAACGGAAAAGGCAGGACCCAACGAGAAGAAGAGGCCTCCCCCTCCAGCCCAAATCCCTAGGCCGAAGACGCAGCCCCCCAAAGCGGGTGCGGCCAAACTCCGCCCTCCGCGGACCGCAGCCGTGGTCATCACGCTGCAGGAGAGTGCGGTTGAGAAAGGCATCACCTACGCCAAGATGCTGGAAGCGGCCAAGGCGAAGGTGAAGTTAAGCGAGCTGGGGCTCCCGCCGCTGAAGATCAGGGCGGCGGCTACTGGGGCACGAGTGCTGGAGGTTTCCGGTGCGGACAACGCGGCCAAAGCGGACGTCCTTGCCGAAAAGCTCAGGGAGGTGTTCGGAGGCGAGGAAGGCGTACGAGTCTCCAGGCCGACCGTAACAACAGACCTTCGGGTCAGTGGCCTGGACGATTCCGTCGCTCCGCAGGAGCTGGCGGAGGCCTTGGCTTGGAAGGGCGAATGCCATGTGACGGCGTTTTCCGTTGGCGCAATCCGCCGGGGCCAAGCCGGGATGGGCACCGCGTTCGTGCGCTGCCCCACTGCGGCCGCAAAGAAAGTGATGGCCAGCGGTGGCCGCGTTTTGGTGGGCTGGGTGGCGGCGCGAGTCAGCATCCTGGAAGCGAGACCCCGCCGCTGCTACCGCTGCCTTGAACTGGGCCATGTAGCGGCCAAGTGCAATGCCGAAGTGGACCGCAGCGATGAGTGTTACCGCTGCGGTATAAAGGCCCACAAGGCCAAGGAGTGCACCGCCGCCCCCCATTGCTCCCTTTGTGCAGCAGCAGGGAAGCCGGCGGATCACCTCTCCGGGAGCAAGGCATGCGCCAAGTCCCTGTCAAAGCCAGGAGTGAGAAGGAAGGCCAATGCGGCTGGGGCTACGGTCCAGCCACATCCGCCTCGTCCCGATAAAGGGCCAGTCGGACGCATGGAGGAAGGTTAGTTAGTATGGCCCTAACCTTCCTACAGGCGAACATCAACCGATGCGCCGGGGCTCAGGACTTGCTCCTGCAGTCTATGGCGGAGCGGTTGATCCAGGTGGCGGTGGTGAGCGAGCCCTACGCGGTCCGACCTAGGTCTGACTGGGTTGGGGACCTCGACGGCCTGGTGGCAATCACCACGCAATCGCCGGCTCACTCCCCCCCTCTCGAAGACGTGGTGAGGGGCAGGGGTTTTGTAGTGGCTAGGGTAGGCCAGGCCGTCATCGTGGGGGTGTACCACTCCCCGAACCGGCCAGTTCGCGAGCTAGAGACTCTCCTCGGCGAGGTGGGGACCTTGATTGGTCAGACCCGCCCGCGCCCTGTCCTCGTGCTCGGCGACTTCAACGCCAAATCAGCGGCGTGGGGGTCGCCGGTGACGAACGCGCGGGGCGGTGTCGTTCTAGAGTGGATGGCCGAGGTGGGCCTCTGCGTTATAAATCGGGGATCGGTAAGCACCTGCGTCCGGCGGAACGGTGAGTCGATCGTCGACTTGACGCTCGTCACCCCGGACATCGCTTGCCGCATTCGCGACTGGCAGGTGCTGGTAGACGTGGTAACGCTGTCCGATCACAGGTACATCCGGTTCAGCGTCTCCCCGACCCAAACAGATGAAGTGAGAGAGGTAGGTGGCGAGATAGGTCCGCGATGGGCCCTGAAGCGCCTCAACGCCGAAGTGCTGCAGGAGGCGGCCCTCGTCGAAGTATGGAATGGCACTCCTCAGGAGCCGGATTTAGTAGACCCGGACGCGATGGCGGACGGGCTGTGCGAGGCATTGTCGCGCGTCTGCGACGCTGCGATGCCGCGCACGCGAGCCCCACAGCCGAGACGCCAAGTCTATTGGTGGACGGAGGAGATTGCCGAACTCCGGAGAAGTTGCGTGTCGAGGCGCCGACTATACCAGCGGTATCGTAGGCGAAGGCGGCGAGAGACTGAGGAGAGCGAGTCTCTTTACGCCGCCTACAGGGAGGCCTCTGGGGCCCTTCGCGTCGCGATAGTTGAGGCTAAGAGGCGAGCCTGGGAGCAGCTGCTGGAGGGACTTGAGCGCGACCCATGGGGCCGCCCGTACAAGTGGGCGAGGCAAAAGCTTCGTCCCTGGGCTCCCCCCATCACAGCCTCGCTCCAACCGGCGGTGCTCCAAAGAGTGGTCGATGGCTTGTTCCCCGGTGCTCCGGGGGCCGAGTTCACGCCTCCCTTGACTTCAGCCGATCTCGCCGAAGGAGAGGAGAGCGAGTGTGTCCCTATCTCCGAGGGTGAGCTGGGTGCGGCGGTGCTCAGGATGAGAGCCAAGAACACGGCACCTGGGCCTGACGGCATACCGGGTCGCGCGTGGGCCCTCTCCTTGAAGCACCTGGGACCCGCCTTGAAGGACCTGTTTGACAGGTGCCTCGTGGGGGGAAGATTCCCCAGGCGATGGAGAAGGGGCAAACTCGTCCTCCTGAGGAAAGAGGGTCGTCCCGCGGACGAGCCCTCGGGCTATCGCCCGATTGTGCTGCTTGACGAGGCGGGCAAGCTATTGGAGAGAGTAGTGGCTGCCCGCCTGGTCAGACACCTCGAGACGGTGGGACCGGATCTGGCGCCTAACCAGTTCGGCTTCCGGAGAGGTCGCTCGACGATTGACGCCATATCTCTCGTCCGCGACCTCTCCGAGGAGGCGTGCTCCAGTGGCGGCGTGTTGGTGGCCATATCGTTGGACATCTCCAACGCATTCAACACGCTGCCCTGGAGCACGATACACGCCGGTCTGGGGTACCACAAGGTGCCCCAGTACCTGCGAAGACTTGTCGGGGACTATCTCTCAGATCGAGAGGTAGTCTTCCCGACGACTCGCGGGGAGGGAAGTAGTCCCATGACGCGCGGTGTTCCGCAGGGGTCGGTTCTTGGCCCTCTCCTGTGGAACGTCGGATACGATTGGGTCCTCCGGGGGGCAAGCCTGCGTGGCGTTAGCGTAGTATGCTACGCCGATGATACGTTGGTTGCCGCCCGGGGAAGCAACTATAGGGAGGCTGCGATCCTCGCCACAGCCGGAGTCGCTACGGTCGTGGCAAGGATCCGGATGCTGGGTCTGCAGGTGGCGCTTCACAAATCCGAGGCCATATGTTTTCATGGTCCCCGGCGGAAACCACCTGCAGACTCCACCATAGTGGTGGGTGGAATTTCCATCCCCGTCGGGACGACACTGAAGTATCTTGGTGTCGTCCTCGACGGCAGATGGAACTTCAAGGAGCACGTGCGGCGGCTGTCCCCCAAAATCTTGGGGACAGCCGGCGCACTTAGCCGACTGCTCCCGAACATCGGGGGCTGCGAAGTGAGCTGCCGCCGCCTCTATACAGCGGTGGTAAGCTCTATGGCGTTATATGGCGCCCCGATATGGGCGGGAAAGCTCGATCGGCAGACCACTGCCGTGCTGATCGGAGCTCAACGGGTGATGGCGGTGAGGGTGTGCAGGGGGTATCGCACACTCTCCCACGAAGTGGCATGCGTGCTCGCAGGCTCGCTCCCGTGGGACCTTGAGGCCGAAGTTCTGGCTTCGGTCTACTGGCGCAAAGCGCAGGCGCGGGAGCGGGACGAGCGACCGGCGCCGCAGGAGGTGGCGCACTGGCGTAATCAGGCCAGGGTGTCCGCCATCGGCACGTGGAGGGAGCGACTCCTCGCTGGACAGGTGCAGAGGGGGCAAAGCGCTCGACGACTCCTAGAGGCGGTCAGCCCAGTACTGGAGGAGTGGGTCCGCAGGAAGCATGGGAGTCTTTCCTTCCGACTGACGCAGGTCCTCTCGGGACATGGTTGTTTCGGGAGGTACCTACATCGCGTTGCCCGAAGGGAGGACTCCCCAGCTTGCCATCAGTGTGGACATGCGGAGGATACGGCGCAACATGCGCTGGAGGCATGCCCGGGAGGAGCAGAACCGCGGCAGACATTGGTTGCGGTCGTAGGGACTGACCTCTCCCTATCGACCATTATCCTAAAAATGCTCGATGGGCAGAGGTCATGGGAGGCGGTGGCCTCCTTCTGCGAGGCAGTCATCTCACAGAGGGAGGAAAAGGAGCGGGAGAGGGAGAGAGATCCTCTCGCTCAGCCGCTCCGGAGGGCGCGGACACGGAGGCGGGCTAATCGAGCCCGCACCCCGTCTCCGCTCCGTGGGCCTAGGGTGTTGGGTGCGGGGGCACCTGGCATCCCCTAATAATAGGTCATCGAGAGGTGGAGATGCCCCCCATGTGTTCCGGGGCATCACACACGAAGTGGGGGAAGACCCCAGGAGGTGAGTCTGCCGCAAGGCGGGCAGCGACACTGACGAGGGCTGTGGAGTAATGCGCGAGCGGTCCCATGCCCCTCGTCTTAAGTTGGTGTAGGAGGAACACCCTGGTTTTTTAGTGCGTATGCCGCCCTACGGCGGTGAGTCCCACATAACCACCGTTTCCCCCCGGAACGGTGGTATCCATAAAGGATTTTCCCAGGTAAAAAAAAAAAAAAAAAAAAAAAGGTTAGGTTAGGTTAGGTTAGGTTAGGTTAGGTTGGGGGACCCCCCACAGTGCTTGCTTCCACGTAGCGTTCCCCGGGCAACGACCTGGTCCTGTCACCGTAACGGAGTGGCAGGCCAGTGATCGGCGAAAGTGCACTGTGCGTTGAAGACTTTTTTGCGGACTCTTCAACACTTGCGGCGGCTATGCCTAAGCTTCCATCGCGGGACGCCTCCGGGCGGTTCCTAAAAGGCCCTTATCAGGGCCAACCAAAAGGCCCTTCTCAGGGCCAACCAAACGGCCCTTCTCAGGGCCAACCAAAAGGCCCTTCTCAGGGCCAACCAAAAGGCCCTTCTCAGGGCCAACCAAAAGGCCCTTCTCAGGGCCAAACCAAAGGCCCTTCTCAGGGCCAACCAGAAGGCCCTTCTCAGGGCCAACCAGAAGGCCCTTCTCAGGGCCAAACCAAAGGCCCTTCTTGGGGCCAAACCAAAGGCCCTTCTCAGGGCCACGCCGGCGATGCCAGTATAGCGTCGGAGGTTTGCCGCCCATCACCGGGTAGCATGTTCCGCAGGCTGTCGGTCGACGTGTTGTCGGACTCCGACAACGAGTCGCTTGTTCCAGAGTCGGACGGAAGTTCGGCGATGGAAGCCGAAAGCCGCTTACAAAAGCGGAAGCGATCCTTCCTGAAGGACGGCGGCGAAGGCTCCTCGGACTCCACGAGGAGTGCTAAGCCAAAAAAGAAGGCGAAGGCCAAAAAGCCTTCCACTGTGGCGGACACCCACGACGTGGGTCTGGCGGACGCCCAACGTCAGTTGGACCACGCACGAAGGGCCCAGCTCCAGGAAGACCTGGAAGAGAGGGTCGCCGCGAAGGAGATGCAGGCGCAGGCCGCCCGGGCTAAGTCCGGGTACGGTGCGTCTAGCGTCTTATACGCGGACCACTCGCTGGCCGAGCTGGAGCGCATGGCGCAGGAGGACGAAGAGGAGATCAGGGTGGTCGCCTCTAAGTCCTCCAATCTAAAAGGGACTTTCCAGAAGTCCCTTAAATGCAGGGCCGCCAGCATGGGTGGCATCGTCCGGGAGCTCGTGCAACGCACAGCCACCGACGAGACGCGGCAACTGCAGGCGAAGATAGATCGCCTGCAGTCGGAGGTCAGCCAGCTGCATAAGAAGCTGGCTGAGGTCACGGCCCAGCCAACCCAAGCTGAGCCGAGACCTGCAGTGGAGGGCCCTTCCTCCTCTTCCAACCTTGAGGATGTCATCCGCAAGGTTGTGATGGAGGAAAGGGCATTTACGAGAGCCTGCCTCGCTGGCATCGAGGACAGGCTCTTGCCCGAAAAGCGCCTCCGACCGCCCCTCGCGGCGGACAAGAGGCCGTGCGAGCCTGGGCCATCCTCCCAAAGGGAGGACGCCCTTCTCCCTTCCACCACCCCGTCCACCCAGCCGTGGACGAAGGTGGTCAAAAAGGGGAAGGGCAAGGCCAAGAAGGCGAGAGCGGCCGCCGCCCCTGCCTCCCCAGCCAACATCTCCCCTCCCTGCCCGTCCCAGACGACCGGCAAGGGGAAGGGGAAGGGGAAGGGGCAAAAGTCGGCCCCTAAGCCCGCCACCGCTGCCCCGGCAGCTAAAAGGGCCTCTGCCGGTGGGAGAAAAACCTTAGTTTCTCCCAAAACCGCGGCCGTTGTGGTGACGCTCACCGCGGAGGCCGCGGAGCGTGGTGAGACGTACGAGTCCGTGCTGAAACGGGCTCGTACCAACGCCGATGCCACCAAGTTGGGAATCGGCGCCATCACGTGCCGCCAGACCCAAGCCGGGGCTCGCATTTTCGAGTTCCCGGGGGCCCAGGGCGGCACCAACGCTGACCTCTTCGCAACGAAGTTGCAAGAGGTCATCGCGGACGCGGCCAAGGTGGTAAGGCCCGTCAAGTCGGCGGCCCTCGAGGTGACCAATCTTGACGATTCGGTCACCAAAGAGGAGGTCGTGGCGGCGCTCGCAGCAATAGGGGGCTGCAACACCGCAGCGGTACAGGGTCGGGCTATCAGGCCCGGCCGCGGCGGCATGGGCACAATCCGCCTGGAGTGCCCGGTCACCGCGGCTAAGGCCGTCCTTGCCAAGGGACGGCTTGCCGTCGGGTTTGGGTCGTGTGTGGTCCGAGCACTTGGTGAGCAGCCTTTGCGCTGCTACAAGTGCTTCGGAATCGGCCACACACGGGCCCTCTGTCCGTCCAAGGTGGACAGGTCGGACGCCTGTTACCGCTGCGGTAAGGAGGGGCACATGTCCGCCTCCTGCACGGCCGCCAAGCCGCACTGCGCAGTGTGCGCCGCCAGTGGCCGCCCGGCGGACCACGTGATGAGGGGGAGGAACTGCAATCCTCCCCCAAAGAAGGGCAAAGCGCAGGCGCCGTCCCAGCCTGCCGCTACCACCGTCGTCCCTGAGGCTGGGACCTCGGTGGCCGACGAGGGGGGTGTGATGGCCGAATGATGGATAGGTCCAGACATCGCATCCTACAGGCGAATACTAACCACTGTAAAGCAGCCCAGGACCTGCTGATGCAGGCCCTGGCTGAGTGGTTAGTAGACGTTGCGGTGGTCGCCGAGCCGTACTCTGTCCCTGGCCGTTGGCTGGGTGATCGGGACGGCTCGGTGGCGTTGGTGTCGCGGTCTTCCACGGACTCCCCTCCCCTCTCGCTCTTAGAGAGGGGACCGGGATACGTGGCCGCCGCGTGGGGAGAAATAGCCCTGGTGGGGGTCTATTTCTCCCCTAACCGCCCTTTACAGGACTTCGAGGATTTTCTCGAAGTCCTGACCGCAGTAATCGGTAGGGCGGCGCCGCGCCAGGTCGCCGTATTGGGCGACCTGAACGCCAAGTCGGCGGCCTGGGGCAACCGGGCCGCCTCTTGCAACGTCCGCGGGCGGGCCGTCGAATTTTGGGCGGCCTCGTCGGGCGTGTCCCTCCTAAATAGAGGGACGGCCCACACGTGTGTGCGGCAACGGGGAGGGACGGTGGTGGACGTGTCGTTCGCCACCCCCGCACTTGCCGCCCGCGTCGTCGGCTGGCGGGTGGAAACGGTGGAGACCTTGTCGGACCACCGATACGTGCGGTTCGACATCGTCTCCACCCAGAGCCCCCGGGGGATGGCCCGCTCGGGCCAGTCCCCCTTTCCACGGTGGGCTCAGATCCACCTGGACCGAGGGGCGGCCAAGGAGGCGGCGTTCGTCCAGGACTGGCTTACGCCTCCTGTCAATGTCCTGGACGTCGACGCCTCGGCGGTCCGACTGCGGGAGTCCCTGACCGAGGTGTGCAACTCCAGCATGCCTCGGTCTCGCCGCCCACCTCCCCGACGCGCCGTCTATTGGTGGTCGGAGGAGCTGGCGGGGCTCCGGGCCGCCTGCGTGGTGGCCAGGAGGACCTACACGCGGAGTCGACGGCGGAGCGTGCGGGACGCGTCGAACGAGGACCTTCTCTACGCCTCGTACGTAGAGGCAAAGAAGGTCCTCAAGGCGGCCATGTTCGCCGCCGACGACGCGGCGAGGGCCGAAATGCTAGAGGGTCTCGACAGAGACCCGTACGGGAGACCGTATAAGGCGGCGCGGAATAAACTGCGCCCCTTCGGTCCCCCGCTAGCAGAGACCCTCGAGCCGGCGTTGCTGGATGGGGTGGTTCGGTCCTTGTTTCCAACAAGGACCAACTTCACCCCTCCAGTGATGGACCCCCCGCGGGAGGCGGCTCCGCCGGCGGAGGAGGTCCCTCCGGTCACGGGGGCGGAGTTTGGCGCGGCAACGCTTCGCCTCCGCGCCAAGAAAACCGCCCCCGGGCCGGACGGCGTCCCCGCAAGGGTGGTGGCCATTGCGGCCACCCAAATGGCGGACAGGTTCCGGGACCTCTTCAGCGCGTGTTTCACGGCTGGGAGGTTCCCGAAAACCTGGAAGGAGGGGCAACTGTGCCTCCTCCATAAGGAGGGACGACCGGCAGACTCCCCCTCGGCATACCGACCCATCGTTCTGCTCGATGAGGTCGGTAAACTGTTCGAGGGGATCGTCGCCGGTCGGCTGAATGGCCTCCTGCGGGGGGTTGGGCCGAACCTATCGGACGCCCAATTCGGTTTCCGAGTTGGACGTTCGACAGTGGACGCGCTGGCCCGGCTGAAGGGCCAGGTGAGGGAGGCCGTGGAGTCTGGGGACGGAGTGTTGGCTGTGTCATTTGACATAGCCAACGCGTTCAATTCCGTCCCCCACTCCACGATCTTGGAGGCACTCCGGTACCACGGAGTGCCTTCATACTTGCGGGCCCTCTTGGCCAGCTACTTGGAGGACCGAGCGGTCCTCCTCGTAGACAAGGCTGGCCAAGTCCGAAGGTACGGCGCGGAGTCTGGTGTTCCACAGGGGTCGGTCCTAGGACCACTCCTGTGGAACATCGGCTTCGACTGGCTCCTGCGGGGATCCCTCCTCCCGGGCACGAGTGTCATCTGCTACGCGGATGACACTCTCCTCACTGCCCGGGGGAGGGATTTTAGGGAGGCGGCCAGTTTGGCCTCGGCTGGCGGATCCTTGGTCGCGGGAAGGATCCGCCGCCTCGGGTTGGGGGTTGCACTGCACAAGACCGAGGCCGTGTTCTTCCACGGGCCTCGGCAGCGCATCCCTCCTGACGCCCACATCGTCGTGGAGGGCGTCAGGATCGGGGTGAGGACCCAGATGAAATATCTGGGCCTCACCCTGGACAGCAGGTGGCGCTTCGGCCCGCACTTCAGCGGGTTGTCAGCGCGCCTGCTGAAGGCGGCGAACGCCCTCTCGTGGCTCCTCCCAAACCTGGGAGGGCCGAAGGCGAGATGCCGGCATTTGTATCAAAGTCAAAGTCAAAGTCAAATATTTTTATTCATTAAAATCACAAGGATCACTTTGAAACGTCAATTTTACTGCCTGTTCCTTCGCGACCAAGCCAGGAAAGAAAGGCAAGAAAACCAGGCTGGTTGTTTTTTTTTTAATGATCCTTTTACAATGGGTACATAATACAGAAAAGAAATTACGTCTAAATTGTAACATTTTGAACGAGTTGGGGCAGTTTCAATCCCAAGCTTCTCTATCATCTAAATAATCCGATATTTTATAGTAGGCTCTTTTATAAAGATTTTGTTTAATTACGTTTTTAAATTTGTTAATTGTCAATTTTTGTACATCCCTTGGGAGTTTGTTATAAAAGCGCACACCTTGCCCTTTAAACGATTTACTAACTTTATGGAGTCTACATGTGGCAACAGCGAGTTTATCTTTATTTCTAGTATTAAAATTATGATTATCGCTATTTTTCTTAAACAAATTAATATTTTTGTGAACATACATTAGATTTTCATAGATGTATTGACAAGGGAATGTCATAATATCTATTTCTTTAAACTTATTGCGTAATGATTCTCTGGGGCCCATATTATAAATTGCACGAACAGCCCTCTTCTGCAGCACAAAAACGGTGTTTATATCTGCAGCACTCCCCCACAGCAGTATACCGTATGACATAATGCTGTGGAAGTAGCTGAAGTAAACTAGTCTAGCTGTGTCTACGTCTGTAAAAAGACGGATCTTTTTGACTGCGTATGCCGCAGAACTAAGTCTCTTCGACAACCCATCAATGTGAGGGCCCCATTGAAGCTTATTATCTAGGGTTATACCTAAGAATACGGTGGTGTCCACAAGAGCCAACTCCTCGTCTTTGATTTTTATGTCTGCTTTGACTTGTGTAACATTAGGTAGTATAAATCTAATACATTTTGTTTTCTTTTCATTTAGAAGTAGATTGTTTACATTGAACCATTTTACCACCTTAGAGATTGCATTGTTTACATCGTCAAAATCGGTTTGTCGTCGCTTTAATTTAAATAAAAGTGACGTGTCATCTGCAAACAATACAACCTCATGATCGTCCCGTACTAGATGGGGAAGATCATTAATATATACTAAAAACAAAAATGGTCCCAGAATTGATCCCTGTGGTACACCCATTTTAACCAGAGACCCCGGAGAACGCTTCCCATTCACGTCAACTCTTTGCACTCTGTCACTTAAATAAGAAGTGAGAAAGTCTAGAGCAACGCTCCTAATGCCATAATGGCGTAGTTTCCTGATTAATGTGTCATGGTCTACGCAATCAAATGCCTTGGACAAATCACAAAAAACACCTAAAGCGTCATGTATGCCGGCATCTTGAAGAGCATGGCCCTTTACGGGGCCCCCATCTGGGCGGACTCCCTCCACAGGAGGGAGAATGCGACCGCCATCCGCAGGCCCCAAAGGGCCATTGCACTGCGGGTGGCGAGAGCCTACCGCTCGGTGGGCTTTGCGGCAGCGTGCGCTCTGGCCGGCACCCCGCCTTGGGAACTCGAGGCGGGGGTGCTCGCCAGAGTGTACGAGTGGACGGCGGGGCGCAGGGCGCTCGGGGAGTGCCCTGCCCCAGAAGAGCGGGAGGCCGTCCGCAGAGAGGCGAGGGACGCAACCGTCCAACATTGGACGGAGGCCCTCGCCACCGCAGCCTTTGGCCGCAGAACGTTGGACGCGCTCGGGCCAGTCCTGCAGGAATGGCTCGGGCGGTCCCACGGTTTCCTTTCTTTCCGTCTGGTGCAGGTGCTATCCGGGCATGGCGTCTTCGGATCGTGCCTGTACCGGATCGGAAGAGAGGAAACCCCGGCCTGCCACGATTGTGGCGCGGCGGTGGACACGGCGCAGCACACCCTGGAGGTGTGTGCGTCGTGGTCTGGGCCGCGCCGCCAATTGATGGCGGTGGTCGGGCAGGACCTCTCGCTGCCCAGCGTGGTTTTAGCCATGCTGGGAAGCGAGGAGTCCTGGGCTGCGGTGGCCTCATTTTGCGAGGAAGTAATTTCGCAAAAGGAGGCGGCGGAGCGGGCGCGGGAGGAAGACCCTCTCGCGGCGCCACTCCGCAGGCGACGAACGGGTCGGAGAAGGCGATTGCACGACAATCGTCTTCCCCCTCCTGGTGGAGGATAGCGGGAGACAGGCGCGGGGGCGTCTTCTCCCGCATTCCACGTATCCTCCACTTCCGCCGGGTGGGAATGACCGCGAGCACTCGCGGTTATTCTCGGGCCCCTCTCCCAGGGTGGGGAGGGGGGTGAAGGGCTCGCCGTAAAGGCGGGCGGTCGTCGGCGGGGGGCTGGATGGAAAGGCTGTGCCGGATTCCCAGTTCCCCTCCATATAGGCGATGCGGGAGTGCCGCTGGGTCGTTTAGTGGGTATACCGGTGGGGAGCACCGCCGGGAGTCCCACATAACCCTGCCGTCCCCCGACGGGAGGGTATGCATAAAGCATTTTTCCCAGCGTCAAAAAAAAAAAAAAAAGGTTAGGTTAGGTTAGGTTCAACCAGCCGTGGACGGAAGTGGTCAAGAAGGGGAAGGGCAAGGCCAAAAAGAAGGCGAAAACGGTCGCCGCCCCTGCCTCCCCAACCAACACCTCCCCTACCTGCCCGTCCCAGGCGACCGGCAAGGGAAAGGGGAAGGGGAAGGGAAAAGAGTCGACCCCCAGGCCCGCTGCCGCTGCATCTGCAGCCAACAGGACCCCAGCCGGTAGGAAGAAACCACTGGTCCCTCCCAAGACTGCGGCCGTCGTGGTGACGCTCACTGCGGAGGCTGCGGAGCGGGGCGAGACGTACGAATCCGTCCTCAAGCGGGCTCGTACCAACGTCGATCCCATACAACTAGGGATCGGATCAGTCGCGTGCCGAAAGACACAAGCCGGGGCTCGAATCTTCGAATTCCCGGGGGCCCAGGCTGGCGCCAACGCGGACCTCTTCGCGAATAAATTGCGAGAGGCCATTGCGGATGCGGCCAAAGTGGTCAGGCCTGTCAAGTGTGCCGCCTTGGAGGTGTCCAATCTGGACGATTCGGTCACCAAGGAGGAGGTGGTGGCGGCGGTCATAGCAATAGGGGGCTGTGATATCGCAGCGGTAACGTGTCGGGACATCAGACCCGGTCGCGGTGGCATGGGCACCATTCGCCTTGAGTGCCCGGTCGCCGCGGCCAAGGCCGTTCTTGCCAAGGGACGACTTGCTGTCGGGTTTAGCTCGAGTGTGGTCCGGGCGCTTGAGGAGCAGCCTCTGCGCTGCTACAAGTGCTTCGGAATCGGGCACACTCGGGCCCTCTGCCCGTCCAAGGTGGACAGGTCGGACTGTTGTTACCGCTGCGGCAAGGCGGGGCACAGGTCCATCTCCTGCAAGGCCGCCACGCCGCACTGTGCGGTGTGCGCCGCCAGTGGCCGCCCGGCGGGCCACGTAATGAAGGGGAGGAATTGCAATCCTCCCCCAAAGAAGGGCAAAGCGCAGGCGCCGTCCCGGCCTGCCGCTACCGCCAGTGCCGTTGTCCCGGAAGCTGGGATCTCGGTGGCTGACGAGGAGGGTGCGATGTCCGAATGATGTATAGGACCGGACATCGCATTCTCCAGGCGAACACCAACCACTGCAAAGCAGCACAGGACCTGCTGATGCAGGCCATGGCTGAGTGGTTGGTAGACGTGGCGGTGGTTGCCGAGCCGTATTCGGTCTCCGGCCGTTGGCTGGGGGATCAGGACGACTTGGTGGCATTGGTGACGCGGTCTTTCACAGACTCCCCTCCCCTCTCGCTGTTAGAGAGGGGACCAGGATACGTGGCCGCCGCATGGGGAGATATAGCCCTGGTGGGCGTCTATTTCTCCCCAAACCGCCCTCTCCAAGATTTCGAGGACTTTCTCGAAATCCTCACCGCAGTCGTCGGTAGGGCGGCGCCGCGCCAGGTTGTCGTATTGGGCGACCTGAACGCCAAGTCGGTGGCTTGGGGCAACCCGGCCGCCACTTGCAACGTTCGTGGACGAGCCGTCGAGTTTTGGGCGGCCTCATCGGGCGTGTCCCTCCTAAACAGAGGGGCAGTCCACACGTGTGTGCGGCAACGGGGAGGGTCGGTCGTCGATGTCTCGTTTGCCACGCCCGCACTTGCTGCCCGCGTCGTTGACTGGCGGGTAGAAATGGTGGAGACCTTGTCGGACCACCGATATGTGCGGTTCGACATCTCCACCCAGAGCCTCCGGGTGGCGGTCCGCTCGGGCCGATCTCATTTTCCACGGTGGGCTCTCACTCACCTGGACCGGGGAGCGGCCAGGGAGGCGGCGTTCATCCAGGACTGGCTCACGCCTCCTATCAATGTCCAGGACGTGGACGCTGCAGCGGTCCAACTACGAAAGTCCCTGGCCGAGGTATGCAACTCCAGCATGCCTCGGTCTCGCCGCCCGCGTCCCCGTCGTGCCGTCTATTGGTGGTCGGAGGAACTAGCGGAGCTCCGGGCCGCCTGCGTGGTGGCAAGGCGGCAGTACACGCGGAGTCGACGGCGCAGCCGGCGAGACCCCGAAAACGAGGACCTTCTCTACGCCTCTTATGTAGAGGCAAAGAGGGTCCTCAATTCGGCAATGAACAACGCCAAAGACGCGGCGCGAGCTGAGATGCTGGAGGGTCTCGACAAGGACCCGTACGGAAGACCATACAAGGCGGCGCGGAACAAACTGCGCCCCTCTGGTCCCCCGCTGACGGAGTCTCTCGAGCCGGCATTGCTGGATGGGGTGGTTCGGTCCCTATTTCCACCCGGGACCAACTTCACCCCACCATTAATGGACCCCCCGCGGGGGGCGGTTCCGCCGGAGATAGAGATCCCTCCGATCACGGAGGTCGAATTCGGAGTGGCGGCGCTCCGTCTCCGCGGCAAGAAGACGGCCCCTGGGCCGGACGGCGTCCCCGCACGGGTGGTGGCCATAGCTGCAACCCAAATGGTGGATAGGTTTCGGGACCTCTTCGGCGCGTGTTTTGCGGCTGGAAGGTTCCCGAAACCCTGGAAGGAGGGGCAGTTGTGTCTTCTCCGTAAGGAGGGACGCCCGGCGGACACCCCCTCGGCATACCGGCCCATCGTTCTGCTCGATGAGGCTGGAAAGTTATTCGAGGGGGTCGTCGCTGCTCGGCTGAAGGGCCACCTGCGGGGGGTAGGGCCGGACCTGTCGGACGCCCAATTTGGTTTCCGAAGGAGGCGTTCGACGGTTGACGCGCTGTCGCGGCTCAAGGGCCAAGTGCAGGAAGCCGTGCGGGCAGGGGACGGAGTTTTGGCTGTGTCATTTGACATAGCTAACGCCTTCAACTCTATCCCCCACCCGACAATACTAGAGGCGCTCCGCTACCATGGAGTGCCTCAGTACCTGCGGAGCCTCCTGGCCAACTACTTGGAGGAACGGGCGGTCCTCCTTGTAGACAAAGAGGGCCAGCTTCGGCGGTACGGCGCGGAGTCCGGTGTTCCACAGGGGTCCGTTCTAGGGCCACTCCTGTGGAACATCGGGTTCGACTGGCTCTTGCGAGGAGCTCTCCTCCGTGGCACGAGTGTCATTTGCTATGCGGATGACACTCTCCTCACTGCCCGAGGGAGGGATTTCAGAGAGGCGGCCAGTTTGGCATCGGCTGGCGGATCCTTGGTCGCAGGGAGGATCCGCCGTTTGGGACTAAAGGTTGCGCTGCACAAGATCGAGGCTGTGTTCTTCCACGGGCCTCGGCATCGCATCCCTCCTGATGCCCACATAGTTGTGGCGGGCGTCAGGGTCGGAGTGAGGACCCAGATGAAGTATCTGGGTCTCATCCTGGACAGCAGGTGGCGCTTCGGCCCGCACTTCAGCGGGCTGTCGACGCGCCTTTTGAAGACCGCGGCAGCGCTCGCGTGGCTTCTCCCGAATCTGGGAGGGCCCAAAGCGCGATGCCGGCAGTTGTATGCCGGCATACTTAAGAGTATGGCCCTTTACGGGGCACCCATCTGGGCGGACTGCCTTAACAGGAGGGAGAATGCTACCGCTATCCGCAGGCCCCAAAGGGCCATCGCGCAGCGGGTGACGAGAGCCTACCGCTCGGTGGGTTTTGCGGCGGCATGCGCTCTGGCCGGCACCCCACCCTGGGAGCTGGAGGCGTGGGTAATCGCCAGAGTGTACGAGTGGACGGCAAGGCGTAGGGCGCTCGGGGAGCACCCCACCCCGGAAGAGCGGGAGGCCGTCCGGCGAGAGGCGAAGGTCGCAATCGTCCACCATTGGAAGGAGGACCTCGCCTCTGCCGCGTTTGGCCGCCGAACGTTGGACGCGCTCGGGCCAGTATTGCAAGACTGGCTCGGGCGATCCCACGGATTTCTCTCCTTCCGTCTTGTGCAGGTGTTGTCCGGGCATGGTTGCTTCGGATCATGCCTGCACCGGATAGGAAGGGAGGAAGACCCGTCGTGCCATGATTGTGGTGCGACGGAGGATACTGCGCAGCACACCCTCGAAGTGTGCCCGGCGTGGTCCGAGCCGCGTCGCGGCTTAGCGGCGATAGTCGGGCCGGACCTCTCGCTGCCCAGTGTGGTCAACTCTATGCTGGGAAGCGAAGGGGCCTGGACAGCGGTCGCCTCCTTTTGTGAGGACGTGATGTCTCAAAAGGAGGCGGCGGAGCGCACGCGGGAGGACGATCCCCTCGCGGCACCGCTCCGCAAGCGAAGAAGTGGGAGAAGAAGGCGATTGTACGACGATCGCCTTCCCCCTCCCGGTGGAGGATAGCGGGAGACAGGCGCGGGGGCGCCTTCTCTCTCCCGCATTGCACATATCCTCCACCTCTGTCAGGCGGGAACGGCCGAGCACTCGCGGTCGTTCCTGGGCCCCTCCCTGCTGGGAGGAGCATGCGGGTCCCGCTGTAAAGGCGGGCGGTCGTCGGCGGGGGATTGGAAGTAAAGGCTTTTGCCGGTTTCCCAATCCTCCTCCACGCAGACGATGCCGGAGTGCCGCTGGGTCGTTTAGTGGGTATACCGGTCCTATATAGACCGGGGAGTCCCACATACCCCTCCCATCCCCAATGGGGGGGCATGCGTAACGCATTTTTCCCAGCGCAAAAAAAAAAAAAAAAAAAAAAAGGTTAGGTTAGGTTTTTTTTTTTTTTTTTTTTTTTTTTTTTTTTTTTTTTTTTTTTTTTTTTCCTGTCCGGGCGCAGAGGCCCGGCCCGCGAGCTATCCTACATGATGCCTCCGACGTGGGGGTCGGAGTCTTTGTTTCTAAGTGATTGTACACAGGGTGAGATCTTTATTTCTTATTCTACATGGCGATTGGATCTTTATTTTTATCATCTATACATTGTTTTTATTTCTATTTTATACATTTTTATTGTGTTATCTCTATTGTCTATACTATTCCATATAATTATCTTAATTAAATTACCGTTACATTCTTTTTCATAATATTATATTTGCCATTTTTATCGTATTTTACGTATAAAAGTTACATTATTTAACTCTATTTATTCTTATTAATTACTTGTTTCACTACTCTTATACAATAGTCTATAAAAATACTTCTTTGGTCTTTATCTTCAATGATCTTACTAATGCTTTCTATATTCACTTTCCGATCCATCTCGCATTCGACTTCGTATCTCAATTTTCCATATATGGGGCATTCCGTAATCACATGCAGCGCGCTCTCTTCGACCTCTGGGTCGCAATCGCACGACGGGCTGTCCTTGCACTTAAATCGGTGCAAGTACGAGGAGAACCCGCCGTGCCCTGTCATAAATTGAGTGATAATTTTATCGAAAGTTATTTTTTTAACTATAGGATACGCGCTGATTGCACTGGGGAAGAATATTTTAGTAGTGGATGCCGTTTCCCCGTCTGCGTATCTCTGACTCCATTCTCCAAGCGACAGCAGGCGTATTTGTCGCTTGGCGAAGGATATTGGACACCTACAATAGTCGGGTTTTGTCTTTTTGTATAACGCCGCGTCCTTTGCTAAGCCGTCAGCTCTCTCGTTTCCCTCCAGCCCCGCGTGTGCCTTAATCCAGAATAATTGTAAATTCTGGCCCATTTGGCTGATTTTCTTAATGTTGGCTCTCGTGTCTACTGCAAGGGGATGGAGGGAACGACAGTCTGTCACAGTTTCAAGGGCTGATCTCGAGTCACAAAAGACGCTACAACTGAGGTTCGCGGATTTTAGTGCATATTCAGTTGCCTTGTAGAGGGCCAGTAACTCCGCCTGGTACACGGAGCAGCACTGGTCCAGCTTTAGCTTTCGGGAACTTGTCTCCTCCGCATTGGTCCATACAGAAAATGCGGCGCCGACCTTTCCCTCCAGCTTGCTGCCGTCGGTGAAAATGTTCAGGCCATCGTTGTTGTAATGCTGTACCAGTGCTGCCTCGTCCACCACGCAGGTGAATTCTGACCCTATCTGCTCCGCAGGATGTGGTGCGTCGCTGAAAGCAACCCGTCCCTCCATTTCCCGGTCTCCTATTACTTGCTGGGTGTAACCTTTCTTTATCTCATAAAGCAAGGCTGCTTCCCTGACTCTGATGTCCATGGGAAGCAGCCCAGCGAGTAATAGTGCCGAGTTTAGGGAGACCGTTCTATATGCCCTAACTATTTTCTGCGCGAACCCCCGTTGGAGAGTATCTAACTGTTTACGGATTCCAAGCTTATTGGTAGCAGGCGCCCACGCACTCGCTGCGTACAGGATTGTAGGCTCGACTACCGCCGTATAGATGGTTTTTACAATATCGGTTTGAAGGCCCCAGCTTGCTTTCGCTGCTCTCGATAGCTGTTTGTAGAAGTTTAGGGCTTTCCGGCAGACGTTTGCTACGTGCGGATTAAAAGTTAGTTTGTCGTCGATGGTAAGACCCAGAACTTTCATCTCTTTGGACATGCCAATGTCGACCCCGCCCATGCTCAGGCGTGGAGTGTCATACTTGAGCTTCCGGGTTATGGTCATGGCCATAGTTTTGTGCGGAGCGAATTTCAACTTGTTTTTGACGCCCCACGTCCGAACATACTCGAGAGCGGCATTGGCCTGTCCTTCTACTTCCAGCGCTGTCTCACCATCGAAAACCAACACCACGTCGTCGGCAAAAGCCTGCACATTCTATCGAGATTTTTTAAAAGCGGGTCTAAGATCAAATTCCACAAGATGGGGCCCCCAATGGAGCCTTGTACGCAACCTTTGCTTGTTCTCCTGTGGCACTCCTCACCTGCATACCTAACCTGGACCGTCCTGTTTGTTAGATAACTATCCATTACTCGCCTCAAATTCAGCGGACACTTTTCCTCCGCCAGACGGACCCTGATAACTGGCCACCAGGCGCTATCGAATGCCCCCTCTATATCCAAGGACACCAGTACAACTAATTTCTTTTTGTCCAATTTTGTCCGGATGATTTGGATAAGGTTATAGAGGGAGTCTTCGGTGCTCCTCTGGGGCATGAACCCGTACTGATGGGTACTCATCCGCGGTATTAAGTGAAATTTGAGGCGGGCAACCAGCATCTTCTCGTAGATCTTGCCCAAAACCGGCAGAAGTCCGATTGGCCTATAGGATTTCGGGTCGTTATACTTTTCTTTGCCGGGTTTTCTCAGCACCACCACAACCGCTTGCTTCCACAGACTGGGAAAGTGATGAAGAGCAAGGCACTTGTTCAGCAGGCCCAGGAAGAGATTTGGGCAGTTTTTTATTGCTTGTCTGCAGATATCGAGGGTAAACCCGTCGGCTCCAGGTGCTTTCTTCGGGTTAAAGGACTTTATTGCGACTTCTAGCTCCGTCTTGGTGAACGGAGGGTCGCATGAGTCATCATGCTCTCCTCCATTCACTTTTCCCGCTAGGTCCCTGGTTAGGTGGTGGTCAGCGTTATCTTCTTCTAATAAGTCCTCCGGATAAAACTTTTCTGCCAAAAGTTTTACAGAATCCTTCGCATCCAACACCGTTCCCTCCCTTTCCAGTAGCAAGTCCTCTTCCCGTTTCCTTGTCCTTCCTATTACCCGATATATACTGTCCCAAACCCCCTCCCTGTCCTGTTTCCCACAAAACTCCTTCCAGCTCTCGACCTCAGCCCTCCGAGCCTCCAACTCATACTCTTCTTTCTTTTTCAGGTACTCTTCGACTACCATCTCTCTCCGGATCGGCGCAGCGCAACGGATTCTACGCCTCCTGGTTGTGACTTCGCGTTTCATCTGTGCAAGTTTATCAGACCACCACGGCATTGAAAATTTTTCTGTGTTTTTCTTTTCAGGAATTGAATGTTTACAAGCCTCTGTAATAAATTTTGAAAAATTTTCTATTGCTATTTCTAATTTTCCTACTGTATTAATATTATTCAATTCCTCTAAATTTAATTTTCACTCTAAATTTTCACAAACCGGTACGTCAAGGAGGAGTTCGTGGCGGCCGCGAGAGCTCGCAAGGCGTTGGCAGCCCCTGACATCGGGTTTCGTGACTCCGTACGTCGCATTTTCGTCAACGACCACCTTAGCGCAGAATCCAAGATCCTGCTCAACAAGGCGAAGTCCGTCGTGAAAGAGAAAGGTCTCAAATATATCTGGGTAAAATATGGTAAAATTCACATCCGCAAGAATGACACCTCTCCAGTGCTTATTATAAGTCAGGAAACAGATTTAAACAAATTAGCTTAAGCCGTCTCTATGCTAGCCCATTTTTCTTCTCTTACTCTATGATAAATCGTTGTAAAATAATCGTAACTGTTACTGTGTCTTACTTTATCGTCCTTTTTGTAGGAAGTTTAGCAATTTTATTACCCAAATCCATTACATACGCTTGTATTAATAAAATGTTTGTAATCACTGCCTTCACCGCTGTCCGGCTTGCTCGCTTTTATTCATGCGCGCAGGTAGTTAATTTTAACTACCGGTTCTTGTATCACGCTGGCGCTCTCCAACAGAGCGCGTGCGCTTCACTCGCTTATTATTATGTTGTAACCTTTGATTTCGCTTCGAAATACTACTTGCTTAGTCGCTCGCTATGCAGATTAAATGTTAATTTAGTTATATTGTTAAAGTATATGAAGTCGTGTAGGAATAGTGTTTCTAGTTTAGGTATTATGAAGTTTATACTGTTGTTATGTGCCTGGGCCGAATATGGGTAGCCCATTCTGTAATAGCTTAAATATTTACTATCAGAATGTCAGAGGGCTGCGCTCAAAAACATCTACTTTTTATCGTAACGTCTGTTTGTGCGCGTATGACATTATAGTTCTAACTGAGACGTGGCTCGTGGATAGTTTAGTTAACTCCGAGCTATTCGATGATAAATACGTGGTGTGGCGCAGAGACCGGGATTATGACTTCACATGCCAGACGAGGGGTGGGGGGGTTCTAATAGCAGTTCGAAAGGATATCCACGCTATCCCGCAGTCAGATTTTCAATCTTCTGCTGAAGACCTGTGGGTAACCATTTCAATTAAACATAAAAATAATAAGCCACTTACTAACGTTCACCTCTGTTGTTTATATCTTTGCAAGCAAAACTTGGGCCTATCTTTTTCAGAGCAGTTGGAAAATTATTTAAGTAAACTTAGCGACATAATCGTATCTTATCCATCAGATAAATTTATTTTGATCGGCGACTTTAATCTAGGTAATATTCACTGGCTACCTATCACAGATTCGCATTTGATGCCGTCTAACTATCTTAGCGCCAATGAAACTTTGCTAATTGACGAAATTAATACTCACGATCTACGTCAATTCAATAGTGTCAAGAACATTCAAGGAAGGATCCTAGACCTGGTTTTGGCAAACGACGACGTCTCTGTCACTGAATGCCATGACCCCTTGGTTCCACTTGATCCTCTTCACAAAGCTTTATTAGTTAATGTCGATTTTCTTGATATAAAGTTTTTGAAAACCCAGCCTTTCAAAAAGTTTATTTATAACAAGGGCAATTACGACTCCATTAACCAAGATATGTCTGATGTTGATTGGCGTACTGAGTTTTCATCTAGATCTCTCGAGGAAGCCGTTGAATACTTTTACTCCGTTCTCGAACAATTAAAAAATCAATATATCCCTACTAAAAAACTATCAAACAATTCCTTTCCTAAGTGGTATTCTCCTGCTCTAATAAAGCTTGTGAAAGAAAAATTTAAATACCTTAAAAAATTCAAAACGTACAGTATGAAATCAGATTTGGAAACCTTTAAACTACTGAGAGACAGGGTTCACCGGATAGAGAATCAATGCTACCAATCTCACATGGAATCTATTGAAAGCTGTATAGAAAAGCAACCGAAACACTTCTGGTCTTATATTAAAAATCGCTCCAAATCAAACGGCACTCCTACTTCCCTTAAATACCTTAATTCAACGGTAACCGCTGGGGACTCAATTTGTGAGGTTTTCTCTAAATATTTCTTTTCCACCTTCCTAGAACCTGAATCACGGGCTACTGATGCTGACCCGCCTAACCTATGTAGTGATCCCCAAACCCACGACATTTGTAATATAGAGATTTGTGTTCATGAGATTGAAAAACTGTTACTACAATTGGATACATCTAAATCGGCAGGGCCTGATAATATAAGTTCATTATTCCTGATCGGCTGCGCCAAAACTGTTTCTGTCCCAATATCTTTTTTGTTTCAAAGATCCATATCGGAATGTACATTTCCTAATATTTGGAAATCCGCTTTTGTTTCGCCTATTCATAAAAAAGGCTCCAAGAGTGAAGTTACTAATTATAGACCCATATCAAAATTATGTATCATTGCTAAAATATTCGAGCGAATAGTATATAATCAAGTATATGCTGCTTTGCAGAACTCCCTCAACCCAACTCAACATGGTTTTCTCAAAGGCCGCTCGACGGTGTCCAATTTGATCCTCTTTAATGACTTCTTGACTGAAGCTATGGACAACGGCCACCAAGTCGACGTAGTCTATACCGACTACAGCAAAGCTTTTGACAGGATCGATCACAAGCTGCTTATTTCCAAACTTTGCTTTATTGGCATTCGAGGTGACTTGCTGAGATGGTTCTCATCTTACATCAATAACCGATCTCAAGCTATCGTCGTCAGCAATTACATTTCTAGCTGGGTTTCAATCCCTAGCGGTGTTCCGCAGGGCTCCCTGCTTGGACCACTGCTCTTCTTGATTTTTATTAACGATATTTATACCTGTTTTCGCTACAGTCACTTATTATGCTTTGCGGACGACATGAAGATTTTCAAAATTATTGATTGTCTAGATGATGCCTCTAAATTGCAAGATGACCTATCACGGTTGGACACTTACTGCCTTAACAACAAACTGGATCTCAATCCAACCAAATGCTCCGTTGTCACCTTTACCCGTAAAAAGATAATAACATCATCCTTCTATCAACTGAAAAACCAGATCTTGCAAAAACGGAGCTCAATCAAGGATCTCGGAGTGTTGCATGACTCGAAGCTTCGATTCGAAGGTCACGTTGAATCCATAGTTTCTAAAGCCTCCAAAGCCTTGGGCTTTATCATGAGGAGTGCAGCTGGTTTCCATCGTGCTAAAACATATAAGATCCTCTATTGCACCTTTGTCAGAAGTATCCTCGAATACGCTTCACAAATTTGGAACCCGCGTTATGATAAATATATTGACAGAATTGAACGCATCCAAATTAAATTCGTCAAATACCTCTGTTTTCGTCTGCGCATTCCCTATAGATCTTCTAATTACATAAATTTATGCAAAAAATTCCATTTTCTTCCCCTTGTTAAACGGCGTGAAGTCGCCGATCTGTCATTGCTACTAAAAATAGCTTCAAACAATATAAATTGCGCCGATTTATTATCAAAAATTAAAATTAGTGTACCAGTTAAGCCTAAGAGATTTAATCCTCCTATCCATATACCTGTAGTTGGTACCAACTACGGGCAAAATTCATTTCTGTGGCGAGCAAGCGACAACTTTAATAAGCTGAGTAAGCGATTAGATCTAGATCTATTCTGTACGAGTGTCAGTTCAGCCAGACTGCGGCTGAACAGAGAATTTTTTGGCGATGCAAGTATACTTTAAGTACTATTTAAGTAGCTTTTACCTTAACTTCCTTATGTATCTATTTATAACCACTTTGTTTAGACTTTTTATTGTTCACTTCACATTTTGTTTTTATTATGTTGTTTAGTCGTGAAAACCTTTTATTGGCTTTCTTTTATTTATTTTGTTTCATATTGTGTTTCATTAGCTGTTGGTTTTCCAAATAAATAAATAAATAAATAAATAAATAATTTATTATCAGCTTTTAATTGGGTTAGTTTCGCATGAAACGAACTCCAATTTGCTTTCAAAGTATTATATTTCCGCGTGCTTCTAAGAATATTTGTGCCTTTTGATTTTTTAAGCCGAATGTTAAAGATAATGCCGTTGTGGTCTGAGCTTGTCAGATTCTCCACCACTGTCCAGTCCTCAACCAGGTCTAGCAGATTCTCCGTGCAGGCTGTTACATCGACATGACTCTTGTATCGTTGGCCGCCTCTGATGGTGTCGAAGGTCGGAGTTACCCCCGTGTTGAGGATCTGAAGGCCGAGGTCGTCCAGCGTTCCTACCATGTCCTCTCCTCGGTTGTCCACTACAGTACTACCCCACCAGCTGCTCTTCGCGTTTGCGTCGCCACCTAATATAAGTTTTTTAACTCCAGCGGTTTGCCTTACCAACGTTATGTGGTCCAGGTAGGGGCCTATGGGCAAGTCTGGTTCGAAGTAGTAAGACACCAGCGTGATCTCCCATGCACTGGTTCGGATCCCCACCACTACGATGTTGTTAGTGGTGAGTTGCGGGTACTGTATTATGTCAAGTTCTTGGTTAAATACGGCTATTGCCGCCTTAACAGTCCCTTCTCCTTGCTCAGTGCTCTGGAAGACCCTTACGCCCCGGTGACTTCTCATCTTCCTCTCCGCTCCCACATAAGGCTCCTGCAGAAGCGCTGCTGTTATTCCGCGCTTTTCTGCTTCGACCAGGATCTCGTTGGTGGCTAATCTTTTCCGCTGGAGATTCGCTTGTGCTATCTTGTATGGGGGGACCGTAACCACGCCCTCAGCAATATGCCACGGTGGATCTCGCCAGTGCCTCCCACTTGCGCCTCACCGGGCATTCGCTGCTAAAAGCGTTGTGGTCTGCTCCCCCCATTTTCGACTTTACACAATTGGTGCAGCTGGGGGGTTCGCCCGCAATCCGATCCGCGCACTCGGGCCTCAGGTGTGGTCCTCCGCAGTGGCTGCACGCGTCGACTGCCTCGCGACAGAATTTCCTGCCATGTCCATATCCCAAACAGCGCGAGCACTGAATGAGGGGGGACTGGTCGACCACTCTGACGCGCTGCAAGTCGACGTGCACCGCCCCTGCGTCGGTAAAACGCCGCCATAACAATGGCGACACCTTGGCCACTATGTGTGCGGTGAGCGGGTTCCTGGCCTTACGTCGGAAGGAGATCTCCATCCGGTCATCCTCCGGACTTAAGTCCCTGAGCAGATGTCCGTTCTGTCTCCTGATGGCCTTTAGGATTTCTTCGTCGGTGTGGTAATTGCAGACTCCGAGGAGCACTACGAGGGGGGTCCTTGTTTTTAATGTCTTCGACATTTAGGTGACACTCTCTCTCGCTGAGCCTGTCCCTGACCTTCTTTAACTCCTCCCGGTTTTCGCATCCTATTATTACCTTCCTGTCCCTTGCTCTCCTTACTTTGTCTATCCTTACTCCCTCCTCCTTCGCATTTACAGCTGCCCTAATCCTCTCATACACTTGGTCGCCCGTCTCCTGGTCATCCTTGGACGTTATGACGACCGAGTGCATGGGGGTTTGCTCCTGTGATTTCGTTCTCAACGATCCGGCCGTGACGCTCGCATAGCTGGCCCCCTCCAACGCCTTCTGATGGCTCAGTAGGGTCTCCCTAAGGCCCTCCATCCTTGCCGTATTTTCAGCGATCAAGGTAAGATGCTCCTCCATCTTTTTCATTAATTCATTGTTAACAGAGTTTGGGGCAGGGTGAGAAGGGAGCGGAGGGTGTAAAGGTTCCCCCGCCTCCTTCCCATCCCGGCCCTTACTCCGAGCACCCTCCTTGACCGCCTCCGACTCTTTGAGTAGCTGATAAAGCCTATCCACGGCTGCGGCGACCCCGTCCTTAATTTCTGTTTTTAAGTTCCTAGAGTTGCCGAGGTGGAGCTTTGCCTTATTCAGGCATGCCCTTCCCTCGGCAAGTCTGGTCGGGTAAGTTGGTTTTAAGGGCGGGCTGGCCGCTGCCTCCAATGGTGTAGTGCGCGTTTTTACTTTTGAGGGGCCCGCCACCGGCGCCTCGGCCTTTTTCGGTGAGGTCTTTGCCCGGGCCTCAATCTCCCCAATGCTGCGACGGACAGTAAAAGTCAGGTCTTGGGTCTCCAATAAGGGGGCCACCTTGTCCGCCGGTTCTACAGCTTTTTTGGGGGAGCTTGCGGTTGGGTTTTTCACCGGGGTCCTCATTCCGAACATTGTTGAGAACGTAGGATAGTCGCTCCGTCAAGATAAAATCAAATTTACTCAATAAGAGTATGTCTATAACTACGCTAGTACACGATAGATAAGAAATTTGTAAAAGTTATAAAAATATGCTAAAATTGTCTGTGTAAAAACTGTTGACTCAATAGGAGTATGTCTTAATTAATCTAGTGTAACTTAGATGCTAATCTTAATGATAAAATCTTATTAATAATTGTATAAAAATATAAATAAATTTAAGTCAAATTATAAAATTAATGTAAATTAAGTGATGGACGCTTAATATAATTATCACAGTAACACACAAATGACTCAACCTATAATAATTTCAAATAATTTGAGTCCATTCAAGGGACCCCGAAAGTAGGTCAGTAGGTCAACACATGAAATCTTAAAAACTATTGGTCCGAAAAATCTGAAAATTGAGAGGGAGTTTAATATTAATAGGCCTAATGTATCAATAAAATAAAACTAGAATAAAAGTGACAAGTTACCTCTCAATTTCCTTTAATAATTAAATTTTTGTACTAATTAACACTAAAACGTGTTAAAAGTGGGTCAAAATTTGGGTTTTCGAAAATTTTAAAAATGCACGAATACTAATTAGGCTATGGCCTACCGAATGGCATTTAAAAATTTTTACCTACTTATAATTCCGGGGTACCCCGAATGTAGGTCAAAGGGTCAACACTTGATATCTCAGGATCTACTTGGGAGAAAATTCCAAAATTTTGCAAAAGCAAAGAGGACCCAATGACCAACTCTGTGGAAAAATAAAATTACCCCCTAAAAGATCTTTTTTCAGAGTTATTAAATTATTAAAATACGCAATTTTTTAAAATGTCAATAAAAACGTCCAAAATTAACTTTTAAAAATTTTTGAAGTGCCTCCGTGCTCGGTGTCTTGAGGTTGTGGTGACTTCGTTGTCTAATTTGACCTAGCGGCCTTGGAACCCTGACCTCGTGGCCACGTGGTTCTTCGTTTTTTCTGGATTTCTCCCGTGCGCCTGCTCGGAAAAATCCAGAAAGTGGTCCAAATTGAAGAACACCAAAATGCCGTCCTTCATGCAATATAAAATCTTGGGGTCACCGCTCAAAAATGAGCGGCGTTTCAAGTTAAAGGTTCAAAATTTTTGAAATTTTTACTTTTTGGCCAATAAGTTGGCGCGCGTTAAGTCTTTTCAAAATCGGTTTTCACTGGCGTGTGCGCCTTAGCTTTGCGCAAATTTTGATATATCACACGTCACTTTTTCGCACAATTTTTGTATTTTTCGCCCGAGATTGGGGCAATCCCTCAACTGACTCTCGTGGAGAGATTGTCAGGGAGTGGGCAGTTGCCACGGGACTGACCCTGCTCAATAGAGGGTCGGTCCACACGTGCGTGCGACACAACGGGAGTTCCGTGGTCGATCTATCGTTCGCCACCCCGTCTGCCGCCTCACGTGTCCGGGCATGGAGGGTAATGTCGGAGGTGGAGACTCTCTCGGACCATAAATATATCAGGTTCGAGATACCCACCTCCCACAACGCGAGAGGGTCTCGGCGCGTGGCTCGAGTGGACTTTCCACGCTGGGCCGTCAGCCGTTTCGATGTCGCATTAGCAAAAGAGGCGGCGATCGTCCAGTCGTGGCTGTCTGTTCCCACGCACCCGGACGTCGACGTCGCTGCAGGCCATTTCCGCGAAGCGGTGACGGCTGTTTGCGACGCGGCCATGCCGAGATCGCGGGGCCACCCGGAGCGCCGCGAGGTATACTGGTGGTGCTCAGAGATCGCGGAGCTCCGGGTTGCCTGCTCAGCGGCGCGGCGCTCCTTCACCCACTGCAGGAGGCGGCGTCATGGCCGGACCGACGAGCAGCTGTCGGATGAAGAGCTGGAGGTTGAGGGCCAGCTGCATGAGGCTTACCGCGGCGCCAAGCGAGAGCTGAGGCTGGCTATTGTCGAGGCCAAGTCTAGGGCATTTGGCGAAGCTCTGGCCAGCCTGGATAGGGATCCTTGGGGGCGTCCGTACAAGGCAGCTCGGAACATGTTCCGGTGCCGGGCGCCCCCAGTCACGGGGTCCATGGAGCCTGAGCTCTTGGACAGGGTGTTGGGGGGGCTCTTCCCCAACAGAGACCCTACCTACACCCCTCCGACGATGGCGGGTGCCGTCTCCTTTCCTGAGGAGTTGGACTTGGCCTCCATCCCACCTGTCTCAGAGGTGGAAATGGCGGTAGTGGTCAACCGCCTACGGGGCAAGAAAACGGCGCCCGGCCCAGACGGGATCCCAGGGCGGGTCCTTGGACTCGCCCTCAGGGAAATGTGTGACTGGCTTCGGGAACTTTTTAGTGCGTGCCTCACGTCGGGGCGGTTCCCGAAGCCCTGGAAGGACGGCCGATTGTGTCTGTTGCGGAAGGAGGGCCGACCTGTCGATTCGCCTTCTGCATACAGGCCCATAGTGTTGCTGGATGACACGGGCAAACTGTTGGAGAGAGTGGTGGCTTCTCGTGTCATTCGGCACCTGGAAGGAACTGGGCCGGGCCTTTCAGAGGCCCAGTACGGTTTCAGAGCGGGGCGGTCTACAGTGGATGCCCTGCTCTGGCTCAAAGAGTGGACGCAGGCGGCGGTCGGTGAGGGTAAAAAGGCGTTGGCTGTCTCACTCGATATAGCCAACGCCTTCAACAGCCTCCCACAGAAAACTATACAGGAGGCGCTCCGCTATCATGGAGTGCCCCTGTATCTGCGGAGGCTGTTGGAGGATTACCTCCAAGACCGTGAGGTCCTGGTGGTAGGGCGCGACGGTTTGAGGCGCCGTCGCGTCTCTTGCGGGGTTCCACAGGGGTCGGTGTTGGGACCGCTCCTGTGGAACATCGGTTATGACTGGGTGCTCCGCGGCACGCTTCCCGCAAGTATACGGGTCGCGTGCTATGCGGATGACACCTTAGTCGTCGCCAAGGGGAGAGATCTCGGGGAAGTGACGCGGTTGGCCACGGTGGGTACAACACTCGTGGTCGACCGCATACGCACCCTGGGACTGGAGGTTGCCCTCTCCAAAACCGAGGCCCTGCTGTTTCATGGGCCTCGAGGAGGACCCCCTCCAGGAACGCGGGTGCTGCTGGACGGGGTCCCAGTCAAAGTCGGGACCCAGATGAAATACCTGGGTCTCATTTTAGACGGGAGGTGGGGCTTTGGGGCCCACTTTGCAGAGAGCCGAGAGTCATGGGAGCTGCTGCCGCCTTGGGGAGGCTGCTGCCGAACGTGGGTGGCCCGAGTGCCAACTGTCGTCGGCTGTACTCCGGAGTGATTCGGAGTATGGCCATGTATGGGGCACCCGTCTGGGTGGACGCCCTCAACCGCCAAAACAAGACCCTGCTGCGACGTCCGCAACGGGTCATCGCGACGAGGGCGATACGCGGATACCGGACGGTGTCATGGACGGCTGCGTGCGTGTTGGCCGGGGATCCCCCTTGGGAGCTCCAAGCGGAGATCCTCGCTGAAGTTTACCACTTTGTAGCGGCGAGGAGATCCCGAGGGGAGCCTCCAATGCGGGAGGAGGTCACACGCATGCGGAGGCAGGCGCGAGACGCCTTGATAGGGCGGTGGACGGAGGACCTGGCGCCACCGGTGCCGGGACAGTGGACGGTGGACGCCGTGAGGCCGGTCCTTCGTAGTTGGGTTAGGCGACGGTTTGGGTCGCTGACCTTCCGAGTGGTGCAGGTGCTTTCTGGACACGGATGTTTCGGAAAGTACCTGCACAAAATTGCAAGAAGGGAGGTGACTCCAGCCTGCCATGAGTGCGGAGCGCCCGAGGACACGGCGCTCCACACGCTGGAAGTGTGTGCTGCATGGAACTCGCAGCGGCACATACTTTCGGAGTGTATCGGAGGGGATCTCTCTCTGCCGAGCGTAGTGAACGCCATGCTCGGCAGTGAGGGATCGTGGCAGGCGATGGTCTCCTTCTGCGAAGAGGTGATGACGCAAAAGGAGACCGCGGAGCGGGCCAGGGAGGACAACGCCTCTTCGGACCCGCTCCGGCGCAGACGAACGGGAGCAAGGAGGAGGCGGTTTGCTCGCCTCCTCTCTCCCCCTTCATAAGTGGGGTCACTGGCTGCGAGTCGGGGGACTCACAGCCGGCTTGCACGATCTCACTCGACGTCTTGAGGGGGAGTCTTGGTGAGAAAGACCGCCCCCCTCCATGCCGAGGCCTGGTTGCTCGCAACTGGGCCGACCGCCGGGGCAGGGTGGTGAATGCTAGCGCGACCCCATCTTGCCCCACCTGGGCGGAATGATTGCTCACCGTGGTGGATTTAGCCGGTAAGAGTCCGGCATAACCATTCCGGCGCTCCCGCGCCGGGTGGTATCCATGAGGATTTCCCCACGTAAAAAAAAAAAAAAAAAAAAAAAAAAAAAAAAAAAAAAAAAAAAAAAAAAAAAAAAAGGTTAGGTTAGGTTAGGTTGGCCTGGGCGGGTCTGGGTTTATCCATTAGTAGTTGCTATGCCTAGCTTGCGGCTTCGGTCGCTTGTATTGGATAAATCTTGGCCTTCTTTACTCGGCTCTGGGAGCGAGTAATGAGGCGAATGGCTTTGAGGGAGAGCGCAGGTCGTGTAGATCCTCAAGGCAAGTCTGGTGGGGTCGTTCCTTCTCGCGGTTGCTGCCCGTTATTGGTCTATTTCCATCAGGAATAGACGTAACAGAAACCACCAGGCGCCGGCACTCTGTCGGTGGGGTAGGATGGGTAGGTAGGACGGGATGGGCTGGTGGAGCCGTCCCTTTGTAGGCTAGGTGCCTACAAGAGAGGAGAGCCTTTTTAGGCTAGGAGGAGTCGGGAGTCGGGTCTGGCGTGCACTTACCCTGCCGCCGGGCAGGCAGTGGGAGTTTACTTCCCTGCCACCGCCCCAAAATCGTAACCCCGCAACATGGTCGCGGTCATGTTTTGCGATCTGAGCGGGACCGATAGGCCTTGGCTTGGTCGCCCGGGCTACGAGGAAGACAACCTCTATAAAAAATCACCCGAAGGCAAGCGGCGGCGCAGCGTGAGGTCTGGAAGGCTGAACGGAGTTTCAGTCCTTACTGCGTCCCCCGCCAGGGAAGTGTCGCTCCCCTGAGCGGGTTACGCCAGACTTCCCCGGTTACAGTGGGCACTGTCCGGGGCGACCCACCCTTCCCACGTACTCGTGGGATTAGTTATGAAGAATTTTTTGAAAAACTCTAGGTTAGGTAAGACGGTAGGGAGCGACGAGGAGGTGGAATACGCGTCTGCGTCTGAGACGCTTGCGTCTGGATCGACGACGCATTCATTGCGGGACGCCATCGGGCGTTTCAAAAAAGGCCCTTCTAAGGGCCAACCAAAAGGCCCTTCTAAGGGCCCACCAAAAGGCCCTTCTCAGGGCCCCGCGAGCGATGCCATTTCGGTGTCAGAAGCTAGCCGCGCACCATCTGCGGCTAGCTTGTACTGCAGGTCGGACTCCGACAATAATGCGTTTGAGTCGGACGCGAGTTCGGCGATGGAGGTCGAAGACCGCCTCCAAAAGCGCAAGCGGGCCTTCTTGAAGGATGACGGTGAAGGGTCCTCGGGCTCGACGGGGAGTACCAAGTCGAAGAAGTTGAAGGCCAAAAAGCCGACTTCATCTTCGACCTTGGTGGACACCCACGACGTGGGTCTGGCGGATGCCCAACGGCAGCTGGATTTGGCTCGGCGGGAGCAACTCCAGCAAGACCTAGAGGAGAGGGTCGCCGCCAAGGAGCAGCAGGCGCGCACCGCCCGGGCCAAGACTGGGTACGGCGCATCCAGCGTCTTGTACGCGGACCACTCGCTGGCCGAGCTGGAGCGGATGGCGCGAGAGGACGAAGAGGGGATAAAAGAAGTCGCCTCTAAGTCCTCCAATCTGAAAGGGACTTTTCAGAAGTCCCTTAAATGCCGGGCCGCCAGCATGGTTGGCATTGTCCGGGAGCTGGTGCAGCGCACAGCGACCGACGAGACGCGGCAACTGCAGGCAACGGTAGATCGTCTGCAGTTGGAGGTCAGCCAGCTGCATAAAAAGCTGGCGGAAGTCACGGCACGGCCAGCTCAAGCCGAGCCGAGACCTGCGGCCGAGGGTCCCTCTTCCTCCAACCTTGAGGATGTTATCCGCAAGGTAGTGCTGGAGGAAAGGGCCTTCACGAGAGCCTGCCTTGCCGGCATAGAGGACAGGCTTTTGCCGGAGAAACGCCTCCGACCGCCTCTCGCGGCGGACAAGAGGCCGTGCGAGCCGGGGCCATCCTCCCAGAAGGAGGACGCAATGCTCCCTTCCACCACTCAGTCCAACCAGCTGTGGACGGAAGTGGTCAAGAAGAAGAAGGGGAAGGGCAAGGCCAAAAAGAAGGCGAGAACGGTCGCCAACCCTGCCTCCCCAACCAACACCGCCCCTACCTGCCCATCCCAGGCGACCGGCAAGGGAAAAGGGAAGGGAAAGGCGGAAAAGTCGACCCCCAGGCCCGCTGCCGCTGCCTCTGCAGCCAAAAGGGCCCCAGCCGGTAGAAGGAAGCCACTGGTTCCTCCCAAGACAGCGGCCGTCGTGGTGACGCTCACCGCGGAGGCTGCGGAGCGGGGTGAGACGTACGAGTCCGTCCTCAAGCGGGCTCGTACCAACGTCGATCCTACAACATTGGGAATCGGGGCAGTCGCGTGCCGCCAGACCCAAACCGGAGCTCGAATCTTTGAGTTCCCGGGGGCCCAGGGTGGCGCCAACGCAGACCTCTTCGCAAGTAAATTGCGAGAGGCCATCGCGGATGCGGCTAAGGTCGTCAGACCCGTTAGGTCTTCGGCCTTGGAGGTGACCGGTCTGGACGACTCGGTCACAAAAGAGGAGGTCGTGGCGGCAATCGCAGCAATAGGGGGCTGTGATATCGCAGCGGTAACGTGTCGGGACATCAGGCCCGGTCGCGGTGGCATGGGCACCATTCGCCTTGAGTGCCCGGTCGCCACGGCCAAGGCCGTCCTTGCCAAGGGACGGCTTGCCGTTGGGTTTAGCTCGAGTGTGGTCCGGGCGCTTGAGGAGCAGCCTCTGCGCTGCTACAAGTGCTTCGGAATCGGGCACACTCGGGCCCTCTGCCCGTCCAAGGTGGACAGGTCGGACTGTTGTTACCGCTGCGGCAAGGCGAGGCACAGGTCCATCTCCTGCAAGGCCGCCACGCCGCACTGTGCGGTGTGCGCCGCCAGTGGCCGCCCGGCGGGCCACGTGATGAAGGGGAGGAATTGCAATCCTCCCCCAAAGAAGGGCAAAGCGCAGGCGCCGTCCCGGCCTGCCGCTACCGCCAGTGCCGTTGTCCCTGAAGCTGGGACCTCGGTGGCTGACGAGGAGGGTGTGATGTCCGAATGATGTATAGGACCGGACATCGCATTCTTCAGGCGAACACCAACCACTGCAAAGCAGCACAGGACCTGCTAATGCAGGCCATGGCTGAGTGGTTGGTGGACGTGGTGGTCGTCTCCGAGCCGTACTCGGTCCCCGGCCGTTGGCTGGGTGATCAGGACGGCTTGGTGGCATTAGTCTCACGGTCTTCCACGGACTCCCCTCCCCTCTCGCTTTTAGAGAGAGGATCGGGATACGTGGCCGCCGCGTGGGGAGATATAGCCCTGGTGGGCGTCTATTTCTCCCCAAACCGCCCTCTTCAGGATTTCGAGAATTTTCTCGGAATCCTGACCGCGGTTGTGGGTAGGGCGGCGCCGCGACAGGTCGCCGTTCTAGGCGACCTGAATGCAAAGTCGGTGACCTGGGGCAACCCGGCCGCCTCCTGCAACGTCCGGGGACCCGCCGTTGAATCTTGGGCAGTTTCGTGCGGTGTATCCCTTCTCAACAGAGGGACGGTCCAGACGTGTGTGCGGCGATGGGGAGGGTCGGTGGTGGACGTCTCGTTTGCCTCCCCCGCACTCGCTGCCCGCGTCGTTGACTGGCGGGTGGAGATGGTGGAGACATTGTCGGACCACCGATATGTGCGGTTCGACATCTCCACCCAGAGCCCCCGGAGGTCGCCTCCGTCGAGCCGATCTCCTTTTCCACGGTGGGCTCTTACCCGTCTCGACCGTGAGGCGGCAAAGGAGGCGGCGTTCATCCAGGACTGGCTCACGCCTCCTATCGACGTCTTGGACGTGGACTCCGCAGCGGCCCAACTGAGGAGGTCCCTGACCGAGGTGTGTAAGTCCAGCATGCCTCGGTCTCGCCGCCCACCTCCCCGTCGTGCCATCTATTGGTGGTCCGAAGGGTTAGCGGAGCTACGGGCCGCCTGCGTGGCGGCAAGGCGGCAATACACGCGGAGTCGACGGCGCAGACGGCGAGACCCCGAAAATGAGGACCTTCTCTACGCCTCTTACGTAGAGGCAAAGAAGGTCCTCAATTCGGCAATGAACGCCGCC
This sequence comes from Philereme transversata, assembly GCA_963924445.1. Classification (NCBI taxonomy): domain Eukaryota; kingdom Metazoa; phylum Arthropoda; class Insecta; order Lepidoptera; family Geometridae; genus Philereme; species Philereme transversata. The sequence goes on along the minus strand of OZ004341.1, from coordinate 561,722 downwards.
AAAGACGCGGCGCGAGCCGAGATGCTGGAGGGTCTCGACAGAGACCCGTACGGAAGACCATACAAGGCGGCGCGAAACAAACTGCGCCCCTTTGGTCCCCCGCTGACGGAGTCTCTCGAGCCGGCACTGCTGGATGGGGTGGTTCGGTCCCTATTTCCACCCGGGACCAACTTCACCCCACCATTAATGGACCCCCCGCGGGGGGTGGTTCCGCCGGAGGAGGAGATCCCTCCGATCACGGAAGTGGAATTCGGAGGGGCGGCGCTCCGTCTTCGCGCCAAGAAGACGGCCCCCGGGCCGGACGGCGTCCCCGCACGGGTGGTGGCCATCGCAACCACCCAAATGGAGGAGAGGTTTCGGGACCTCTTCAGCGCGTGTTTTAGGGCTGGAAGGTTTCCGAAACCCTGGAAAGAGGGGCAGTTGTGCCTTCTCCGTAAGGAGGGGCGCCCGGTGGACTCCCCTTCGGCATACCGGCCCATCGTTCTGCTCGATGAGGTCGGTAAGTTGTTCGAGGGGATCGTCGCCGGCCGTCTTAATGGCCTGATGCTGGAGGTGGGGCCGAACCTGTCGGACGCCCAATTCGGTTTCCGCAGGAGGCGTTCGACAGTCGATGCACTGTCCCAGCTCAAGGGCCAAGTGAGGGAGGCCGTGGGGGCAGGGGACGGAGTTTTGGCTGTGTCATTCGACATAGCAAACGCCTTCAACTCCATCCCCCACCCGACAATACTAGAGGCGCTCCGCTACCATGGAGTGCCTCAGTACCTACGAAGCCTCCTGGCCAACTACTTGGAGGACCGAGCGGTCCTCCTTGTAGACAAAACGGGCCAGCTTCGGCGGTACGGCGCGGAGTCCGGTGTTCCGCAGGGGTCCGTTCTAGGGCCACTCCTGTGGAACATCGGGTTCGACTGGCTCCTGCGGGGAGCTCTCCTCCGTGGCACGAGTGTCATTTGCTACGCGGATGACACTCTTCTCACTGCCCGGGGGAGGAACTTTAGGGAGGCGGCGAGCCTGGCATCGGCTGGCGGATCCTTGGTCGCGGGAAGGATCCGCCGGCTAGGATTGAGGGTGGCGCTGCACAAGACCGAAGCCGTGTTTTTCCACGGGCCTCGGCAGCGCATTCCCACCGACGCCCACATCGTCGTGGAGGGCGTCAGGGTCGAGTTGAAGACCCAGATGAAATATTTGGGCCTAGTGCTCGACAGCAGGTGGCGTTTCGGCCCGCACTTCAGCGGGCTGTCAACGCGCCTGTTGAAGGCCGCGGCTGCGCTAGCATGGCTCCTCCCGAATCTGGGGGGGCCAAAAGCGCGATACCGGCAGTTGTATGCCGGCATCTTGAAGAGCATGGCCCTCTACGGGGCCCCCATCTGGGCGGACTCCCTCCGAAGGAGGGAGAACGCTACTGCGATCCGCAGGCCTCAAAGGGCCATTGCGCAGCGGGTAGCGAGGGCCTACTCCTCGGTGGGCTTTGCGGCGGCCTGCGCTCTGGCGGGCACCCCTCCTTGGGAGCTCGAGGCGTGGGTGCTCGCCAGAGTCTATGAGTGGACGGCGGGGCGTAGGGCGCTCGGAGAGCACCCTGCCCCGGAGGAGCGGGAGGCCGTTCGGCGGGAGGCGAAGGACGCGATCGTCCATCATTGGACGGGGGATCTCGCCTTCGCCGCGTTTGGCCGGCGGACGTTGGACGCTCTCGGGCCAGTTTTGCGAGATTGGCTCGAGAGGTCCCACGGTTACTTGTCGTTCAGGATGGTGCAGCTGCTTTCCGGGCATGGATGCTTCGGATCGTACCTGCACCGGATCGAAAGAGAGGAGAATCCGTCGTGCCATGATTGTGGTGCGGCGGAGGATACGGCGCAGCACACCCTCGAGGTGTGCCCGGCGTGGTCAGAGCCGCGTCGCGGCTTAGCGGCGATAGTCGGGCCGGACCTCTCGCTGCCCAGCGTGGTCAACTCCACGCTGGGAAGCGAAAGGGCCTGGACAGCGGTCGCCTCCTTTTGTGAGGACGTGATGTCTCAAAAGGAGGCGGCGGAGCGCACGCGGGAGGATGATCCCCTCGCGGCGCCGCTCCGCAGGCGAAGAAGGGGGAGAAGAAGGCGATTGCACGACAATCGCCTTCCCCCTCCCGGTGGAGGATAGCGGGAGACAGGCGCGGGGGCGCCTTCTCTCGCATTGCACATATTCTCCACCTCTATCAGGCGGGAACGGCCGAGCACTCGCGGTCGTTCCTGGGCCCCTCCCTGCTGGGAGGAGCATGCGGGCCCCGCTGTAAAGGCGGGCGGTCGTCGGCGGGGGATTGGAAGTAAAGGCTTTTGCCAGTTTCCCAATCCTCCTCCACACAGATGCCGGAGTGCCGCTGGGTCGTTTAGTGGGTACCGGTTACCGGTACCGGTCCAATATAGACCGGGGAGTCCCACATACCCCTCCCATCCCCCAATGGGGGGGCATGCGTAACGCATTTTTCCCAGCGCAAAAAAAAAAAAAAAAAAAAAAAAAAAAAGGTTAGGTTAGGTTGGCGGGGCTCCGGGCCGCCTGCGTGGTGGCCAGGAGGGCCTACACGCGGAGTCGACGGCGGAGCGTGCGGGACGCGTCGAACGAGGACCTTCTCTACGCCTCGTACGTAGAGGCAAAGAAGGTCCTCAAGGTGGCCATGTTCGCCGCCGACGACGCGGCGAGGGCCGAAATGCTAGAGGGTCTCGACAGAGACCCGTACGGGAGACCGTATAAGGCGGCGCGGAATAAACTGCGCCCCTTCGGTCCCCCGCTAGCAGAGACCCTCGAGCCGGCGTTGCTGGATGGGGTGGTTCGGTCCTTGTTTCCAACAAGGACCAACTTCACCCCTCCAGTGATGGACCCCCCGCGGGAGGCGGCTCCGCCGGCGGAGGAGGTCCCTCCGGTCACGGGGGCGGAGTTTGGCGCGGCGACGCTTCGCCTCCGCGCCAAGAAAACCGCCCCCGGGCCGGACGGCGTCCCCGCAAGGGTGGTGGCCATTGCGGCCACCCAAATGGCGGACAGGTTTCGGGACCTCTTCAGCGCGTGTTTCACGGCTGGGAGGTTCCCGAAAACCTGGAAGGAGGGGCAACTGTGCCTCCTCCGTAAGGAGGGACGACCGGCAGACTCCCCCTCGGCATACCGACCCATCGTTCTGCTCGATGAGGTCGGTAAACTGTTCGAGGGGATCGTCGCCAGTCGGCTGAATGGCCTCCTGCAGGGGGTTGGGCCGAACCTGTCGGACGCCCAATTCGGTTTCCGAGTTGGGCGTTCGACAGTGGACGCGCTGGCCCGGCTGAAGGGCCAGGTGAGGGAGGCCGTGGAGTCTGGGGACGGAGTGTTGGCTGTGTCATTTGACATAGCCAACGCGTTCAATTCCGTCCCCCACTCCACGATCTTGGAGGCACTCCGGTACCACGGAGTGCCTTCATACTTGCGGGCCCTCTTGGCCAGCTACTTGGAGGACCGAGCGGTCCTCCTCGTAGACAAGGCTGGCCAAGTCCGGAGGTACGGCGCGGAGTCTGGTGTTCCGCAGGGGTCGGTCCTAGGACCACTCCTGTGGAACATCGGCTTCGACTGGCTCCTGCGGGGATCCCTCCTCCCGGGCACGAGTGTCATCTGCTACGCGGATGACACTCTCCTCACTGCCCGGGGGAGGGATTTTAAGGAGGCGGCCAGTTTGGCCTCGGCTGGCGGATCCTTGGTCGCGGGAAGGATCCGCCGCCTCGGGTTGGGGGTTGCGCTGCACAAGACCGAGGCCGTGTTCTTCCACGGGCCTCGGCAGCGCATCCCTCCTGACGCCCACATCGTCGTGGAGGGCGTCAGGATCGGGGTGAGGACCCAGATGAAATATCTGGGCCTCACCCTGGACAGCAGGTGGCGCTTCGGCCCGCACTTCAGCGGGTTGTCAGCGCGCCTGCTGAAGGCGGCGAACGCCCTCTCGTGGCTCCTCCCAAACCTGGGAGGGCCGAAGGCGAGATGCCGGCATTTGTATGCCGGCATCTTGAAGAGCATGGCCCTTTACGGGGCCCCCATCTGGGCGGACTCCCTCCACAGGAGGGAGAATGCGACCGCCATCCGCAGGCCCCAAAGGGCCATTGCACTGCGGGTGGCGAGAGCCTACCGCTCGGTGGGCTTTGCGGCAGCGTGCGCTCTGGCCGGCACCCCGCCTTGGGAACTCGAGGCGGGGGTGCTCGCCAGAGTGTACGAGTGGACGGCGGGGCGCAGGGCGCTCGGGGAGTGCCCTGCCCCAGAAGAGCGGGAGGCCGTCCGCAGAGAGGCGAGGGACGCAACCGTCCAACATTGGACGGAGGCCCTCGCCACCGCAGCCTTTGGCCGCAGAACGTTGGACGCGCTCGGGCCAGTCCTGAAGGACTGGCTCGGGCGCTCCCACGGTTTCCTTTCTTTCCGTCTGGTGCAGGTGCTATCCGGGCATGGCGTCTTCGGATCGTGCCTGCACCGGATCGGAAGAGAGGAGACCCCGGCCTGCCACGATTGTGGCGCGGCGGTGGACACGGCGCAGCACACCCTGGAGGTGTGTGCGTCGTGGTCTGGGCCGCGCCGCCAATTGATGGCGGTGGTCGGGCAGGACCTCTCGCTGCCCAGCGTGGTTTTAGCCATGCTGGGAAGCGAGGAGTCCTGGGCTGCGGTGGCCTCCTTTTGCGAGGAAGTAATTTCGCAAAAGGAGGCGGCGGAGCGGGCGCGGGAGGAAGACCCTCTCGCAGCGCCACTCCGCAGGCGACGAACGGGTCGGAGAAGGCGATTGCACGACAATCGTCTTCCCCCTCCTGGTGGAGGATAGCGGGAGACAGGCGCGGGGGCGTCTTCTCCCGCATTGCACGTATCCTCCACTTCCGCCGGGTGGGAATGACCGCGAGCACTCGCGGTTATTCTCGGGCCCCTCTCCCAGGGTAGGGAGGGGGGTGAAGGGCTCGCCGTAAAGGCGGGCGGTCGTCGGCGGGGGGCTGGATGGAAAGGCTGTGCCGGATTCCCAGTTCCCCTCCATATAGGCGATGCGGGAGTGCCGCTGGGTCGTTTAGTGGGTATACCGGTGGGGAGCACCGCCGGGAGTCCCACATAACCCTTCCGTCCCCCGACGGGGGGGTATGCATAAAGCATTTTTCCCAGCGTCAAAAAAAAAAAAAAAAAAAAAAGGTTAGGTTAGGTTAGGTTAGGTTAGGTTGGGGGGGGGGACCCCCCACAGTGCTTGCTTCCACGTAGCGTTCCCCGGGCAACGACCTGGTCCTGTCACCGTAACGGAGTGGCAGGCCAGTGATCGGCGAAAGTGCACTGTGCGTTGAAGACTTTTTTGCGGACTCTTCAACACTTGCGGCGGCTATGCCAAAGCTACAATCGCGGGACGCCTCCGGGCGGTTCTTAAAAGGCCCTTATCAGGGCCAACCAAAAGGCCCTTCTCAGGGCCAACCAAAAGGCCCTTCTCAGGGCCAACCAAAAGGCCCTTCTCAGGGCCAACCAGAAGGCCCTTCTCAGGGCCAAACCAAAGGCCCTTCTCAGGGCCAAACCAAAGACCCTTCTCAGGGCCAAACCAAAGGCCCTTCTCAGGGCCAAGCCGGCGATGCCAGTATGGCGTCGGAGGTTTGCCGCCCATCACTGGGTAGCATGTTCCGCAGGCTGTCGGTCGACGTGTTGTCGGACTCCGACAACGAGTCGCTGGTTCCAGAGTCGGACGGAAGTTCGGCGATGGAAGCCGAAAGTCGCTTGCAAAAGCGGAAGCGATCCTTCCTGAAGGACGGCGGCGAAGGCTCCTCGGACTCCACGAGGAGTGCTAAGCCAAAAAAGAAGGCGAAGGCCAAAAAGCCTTCGACTGTGGCGGACACCCACGACGTGGGTCTGGCGGACGCCCAACGTCAGTTGGACCTCGCACGAAGGGCTCAGCTCCAGGAAGACCTGGAAGAGAGGGTCGCCGCGAAGGAGATGCAGGCGCAGGCCGCCCGGGCTAAGTCCGGGTACGGTGCGTCTAGCGTCTTATACGCGGACCACTCGCTGGCCGAGCTGGAGCGCATGGCGCAGGAGGACGAAGAGGAGATCAGGGTGGTCGCCTCTAAGTCCTCCAATCTAAAAGGGACTTTCCAGAAGTCCCTTAAATGCAGGGCCGCCAGCATGGGTGGCATCGTCCGGGAGCTCGTGCAACGCACAGCCACCGACGAGACGCGGCAACTGCAGGCGAAGATAGATCGCCTGCAGTCGGAGGTCAGCCAGCTGCATAAGAAGCTGGCTGAGGTCACGGCCCAGCCAACCCAAGCTGAGCCGAGACCTGCGGTGGAGGGCCCTTCCTCCTCTTCCAACCTTGAGGATGTCATCCGCAAGGTTGTGATGGAGGAAAGGGCATTTACGAGAGCCTGCCTCGCTGGCATCGAGGACAGGCTCTTGCCCGAAAAGCGCCTCCGACCGCCCCTCGCGGCGGACAAGAGGCCGTGCGAGCCTGGGCCATCCTCCCAAAGGGAGGACGCCCTTCTCCCTTCCACCACCCCGTCCACCCAGCCGTGGACGAAGGTGGTCAAAAAGGGGAAGGGCAAGGCCAAGAAGGCGAGAGCGGCCGCCGCCCCTGCCTCCCCAGCCAACATCTCCCCTCCCTGCCCGTCCCAGACGACCGGCAAGGGGAAGGGGAAGGGGAAGGGGCAAAAGTCGGCCCCTAAGCCCGCCACCGCTGCTCCGGCAGCTAAAAGGGCCCCTGCCGGTGGGAGCAAAACCCCTAGTTTCTCCCAAAACCGCGGCCGTCGTGGTGACGCTCACCGCGGAGGCTGCGGAGCGTGGTGAGACGTACGAGTCCGTGCTGAAACGGGCTCGTACCAACGCCGATCCCACCAAGTTGGGAATCGGCGCCATCACGTGCCGCCAGACCCAAGCCGGGGCTCGTATTTTCGAGTTCCCGGGGGCCCAGGGCGGCACCAACGCTGACCTCTTCGCAACGAAGTTGCAAGAGGTCATCGCGGACGCTGCCAAGGTGGTAAGGCCCGTCAAGTCGGCGGCCCTCGAGGTGACCAATCTGGACGATTCGGTCACCAAAGAGGAGGTCGTGGCGGCGCTCGCAGCAGTAGGGGGCTGCAACACCGCAGCGATACAGGGTCGGGCTATCAGGCCCGGCCGCGGCGGCATGGGCACAATCCGCCTGGAGTGCCCGGTCACCGCGGCTAAGGCCGTCCTTGCCAAGGGACGGCTTGCCGTCGGGTTTGGGTCGTGTGTGGTCCGAGCACTTGGTGAGCAGCCTTTGCGCTGCTACAAGTGCTTCGGAATCGGCCACACACGGGCCCTCTGTCCGTCCAAGGTGGACAGGTCGGACGCCTGTTACCGCTGCGGTAAGGAGGGGCACATGTCCGCCTCCTGCACGGCCGCCAAGCCGCACTGCGCGGTGTGCGCCGCCAGTGGCCGCCCGGCGGACCACGTGATGAGGGGGAGGAACTGCAATCCTCCCCCAAAGAAGGGCAAAGCGCAGGCGCCGTCCCAGCCTGCCGCTACCACCGTCGTCCCTGAGGCTGGGACCTCGGTGGCCGACGAGGGGGGTGCGATGGCCGAATGATGGATAGGTCCGGACATCGCATCCTACAGGCGAATACTAACCACTGTAAAGCAGCCCAGGACCTGCTGATGCAGGCCCTGGCTGAGTGGTTAGTAGACGTTGCGGTGGTCGCCGAGCCGTACTCTGTCCCTGGCCGTTGGCTGGGTGATCGGGACGGCTCGGTGGCGTTGGTGTCGCGGTCTTCCACGGACTCCCCTCCCCTCTCGCTCTTAGAGAGGGGACCGGGATACGTGGCCGCCGCGTGGGGAGAAATAGCCCTGGTGGGGGTCTATTTCTCCCCTAACCGCCCTTTACAGGACTTCGAGGATTTTCTCGAAGTCCTGACCGCAGTAGTCGGTAGGGCGGCGCCGCGCCAGGTCGCCGTATTGGGCGACCTGAACGCCAAGTCGGCGGCCTGGGGCAACCGGGCCGCCTCTTGCAACGTCCGCGGGCGGGCCGTCGAATTTTGGGCGGCCTCGTCGGGCGTGTCCCTCCTAAATAGAGGGACGGCCCACACGTGTGTGCGGCAACGGGGAGGGACGGTGGTGGACGTGTCGTTCGCCACCCCCGCACTTTCCGCCCGCGTCGTCGGCTGGCGGGTGGAAACGGTGGAGACCTTGTCGGACCACCGATACGTGCGGTTCGACATCGTCTCCACCAAGAGCCCCCGGGGGATGGCCCGCTCAGGCCAGTCCCCCTTTCCACGGTGGGCTCAGATCCACCTGGACCGAGGGGCGGCCAAGGAGGCGGCGTTCGTCCAGGACTGGCTCACGCCTCCTGTCAATGTCCTGGACGTCGACGCCTCGGCGGTCCGACTGCGGGAGTCCCTGACCGAGGTGTGCAACTCCAGCATGCCTCGGTCTCGCCGCCCACCTCCCCGACGCGCCGTCTATTGGTGGTCGGAGGAGCTGGCGGGGCTCCGGGCCGCCTGCGTGGTGGCCAGGAGGGCCTACACGCGGAGTCGACGGCGGAACGTGCGGGACGCGTCGAACGAGGACCTTCTCTACGCCTCGTACGTAGAGGCAAAGAAGGTCCTCAAGGCGGCTATGTTCGCCGCCGACGACGCGGCGAGGGCCGAAATGCTAGAGGGTCTCGACAGAGACCCGTACGGGAGACCGTATAAGGCGGCGCGGAATAAACTGCGCCCCTTCGGTCCCCCGCTAGCAGAGACCCTCGAGCCGGCGTTGCTGGATGGGGTGGTTCGGTCCTTGTTTCCAACAAGGACCAACTTCACCCCTCCAGTGATGGACCCCCCACGGGAGGCGGCTCTGCCGGCGGAGGAGGTCCCTCCGGTCACGGGGGCAGAGTTTGGCGCGGCAACGCTTCGCCTCCGCGCCAAGAAAACCGCCCCCGGGCCATAGCCAACGCGTTCAATTCCGTCCCCCACTCCACGATCTTGGAGGCACTCCGGTACCACGGAGTGCCTTCATACTTGCGGGCCCTCTTGGCCAGCTACTTGGAGGACCGAGCGGTCCTCCTCGTAGACAAGGCTGGCCAAGTCCGGAGGTACGGCGCGGAGTCTGGTGTTCCACAGGGGTCGGTCCTAGGACCACTCCTGTGGAACATCGGCTTCGACTGGCTCCTGCGGGGATCCCTCCTCCCGGGCACGAGTGTCATCTGCTACGCGGATGACACTCTCCTCACTGCCCGGGGGAGGGATTTTAAGGAGGCGGCCAGTTTGGCCTCGGCTGGCGGATCCTTGGTCGCGGGAAGGATCCGCCGCCTCGGGTTGGGGGTTGCGCTGCACAAGACCGAGGCCGTGTTCTTCCACGGGCCTCGGCAGCGCATCCCTCCTGACGCCCACATCGTCGTGGAGGGCATCAGGATCGGGGTGAGGACCCAGATGAAATATCTGGGCCTCACCCTGGACAGCAGGTGGCGCTTCGGCCCGCACTTCAGCGGGTTGTCAGCGCGCCTGCTGAAGGCGGCGAACGCCCTCTCGTGGCTCCTCCCAAACCTGGGAGGGCCGAAGGCGAGATGCCGGCATTTGTATGCCGGCATCTTGAAGAGCATGGCCCTTTACGGGGCCCCCATCTGGGCGGACTCCCTCCACAGGAGGGAGAATGCGACCGCCATCCGCAGGCCCCAAAGGGCCATTGCACTGCGGGTGGCGAGAGCCTACCGCTCGGTGGGCTTTGCGGCAGCGTGCGCTCTGGCCGGCACCCCGCCTTGGGAACTCGAGGCGGGGGTGCTCGCCAGAGTGTACGAGTGGACGGCGGGGCGCAGGGCGCTTGGGGAGTGCCCTGCCCCAGAAGAGCGGGAGGCCGTCCGCAGAGAGGCGAGGGACGCAACCGTCCAACATTGGACGGAGGCCCTCGCCACCGCAGCCTTTGGCCGCAGAACGTTGGACGCGCTCGGGCCAGTCCTGAAGGACTGGCTCGGGCGGTCCCACGGTTTCCTTTCTTTCCGTCTGGTGCAGGTGCTATCCGGGCATGGCGTCTTCGGATCGTGCCTGCACCGGATCGGAAGAGAGGAGACCCCGGCCTGCCACGATTGTGGCGCGGCGGTGGACACGGCGCAGCACACCCTGGAGGTGTGTGCGTCGTGGTCTGGGCCGCGCCGCCAATTGATGGCGGTGGTCGGGCAGGACCTCTCGCTGCCCAGCGTGGTTTTAGCCATGCTGGGAAGCGAGGAGTCCTGGGCTGCGGTGGCCTCCTTTTGCGAGGAAGTAATTTCGCAAAAGGAGGCGGCGGAGCGGGCGCGGGAGGAAGACCCTCTCGCAGCGCCACTCCGCAGGCGACGAACGGGTCGGAGAAGGCGATTGCACGACAATCGTCTTCCCCCTCCTGGTGGAGGATAGCGGGAGACAGGCGCGGGGGCGTCTTCTCCCGCATTGCACGTATCCTCCACTTCCGCCGGGTGGGAATGACCGCGAGCACTCGCGGTTATTCTCGGGCCCCTCTCCCAGGGTGCGGAGGGGGGTGAAGGGCTCGCCGTTAAGGCGGGCGGTCGTCGGCGGGGGGCTGGATGGAAAGGCTGTGCCGGATTCCCAGCTCCCCTCCATATAGGCGATGCGGGAGTGCCGCTGGGTCGTTTAGTGGGTATACCGGTGGGGAGCACCGCCGGGAGTCCCACATAACCCTTCCGTCCCCCGACGGGTGGGTATGCATAAAGCATTTTTCCCAGCGTCAAAAAAAAAAAAAAAAAAAAAAAAAGGTTAGGTTAGGTTAGGTTAGGTTTTTTTTTTTTTTTTTTTTTTTTTTTCCTGTCCGGGCGCAGAGGCCCGGCCCGCGAGCTAGCCTACTTCTATCCTCCGACATACGGTCGGAGCCTTTATTTACTATTAACTTTTCCATTCTTATCTTATCTTTTATTATTTCTTCCATTCCTCATACTGTATCTTTCTTGTATTCATCATCTTTCATACTCCCATTGGTGGGATGCCAATGTTGGACTGTTTTGTTATTATCTATTTCTCATTATATTCTAGGGATGGGATTTGTCGGGTATATTTTATTTACTTTTATCTCACAATTTGGTTTACAATATTTCTAATTCTATTTTACATTTGTTTATATTATGTTTTTACGTTAAGTACCTTCTTATTCTTACATTATTATTTTAACATTCAATCCTACGTAGGGTAACACTTAATTTCTATTCTTTATTTTAAAATGCCCTAATGGCAATATTTAGGTTAGGTTAGGTTAGGTTAGGTTAGGTTAGGTTAGGTTCCGCGGACCTGCTGGGTTGTCCCAGTGGGTGGGGAGGTGTACCCCAACGCGGCGCGTCCCCGGGTGGCGGATAGGGGAACGGCTCCCAGAAATGGGAGTTACCGGTTTACCGGCGCGGACCAAACACTGGGGGGGAAATGGGGAGGCTCCTCCACGCGTCCCTCTGATTAGCAGATGGCGCAGTGGATGGAGTCGAGATGGGCTGGTGGAGCCGTCTCTTAGGAGGGAGGCATCGTTCCGCTTGGTTTCCGCGAGTCGGCTGTATGGGTCAGCTTCCTTGCGGGATGCCGAGTGGGCTGGTGCTTCATTGGCGCCCTTTTCAGGGCGTGTTGACAGGGGAGCTCACCCCTGAAAAAAGAGACGACGATGTGGAGCATTGTAGTTACCTATGGAACCAAGCAGTTGTAAATTTGGTCCCCAGGTGGGTCCCCGAAAGGGGGAATCCCACCCCTCTACTTCATCTGAGGTAGAGGGCTGCCCCTCGTACTCTGGGGGGGGCAGCGACTGCTTCGTAGGCAGGCGTTCCGCCCGTCTTCGTAAACACGAACCTGGCTCACTGATATTGGAAAATGATACTGCAAGCGATATGGACAACGTTGTGATGGAGGTGGAAGCATGCGCCCTGAAGGCGTGTGGTGACACCGCTGACCCTGGCCTGAATAAGGACAATGAGGCGGAAGCATGCACCCCGAAGGTGTGCGTGGAAGCAAACGACCCCTGCATGAAGAAGGACTTGAGAGTGGTGGTAACGCGCCTGTCGGATTCCGAATCTGACAGGAGCATGGTGATGGTGTCGCCTGGGCCCGCTTTGGATCCCGCCAGATTTTGGCGAAAGAGGCCTGGTTCAGCGAGCCCGAGCCTTTGCTCCGATTCGGAATCGGACGCAACGGTCACAGGAGACGTGTCGTCACCCAAAGTGACGAAATCTGCAAAAGGAAGAGGCAGCGGCCGCCCGACCAGTTCTGGGAAGTTTGTGGCCACGGCGAGGGCAAAGGCGGCCAGAAGAGAGGAGTTCTTCCTGGACGCAAGCGAGGAGGTGTCGGTAGCGATGGAAAAGACGCGGAAAGGGAGAGTGACGCTCCCGTCGCGTATGGCTGGTCTTTTGGCAGGGGAGGTTGATGACCAACTTGCGACGTCCCTGAACAAGCAGGTGCTGGATTGCGTGGACATCATCAAAACGGTGTCCCGCAAGTCTAGCCACTTGAGTGGCCCCTTCCAAAAGTCCCTTAACGAGGCCACAAAATTCATAGTGGAGGCAGTGGAGGTGCTCAGTAAGCGCTCCATCTCTGACGAGACGGCTAAGTTGCAGGCCGACAACACACGCCTGCAAACGGAGCTCGCCGCGCTCCGAAAGGAGTTTGCGGAATTAAGGGCGGAGCTGCGGCCGGCTGGACCTGCAACGGATTCCCAGGATGGGAGTCGGCAACTGGACGTGGAGGGGTTGTCACGCGCCATCATGGTCCAGGTAGGGACCATGGTGAACGCCAGGCTGGAAGCTCTGGAGAGTAGGCTTCTACCGGAAGTGCGTCTGCGGCCACCGCTAGCTGCTGACAAAGCACGTCTTAGCAGCCCTGAAGCTGGGCCCGACCGTGAGGTGCCAACTGTGGTGCCGAAAGCCTCCACCTCATCCCAGAAGAAGGGGAGGAAGGTTAGCTTGGCGGCTAAGGAGGCAGCTGCGGCAAGTGTGCTGCGGTTAGGATGCTCTGCGCCTCCGCTTACAGGCGAGGCGTGGAGTACAGTCGTCCGTAAAGGCACGACGAAGACGGCCAAAAAGGCCGGAAAAAAGGTGGCTGCCGTTCCCGCGTCTGCTCCCAAAGTAAAGCTCCGCCCACCTCGCTCGGCGGCCATCACACTCACCCTGTTGCCAGGTGCTGTGGAAAGCGGCGCTACGTATAAGGCGCTGCTCAGGGAAGCCAAGGAACGCGTTGACTTCAAGGCCCTCGGCATTGAGGAGATGCGTTTCAGGACGGGGGCAACAGGTGCTCGGGTGCTGGAGATAGCCGGTGCCACGGGTGCTGTAAAGGCCGATTCTCTGGCGGAGAAGTTCAGGGAGGTTTTAAGCGCGGACGTGGTGCGCGTACAGCGGCCGGTGATGCGCGCAGACATAAGAGTCACGGAGCTAGATGACTCCGCGACACCAGACGAGGTAGCGTCGGCCGTAGCAGAACAAGGTGGCTGCTCTGTCGACAGCATAAAGACTGGCGTTATAGGCTCCCGCGGCTCACTGTGGCTGAGTTGCCCAGTCGCGGCCGCGAAAAAGGTAACGGGAGTTGGCCGGCTCAAAGTGGGCTGGATCTCTGCAAGGGTGGTGCTACTCGACCGTTTGCCCTTGAGATGCTTCCGTTGCCTCGAAGCCGGCCATGTTGGGACCAAATGCAAGTCTGAGGTGGACCGCAGCGGTCTTTGTTACCGTTGTGGGAAACCTGACCACAAGGCGAGGGGCTGTCAGGCTGAGCCAAACTGTGCTGTATGTGCAGCGGCCGGCAAACCTGCAGTGCACCCACTTGGTGGGAAGGGGTGCCTCAATACCGTAAGGGGGCCCCAAAAAGGGCCTCGAACGAGTCCAGGAGGCCAGAAAAGGAGAAGAAAGGTGAAAACGGGCTCCAAAACCGCTCAGCCGTCTCAGCGCAACTCTTTGCGTGAGGAGGAGCAGATGGACACCGAAATTTAGATGGCGCTACCATTCCTGCAGGCGAACGTCATGCACTCTGCCAGGGCTCAGGACCTTTTGGTTCAGAGCATGGCAGAGTGCATGATAAAGATAGCTGTGGTCACCGAGCCGTATGTGGTCCCTCCCCGGAATGACTGGGTGGGTGACCGCGATGGCTTGGTGGCTATCGTAACACCGGCGGCCGCGGGCGCTCCGTCCATTGATCGGGTGTCCAAAGGTCGAGGGTGCGTGTTGGCTGTTGTGGGTGGCGTGGCGGTTGTGGGGGTGTACTTTTCGCCCAATCGGGGCCTCGCCGACTTTGAGCAAATGCTTGTTGATGTCGGGGCCATGATTGGGCAGGTAGCCTCCTACCCCGTGCTTGTTGCTGGAGATTTTAACGCGAAATCAACCGCGTGGGGATCCCCAGCAACAGACGTCAAGGGAGAGGCGCTGGAAGAGTGGGTGGTGTCCATGGGACTCACCCTTCTTAATACGGGGTCGGCTGACACATGCGTGCGACAGCAGGGGGGGTCTATCGTGGACTTAACGTTTGCGTCGTCGTCCCTGGTGCATCGTGTCCGGGGATGGAGAGTGTTGGAGGACGTGGAGACGCTGTCGGATCACCGCTACATCCGCTACGAGGTCACCGCGTCCCCTACCACTCCACGAGTAGGTCCTCAACCTTCTGTTGGAGGTGTCCCGCGCTGGGTGCTACGGCGCTTGGACCGAGATGTAGCAGTAGAGGCAGCTCTGGTAGAGTCCTGGACTTTGTCTGATCCCATTGAGGAGGTGGATGACGCGGCGGAGCGGTTGCGGAGCGCTTTGACCCGCGTCTGTGATGCCGCGATGCCGAGGGCCAAACCATTCCCGCCTCGGCGGGAAGTGTACTGGTGGCGCCCGGAGCTGGGCGAATTGCGCAGAGCCTGCGTTGCCGCGCGCCGCGTCTACACTCGGTACAGAAGGAGAAGGGTCCGTGTTCAGAGCCAGGAGGACACGATATACCAGGCTTACAGGACCACCTGCACAGCTCTGCAGGTAGCCATCGCGCAGGCCAAGGAGGCAGCATGGGAGGAGTGGTTAGGGGTGCTCGACCGTGATCCATGGGGGAGGCCGTATCGCGTTGTACGTCAAAAACTGCGACCTTGGGCCCCCCCGCTAACCACGAGTCTGGAGCCCCAACTACTGGAGCAAGTGGTGAACACTCTCTTCCCCCAACGGGATGAGTGGGTGCCACCACCTATAGGCACCCATAGACAAGAGAGTGACGCCGACACGGTACCTCCAATATCTGAGGGGGAGTTCGGGGTAGCTGTTATGAAGCTTCGGCTGAAGAACACTGCCCCAGGACTGGATGGCATACCGGGCCGAGCCTTGGTGCTCGCGCTTGGAGAGATGGGGGAGTGGGTGCGGGCCCTATTTAATGCGTGCCTCAATGAGGGTAGATTCCCGAGGGCGTGGAAGACGGGGAAGCTCGTACTTCTTCGGAAGGACGGGCGCCCGGCTGAAATGCCGTCGGCCTACCGCCCCATCGTGCTTTTGGACGAGGTAAGCAAGCTCTTCGAGCGTGTGCTCGCTGCTCGCCTCGTCGAGAGCATGGACCCAGGGCTCGATGATGCGCAATATGGCTTCCGCCGGGGCCGTTCTACGGTGAGCGCGATCGCCCGTGTCAGGGACCTGGCAGAAGAGGTGGTTTCCGAGGGTGGAGTGTTATGGGCAGTGTCTCTGGATATATCCAACGCGTTCAACACTCTGCCCTGGGAAACGGTTAAGGCGGCCCTCGTGTATCACGGGGTGCCAGAGTATCTGCGGAAAGTGGTGGCAGATTACTTTGACGGCAGGGCCGTAGAATTCCCGACGAAGGACGGCTGGGGGAGGAAGGCGATGTCGTGCGGTGTTCCACAGGGGTCGGTCCTTGGTCCGCTCCTGTGGAACATCGGGTACGACTGGGCGTTACGAGGGGTGGCACTGGCGGGAGTACACGTCACTTGCTACGCCGATGACACGCTCGTGACGGCCCGCGGAGGGACTCATCGGGAGGCGGCTCGCCTCGCTACGGCGGGCGTTGCCCAGATGGTCCACAGGATCAGGGCTCTGGGACTGGAGGTGGCCCTCAGTAAATCTGAGGCCCTAGTTTTTCATGGGCCTCGGAATGCGCCACCGCCCGGTTCCTCAATAATGGTAGGGGGAACTTCCATTGCTGTCGGGTCGACGATGAAGTACCTAGGAATCGTCCTCGACGGCACTTGGAAGTTTGACGAGCACTTCCGGCGGTTGGCCCCGAAACTTTTGGCTGCTGCCGGTGCGCTCGGGAGATTGCTTCCTAATGTAGGGGGTCCAGGAGGGGCATGTAGACGCCTATATGCCGGTGTAGTGAGGTCGATGGCGCTCTACGGTGCGCCGATATGGGCAGACGCCCTGTGCTCCCGAAACGTGCCACTGTTGCGGAAACCGCAACGCGGAATGGCACTCAGGGTGGCTAGGGCGTACCGCACGGTGTCGCACGCTGGGGCATGTGTCCTTGCCGGTGTCCCGCCGTGGGAGTTTGATGCGCAGGTGCTTGCGGCGAGGTATTGGCGGGGCGTGGAAGCGCAGGAGGCAGGCGACCGACCACATCCGCGAGAGATCGCGCAGTGGGAAGAGGAAGCACGCGACGATCTCTTCCGGAGGTGGAAAGCGCGTTTAGAGATCCCGGGCGCTAGCTGGGAACTGGTGGAGGCAGTTCGACCCATCCTTCGGGTTTGGGTCGAACGGAATCATGGTGCGCTCACCTACCACATCGCGCAGATGCTGACCGGACACGGCTGTTTCGGCAAGTATCTGTGCGAGGTGGCGGGACGAGAGCCGTCGGTGGAGTGCCATCATTGTGGAGGTGGAGTCGCTGATACGGCGCAACATACGCGCGAAGAGTGCCCAGCTTGGGCGGTGCCTCGTGCTGCCGTATCAGCAATTGTTGGAGGAGACCTGTCGCTGGCGGCCTTGGTCAAGGTCATGGCCGAGAGCGAGGAGGCATGGAGTGGGGTAGAAACCTTCTGCGAAACCATCCTAACGCAGAAGGAAGCGGCGGAACGGGAGCGGGAGGAAGACCCGAACTCTCTTCCGATTCGCCGCAGGCGGCACGGCCGGCGGCGCCTGGCTTACATAGCTAGAATGCCGCCATAACGTGGACCTGCGGGCGATGGATCGGGGGGTCTGTCGCCCGCCCTATGAGGTCCGTAGCTGGAAGACACCTTACGTGTTCCTAAGGTGCCTCAAGCGGAGTGTGGAAAGGCTTTCGAGCCTTCCTTCTCGAAGAAGGGCCCATCAGGGCAGACGCTGAGGGTTAGGTGGCTACGGAAGAGTGTGTAACTTACCCGCGGCCCCGACCGGAAGCGAGAGAAGGAACACCCAGGTGGTTTTAGTCGGTATGGCGCTTTTAGCTGAGTCCGACATATCTTTTCCGCCCCCCGGCGGGAAGGAATCCATAAAGGATTTCCCCTGGTAAAAAAAAAAAAAAAAAAAAAAAAAAAAAAAAAAAAAAAAAAAGGATAAAAGTCTTGTTAGCCCAGCGGTTCTCTCTCTACACTGGAGAGTTATCTACATAATCTGGTGAAGGGAGTTCAAGTCTCATAGTACCTAGATGATTTTTTGGGCGGGTCTGGGTTTATCCATTAGTAGTTGCTATGCCTAGCTTGCGGCTTCGGTCGCTTGTATTGGATAAATCTAGGCCTTCATTACTCGGCTCTGGGAGCGAGTAATGAGGCGAATGGCTTTGAGGGAGAGCGCAGGTCGTGTAGATCCTCAAGGCAAGTCTGGTGGGGTCGTTCCTTCTCGCGGTTGCTGCCCGTTATTGGTCTATTTCCATCAGAAATAGACGTAACAGAAACCACCAGGCGCCGGCACTCTGTCGGTGGGGTAGGATGGGTAGGTAGGACGGGATGGGCTGGTGGAGCCGTCCCTTTGTAGGCTAGTTGCCTACAAGAGAGGAGAGCCTTTTTAGGCTAGGAGGAGTCGGGAGTCGGGTCTGGCGTGCACTTACCCTACCGCCGGGCAGGCAGTGGGAGTTTACTTCCCTGCCACCGCCCCAAAATCGTAACCCCGCAACATGGTCGCGGTCATGTTTTGCGATCTGAGCGGGACCGATAGGCCTTGGCTTGGTCGCCCGGGCTACGAGGAAGACAACCTCTATAAAAAAATCACCCGAAGGCAAGCGGCGGCGCAGCGTGAGGTCTGGAAGGCTGAACGGAGTTTCAGTCCTTACTGCGTCCCCCGCCAGGGAAGTGTCGCTCCCCTGAGCGGGTTACGCCAGACTTCCCCGGTTACAGTGGGCACTGTCCGGGGCGACCCACCCTTCCCACGTACTCGTGGGATTAGTTATGAAGAATTTTTTGAAAAACTCTAGGTTAGGTAAGACGGTAGGGAGCGACGAGGAGGTGGAATACGCGTCTGCGTCTGAGACGGTTGCGTCTGGATCGACGACGCATTCATTGCGGGACGCCTTCGGGCGTTTCAAAAAAGGCCCTTCTAAGGGCCAACCAAAAGGCCCTTCTCAGGGCCCACCAAAAGGCCCTTCTCAGGGCCCCGCGGGCGATGCCATTTCGGCGTCAGAACCTAGCCGCGCACCATCTGCGGCTAGCTTGTACTGCAGGTCTGACTCCGACAATAATGCGTTTGAGTCGGACGCGAGTTCGGCGATGGAGGTCGAAGACCGCCTCCAAAAGCGCAAGCGGGCCTTCTTGAAGGATGACGGTGAAGGGTCCTCGGGCTCGACGGGGAGTACCAAGTCGAAGAAGTTGAAGGCCAAAAAGCCGACTTCATCTTCGAGCGTGGTGGACACCCACGACGTGGGTCTGGCGGATGCCCAACGGCAGCTGGATTTGGCTCGGCGGGAGCAACTCCAGCAAGACCTAGAGGAGAGGGTCGCCGCCAAGGAGCAGCAGGCGCGCACCGCCCGGGCCAAGACTGGGTACGGTGCATCCAGCGTCTTGTACGCGGACCACTCGCTGGCCGAGCTGGAGCGGATGGCGCGAGAGGACGAAGAGGGGATAAAAGAAGTCGCCTCTAAGTCCTCCAATCTTAAAGGGACTTTTCAAAAGTCCCTTAAATGCCGGGCCGCCAGCATGGTTGGCATTGTCCGGGAGCTGGTGCAGCGCACAGCGACCGACGAGACGCGGCAACTGCAGGCAACGGTAGATCGTCTGCAGTCGGAGGTCAGCCAGCTGCATAAAAAGCTGGCGGAAGTCACGGCACGGCCAGCTCAAGCCGAGCCGAGACCTGCGGCCGAGGGTCCCTCTTCCTCCAACCTTGAGGATGTTATCCGCAAGGTAGTGATGGAGGAAAGGGCCTTCACGAGAGCCTGCCTTGCCGGTATAGAGGACAGGCTTTTGCCGGAGAAACGCCTCCGACCGCCTCTCGCGGCGGACAAGAGGCCATGCGAGCCGGGGCCATCCTCCCAGAAGGAGGACGCAATGCTCCCTTCCACCACTCAGTCCAACCAGCCGTGGACGGAAGTGGTCAAGAAGGGGAAGGGCAAGGCCAAAAAGAAGGCGAGAACGGTCGCCAACCCTGCCTCCCCAACCAACACCGCCCCTACCTGCCCATCCCAGGCGACCGGCAAGGGAAAAGGGAAGGGAAAGGCGGAAAAGTCGACCCCCAGGCCCGCTGCCGCTGCCTCGACAGCCAAAAGGGCCCCAGCCGGTAGAAGGAAGCCACTGGTTCCTCCCAAGACAGCGGCCGTCGTGGTGACGCTCACCGCGGAGGCTGCGGAGCGGGGTGAGACGTACGAGTCCGTTCTCAAGCGGGCTCGTACCAACGTCGATCCCACAACATTGGGAATCGGGGCAGTCGCGTGCCGCCAGACCCAAACCGGAGCTCGAATCTTCGAGTTCCCGGGGGCCCAGGGTGGCGCCAACGCGGACCTCTTCGCAAGTAAATTGCGAGAGGCCATCGCGGATGAGGCTAAGGTCGTCAGGCCCGTTAGGTCTTCGGCCTTGGAGGTGACCGGTCTGGACGACTCGGTCACCAAAGAGGAGGTCGTGGCGGCGATTGCAGCAGTAGGGGGCTGTGATATCGCAGCGGTAACGTGTCGGGACATCAGGCCCGGTCGCGGTGGCATGGGCACCATTCGCCTTGAGTGCCCGGTCGCCGCGGCCAAGGCCGTTCTTGCCAAGGGACGGCTTGCCGTCGGGTTTAGCTCGAGTGTGGTCCGGGCGCTTGAGGAGCAGCCTCTGCGCTGCTACAAGTGCTTCGGAATCGGGCACACTCGGGCCCTCTGCCCGTCCAAGGTGGACAGGTCGGACTGTTGTTACCGCTGCGGCAAGGCGGGGCACAGGTCCATCTCCTGCAAGGCCGCCACGCCGCACTGTGCGGTGTGCGCCGCCAGTGGCCGCCCGGCGGGCCACGTGATGAAGGGGAGGAATTGCAATCCTCCCCCAAAGAAGGGCAAAGCGCAGGCGCCGTCCCGGCCTGCCGCTACCGCCAGTGCCGTTGTCCCTGAAGCTGGGACCTCGGTGGCTGACGAGGAGGGTGCGATGTCCGAATGATGTATAGGACCGGACATCGCATTCTCCAGGCGAACACCAACCACTGCAAAGCAGCACAGGATCTGCTGATGCAGGCCATGGCTGAGTGGTTGGTAGACGTGGCGGTGGTTGCCGAGCCGTACTCGGTTCCCGGCCGTTGGCTGGGCGATCGGGATGGCTTGGTGGCGTTGGTTTCAAGGTCTTCGACAGATTCCCCTCCCCTCTCGCTTTTAGAGAGAGGATCGGGATATGTGGCCGCCGCGTGGGGAGATATAGCCCTGGTGGGCGTCTATTTCTCCCCAAACCGCCCTCTCCAGGATTTCGAGAATTTTCTCGGAATCCTGACCGCGGTTGTGGGTAGGGCGGCGCCGCGACAGGTCGCCGTTCTAGGCGACCTGAATGCAAAGTCGGTGACCTGGGGCAACCCAGCCGCCTCCTGCAACGTCCGGGGACCCGCCGTTGAATCTTGGGCGGTTTCGTGCGGTGTATCCCTTCTCAACAGAGGGACGGTCCAGACGTGTGTGCGGCGATGGGGAGGGTCGGTGGTGGACGTCTCGTTTGCCTCCCCCGCACTCGCTGCCCGCGTCGTTGACTGGCGGGTGGAGATGGTGGAGACAATGTCGGACCACCGATATGTGCGGTTCGACATCTCCACCCAGAGCCCCCGGAGGTCGCCTCCGTCGAGCCGATCTCCTTTTCCACGGTGGGCTCTTACCCGTCTCGACCGTGAGGCGGCAAAGGAGGCGGCGTTCGTCCAGGACTGGCTCACGCCTCCTATCGACGTCTTGGACGTGGACTCCGCAGCGGCCCAACTGAGGAGGTCCCTGACCGAGGTGTGTAAGTCCAGCATGCCTCGGTCTCGACGCCCACCTCCCCGTCGTGCCATCTATTGGTGGTCCGAAGGGTTAGCGGAGCTCCGAGCCGCCTGCGTGGAGGCAAGGCGGCAATACACGCGGAGTCGACGGCGCAGACGGCGAGACCCCGAAAACGAGGACCTTCTCTACGCCTCTTACGTAGAGGCAAAGAAGGTCCTCAATTCGGCAATGAACGCCGCCAAAGACGCGGCGCGAGCCGAGATGCTGGAGGGTCTCGACAGAGACCCGTACGGAAGACCATACAAGGCGGCGCGGAATAAACTGCGCCCCTTTGGTCCCCCGCTGACGGAGTCTCTCGAGCCGGCATTGCTGGATGGGGTGGTTCGGTCCCTATTTCCACCCGGGACCAACTTCACCCCACCATTAATGGACCCCCCGCGGGGGGCGGTTCCGCCGGAGGAGGAGATCCCTCCGATCACGGAAGTGGAATTCGGAGTGGCGGCGCTCCGTCTTCGCGCCAAGAAGACGGCCCCCGGGCCGGACGGCATCCCCGCACGGGTGGTGGCCATCGCAACCACCCAAATGAAGGAGAGGTTTCGGGACCTCTTCAGCGCGTGTTTTAGGGCTGGAAGGTTTCCGAAACCCTGGAAAGAGGGGCAGTTATGCCTTCTCCGTAAGGAGGGGCGCCCGGTGGACTCCCCTTCGGCATACCGGCCCATCGTTCTGCTCGATGAGGTCGGTAAGTTGTTCGAGGGTATCGTCGCTGGCCGTCTTAATGGCCTGATGCTGGAGGTGGGGCCGAACCTGTCGGACGCCCAATTCGGTTTCCGCAGGAGGCGTTCGACAGTCGATGCACTGTCCCAGCTCAAGGGCCAAGTGAGGGAGGCCGTGGGGGCAGGGGACGGAGTTTTGGCTGTGTCATTCGACATAGCAAACGCCTTCAACTCCATCCCCCACCCGACAATACTAGAGGCGCTCCGCTACCATGGAGTGCCTCAGTACCTGCGAAGCCTCCTGGCCAACTACTTGGAGGACCGAGCGGTCCTCCTTGTAGACAAAGCGGGCCAGCTTCGGCGGTATGGCGCGGAGTCCGGTGTTCCGCAGGGGTCCGTTCTAGGGCCACTCCTGTGGAACATCGGGTTCGACTGGCTCCTGCGGGGAGCTCTCCTCCGTGGCACGAGTGTCATTTGCTACGCGGATGACACTCTTCTCACTGCCCGGGGGAGGGACTTTAGGGAGGCGGCGAGCCTGGCATCGGCTGGCGGATCCTTGGTCGCGGGAAGGATCCGCCGGCTAGGATTGAGGGTGGCGCTGCACAAGACCGAAGCCGTGTTTTTCCACGGGCCTCGGCAGCGCATTCCCACCGACGCCCACATCGTCGTGGAGGGCGTCAGGGTCGAGTTGAAGACCCAGATGAAATATCTGGGCCTAGTGCTCGACAGCAGGTGGCGTTTCGGCCCGCACTTCAGCGGGCTGTCGACGCGCCTGTTGAAGGCCGCGGCTGCGCTAGCTTGGCTCCTCCCGAATCTGGGGGGGCCAAAAGCGCGATGCCGGCAGTTGTATGCCGGCATCTTGAAGAGCATGGCCCTCTACGGGGCCCCCATCTGGGCGGACTCCCTCCGAAGGAGGGAGAACTCTACTGCGATCCGCAGGCCTCAAAGGGCCATTGCGCAGCGGGTAGCGAGGGCCTACTCCTCGGTGGGCTTTGCGGCGGCCTGCGCTCTGGCGGGCACCCCTCCTTGGGAGCTCGAGGCGTGGGTGCTCGCCAGAGTCTATGAGTGGACGGCGGGGCGTAGGGCGCTCGGAGAGCACCCTGCCCCGGAGGAGCGGGAGGCCGTTCGGCGGGAGGCGAAGGACGCGATCGTCCATCATTGGACGGGGGATCTCGCCTTCGCCGCGTTTGGCCGGCGGACGTTGGACGCTCTCGGGCGAGTTTTGCGAGATTGGCTCGAGAGGTCCCACGGTTACTTGTCGTACAGGATGGTGCAGCTGCTTTCCGGGCATGGATGCTTCGGATCGTACCTGCACCGGATCGGAAGAGAGGAGAATCCGTCGTGCCATGATTGTGGTGCGGCGGAGGATACGGCGCAGCACACCCTCGAGGTGTGCCCGGCGTGGTCAGAGCCGCGTCGCGGCTTAGCGGCGATAGTCGGGCCGGACCTCTCGCTGCCCAGCGTGGTCAATTCCATGCTGGGAAGCGAAGGGGCCTGGACAGCGGTCGCCTCCTTTTGCGAGGACGTGATGTCTCAAAAGGAGGCGGCGGAGCGCACGCGGGAGGATGATCCTCTCGCGGCGCCGCTCCGCAGGCGAAGAAGGGGGAGAAAAAGGCGATTGTACGACGATCGCCTTCCCCCTCCCGGTGGAGGATAGCGGGAGACAGGCGCGGGGGCGCCTTCTCCCGCATTGCACATATTCTCCATCTCTGTCAGGCGGGAACGGCCGAGCACTCGCGGTCGTTCCTGGGCCCCTCCCTGCTGGGAGGAGCATGCGGGCCCCGCTGTAAAGGCGGGCGGTCGTCGGCGGGGGATTGGAAGTAAAGGCTTTTGTCGGTTTCCCAATCCTCCTCCACACAGACGATGCCGGAGTGCCGCTGGGTCGTTTAGTGGGTATACCGGTCCTATACAGACCGGGGAGTCCCACATACCCCTCCCATCCCCCAATGGGGGGGCATGCGTAACGCATTTTTCCCAGCGCAAAAAAAAAAAAAAAAAAAAAAGGTTAGGTTAGGTTAGGTTCGGCGTCCGCGGACCTGCTGGGTTGTCCCAGTGGGTGGGGAGGTGTACCCCAACGCGGCGCGTCCCCGGGTGGCGGATAGGGGAACGGCTCTCAGAAATGGGAGTTACCGGTTTACCGGCGCGGACCAAACACTGGGGGGGAAATGGCGAGGTTCCCGAACTGTTGTTGCGGCGCCGTCCTGCTCGGTCTCCCGCGAGTCGGTTGTATGGGTCAGCTTCCTTGCGGGATTCTGGGTTGGTCGGCGCTTCACTAGCGGATTGGGGGCCTCGGGGAGGGGAAGGGGAGGCTTCTCCGCGTGTCTCTATGAAATTAGCATAAAGCGCAGCGGATGAAGTCTGGCGGAGGAAAGGAGTTTCCTACTCCGCCGAGAAGGTGGGGCGGCCTGTTTAAGCCACCCACGTGAGGCATCCATCGGGATCAGTGGAGGGCCAAACCCCGCAACATGGTCGTGGTCATGTTTCGCGATCTGAGCGGGGCCGATAGGCGGACACGCCCTTTTCAGGGCGCGTTGGTGGAGGAGGCGAGCACGTCCTTTTCAGGGCGCTCCCTCCAAACTTGCAGGGGAGCTCACCCCTAGTGAAAAAAAGAGACGACGATGTGGAGCATTGAAGTAGAAACCAAAATGAACCAAAGCATTAGTGAAAATGGTCCCCAGGTGGGTCCCCGAAAGGGGGAATCCCACCCCTCCACTTCATCAGGAGTGGAGGGCTGCCCCTCGTACTCTGGGGGGGGCAACTCATGCTTCGTAGGTCGGCACTCCACCGGCCTTCGTGAACGCGACACTGGCTATTCTTTCGACTCGGATTCCGATATTGCATGCGATTTAGACAAAGACGATATGGAAGTGCAGGCGGGCGCCCTGAAGGCGAACGCTAACACTACTGGCAATAGCCCTCTGATGGAAGCTCAAGTCTCCCGAGCAGTAGTATGCGTATCTGCGCATAGTGACGACGACGGTAGGACGCTTACGTCTGATGTGACGATGCGTCCATTACGTGACGCGAAGGGCAAATTTAAAAAACGCCCTTCTCAGGGCGGTCCAAAAGGCCCTTTGCAGCGCAATTCAGACGTGTCAGACGAAGCGTCTGAGCTAGACGTGCGGTCAAGTGGTACCGCGAGTGGGAAAACGAGTGGTCGCAAGCGGCCGTTGTCCCTCATGGCTCAAGGTTCCGACTCAGGTACGGAGACCGAGGGGACGGCGGCTGCTAAAGTCAACTCGGCAAGGAGAGGAAGGGGAAACACCGCCAAAGCGAGATCTTCGCGAGCGGAGTTCCTCAAGCCTGCTCCGGTGCCGTCAGACACCGAACTGGAGGACGTACTGCGTCGCAGGCAGTACGAAAGAAAGAAGACGGGGGCGAGTACTGGTTCAGACCTCGCGACAGACACGGGCAACGAGTCCGATGTCATCGCGAGGACTGATGATATCAGCATGCTGAACGCCCAAGAACTGAGGGCGCATGCGGGCGAAGGACTCGCCTGCATTTTAGAGGTGACAAAGAAGTCGGGCAACCTAAAGGGTGAGTTTGTGGCTCGCCTGAAAAGGTCCGCATCTGCCCTTAGGGAGGTTGTGGATGCCCTAGCCAGCAGAAGCGAGGCAGAGGAGACGCGGCGCTTAAGGGCGGAAAACAGCCGGCTGCGACTCGAAGTCGAGTCCCACAAAGCGGAGGTGAAGGCACTGCGTCGCGGCTTTCACGAAGCCAAGTCGGAGGTGGTTGCGGCCAACACCGCCGCTGCTGTGGCGTCTTCTGGGACGCGAGCACCACCCGTGGCTAGGATTGGGGCGGAGGAACTAGTCGAGGAGTTGAGGCGGTCTTTGACCAGCACGCTTGGGCAAATGCTCAACGCCCGACTCGCTGGGATCGAGGACCGGCTTCTGCCAGCCCCGATGGTTCGTCCGCCACTAAGAGGGGACGCCGAAAAGGTGGCAGCAGCTGCCGCCAAACCCAAGCTGACGCCTGAGCCGCCTCGTAAGTCCGCTGCCAAGGTGGATAAGCGGGCCGGTCAAGGCCCAAAGATGGCTGTCTCTCCCACAGTGGCACCGGTTGCGGGACCTTCGAATCCTGAGCGGACCAAAAGTGCCATTGAGGCTGGGCAACCCGCCGTTCCAGAGGCGGAAACGTGGGTCACTGTTAGCGGGAAGAGGAAAGGGAAGGGTAAGGGAAAAGGCAAATCTGCTACCCCGGTAGGTGCCCCCTCGGCTCGTCCCACCACCACTGCACCAAAGCCGAAGGCAGCTGCCAAGCTAGCTGCCAAGCCGAAAGCAGCGCTGAGGGTCCCTAAAACTGCGGCTGTGGTGCTGTCATTACAGCCTGAAGCCGCAGAGAAGGGGGTTACATACTGTGCCGTCCTTCAACTGGCGCAGGAAAAGGTCGATTTGCAGGAGCTGGAGATTGACCGGCTCCGCTTACGCCAGACGGCGACGGGAGCCAGGCTTCTGGAAATATCTGGCTCCCAAAACTCTGAGAAGGCGGACAAACTCGCGGAGAAGCTCCGTGGAGTCCTGTCCGAGGTGGCCAACATTGCCAGGCCCGTGAAATCTGCCAATTTGAGCATCACGGGTCTGGACGATGCAGCCACGAAGGAGAAAGTGGCGGCGGCGGTCGCCAAAGCAGGTGGCTGTCAGCTGACTGCAATAAGGGTGGGCGAAATTCGCCGCGGCTTTGGCGGCACCGGCGCAACCATTGTGACCTGTCCGATCTCGGCAGCCAAAGTGTTGTCGGGAACGGGTAGGCTGTTGGTCGGATGGAGTTCGGTGCGAGTGGTTGCCTTGGAGGTGCGTCCCATGCGCTGCTTCAGGTGCATGGGGCTGGGTCACACGCGCCCCCAGTGTACAGAATCGGCCGACAGGGGAGACTTGTGCTTCCGGTGTGGAAGCACGGGACATAAAGCGGCCAGCTGTGTGAAGTCCACCCCGCGCTGCGCGATATGCGCAGAGGCAGGAAAGCCTGCTGGGCACGTGATGGGGGGACGGAGCTGCCTTCCCCCAAAGACGAAGAGCAAGGCCGTTAGGACCCAGGCCAACCCTGCGGCTGTGAGCGTCGCGATGGAAGTTGCTCGCCCAGTGGCGAGCGAGGAGGTTGTGATGTCTGATTGATGGATCAGGTCCGACATCACAACTTCCTCCTGACGGACCTCAACCACTGCGCCCAGACCCAAGAACTGCTCATGCAGGTCCTGGCGCAGTGGCAATAGACGTGGTGGCTCCCTCTATAAGTGGGGTCCTCCTATATAAGTGGGGTCACTGGCTGCGAGTCGGGGGACTCACAGCCGGCTTGCACGACCTCACTCGTCGTCTTGAGGGGGGTCTTTGTGAGAAGACCGCCCCCTCCATGCTGGGGCCTGGTTGCTCGCAACTGGGCCAACCGCCGGGGTAAGGTGGTGAATGCTAGCGCGACCCCACCTTGCCCCACCTGGGCGGAATGATTGCTCACCGTGGTGGTTTTAGCCGGTAAGAGTCCGGCATAACCATTCCGGCGCCCCCGCGCCGGGTGGTATCCATGAGGATTTCCCCACGTAAAAAAAAAAAAAAAAAAAAAAAGGTTAGGTTCGGCGTGTTGGTGGCCATATCGTTGGACATCTCCAATGCATTCAACACGCTGCCTTGGAGCACGATACACGCCGGTCTGGGGTACCACAAGGTGCCCCAGTACCTGCGAAGACTCGTCGGGGACTATCTCTCAGATCGAGAGGTAGTCTTCCCGACGACTCGCGGGGCGGGAAGTAGTCCCATGACGCGCGGTGTTCCGCAGGGGTCGGTTCTTGGCCCTCTCCTGTGGAACGTCGGATATGATTGGGTCCTCCGGGGGGCAAGCCTGCGTGGCGTTAGCGTAGTATGCTACGCCGATGATACGTTAGTTGCCGCCCGGGGAAGCGACTATAGAGAGGCTGCGATCCTGGCCACAGCCGGAGTCGCTACGGTCGTCGCAAGGATCCGGATGCTGGGTCTGCAGGTGGCGCTCCACAAATCTGAGGCCATATGTTTTCATGGTCCCCGGCGGAAACCACCTGCAGACTCCACCATAGTGGTGGGTGGAATTTCCATCCCCGTCGGGACGACACTGAAGTATCTTGGTGTCGTCCTCGACGGCAGATGGAACTTCAAGGAGCACGTGCGGCGGCTGTCCCCCAAAATCTTGGGGACAGCCGGCGCACTTAGTCGCCTGCTCCCGAATATCGGGGGCTGCGAAGTGAGCTGCCGCCGCCTTTATACAGCGGTGGTAAGCTCTATGGCCTTGTATGGCGCCCCGATATGGGCGGGAAAGCTTGATCGGCAGACCACTGCCGTGCTGATTGGAGCTCAACGAGTGATGGCGGTGAGGGTGTGCAGGGGGTATCGCACACTCTCTCACGAAGTAGCATGCGTGCTCGCAGGCTCGCTCCCGTGGGACCTTGAGGCTGAAGTTCTGGCTTCGGTCTACTGGCGCAGAGCGCAGGCGCGGGAGCGGGACGAGCGACCGGCGCCGCAGGAGGTGGCACACTGGCGCAATCAGGCCAGAGTGTCTGCTATTGCCATATGGAGGGAGCGTCTCCTAAATGGGCAAGTGCAGAGGGGGCAGAGTGCCCGTCGACTACTGGAGGTGATCAGCCCAGTACTGGAGGAGTGGGTCCGCAGGAAGCATGGGAGTCTTTCCTTTAGACTGACGCAGGTCCTCTCGGGACATGGTTGTTTCGGGAGGTACCTACATCGCGTTGCCCGAAGGGAGGACACCCCAGCTTGCCATCAATGTGGACATGTGGAGGACACGGCGCAGCATGCGCTGGAGGCATGCCCGGGAGGAGCAGAACCGCGGCAGACTTTGGTCGCGGTCGTAGGGACTGACCTTTCCCTATCGGCCATAATTCTAAAAATGGTTGATGAGCAGAGGTCATGGGAGGCGGTGGCCTCCTTCTGTGAGGTAGTCATCAAGCAGAGGGAGAAAGAGGAGCGGGAGAGGGAGAGAGATCCTCTCGCTCAGCCGCTCCGGAGGGCGCGGACACGGAGGCGGGCTAATCGAGCCCGCACCCCGTCTCCGCTCCGAGGGCCTGGGGTGTTGGGTGCGGGGGCACCTGGCATCCCCTAATAATAGGTCATCGAGAGGTGGAGATGCCCCCATGCGTTCCGGGGCATCACACACGAGGTGGGGAGGTCTTGTGAAGACCCCAGGAGGTGAGTCTGCCGCAAGGCGGGCAGCGACAGTGACGAGGGCTGTGGAGTAATGCGCGAGCGGTCCCATGCCCCTCGTCTTAGGTTGGTGTAGGAGGAACACCCTGGTTTTTTAGTGCGTATGCCGCCTTATGGCGGTGAGTCCCACATAACCACCGTTTCCCCCCGGAACGGTGGTATCCATAAAGGATTTTCCCAGGTAAAAAAAAAAAAAAAAAAAAAAAAAGGTTAGGTTAGGTTAGGTTTTTTTTTTTTTTTTTTTTTTTTTATTTTATCAGCTGCTCTCCACAGACTCTGTGGTCCGTGCTCTTTTTTATTTTACTTTATTTATTTATTAACTTTATTACAATTTTTGTGAGAAAGGATCTCACTCAGTAAGAAAAATACTTAAATTATTGATTCTATATAACTTGAAAATTTTACTTCTATATTATTCTAATACATTTTATTATGATAGGGATACATATAATATATAATTTTTTTTTTTTTGTTAATATATATTTTCTTGTGGTATATTATATTTTGTATGAATTTTTTTTTTTTTTTTTCGTTGTATTTGCTTTTGTTTACAATTTACTTATTAACTTATAATTATTACATTTTTGGAAAAGATTGATATTCTAATTTTACATTACTATTACTTAAGATTATTACATTTTGAAAAACTTGACAATTTAAATGAACATTACTATTAGACTAAACAACTTTAAGTTTCCAAGTTGGCATCCCTCATCTCCTGAGCCAACTTTTCGACGACCGCTGCGTTTCGGTGCTTTATGGACATTTTTAAATTATACTCTAGGATCTTTTTAGTGGACGCGGCCATTGCTCGCTTGATGAAGTACCCTATTGCGTCGTTGTCATCATCGGTGTAGTAAGTACAGCTGGTGGTGTGCCGTGAGACTGCTACTACCGCGTGGGGAACGCTCTGATGTAGTTCAATTGTTCTAGCTTTGGTTTGAACAATAACTACTGTTTCGAACGTTAACCCCTGCGCTTCGTGGATGGTGAGCGTGCGCGAACCTGTGCCTTCACCACAGCCCTGTCCTATAAGCCTTTCCTTCTCGCCCTGGGTATGGACTAGGAAAAGCGTATTGGGGAGCGTGAGCGGTATTTGGGCACCAGTATAGGATTTCAGCTTCAACGAGTGAGCTTTTTGGGTTGAGGAGTAGATTCCGGAGTAAACCTCGCGCAGGGCGTAGGCGACGTCCAAGGGGTTCCGGTGTGTGCAGAGCAACTCCTGGCTGATGTTTGCTACCAGGTTTGGGCGGCAGTACCTCAGTTCGAAGAGATTTTCTCTATCGATGTAAGGTAGTTGGTTGACATCTCCGATGAGGACCAGTTCTTTGGCATCACACAGCTTGGCAGCCATGACTATGGCTCCGAAGTGGTTCATGAGAGCCTCATCAACCATTAAGCGGCTGAACTTGTTGGACTCTCTGAAGCCATTCACCAAGACTGAAGCCATGGTGCGTACCCTGGTCTTGACAAGGTCACCAACACGAGGCGCTAGCTTCTCCCGTAGGTCGCTAGCTGCGTTTGATGTTGTAGTGATGATGGCGTCCTTGTCAGCATCGAAGTGCCCTACCACCCAGGTTGTCTTTCCACACCCCGGAACTCCATTGACCCACTCAATTGTTGGTAGTGCCCAATCCTTCCAGCTGGATGCAGTGTCCTGATTTCCCGATATGGTTTTCGCCATTTCGAGAATCCTGTCATCCAGTAGGATCCTTGTGCACTTTGCGACAACAACCAAGGGGTCACCTTGCGGGGTGTTGAATTTAGGCGCTCCGCTCTCGGTTCCCTCAATGCACACCTCCACGAAACCACTGGTCGCGTTGTAAGCCGCCATATAACTACCTGACATTTTTCCCTTTATTACTTGGGAGTTGCCGTTATTGTATATGGCTGCTTCTGCCTCCTCGAGTTTCTCCTCCAGCAGTTTCGCATTGCCCTGCTCGAAGTGTTGCAAGATGGTCTTGCACACTCCGAGTCTGACGTCTGCGGTTGCTCTGGTGATCGCGAGAAACTCTAAGAAGGCATTGTACGCGTGGTCTTGTGGAGTCACTGCATTTACTAGTCGAGGCGGAACAACCTGCCCCATGTCGGCTCTTGTTCTCTTTACCTGCGTTTGTACCGGTTTTGGTGGAACTTTGGACTTTGATGTTCCCGTCGATAACGGAGCTTTAGGTTTCGCCTTTTTGGCTGGAGCTTCTTCGAGTGCCTCTTCGTCGTCTCCCGATCTCGTTGTTGGGAAGGGATTTCCAGACAGACTTTCCAGCATCGAGCTGAAGGTGTTTAGAAATCCCTTGAGATGGCCTCCGACCTTGGCTCTCTTCTTCCGCTCCTGCACACTGCTTAGATGTTGTGCAGTTCTTTCGGCGACTGCTTTCTGTTGGACACGTTCGGATCCGCTGATCGAGGATGGCGTGGGTTGTCCCCAGCTATCTGTTGCTGTTTTTGGGTCGTGTGCCTTGAGGAAATTTAGGTTTTCACCTCTGTCCTCGTACACGACCACCTCATGATGTTCTGAGGCTTTCAGACAGCATAGCCGGTCTACGACTTCTCCCTGCTCATACCCGACCGTCATCGCGTCTACACTTATTACACGGGGATCCTCCGCTCCTCCGCCCGTTTCTCCCAACATGGTGAGCATCGAACATGCCTGTTCGAAAGGGGTGTAATTGCCTTCCAATGCGAGTAGAACGATCGTCTTGTTGTGCGATCGGACTAGTCGACATCGGTGGCCCGCCACTTCCGTCTCAGGTAGCGCGCTATAGACTTTGCGCCTCATGGTCGTTTTAGACGTGCTCCCATTTATGAGTGCTGCCAAGCCAGGTGAAATCGTGAAGTGACTTCTAGTCCCGGTCCGACAGAAACCTATTCCAAGCCGCTCGTTGGCGCTGTCCATGAAGAGTGCCACTCCTCGGATTCTAATCCCAGGCACTCCTCTCTCCCCGCAAGCGAGGAGTGTGCGGACAGCGACGCTTTTGGCTGTAGGTTCCTGCCGAGAGCCGACACTACTTGTGGCTTGGCTAACGGGTGTTGGTTGCGATTCAAGGGGCAGAAGATCCGTGTGCCTACTTGCCGCAGCTCTGAAGATCTTCTCGGCGAATGACAGAAAATGCAGTCTGCAATCGGGATCTGCAACGATGTTATGCAGTTCCGATTCGACCAGGTTTCTGTCGATCCGGGCTTCTAGATCTGTTCGAGCCACTAGGAAACGGGGGCAGTCGAGTATGATGTGCCATACTGTTTCACAGATTTCCGGGTCGCATTCGCATCCCGGGCTGTTTTTCAACTTGAATCTGTGAAGATACTCGGCTATCCCCCCGTGTCCTGTCAAGACTTGCACTTGTATTGGTGTAAATTTTGTAGAGCGAGTTATCCGGTACGCACTATGGACGTCTGGAAGGAACCTTCTCGTTACCGCGCCTGTACTGGAGGTTTCGTATCGATCCTGCCATTTGCGGATCGACTCTTCACGAATTTTCCTCCTAACGTAAGACAGGGGGATCCTTCCATAGTCCTGAGTGGTGTCCTCGAGTGCAGCAGCTTTCGCTAGCTCATCTGCTCTCTCGTTACCGACGGTGCCCACGTGAGCCCTAAGCCAGAACATCCGGATCTCTCGTCCTCCTTCCTGGATCCTGACGATGTTCTCCTTTATGCTTCTCGCCAGAGGGTGGTTCAAGCTGGGATTCCGCAGCAGGTCGAGTGACGATCTCGAGTCACTCAGTATGCTGACCACGGGGTCCCTGCCCGAATTCACCATCTGAAGAGCCCTGTGCAGTGCATATAGTTCCGACTGGAAGACTGTGCACGCAGGGTGAAGCTTAAAGGTGGCGAAGTTTGACTCCTTCCCCTCCTCCCACTGGGTTAGAGCAGCACCTACTTTACCGTCGATTTTACTGCCGTCTGTAAAAATTTGGGGTCCGGTGATCTGCTGAACGGCGTCTTCTAACAGTTCGTACTCCACGGATGTTAGGGTAGATGGATGGGGCTGTTCAAGATATCCCACTCGGAGTTCAAGCTCCGTCTCGGGTGGGAGATAGTCTTTCGCCAAACCTTTTTTGGCCCTGTATAGGTTCGCCGCCTCCTGGATCCTCAGGTCCAATGGCAGCAGACCCGACAGTGCCAGTGCTGCGGTGAGTGAGACCGTCCGGTATGACCTACAGACCTTTTGTGCAAATCCTCTCTGGAGCGCATTGAATTGATTTTTATTCATTTGCAGCTCTGCAGATTGGTACCAGGCACTTGAGGCGTATGTCATAATAGGCTCCACTACCGCGATGTATATGGTTCTCGTGATCTCACTATTTAGACCCCACGATACTTTCGCTGCGCATGCAAGCTGCTTGTAAATATCAGCTACTTTCTTGCATTGCGCGGACACGTGGGATTTAAAAACGAGGTTTCGGTCGATGATAAGGCCCAGAAGCTTTGTCTCCTCAACGAGGTCCAATTTCGTACCGGCCATGAATAGCTGTGGGGTTTCATACTTCAACTTCTTAGTTAGTAGCATCGCGTTGGTTTTGTGCGGTGCGAAGTTGAGTTTGTTTTGTTTTCCCCACGTTGCCACATGTTCCAGCGTTGAGTTGACAGACCGCTCTAGGCTGTCGACCGACTGGCCTGTGAAAACGAGTACCACATCATCCGCAAAGGCTTGGCAGTATATTCCATCCATCTCTAGGCTTTGCAGCAACGAGTCTAGGATGACGTTCCAAAAGATTGGTCCTCCGATGGATCCTTGGACACAACCCTTCGTAGTCTCCTTCTCGTAAGCTGCTCTAGCGTAGTTGACCTTGATCTTCCGGTCTGTGAGGTACGAACACACCATTCGGTACAGATTTTTCGGACACCTTTTTCTAACAAGTTGGTTTTTCAGGGCTGGCCACCACGCATTGTCGAAGGCCCCCTCTATGTCCAGAGAGATTAGGAGTACGATGTTTTTTCCGGTTACTCCTTCTTTTATGTGCTCTATCAGGTCATAGAGGGCGTCCTCGGTTCCTCTTTGCGGCATGAACCCGTATTGTTTTTTGTTTAGGGTTGGGAGTAAATGCCATTGGAGTCGACCAATCATGAGTTTCTCGATGGTTTTTCCAAGAACAGATAATAGTCCAATTGGTCTGTAGGACTTAGGATGAGTGTAGTCAGCCTTTCCTGGCTTTCGAATGATGACCACGTGTGCCACTTTCCAGTGAGTGGGGAAGTGATTTAGCGATAAGCACTTGTTCGCTATCGCCATGAACACTTCCCTGTCACTTCGTATGGCTGCGGCGCAGATGTCAGCTGTTAGCCCGTCTGGTCCGGGTGCCTTCTTGGGGTTTTGTGCTTGCAGCACCAACTCCAATTCCGCTGCCGTGAATGGTGGATCATCTTCCGAAAGGTCTTCAAGGGCACTCTCCTTCATCCGTTCTCGGAGGTTCGAGTGAAACGATTGGTCGGTACTCTCGGAGTCGTCTGGGTAGAAAGTTCTGGCTAAGAGTTCAGCCGACTGTTTTGGAGTTAGGGTGTTACCTTCAGAGCTTCTCAGGAGCATGTCCTCCTGCCTTCCTGACGTTTTCCTGATCACTCTGTAGATTTTGTCCCACATGCTCTCCTTTTCCTGAGTCGTGCAGAACTCCTTCCAGCTCTCTGTTTGGGCCTTCTCTGCGATGACTGCGTACTCCGCCTTGCATTTTTGGTATTCTTCTATAACCATCTTTACCCTGCAAGGGGCTGCGTTCCTGATCCTCCTCTTTTTCCTAAGGACCTCTCTCTTAAGATCTTCCAGCTTCTTCGACCACCACGGGGGCATGGGATTGCCCGTCCTGTTTCCTGCGATAGGGATGGTTTGTTCGCAGGCTTTGTGGATGGCTTCCGTGTACGCTGTGATCTTTTCTTCGAGGTCTTTAGGGGTTTTTGACTCCAAAATTGAGACGGTGGTGATGTCTCTCTCTGCTAGGATGGTTTTTAGCAGATGTGCGAATTCGGTCCACTTTGCCTTCTTGGTGTTGTACTTGCGCGTTGTGATTGGCCTAAGGGTTTCTAGGGCCCTTCCCAAGCGCAAGGTGAAGGTGATGGCGTTGTGGTCCGAAGTCACGAGACCTCTCTCCACTTTCCATCCCTCGATTCTTCCGAGTAGGGGTGTACTGCAAGCGGATACGTCCACTATGCTTGTGCATGCCCTACCCTTTCTGAAGGTCTCGAAGGTCGGAGTGTCCCCGGTGTTTAGAATTTGGAGTCCCTTCTCGTTCAGGAACGCGTTGTACGCCTCTCCTCTGTCATCCTCAGATACGCTGCCCCACCAGTGGCTCCAGGCATTTATATCTCCCGCGACGATGAGGTTTCGTGTGTCCAACTTGGTAGAAACTTTTTTGATCCGGTCCAGGTACGGTACTATGTCCTGGTCCCCCTCTAGGTAGACGGATATTACTCCTAGTTTTAGGCCTCCCCCGATAAGAAGAACTGCCACTTCGGTTTCGGTTACCAGCTGTGGGTCGTGTACGACTTCTAGCCGGTCACCGAAAATTATAACGGCAGCCTTCACTGGTTTTTGCCTGTTCAGGGTGCATTGGATAACCCTAGTCCCAGGATGTTGTTTTAAGACGCCGGTCTTTCCGACGTACGGTTCCTGTACTAGAGCCACCGTGATGCCCCTGTCCACCGCAACCTGGAGTAGTTCCGTCGTGGCCAGTTTTGAGCGTTGCAGGTTAGCTTGGATGAACCTCAAGCCTGCCCCGCCCAAGTTTTGAGGGACCGAGCTACGGTACTGTGAGGTGCCCTCAGCAATACGATACTCGGGACCGCGCTATTGCATCCCATTTAAGTCTCTCTGGGCACTCTTTGCTGAAAGCATTGTGCGCCAGGTCGATGCTTGTGCCGTGCGCGGCCGAGCAGTTTTTGCATTTGGGAGGGTTCCCCTCCTGCCTCCCCTTACATTTCTCCCAGGAGTGAGTTTTTCCGCAGTGACTGCAGAGCTCGTCTCTCTCCCGGCAGACAACCTTTGTATGGCCGAAGCCGAGGCATTTGGTGCACTGCACCAGTGGGGTCTGGTCAAATATAGGTCTGCGCTGCATCCCTATATAGACTTTCCCCGCCTCAAGTAGGTTTTTGTGAATGTTTGGGGAGACTTCCAGCACCGCGTGGCACTCTAGTGGATTTCGTGCCTTCTTCCGGTACCGCATCTTGACCGTACTGGTTTTTAAGTTTATGTCGTTTAGGGTAGTTTTGTTTTGTGACAGTAAGTTTTCAACAATTTCTCCGTCAGTGTGATATGACAGGACATCCCTTATGATGACTAGCGGGTTCGCTGCCCTTGCCACCTCCGCCTTGAGGCCCTTGTCCGTCCTAACCCTGCTCTGCACCAGGTCCAGATCTTCTTTGGTGCTACAGCTCAGGATGACCTTTCTGTTTTTGGCCTTCCTTACCCTGTCCACCTTAGCTCCGGTTTTTCTGGTGTCGAGAGCCACCCTTATCCTGTCAATCACGTTTTCCCCGGTGTTCTGGGGGTCATCCGACGTGATTATTAGGGTGTGGTTTGGTTTTGGGGGCGGTTTGGCGGCGACCTTGGCGTAGGTCAGCTTCCCCTTTGAGCTACCTCCCTCCCCGGCCTTGGCGAGCTCCGCTGCGAGACTGAGGGACGGTGGTGGTGTCCTCTTCTTCTCTTCTCGTAGCGTTCGGAGCTCAGACGTCACCGCTTCCATTCTTTCAGTTAGAGGATGCATATGCTCCTCCATGTTGATTAGGATGGGCTGCGGTGGTTCGGATGGGGGTACTCGTTCTGCTGACATCGCCTTTAGGATGTCCCTCATTTCTTCCACTTGTTGTCGAAGGCCAGGTTCCGGCTGTACTAGTGGGGGTTTGGAGCCCATTTTCTCCACAGCTTTAAGGTTTGACTCCAGGATCTCGCGGGTTTGTTTGTTGGAGTCCCTGCGGAGCTCGTCCAGCTGATTCTGGAGAGATTCCACTCCTGCCTTGAGGCTTGCGTAATCTCTCCAGATGGGGTCTTCTTCTTTCCCCTTTTGTCCGCTAGTTACGAGCTCTCCTAGGGCTCTCATACGCTTTTCGATGTCCTGGAGCGCTTCAGAATTTTCCTTTATTAGCCTGTGGGGCTCCTGGGTCTCATACCCCTGCCAGTCCCGAATCGCTTTTGTCTCCTTTAGCGATTCGGTGATGTCTGTTCTGGCCTTCGACATCTCTGACATGAGTTTAGTGTTGATGTCGTTTAATTGTTTTGTGTGGGCTCTCTCCACCCGTACGAGCTCTGTGGCATGTCTCGTCCTTTCCCTCTCCAGACTGGTGATGTGTCTGGATCTCGAGTCCGACAGCGAGAGGATTATCTCGTATAGAGTCTGCAGGCTTTCGAGTGCGGTGACCTTGCACTCCCTCTTCATGTTGCCTGCAGACTCCAACGCGTCTTTTCCCTTCAGCAGTGTCTCGTTGGCCAACTTCGTGGCCAAGTCCATCTCCACCCCCGTTCGTCTTCCCGATGGCGCGACCAGCATGCTGTGTCGTGGTTTGGGTTTGTTCGCGGGGGTGTCGAGTTCTATGCTGGACACTACCGAGTCGTCATCGGACTCTATGGGTTTGGGAGGCGAAATCCCACACTGTTGCCAGTTTGTGATTTTTTCCGTGACCGAATCCACCGCGGACCGGTCTGAGGATGTGGCCAGGTTTTCACTCACCTGTAGCGGCGGTTTCTCAGGCGATGTCCTCTTCCTTCTCGCGGGGACCACCGGGCTGACATCCTCCAGTTGTGCTCCGACCGACGATGCTTTCTTCGCCTCGGGTACCGATGGCCGCGTCGACTTCTCTAACTTTAGGGATTTTGCGACTGTTTCCTTCTTCAGTACCTTTTCCCGCAGCGATCGTTTTGGTTGGAGGGCTACCTGAGGTGCCAGTTCCGACTTTGGGACGGATCCATTCACTGACTTAGCTGACATTTTGTTTTAAATTAATTTACTTATTCAATAAATGCTAAAAATTAAATACTATGTTATTCTATTTAATACTAGCTGTATTATTGGAGGTAGGTGTTACGCCTCGTGCCTGTAAGTTAACCGGCAGTCAGACCCTTCTAGCCGAAACACAGCAATGCTGTTTGGCGGCAGAATTGGGTGTGATGGTAGTACTTCCCCGGACGAGTCCTTGTCTGTGACTCTTCTACCTTTACGGCTAGTATTGTTTATTTAAAGTTATACAATGATTAATGAAATGTTCAGAACTTTGAACCTATTATTTTGTTACACTGTTTACTTTAGAGTTTTTTCTTACTGAGTAGCAGCCTTCTCGCGCGTCACCGGTGGTTTGATGCCTGATGGTGATTGTGTTTTCAGTTTTTCTGCGAGGTGGAATTGGAAATTTGGAAATCCCTTGGAGCCAGATTGTAGAGCTCTTGAAGCTGATTCTGGGGATACCAAACTCGGGGGGTCTATCTCCACTGGTTCCGGAGATATGGCCCGAGGGGGTTTTGGGAAATTTGAGGGGTTAGGTTAGGTTAGGTTAGGTTAGGTTAGGTTAGGTTGGGGGACCCCCCACAGTGCTTGCTTCCACGTAGCGTTCCCCGGGCAACGACCTGGTCCTGTCACCGTAACGGAGTGGCAGGCCAGTGATCGGCGAAAGTGCACTGTGCGTTGAAGACTTTTTTGCGGACTCTTCAACACTTGCGGCGGCTATGCCTAAGCTTCCATCGCGGGACGCCTCCGGGCGGTTCCTAAAAGGCCCTTATCAGGGCCAACCAAAAGGCCCTTCTCAGGGCCAACCAAAAGGCCCTTCTCAGGGCCAACCAAACGGCCCTTCTCAGGGCCAACCAAAAGGCCCTTCTCAGGGCCAACCAAAAGGCCCTTCTCAGGGCCAAACCAAAGGCCCTTCTCAGGGCCAAACCAAAGGCCCTTCTCAGGGCCACGCCGGCGATGCCAGTATGGCGTCGGAGGTTTGCCGCCCATCACCGGGTAGCATGTTCCGCAGGCTGTCGGTCGACGTGTTGTCGGACTCCGACAACGAGTCGCTCGTTCCAGAGTCGGACGGAAGTTCGGCGATGGAAGCCGAAAGCCGCTTACAAAAGCGGAAGCGATCCTTCCTGAAGGACGGCGGCGAAGGCTCCTCGGACTCCACGAGGAGTGCTAAGCCAAAAAAGAAGGCGAAGGCCAAAAAGCTTTCCACTGTGGTGGACACCCACGACGTGGGTCTGGCGGACGCCCAACGTCAGTTGGACCTCGCACGAAGGGTTCAGCTCCAGGAAGACCTGGAAGAGAGGGTCGCCGCGAAGGAGATGCAGGCGCAGGCCGCCCGGGCTAAGTCCGGGTACGGTGCGTCTAGCGTCTTATACGCGGACCACTCGCTGGCCGAGCTGGAGCGCATGGCGCAGGAGGACGAAGAGGAGATCAGGGTGGTCGCCTCCAAGTCCTCCAATCTAAAAGGGACTTTCCAAAAGTCCCTTAAATGCAGGGCCGCCAGCATGGGTGGCATCGTCCGGGAGCTCGTGCAACGCACAGCCACCGACGAGACGCGGCAACTGCAGGCGAAGATAGATCGCCTGCAGTCGGAGGTCAGCCAGCTGCATAAGAAGCTGGCTGAGGTCACGGCCCAGCCAACCCAAGCTGAGCCGAGACCTGCAGTGGAGGGCCCTTCCTCCTCTTCCAACCTTGAGGATGTCATCCGCAAGGTTGTGATGGAGGAAAGGGCATTTACGAGAGCCTGCCTCGCTGGCATCGAGGACAGGCTCTTGCCCGAAAAGCGCCTCCGACCGCCCCTCGCGGCGGACAAGAGGCCGTGCGAGCCTGGGCCATCCTCCCAAAGGGAGGACGCCCTTCTCCCTTCCACCACCCCGTCCACCCAGCCGTGGACGAAGGTGGTCAAAAAGGGGAAGGGCAAGGCCAAGAAGGCGAGAGCGGTCGTCGCCCCTGCCTCCCCAGCCAACATCTCCCCTCCCTGCCCGTCCCAGACGACCGGCAAGGGGAAGGGGAAGGGGAAGGGGCAAAAGTCGGCCCCTAAGCCCGCCACCGCTGCTCCGGCAGCTAAAAGGGCCCCTGCCGGTGGGAGAAAACCCCTAGTTTCTCCCAAAACCGCGGCCGTCGTGGTGACGCTCACCGCGGAGGCTGCGGAGCGTGGTGAGACGTACGAGTCCGTGCTGAAACGGGCTCGTACCAACGCCGATCCCACCAAGTTGGGAATCGGCGCCATCACGTGCCGCCAGACCCAAGCCGGGGCTCGTATTTTCGAGTTCCCGGGGGCCCAGGGCGGCACCAACGCTGACCTCTTCGCAACGAAGTTGCAAGAGGTCATCGCGGACGCGGCCAAGGTGGTAAGGCCCGTCAAGTCGGCGGCCCTCGAGGTGACCAATCTGGACGATTCGGTCACCAAAGAGGAGGTCGTGGCGGCGCTCGCAGCAGTAGGGGGCTGCAACACCGCAGCGATACAGGGTCGGGCTATCAGGCCCGGCCGCGGCGGCATGGGCACAATCCGCCTGGAGTGCCCGGTCACCGCAGCTAAGGCCGTCCTTGCCAAGGGACGGCTTGCCGTCGGGTTTGGGTCGTGTGTGGTCCGAGCACTTGGTGAGCAGCCTTTGCGCTGCTACAAGTGCTTCGGAATCGGCCACACACGGGCCCTCTGTCCGTCCAAGGTGGACAGGTCGGACGCCTGTTACCGCTGCGGTAAGGAGGGGCACATGTCCGCCTCCTGCACGGCCGCCAAGCCGCACTGCGCGGTGTGCGCCGCCAGTGGCCGCCCGGCGGACCACGTGATGAGGGGGAGGAACTGCAATCCTCCCCCAAAGAAGGGCAAAGCGCAGGCGCCGTCCCAGCCTGCCGCTACCACCGTCGTCCCTGAGGCTGGGACCTCGGTGGCCGACGAGGGGGGTGCGATGGCCGAATGATGGATAGGTCCGGACATCGCATCCTACAGGCGAATACTAACCACTGTAAAGCAGCCCAGGACCTGCTGATGCAGGCCCTGGCTGAGTGGTTAGTAGACGTTGCGGTGGTCGCCGAGCCGTACTCTGTCCCTGGCCGTTGGCTGGGTGATCGGGACGGCTCGGTGGCGTTGGTGTCGCGGTCTTCCACGGACTCCCCTCCCCTCTCGCTCTTAGAGAGGGGACCGGGATACGTGGCCGCCGCGTGGGGAGAAATAGCCCTGGTGGGGGTCTATTTCTCCCCTAACCGCCCTTTACAGGACTTCGAGGATTTTCTCGAAGTCCTGACCGCAGTAGTCGGTAGGGCGGCGCCGCGCCAGGTCGCCGTATTGGGCGACCTGAACGCCAAGTCGGCGGCCTGGGGCAACCGGGCCGCCTCTTGCAACGTCCGCGGGCGGGCCGTCGAATTTTGGGCGGCCTCGTCGGGCGTGTCCCTCCTAAATAGAGGGACGGCCCACACGTGTGTGCGGCAACGGGGAGGGACGGTGGTGGACGTGTCGTTCGCCACCCCCGCACTTGCCGCCCGCGTCGTCGGCTGGCGGGTGGAAACGGTGGAGACCTTGTCGGACCACCGATACGTGCGGTTCGACATCGTCTCCACCAAGAGCCCCCGGGGGATGGCCCGCTCGGGCCAGTCCCCCTTTCCACGGTGGGCTCAGATCCACCTGGACCGAGGGGCGGCCAAGGAGGCGGCGTTCGTCCAGGACTGGCTCACGCCTCCTGTCAATGTCCTGGACGTCGACGCCTCGGCGGTCCGACTGCGGGAGTCCCTGACCGAGGTGTGCAATTCCAGCATGCCTCGGTCTCGCCGCCCACCTCCCCGACGCGCCGTCTATTGGTGGTCGGAGGAGCTGGCGGGGCTCCGGGCCGCCTGCGTGGTGGCCAGGAGGGCCTACACGCGGAGTCGACGGCGGAACGTGCGGGACGCGTCGAACGAGGACCTTCTCTACGCCTCGTACGTAGAGGCAAAGAAGGTCCTCAAGGCGGCCATGTTCGCCGCCGACGACGCGGCGAGGGCCGAAATGCTAGAGGGTCTCGACAGAGACCCGTACGGGAGACCGTATAAGGCGGCGCGGAATAAACTGCGCCCCTTCGGTCCCCCGCTAGCAGAGACCCTCGAGCCGGCGTTGCTGGATGGGGTGGTTCGGTCCTTGTTTCCAACAAGGACCAACTTCACCCCTCCAGTGATGGACCCCCCGCGGGAGGCGGCTCCGCCAGTGGAGGAGGTCCCTCCGGTCACGGGGGCGGAGTTTGGCGCGGCGACGCTTCGCCTCCGCGCCAAGAAAACCGCCCCCGGGCCGGACGGCGTCCCCGCAAGGGTGGTGGCCATTGCGGCCACCCAAATGGCGGACAGGTTCCGGGACCTCTTCAGCGCGTGTTTCACGGCTGGGAGGTTCCCGAAAACCTGGAAGGAGGGGCAACTGTGCCTCCTCCGTAAGGAGGGACGACCGGCAGACTCCCCCTCGGCATACCGACCCATCGTTCTGCTCGATGAGGTCGGTAAACTGTTCGAGGGGATCGTCGCCAGTCGGCTGAATGGCCTCCTGCAGGGGGTTGGGCCGAACCTGTCGGACGCCCAATTCGGTTTCCGAGTTGGGCGTTCGACAGTGGACGCGCTGGCCCGGCTGAAGGGCCAGGTGAGGGAGGCCGTGGAGTCTGGGGACGGAGTGTTGGCTGTGTCATTTGACATAGCCAACGCGTTCAATTCCGTCCCCCACTCCACGATCTTGGAGTCACTCCGGTACCACGGAGTGCCTTCATACTTGCGGGCCCTCTTGGCCAGCTACTTGGAGGACCGAGCGGTCCTCCTCGTAGACAAGGCTGGCCAAGTCCGGAGGTACGGCGCGGAGTCTGGTGTTCCACAGGGGTCGGTCCTAGGACCACTCCTGTGGAACATCGGCTTCGACTGGCTCCTGCGGGGATCCCTCCTCCCGGGCACGAGTGTCATCTGCTACGCGGATGACACTCTCCTCACTGCCCGGGGGAGGGATTTTAAGGAGGCGGCCAGTTTGGCCTCGGCTGGCGGATCCTTGGTCGCGGGAAGGATCCGCCGCCTCGGGTTGGGGGTTGCGCTGCACAAGACCGAGGCCGTGTTCTTCCACGGGCCTCGGCAGCGCATCCCTCCTGACGCCCACATCGTCGTGGAGGGCGTCAGGATCGGGGTGAGGACCCAGATGAAATATCTGGGCCTCACCCTGGACAGCAGGTGGCGCTTCGGCCCGCACTTCAGCGGGTTGTCAGCGCGCCTGCTGAAGGCGGCGAACGCCCTCTCGTGGCTCCTCCCAAACCTGGGAGGGCCGAAGGCGAGATGCCGGCATTTGTATGCCGGCATCTTGAAGAGCATGGCCCTTTACGGGGCCCCCATCTGGGCGGACTCCCTCCACAGGAGGGAGAATGCGACCGCCATCCGCAGGCCCCAAAGGGCCATTGCACTGCGGGTGGCGAGAGCCTACCGCTCGGTGGGCTTTGCGGCAGCGTGCGCTCTGGCCGGCACCCCGCCTTGGGAACTCGAGGCGGGGGTGCTCGCCAGAGTGTACGAGTGGACGGCGGGGCGCAGGGCGCTCGGGGAGTGCCCTGCCCCAGAAGAGCGGGAGGCCGTCCGCAGAGAGGCGAGGGACGCAACCGTCCAACATTGGACGGAGGCCCTCGCCACCGCAGCCTTTGGCCGCAGAACGTTGGACGCGCTCGGGCCAGTCCTGAAGGACTGGCTCGGGCGGTCCCACGGTTTCCTTTCTTTCCGTCTGGTGCAGGTGCTATCCGGGCATGGCGTCTTCGGATCGTGCCTGCACCGGATCGGAAGAGAGGAGACCCCGGCCTGCCACGATTGTGGCGCGGCGGTGGACACGGCGCAGCACACCCTGGAGGTGTGTGCGTCGTGGTCTGGGCCGCGCCGCCAATTGATGGCGGTGGTCGGGCAGGACCTCTCGCTGCCCAGCGTGGTTTTAGCCATGCTGGGAAGCGAGGAGTCCTGGGCTGCGGTGGCCTCCTTTTGCGAGGAAGTAATTTCGCAAAAGGAGGCGGCGGAGCGGGCGCGGGAGGAAGACCCACTCGCAGCGCCACTCCGCAGGCGACGAACGGGTCGGAGAAGGCGATTGCACGACAATCGTCTTCCCCCTCCTGGTGGAGGATAGCGGGAGACAGGCGCGGGGGCGTCTTCTCCCGCATTGCACGTATCCTCCACTTCCGCCGGGTGGGAATGACCGCGAGCACTCGCGGTTATTCTCTGGCCCCTCTCCCAGGGTGGGGAGGGGGGTGAAGGGCTCGCCGTAAAGGCGGGCGGTCGCCGGCGGGGGGCTGGATGGAAAGGCTGTGCCGGATTCCCAGTTCCCCTCCATATAGGCGATGCGGGAGTGCCGCTGGGTCGTTTAGTGGGTATACCGGTGGGGAGCACCGCCGGGAGTCCCACATAACCCTTCCGTCCCCCGACGGGGGGGTATGCATAAAGCATTTTTCCCAGCGTCAAAAAAAAAAAAAAAAAAAAAAAAAAAAAAAAAAAAAAAAAAAAAAAAAAAAAAAAGGTTAGGTTAGGTTAGCTGGTGCAACGCACAGCCACCGACGAGACGCGGCAACTGCAGGCGAAGATAGATCGCCTGCAGTCGGAGGTCAGCCAGCTGCATAAGAAGCTGGCTGAGGTCACGGCCCAGCCAACCCAAGCCGAGCCGAGACCTGCGGTGGAGGGCCCTTCCTCCTCTTCCAACCTTGAGGATGTCATCCGCAAGGTTGTGATGGAGGAAAGGGCATTTACGAGAGCCTGCCTCGCTGGCATCGAGGACAGGCTCTTGCCCGAAAAGCGCCTCCGACCGCCCCTCGCGGCGGACAAGAGGCCGTGCGAGCCTGGGCCATCCTCCCAAAGGGAGGACGCCCTTCTCCCTTCCACCACCCCGTCCACCCAGCCGTGGACGAAGGTGGTCAAAAAGGGGAAGGGCAAGGCCAAAAAGGCGAGAGCGGCCGCCGCCCCTGCCTCCCCAGCCAACATCTCCCCTCCCTGCCCGTCCCAGACGACCGGCACGGGGAA
Source organism: Philereme transversata (assembly GCA_963924445.1). Lineage (NCBI taxonomy): Eukaryota > Metazoa > Arthropoda > Insecta > Lepidoptera > Geometridae > Philereme > Philereme transversata. The sequence continues at coordinate 516,804 of OZ004341.1, read as the reverse complement.
GGGGAAGGGGAAGGGGCAAAAGTCGGCCCCTAAGCCCGCCACCGCTGCTCCGGCAGCTAAAAGGGCCCCTGCCGGTGGGAGAAAACCCCTAGTTTCTCCCAAAACCGCGGCCGTCGTGGTGACGCTCACCGCGGAGGCTGCGGAGCGTGGTGAGACGTACGAGTCCGTGCTGAAACGGGCTCGTACCAACGCCGATCCCACCAAGTTGGGAATCGGCGCCATCACGTGCCGCCAGACCCAAGCCGGGGCTCGTATTTTCGAGTTCCCGGGGGCCCAGGGCGGCACCAACGCTGACCTCTTCGCAACGAAGTTGCAAGAAGTCATCGCGGACGCGGCCAAGGTGGTAAGGCCCGTCAAGTCGGCGGCCCTCGAGGTGACCAATCTGGACGATTCGGTCACCAAAGAGGAGGTCGTGGCGGCGCTCGCAGCAGTAGGGGGCTGCAACACCGCAGCGATACAGGGTCGGGCTATCAGGCCCGGCCGCGGCGGCATGGGCACAATCCGCCTGGAGTGCCCGGTCACCGCAGCTAAGGCCGTCCTTGCCAAGGGACGGCTTGCCGTCGGGTTTGGGTCGTGTGTGGTCCGAGCACTTGGTGAGCAGCCTTTGCGCTGCTACAAGTGCTTCGGAATCGGCCACACACGGGCCCTCTGTCCGTCCAAGGTGGACAGGTCGGACGCCTGTTACCGCTGCGGTAAGGAGGGGCACATGTCCGCCTCCTGCACGGCCGCCAAGCCGCACTGCGCGGTGTGCGCCGCCAGTGGCCGCCCGGCGGACCACGTGATGAGGGGGAGGAACTGCAATCCTCCCCCAAAGAAGGGCAAAGCGCAGGCGCCGTCCCAGCCTGCCGCTACCACCGTCGTCCCTGAGGCTGGGACCTCGGTGGCCGACGAGGGGGGTGCGATGGCCGAATGATGGATAGGTCCGGACATCGCATCCTACAGGCGAATACTAACCACTGTAAAGCAGCCCAGGACCTGCTGATGCAGGCCCTGGCTGAGTGGTTAGTAGACGTTGCGGTGGTCGCCGAGCCGTACTCTGTCCCTGGCCGTTGGCTGGGTGATCGGGACGGCTCGGTGGCGTTGGTGTCGCGGTCTTCCACGGACTCCCCTCCCCTCTCGCTCTTAGAGAGGGGACCGGGATACGTGGCCGCCGCGTGGGGAGAAATAGCCCTGGTGGGGGTCTATTTCTCCCCTAACCGCCCTTTACAGGACTTCGAGGATTTTCTCGAAGTCCTGACCGCAGTAGTCGGTAGGGCGGCGCCGCGCCAGGTCGCCGTATTGGGCGACCTGAACGCCAAGTCGGCGGCCTGGGGCAACCGGGCCGCCTCTTGCAACGTCCGCGGGCGGGCCGTCGAATTTTGGGCGGCCTCGTCGGGCGTGTCCCTCCTAAATAGAGGGACGGCCCACACGTGTGTGCGGCAACGGGGAGGGACGGTGGTGGACGTGTCGTTCGCCACCCCCGCACTTGCCGCCCGCGTCGTCGGCTGGCGGGTGGAAACGGTGGAGACCTTGTCGGACCACCGATACGTGCGGTTCGACATCGTCTCCACCAAGAGCCCCCGGGGGATGGCCCGCTCGGGCCAGTCCCCCTTTCCACGGTGGGCTCAGATCCACCTGGACCGAGGGGCGGCCAAGGAGGCGGCGTTCGTCCAGGACTGGCTCACGCCTCCTGTCAATGTCCTGGACGTCGACGCCTCGGCGGTCCGACTGCGGGAGTCCCTGACCGAGGTGTGCAACTCCAGCATGCCTCGGTCTCGCCGCCCACCTCCCCGACGCGCCGTCTATTGGTGGTCGGAGGAGCTGGCGGGGCTCCGGGCCGCCTGCGTGGTGGCCAGGAGGGCCTACACGCGGAGTCGACGGCGGAACGTGCGGGACGCGTCGAACGAGGACCTTCTCTACGCCTCGTACGTAGAGGCAAAGAAGGTCCTCAAGGCGGCTATGTTCGCCGCCGACGACGCGGCGAGGGCCGAAATGCTAGAGGGTCTCGACAGAGACCCGTACGGGAGACCGTATAAGGCGGCGCGGAATAAACTGCGCCCCTTCGGTCCCCCGCTAGCAGAGACCCTCGAGCCGGCGTTGCTGGATGGGGTGGTTCGGTCCTTGTTTCCAACAAGGATCAACTTCACCCCTCCAGTGATGGACCCCCCGCGGGAGGCGGCTCCGCCGGCGGAGGAGGTCCCTCCGGTCACGGGGGCGGAGTTTGGCGCGGCGACGCTTCGCCTCCGCGCCAAGAAAACCGCCCCCGGGCCGGACGGCGTCCCCGCAAGGGTGGTGGCCATTGCGGCCACCCAAATGGCGGACAGGTTTCGGGACCTCTTCAGCGCGTGTTTCACGGCTGGGAGGTTCCCGAAAACCTGGAAGGAGGGGCAACTGTGCCTCCTCCGTAAGGAGGGACGACCGGCAGACTCCCCCTCGGCATACCGACCCATCGTTCTGCTCGATGAGGTCGGTAAACTGTTCGAGGGGATCGTCGCCGGTCGGCTGAATGGCCTCCTGCGGGGGGTTGGGCCGAACCTGTCGGACGCCCAATTCGGTTTCCGAGTTGGGCGTTCGACAGTGGACGCGCTGGCCCGGCTGAAGGGCCAGGTGAGGGAGGCCGTGGAGTCTGGGGACGGAGTGTTGGCTGTGTCATTTGACATAGCCAACGCGTTCAATTCCGTCCCCCACTCCACGATCTTGGAGGCACTCCGGTACCACGGAGTGCCTTCATACTTGCGGGCCCTCTTGGCCAGCTACTTGGAGGACCGAGCGGTCCTCCTCGTAGACAAGGCTGGCCAAGTCCGGAGGTACGGCGCGGAGTCTGGTGTTCCACAGGGGTCGGTCCTAGGACCACTCCTGTGGAACATCGGCTTCGACTGGCTCCTGCGGGGATCCCTCCTCCCGGGCACGAGTGTCATCTGCTACGCGGATGACACTCTCCTCACTGCCCGGGGGAGGGATTTTAGGGAGGCGGCCAGTTTGGCCTCGGCTGGCGGATCCTTGGTCGCGGGAAGGATCCGCCGCCTCGGGTTGGGGGTTGCGCTGCACAAGACCGAGGCCGTGTTCTTCCACAGGCCTCGGCAGCGCATCCCTCCTGACGCCCACATCGTCGTGGAGGGCGTCAGGATCGGGGTGAGGACCCAGATGAAATATCTGGGCCTCACCCTGGACAGCAGGTGGCGCTTCGGCCCGCACTTCAGCGGGTTGTCAGCGCGCCTGCTGAAGGCGGCGAACGCCCTCTCGTGGCTCCTCCCAAACCTGGGAGGGCCGAAGGCGAGATGCCGGCATTTGTATGCCGGCATCTTGAAGAGCATGGCCCTTTACGGGGCCCCCATCTGGGCGGACTCCCTCCACAGGAGGGAGAATGCGACCGCCATCCGCAGGCCCCAAAGGGCCATTGCACTGCGGGTGGCGAGAGCCTACCGCTCGGTGGGCTTTGCGGCAGCGTGCGCTCTGGCCGGCACCCCGCCTTGGGAACTCGAGGCGGGGGTGCTCGCCAGAGTGTACGAGTGGACGGCGGGGCGCAGGGCGCTCGGGGAGTGCCCTGCCCCAGAAGAGCGGGAGGCCGTCCGCAGAGAGGCGAGGGACGCAACCGTCCAACATTGGACGGAGGCCCTCGCCACCGCAGCCTTCGGCCGCAGAACGTTGGACGCGCTCGGGCCAGTCCTGCGGGACTGGCTCGGGCGGTCCCACGGTTTCCTTTCTTTCCGTCTGGTGCAGGTGCTGTCCGGGCATGGCGTCTTCGGATCGTGCCTGCACCGGATCGGAAGAGAGGAGACCCCGGCCTGCCACGATTGTGGCGCGGCGGTGGACACGGCGCAGCACACCCTGGAGGTGTGTGCGTCGTGGTCTGGGCCGCGCCGCCAATTGATGGCGGTGGTCGGGCAGGACCTCTCGCTGCCCAGCGTGGTTTTAGCCATGCTGGGAAGCGAGGAGTCCTGGGCTGCGGTGGCCTCCTTTTGCGAGGAAGTAATTTCGCAAAAGGAGGCGGCGGAGCGGGCGCGGGAGGAAGACCCTCTCGCAGCGCCACTCCGCAGGCGACGAACGGGTCGGAGAAGGCGATTGCACGACAATCGTCTTCCCCCTCCTGGTGGAGGATAGCGGGAGACAGGCGCGGGGGCGTCTTCTCCCTGCATTGCACGTATCCTCCACTTCCGCCGGGTGGGAATGACCGCGAGCACTCGCGGTTATTCTCGGGCCCCTCTCCCAGGGTGGGGGGGGGTGAAGGGCTCGCCGTAAAGGCGGGCGGTCGTCGGCGGGGGGCTGGATGGAAAGGCTGTGCCGGATTCCCAGTTCCCCTCCATATAGGCGATGCGGGAGTGCCGCTGGGTCGTTTAGTGGGTATACCGGTGGGGAGCACCGCCGGGAGTCCCACATAACCCTGCCGTCCCCCGACGGGAAGGTATGCATAAAGCATTTTTCCCAGCGTCAAAAAAAAAAAAAAAAAAAAAAAAAGGTTAGGTTAGGTTAGGTTAACTGTAAAGCAGCCCAGGACCTGCTAATGCAGGCGATGGCTGAGTGGTTGGTGGACGTGGTGGTCGTCTCCGAACCGTACTCGGTCCCCGGCCGGTGGCTGGGTGATCAGGACGGCTTGGTGGCGTTGGTTTCGCGGTCTTCCACAGACTCCCCTCCCCTCTCGCTCTTAGAGAGGGGATCGGGATACGTGGCCGCCGCGTGGGGAGACATAGCCCTAGTGGGCGTCTATTTCTCCCCAAACCGCCCACTTCAGGATTTCGAGAATTTTCTCGAAATCCTCACCGCGGTTGTGGGTAGGGCGGCGCCGCGACAGGTCGCCGTTCTTGGCGACCTGAACGCAAAATCGGTGACCTGGGGCAACCCGGCTGCCTCCTGCAACGTCCGGGGACCCGCCGTCGAATCTTGGGCGGTTTCGTCTGGCGTGTTGCTCCTCAACAGAGGGACGGTCCAGACGTGTGTGCGGCGATGGGGGGGGTCGGTGGTGGACGTGTCGTTTGCTACCCCTGCTCTTGCTGCCCGCGTCGTTGACTGGCGGGTGGAGATGATGGAGACCTTGTCGGACCACCGATATGTGCGGTTCGACATCTCCACCCAGAGCCCCCGGAGGTCGCCTCCCTCGGGCCGATCACCCTTTCCACGGTGGGCTCTTACCCGTCTCGACCGTGAGGCGGCAAAGGAAGCGGCGTTCGTCCAGGACTGGCTTACGCCTCCTATCGACGTCCTAGACGTGGACTCCGCAGCGGCCCAACTGAGGAGGTCCCTGACCGAGGTGTGCAACTCCAGCATGCCTCGGTCTCGCCGCCCACCTCCACGTCGCGCCGTCTATTGGTGGTCGGAGGAACTGGCGGGGCTCCGGGCCGCCTGCGTGTCGGCCAGGAGGGCTTACACGCGGAGCCGACGGCGCAGCTTTCGGGACCCGGAGAACGAGGACCTTCTCTACGCCTCTTACGTAGAGGCAAAGAAGGTCCTCAAGTCAGCGATGATCGCCGCCGATGACGCGGCCAGAGCCGAGATGCTGGAGGGTCTTGACAGGGACCCGTATGGGAGACCGTACAAGGCGGCGCGGAACAAACTGCGTCCCTTCGGTCCCCCACTTGCGGAGACCCTCGAGCCGTCATTGCTGGATGGGGTGGTTCGGTCCTTGTTTCCACCCGGGACCACCAGCTTTACCCCACCAGTGATGGACCCCCCACGAGAGGCGGCTCCGCCGCAAGAAGAGGTCTCTCCAGTCACGGAGGCGGAATTTCGAGCAGCGGCGCTCCGCCTCCGCGCCAAGAAGACGGCCCCCGGTCCGGACGGCGTCCCTGCACGGGTGGTGGCCATCGCTGCCATCCAAATGGAGGATAGGTTTCGGGACCTCTTCAGTGCGTGTTTCGCGACTGGAAGGTTCCCGAAACCATGGAAGGAGGGGCAGTTATGCCTCCTCCGTAAGGAGGGACGCCCGGCGGAGTCCCCCTCGGCATACCGGCCCATCGTTCTGCTCGATGAGGCTGGTAAATTATTCGAGGGGATTATCGCCGCTCGGCTGAATGCCCACCTGAGAGGGGCAGGGCCGAACCTGTCGGACGCCCAATTCGGTTTTCGAGTAGGGTGTTCGACAGTTGACGCGCTGTCCCGACTAAAGGACCAAGTGAGGGAGGCCGTGGGGGCAGGGGACGGGGTTTTGGCTGTGTCATTTGACATAGCCAACGCTTTCAACTCAATCCCCCACCCGACAATACTAGAGGCGCTCCGCTACCATGGAGTGCCTCGGTACATGCAGAGCCTCCTGGCTAACTACTTGGAGGAGCGGGCGGTCCTCCTTGTTGATAAAGTGGGCCAGCTTAGGCGGTACGGCGCGGAGTCCGGTGTTCCACAGGGGTCCGTTTTAGGGCCGCTTCTGTGGAACATCGGGTTTGACTGGCTCCTGCGGGGAGCTCTCCTCCGTGGCACGAGTGTCATCTGCTACGCGGATGACACTCTTCTCACTGCCCGGGGGAGGAACTACAGAGAGGCGGCGAGCCTGGCTTCGGCTGGCGGATCCTTGGTCGCGGGAAGGATCCGCCGGCTAGGATTGGGGGTGGCGCTGCACAAGACCGAGGCAGTGTTCTTCCACGGGCCTCGGCAGCGCATCCCCATCGACGCTCATATCGTCGTAGAGGGCGTCAGGGTCGACGTGAAGGCCCAGATGAAATATCTGGGCCTAGTGCTCGACAGCAGGTGGCGCTTCGGCCCGCATTTCAGCGGGCTGTCGACGCGCCTGTTGAAGGCCGCGGCTGCGCTTGCGTGGCTCCTCCCGAATCTGGGGGGACCAAAAGCGCGATGCCGGCAGCTGTATGCCGGCATCTTAAAGAGTATGGCCCTCTATGGGGCCCCCATCTGGGCGGACTCCCTCCGAAGGAGGGAGAATGCTACTGCTATCCGCAGGCCTCAAAGGGCCATTGCGCAGCGGGTAGCGAGGGCCTACTCCTCGGTGGGCTTTGCGGCGGCCTGCGCTCTGGCGGGTACCCCTCCCTGGGAGCTCGAGGCGTGGGTGCTCGCCAGAGTGTACGAGTGGGCGGCGGGGCGTAAGGCTCTCGGAGAGCACCCTGCTCCGGAAGAGCTTGAGGCTGTCCGGCGAGAGGCGAGGGACGCGATCGTCCACCACTGGACGGAGGATCTCGCCTCCGCCACGTTTGGCCGACGAACGTTGGACGCCCTCGGGCCGGTCCTGCGAGATTGGCTCGGGAGGTCCAACGGTTACCTTTCGTTCCGGATGGTGCAGGTGCTTTCCGGGCATGGATGCTTCGGATCGTACCTGCACCGGATCGGAAGAGAGGAGACTCCGTCGTGCCATGATTGTGGTGCGACGGAGGATTCGGCACAGCACACCCTCGAGGTGTGCCCGGCGTGGTCCGAGCTGCGTTGTGGCTTAGCTGCGGTAGTCGGGCCGGACCTCTCGCTTCCCAGCGTGGTTAACTCCATGCTGGGAAGCGAGGGAGCCTGGACAGCGGTCGCCTCCTTTTGCGAGGACGTGATGTCCCAAAAGGAGGCGGCGGAGCGCACGCGGGAGGATGACCCTCTCGCGGCGCCGCTCCGCAGGCGAAGAAGGGGTAGGAGAAGGCACAACCGCCTTCCCCCTCTTGGTGAAGGATAGCGGGAGACAGGCGCGGGGGCGCCTACTCCCGCATTGCACCTATCCTCCACTTCCGCCGGGCGGGAACGGCCGAGCACTCACGGTCATTCCCAGGTCTCTCCCTGCCAGGAGAGACGTGAAGGTCCCACTGTAAAGGTGGGCGGTCGTCGGCGGGGGATTGGAAGTAAAGGCTTTTGCCGGTTTCCCAATCCCCCTCCATGTAGACGATGCCGGAGTGCCGCTGGGTCGTTTAGTGGGTATACCGGTCCTATATGGACCGGGGAGTCCCACATACCCCTCCCATCCCCCAATGGGGGGGCATGCGTAACGCATTTTTCCCAGCGAAAAAAAAAAAAAAAAAAAAAAAAAAAAAAAAAAAAAAAAGGTTAGGTTAGGTTAGGTTAGGTTGCGGAACTCAACCTCCGCAACCTAACCCCCCTTCTCCGCAGGCGAAGAAGGGGTAGGAGAAGGCACAACCGCCTTCCCCCTCTTGGTGAAGGATAGCGGGAGACAGGCGCGGGGGCGCCTACTCCCGCATTGCACCTATCCTCCACTTCCGCCGGGCGGGAACGGCCGAGCACTCACGGTCATTCCCGGGTCTCTCCCTGCCAGGAGAGACGTGAAGGTCCCACTGTAAAGGTGGGCGGTCGTCGGCGGGGGATTGGAAGTAAAGGCTTTTGCCGGTTTCCCAATCCCCCTCCATGTAGACGATGCCGGAGTGCCGCTGGGTCGTTTAGTGGGTATACCGGTCCTATATGGACCGGGGAGTCCCACATACCCCTCCCATCCCCCAATGGGGGGGCATGCGTAACGCATTTTTCCCAGCGAGAAAAAAAAAAAAAAAAAAAAAAAAAAAAAAAAAAAGGTTGCGGAACTCAAGGCCCTGAGAATTGCCTTCTCAGAGCGCCAGGCCCCGGCCCCGCAGCCGGTGCGTGAGACCCCGGCCTCTAGGGCCCCCCCGCCGACACAATCCGCCGCTGCGGAGTTGGCGGAGCTGCTGGACAGCATGAAGCGCGACTTGACGGTCTCCCTCGGTAACATGCTTAACGCTAGAATCGAGGAGATTTCCAGTCGCCTTCCTCCAGCACCGATAATCCGCCCCCCGCTAGCGGCGGATAAAAGGAAGGAGGCCCCATCAGCCTCAACGAGAGAAGTGGCCTTCGAGTCTGAGAGCAGGGCCAGACTTGGGGATGGCAGGCAGAAAAGGGTCACCAAAAAAGCGGCCCCGGTGGCCCCGGAAACCGCCCCGGCAGCCAAGACTGCCCCGGCAGCCAAGCCTGCCCCAGCAGCCAGGCCTGCCTCGGCGGGCAAGCCTGCCCCAGTGGTGGCGACTGCACCTGCGCCCCCGGGCGAGGCATGGACCACTCAGGAAGCAGGGAAAAAGAAGAGGAAGGGGAAGGGAAAGGCTACGGCCACTCCCCCACCCCCCCCGCTGCCCAAGAAGAAAGCGGCACCAAAACAGAAGGGTCTGGTAGTCCCCAAGACGGCAGCGGTGGTAATCACCTTGAGAAAGGACATTACCACCGACACCACGCTGCAGGCTGTCATGTCCAAGGCCATTAACGGCATAAGCTTGGAGGAGATAGGCCTGCAGCGGGTCAGGGTAAGGAACTCAGCGACGGGGGGCCGAGTAATCGAGGTCCCTGGAGCAGAGAGCGGAAGGACGGCGGACAGCCTCGCAGAAAAGCTGCAGGGCCTTGTGGGCGACGTTGCCCTTGTAAGCCGCCCTGAAAAAATGGCCGCTATCAAAGTCGCTGGCTTAGACGAGTCGGCGACAAGGGAGACCCTGGCGGCTGCCGTCGCCAAGGCGGGGGGATGCGCCGAGGCGCAGATTAAGGTGGGGGGCATTCGCCCTACATACTTTAATGGTAGTGGGGTGGCCCTCGTGCAATGCCCGGTGGGAATTGCAAAGGCCCTCCTCGAGCGCGGTCAGATCATGGTAGGCTGGTCGTCTGCCAGGATTAGCTCCGTCGGACCAGCACCCATGCGGTGCTACAAATGCATGGGTGTCGGCCACACGCGCGAGTTGTGCCCCTCAAAGGTGGACCGGGGCCAGATGTGCTACCGGTGCGGCGCAGAGGGGCACAAAGCAGCCGAATGCTGGGAGGAAAAAGTACGGTGCGCAGTATGCCACCATGCAGGCCTCCCAGCCAATCACGTAATGAGGGGACCGAAATGCTCCCCACCGGAGACAAGGGGAAGAGAGGTGAGGCCGAGACCCACCCGCCCCATCCGGCCTCCTCCAGCCGAAACAGCCGCCAGCCGGCAACAAGAGGACAACAATATGGACGTCTAGATGTCAGCACACCGACATCTAGACGTCCTGCAGATAAACGCCAACCACTCCGCCAGAGCTCAGGATCTGCTCATGCAGGCCATGGCGGAGTGGAAAATTGGCGTTACGGTGGTAACGGAGCCCTACTTCATCCCCCCCCAATCTAATTGGGCAGGGGACACCGACGGAGTAGTGGCGATAGTGGTGCCGGCGATGGGGGACCTCCCCCCCATATCAAGGATCGAGGGTGGCCCAGGATTCGTGGCGGCCAAATGGGGGAACGACACGGTGCTGGTGGCCGCGTACTTCTCCCCCAATAGGCCGCTGCGGGAGTTTGACACGTTTCTGGGGATATTAGGGGGGGTGGTCCGGAGGGCTGCCCCGAGGCAGGTTATGGTCCTGGGGGACCTCAACGCCAAAAGTTCGGCATGGGGTTCCCCCATTACGGACCATAGGGGTACGGCTCTGGAGGATTGGGTGGCGGCAACGGGACTCGTGGTCCTAAACCAGGGCACCACGAATACCTGCGTGCGGCGGCAGGGGGGGTCAATCGTGGACGTCACGTTCGCGACCCCTGCCATAGCCGCACGCGTCACGAATTGGCGTGTCCTGGAGGATGTTGAGACCCTCTCAGACCACCTGTACATCAGGATGAGGGTCTCCAAGACGCGGGCTCCACCGGCGCCCATCACGGGCAGTACCAGGAGGGGGCGGAAGTTCCCGAAGTGGTCCCTGGTCAAGCTGGACAGGGACATGGCGAACGAGGCGGCCATGGTGGAGAAGGAGTGGTGTGCTGCCCCACCCGTCACTCTCGGAGTTGAAGAAAGGGCGGCACAGTTCCGCGTCGCACTACAGAATGTGTGCGACGCGGCCATGCCTCGGGTTGGTCGCCGTTTCGCCCGTAAGAGCGTATACTGGTGGTCCGAAGAAATTGCGGCCCTGCGGTCCACCAGTAATAGTGCCCGCCGCGCCTTCCAACACTGTAGGCGCAGGCGGCACACTGAAGAAGAGGAAGAAGGGTTCCACAGGGCCCTCAAAGAGGCGAAGAAGGCCCTCCAGGTGGCGATTGCCAAGGCCAAGGACGAAGCTCACGAGTCGTTCTTGGCCACCCTGGACAGGGACCCATGGGGGCGGCCATACAAGATGGTGCGTAACAAAATGCGCACCGCCCCCCCCATGGACTCCCTGGAGCCCGAACTTCTCCAGAGAGTAGTCGAGGGGCTATTTCCGACAGCCCCCTTGATCTCTCCCCCGTCGATGGTCGACCCCATAAGGGAACCGGAGGCCGAGCTCGTCGTTCAACCAATAGGTGACGACGAGTTCAATCGAGTGATACACCGACTCCGGGGCTGCAAAAAAGCCCCGGGCCCGGACGGCGTTCCCGGTCGCGTCCTCGCAGTCGCCCTGAAGCACCTAGGGGACCGACTCAGGCATGTCATGGATGACTGCCTGACAGAGGGAAAGTTCCCTAGGGTATGGAAGGAGGGGCGACTATGCCTCCTCCGTAAAGAGGGTCGACCGACGGATTGCCCTTCCGCCTATCGCCCCATAGTGCTGCTGGATGAGGCCGGGAAAGCGTTTGAACGCATCCTGGCCTCCCGGATCCTGCGGCACATGGAGACCGCGGGCCCGAACGTCTCTGATAGACAATTCGGGTTCCGGGAAGGACGGTCCACGCTCGACGCGCTGAAGTCACTGAGGGACTTTTGTGAGCATGCGTCGAGCAGGGGGGAGGGTGTCATCGCGGTGTCACTAGACATCGCAAACGCGTTTGGCACCCTCCCCTACGGGGTGATCAGGGAGGCACTTCGATACCATGAAGTGCCTCTCTACCTGAGGCGGATTGTTGAGCACTACCTAACCGAGAGGGTAGTGCTCTGGGAAAAGAAGGACGGGCAACGGGGGGAGAGAGTGATGGCCTGCGGCGTGCCCCAGGGTTCAGTGCTCGGTCCACTTCTATGGAACCTGGGGTACGACTGGGTGATCCGGGGGGAGCTGCTTCCGCGCACACTTGTCGTCTGCTACGCGGACGACACAATGGTGGCAGTGCGCGGGAGCGACAAGCGGGAGACCTCCCGGAGGGCGGAAGTGGCGGCCGAGCTGGCGATTGAACGAATCACCAGGCTCGGCCTAAAGGTGAGCCTCCCGAAGACTGAGGCTATAGTTTTCGGGGGGCGCGGGTGGAATCTGCCCGCGAGTGCGACGCTCACCCTGGAGGGTGAAGCGGTCCAAATAAAGCCCCACATTAAATATTTGGGGCTAATACTGGACCGCAAGTGGGATTTCGGGGAGCATTTCTCGAGACTAGCTCCCCGAATCGTGGGCGCCGCATCGGCGCTGGGCAAACTTCTGCCCAATGTAGGAGGGCCGGGCTCCTTGTGCCGGCGGCTATACGCCGGCGTGACAAGGAGCATGGCCCTCTATGGGGCCCCGATATGGGCGGACAAGCTGTCCGCTCGAAATAGGGCCCTGCTGCGGAGGCCACAACGAGTCGTGGCCATCAGAATAGTGAGAGCCTATGTGACGGTGGCCCACGCGGCTGCCTGCCTTCTCGCGTGCACCCCCCCGTGGGAGCTAGACGCAGAGGTGCACGCAGAGACTTACCAACGTAGGTCCAGGGTCCGGACAACAGGTGAACGTCCGGCCCCCGAGGAGGTGGCAGCAGCCGCCCGTCGCGCGACGGAGCGCCGACTGCGGGACAGATGGAAGGCCCAACTGGAGGTCGCCCCTTACGGTGTCCGTACCATAGAGGCGATCCTCCCAACGGCCGACCTTTGGCTGAAGAGGGCAGTCGGTGCGACGACGTACCGGCTCGTGCAGGTAATGACCGGGCATGGGTGCTTCGGCCACTACCTGCACAAAATAGGAAGAGAGCCGGCCCCGCTTTGCCACGAGTGCGGAAGTCCCGACGACACCGCCCAGCACACCCTCGAGGTGTGCAGTCGTTGGGACGCGGAGCGCGGCCAAATGGCACGCATTATTCAGCGGGTGGACCTCTCGCTCCAAAGCATCGTCGAAGCAATGCTGAGCGACGAGAGGTCCTGGGAGGCGGTGGTCTCCTTCTGCGAAACAGTCATTTCGCAAAAGGAGACCGCGGAGCGGGAGCGCGAGGAAGATCCTCTTGCGCACCCCCTCCGGCGTAGACGGCTTGGGGCGAGAAGGCGGCGTTTTGCCGCCAGACTCAACCCATAGTGGCTGCAGGTGGACGATGGGAGTCCTCTGCCTGCGGTGATTAGCCACTGAGCAGTCTGGGAGATGGTCAAGCGTGCACGACCATCTCGCCACCGGTAGACATCGTGGACTATGCTTTTGCGGGTTCCACGGTGTCCAACAACACCGGAGAGAGGGCACGTCCGGGTGCTTTTAGTGGGTATGCCGCCCTTATTGGCGGAGAGTCCCACATAACCCTCCGACACTCCCATGTTCGGAGGGTATGCATAAAGCATTTTACACCCGGTCAAAAAAAAAAAAAAAAAAAAAAAAAGGTTAGGTTAGGTTAGGTTAGGTTAGGTTAGGTTGGGCGGGTCTGGGTTTATCCATTAGTAGTTGCTATGCCTAGCTTGCGGCTTCGGTCGCTTGTATTGGATAAATCTAGGCCTTCTTTACTCGGCTCTGGGAGCGAGTAATGAGGCGAATGGCTTTGAGGGAGAGCGCAGGTCGTGTAGATCCTCAAGGCAAGTCTGGTGGGGTCGTTCCTTCTCGCGGTTGCTGCCCGTTATTGGTCTATTTCCATCAGAAATAGACGTAACAGAAACCACCAGGCGCCGGCACTCTGTCGGTGGGGTAGGATGGGTAGGTAGGACGGGATGGGCTGGTGGAGCCGTCCCTTTGTAGGCTAGGTGCCTACAAGAGAGGAGAGCCTTTTTAGGCTAGGAGAAGTCGGGAGTCGGGTCTGGCGTGCACTTACCCTGCCGCCGGGCAGGCAGTGGGAGTTTACTTCCCTGCCACCGCCCCAAAATCGTAACCCCGCAACATGGTCGCGGTCATGTTTTGCGATCTGAGCGGGACCGATAGGCCTTGGCTTGGTCGCCCGGGCTACGAGGAAGACAACCTCTATAAAAAATTACCCGAAGGCAAGCGGCGGCGCAGCGTGAGGTCTGGAAGGCTGAACGGAGTTTCAGTCCTTACTGCGTCCCCCGCCAGGGAAGTGTCGCTCCCCTGAGCGGGTTACGCCAGACTTCCCCGGTTACAGTGGGCACTGTCCGGGGCGACCCACCCTTCCCACGTACTCGTGGGATTAGTTATGAAGAATTTATTGAAAAACTCTAGGTTAGGTAAGACGGTAGGGAGCGACGAGGAGGTGGAATACGCGTCTGCGTCTGAGACGCTTGCGTCTGGATCGACGACGCATTCATTGCGGGACGCCTTCGGGCGTTTCAAAAAAGGCCCTTCTAAGGGCCAACCAAAAGGCCCTTCTAAGGGCCCACCAAAAGGCCCTTCTCAGGGCCCCGCGGGCGATGCCATTTCGGCGTCAGAAGCTAGCCGCGCACCATCTGCGGCTAGCTTGTACTGCAGGTCGGACTCCGACAATAATGCATTTGAGTCGGACGCGAGTTCGGCGATGGAGGTCGAAGACCGCCTCCAAAAGCGCAAGCGGGCCTTCTTGAAGGATGACGGTGAAGGGTCCTCGGGCTCGACGGGGAGTACCAAGTCGAAGAAGTTGAAGGCCAAAAAGCCGACTTCATCTTCGACCGTGGTGGACACCCACGACGTGGGTCTGGCGGATGCCCAACGGCAGCTGGATTTGGCTCGGCGGGAGCAACTCCAGCAAGACCTAGAGGAGAGGGTCGCCGCCAAGGAGCAGCAGGCGCGCGCCGCCCGGGCCAAGACTGGGTACGGCGCATCCAGCGTCTTGTACGCGGACCACTCGCTGGCCGAGCTGGAGCGGATGGCGCGAGAGGACGAAGAGGGGATAAAAGAAGTCGCCTCTAAGTCCTCCAATCTGAAAGGGACTTTTCAAAAGTCCCTTAAATGCCGGGCCGCCAGCATGGTTGGCATTGTCCGGGAGCTGGTGCAGCGCACAGCGACCGATGAGACGCGGCAACTGCAGGCAACGGTAGATCGTCTGCAGTCGGAGGTCAGCCAGCTGCATAAAAAGCTGGCGGAAGTCACGGCACGGCCAGCTCAAGCCGAGCCGAGACCTGCGGCCGAGGGTCCCTCTTCCTCCAACCTTGAGGATGTTATCCGCAAGGTAGTGATGGAGGAAAGGGCCTTCACGAGAGCCTGCCTTGCCGGCATAGAGGACAGGCTTTTGCCGGAGAAACGCCTCCGACCGCCTCTCGCGGCGGACAAGAGGCCGTGCAAGCCGGGGCCATCCTCCCAGAAGGAGGACGCAATGCTCCCTTCCACCACTCAGTCCAACCAGCCGTGGACGGAAGTGGTCAAGAAGGGGAAGGGCAAGGCCAAAAAGAAGGCGAGAACGGTCGCCAACCCTGCCTCCCCAACCAACACCGCCCCTACCTGCCCATCCCAGGCGACCGGCAAGGTAAAAGGGAAGGGAAAGGCGGAAAAGTCGACCCCCAGGCCCGCTGCCGCTGCCTCTGCAGCCAAAAGGGCCCTAGCCGGTAGAAGGAAGCCACTGGTTCCTCCCAAGACAGCGGCCGTCGTGGTGACGCTCACCGCGGAGGCTGCGGTGCGGGGTGAGACGTACGAGTCCGTCCTCAAGCGGGCTCGTACCAACGTCGATCCCACAGCATTGGGAATCGGGGCAGTCGCGTGCCGCCAGACCCAAACCGGAGCTCGAATCTTTGAGTTCCCGGGGGCCCAGGGTGGCGCCAACGCAGACCTCTTCGCAAGTAAATTGCGAGAGGCCATCGCGGATGCGGCTAAGGTCGTCAGACCCGTTAGGTCTTCGGCCTTGGAGGTGACCGGTCTGGACGACTCGGTCACAAAAGAGGAGGTCGTGGCGGCAATCGCAGCAATAGGGGGCTGTGATATCGCAGCGGTAACGTGTCGGGACATCAGGCCCGGTCGCGGTGGCATGGGCACCATTCGCTTTGAGTGCCCGGTCGCCACGGCCAAGGCCGTCCTTGCCAAGGGACGGCTTGCCGTTGGGTTTAGCTCGAGTGTGGTCCGGGCGCTTGAGGAGCAGCCTCTGCGCTGCTACAAGTGCTTCGGAATCGGGCACACTCGGGCCCTCTGCCCGTCCAAGGTAGACAGGTCGGACTGTTGTTACCGCTGCGGCAAGGCGGGGCACAGGTCCATCTCCTGCAAGGCCGCCACGCCGCACTGTGCGGTGTGCGCCGCCAGTGGCCGCCCGGCGGGCCACGTGATGAAGGGGAGGAATTGCAATCCTCCCCCAAAGAAGGGCAAAGCGCAGGCGCCGTCCCGGCCTGCCGCTACCGCCAGTGCCGTTGTCCCTGAAGCTGGGACCTCGGTGGCTGACGAGGAGGGTGTGATGTCCGAATGATGTATAGGACCGGACATCGCATTCTTCAGGCGAACACCAACCACTGCAAAGCAGCCCAGGACCTGCTAATGCAGGCCATGGCTGAGTGGTTGGTGGACGTGGTGGTCGTCTCCGAGCCGTACTCGGTCCCCGGCCGTTGGCTGGGTGATCAGGACGGCTTGGTGGCATTAGTCTCACGGTCTTCCACGGACTCCCCTCCCCTCTCGCTTTTAGAGAGAGGATCGGGATACGTGGCCGCCGCGTGGGGAGATATAGCCCTGGTGGGCGTCTATTTCTCCCCAAACCGCCCTCTTCAGGATTTCGAGAATTTTCTCGGAATCCTGACCGCGGTTGTGGGTAGGGCGGCGCCGCGACAGGTCGCCGTTCTAGGCGACCTGAATGCAAAGTCGGTGACCTGGGGCAACCCGGCCGCCTCCTGCAACGTCCGGGGACCCGCCGTTGAATCTTGGGCGGTTTCGTGCGGTGTATCCCTTCTCAACAGAGGGACGGTCCAGACGTGTGTGCGGCGATGGGGAGGGTCGGTGGTGGACGTCTCGTTTGCCTCCCCCGCACTCGCTGCCCGCGTCGTTGACTGGCGGGTGGAGATGGTGGAGACATTGTCGGACCACCGATATGTGCGGTTCGACATCTCCACCCAGAGCCCCCGGAGGTCGCCTCCGTCGAGCCGATCTCCTTTTCCACGGTGGGCTCTTACCCGTCTCGACCATGAGGCGGCAAAAGAGGCGGCGTTCATCCAGGACTGGCTCACGCCTCCTATCGACGTCTTGGACGTGGACTCCGCAGCAGCCCAACTGAGGAGGTCCCTGACCGAGGTGTGTAAGTCCAGCATGCCTCGGTCTCGCCGCCCACCTCCCCGTCGTGCCATCTATATATAAGACATCTTGCTCACTTGTCGAGATCGGACGTGCCAATAATTTGCTCAAATTAATAAATCAACGTAAAATCTGACCTAATTTTGAGTCAGCAAAAAGTGTGTAGTTAAGAAGTGATTCATCGCTACCTAATTGAGTATGTTGTGATATACATCTTAAACATAAATATCAACATGGACAGCCCTTTTAGCCGCAGTAGTAAAGTGGCTCGCAGTCCCCCGCCCACCCCCCAACCTAAGCCCGCGTTACCACCGTTCCCGCCAGCGCTGCCGACGGATGAAGCGACCATCGTAACCGTGTCTACAGCGGAGATACAGAACTGGATGATCTCCATCGAACAGTGCCTAAATGAAGTGACCTCGATTGCTACCGAAGGTAAGCTAAACTCGGACCAAAAGTTGAGAATTAGTAATCTATGCAGAAAGGTAGCCCATGGCGCATCACAAATGGCTGTGGAATATCAAGGCCTAAAGCAGAAGACCGCCCAAGCTCAATTCTACATCAAAGGCCTCAAAGAAAAGGAAAGCCTATCTCAAAGCATTCAAGATCTTCAACAAAGCTTCAAAGAATCATCGCAACCAGCAGTTAAAGCCTCATTCGCAGAAATGGTAAAAAGCAGCACCAACATCCAAATTCGCCCTACTAACCTTAGCTCTGTGGCTATTTATCCCAAGGACAAATTGCAGACCAGTGACGACACTAAGTCATTGGTACAAAAAATTATCAGCCCTGAGGGAATGAGGCTACATGTAAGAGGACTCCGTAGGACGATAAATGGGGGCGTCATCATCAGCACAGATACCAAGGCCGACATAGAAAAGCTAAAAAATACAGTGAACCTAACCACATCTGCCCTAACTATCGACGAACCACGCAAGCGCAGCCCACGAGTAGTGATCATTGGAATACCTTCAAATATGCAAGTACTAGAGGTCTTTAACTGCATATATGAGCAGAACCTGGCCGAGAAACTCTCGGGCATGACAAGAGAAAAATTTCTGGCCTCCATAAAACTTAGCCACAAATCTGGAAAGAAGGATGCTGAAACCTGCAACTACGTAATAGAAGTTTCTGCCATCATTCGTAAAGCCCTTATAACTCAAAGTAGAGTCTATGTAAATTGGTCATCCTGCCCTGTGCGGGACTTCACATTGG
The DNA here is from genome assembly GCA_963924445.1 of Philereme transversata. Classification (NCBI taxonomy): domain Eukaryota; kingdom Metazoa; phylum Arthropoda; class Insecta; order Lepidoptera; family Geometridae; genus Philereme; species Philereme transversata. The sequence goes on along the minus strand of OZ004341.1, from coordinate 498,544 downwards.
TGACAAGATGTTTTAAGTGCCAACAATATGGCCACGCGGCTAAGTCCTGCAAGGCTGAGTCCTACACTTGCGGACATTGCGGCGATCTAGGACACCAAGCCAGTGAATGCCCAAAGAAAGCGGAGCCTGCAAAATGTGCAACCTGCCTGCGCTACAAAAAACCGTGCAATCATAAGACAGGTGATTTAGATTGTCCTGCCAAAACTTTAGCCGAACAAAGGTACATCAACTCTATTGATTATGAAGGCGCCTAAGAGCGCCACCTCGATTGTTTAATCTAGCCTTAATTTCAATAATCCATGACAGATAGCTTAATTAGCGACTTAGACAATTTCTCAGTTTCTGAGACAAGGTCATGTGATGTTGAAAACTGTAAACAACACGTATCTGCATACCGCAACGCATTAACTATCCTAACACAAAATATTCGCAGTATTTACAAAAATATTAACAATTTCAGCACTCTTTTGCAAAGGCTTAATGTTGAATGTGACATAATCATCCTAACCGAATGCTGGCTTGCAATTCATATTAATAACTTGCCTCTAATTGAAGGTTATAGAGCTCATAACACCACTAAAAGTCACAATCAAAACGATGGAGTAGTAGTATATGCAAGAAACTCATTAGATAACATATCTGTAGAAGAATTGAACATCTTGGACTGCACCTGTTTGTTAGTCAAAATTGGAGCAAGTATTGCAATTTTAGCTGTGTATAGATCACCTTCGTTTAATAATATAGACTCTTTTCTTGACTCTCTGCACTCCCATCTCCAAATACTATCGTCATTTAAAAATATTGCTATAGTAGGCGACGTTAATATTAATATTCGCCCAGGGTTTTGTGACGGGACGGCTCAGGAATACTTAAACCGCTGCTCTTTCAGCGGCTTACTTCCAGGACACACTCTACCTACACATCAAAGTGGCTCCTGTTTGGATCATATTATGCTCAAAACTGACTTGCCAGCAATCACCATAGTGACAAATTCCTCAATTACCGACCACAAGGCTGCTTTACTAACACTCAGCCTAAAACTGCCCAAACCCAAGCATGCAAAATCTACTTCTAAATTAGATCATAGTAAATTAGAAGACGATTTACGAAACATTGACCTCGAATCTATTTACAACTCAGCTGACGCAGAAACATGCATGACACACTTAATAAACAAAATACAGCATGTTCTACAATATAATACTAGAAACGTAAAAATAAGTAGAAATAATATAAACATTAAGCCCTGGATTACTCCGGGGCTCCTCCGCTGCATAAAACATCGAGATAAGCTTCATATGAATGCCAAAGGATGTCCAAATAATATAACAATACAAACAACCTACAAGAGGTACCGAAACTTCTGTAACGGTCTCCTTAAAAAAATTAAGTGTGACTACGATAAAATGCTATTAGATAAGGCTGGACAAGATAGCAAAAAAGTTTGGAAAATCATAAAAAACGTTACTTTTACATCAAAACAACGTGAATCGTCTTCGAATTTATTAAAATTACATCCCTCCCCGCTTGTCGCTGCTAACAATGCTAATGACTTTTTTGTTAACATTGGTCGAAAACTAGCAGTAAAGGTTCAAAACATATACTCGGCGCCTACTATAGACAACGTCCAGTCACAGAATAATTCTTTTGTGTTACTGGATATTGACATTCCGGAAATTGAAAGAATTATAATGGGGCTAAAAGACGATTGCGCAACTGGGTGGGACAATATCCCGACCAAAATACTTAAGCAGTACAAACATATACTTGCCCCCCCTCTAACATTTGCCTTCCAAAAATGTTTAGACGAAGGATTTTTTCCAAAATGTCTTAAAAAGGCGGTGATCATTCCCGTCCATAAGTCAGGGAGCAAAACGGAAATTTCTAATTACAGACCAATATCTATACTATCTTCAATTTCTAAAATACTAGAAAAAATAATAAACAATAGATTAGTTCATTACTTAGAAAGTAAATCACTCTTATCTAACACTCAATTTGGGTTTAGGCCTAAACTGTCTACCTCTGACGCTGTACACCAGCTCACTGAATTCATAGGGAAGGAACTTGACAAAGGTTATAAGACAATAGGCATATTTTTAGACCTAGCAAAAGCCTTCGACACCGTTTCTATCCCTACTTTACTCAACAAGTTAGAAAACATAGGCATACGAGGTAATCAGCATAAGCTTCTTACCAGCTATTTGAGCAGTCGTAGTCAATGCGTCAAAATAGACAATGTCATCAGCTCAGATCTGGGAAATACTTCTTTCGGCTTGCCCCAAGGAAGTATTTTATCAAGTACCTTATTTTTAATATACATTAATGACCTATGCAACCTCCAATTAGATCACGGAAAAATTTTATGCTATGCCGATGACACTGCTTTACTTTTCTCAGCTAGTACGGAATCGGAAGTGCATGAACTCGCACAACGTGGCTTTGAAACTGTAAACAAATGGCTCCAAGCACACCTACTAACCATTAATGCTGATAAAACAAAATGCATAAAATTTACTATGCGGAAATCACAGTCTGCACCAATGTCTAACCCAGATAAACATATTACTGCGCATCAATGCATTTATCCGATAAACGATAACTTGTGTAACTGCCCTGTCATCTCATTTACTAATAATATCAAGTACCTTGGCGTTATAATAGATGAAACTCTCTCATTCAAAAAACATGTTGAAACTTTAAGTAATAGAATTCGAAAACTAATATTTGTTTTTAAGAAGTTACGCTGTATTGCAGATTCAAGACTAGTTATGCAAGTATACCTTGCTTTATGTCAGTCAATCATAACCTACTGTATAACATCTTGGGGAGGAGCGTGTAAAACCTTTTTATTAGCCGCAGAAAGGGCACAAAGAGCAATCCTTAAGGTATCCACTTTTCGTCCCTTTCTCTATCCAACCAACCTATTATATAAGTCATGTAAAGTTCTAACAGTTAGGCAACTATTTATACTAAACGTAGTTTTAAGGCAGCACAGAGCACTTCCCTATAGCACTAAAAGTACTAGCAAAAGACAAAAAGATATAGTCCGCAGTAACAACACCCCAATAAAACATGCTTTTGCATCCAGATTTTTAATGTTCCTAGGACCATACCTGTACAAAAGGATAAATCGTAAATTAAGCATCCACTCAATGAATTTCTCAAACTGTAAAAGAGCCTTACAGTCTGCTCTATCCAATCTATCATACGAGGAAACTGAGGAGTTACTAAACGTAATAAAGTAGGATTTTAAATATTGTATAGCACGTGTGCACTTAGTTTTTGTAGGTTTCTTTTTCATTATGTAAATAGATTTTAAGTTTTGTTAATTTGAGTATTCATTAGTTACACCAGTCCAGTTTTTTTTTGCCTGAGATACAGGTCCTCCTAGTTCAGGCAAAGTATAAAGTGTTACCTATAAGTAGATACTAATCCGTAATGTTAATCTCAGCAATATGAAAAATGAATAAAGATTTTATTTTATTTATTATTATTTATTTATCTATTGGTGGTCCGAAGGGTTAGCGGAGCTACGGGCCGCCTGCGTGGCGGCAAGACGGCAATACACGCGGAGTCGACGGCGCAGACGGCGAGACCCCGAAAACGAGGACCTTCTCTACGCCTCTTACGTAGAGGCAAAGAAGGTCCTCAATTCGGCAATGAACGCCGCCAAAGACGCGGCGCGAGCCGAGATGCTGGAGGGTCTCGACAGAGACCCGTACGGAAGACCATACAAGGCGGCGCGAAACAAACTGCGCCCCTTTGGTCCCCCGCTGACGGAGTCTCTCGAGCCGGCACTGCTGGATGGGGTGGTTCGGTCCCTATTTCCACCTGGGACGAACTTCACCCCACCATTAATGGACCCCCCGCGGGGGGCGGTTCCGCCGGAGGAGGAGATCCCTCCGATCACGGAAGTGGAATTCGGAGTGGCGGCGCTCCGTCTTCGCGCCAAGAAGACGGCCCCCGGGCCGGACGGCGTCCCCGCACGGGTGGTGGCCATCGCAACCACCCAAATGGAGGAGAGGTTTCGGGACCTCTTCAGCGCGTGTTTTAGGGCTGGAAGGTTTCCGAAACCCTGGAAAGAGGGGCATTTGTGCCTTCTCCGTAAGGAGGGGCGCCCGGTGGACTCCCCTTCTGCATACCGGCCCATCGTTCTGCTCGATGAGGTCGGTAAGTTGTTCGAGGGGATCGTCGCCGGCCGTCTTAATGGCCTGATGCTGGAGGTGGGGCCGAACCTGTCGAACGCCCAATTCGGTTTCCGCAGGAGGCGTTCGACAGTCGATGCACTGTCCCAGCTCAAGGGCCAAGTGAGGGAGGCCGTGGGGGCAGGGGACGGAGTTTTGGCTGTGTCATTCGACATAGCAAACGCCTTCAACTCCATCCCCCACCCGACAATACTAGAGGCGCTCCGCTACCATGGAGTGCCTCAGTACCTGCGAAGCCTCCTGGCCAACTACTTGGAGGACCGAGCAGTCCTCCTTGTAGACAAAGCGGGCCAGCTTCGGCGGTACGGCGCGGAGTCCGGTGTTCCGCAGGGGTCCGTTCTAGGGCCACTCCTGTGGAACATCGGGTTCGACTGGCTCCTGCGGGGAGCTCTCCTCCGTGGCACGAGTGTCATTTGCTACGCGGATGACACTCTTCTCACTGCCCGGGGGAGGGACTTTAGGGAGGCGGCGAGCCTGGCATCGGCTGGCGGATCCTTGGTCGCGGGAAGGATCCGCCGGCTAGGATTGAGGGTGGCGCTGCACAAGACCGAAGCCGTGTTCTATCCGCAGGCCTCAAAGAGCCATTGCGCAGCGGGTAGCGAGGGCCTACTCCTCGGTGGGCTTTGCGGCGGCCTGCGCTCTGGCGGGTACCCCTCCCTGGGAGCTCGAGGCGTGGGTGCTCGCCAGAGTGTACGAGTGGGCGGCGGGGCGTAAGGCTCTCGGGGAGCACCCTGCCCCGGAAGAGCTTGAGGCTGTCCGGCGAGAGGCGAGGGACGCGATCGTCCACCACTGGACGGAGGACCTCGCCTCCGCCACGTTTGGCCGACGAACGTTGGACGCCCTCGGGCCGGTCCTGCGAGATTGGCTCGGGAGGTCCAACGGTTACCTTTCGTTCCGGATGGTGCAGGTGCTTTCCGGGCATGGATGCTTCGGATCGTACCTGCACCGGATCGGAAGAGAGGAGACTCCGTCGTGCCATGATTGTGGTGCGGCGGAGGATACGGCGCAGCACACCCTCGAGGTGTGCCCGGCGTGGTCCGAGCTGCGTTGCGGCTTAGCTGCGGTAGTCGGGCCGGACCTCTCGCTTCCCAGCGTGGTCAACTCCATGCTGGGAAGCGAGGGAGCCTGGACAGCGGTCGCCTCCTTTTGCGAGGACGTGATGTACCAAAAGGAGGCGGCGGAGCGCACGCGGGAGGATGACCCTCTCGCGGCGCCGCTCCGCAGGCGAAGAAGGGGTAGGAGAAGGCACAACCGCCTTCCCCCTCTTGGTGAAGGATAGCGGGAGACAGGCGCGGGGGCGTCTACTCCCGCATTGCACGTATCCTCCACTTCCGCCGGGCGGGAACGGCCGAGCACTCACGGTCATTCCCGGGTCTCTCCCTGCCAGGAGAGACGTGAAGGTCCCACTGTAAAGGTGGGCGGTCGTCGGCGGGGGATTGGAAGTAAAGGCTTTTGCCGGTTTCCCAATCCCCCTCCATGCAGACGATGCCGGAGTGCCGCTGGGTCGTTTAGTGGGTATACCGGTCCTATATGGACCGGGGAGTCCCACATACCCCTCCCATCCCCCAATGGGGGGGCATGCGTAACGCATTTTTCCCAGCAAAAAAAAAAAAAAAAAAAAAAAAAAAAAAAAAAAAAAAAAAGGTTCTCCTGCGGGGATCCCTCCTCCCGGGCACGAGTGTCATCTGCTACGCGGATGACACTCTCCTCACTGCCCGGGGGAGGGATTTTAGGGAGGCGGCCAGTTTGGCCTCGGCTGGCGGATCCTTGGTCGCAGGAAGGATCCGCCGCCTCGGGTTGGGGGTTGCGCTGCACAAGACCGAGGCCGTGTTCTTCCACGGGCCTCGGCAGCGCATCCCTCCTGATGCCCACATCGTCGTGGAGGGCGTCAGGATCGGGGTGAGGACCCAGATGAAATATCTGGGCCTCACCCTGGACAGCAGGTGGCGCTTCGGCCCGCACTTCAGCGGGTTGTCAGCGCGCCTGCTGAAGGCGGCGAACGCCCTCTCGTGGCTCCTCCCAAACCTGGGAGGGCCGAAGGCGAGATGCCGGCTTTTGTATGCCGGCATCTTGAAGAGCATGGCCCTTTACGGGGCCCCCATCTGGGCGGACTCCCTCCACAGGAGGGAGAATGCGACCGCCATCCGCAGGCCCCAAAGGGCCATTGCACTGCGGGTGGCGAGAGCCTACCGCTCGGTGGACTTTGCGGCAGCGTGCGCTCTGGCCGGCACCCCGCCTTGGGAACTCGAGGCGGGGGTGCTCGCCAGAGTGTACGAGTGGACGGCGGGGCGCAGGGCGCTCGGGGAGTGCCCTGCCCCAGAAGAGCGGGAGGCCGTCCGCAGAGAGGCGAGGGACGCAACCGTCCAACATTGGACGGAGGCCCTCGCCACCGCAGCCTTCGGCCGCAGAACGTTGGACGCGCTCGGGCCAGTCCTGCAGGACTGGGTCGGGCGGTCCCACGGTTTCCTTTCTTTCCGTCTGGTGCAGGTGCTGTCCGGGCATGGCGTCTTCGGATCGTGCCTGCACCGGATCGGAAGAGAGGAGACCCCGGCCTGCCACGATTGTGGCGCGGCGGTGGACACGGCGCAGCACACCCTGGAGGTGTGTGCGTCGTGGTCTGGGCCGCGCCGCCAATTGATGGCGGTGGTCGGGCAGGACCTCTCGCTGCCCAGCGTGGTTTTAGCCATGCTGGGAAGCGAGGAGTCCTGGGCTGCGGTGGCCTCCTTTTGCGAGGAAGTAATTTCGCAAAAGGAGGCGGCGGAGCGGGCGCGGGAGGAAGACCCTCTCGCAGCGCCACTCCGCAGGCGACGAACGGGTCGGAGAAGGCGATTGCACGACAATCGTCTTCCCCCTCCTGGTGGAGGATAGCGGGAGACAGGCGCGGGGGCGTCTTCTCCCGCATTGCACGTATCCTCCACTTCCGCCGGGTGGGAATGACCGCGAGCACTCGCGGTTATTCTCGGGCCCCTCTCCCAGGGTGGGGAGGGGGGTGAAGGGCTCGCCGTAAAGGCGGGCGGTCGTCGGCGGGGGGCTGGATGGAAAGGCTGTGCCGGATTCCCAGTTCCCCTCCATATAGGCGATGCGGGAGTGCCGCTGGGTCGTTTAGTGGGTATACCGGTGGGGAGCACCGCCGGGAGTCCCACATAACCCTTCCGTCCCCCGACGGGGGGGTATGCATAAAGCATTTTTCCCAGCGTCAAAAAAAAAAAAAAAAAAAAAAAAAAGGTTAGGTTAGGTTAGGTTAGGTTAGGTTTCGGTGGCCTCCTTTTGCGAGGAAGTAATCTCGCAAAAGGAGGCGGCGGAGCGGGCGCGGGAGGAAGACCCTCTCGCAGCGCCACTCCGCAGGCGACGAACGGGTCGGAGAAGGCGATTGCACGACAATCGTCTTCCCCCTCCTGGTGGAGGATAGCGGGAGACAGGCGCGGGGGCGTCTTCTCCCGCATTGCACGTATCCTCCACTTCCGCCGGGTGGGAATGACCGCGAGCACTCGCGGTTATTCTCGGGCCCCTCTCCCAGGGTGGGGGGGGGTGAAGGGCTCGCCGTAGGGGCGGGCGGTCGTCGGCGGGGGGCTGGATGGAAAGGCTGTGCCGGATTCCCAGTTCCCCTCCATATAGGCGATGCGGGAGTGCCGCTGGGTCGTTTAGTGGGTATACCGGTGGGGAGCACCGCCGGGAGTCCCACATAACCCGTCCGTCCCCCGACGGGCGGGTATGCATAAAGCATTTTTCCCAGCGTCAAAAAAAAAAAAAAAAAAAAAAGGTTAGGTTAGGTTTGGGCGGGTCTGGGTTTATCCATTAGTAGTTGCTATGCCTAGCTTGCGGCTTCGGTCGCTTGTATTGGATAAATCTTGGCCTTCTTTACTCGGCTCTGGGAGCGAGTAATGAGGCGAATGGCTTTGAGGGAGAGCGCAGGTCGTGTAGATCCTCAAGGCAAGTCTGGTGGGGTCGTTCTTTCTCGCGGTTGCTGCCCGTTATTGGTCTATTTCCATCAGAAATAGACGTAACAGAAACCACCAGGCGCCGGCACTCTGTCGGTGGGGTAGGATGGGGGGGGGGGTGGGGGGGAAGGGGAGTAAGGGGGGGAGTAAGTCTCAAGGTTTTGGCGCCTGCCGAAGGGAGTACTTCGCGTGTGAGTCCGGATTTGTGTTGCTGCTGCACATACACAACCACGTTTTGTGGTTGTTTATGGATGGCTGCGGTGCACGTCCGGGCTCACACGTGAGGTATGGTCAGGGGGAATCTGGCCGCTAGGGCGCCCAACATAAGGGGACCTCACCCCTTCAAAAAGGGAAAAAAAAAACTATGAAAATTATGACGAATCGAAAAACACTACCTCAGGCGGGTACCAGCTGCTCCGCAGCTGGAGAATCCCGTAGCGGCGTAGCGTCAGCTACGTCGTTGTTCCCCAGTTCGTATTCTGAGGGGGGAGCCGGTCGTCTTGTAGTTAATGATGAAAGTGGGTCTTCCGATGCCTCGGCTAGGTCGACGTGTAATGTAGGTAGAGAGACGGGAGCAGCCACCTCCTGCGCTTCGGTGCGGAAGACGGCTGCGTCAGTCTATAGTTATAAGGATTGTGTGGAGGAGGAGGCTACTCAAGCCCCAGTGGTGAAAAATGCGCGGGTGGTACTGACCCGTTGCGAGCTGCCGGACAGCAACGATGAAGATATGCTCGTTGCTTCGTCGAAAATGGCGGACTTGTCGGACACGGATTCTGATGTGAGTTTCCAGACCGTGACTTCGCAGGAATTGTCATGCGGAAACCGTTTTTGGAGAAAGCGTCGAAGAGATGATGCGAGCTCTGATGTGGGCGATGATGACGAGTCGCAACCGACAACACCAGCTAGGAGAGGGCGTGGACGCCCGCCCTCTACGGGCAAATACGTTGGCCTGGCCAAAGCCAAGGCAGAATTGAATGCGGCAAAAGCTGAGGAGCTTCGGCTTCAGGCTGAAATAGAGATGGCGGATGATCTGAAGCGGAAAAGGGAGGCGATAGCGGCCACCTTCCGTAAATCCCCGGATCTAATGGAACAATCGGAAGAGGTAAGTGGGGAAACGGACTCGCCAGACCTAGTTAGACTGGTACTGGATTCCGTGGAAACCATTGAAAAGGTTGCCAGGACATCCGGCAATCTTAAGGGGACTTACGTTCGAGCCCTAAATAGTGCGGTGGAAACAATTAAAGTGTCTTTTGGGGCGTTGCGTTCTCGCACGATGACGGAGGAGGTCGCGAGGTTAGAGGCGGCGAACAAGCGGCTCGCGGGTGAGCTTGCTGAGGTCCGGAAGGAGTTGATCCAGATGCGTCAGCTCACGCAACAGCATGACCAGACCCAAGGCCCGGCAGCAGCCCGGCCCCCAACAGTGGAGGAAATAGTGCGCGTCGTCATGGTCCAGTGTGGGACCATGATGAACGCAAGGCTGGAAGGATTAGAGGAGAGGTTGCTTCCTGAGAAGCGTTTGCGACCACCATTAGCCGCAGACAAAAGGATGAACCCTGCAGTGCCGGCCTCAAGTGTGGGTTACAGGGTCAGCGCAATAGTAGAAGACGTAGAGGACAGGCTGCTGCCAGAAGTGCGCATTCGTCCACCTCTCGCTGCAGACAAGCATAGGGACGCCAAATCTTCTGCAGCCCCTGTACTGGATCAGACGAAGAAGGCTGAACAGACAGCCTCTCAACCCCAAAAGGGGAAGAGGAAAAAGAGGTCGAAGAAGAGCGAAAGTGGGGCAGTCGATGCAGCGCTTCCCGCTCTTCAGCAGCCTGCGAAGGATTTGACCAATGAGGATTGGATCACAGTTACTAAAAGGGGCAAAAAGGTGACCAAAGCTCCCTTGGCAAGTAGAAAGACAGGGACTACCAAGCCAGCCAGTCGCCCAGCCCCGGTGAGGAAGCTGCGTGCTCCTCGAACTGCTGCAGTGGTAATTACTCTGCAGCAGGAGGCCATGGAGAAAGGCGCGACATACGCCAAAGTGATGGAGGATGCCAAGGCAAAAGTTGATCTCAACAGCTGTGGTATCCCAAGTGTACGGTTCCGGAAGGCAGCTACCGGTGCCCGTATCTTGGAAGTGGCAGGTGAAAAGAGCGCAGAAAAGGCGGACGCTTTAGCGCAAAAAATAAAAGAGGTCTTAGGTGAGGAGTTAGCCAGAGTTTCTAGGCCTACAAAGTGTGCGGCGTTTCGCTTGCTAGGTCTAGATGACTCTGTGTCTAAAAAAGATATAGTCGCTGTAGTTGCCCAGCGCGGTGGCTGCTCGGAGGATTCCGTTAGAGTAGGTGATATCCGAAGCACTTATCAGGGTACTGGAACTACGTTGGTGAGCTGCCCAGTGACAGCTGCCAAGAAATTAGGAGAGGAAGGCCGCCTGCTGGTTGGTTGGGTTTCAGCCCGAATAGAGTTGGTAGAACCCAGGCCACTTAGGTGCTACCGGTGCCTAGAGAATGGACATGTTCGAGCTCAATGCACTTCAGAGACGGACCGTAGTGAGGAGTGCTACCGATGTGGACAGCCCGGCCATAAAGCCACAGCCTGTTCAGCTCGGCCAAAATGCTCAGTCTGTGCGGCGGCTAATAGGCCGGCCACACATAGGCTAGGCAGCAAGGCGTGTGCCCCTCCGAGACCTAGGAGAAGAGGCAATAAGGTCGTGAACATCTCAGACCCACCGCTGGTAGCTGCGAGCAGTCCCCCATCACAAGTCGGGGGAGAGGAGGATCGCATGGACACTGTATAGGATGGCTTTACGGTTTCTACAGGCGAACATCAACCACTCCGCCAGAGCTCAGGATCTCATGATCCAGAGCATGGCGGAGTGGTTGATTGATATAGCGGCAATTTCCGAGCCATACTTTATCCCGCCAAGAGATAACTGGGTTGGAGATAGAGATGGGCTAGTGGCCATAATTTCTAAAAGCGGTACTTTTGACAAAGTTACCAAGGGCAACGGTTGGGTGGCGGCTCTAGTGCGAGGCGTTATGGTAGTGGCGGTGTATATCTCGCCCAATAGGGTCCTTAGTGACTTCGAGAGTTTCTTGGTAGAAGTAGGGGCCTTAGTGGGGCGGAGCCACCCGCACCCGGTGCTAGTCCTGGGAGATCTAAATGCGAAGGCAACGGCTTGGGGGTGTCCTATCACGGATCCACGAGGAGAAGTTCTTGAAGAATGGGCCCTAACATCAGGTCTGTCAGTTCTCAACAGGGGATCAATCCATACGTGTGTGCGGCCACAGGGTTCGTCCATAGTGGACGTAACATTTGCCAGCGCAGCATTGGTAAGCCGTGTTCGCGGTTGGAAAGTTGCAGTGGAGGTGGAAACGCTTTCGGACCATCGCTACATTCGGTTCGAGGTAGCTCCTCCGGCTCCGAGCAGATCAGACGGAGGCATGAGGCTCAGGGGCGGTCCGCGGTGGGCACTTAAGCGTCTAAATCAGGATCTGTTGAAGGAGGCTGCCATAGTTCAGGCCTGGATAGCAGCGTCCAGAGAACAAGAGGAAATCGAGGTCCAGCAGGAGGTGGAGTGGTTTCGCGAGGCAATGACGCAGATATGCGATGCGGCCATGCCTAGAGTTGGGCCTCATTCTGCTAAGCGACAAGTTTACTGGTGGTCAGAGGAACTTACAGAGTTACGAATACTTTGTGTTAGAGCGAGACGTAGCTATACCAATTACCGTCGAAGACGACGTAGGGTCGAAAGCTTGGAAGAACAGCTATATGGGCAGTACAAGGATACCAAATCAGCCCTAAAGCTTGCCATCATACAAGCGAAGAGCCAAGCTAGAGATGAATTGCTGGAGATCCTGAACCAGGATCCTTGGGGTCGACCATACAGGATGGTGAGGGGTAAGCTCCGCCCGTGGGCCCCGCCTCTGACGCAGAGCTTAGAGCCTCAGCTACTGCAGGGAGTGGTGTCAACCCTGTTCCCAAACAGAGAGGAGCATGTACCGCCATCAATGGCACCGCCTGAAGATGAGGGCAGCATTATCACCGAAGTACCGGAGGTGGACGACATAGAACTGAGGATGGCGGTTCTGCGGCTCAGGGCAAAGAATACGGCCCCGGGCCCAGACGGGGTTCCCGGTCGCGCATGGGTGCTGGCCATGAAGGCCTTAAGTCCTCGGATCCGGGAACTATTTAACGCTTGCTTGAGTCAAGGATCATTCCCAGCACAATGGAAGATAGGCAGACTGGTGTTGCTAAAGAAGGATGGACGGCCGGCGGATTCACCCTCCGCTTATCGTCCCATCGTTCTTTTGGATGAGATAGGGAAACTGTTCGAACGAATAATTGCGCGTCGCCTTATTAGGCACATGGACTGCGTTGGACCAGACCTGGACAATAATCAGTTTGGTTTCCGGAAAGGGCGGTCTACAGTGGGCGCGATACTACGAGTAAAAGCGATCGCTGAAGAGGCAGTCTCTCGAGGTGAGGTTGTGCTGGCGGTATCTCTTGATATAGCCAACGCCTTCAACACCTTGCCTTGGAGCTGTATCAAGGAAGCGTTAAGATATCACCGAGTACCAAGCTACCTAAGAAGGATAATAGCGGATTACCTTGCAGATAGATTTGTGACGTTCTGCGGCCAAAACGGAGGGAACCAGCACAGGATGTCGTGCGGTGTCCCACAGGGGTCAGTCCTTGGACCTCTCCTGTGGAACATCGGATACGACTGGGTGCTGCGGGGGTCATTTATTAGAGGAATAATGGTAACTTGTTACGCCGACGATACTCTGGTCACAGCAAGAGCCAAAACGTACAGAGAGGCAACAATCCTTGCAACAGCGGGTGTGGCTCAAGTTGTTGCTAGAATAAGGCGACTTGGGCTCAAGGTGGCACTAAGCAAATCTGAAGCCCTCTACTTCCATGGGCCTAGAAACAAACCCCCGAATGGATCACATATGGTGGTGAGCGGTGTTCGCATTGGTGTCGAGTCGACAATGAAGTACTTAGGACTTGTCCTCGACGGCCGATGGGACTTCAAAGCTCATTTTATGCGACTTATGCCTAAATTGAGCAGAACAGCGGCTGCTCTAGGAGGTTTACTGCCCAATCTCAGGGGAGCAAGAGTAAGCTGTCGACGGCTGTATATGGGGGTAGTACGCTCCATGGCCCTGTATGGAGCTCCAGTGTGGGCCAATGCTCTTAATAGCCAGAATATCGCGATACTGCGAGGGCCACAGAGAGCGATGGCTATTAGAGTTATAAGGGGATACCGCACTATCTCGTTTGATGCAGCGTGCGTACTGGCGGGCTCAATGCCTTGGGATTTAGATGCAAAAGGGCTCGCATTAATTCACTTTTGGCGTGAAGAAGAAATAGCGCGTGGCCAACGACCTGCGTTAAGGGAGGTGGAGGGTCGAAGACTTCAAATTACCGATACACTTATCAGTGAGTGGAGTAGGAGGCTAGAGAAGTCAAGCTCGGGCCTAAGGACGATAGAGGCGATTCGCCCCTTACTGCGCGAATGGCTTACTAGAGAGCACGGGTCGCTAACATTCCGGTTGACACAGATGCTTTCGGGACACGGTTGTTTCTCGAAATATCTGTGTCGGATCGGAAGGGAACCGACTCCCGCATGCCACCACTGTGACTGCCAGGTGGACACAGCAGAACATACTCTAGCAGTGTGCTCAGCTTGGGCAACCGCTCGACAGCGGCTCGTCAATGAAGTAGGTGGTAACCTGTCACATTCGGCTTTAGTGAGAGCTATGGTTGCGTGTGATGAGTCTTGGAAAGCCGGAATCACCTTCTGCGAAGAAGTTTTAATGCAGAAGGAAACTGCAGAAAGGGAGCGGGAAGTCACGACTGACAACCCAATCCGCAGCAAGAGAGCAGGTCGTAGGAGGAGGAATTTCCTCCGTGACATACAACCTCCATAACACAGGCTGGGGCGGTGACACTGGGGGGTGTCCACCGCCCACAAACGAAGCCTCGAGGTGGCGCGCGTGGAGGTTCCGCGCGCCTCTCGCAAGAGAAATAAGACGGGAAGTATAACTTCATCGACAGCAGACGGGGCTTTAAAAAAAGGTTAGGTTAGGTTAGGTTTTTTTTTTTTTTTTTTTTTTTTTTTTTTTTTTTTCTTACCCGTACCACCATCTCTAAATGGCACTAAGTAAGTCGACTACATCCCTCTGACATGGGTGGTCAGAGTTTTTTAATAAAACGCAAAATCGTATATTCGCTGCCCACATGCCATTGAGCTTTTACATGCTGTCTTATCACTAATTAATTCTAAACAATATTTTTATACTTTACTTATAATTATACAAATTAAAACTATGTTACAACTAATACAATTTATTTACATTTTATTTACTACAGTTTAAGAATAACAAACTTTATGTTTTTTATTACTTAATGAATACAAATTAATACTTCTAACAATATCAAATTTACTGTTTTATTGTACTTACATAATCTATTTGTTTATATATCTACTTATCTATATGCAATTTATATATATTTTTAAATATATATATTTCCTACTTTACCTAGCTATTTGTTTCTTAATATTACCTGTTTTGCTATTTTTGTACAAAATTCCAGAAATTTTTGTCTAGTATTGTTGTTCTCCATAAGTCTATGTGCATTTTGAACTGTTATCCTATATTCGAGGAGGCATTCAGCTTCATATCTCGCTTTACCGTATACAGGACATTCAAATATTATGTGCGTACTTGATTCCTCTTTACCTGGTTCACAGATGCACGATGGGTTCTCTTTACACTTAAATCGGGTCAAGTATTCCGAGAACCCACCATGCCCCGTAAGTACCTGAGTCGTTACGCCTGTTGGCTCAAATTTGCGAACTATGCTGTATGCTTTTATTGCGTCCGGGAAAAATATTTTTGTTACAGCCGCTGTGCAGCCTGACTTGTACCTCCGATTCCACTCATCAAGCGAGACCATGCGGGCCTGTTGCTTGATGAATGAGATCGGACACTGGTCATAGTCCGGTTTTTTGCGTGAGTTTAGGGCCGCTTGCTTCGCCAACTCATCAGCTCGTTCGTTACCCTCCAGCCCCGCGTGTGCCTTAATCCAGAACAAAGAGACTTCTTTATTCTGCATTCGGCTGGTCCTCAAGTTGTTTTGGACTTCTGCCGCTAAGGGGTGGAGAGTGCCTGGGTTCGTTATAGTCTCCAGTGCTGATCTGGAGTCACTATATATTCCGAAACTTTGTTCCGAGCGCTTGAGTATTTCGCTCGTGGCTCTGCATATGGCCAGGAGTTCGGCCTGATAGACAGTGCAGAATGACGACAGTTTTAGCTTGAGGGCTTTGGTCTCGGCTTTACCATCCCAAAAGGATAGCGCTGCTCCGACTTTGCCCTCAATCCTACTGCCGTCAGTATATATTTTTACTGCTTGTTTGTTGTTTTTATCAACTTGTTGTTTGTCCTTCAAGGT
The DNA here is from genome assembly GCA_963924445.1 of Philereme transversata. Classification (NCBI taxonomy): domain Eukaryota; kingdom Metazoa; phylum Arthropoda; class Insecta; order Lepidoptera; family Geometridae; genus Philereme; species Philereme transversata. The sequence goes on along the minus strand of OZ004341.1, from coordinate 482,952 downwards.
CTCGAACTCCAGGCACACCTGCTCCGCCGGATGCCAAGTACTACTAAATGGTACCAGCCGCTCCACCTCCATGTCCCGTAGTGCTGTCTGGGGCACTCCCCTTCTTGCCTTGTAAAGAGTTGCTGCCTCTTGTACCCTTAGATCGAGTGGCAGTATCCCAGACAACACCAGTGCTGAGTTCAGGGAGACGGTGCGGTAAGCACGACTCAGCTTTTGGGCGAATCCTCGTTGGACTACGTTCAGCTGTTTTTGTATGCCCAATTTTCTCGCTGCCGGTGCCCAAGCGCTAGCCGCGTATAAAATTACGGGCTCCACCGTGGCTGTGTAAATCATGCGCGTAACCTCTGGGTGGAGACCCCAGCTAATTTTAGCGGCTCTGGAAAGCTTTTTATAAATGTTAAGGGCTTTCCTACAGACGTTTACTGCGTGGCTATGGAACGTCATTTTATTATCTATTGTCAGCCCTAAAATTTTTATTTCGCTTGACATGTTAATGTCGATCCCGCCCATGCTCAGCAGTGGTGTGTCGTATTTGAGTTTTCTGGTTATTACCATAGCCTTGGTTTTGTGTGGCGCGAACTTCAGTTTATATTTGACACCCCACTCCTGGACATAGGCGAGGGCGGCATTTGCTTGTTGTTGCACTTCTTGCGCTGTGTCTCCTTCGAACACTAGCACAACATCGTCCGCAAACGCTTGGCAGTAGTCACCGCGCCTCTCGAGTTCCCTAAGCAGTGGGTCCAGAAGTATATTCCATAGCAGAGGGCCTCCGATCGATCCCTGGACGCAACCCTTTTTTGTGGCTTTTCTGTATTCTTCTCCGGCATATCTTACTGACACTCTCCTATCTTGAAGATAGCTGTCAATAGTCCTTCGGAGGTTTATCGGGCATTTTTCCTCTGCCAGTCTGGTCCGGATGGCGGGCCACCACGCACTGTCAAAGGCTCCCTCTATGTCCAAGGATATCATAGTGGTTAACTTCTTGTGATCTAGTTTGTTCCTTATGTGTTGTATCAGGTCATAGAGGGAGTCCTCAGTGCTTCTCTTGGGCATAAAGCCATACTGGCGAGTACTTATCCTCGGGATCAAGTGCCATTTCATCCTTGCTATCACCATTTTCTCATAGGTCTTTCCCAAAACCGGCAACAAACCTATGGGTCTGTAGGATTTTGGGTGCGTGTAATCTTCCTTGCCTGGTTTCCTTAATATTATAACAGTTGCCTCCTTCCAGATGGTTGGAAAGAACTGGAGTTCTAGGCATTTATTTACCAGGGCAAGAAACGTTTCGGCATCCTGTCGGATCACATGTCTGCAGATGTCTGCCGTGAGACCATCCTCCCCCGGGGCCTTCTTTGGGTTGAAGCTGTCCACCGCAAAATTAAGTTCTTCCACTGTAAACAGTGGGTCATTTGTTTCATTATGACCACAGTCATTTGCTCGGTTCGCTGATTGTCTAATTTCTCGGTGGTCATCATCATCGTCGCTTTCTAGGTCCTCCGGGTAGAAGGCCTCTGCTAGCAACCTTGCCGAGTCTTTCGGGTTCATGACAGTTCCATGTTTTACCAGTGGCAGATCTTCATGTCTTTTTGTTGTTTTCCCGATGACTCTGTTTATACCCTCCCAGACCCCCTCCTTATCCTGCTTACCACAAAAACTCCTCCAACTATCTATTTGCGCCGTTTTTACCTCTTCTTCATATTTTTTCTTTGTTTGCAGGTACTCTGCGATGACTATTGCCCTTCGGACTGGCGCTGCACATCTGATTCTCCGCTTCCTGGTGACGACCTCTCGTTTGAGTTTGGCAAGTTTCTCGGACCACCACGGCAATGTAAGTTTTGCACTCGTTTTTATTTTAGGTATAACATGTGTACATGCTTCTTTTATTATTTTTGTGTACCTTTCCACGGCTTTATCCAACTCTTCTTTGTTAATAATTTTGTTGATTTCTATTTTGTTTATGTTGTTTTCTAATAATAATTGGGCCAGTTTCTCATTAAATCGACCCCAATTAGCTTTTTTAGTGTTGTACAGTCTAGTTGTTCTTTTTACTTGTGGCCCGCTTATCCTTTTTAAATTTAATTTGAATGTTATGCCGTTGTGATCCGAGCCTGTTAAGTTGTCCTCTACCTTCCAGTCATCCACCAGGTCCAGCACGTCAGCTGTGCAGGTCGTTATGTCTACATGGCTTGCGTAAGTTTTCCCACCTCTGATGGTGTAAAATGTGGGCTTGTTTCCTTCGTTTAGTACCTGCAGACCCATTTCTTCTATAGCTCCAGACATGTCTTCTCCTCTTCGATCGACTATTGGACTTCCCCACCAGGTACTCTTTGCGTTCGAGTCGCCTCCCATTATTATCTTCCTGGGTCCAATTTCTCTTTCTATTTTCTGAAGCCGCTCCAGGTATGGCCCTATGGGCTGGTCTGGCTCAAAGTAGAAGGAGACTACGGTGATTTCCCAGGCGCTGGTACGGACTTTTACCACTGCGATGTTATTTGTGGTGTTTTTTGGGCACTGTATGACGTTTACGTATATGACGTATGACGGTTAGGTTAGGTTAGGTTAGGTTAGGTTAGGTTAGGTTCTGGCGGGGCTCCGGGCCGCCTGCGTGGTGGCCAGGAGGGCCTACACGCGGAGTCGACGGCGGAGCGTGCGGGACGCGTCGAACGAGGACCTTCTCTACGCCTCGTACGTAGAGGCAAAGAAGGTCCTCAAGGCGGCCATGTTCGCCGCCGACGACGCGGCGAGGGCCGAAATGCTAGAGGGTCTCGACAGAGACCCGTACGGGAGACCGTATAAGGCGGCGCGGAATAAACTGCGCCCCTTCGGTCCCCCGCTAGCAGAGACCCTCGAGCCGGCGTTGCTGGATGGGGTGGTTCGGTCCTTGTTTCCAACAAGGACCAACTTCACCCCTCCAGTGATGGACCCCCCGCGGGAGGCGGCTCCGCCGGCGGAGGAGGTCCCTCCGGTCACGGAGGCGGAGTTTGGCGCGGCAACGCTTCGCCTCCGCGCCAAGAAAACCGCCCCCGGGCCGGACGGCGTCCCCGCAAGGGTGGTGGCCATTGCGGCCACCCAAATGGCGGACAGGTTCCGGGACCTCTTCAGCGCGTGTTTCACGGCTGGGAGGTTCCCGAAAACCTGGAAGGAGGGGCAACTGTGCCTCCTCCGCAAGGAGGGACGACCGGCAGACTCCCCCTCGGCATTCCGTCTGGTGCAGGTGCTATCCGGGCATGGCATCTTCGGATCGTGCCTGTACCGGATCGGAAGAGAGGAGACCCCGGCCTGCCACGATTGTGGCGCGGCGGTGGACACGGCGCAGCACACCCTGGAGGTGTGTGCGTCGTGGTCTGGGCCGCGCCGCCAATTGATGGCGGTGGTCGGGCAGGACCTCTCGCTGCCCAGCGTGGTTTTAGCCATGCTGGGAAGCGAGGAGTCCTGGGCTGCGGTGGCCTCCTTTTGCGAGGAAGTAATTTCGCAAAAGGAGGCGGCGGAGCGGGCGCGGGAGGAAGACCCTCTCGCAGCGCCACTCCGCAGGCGACGAACGGGTCGGAGAAGGCGATTGCACGACAATCGTCTTCCCCCTCCTGGTGGAGGATAGCGGGAGACAGGCGCGGGGGCGTCTTCTCCCGCATTGCACGTATCCTCCACTTCCGCCGGGTGGGAATGACCGCGAGCACTCGCGGTTATTCTCGGGCCCCTCTCCCAGGGTGGGGAGGGGGGTGAAGGGCTCGCCGTAAAGGCGGGCGGTCGTCGGCGGGGGGCTGGATGGAAAGGCTGTGCCGGATTCCCAGTTCCCCTCCATATAGGCGATGCGGGAGTGCCGCTGGGTCGTTTAGTGGGTATACCGGTGGGGAGCACCGCCGGGAGTCCCACATAACCCTTCCGTCCCCCGACGGGGGGGTATGCATAAAGCATTTTTCCCAGCGTCAAAAAAAAAAAAAAAAAAAAAAAAAAAAAAAAGGTTAGGGTAGGTTAGGGGTTGGGGGACCCCCCACAGTGCTTGCTTCCACGTAGCGTTCCCCGGGCAACGACCTGGTCCTGTCACCGTAACGGAGTGGCAGGCCAGTGATCGGCGAAAGTGCACTGTGCGTTGAAGACTTTTTTGCGGACTCTTCAACACTTGCGGCGGCTATGCCAAAGCTACCATCGCGGGACGCCTCCGGGCGGTTCTTAAAAGGCCCTTATCAGGGCCAACCAAAAGGCCCTTCTCAGGGCCAAACCAAAGGCCCTTCTGAGGGCCAACTAAAAGGCCCTTCTGAGGGCCAACCCAAAGGCCCTTCTGAGGGCCAACCCAAAGGCCCTTCTGAGGGCCAACCAAAAGGCCCTTCTCAGGGCCAACCAAAAGGCCCTTCTCAGGGCCAACCAAAAGGCCCTTCTCAGGGCCAAACCAAAGGCCCTTCTCAGGGCCATGCCGGCGATGCCAGTATGGCGTCGGAGGTGTGCCGCCCATCACCGGGTAGCATGTTCCGCAGGCTGTCGGTCGACGTGTTGTCGGACTCCGACAACGAGTCGCTCGTTCCAGAGTCGGACGGAAGTTCGGCGATGGAAGTCGAAAGTCGCACTCAAATACAAAAGCGGAAGCGATCCTTCCTGAAGGACGGCGGCGAAGGCTCCTCGGACTCCACGAGGAGTGCTAAGCCAAAAAAGAAGGCGAAGGCCAAAAAGCCTTCCACTGTGGCGGACACCCACGACGTGGGTCTGGCGGACGCCCAACGTCAGTTGGACCTCGCACGAAGGGCCCAGCTCCAGGAAGACCTGGAAGAGAGGGTCGCCGCGAAGGAGATGCAGGCGCAGGCCGCCCGGGCTAAGTCCGGGTACGGTGCGTCTAGCGTCTTATACGCGGACCACTCGCTGGCCGAGCTGGAGCGCATGGCGCAGGAGGACGAAGAGGAGATCAGGGTGGTCGCCTCTAAGTCCTCCAATCTAAAAGGGACTTTCCAGAAGTCCCTTAAATGCAGGGCCGCCAGCATGGGTGGCATCATCCGGGAGCTGGTGCAACGCACAGCCACCGACGAGACGCGGCAACTGCAGGCGAAGTTAGATCGCCTGCAGTCGGAGGTCAGCCAGCTGCATAAGAAGCTGGCTGAGGTCACGGCCCAGCCAACCCAAGCTGAGCCGAGACCTGCGGTGGAGGGCCCTTCCTCCTCTTCCACCCTTGAGGATGTCATCCGCAAGGTTGTGATGGAGGAAAGGGCATTTACGAGAGCCTGCCTCGCTGGCATCGAGGACAGGCTCTTGCCTGAAAAGCGCCTCCGACCGCCCCTCGCGGCGGACAAGAGGCCGTGCGAGCCTGGGCCATCCTCCCAAAGGGAGGACGCCCTTCTCCCTTCCACCACCCCGTCCACCCAGCCGTGGACGAAGGTGGTCAAAAAGGGGAAGGGCAAGGCCAAGAAGGCGAGAGCGGCCGCCGCCCCTACCTCCCCAGCCAACATCTCCCCTCCCTGCCCGTCCCAGACGACCGGCAAGGGGAAGGGGAAGGGGAAGGGGCAAAAGTCGGCCCCTAAGCCCGCCACCGCTGCCCCGGCAGCTAAAAGGGCCTCTGCCGGTGGGAGAAAAACCTTAGTTTCTCCCAAAACCGCGGCCGTTGTGGTGACGCTCACCACGGAGGCCGCGGAGCGTGGTGAGACGTACGAGTCCGTGCTGAAACGGGCTCGTACCAACGCCGATCCCACCAAGTTGGGAATCGGCGCCATCACGTGCCGCCAGACCCAAGCCGGGGCTCGTATTTTCGAGTTCCCGGGGGCCCAGGGCGGCACCAACGCTGACCTCTTCGCAACGAAGTTGCAAGAGGTCATCGCGGACGCGGCCAAGGTGGTAAGGCCCGTCAAGTCGGCGGCCCTCGAGGTGACCAATCTTGACGATTCGGTCACCAAAGAGGAGGTCGTGGCGGCGCTCGCAGCAATAGGGGGCTGCAACACCGCAGCGGTACAGGGTCGGGCTATCAGGCCCGGCCGCGGCGGCATGGGCACAATCCGCCTGGAGTGCCCGGTCACCGCAGCTAAGGCCGTCCTTGCCAAGGGACGGCTTGCCATCGGGTTTGGGTCGTGTGTGGTCCGAGCACTTGGTGAGCAGCCTTTGCGCTGCTACAAGTGCTTCGGAATCGGCCACACACGGGCCCTCTGTCCGTCCAAGGTGGACAGGTCGGACGCCTGTTACCGCTGCGGTAAGGAGGGGCACATGTCCGCCTCCTGCACGGCCGCCAAGCCGCACTGCGCGGTGTGCGCCGCCAGTGGCCGCCCGGCGGACCACGTGATGAGGGGGAGGAACTGCAATCCTCCCCCAAAGAAGGGCAAAGCGCAGGCGCCGTCCCAGCCTGCCGCTACCACCGTCGTCCCTGAGGCTGGGACCTCGGTGGCCGACGAGGGGGGTGCGATGGCCGAATGATGGATAGGTCCGGACATCGCATCCTACAGGCGAATACTAACCACTGTAAAGCAGCCCAGGACCTGCTGATGCAGGCCCTGGCTGAGTGGTTAGTAGACGTTGCGGTGGTCGCCGAGCCGTACTCTGTCCCTGGCCGTTGGCTGGGTGATCGGGACGGCTCGGTGGCGTTGGTGTCGCGGTCTTCCACGGACTCCCCTCCCCTCTCGCTCTTAGAGAGGGGACCGGGATACGTGGCCGCCGCGTGGGGAGAAATAGCCCTGGTGGGGGTCTATTTCTCCCCTAACCGCCCTTTACAGGACTTCGAGGATTTTCTCGAAGTCCTGACCGCAGTAATCGGTAGGGCGGCGCCGCGCCAGGTCGCCGTATTGGGCGACCTGAACGCCAAGTCGGCGGCCTGGGGCAACCGGGCCGCCTCTTGCAACGTCCGCGGGCGGGCCGTCGAATTTTGGGCGGCCTCGTCGGGCGTGTCCCTCCTAAATAGAGGGACGGCCCACACGTGTGTGCGGCAACGGGGAGGGACGGTGGTGGACGTGTCGTTCGCCACCCCCGCACTTGCCGCCCGCGTCGTCGGCTGGCGGGTGGAAACGGTGGAGACCTTGTCGGACCACCGATACGTGCGGTTCGACATCGTCTCCACCCAGAGCCCCCGGGGGATGGCCCGCTCGGGCCAGTCCCCCTTTCCACGGTGGGCTCAGATCCACCTGGACCGAGGGGCGGCCAAGGAGGCGGCGTTCGTCCAGGACTGGCTCACGCCTCCTGTCAATGTCCTGGACGTCGACGCCTCGGCGGTCCGACTGCGGGAGTCCCTGACCGAGGTGTGCAACTCCAGCATGCCTCGGTCTCGCCGCCCACCTCCCCGACGCGCCGTCTATTGGTGGTCGGAGGAGCTGGCGGGGCTCCGGGCCGCCTGCGTGGTGGCCAGGAGGGCCTACACGCGGAGTCGACGGCGGAGCGTGCGGGACGCGTCGAACGAGGACCTTCTCTACGCCTCGTACGTAGAGGCAAAGAAGGTCCTCAAGGCGGCCATGTTCGCCGCCGACGACGCGGCGAGGGCCGAAATGCTAGAGGGTCTCGACAGAGACCCGTACGGGAGACCGTATAAGGCGGCGCGGAATAAACTGCGCCCCTTCGGTCCCCCGCTAGCAGAGACCCTCGAGCCGGCGTTGCTGGATGGGGTGGTTCGGTCCTTGTTTCCAACAAGGACCAACTTCACCCCTCCAGTGATGGACCCCCCGCGGGAGGCGGCTCCGCCGGCGGAGGAGGTCCCTCCGGTCACGGGGGCGGAGTTTGGCGCGGCAACGCTTCGCCTCCGCGCCAAGAAAACCGCCCCCGGGCCGGACGGCGTCCCCGCAAGGGTGGTGGCCATTGCGGCCACCCAAATGGCGGACAGGTTCCGGGACCTCTTCAGCGCGTGTTTCACGGCTGGGAGGTTCCCGAAAACCTGGAAGGAGGGGCAACTGTGCCTCCTCCATAAGGAGGGACGACCGGCAGACTCCCCCTCGGCATACCGACCCATCGTTCTGCTCGATGAGGTCGGTAAACTGTTCGAGGGGATCGTCGCCGGTCGGCTGAATGGCCTCCTGCGGGGGGTTGGGCCGAACCTATCGGACGCCCAATTCGGTTTCCGAGTTGGACGTTCGACAGTGGACGCGCTGGCCCGGCTGAAGGGCCAGGTGAGGGAGGCCGTGGAGTCTGGGGACGGAGTGTTGGCTGTGTCATTTGACATAGCCAACGCGTTCAATTCCGTCCCCCACTCCACGATCTTGGAGGCACTCCGGTACCACGGAGTGCCTTCATACTTGCGGGCCCTCTTGGCCAGCTACTTGGAGGACCGAGCGGTCCTCCTCGTAGACAAGGCTGGCCAAGTCCGAAGGTACGGCGCGGAGTCTGGTGTTCCACAGGGGTCGGTCCTAGGACCACTCCTGTGGAACATCGGCTTCGACTGGCTCCTGCGGGGATCCCTCCTCCCGGGCACGAGTGTCATCTGCTACGCGGATGACACTCTCCTCACTGCCCGGGGGAGGGATTTTAGGGAGGCGGCCAGTTTGGCCTCGGCTGGCGGATCCTTGGTCGCGGGAAGGATCCGCCGCCTCGGGTTGGGGGTTGCGCTGCACAAGACCGAGGCCGTGTTCTTCCACGGGCCTCGGCAGCGCATCCCTCCTGACGCCCACATCGTCGTGGAGGGCGTCAGGATCGGGGTGAGGACCCAGATGAAATATCTGGGCCTCACCCTGGACAGCAGGTGGCGCTTCGGCCCGCACTTCAGCGGGTTGTCAGCGCGCCTGCTGAAGGCGGCGAACGCCCTCTCGTGTCTCCTCCCAAACCTGGGAGGGCCGAAGGCGAGATGCCGGCATTTGTATGCCGGCATCTTGAAGAGCATGGCCCTTTACGGGGCCCCCATCTGGGCGGACTCCCTCCACAGGAGGGAGAATGCGACCACCATCCGCAGGCCCCAAAGGGCCATTGCACTGCGGGTGGCGAGAGCCTACCGCTCGGTGGGCTTTGCGGCAGCGTGCGCTCTGGCCGGCACCCCGCCTTGGGAACTCGAGGCGGGGGTGCTCGCCAGAGTGTACGAGTGGACGGCGGGGCGCAGGGCGCTCGGGGAGTGCCCTGCCCCAGAAGAGCGGGAGGCCGTCCGCAGAGAGGCGAGGGACGCAACCGTCCAACATTGGACGGAGGCCCTCGGCACCGCAGCCTTTGGCCGCAGAACGTTGGACGCGCTCGGGCCAGTCCTGAAGGACTGGCTCGGGCGGTCCCACGGTTTCCTTTCTTTCCGTCTGGTGCAGGTGCTATCCGGGCATGGCGTCTTCGGATCGTGCCTGCACCGGATCGGAAGAGAGGAGACCCCGGCCTGCCACGATTGTGGCGCGGCGGTGGACACGGCGCAGCACACCCTGGAGGTGTGTGCGTCGTGGTCTGGGCCGCGCCGCCAATTGATGGCGGTGGTCGGGCAGGACCTCTCGCTGCCCAGCGTGGTTTTAGCCATGCTGGGAAGCGAGGAGTCCTGGGCTGCGGTGGCCTCCTTTTGCGAGGAAGTAATTTCGCAAAAGGAGGCGGCGGAGCGGGCGCGGGAGGAAGACCCTCTCGCAGCGCCACTCCGCAGGCGACGAACGGGTCGGAGAAGGCGATTGCACGACAATCGTCTTCCCCCTCCTGGTGGAGGATAGCGGGAGACAGGCGCGGGGGCGTCTTCTCCCGCATTGCACGTATCCTCCACTTCCGCCGGGTGGGAATGACCGCGAGCACTCGCGGTTATTCTCGGGCCCCTCTCCCAGGGTGGGGAGGGGGGTGAAGGGCTCGCCGTAAAGGCGGGCGGTCGTCGGCGGGGGGCTGGATGGAAAGGCTGTGCCGGATTCCCAGTTCCCCTCCATATAGGCGATGCGGGAGTGCCGCTGGGTCGTTTAGTGGGTATACCGGTGGGGAGCACCGCCGGGAGTCCCACATAACCCTTCCGTCCCCCGACGGGGGGGTATGCATAAAGCATTTTTCCCAGCGTCAAAAAAAAAAAAAAAAAAAAAAAAAGGTTAGGTTAGGTTAGGTTAGGTTAGGTTAGGTTCCGCGGACCTGCTGGGTTGTCCCAGTGGGTGGGGAGGTGTACCCCAACGCGGCGCGTCCCCGGGTGGCGGATAGGGGAACGGCTCCCAGAAATGGGAGTTACCGGTTTACCGGCGCGGACCAAACACTGGGGGGGAATCATCGGGATCAGTGGAGGGCCAGACCCCGCAACATGGTCGTGGTCATGTTTCGCGATCTGAGCGGGGCCGATAGGCGGACACGCCCTTTTCAGGGCGCGTTGTTGGAGGAGGCGAGCACGCCCTTTTCAGGGCGCTCCCTTAAAACTTGCAGGGGAGCTCACCCCTAGTGAAAAAAAGAGACGACGATGTGGAGCATTGGAGTTAAGGAAAAATGGATCTAAGCAGTTGTAAATTTGGTCCCCAGGTGGGTCCCCGAAAGGGGGAATCCCACCCCTCTACCTCATCCGAGGTAGAGGGCTGCCCCTCGTACTCTGGGGGGGGCAGCGTCTGCTTCGTAGCCAGGCAATCCGCCCGGCTTCGTGAACACAAATATGGCAAAACTCTGACACTGGACACTGATTGGGCAAGCGATACGGACAACGTTGATATGGTGGTGGAAGCATGCGCCCCGAAGGCGTGTGTTGACACCGCTGACCCTGGCCTGAATAAGGACACCGAGGTGGCATGTGAGGTGAAGGATGCACGGGTAGTGTTAACCCGCTGCGAGGTGGTGGAGAGCAACGATGAAGATATGCTCGTTGCTTCATCGACAATGGCGAACCTGTCTGACGCGGACTCTGATGCGAGCTTCCAGACCGTGGCTTCAGGGGAGGTGTCCGAAGGAAGAGACCGATTTTGGAGAAAGCGTCGGAGATACGACGCGAGCTCGGACTTGGGAGAGGACGAGGAGTCGATGCCCGCGTCGCCGGCTCGGAGAGGACGTGGACGTCCCCCTTCTACGGGGCAGTACGTAGGCCTGGCCAAAGCAAAGGCTGAACTGAACGCGGCGAAAGCTGAGGAGCTTCGGTTGCAGGCTGAAATGGAAATGGCGGATGACATAAGACGGAAAAAAGAGGCGGTAGCTGCCTCTTTCCGTAAATCTCCGGTCTTAGTGTCACGTACACTGAGCAGTGAAGGACAAGAACCACCGGATCTAGCTAGGCTGGTCCTAGATTCGGTGGATACAATTGAAAAGGTTGCAAAAACATCTAGCAACCTTAAAGGGACGTACGTTAGAGCCCTAAAGGATGCGGTGGAGACGATTAAAGTCTCCTTCCAAGAGTTGCGGTCGCGCACAATGTCGGAGGAGGTTGTCCGATTGGAGGCTGCCAACAAGCGACTTGCGGGCGAGTTGGCCGAGATGAGAAAAGAGTTAGCCCAGATGCGGCAGCTAGCGCAGCAGCGTGATCAGGCGCCAGCTCCGACGGCAACTCAGCCCCAAACAATTGAGGAAATAGTGCGTGTCGTCATGGACCAATGTGGGACCATGATGAACGCAAGACTGGAAGGACTAGAGGAGCGGTTGCTCCCTGAGAAGCGCCTGCGGCCCCCGTTAGCTGCAGATAAAAAGAGATCTATGGTGCCGATGGCCTCTGCAGTCACGGTTGCTGCTCCTCGCTCGGTGGGCCACTCGCAGATCGAGATGGTAAATGATGGTGCTCCTGTAGCCATGAATAAAGAGACAGCCAAAGAGTCTCAGAAAGCTCAAGCTAAAGAGACTCCAAAGGCAAAGGGGAAACCCAAACCGGCAGTGACTGAGCCGCGGTTGTTGCCTCCGCAGCCCCAATCCATGGATGAGGGGTGGAATGTGGTGGCTCGGAAAGGCACAAACAAAAAGAAGGCTGACAAGAAGGCACCAAGCGCTCAGGTGGCCTCACAGAAAGTGACAAATGCTCGTGCAAAACCAGTGAAGAAGCCAGCCAAGCTGCGTCCCCCTCGCTCAGCAGCGGTCATGCTGACTCTGAAGCCGGATGCAGTAGATCGCGGCGTCACTTATGAGAAAGTGCTTGCCGAGGCCAAGCAGCACATTGACCTTAAGGAACTCGGCATACCTGCAGGCTTAAAGTTCCGTACTGCAGCTACTGGCGCTCGACTTCTGGAGGTGCCCGGTGCCTCTAGTGCTGAAAAAGCCAATGCTCTGGCCAAGAAATTGGGAGAGTCCCTTGGCGAGGAAGTGGTTCGGGTTACCAGGCCCGAGAAATGCGTGGAACTCCGCATAACGGGCCTGGATGACTCGGCTACCAAGGAGGAAGTAGCAGCAGCCGTGGCTGATGTGGGCGGTTGTGAAAAAGAAGCCATCAGAACGGGAGAAATAATTCGTTCTCCGGGCAGACAAGGAGGAGGTACGATCTGGCTGCGATGCCCAATTGCCGCAGCCAAGAAAGTTTCAGAAGGGAGGCTTTTGGTAGGCTGGGTCTCAGTTCAGGCTAAAATCCTGGAGCCCCGACCGCTTAGATGCTTCAGGTGCCTAGAGCTTGGTCACATGGGCGCTAAATGCACCGCGGAAGTTGACCGAAGCAGGTTCTGCTTCTGCTACGGTAAGCCAGGACACAAGGCGGCTCAATGCTCTGCTGATCCGCACTGCCCTGTATGTGATGCGGCAAACAAAGCGGCGAATCACCGTATTGGTGGTAAAGCTTGTTTTGTCAGGCCCCCCAAGAAGGGTAAAAGGAGAGAAAAGTTGGCTAGTGACGGCCCCAGGGCCCCCTCGCAGCTGACTCAGCGTCCAGCGACGCAAGAGGAGGATCTCATGGACACCAATATTTAGTATGGCGACCAAATTTCTGCAGGCGAACATCAACCACTCTGCCGGAGCTCAGGATCTTTTGCTCCAGAGCATGGCGGAGCGGTTAATCCAGGTGGCGGTGGTGAGCGAGCCCTACGAGGTCCGACCTAGGTCTGACTGGGTTGGGGACCTCGACGGCCTAGTGGCAATCACCACGCAATCGCCGGTTCACTCCCCCCCTCTTGAAGACGTGGTGAGGGGCAGGGGTTTCGTGGTTGCTAGGGTGGGCCAGGCCGTCATCGTGGGGGTGTACCACTCCCCGAACCGGCCGGTCCGCGAGCTGGAAACTCTCCTCGGCGAGGTGGGGACCTTGATTGGTTAGACCCGCCCGCGCCCCGTCCTCGTCCTCGGGGACCTCAACGCCAAATCAGCGGCGTGGGGGTCGCCGGTGACGAACGCGCGGGGCGGTGTCGTGCTAGAGTGGATGGCCGAGGTGGGCCTCTGCGTTGTAAACCGGGGATCGGTAAGCACCTGCGTCCGGCGGAACGGTGAGTCGATCGTCGACTTGACGCTCGTCACCCCAGACATCGCTTGCCGTATTCGCGACTGGCAGGTGCTAGTAGACGTGGTAACGCTGTCCGATCACCGGTACATCCGGTTCAGCGTCTCCCCGACTCGAACGGATGAGGTGAGAGAGGTAGGTGGCGAGATAGGTCCGCGATGGGCCCTGAAGCGCCTCAACGCCGAAGTGCTGAAGGAGGCGGCCCTCGTCGAAGTGTGGAACGGCACTCCTCAGGAGCCGGATCCGGTAGACCCGGACGCGATGGCGGACAGGCTGTGCGAGGCATTGTCGCGCGTCTGCGACGCTGCGATGCCGCGCGCGCGAGCCCCGCAGCCGAGACGCCAAGTCTATTGGTGGACGGAGGAGATTGCAGAACTTCGGAGAAGATGCGTGACGAGGCGCCGGCTATACCAGCGGTATCGGAGACGAAGATGGCGAGAGACTGAGGAGAGCGAGTCTCTTTACGCCGCCTACAGAGAGGCTTCTGGGGCCCTTCGCGTTGCGATAGTCGAGGCTAAGAGGCGAGCCTGGGAGCAGCTACTGGAGGGGCTTGAGCGCGACCCATGGGGCCGCCCGTACAAGTGGGCGAGGCAAAAGCTTCGTCCTTGGGCTCCCCCCATCACAGCCTCGCTCCAACCACTGGTGCTCCAGAGAGTGGTCGATGGCTTGTTCCCCGGTGCTCCGGGGGCCGAGTTCGCGCCACCCATGACTTTGGCTGGTCTCGCCGAAGAAGAGGAGAGTGAGTTTGTCCCTATCTCTGAGGGTGAGCTGGGTGCGGCGGTGCTCAGGATGAGGGCCAAGAACACGGCACCTGGGCCTGACGGCATACCGGCTCGAGCGTGGGCCCTCTCCTTGAAGCACTTGGGACCCGCATTGAAGGATCTATTCGATAAGTGCCTCTTGGAAGGAAGATTCCCCAGGCGATGGAGAAGGGGCAAACTCGTCCTCCTGAGGAAAGAGGGTCGTCCCGCGGACGAGCCCTCGGGCTATCGCCCGATTGTGCTGCTTGACGAGGCGGGCAAGCTATTGGAGAGAGTAGTGGCTGCCCGCCTGGTCAGGCACCTAGAGACGGTGGGACCGGATCTGGCGCCTAACCAGTTCGGCTTCCGGAGAGGTCGCTCGACGATTGACGCCATATCTCTCGTCCGCGACCTCTCCGAGGAGGCGTGCTCCAGTGGCGGCGTGTTGGTGGCCATATCGTTGGACATCTCCAATGCATTCAACACGCTGCCTTGGAGCACGATACACGCCGGTCTGGGGTACCACAAGGTGCCCCAGTACCTGCGAAGACTCGTCGGGGACTATCTCTCAGATCGAGAGGTAGTCTTCCCGACGACTCGCGGGGCGGGAAGTAGTCCCATGACGCGCGGTGTTCCGCAGGGGTCGGTTCTTGGCCCTCTTCTGTGGAACGTCGGATATGATTGGGTCCTCCGGGGGGCAAGCCTGCGTGGCGTTAGCGTAGTATGTTACGCCGATGATACGTTAGTTGCCGCCCGCGGAAGCGACTATAGAGAGGCTGCGATCCTGGCCACAGCCGGAGTCGCTACGGTCGTTGCAAGGATCCGGATGCTGGGTCTGCAGGTGGCGCTCCACAAATCTGAGGCCATATGTTTTCATGGTCCCCGGCGGAAACCACCTGCAGACTCCACCATAGTGGTGGGTGGAATTTCCATCCCCGTCGGGACGACACTGAAGTATCTTGGTGTCGTCCTCGACGGCAGATGGAACTTCAAGGAGCACGTGCGGCGGCTGTCCCCCAAAATCTTGGGGACAGCCGGCGCACTTAGTCGCCTGCTCCCGAATATCGGGGGCTGCGAAGTGAGCTGCCGCCGCCTTTATACAGCGGTGGTAAGCTCTATGGCCTTGTATGGCGCCCCGATATGGGCGGGAAAGCTTGATCGGCAGACCACTGCCGTGCTGATTGGAGCTCAACGAGTGATGGCGGTGAGGGTGTGCAGGGGGTATCGCACACTCTCTCACGAAGTAGCATGCGTGCTCGCAGGCTCGCTCCCGTGGGACCTTGAGGCCGAAGTTCTGGCTTCGGTCTACTGGCGCAGAGTGCAGGCGCGGGAGCGGGACGAGCGACCGGCGCCGCAGGAGGTGGCACACTGGCGCAATCAGGCCAGAGTGTCTGCTATTGCCATATGGAGGGAGCGTCTCCTAAATGGGCAAGTGCAGAGGGGGCAGAGTGCCCGTCGACTACTGGAGGCGATCAGCCCAGTACTGGAGGAGTGGGTCCGCAGGAAGCATGGGAGTCTTTCCTTTAGACTGACGCAGGTCCTCTCGGGACATGGTTGTTTCGGGAGGTACCTACATCACGTTGCACGAAGGGAGGACTCCCCAGCTTGCCATCAATGTGGACATGTGGAGGACACGGCGCAGCATGCGCTGGAGGCATGCCCGGGAGGAGCAGAACCGCGGCAGACTTTGGTCGCGGTCGTAGGGACTGACCTATCCCTATCGGCCATAACTCTAAAAATGGTCGATGAGCAGAGGTCATGGGAGGCGGTGGCCTCCTTCTGTGAGGTAGTCATCAAGCAGAGGGAGGACGAGGAGCGGGAGAGGGAGAGAGATCCTCTCGCTCAGCCGCTCCGGAGGGCGCGGACACGGAGGCGGGCTAATCGAGCCCGCACCCCGTCTCCGCTCCGAGGGCCTGGGGTGTTGGGTGCGGGGGCACCTGGCATCCCCTAATAATAGGTCATCGAGAGGTGGAGATGCCCCCCATGTGTTCCGGGGCATCACACACGAGGTGGGGGAAGACCCCAGGAGGTGAGTCTGCCGCAAGGCGGGCAGCAACACTGACGAGGGCTGTGGAGTAATGCGCGAGCGGTCCCATGCCCCTTGTCTTAAGTTGGTGTAGGAGGAACACCCTGGTTTTTTAGTGCGTATGCCGCCTTACGGCGGTGAGTCCCACATAACCACCGTTTCCCCCCGGAACGGTGGTATCCATAAAGGATTTTCCCAGGTAAAAAAAAAAAAAAAAAAAAAAAGGTTAGGTTAGGTTAGGTTAGGTTGGCCGCGGCTGCGCTTGCGTGGCTCCTCCCGAATCTGGGGGGACCAAAAGTGCGATGCCGGCAGCTGTATGCCGGCATCTTAAAGAGTATGGCCCTCTATGGGGCCCCCATCTGGGCGGACTCCCTCCGAAGGAGGGAGAACGCTACTGCTATCCGCAGGCCTCAAAGGGCCATTGCGCAGCGGGTAGCGAGGGCCTACTCCTCGGTGGGCTTTGCGGCGGCCTGCGCTCTGGCGGGTACCCCTCCCTGGGAGCTCGAGGCATGGGTGCTCGCCAGAGTGTACGAGTGGGCGGCGGGGCGTAAGGCTCTCGGGGAGCACCCTGCCCCGGAAGAGCTTGATGCTGTCCGGCGAGAGGCGAAGGACGCGATCGTCCACCACTGGACGGAGGACCTCGCCTCCGCCACGTTTGGCCGACGAACGTTGGACGCCCTCGGGCCGGTCCTGCGAGATTGGCTCGGGAGGTCCAACGGTTACCTTTCGTTCCGGATGGTGCAGGTGCTTTCCGGGCATGGATGCTTCGGATCGTACCTGCACCGGATCGGAAGAGAGGAGACTCCGTCGTGCCATGATTGTGGTGCGGCGGAGGATACGGCGCAGCACACCCTCGAGGTGTGCCCGGCGTGGTCCGAGCTGCGTTGCGGCTTAGCTGCGGTAGTCGGGCCGGACCTCTCGCTTCCCAGCGTGGTCAACTCCATGCTGGGAAGCGAGGGAGCCTGGACAGCGGTCGCCTCCTTTTGCGAGGACGTGATGTCCCAAAAGGAGGCGGCGGAGCGCACGCGGGAGGGTGACCCTCTCGCGGCGCCGCTCCGCAGGCGAAGAAGGGGTAGGAGAAGGCACAACCGCCTTCCCCCTCTTGGTGAAGGATAGCGGGAGACAGGCGCGGGGGCGTCTACTCCCGCATTGCACGTATCCTCCACTTCCGCCGGGCGGGAACAGCCGAGCGCTCACGGTCGTTCCCGGGTCTCTCCCTGCCAGGAGAGACGTGAAGGTCCCACTGTAAGGGTGGGCGGTCGTCGGCGGGGGATTGGAAGTAAGGGCTTTTGCCGGTTTCCCAATCCCCCTCCATGCAGACGATGCCGGAGTGCCGCTGGGTCGTTTAGTGGGTATACCGGTGGGGAGCACCGCCGGGAGTCCCACATAACCCGTCCGTCCCCCGACGGGCGGGTATGCATAAAGCATTTTTCCCAGCGTCAAAAAAAAAAAAAAAAAAAAAAAAAAAAAAAAAAAAAAAAAAAAAAAAAAGGTTAGGTTAGGTTCCACGGACTCCCCTCCCCTCTCGCTCTTAGAGAGGGGACCGGGATACGTGGCCGCCGCGTGGGGAGAAATAGCCCTGGTGGGGGTCTATTTCTCCCCTAACCGCCCTTTACAGGACTTCGAGGATTTTCTCGAAGTCCTGACCGCAGTAGTCGGTAGGGCGGCGCCGCGCCAGGTCGCCGTATTGGGCGACCTGAACGCCAAGTCGGCGGCCTGGGGCAACCGGGCCGCCTCTTGCAACGTCCGCGGGCGGGCCGTCGAATTTTGGGCGGCCTCGTCGGGCGTGTCCCTCCTAAATAGAGGGACGGCCCACACGTGTGTGCGGCAACGGGGAGGGACGGTGGTGGACGTGTCGTTCGCCACCCCCGCACTTGCCGCCCGCGTCGTCGGCTGGCGGGTGGAAACGGTGGAGACCTTGTCGGACCACCGATACGTGCGGTTCGACATCGTCTCCACCAAGAGCCCCCGGGGGATGACCCGCTCGGGCCAGTCCCCCTTTCCACGGTGGGCTCAGATCCACCTGGACCGAAGGGCGGCCAAGGAGGCGGCGTTCGTCCAGGACTGGCTCACGCCTCCTGTCAATGTCCTGGACGTCGACGCCTCGGCGGTCCGACTGCGGGAGTCCCTGACCGAGGTGTGCAACTCCAGCATGCCTCGGTCTCGCCGTCCACCTCCCCGACGCGCCGTCTATTGGTGGTCGGAGGAGCTGGCGGGGCTCCGGGCCGCCTGCGTGGTGGCCAGGAGGGCCTACACGCGGAGTCGACGGCGGAACGTGCGGGACGCGTCGAACGAGGACCTTCTCTACGCCTCGTACGTAGAGGCAAAGAAGGTCCTCAAGGCGGCTATGTTCGCCGCCGACGACGCGGCGAGGGCCGAAATGCTAGAGGGTCTCGACAGAGACCCGTACGGGAGACCGTATAAGGCGGCGCGGAATAAACTGCGCCCCTTCGGTCCCCCGCTAGCAGAGACCCTCGAGCCGGCGTTGCTGGATGGGGTGGTTCGGTCCTTGTTTCTAACAAGGACCAACTTCACCCCTCCAGTGATGGACCCCCCGCGGGAGGCGGCTCCGACGGCGGAGGAGGTCCCTCCGGTCACGGGGGCGGAGTTTGGCGTGGCGACGCTTCGCCTCCGCGCCAAGAAAACCGCCCCCGGGCCGGACGGCGTCCCCGCAAGGGTGGTGGCCATTGCAGCCACCCAAATGGCGGACAGGTTTCGGGACCTCTTCAGCGCGTGTTTCACGGCTGGGAGGTTCCCGAAAACCTGGAAGGAGGGGCAACTGTGCCTCCTCCGTAAGGAGGGACGACCGGCAGACTCCCCCTCGGCATACCGACCCATCGTTCTGCTCGATGAGGTCGGTAAACTGTTCGAGGGGATCGTCGCCAGTCGGCTGAATGGCCTCCTGCAGGGGGTTGGGCCGAACCTGTCGGACGCCCAATTCGGTTTCCGAGTTGGGCGTTCGACAGTGGACGCGCTGGCCCGGCTGAAGGGCCAGGTGAGGGAGGCCGTGGAGTCTGGGGACGGAGTGTTGGCTGTGTCATTTGACATAGCCAACGCGTTCAATTCCGTCCCCCACTCCACGATCTTGGAGGCACTCCGGTACCACGGAGTGCCTTCATACTTGCGGGCCCTCTTGGCCAGCTACTTGGAGGACCGAGCGGTCCTCCTCGTAGACAAGGCTGGCCAAGTCCGGAGGTACGGCGCGGAGTCTGGTGTTCCACAGGGGTCGGTCTTAGGACCACTCCTGTGGAACATCGGCTTCGACTGGCTCCTGCGGGGATCCCTCCTCCCGGGCACGAGTGTCATCTGCTACGCGGATGACACTCTCCTCACTGCCCGGGGGAGGGATTTTAAGGAGGCGGCCAGTTTGGCCTCGGCTGGCGGATCCTTGGTCGCGGGAAGGATCCGCCGCCTCGGGTTGGGGGTTGCGCTGCACAAGACCGAGGCCGTGTTCTTCCACGGGCCTCGGCAGCGCATCCCTCCTGACGCCCACATCGTCGTGGAGGGCGTCAGGATCGGGGTGAGGACCCAGATGAAATATCTGGGCCTCACCCTGGACAGCAGGTGGCGCTTCGGCCCGCACTTCAGCGGGTTGTCAGCGCGCCTGCTGAAGGCGGCGAACGCCCTCTCGTGGCTCCTCCCAAACCTGGGAGGGCCGAAGGCGAGATGCCGGCATTTGTATGCCGGCATCTTGAAGAGCATGGCCCTTTACGGGGCCCCCATCTGGGCGGACTCCCTCCACAGGAGGGAGAATGCGACCGCCATCCGCAGGCCCCAAAGGGCCATTGCACTGCGGGTGGCGAGAGCCTACCGCTCGGTGGGCTTTGCGGCAGCGTGCGCTCTGGCCGGCACCCCGCCTTGGGAACTCGAGGCGGGGGTGCTCGCCAGAGTGTACGAGTGGACGGCGGGGCGCAGGGCGCTCGGGGAGTGCCCTGCCCCAGAAGAGCGGGAGGCCGTCCGCAGAGAGGCGAGGGACGCAACCGTCCAACATTGGACGGAGGCCCTCGCCACCGCAGCCTTTGGCCGCAGAACGTTGGACGCGCTCGGGCCAGTCCTGAAGAACTGGCTAGGGCGGTCCCACGGTTTCCTTTCTTTCCGTCTGGTGCAGGTGCTATCCGGGCATGGCGTCTTCGGATCGTGCCTGCACCGGATTGGAAGAGAGGAGACCCCGGCCTGCCACGATTGTGGCGCGGCGGTGGACACGGCGCAGCACACCCTGGAGGTGTGCGCGTCGTGGTCTGGGCCGCGCCGCCAATTGATGGCGGTGGTCGGGCAGGACCTCTCGCTGCCCAGCGTGGTTTTAGCCATGCTGGGAAGCGAGGAGTCCTGGGCTGCGGTGGCCTCCTTTTGCGAGGAAGTAATTTCGCAAAAGGAGGCGGCGGAGCGGGCGCGGGAGGAAGACCCTCTCGCAGCGCCACTCCGCAGGCGACGAACGGGTCGGAGAAGGCGATTGCACGACAATCGTCTTCCCCCTCCTGGTGGAGGATAGCGGGAGACAGGCGCGGGGGCGTCTTCTCCCGCATTGCACGTATCCTCCACTTCCGCCGGGTGGGAATGACCGCGAGCACTCGCGGTTATTCTCGGGCCCCTCTCCCAGGGTGGGAAGGGGGGTGAAGGGCTCGCCGTAAAGGCGGGCGGTCGTCGGCGGGGGGCTGGATGGAAAGGCTGTGCCGGATTCCCAGTTCCCCTCCATATAGGCGATGCGGGAGTGCCGCTGGGTCGTTTAGTGGGTATACCGGTGGGGAGCACCGCCGGGAGTCCCACATAACCCGTCCGTCCCCCGACGGGCGGGTATGCATAAAGCATTTTATCCAGCGTCAAAAAAAAAAAAAAAAAAAAGGTTAGGTTAGGTTCCGCGGACCTGCTGGGTTGTCCCAGTGGGTGGGGAGGTGTACCCCAACGCGGCGCGTCCCCGGGTGGCGGATAGGGGAACGGCTCCCAGAAATGGGAGTTACCGGTTTACCGGCGCGGACCAAACACTGGGGGGGAAATGGGGAGGTTCCCGAACTGTTGGTACGGCGCCGTCCTGCTCGGTCTCCCGCGAGTCGGTTGTATGGGTCAGCTTCCTTGCGGGATTCTGTGTGGGTCGGCGCTTCACTAGCGGATTGGGGGCCTCGGGAAGGGAAAAGGGGAGTCTTCTCCGCGTGTCTCTCTGATATTAGCAGAGGGCGCAGTGGATGGAGTCGGGATGTGCTCGTGGAGCCGTCTTTTAGGCTAGGAGTAAGATAGCCTTTTTGGCTACGAGGAGTCGGGAGTCGGGCCTGGCGTGCACTCACCCTGCCGCCGGGCAGGCAGTGGGAGTCTACTTCCCTGCCACCGCCCCAAAATCGTAACCCCGCAACATGGTCGTGGTCATGTTTCACGATCTGAGCGGGACCGATAGGCCTTGGCTTGGTCGCCCGGGCTACGAGGAAGACAACCTCTATAAAAAATCACCCGACGATAAGCGGCGGCGCAGCGTGAGGTCTGGAAGGCTGAACGGAGTTTCAGTCCTTACTGCGTCCCCCGCCAGGGAAGTGTCGCTCCCCTGAGCGGGTTACGCCAGACTTCCCCGGTTACAGTGGGCACTGTCCGGGGCGACCCACCCTTCCCACGTACTCGTGGGACTGAATATGCTTAATGAAAATTCTTTTAGTAGATTAAGTGGTGGAGAGGATGAGGAGGAGAGAGGCTGCGCGTCTGCGCAGGGTGGTGCCAAGAAGGCATATGGAGTGTGAAGATACTTGCAGTACTGGTTCAAATAAAAGACTCGTGTCCCGGTTGAGTACAAGACATTTAATCAAAAATCTGTGTTAGCTTTACAATATCCACAAAACGCATCGATAGCGCGTTCTAGGATCGGAACGTTTTTACTAGCGACATCTAGTTTTGCTTTGAGTAAACAAGTGTGATTATTACATAGAACATGCCGCCCACCAAGGACATAATGAATGTCCTTAACAATTACAACCGCCCACCATGAGGTGGGAGCATTACAATAATTATGTAACATGGTAGCACTGCACATAAACATTTTTCTGTACAATGTGGACTTTGTGGACTGTATACAATAGGTGAGTATGAACTTCACAAACTAAATTAAATCTTATAAATTTTAAACAACTAACACAAACTCTAAATTTTAACATAATGATCACTTAAACAATCTATAACTTGAACACATTTTTTTTTTGTTTTAATCAGACACAGGTAAAATACACAATTTTGACACGGGTCGTTTTATTAACGAACCGTTACATTTGAGTGTTACTACGCGGCAAATTTTGTCCAAACCAGGATGCTTTTCGGTGACCTTTCCCAAAAGCCATCGAGCTGGGGGCAAATTATCTTCCTTTACGAGGACAACATCACCAACGTTTGGTTCCGGAATTTGTTTATTCCATTTGTGTCTTTGGAGTAAGTGCACCAAATACTCCTGCGACCATTTCCGCCAAAATTCCTGCAGCATACGCTGCGTTACTTGCCAACGTTTCAGACTTCCCATATTGAAATCTTCGAAATTACGAGCAGATACTGTTACTAACGGTTCCCCTATTAGAAAATGACCAGGTGTTAGAGGTATTGGATCATTTGGACCGTCTAGCATCACTGACAACGTTCGAGAGTTAAGGCATGCCTCAACCTGAACTAAGACCGTAGAAAGTTCTTCATATGTGAGTGTTGAGGTACCAATTACTCGCTTCAAATGGAACTTCGTCGATTTTATTCCTGCCTCCCATAAACCACCGAAGTTAGGGGCGTGGGGTGGAATAAAATGCCAGGAGATGCTGTTATTGCCTAACCATTCTTGAATTTCAGTAGCTACTGACGATCGTTCTATGTCGACGAGATGAAGCAGTTCTTTAGACGCTCCTATAAAATTGGTGCCGTTGTCACTCCAGACGTCAGTGACACCTCCTCTTCGGGCGACAAACCGCTTGAATCCTGCTATGAAGCCTTGCGATGACAGGTCACTAATAGCCTCTAAATGGACAGCCTTAGAAACCATGCAAATGAAAAGGCAAATGTACCCTTTGTACGATTTATGACCACGCCCTTTAGCAGTACGAATGCTAATTGGTCCAGCGAAATCAACACCGCTGTGTCGAAACGCTCGTGCTGGAGTCACCCTGCTGGCTGGCAGCTGTCCCATCAACTGTGTTTGAGTGGCTGCTGCGTATCTCTTGCATTTTACGCATTTCCGCACATACATTTTCACCTGAGTTCTAGCCGAGATGATCCAAAACTGTCTGCGCAAATGGTACAACATTAAGGTTGGACCTCCATGCAATGTTGTTTTGTGGGCCTCAGCAATCAGAAGATGTGTGAAATGATTGTTATGCGGCATGATGATAGGGTGCTTAACATTTTCATCTAACTCAGCGTTTTGTAGACGACCACTTACACGCATGATCCCATCATCATCGATAATTGGGCAGAAGGATTTCAGTTTTCCGCTAGCCTTTGCCCTTCCAGTTTTCCTGATTGTCTCCATTTCTTCTCCGAACTCTTGCTTCTGGACGTGTTTTATACAAGTTTTCATTGCATCTGCTATTTCTTCCTTTGTCAGATAGGTTTCGTATTCTCTTGCTCCATCTTCCTTAGTCTTCCATTTCAACACCCTTCTGCAATAAGCAATAACTCGCACCATCCGTTGTAATGAAGAGAATCTAGTCCATAGGGCATCTTCTTGAGATTCTTTTGTACCAACGTGAGACTTGATACTTCTTTGCTCTGCGGTTGTAGCGATCGATTTTGGTCTCGTGTAATCGATTACCTTTTTCAGCAACCACGATGGTCCCCGTGCCCACAGATCACTACAGGCCAGTTCTTGAGGCGTGACTCCTCTAGATGCTAAGTCTGCAGGATTGTAAGCTGATTGGACATGTGCCCAATGCGAGTTGTCTAGTTGGGTGAGGATTGTGGAAACTCTATTTCCGACAAAGGTTGACCAGCGGCTTGGGTGGCTGCTAAGCCATGCCAACACCACTGTTGAATCAGTCCAGGCATGGATGTAAGCTTGTTTAACGCTCATGACTTCAGCCACCTCCGTTATCAACTCGGACAACAATACAGCTCCCATTAGTTCGAGTCTGGGAATTGACTGTTGTTTTACAGGAGCAACTCTTGTGCGAGACGTGATGAGACTAGTCTTGATATTTTCCTGTAAGTCTACCACCCTGATATATATCACTGCAGCATATGCTGCCTCAGATGCGTCACAGAACCCATGCAATTCGACTAACAAGTCGTCAGTCCTAGTGTTGACCCATCTTGGTATGCTAAACTTACTCGTCTCTAAAAGATTTCTCCTATAAGATTGCCATTCTGTTGACAGTTCAGACGTTAACTCCTCGTCCCAGTCTAATCCAGATAGCCACAGCTTTTGTATGAATATTTTTGAAGAGACAATACAAGGTGCGGCCCAACCCAGCGGATCAAATAGGCGGGAAATATCTGATATTACCTGTCTCTTTGTGATTGAAGTCTGTTGTGGCGGAAGTATGACAGAATACTTGAATTCATCACCCTCTCGATCCCATCTAATTCCCAATATTTTCATTATTTCATCCATTTTGATATCCTTATTTCCTTGTTCTTCATTCCTCCCTCCTACATTAACTGTTCCATCTGAAATTATTCCATTTAATTCCTTAGAACTGCTCACCCACTTCTGCAACTGAAAGCCTCCCTTGGTAAGTACTGTTTCTATATTTTTATACAACTTTAGACCTTCCTCAACTGTCTGACATCCCGTCATCAAATCATCTACATAAAAATGATTCTTTATGATTTCAGATACGTCGGGATACTGCGCGCCTTCGTCGACTGCAATCTGCTGCAAGGACTTCACAGCAAGGTAAGGAGCTGAGGCTGTACCAAAGGTAACTCTGAGTAATCTATATTCTTTTGTTTCAGATGCAGGTTCATCGCGCCACACTACTCTCTGGAAATCGATGTGCTCTGGAGAAATCTTGACTTGCCGATACATCTTGACAACGTCGGCGCAAAGACTGATGGGGTGCAATCTCCATTGCATGATGATGTGACGCAGTGGTGGCTGCAACGTGGGACCAACCATAAGATCATCGTTCAATGATACTCCGTTGGTAAGTACCCTTCATTGATGCGTCAAATACTATTCGGACCTTGGTCGTTGTTTTGTCGTTGCGAATGACTGCGTGGTGTGGCAGATAAACTGCTAATGGATTTTCTAATTCGTCAGCCGGCACGCGCTCCATGTGACCCAGCTTCAAATAGTCATGAAATACTTCGGAATATTGCTTCTTGATTTCAGGTTCCTTTTCGAATTTTCTTTCGAGATGCTGAAATCTTCTTTTCGCGAGATCTCTGGAATTTCCATACCGGCATGTAGGATTGTCAGTTCGGAATGGAAGGTTGACGATATACCGACCACTTTCATCTCTGATTGTGGTTTGCGTGTAAATTTCTTCACAACGCTGCTCTTCTAGGGAGAATATCCTTTTCTCGGGAATTATGGACTCTATCTCCCAAAATCTTTTCAGGAGTTCATTGTCATCGTTATACTCGTGTATATTATTCACAAGGGCACCATGATGACACTGTAGAGAAGGATCCTGAGTATCATCAATCTGATGTGTTGGACCTGAAATTATCCATCCTAAGGCTGTACACTGCGCGGTGGGCATACCCTTAGGACCCTTAATCAGACCTTCTCTTATCAGCTCGCCGTACACGTCTGCTCCAAGCAAAATGTCTATTTTGCTTGGCGTGTGGAATTGCGGATCAGCGAGAGTGATCTCGGCAAACTCCGGCCATTCCACATGATTTATCTTCTCTGGTGGCAAAAGACTAGTAATGGTACTAAGAACATGCGCACGTACTTGGATTTGAAATTCGGGATCATGACGAGATTGGATTTTTATCATGATGACATACTTGGAAGCCAATGTTCCCTTGTCACCGCCTAGTCCCGAAACGCTACTCCTACTTGGTATTTTCTTCAAACCAAGTAACTGTGCAGCTGACTCTGTAACGAAGGATGCCTCAGATCCTTGATCTAACAGAGCTCGGAGAGTGTACGCACTTCCATCTCTTGCTTTGGCCTCCACGAGGGCAGTGGCAAGCAGAATTGTCCTCGAGGAGGTTCCCTTTGAAAAGTGAGCTACAACTTTAGTTGGCTCAGGAGTATCTAATGATACCTTAACTCTCGAAACCGCTTCACTGACCTCTGCTTCTAATCCTGACTTTACTGACTCTGACGTACTACTGGATTGTGATAGTTTTGGATGAAGCAATGAATGATGTTTTCTTCGACAGATACGACATCTTATTATTGATCGACATACCATGGAGGAATGATTGGAGCCTAAACAGTTAAAGCAAAGCCTGCTGGCTTGGACATATTCGCGTCGCTTATCGTAGCCTAAACTCGAAAATGTCTTGCAATTAGACAATTTGTGCTCACCTTTACAATAAGTGCACTTGACATGATCATTAGAACCTGTTGCCATAACATGCAATACATTCTTTCTTTGTATTAGAACATTTGGTTTCGAGACCTTTTTTGTATCAACGAATTCGAGGGATCGGAATCGAGTTTCCAAGAACTCCTTTAGCTGTTTCAAAGTTGGTAGCTCATCTGATGATCCGATGTTTGATTCCCATAACTTACGCGTTTCTGCATCCAACTTTGATGCAACTAAATAGATTACAATCGTATCCCAAGTGTTCACATCTATGCCCAAATTTTTCAACCCATTCAACGTGTCATTTGCTACATCCAACAGGTTTTTTAAAGCACTGCTCGACTCGGCTGCAAGGATCGGATGGCTCACAAAACGCTTCAATAGACAATTAGCTAGATATTTCTTATTGTTATACCTGTTATTGAGCGTCAACCATGATTCTTGATAGTTAGCAGCCGTGATAGGAACATGTCGCAACAGCTGCTCGGCCTCTCCCGATAGATGAACCTTTAGATAATGCATCTTTTGCACATCGTCTATGGAAGAGTTATTGTGAACCAACGATTCATACAAGTCCTTGAACGTTGTCCATTCTGCATACGACCCGTTGAAGGTAGGGATCGATATTTTTGGCAGCTTTATATTACAGTTTTCGGCATGTGTCTGAGATGTAGAAATTGAGCTGCCTGGTTTACTACATTTTAACATGGACAAGTATTCCCTAATCTCTGTCTTATATTCTATGTATTTTTCCTCGACACACTCATACATATTTTCAGAAATGTACTGAGAAGCTGTTAGTTCCTCGGTAGAAACTTCGGTTATTAACTTCAAATGAGAATCTGAAAAAACCCTCCATTTTTCTTCTAAAGACTCCATTCTTGTTAGCAAATAGGATTCTTTGAGAAGCCTTTCTCTTGGATATTTTTTGAAATTCACATGAGCTCGTTCTATCATAGACTTAAAGCCCAGCTGAGCCTTCAGTAATGTTGACAAAGACATAGTGATAAATTCCAAGGCAAATCAATAAAATCTGTTCAAAAATGTTGAAATCTCAAACACAAGATTAGTTTAAATTATGAACTCTAATTACTTTTGAATCTATAATAAATATCTGAAAATTTTACAAGTGTTTGAAACTTGAACAATTCGGACCAAAATCGGGCATAGGTTCCCCGTCGGTTAACCTTTTGTAAAATTATTCTAAGTCTAAAACTAACACAAAATTTTTTACAAGTCCAAAATCTTCCAGAAATTTATCAAGTTGCTTTTAAACTGAACACGAACACAAGGTCAATGAACTGCACTCAAATAAATGGTCAATGTACTCACGTTTTTTCACTTGTTTACCCACTTGCTGTTCGCTCTCTTCACTCCGAAGACGATTCCTCCGAACGCCACTGCTGTGACGTTGGTAGCGCGGCGTGCGAGTCGCTTCCGACTCACCGTGTCGCGCTTGCTCGCAGCCTCCGTTGGTCGACGTATGCGTTCTCGCGTCGTCAGCACCGATCAGCAAGTGCGCGCCAGCAGCAGCCAGCGCGGGTCTTTGCGGTTTTCCGTTAGATGGATGCACAACACCACACACATAACACTTCACTGCAATCCATCTATCATCCGTGACAGGTATCCGAGCCATGCAAGGCTGAGACGCTGCCCAGTGCGCACCGAGTGGCGATCCACCACTTTCTCTAGTGCGTTGAAGACAAAAACCGTGGAAGGGACACTTCACTTAAGATCCGGGTCGTAGGACCATGAAGATACTTGCAGTACTGGTTCAAAGAAAAGACTCGTGTCCCGGTTGAGTACAAGACATTTAATCAAAAATCTGTGTTAGCTTTACAATATCCACAAAACGCATCGATAGCGCGTTCTAGGATCGGAACGTTTTTACTAGCGACATCTAGTTTTGCTTTGAGTAAACAAGTGTGATTATTACATAGAACAGAGTGAAAGACGCGCGGGTCGTTTTGACCCGTTGCGAGTTTACGGAGAGCAACGGCGAAGATCTGCCCGTTGCTTCGAATGTGGAGACTGCTCAAGCCCCATGGCTTCGATCTGAGACGGTGTGCCTGTCAGAATCTGATTCTGACGGCATGACCTGGGAGTCAGTGTCTTCTCACGGCTCCGGGAGGAGGCTGCGCAAGCGGCACATTGAGGAGCGTGAAGGGCAGGGAGACCAGGGTGAATCCTCACCAGCACCCAAGGTCTCGAGCACTCAGCGTGGTAGGGGGCGCCCGCCCACAACAGGGCAATACGTTGGTTTGGCGAAGGCCAAGGCCGAGCTCAACCGGGCGCGGGAAGAAGAGATGCGGCTCGAAGCCGAAAGGGATCTCCAAGAGGAGATCCAAAAAAGGAGGAAGGCGCAGTTCCTCAAGGCGCCAGCACCGGTGCCCGAGGACCGCGACTCACGGCTGGACAATTGTGATGCCGCCGAGCTGGAGGCAATGTTGATGGACTCAGTGGACATAGTTTATGCGGTGGCCACGAAGTCCAAAAAC
The DNA here is from genome assembly GCA_963924445.1 of Philereme transversata. Classification (NCBI taxonomy): domain Eukaryota; kingdom Metazoa; phylum Arthropoda; class Insecta; order Lepidoptera; family Geometridae; genus Philereme; species Philereme transversata. Next base: position 454,075 of record OZ004341.1, on the reverse strand, counting down.
CTAAAGGGCACGTCGGTGAGGGCCCTCAAGGAGGCTGCGGAAACAATAAAGGCGTCCTTTAAGGAAACGCGGGCCCGCACAGTGCCTGAGGAGATGGCCCTTCTGGTAAAGGCCAACGAGCGGCTCACAGCGGACTTGAAGGAGTTACGACGGGAGATGGCGCAGATGAGGGCAGCCCAAGCTCAAGTGGCTCAGTCATCGGTGCCTGCTCAGGCCCCGGCCCAAACTCCCTGCGGTGAGGAGGCGATGCGGCACATCATGGTGCAAGTCGGCACAATGGTGGACGCCCGCTTTGCCGGAATCGAGGAGAGGCTGATGCCCAGGCAGACCCTGAGGCCCCCTCTGGCGGCAGATCGGAGAAGAGAGGCTGAGGTGCGTCCAGCTGAGTCCTTGACTCAGAGGGACACTCCGGCGCCAAAGCCGAAGCCGGCCCCCGCCCCTGTTAGCGCTGTGGCTCCTGTTGAGGACTGGCAGGTGGTCACGAGGCGGGGAAAGGACAAGAGGCGGGACAAGGTGCGTGCCACTGAAGGGGCAGGACCCACCGAGAAGAAGAGGCCTCCCCCTCTGGCCCAAATCCCTAGGCCGAAGACGCAGCCCCCCAAAGCGGGTGCGGCCAAACTCCGCCCTCCACGGACCGCAGCGGTGGTTATCACACTGCAGAAGTGTGCGGTGGAGAAAGGGGTCACCTACGCCAAGATGCTGGAAGCGGCCAAGGCGAAGGTGAATTTAAGCGAGCTGGGGCTACCACCGCTGAAGATCAGGGCGGCGGCAACTGGGGCACGAGTGCTGGAGGTTTCCGGTGTGGACAACGCGGCCAAAGCGGACGTCCTTGCTGAGAAGCTCAGGGAGGTGTTCGGAGACGAGGAGAGCGTACGAGTCTCCAGGCCGACTATCACGACTGACCTTAGAGTCAGCGGCTTGGACGATTCCGTCACTCCGCAGGAGCTGGCGGAGGCCTTGGCAGGGAAGGGCGAATGCCATGTGACGGCGTTATCCGTTGGCGCAATACGTCGGGGACAAGTCGGGATGGGCACCGTGTTCGTACGCTGCCCTACCGTGGCCGCAAAGAAGGTGATGGCCAGCGGAGGCCGCGTTTTGGTTGGTTGGGTGGCGGCGCGAGTCAGCATCTTAGATGCAAGACCCCGCCGCTGCTACCGCTGCCTTAAATTGGGCCATATAGCGGCCAAGTGCAAGGCCGAGGTTGACCGCAGCGATGAGTGTTACCGCTGCGGTATAAAGGCCCACAAGGCCAAAGATTGCACCGCTACCCCCCATTGCACCCTATGTGCAGCAGCGGGGAAGCCAGCGGATCACCTCTCCGGGAGCAAGGCATGCGCCAAGTCCCCGTCAAAGACAGGGGTCAAAAGGAAGGCCAACGTGGCTGGGGCTACGGCGCAGCCGCGTCCGCCTGATGAAGGTCCATCGGGACGCATGGAGGAAGGTTAGTTAGTATGGCCCTAACCTTCCTACAGGCGAATATCAACCGATGCGCCGGGGCTCAGGACTTGCTCCTGCAGTCCATGGTGGAGAAGAAGAGGAGCGGGAGAGGGAGAGAGATCCTCTCGCACAGCCGCTCCGGAGGGCGCGGACACGGAGGCGGGCTAATCGAGCCCGCACCCCGTCTCCGCTTCGAGGGCCTGGGGTGTTGGGTGCGGGGGCACCTGGCATCCCCTAACAATGGGTCGTCGAGAGGTGGAGATGCCCCGTGTGTTCCGGGGCATCACACATGAGGTGGCGAGGTCTTGTGAAGACCTCCCAGGAGGAGAGTCTGCCGCTAGGCGGGCAGCGATACCGACGAGGGCTGTGGAGTAATGCGCGAGCGGTCCCATGCCCCTCGTCTTAAGTTGGTGTAGGAGGAACACCCTGGTTTTTTAGTGCGTATGCCGCCTTACGGCGGTGAGTCCCACATAACCACCGTTTCCCCCCGGAACGGTGGTATCCATAAAGGATTTTCCCAGGTTAAAAAAAAAAAAAGGTTAGGTTAGGTTAGGTTAGGTTAGGTTAGGTTCCCCTCGGCATGGGGGACCCCCCACAGTGCTTGCTTCCACGTAGCGTTCCCCGGGCAACGACCTGGTCCTGTCACCGTAACGGAGTGGCAGGCCAGTGATCGGCGAAAGTGCACTGTGCGTTGAAGTTTTTTGCGGACTCTTCAACACTTGCGGCGGCTATGCCAAAGCTACAATCGCGGGACGCCTCCGGGCGGTTCTTAAAAGGCCCTTATCAGGGCCAACCAAAAGGCCCTTCTCAGGGCCAACCAAAAGGCCCTTCTCAGGGCCAACCAGAAGGCCCTTCTCAGGGCCAACCAGAAGGCCCTTCTCAGGGCCAACCAGAAGGCCCTTCTCAGGGCCAAACCAAAGGCCCTTCTCAGGGCCAAACCAAAGGCCCTTCTCAGGGCCAAACCAAAGGCCCTTCTCAGGGCCACGCCGGCGATGCCAGTATGGCGTCGGAGGTTTGCCGCCCATCACCGGGTAGCATGTTCCGCAGGCTGTCGGTCGACGTGTTGTCGGACTCCGACAACGAGTCGCTGGTTCCAGAGTCGGACGGAAGTTCGGCGATGGAAGCCGAAAGTCGCCTACAAAAGCGGAAGCGATCCTTCCTGAAGGACGGCGGCGAAGGCTCCTCGGACTCCACGAGGAGTGCTAAGCCAAAAAAGAAGGCGAAGGCCAAAAAGCCTTCGACTGTGGCGGACACCCACGACGTGGGTCTGGCGGACGCCCAACGTCAGTTGGACCTCGCAAGAAGGGCTCAGCTCCAGGAAGACCTGGAAGAGAGGGTCGCCGCGAAGGAGATGCAGGCGCAGGCCGCCCGGGCTAAGTCCGGGTACGGTGCGTCTAGCGTCTTATACGCGGACCACTCGCTGGCCGAGCTGGAGCGCATGGCTCAGGAGGACGAAGAGGAGATCAGGGTGGTCGCCTCTAAGTCCTCCAATCTAAAAGGGACTTTCCAAAAGTCCCTTAAATGTAGGGCCGCCAGCATGGGTGGCATCGTCCGGGAGCTGGTGCAACGCACAGCCACCGACGAGACGCGGCAACTGCAGGCGAAGATAGATCGCCTGCAGTCGGAGGTCAGCCAGCTGCATAAGAAGCTGGCTGAGGTCACGGCCCAGCCAACCCAAGCTGAGCCGAGACCTGCGGTGGAGGGCCCTTCCTCCTCTTCCAACCTTGAGGATGTCATCCGCAAGGTTGTGATGGAGGAAAGGGCATTTACGAGAGCCTGCCTCGCTGGCATCGAGGACAGGCTCTTGCCCGAAAAGCGCCTCCGACCGCCCCTCGCGCCGGACAAGAGGCCGTGCGAGCCTGGGCCATCCTCCCAAAGGGAGGACGCCCTTCTCCCTTCCACCACCCCGTCCACCCAGCCGTGGACGAAGGTGGTCAAAAAGGGGAAGGGCAAGGCCAAAAAGGCGAGAGCGGCCGCCGCCCCTGCCTCCCCAGCCAACATCTCCCCTCCCTGCCCGTCCCAGACGACCGGCAAGGGGAAGGGGAAGGGGAAGGGGCAAAAGTCGGCCCCTAAGCCCGCCACCGCTGCTCCGGCAGCTAAAAGGGCCCCTGCCGGTGGGAGAAAACCCCTAGTTTCTCCCAAAACCGCGGCCGTCGTGGTGACGCTCACCGCGGAGGCTGCGGAGCGTGGTGAGACGTACGAGTCCGTGCTGAAACGGGCTCGTACCAACGCCGATCCCACCAAGTTGGGAATCGGCGCCATCACGTGCCGCCAGACCCAAGCCGGGGCTCGTATTTTCGAGTTCCCGGGGGCCCAGGGCGGCACCAACGCTAACCTCTTCGCAACGAAGTTGCAAGAGGTCATCGCGGACGCGGCCAAGGTGGTAAGGCCCGTCAAGTCGGCGGCCCTCGAGGTGACCAATCTGGACGATTCGGTCACCAAAGAGGAGGTCGTGGCGGCGCTCGCAGCAGTAGGGGGCTGCAACACCGCAGCGATACAGGGACGGGCTATCAGGCCCGGCCGCGGCGGCATGGGCACAATCCGCCTGGAGTGCCCGGTCACCGCAGCTAAGGCCGTCCTTGCCAAGGGACGGCTTGCCGTCGGGTTTGGGTCGTGTGTGGTCCGAGCACTTGGTGAGCAGCCTTTGCGCTGCTACAAGTGCTTCGGAATCGGCCACACACGGGCCCTCTGTCCGTCCAAGGTGGACAGGTCGGACGCCTGTTACCGCTGCGGTAAGGAGGGGCACATGTCCGCCTCCTGCACGGCCGCCAAGCCGCACTGCGCGGTGTGCGCCGCCAGTGGCCGCCCGGCGGACCACGTGATGAGGGGGAGGAACTGCAATCCTCCCCCAAAGAAGGGCAAAGCGCAGGCGCCGTCCCAGCCTGCCGCTACCACCGTCGTCCCTGAGGCTGGGACCTCGGTGGCCGACGAGGGGGGTGCGATGGCCGAATGATGGATAGGTCCGGACATCGCATCCTACAGGCGAATACTAACCACTGTAAAGCAGCCCAGGACCTGCTGATGCAGGCCCTGGCTGAGTGGTTAGTAGACGTTGCGGTGGTCGCCGAGCCGTACTCTGTCCCTGGCCGTTGGCTGGGTGATCGGGACGGCTCGGTGGCGTTGGTGTCGCGGTCTTCCACGGACTCCCCTCCCCTCTCGCTCTTAGAGAGGGGACCGGGATACGTGGCCGCCGCGTGGGGAGAAATAGCCCTGGTGGGGGTCTATTTATCCCCTAACCGCCCTTTACAGGACTTCGAGGATTTTCTCGAAGTCCTGACCGCAGTAGTCGGTAGGGCGGCGCCGCGCCAGGTCGCCGTATTGGGCGACCTGAACGCCAAGTCGGCGGCCTGGGGCAACCGGGCCGCCTCTTGCAACGTCCGCGGGCGGGCCGTCGAATTTTGGGCGGCCTCGTCGGGCGTGTCCCTCCTAAATAGAGGGACGGCCCACACGTGTGTGCGGCAACGGGGAGGGACGGTGGTGGACGTGTCGTTCGCCACCCCCGCACTTGCCGCCCGCGTCGTCGGCTGGCGGGTGGAAACGGTGGAGACCTTGTCGGACCACCGATACGTGCGGTTCGACATCGTCTCCACCCAGAGCCCCCGGGGGATGGCCCGCTCGGGCCAGTCCCCCTTTCCACGGTGGGCTCAGATCCACCTGGACCGAGGGGCGGCCAAGGAGGCGGCGTTCGTCCAGGACTGGCTCACGCCTCCTGTCAATGTCCTGGACGTCGACGCCTCGGCGGTCCGACTGCGGGAGTCCCTGACCGAGGTGTGCAACTCCAGCATGCCTCGGTCTCGCCGTCCACCTCCCCGACGCGCCGTCTATTGGTGGTCGGAGGAGCTGGCGGGGCTCCGGGCCGCCTGCGTGGTGGCCAGGAGGGCCTACACGCGGAGTCGACGGCGGAACGTGCGGGACGCGTCGAACGAGGACCTTCTCTACGCCTCGTACGTAGAGGCAAAGAAGGTCCTCAAGGCGGCTATGTTCGCCGCCGACGACGCGGCGAGGGCCGAAATGCTAGAGGGTCTCGACAGAGACCCGTACGGGAGACCGTATAAGGCGGCGCGGAATAAACTGCGCCCCTTCGGTCCCCCGCTAGCAGAGACCCTCGAGCCGGCGTTGCTGGATGGGGTGGTTCGGTCCTTGTTTCCAACAAGGACCAACTTCACCCCTCCAGTGATGGACCCCCCGCGGGAGGCGGCTCCGCCGGCGGAGGAGGTCCCTCCGGTCACGGGGGCGGAGTTTGGCGCGGCAACGCTTCGCCTCCGCGCCAAGAAAACCGCCCCCGGGCCGGACGGCGTCCCCGCAAGGGTGGTGGCCATTGCGGCCACCCAAATGGCGGACAGGTTTCGGGACCTCTTCAGCGCGTGTTTCACGGCTGGGAGGTTCCCGAAAACCTGGAAGGAGGGGCAGCTGTGCCTCCTCCGTAAGGAGGGACGACCGGCAGACTCCCCCTCGGCATACCGACCCATCGTTCTGCTCGATGAGGTCGGTAAACTGTTCGAGGGGATCGTCGCCGGTCGGCTGAATGGCCTCCTGCGGGGGGTTGGGCCGAACCTGTCGGACGCCCAATTCGGTTTCCGAGTTGGGCGTTCGACAGTGGACGCGCTGGCCCGGCTGAAGGGCCAGGTGAGGGAGGCCGTGGAGTCTGGGGACGGAGTGTTGGCTGTGTCATTTGACATAGCCAACGCGTTCAATTCCGTCCCCCACTCCACGATCTTGGAGGCACTCCGGTACCACGGAGTGCCTTCATACTTGCGGGCCCTCTTGGCCAGCTACTTGGAGGACCGAGCGATCCTCCTCGTAGACAAGGCTGGCCAAGTCCGGAGGTACGGCGCGGAGTCTGGTGTTCCGCAGGGGTCGGTCCTAGGACCACTCCTGTGGAACATCGGCTTCGACTGGCTCCTGCGGGGATCCCTCCTCCCGGGCACGAGTGTCATCTGCTACGCGGATGACACTCTCCTCACTGCCCGGGGGAGGGATTTTAGGGAGGCGGCCAGTTTGGCCTCGGCTGGCGGATCCTTGGTCGCGGGAAGGATCCGCCGCCTCGGGTTGGGGGTTGCGCTGCACAAGACCGAGGCCGTGTTCTTCCACGGGCCTCGGCAGCGCATCCCTCCTGACGCCCACATCGTCGTGGAGGGCGTCAGGATCGGGGTGAGGACCCAGATGAAATATCTGGGCCTCACCCTGGACAGCAGGTGGCGCTTCGGCCCGCACTTCAGCGGGTTGTCAGCGCGCCTGCTGAAGGCGGCGAACGCCCTCTCGTGGCTCCTCCCAAACCTGGGAGGGCCGAAGGCGAGATGCCGGCATTTGTATGCCGGCATCTTGAAGAGCATGGCCCTTTACGGGGCCCCCATCTGGGCGGACTCCCTCCACAGGAGGGAGAATGCGACCGCCATCCGCAGGCCCCAAAGGGCCATTGCACTGCGGGTGGCGAGAGCCTACCGCTCGGTGGGCTTTGCGGCAGCGTGCGCTCTGGCCGGCACCCCGCCTTGGGAACTCGAGGCGGGGGTGCTCGCCAGAGTGTACGAGTGGACGGCGGGGCGCAGGGCGCTCGGGGAGTGCCCTGCCCCAGAAGAGCGGGAGGCCGTCCGCAGAGAGGCGAGGGACGCAACCGTCCAACATTGGACGGAGGCCCTCGCCACCGCAGCCTTTGGCCGCAGAACGTTGGACGCGCTCGGGCCAGTCCTGAAGGACTGGCTCGGGCGGTCCCACGGTTTCCTTTCTTTCCGTCTGGTGCAGGTGCTATCCGGGCATGGCGTCTTCGGATCGTGCCTGCACCGGATCGGAAGAGAGGAGACCCCGGCCTGCCACGATTGTGGCGCGGCGGTGGACACGGCGCAGCACACCCTGGAGGTGTGTGCGTCGTGGTCTGGGCCGCGCCGCCAATTGATGGCGGTGGTCGGGCAGGACCTCTCGCTGCCCAGCGTGGTTTTAGCCATGCTGGGAAGCGAGGAGTCCTGGGCTGCGGTGGCCTCCTTTTGCGAGGAAGTAATTTCGCAAAAGGAGGCGGCGGAGCGGGCGCGGGAGGAAGACCCTCTCGCAGCGCCACTCCGCAGGCGACGAACGGGTCGGAGAAGGCGATTGCACGACAATCGTCTTCCCCCTCCTGGTGGAGGATAGCGGGAGACAGGCGCGGGGGCGTCTTCTCCCGCATTGCACTTATCCTCCACTTCCGCCGGGTGGGAATGACCGCGAGCACTCGCGGTTATTCTCGGGCCCCTCTCCCAGGGTGGGGAGGGGTGTGAAGGGCTCGCCGTAAAGGCGGGCGGTCGTCGGCGGGGGGCTGGATGGAAAGGCTGTGCCGGATTCCCAGTTCCCCTCCATATAGGCGATGCGGGAGTGCCGCTGGGTCGTTTAGTGGGTATACCGGTGGGGAGCACCGCCGGGAGTCCCACATAACCCTTCCGTCCCCCGACGGGGGGGTATGCATAAAGCATTTTTCCCAGCGTCAAAAAAAAAAAAAAAAAAAAAAAAAAAAGGTTCCCCTCGGCATACCGACCCATCGTTCTGCTCGATGAGGTCGGTAAACTGTTCGAGGGGATCGTCGCCGGTCGGCTGAATGGCCTCCTGCGGGGGGTTGGGCCGAACCTATCGGACGCCCAATTCGGTTTCCGAGTTGGACGTTCGACAGTGGACGCGCTGGCCCGGCTGAAGGGCCAGGTGAGGGAGGCCGTGGAGTCTGGGGACGGAGTGTTGGCTGTGTCATTTGACATAGCCAACGCGTTCAATTCCGTCCCCCACTCCACGATCTTGGAGGCACTCCGGTACCACGGAGTGCCTTCATACTTGCGGGCCCTCTTGGCCAGCTACTTGGAGGACCGAGCGGTCCTCCTCGTAGACAAGGCTGGCCAAGTCCGAAGGTACGGCGCGGAGTCTGGTGTTCCACAGGGGTCGGTCCTAGGACCACTCCTGTGGAACATCGGCTTCGACTGGCTCCTGCGGGGATCCCTCCTCCCGGGCACGAGTGTCATCTGCTACGCGGATGACACTCTCCTCACTGCCCGGGGGAGGGATTTTAGGGAGGCGGCCAGTTTGGCCTCGGCTGGCGGATCCTTGGTCGCGGGAAGGATCCGCCGCCTCGGGTTGGGGGTTGCGCTGCACAAGACCGAGGCCGTGTTCTTCCACGGGCCTCGGCAGCGCATCCCTCCTGACGCCCACATCGTCGTGGAGGGCGTCAGGATCGGGGTGAGGACCCAGATGAAATATCTGGGCCTCACCCTGGACAGCAGGTGGCGCTTCGGCCCGCACTTCAGCGGGTTGTCAGCGCGCCTGCTGAAGGCGGCGAACGCCCTCTCGTGTCTCCTCCCAAACCTGGGAGGGCCGAAGGCGAGATGCCGGCATTTGTATGCCGGCATCTTGAAGAGCATGGCCCTTTACGGGGCCCCCATCTGGGCGGACTCCCTCCACAGGAGGGAGAATGCGACCGCCATCCGCAGGCCCCAAAGGGCCATTGCACTGCGGGTGGCGAGAGCCTACCGCTCAGTGGGCTTTGCGGCAGCGTGCGCTCTGGCCGGCACCCCGCCTTGGGAACTCGAAGCGGGGGTGCTCGCCAGAGTGTACGAGTGGACGGCGGGGCGCAGGGCGCTCGGGGAGTGCCCTGCCCCAGAAGAGCGGGAGGCCGTCCGCAGAGAGGCGAGGGACGCAACCGTCCAACATTGGACGGAGGCCCTCGCCACCGCAGCCTTTGGCCGCAGAACGTTGGACGCGCTCGGGCCAGTCCTGAAGGACTGGCTCGGGCGGTCCCACGGTTTCCTTTCTTTCCGTCTGGTGCAGGTGCTATCCGGGCATGGCGTCTTCGGATCGTGCCTGCACCGGATCGGAAGAGAGGAGACCCCGGCCTGCCACGATTGTGGCGCGGCGGTGGACACGGCGCAGCACACCCTGGAGGTGTGTGCGTCGTGGTCTGGGCCGCGCCGCCAATTGATGGCGGTGGTCGGGCAGGACCTCTCGCTGCCCAGCGTGGTTTTAGCCATGCTGGGAAGCGAGGAGTCCTGGGCTGCGGTGGCCTCCTTTTGCGAGGAAGTAATTTCGCAAAAGGAGGCGGCGGAGCGGGCGCGGGAGGAAGACCCTCTCGCAGCGCCACTCCGCAGGCGACGAACGGGTCGGAGAAGGCGATTGCACGACAATCGTCTTCCCCCTCCTGGTGGAGGATAGCGGGAGACAGGCGCGGGGGCGTCTTCTCCCGCATTGCACGTATCCTCCACTTCCGCCGGGTGGGAATGACCGCGAGCACTCGCGGTTATTCCCGGGCCCCTCTCCCAGGGTGGGGAGGGGGTGAAGGGCTCGCCGTAAAGGCGGGCGGTCGTCGGCGGGGGGCTGGATGGAAAGGCTGTGCCGGATTCCCAGTTCCCCTCCATATAGGCGATGCGGGAGTGCCGCTGGGTCGTTTAGTGGGTATACCGGTGGGGAGCACCGCCGGGAGTCCCACATAACCCTTCCGTCCCCCGACGGGGGGGTATGCATAAAGCATTTTTCCCAGCGTCAAAAAAAAAAAAAAAAAAAAAAAAAAAAAGGTTAGGTTAGGTTAGGTTAGGTTAGGTTAGGTTTCCCTCCTGACGCCCACATCGTCGTGGAGGGCGTCAGGATCGGGGTGAAGACCCAGATGAAATATCTGGGCCTCACCCTGGACAGCAGGTGGCGCTTCGGCCCGCACTTCAGCGGGTTGTCAGCGCGCCTGCTGAAGGCGGCGAACGCCCTCTCGTGGCTCCTCCCAAACCTGGGAGGGCCGAAGGCGAGATGCCGGCATTTGTATGCCGGCATCTTGAAGAGCATGGCCCTTTACGGGGCCCCCATCTGGGCGGACTCCCTCCACAGGAGGGAGAATGCGACCGCCATCCGCAGGCCCCAAAGGGCCATTGCACTGCGGGTGGCGAGAGCCTACCGCTCGGTGGGCTTTGCGGCAGCGTGCGCTCTGGCCGGCACCCCGCCTTGGGAACTCGAGGCGGGGGTGCTCGCCAGAGTGTACGAGTGGACGGCGGGGCGCAGGGCGCTCGGGGAGTGCCCTGCCCCAGAAGAGCGGGAGGCCGTCCGCAGAGAGGCGAGGGACGCAACCGTCCAACATTGGACGGAGGCCCTCGCCACCGCAGCCTTTGGCCGCAGAACGTTGGACGCGCTCGGGCCAGTCCTGCAGGAATGGCTCGGGCGGTCCCACGGTTTCCTTTCTTTCCGTCTGGTGCAGGTGCTATCCGGGCATGGCGTCTTCGGATCGTGCCTGTACCGGATCGGAAGAGAGGAGACCCCGGCCTGCCACGATTGTGGCGCGGCGGTGGACACGGCGCAGCACACCCTGGAGGTGTGTGCGTCGTGGTCTGGGCCGCGCCGCCAATTGATGGCGGTGGTCGGGCAGGACCTCTCGCTGCCCAGCGTGGTTTTAGCCATGCTGGGAAGCGAGGAGTCCTGGGCTGCGGTGGCCTCATTTTGCGAGGAAGTAATTTCGCAAAAGGAGGCGGCGGAGCGGGCGCGGGAGGAAGACCCTCTCGCGGCGCCACTCCGCAGGCGACGAACGGGTCGGAGAAGGCGATTGCACGACAATCGTCTTCCCCCTCCTGGTGGAGGATAGCGGGAGACAGGCGCGGGGGCGTCTTCTCCCGCATTCCACGTATCCTCCACTTCCGCCGGGTGGGAATGACCGCGAGCACTCGCGGTTATTCTCGGGCCCCTCTCCCAGGGTGGGGAGGGGGGTGAAGGGCTCGCCGTAAAGGCGGGCGGTCGTCGGCGGGGGGCTGGATGGAAAGGCTGTGCCGGATTCCCAGTTCCCCTCCATATAGGCGATGCGGGAGTGCCGCTGGGTCGTTTAGTGGGTATACCGGTGGGGAGCACCGCCGGGAGTCCCACATAACCCTGCCGTCCCCCGACGGGAGGGTATGCATAAAGCATTTTTCCCAGCGTCAAAAAAAAAAAAAAAAAAAAGGTTAGGTTAGGTTAGGTTAGGTTGGAGGTCCGACCCGATGTATTAACTGCCTTAGCGATCAGCCTATATGAGCTACAGCGAAGTTCAATACATCGTAAGTTGCGGATTAACGAGGCGCACACGGCTGTGAAAACGCTGTGGCGCTGAGTTGTTTGCGGACAAAAATATCATCAAAAGGAGAAAAAAGTTACAACTCACGATTTTTCGGTTGAAAAACGGTTTGTTTACCTTTTTCAATCGAAAAAAAGTCGGGTTTGCGGCTATCGTTTTTTGCACTTTTTTAGGTTAGGTTATAGCGGCATTTATTAAATTTCGCGTAGGCTAGGTCCGGTTGCTTTTCTCCTTAGGGTTTGGAAGTAATCGGATTTTTAGTAATTTTAGGGAAAATTTTGAAAAAAATTTTTGCCAAAAAAGTTGGGAAAGTTCAGGAGTGAATACTTGGGGTCTGGTTTTCCCCTACGGTCTCAGTAGGGGTGCCAGGGGATAGGGGACTTCAGCCCCTATAAGGTGTTATTTTTGGTTTTTGGCTCCGTTAAGGGGAAGTCAGCCAAAAAAATTTTTTCAAAAAGTGTCCTGAAGAATCTTGTTGCTATTTTGGTTTTTCAGGCGCTTTTTGAAATTTGTATGGGATTTCTCCAAGTCGACTCCCACTTGACCGTTTTTTAACCGAACTCTGTTTGGGGGGATAACTTCGGCTGGGGTGGTCGGATTTGGTCCAAATTTGACAGAGACGTTGGCGGGGCCACAATGGCTACGTCTGAAGAGGGGGATGGTTCCCACCGCAAGTGGGATGATGGAATTCTGGATTATTCCACTGAATCCGAGGAGGAATTCACAGAGGCCATGGAAGTGACTTCTCAGGCCCAGAAAAGGGGGCATGTAGACCAGGCGGATGACGCAAGGCCTGATAATGGGCCGAAGGTTGGAACAGCCCGGAGGGGCAAGCCCAAAGGGGCTTACGCGGGGATGGCGTCGGCAAGAGGTAGGCTCCGAAGTCCGGAGACTTACATCAGCCCCGACACAGATGTCGCCGCCGGCCCCTCCTCGTATAGGAAGGACTTCCCGGAGCTCCGCTCCAAGGGAACAAAGGGGAGTGGGAGAAATACCTCCCCAATTGGAAAGAAGTCGGCGCACCCGTCTGAGGTTCTCCTCCCATCCGACCCGGTGGAGGCCACCAAACAGGCGGCATGCGAAATAATGGAGGGGGCCCGCAAGTCGGGCAACTTGAAAGGTGAGGTGTGGGGCACCATGAACCGGGCCTGCCGCATCATACTAAATGCCATGGAGGAACTTGACGCCTCCAGGTCAGAAAACGAGGAGATCCGCATCCTAAAGGCGGACAACAAGAGGATGCGGGAGCAACTCGCTCTCTGCACAGCGGAACTCAAGGCCCTGAGAATTGCCTTCTCAGAGCGCCAGGCCCCGGCCCCGCAGCCGGCTCGTGAGACCCCGGCCCATAGGGCCCCCCCGCCGACACAATCTGCCGCCGCGGAGTTGGCGGAATTGCTGGACAGCATGAAGCGCGACTTGACGGTCTCCCTCGGAAACATGCTTAATGCTAGAATCGAGGAGATTTCCAGTCGCCTTCCTCCAGCACCAATAATCCGCCCCCCACTAGCGGCGGATAAAAGGAAGGAGGCCCCACCGGCCTCAACAAGAGAAGTTGCCTCCGAGCCCGAGAGCAGGGCCAGGCTTGGGGATGGCAGGCCGAAAAGGGCCGCCAAAAAAGCGGCCCCGGTGGCCCCGGAAACCACCGCCCCGGCAGCCAAGACTGCCCCGGCAGCCAAGCCTGCCCCAGCAGTGGAGACTGCACCTGTGCCCCCGGGCGAGGTATGGACCACCCAGGAAGCGGGAAAGAAGAAGAGGAAGGGAAAGGGGAAGGCTACGGCCACTCCCCCACCCCCCCCGCCGCCCAAGAAGAAAGCGGCACCCAAGCAGAAGGGTCTGGAAGTCCCCAAGACGGCAGCGGTGGTAATCACCATGCGGAAGGATGTTATCACCGACACCACGCTGCAGGCGGTCATGTCCAAGGCCATTAATGGCATAAGCTTGGAGGAGATAGGCCTGCAGCGGGTCAAGGTCAGGAACTCTGCGACGGGGGGCCGAGTAATCGAGGTCCCTGGAGCAGAGAGAGGAAGGACGGCGGACAGCCTCGCAGAAAAGCTGCAGGTTCTTGTGGGCGACGTTGCCCACGTAAGCCGCCCTGAGAAAATGGCTGCTATCAAAGTCGCCGGCTTAGACGAGTCGGCGACAAGGGAGACACTGGCGGCTGCCGTCGCCAAGACGGGGGGATGCGCCGAGGCGCAAATTAAGGTGGGGGGCATTCGCCCTACATACTTTGATGGTAGTGGGGTGGCCCTCGTGCAATGCCCGGTGGGAGTGGCAAAAGCCCTCCTCAACCGCGGTCAGATCATGGTAGGCTGGTCGTCTGCCAAGATTAGCTCCGTCGGACCAGCACCCATGCGGTGCTACAAATGCATGGGTGTCGGCCACACGCGCGAGTTGTGCCCCTCAAAGGTGGACCGGGGCCAGATGTGCTACCGGTGCGGCGCAGAGGGGCACAAAGCTGCCGAATGCTGGGAGGAAAAAGTACGGTGCGCAGTATGCCACCATGCAGGCCTCCCAGCCAATCACGTAATGAGGGGACCGAAATGCTCCCCACTGGAGACAAAGGGAAGAGAGGTGAGGCCGAGACCCACCCGCCCCATCCGGCCCCCTCCAGCTGAAACAGCCGCCAGCCGGCACCAAGAGGACAACAATATGGACGTCTAAATGTCAGCACACCGACATTTAGACGTCCTGCAGATAAACGCCAACCACTCCGCCAGAGCTCAGGATCTGCTCATGCAGACCATGGCGGAGTGGAAAATTGGCGTTACGGTGGTAACGGAGCCCTACTTCATCCCCCCCCAACCTAACTGGGCAGGGGACACCGACGGAGTAGTGGCGATAGTGGTGCCGGCGATGGGGGACCTCCCCCCCATATCAAGGATCGAGGGTGGCCCAGGATTCGTGGCGGCCAAATGGGGGAACGACACGGTGCTGGTGGCCGCGTACTTCTCCCCCAATAGGCCGCTGCGGGAGTTCGACACGTTTCTGGGGATATTAGGGGGGGTGGTCCGGAGGGCTGCCCCGAGGCAGGTTATGGTCCTGGGGGACCTCAACGCCAAAAGTTCGGCATGGGGTTCCCCCATTACGGACCATAGGGGTACGGCTCTGGAGGATTGGGTTGCGGCAACGGGACTCGTGGTCCTAAACCAGGGCACCACGAATACCTGCGTGCGGCGGCAGGGGGGGTCAATCGTGGACGTCACGTTCGCGACCCCTGCCATAGCCGCACGCGTCACGAATTGGCGTGTCCTGGAGGATGTTGAGACCCTCTCAGACCACCTGTACATCAGGATGGTGGTCTCCAAGGCGGGGGCTCCACCGGCGCCCATCACGGGTAGTGCCAGGAGGGGACGGAAGTTCCCGAAGTGGTCCCTGGTCAAGCTGGACAGGGACATGGCGAGCGAGGCGGCCATGGTGGAGAAGGAGTGGTGTGCTGCCCCACCCGACACTCTCGGAGTTGAAGAAAGGGCGGCACAGTTCCGCGTCGCACTACAGAATGTGTGCGACGCGGCCATGCCTCGGGTTGGTCGCCGTTTCGCCCGTAAGAGCGTATACTGGTGGTCCGAAGAAATTGCGGCCCTGCGGACCACCAGTAATAGTGCCCGCCGCGCCTTCCAACACTGTAGGCGCAGGCGGCACACTGAAGAAGAGGAAGAAGGGTTCCACAGGGCCCTCAAAGAGGCGAAGAAGGCCCTCCAGGTGGCGATTGCCAAGGCCAAGGACGAAGCTCACGAGTCGTTCTTGGCCACCCTGGACAGGGACCCATGGGGGCGGCCATACAAGATGGTGCGTAACAAAATGCGCACCGCCCCCCCCATGGACTCCCTGGAGCCCGAACTTCTCCAGAGAGTGGTCGAGGGGCTATTTCCGCCAGCCCCCTTGATCTCTCCCCCGTCGATGGTCGACCCCATAAGGGAACCGGAGGCCGAGCTCGTCGTTCAACCAATAGGTGACGACGAGTTCAATCGAGTGATACACCGACTCCGGGGCTGCAAAAAAGCCCCGGGCCCGGACGGCGTTCCCGGTCGCGTCCTTGCAGTCGCCCTGAAACACCTAGGGGACCGACTCAGGCAGGTCATGGATGACTGCCTGACAGAGGGAAAGTTCCCTAGGGTATGGAAGGAGGGGCGACTATGCCTCCTCCGTAAAGAGGGTCGACCGACGGATTGCCCTTCCGCCTATCGCCCCATTGTGCTGCTGGATGAGGCCGGGAAAGCGTTTGAACGCATCCTGGCCTCCCGGATCCTGCGGCACATGGAGACCGCCGGCCCGAATGTCTCTGACAGACAATTCGGGTTCCGGGAAGGACGGTCCACGCTCGACGCGCTGAAGACACTGAGGGACTTCTGTGAGTACGCGTCGAGCAAGGGGGAGGGTGTCATCGCGGTGTCACTAGACATCGCAAACGCGTTTGGCACCCTCCCCTACGGGGTGATCAGGGAGGCACTTCGATACCATGAAGTGCCTCTCTACCTGAGGCGGATAGTTGAGCACTACCTAACCGAGAGGGTAGTGCTCTGGGAAAAGAAGGACGGGCAACGGGGGGAGAGAGTGATGGCCTGTGGCGTGCCCCAGGGTTCCGTGCTCGGTCCACTTCTATGGAACCTGGGGTACGACTGGGTAATCCGGGGGGAGTTGCTTCCGCGCACGCTTGTCGTCTGCTATGCGGACGACACAATGGTGGCTGTGCGCGGGAGCGACAAGCGGGAGACCTCCCGGAGGGCGGAAGTGGCGGCCGAACTGACGATTGAACGGATCGCCAGGCTCGGCCTAAAGGTGAGCCTCCCGAAGACTGAGGCTATAGTTTTCGGGGGGCGCGGGTGGAATTTGCCCGCGAGTGCGACGCTCACCCTGGAGGGTGAAGCGGTCCAAATAAAGCCCCACATTAAATATTTGGGGCTAATACTGGACCGCAAGTGGGATTTCGGGGAGCAATTCTCGAGACTAGCTCCCCGAATCGTGGGCGCCGCATCGGCGCTGGGCAAACTGCTGCCCAATGTAGGAGGGCCGGGTTCCTTGTGCCGGCGGCTATATGCCGGCGTGACAAGGAGCATGGCCCTCTATGGGGCCCCAATATGGGCGGACAAGTTGTCCGCCCGAAATAGGGCCCTGCTGCGGAGGCCACAACGGGTCGTGGCCATAAGAATAATAAGGGCCTATATGACGGTGGCTCACGCGGCGGCCTGCCTTCTTGCTTGCACCCCCCCGTGGGAGCTAGACGCAGAGGTGCACGCAGAGACCTACCAACGTAGGTCCAGGGTCCGGGCAACAGGTGAACGCCCGGCCCCCGAAGAGGTGGCAGCCGCCCGTCGCGCGACGGAGCGCCGATTGCGGGACCGGTGGAAGGCCCAACTGGAGGTCGCCCCTTATGGTGTCCGTACCATAGAGGCGATCCTCCCAACGGCCGACCTTTGGCTGAAGAGGGCAGTCGGCGCGACGTCGTACCGGCTCGTGCAGGTAATGACTGGGCATGGGTGCTTCGGTCACTACCTGCACAAAATAGGTAGAGAGCCGGCCCCGCTGTGCCACGAGTGCGGAAGTCCCGACGACACCGCTCAGCACACCCTTGAGGTGTGCAGTCGTTGGGACGCGGAGCGCGGCCAAATGGCACGCATTATTCAGCGGGTGGACCTCTCGCTCCAAAGCATTGTTGAAGCGATGCTGAGCGATGAGAGGTCCTGGGAGGCGGTGGTCTCCTTCTGCGAAACAGTCATGTCGCAAAAGGAGACCGCGGAGCGGGAGCGCGAGGAAGATCCTCTTGCGCATCCCCTCCGGCGTAGACGGCTTGGGGCGAGAAGGCGGCGTTTTGCCGCCAGACTCAACCCATAGTGGCTGCAGGTAGACGATGGGAGTCCTCTGCCTGCGGTGATTAGCCACTGAGCGGTCTGGGAGATGGTCAAGCGTGCACGACCATCCCCCCTACGGCGCGGGAAGCCCCGGCAACGGCTGGGGCGCCACCGGTAGACATCGTGGACTATGCTTTTGCGGGTTCCACGGTGTCCAACAAAACCGGAGAGAGGGCACGTCCGGGTGCTTTTAGTGGGTATGCCGCCCTTATTGGCGGAGAGTCCCACATAATCCTCCGACACTCCCATGTTCGGAGGGTATGCATAAAGCATTTTACACCTGGTCAAAAAAAAAAAAAAAAAAAAAAAAAAAAAAAAAAAAAAAAAAAAGGTTAGGTTAGGTTGGGCGTGGGCGGCCTCATCGGGCGTGTCCCTCCTAAACAGAGGGGCAGTCCACACGTGTGTGCGGCAACGGGGAGGGTCGGTCGTCGATGTCTCGTTTGCCACCCCCGCACTTGCTGCCCGCGTCGTTGACTGGCGGGTAGAAATGGTGGAGACCTTGTCGGACCACCGATATGTGCGGTTCGACATCTCCACCCAGAGCCTCCGGGTGGCGGTCCGCTCGGGCCGATCTCATTTTCCACGGTGGGCTCTCACTCACCTGGACCGGGGAGCGGCCAGGGAGGCGGCGTTCATCCAGGACTGGCTCACGCCTCCTATCAATGTCCAGGACGTGGACGCTGCAGCGGTCCAACTACGAAAGTCCCTGGCCGAGGTATGCAACTCCAGCATGCCTCGGTCTCGCCGCCCGCGTCCCCGTCGTGCCGTCTATTGGTGGTCGGAGGAACTAGCGGAGCTCCGGGCCGCCTGCGTGGTGGCAAGGCGGCAGTACACGCGGAGTCGACGGCGCAGCCGGCGAGACCCCGAAAACGAGGACCTTCTCTACGCCTCTTATGTAGAGGCAAAGAGGGTCCTCAATTCGGCAATGAACAACGCCAAAGACGCGGCGCGAGCTGAGATGCTGGAGGGTCTCGACAAGGACCCGTACGGAAGACCATACAAGGCGGCGCGGAACAAACTGCGCCCCTCTGGTCCCCCGCTGACGGAGTCTCTCGAGCCGGCATTGCTGGATGGGGTGGTTCGGTCCCTATTTCCACCCGGGACCAACTTCACCCCACCATTAATGGACCCCCCGCGGGGGGCGGTTCCGCCGGAGATAGAGATCCCTCCGATCACGGAGGTCGAATTCGGAGTGGCGGCGCTCCGTCTCCGCGGCAAGAAGACGGCCCCTGGGCCGGACGGCGTCCCCGCACGGGTGGTGGCCATAGCTGCAACCCAAATGGTGGATAGGTTTCGGGACCTCTTCGGCGCGTGTTTTGCGGCTGGAAGGTTCCCGAAACCCTGGAAGGAGGGGCAGTTGTGTCTTCTCCGTAAGGAGGGACGCCCGGCGGACACCCCCTCGGCATACCGGCCCATCGTTCTGCTCGATGAGGCTGGAAAGTTATTCGAGGGGGTCGTCGCTGCTCGGCTGAAGGGCCACCTGCGGGGGGTAGGGCCGGACCTGTCGGACGCCCAATTTGGTTTCCGAAGGAGGCGTTCGACGGTTGACGCGCTGTCGCGGCTCAAGGGCCAAGTGCAGGAAGCCGTGCGGGCAGGGGACGGAGTTTTGGCTGTGTCATTTGACATAGCTAACGCCTTCAACTCTATCCCCCACCCGACAATACTAGAGGCGCTCCGCTACCATGGAGTGCCTCAGTACCTGCGGAGCCTCCTGGCCAACTACTTGGAGGAACGGGCGGTCCTCCTTGTAGACAAAGAGGGCCAGCTTCGGCGGTACGGCGCGGAGTCCGGTGTTCCACAGGGGTCCGTTCTAGGGCCACTCCTGTGGAACATCGGGTTCGACTGGCTCTTGCGAGGAGCTCTCCTCCGTGGCACGAGTGTCATTTGCTATGCGGATGACACTCTCCTCACTGCCCGAGGGAGGGATTTCAGAGAGGCGGCCAGTTTGGCATCGGCTGGCGGATCCTTGGTCGCAGGGAGGATCCGCCGTTTGGGACTAAAGGTTGCGCTGCACAAGACCGAGGCTGTGTTGTTCCACGGGCCTCGGCATCGCATCCCTCCTGATGCCCACATAGTTGTGGCGGGCGTCAGGGTCGGAGTGAGGACCCAGATGAAGTATCTGGGTCTCATCCTGGACAGCAGGTGGCGCTTCGGCCCGCACTTCAGCGGGCTGTCGACGCGCCTTTTGAAGACCGCGGCAGCGCTCGCGTGGCTTCTCCCGAATCTGGGAGGGCCCAAAGCGCGATGCCGGCAGTTGTATGCCGGCATACTTAAGAGTATGGCCCTTTACGGGGCACCCATCTGGGCGGACTGCCTTAACAGGAGGGAGAATGCTACCGCTATCCGCAGGCCCCAAAGGGCCATCGCGCAGCGGGTGACGAGAGCCTACCGCTCGGTGGGTTTTGCGGCGGCATGCGCTCTGGCCGGCACCCCACCCTGGGAGCTGGAGGCGTGGGTAATCGCCAGAGTGTACGAGTGGACGGCAAGGCGTAGGGCGCTCGGGGAGCACCCCACCCCGGAAGAGCGGGAGGCCGTCCGGCGAGAGGCGAAGGTCGCAATCGTCCACCATTGGAAGGAGGACCTCGCCTCTGCCGCGTTTGGCCGCCGAACGTTGGACGCGCTCGGGCCAGTATTGCAAGACTGGCTCGGGCGATCCCACGGATTTCTCTCCTTCCGTCTTGTGCAGGTGTTGTCCGGGCATGGTTGCTTCGGATCATGGCCTGCACCGCATAGGAAGGGAGGAAAACCCGTCGTGCCATGATTGTGGTGCGACGGAGGATACTGCGCAGCACACCCTCGAAGTGTGCCCGGCGTGGTCCGAGCCGCGTCGCGGCTTAGCGGCGATAGTCGGGCCGGACCTCTCGCTGCCCAGTGTGGTCAACTCTATGCTGGGAAGCGAAGGGGCCTGGACAGCGGTCGCCTCCTTTTGTGAGGACGTGATGTCTCAAAAGGAGGCGGCGGAGCGCACGCGGGAGGACGATCCCCTCGCGGCACCGCTCCGCAAGCGAAGAAGTGGGAGAAGAAGGCGATTGTACGACGATCGCCTTCCCCCTCCCGGTGGAGGATAGCGGGAGACAGGCGCGGGGGCGCCTTCTCTCTCCCGCATTGCACATATCCTCCACCTCTGTCAGGCGGGAACGGCCGAGCACTCGCGGTCGTTCCTGGGCCCCTCCCTGCTGGGAGGAGCATGCGGGTCCCGCTGTAAAGGCGGGCGGTCGTCGGCGGGGGATTGGAAGTAAAGGCTTTTGCCGGTTTCCCAATCCTCCTCCACGCAGACGATGCCGGAGTGCCGCTGGGTCGTTTAGTGGGTATACCGGTCCTATATAGACCGGGGAGTCCCACATACCCCTCCCATCCCCCAATGGGGGGGCATGCGTAACGCATTTTTCCCAGCGCAAAAAAAAAAAAAAAAAAAAAAAAAAAAAAAAAAAAAAAAAAAAAAAAAAAGGTTAGGTTGGGCGGGTCTGGGTTTATCCATTAGTAGTTGCTATGCCTAGCTCGCGGCTTCGGTCGCTTGTATTGGATAAATCTAGGCCTTCTTTACTCGGCTCTGGGAGCGAGTAATGAGGCGAATGGCGTTGAGGGAGAGCGCAGGTCGTGTAGATCCTCAAGGCAAGTCTGGTGGGGTCGTTCCTTCTCGCGGTTGCTGCCCGTTATTGGTCTATTTCCATCAGAAATAGACGTAACAGAAACCACCAGGCGCCGGCACTCTGTCGGTGGGGTAGGATGGGTAGGTAGGACGGGATGGGCTGGTGGAGCCGTCCCTTTGTAGGCTAGGTGCCTACAAGAGAGGATAGCCTTTTTAGGCTAGGAGGAGTCGGGAGTCGGGTCTGGCGTGCACTTACCCTGCCGCCGGGCAGGCAGTGGGAGTTTACTTCCCTGCCACCGCCCCAAAATCGTAACCCCGCAACATGGCCGTGGTCATGTTTCGCGACCTGAGCGGGACCGATAGGCCTTGGCTTGGTCGCCCGGGCCGCGAGGAAGACAACCTCTATAAAAAATCACCCGAAGGTAAGCGGCGGCGCAGCGTGAGGCCTGGAAGGCTGAACGGAGTTTCAGTCGCTACTGCGTCCCCCGCCAGGGAAGTGTCGCTCCCCTGAGCGGGTTACGCCAGACTTCCCCGGTTACAGTGGGCACTGTCCGGGGTGACCCACCCTTCCCACGTACTCGTGGGACTGATTATGGCTTTATTTCATGAAAATTCTTTTACGTTAAGTGGTGGAGAGGATGATGAGGAGGTGAGAGACTGCGTGTCTGCGCAGTGTGGTGCCGAGAAGGCATGTGAGGTGAAAGACGCGCGGGTCGTTTTGACCCGTTGCGAGTTGACGGAGAGCAACGGCGAAGATCTGCCCGTTGCTTCGAATGTGGAGACTGGTCAAGCCCCATGGCTTCGATCTGAGACGGTGTGCTTGTCAGAATCTGATTCTGACGGCATGACCTGGGAGACAGTGTCGTCTCACGGCTCCGGGAGGAGGCTGCGCAAGCGGCATATTGAGGAGCAGGAAGGGCAGGGAGACCAGGGTGAATCCTCACCTGCACCCAAGGTCTCGAGCGCTCGACGTGGTAGGGGGCGCCCGCCCACAACAGGGCAATACGTTGGGCTGGCGAAGGCCAAGGCCGAGCTCAACCGGGCGCGGGAAGAGGAGATGCGGCTCACAGCCGAAAAGGAGCTCCAAGAGGACGTCCAAAAAAGGAGAAAGGCGCAGTACCTCAAGGTACCAGCATCGGTGCCCGAGGGCAGCGACTCACGGCTTGGCAACTGCGATGCCGCCGAGCTGGAGTCAATGTTGATGGACTCAGTGGACATCGTGTATGCGGTGGCCACCAAGTCCAGAAACCTTAAGGGCACGTCGGTGAGGGCCCTCAAGGAGGCCGCGGACGTGATAAAAGCGTCCTTCAAGGAAACGCGGGCCCGCACTATGTCCGAGGAGATGGCCCTTCTAATAAAGGCTAATGAGCGGCTCGCGGCGGACCTTAAGGAGCTGCGGCGGGAGATGGTGCAGATGAGGGCTGCCCAAGCTCAAGTGGCTCCGACCTTGATGCCCGCTCAGGCCCCGGCCCAAGCCCCCTGCGGTGAGGACGCAATGCGGCACATCATGGTGCAAGTCGGCACAATGGTGGATGCCCGCTTTGCCGGAATCGAGGAGAGGCTGATGCCCAGGCAGACCCTGAGGCCCCCTCTGGCCGCAGATCGGAGAAAAGAGGCTGAGGTGCGTCCAGCTGAGTCCTTGGCTCAGAGGGACTCTCCGGCGCCAAAGCCGGGAACAAGAGCGGTTTCAAAGCCGAAGCCGGCCCCCGCCCCTGTTAGCGCTGCGGCTCCTGTTGAGGACTGGCAGGTGGTCACGAGGCGGGGAAAGGACAAGAGGCGGGACAAGGTGCGTGCCACGGAAGGGGCAGGACCCACCGAGAAGAAGAGGCCTCCCCCTCCGGCCCAAATCCCTAGGCCGAAGACGCAGCCCCCCAAAGCGGGTGCGGCCAAACTCCGCCCTCCACGGACCGCAGCGGTGGTTATCACGCTGCAGGAGAGTGCGGTTGAGAAAGGCATCACCTACGCCAAGATGCTGGAAGCGGCCAAGGCGAAGGTGAAGTTAAGCGAGCTGGGGCTCCCGCCGCTGAAGATCAGGGCGGCGGCTACTGGGGCACGAGTGCTGGAGGTTTCCGGTGCGGACAACGCGGCCAAAGCGGACGTCCTTGCCGAAAAGCTCAGGGAGGTGTTCGGAGGCGAGGAAGGCGTACGAGTCTCCAGGCCGACCGTAACAACAGACCTTCGGGTCAGTGGCCTGGACGATTCCGTCGCTCCGCAGGAGCTGGCGGAGGCCTTGGCCGGGAAGGGCGAATGCCATGTGACGGCGTTTTCCGTTGGCGCAATCCGCCGGGGCCAAGCCGGGATGGGCACCGCGTTCGTGCGCTGCCCCACTGCGGCCGCAAAGAAAGTGATGGCCAGCGGTGGCCGCGTTTTGGTGGGCTGGGTGGCGGCGCGAGTCAGCATCCTGGAAGCGAGACCCCGCCGCTGCTACCGCTGCCTTGAACTGGGCCATGTAGCGGCCAAGTGCAATGCCGAAGTGGACCGCAGCGATGAGTGTTACCGCTGCGGTATAAAGGCCCACAAGGCCAAGGAGTGCACCGCCGCCCCCCATTGCTCCCTTTGTGCAGCAGCAGGGAAGCCGGCAGATCACCTCTCCGGGAGCAAGGCATGCGCCAAGTCCCCGTCAAAGCCAGGGGTGAGAAGGAAGGCCAATGCGGCTGGGGCTACGGTCCAGCCACATCCGCCTCGCCCCGATAAAGGGCCAGTTGGACGCATGGAGGAAGGTTAGTTAGTATGGCCCTAACCTTCCTACAGGCGAACATCAACCGATGCGCCGGGGCTCAGGACTTGCTCCTGCAGTCTATGGCGGAGCGGTTGATCCAGGTGGCGGTGGTGAGCGAGCCCTACGCGGTCCGACCTAGGTCTGACTGGGTTGGGGACCTCGACGGCCTGGTGGCAATCACCACGCAATCGCCGGCTCACTCCCCCCCTCTCGAAGACGTGGTGAGGGGCAGGGGTTTTGTAGTGGCTAGGGTAGGCCAGGCCGTCATCGTGGGGGTGTACCACTCCCCGAACCGGCCAGTTCGCGAGCTAGAGACTCTTCTCAGCGAGGTGGGGACCTTGATTGGTCAGACCCGCCCGCGCCCTGTCCTCGTGCTCGGCGACTTCAACGCCAAATCAGCGGCGTGGGGGTCGCCGGTGACGAACGCGCGGGGCGGTGTCGTTCTAGAGTGGATGGCCGAGGTGGGCCTCTGCGTTATAAATCGGGGATCGGTAAGCACCTGCGTCCGGCGGAACGGTGAGTCGATCGTCGACTTGACGCTCGTCACCCCGGACATCGCTTGCCGCATTCGCGACTGGCAGGTGCTGGTAGACGAGGTAACGCTGTCCGATCACAGGTACATCCGGTTCAGCGTCTCCCCGACCCAAACAGATGAGGTGAGAGAGGTAGGTGGCGAGATAGGTCCGCGATGGGCCCTGAAGCGCCTCAACGCCGAAGTGCTGCAGGAGGCGGCCCTCGTCGAAGTATGGAATGGCACTCCTCAGGAGCCGGATCTGGTAGACCCGGACGCGATGGCGGACAGGCTGTGCGAGGCATTGTCACGCGTCTGCGACGCTGCAATGCCGCGCACGCGAGCCCCACAGCCGAGACGCCAAGTCTATTGGTGGACGGAGGAGATTGCCGAACTCCGGAGAAGTTGCGTGTCGAGGCGCCGACTATACCAGCGGTATCGGAGGCGAAGGCGACGAGAGACTGAGGAGAGCGAGTCTCTTTACACCGCCTACAGGGAGGCCTCTGGGGCCCTTCGCGTCGCAATAGTTGAGGCTAAGAGGCGAGCCTGGGAGCAGCTGCTGGAGGGGCTTGAGCGCGACCCATGGGGCCGCCCGTACAAGTGGGCGAGGCAAAAGCTTCGTCCTTGGGCTCCCCCCATCACAGCCTCGCTCCAACCGGCGGTGCTCCAAAGAGTGGTCGATGGCTTGTTCCCCGGTGCTCCGGGGGCCGAGTTCACGCCTCCCTTGACTTCGGCCGATCTCGCCAAAGGAGAGGAGAGCGAGTTTGTCCCTATCTCCGAGGGTGAGCTGGGTGCGGCGGTGCTCAGGATGAGAGCCAAGAACACGGCACCTGGGCCTGACGGCATACCGGGTCGAGCGTGGGCCCTCTCCTTGAAGCACCTTGGACCCGCCTTGAAGGACCTGTTTGACAGGTGCCTCGTGGGGGGAAGATTCCCCAGGCGATGGAGAAGGGGCAAACTCGTCCTCCTGAGGAAAGAGGGTCGTCCCGCGGACGAGCCCTCGGGCTATCGCCCGATTGTGCTGCTTGACGAGGCGGGCAAGCTATTGGAGAGAGTAGTGGCTGCCCGCCTGGTCAGGCACCTAGAGACGGTGGGACCGGATCTGGCGCCTAACCAGTTCGGCTTCCGGAGAGGTCGCTCGACGATTGACGCCATATCTCTCGTCCGCGACCTCTCCGAGGAGGCGTGGACATCGTTGGACATCTCCAATGCATTCAACACGCTGCCCTGGAGCACGATACACGCCGGTCTGGGGTACCACAAGGTGCCCCAGTACCTACGAAGACTTGTCGGGGACTATCTCTCAGATCGAGAGGTAGTCTTCCCGACGACTCGCGGGGAGGGAAGTAGTCCCATGACGCGCGGTGTTCCGCAGGGGTCGGTTCTTGGCCCTCTCCTGTGGAACGTCGGATACGATTGGGTCCTCCGGGGGGCAAGCCTGCGTGGCGTTAGCGTAGTATGCTACGCCGATGATACGTTGGTTGCCGCCCGGGGAAGCAACTATAGGGAGGCTGCGATCCTCGCCACAGCCGGAGTCGCTACGGTCGTGGCAAGGATCCGGATGCTGGGTCTGCAGGTGGCGCTTCACAAATCCGAGGCCATATGTTTTCATGGTCCCCGGCGGAATCCACCTGCAGACTCCACCATAGTGGTGGGTGGAATTTCCATCCCCGTCGGGACGACACTGAAGTATCTTGGTGTCGTCCTCGACGGCAGATGGAACTTCAAGGAGCACATGCGGCGGCTGTCCCCCAAAATCTTGGGGACAGCCGGCGCACTTAGCCGACTGCTCCCGAACATCGGGGGCTGCGAAGTGAGCTGCCGCCGCCTCTATACAGCGGTGGTAAGCTCTATGGCGTTATATGGCGCCCCGATATGGGCGGGAAAGCTCGATCGGCAGACCACTGCCGTGCTGATCGGAGCTCAACGGGTGATGGCGGTGAGGGTGTGCAGGGGGTATCGCACACTCTCCCACGAAGTGGCATGCGTGCTCGCAGGCTCGCTCCCGTGGGACCTTGAGGCCGAAGTTTTGGCTTCGGTCTACTGGCGCAGAGCGCAGGCGCGGGAGCGGGACGAGCGACCGGCGCCGCAGGAGGTGGCGCACTGGCGCAATCAGGCCAGGGTGTCCGCCATCGCCACGTGGAGGGAGCGTCTCCTAAATGGGCAGGTGCAGAGGGGGCAGAGTGCCCGTCGACTACTGGAGGCGATCAGCCCAGTACTGGAGGAGTGGGTCCGCAGGAAGCATGGGAGTCTTTCCTTCCGACTCACGCAGGTCCTCTCGGGACATGGTTGTTTCGGGAGGTACCTACATCGCGTTGCCCGAAGGGAGGACTCCCCAGCTTGCCATCAGTGTGGACATGCGGAGGATACGGCGCAACATGCGCTGGAGGCATGCCCGGGTGGAGCAGAACCGCGGCAGATATTGGTTGCGGTCGTAGGGACTGACCTCTCCCTGTCGGCCATAATTTTGAAAATGGTCGATGAGCAGAGGTCATGGGAGGCGGTGGCCTCATTCTGTGAGAAAGTCATCTCACAGAGGGAGGAAGAGGAGCGGGAGAGGGAGAGAGATCCTCTCGCTCAGCCGCTCCGGAGGGCGCGGACACGGAGGCGGGCTAATCGAGCCCGCACCCCGTCTCCGCTCCGAGGGCCTGGGGTGTTGGGTGCGGGGGCACCTGGCATCCCCTAATAATAGGTCATCGAGAGGTGGAGATGCCCCCCATGTGTTCCGGGGCATCACACACGAGGTGGGGGAAGACCCCAGGAGGTGAGTCTGCCACAAGGCGGGCAGCGACACTGACGAGGGCTGTGGAGTAATGCGCGAGCGGTCCCATGCCCCTCGTCTTAAGTTGGTGTAGGAGGAACACCCTGGTTTTTTAGTGCGTATGCCGCCTTACGGCGGTGAGTCCCACATAACCACCGTTTCCCCCCGGAACGGTGGTATCCATAAAGGATTTTCCCAGGTAAAAAAAAAAAAAAAAAAAAAAAAAAAAAAAAGGTTAGGTTAGGTTAGGTTTAAAGGTGGGCTGGATATCTGCACGAGTGGTGTTGCTCGACCGCTTGCCGTTGAGGTGTTTCCGGTGCCTCGAGACTGGCCACTTTGCGAGCAAGTGCACAGTTGGGGTGGACCGCAGCGGTCTCTGTTATCGTTGCGGAACACCTGGCCACAGAGCGAGAGACTGCAAAACTGAGCCTCACTGCGCCGTATGTGCGGCAGCTGACAAGCCAGCACCCAATTGGTGGAAAAGAGTGCCCAGATGCCAAATCCGGGCAACAAAAGAGCCGCACAGGCCGAAAAAGGAGGGGGAAGATTAAAGAGGGGGCCAAAGCCTCTCAATCGTCCCAGCGCAAAGCGGGGGAGGAGATTATGGACACCTCTGTTTAGATGGAGCTACCATTTCTGCAGGCGAACATCATGCACTCTGCCCGTGCTCAGGACCTTCTGGTTCAGAGCATGGCAGAGTGCATGATAAAGGTAGCTGTGGTTGCCGAGCCATACGTGGTCCCTCCCCGAAACGACTGGGTGGGTGACCTCAGTGACTTGGTGGCTATCATTGCACCGACGGCCGCAGGGTCCCCATCTATCGATCGGGTGTCGAGGGGTCAAGGGCATGTTCTGGCCATAATGGATGGTATTGCGGTAATAGGGGTCTACTTTTCGCCCAATCGGAGTCTTTCTGACTTCGAGCAAATGCTGGTAGAGGTCGGAGTCCTGATTGGGCAGGTAGCCTCCTACCCTGTGCTTGTTGCTGGAGATTTCAACGCCAAATCAACCGCGTGGGGATCTCCAGCAACAGACGTAAAGGGGGAAGCGTTGGAGGAGTGGGCAGTGTCCATGGGACTAGCCATCCTCAACAGGGGATCGGTGGACACGTGTGTACGGCAACAAGGGGGGTCTATCGTGGACCTAACGTTCGCATCCCTTCGCCTGGTGCACCGTGTCCAAGGATGGAGAGTGCTGGAGGACGTGGAGACGCTGTCGGATCACCGATATATTCGCTATGATGTCTCCGCGTTCTCCACCACTCCGGGAGGTGTAGATGTCCGCTCCCGTGTTGGGGGTGGTCCACGTTGGATACTGGGGCGACTTGAAAGGGAAGTAGCGAAAGAGGCCGCGATAGTAGAAGCCTGGGCTACTGGATCAGATCCCATTGAGGAGGTGGATAGCGCAGCGGAGCAACTGAGAGGTATACTGACCCGAGTTTGCGACGCAGCGATGCCGAGGGCAAAGCCTTTTCCACCTCGGCGGGCAGTACACTGGTGGCGCCCAGAGCTTCAGCTGTTGAGGAAAGCTTGCGTGACTGCGCGCCGTCAGTACACTCGCTACAGGAGGAGAAGGATCCGCGTCCAGAGTCAAGAAGACGCTATCTACGAGGCTTACAGGGCCAAATGCAAATCTCTGCAGGTGGCCATTGCACAGGCCAAAGAAGAAGCGTGGCAGGAGTGGTTGGGGATGCTTGACAGGGATCCTTGGGGAAAGCCGTATAGAGTTGTACGGCAAAAACTTCGACCGTGGGCCCCTCCACTAACGAGCACACTGCAACCGCAGCTTCTGGACCAAGTGGTGGGCACTCTGTTTCCCCAACGAGATGAGTGGGTGCCGCCACCCATGGGCGATACACAGCCGGGAAACGAGCTGGACACAGTCCCTCCAGTGACTGAGGTAGAATTTGGGGTGGCTGTTCTGAAACTTCGGTCGAAGAATACCGCCCCGGGTCCGGATGGCGTGCCGGGACGAGTTTTAGTACTGGTATTGGGAGAGATGGAGGAGTGGGTGAGGGCCCTCTTCACTGCGTGCCTGGAGCAGGGTCGGTTTCCGCAGGCGTGGAAGACGGGGAAGCTAGTAAGAAAGAAAGAAAGAAAGAAAATACATTTATTTGACACACACACAGGACAGACTATTGAAAACGGAACATATACAGAACGAACATACCTACTTACAAACAGATTTTATTAACAAAGAAAAATTATACAAAGAAACAGGAAACACACAAGATAAAAATTAAGTACATATAATATAGGTAGGTAATTACAAATAATATGGTCTTCCGTGCTGTGTGGGTCAAACAGGCCCCGTCTCAGCGTGTTGCTGCTAACCATCCGAGGATAGTAAGCGGCGCTGGTTTTCAGATGGGACCCATGGGTAGCCTCACGAACGCAGAAAAATGAATAGAAAAGTAAACAGATACATATGTACACATACACAGATACATACATACACATACATAGCTACATATACTTAAAAAATAAACTTTGAGAGTTTGAGATAAAAACAAAGTGTTATGTGGGTAAAGATTGCGCTAGGGAAGTAAAGATCAATTACTGTGACTAAGTTGCGATGTATAGCAAGGAAGATAGTACTTCTTCGGAAGGATGGGCGCCCAGCTGAATCGCCGTCGGCCTATCGTCCCATTGTGCTGCTCGACGAGGTGAGCAAGCTCTTTGAGCGTGTGCTAGCTTCTCGCTTAGTCGAAAGCATGGAGTCGGGGCTGCACGATGCGCAGTTTGGCTTCCGCCGGGGCCGATCTACGCTAAGCGCAATCGCGCAGGTTAGGGATCTCGCCGAAGAAGAGGTTGCCAAAGGCGGAGTGTTGTGGGCAGTGTCGCTGGACATCTCCAACGCTTTCAACACTCTCCCATGGGAAACGGTGAAGGCAGCACTCCAGTACCACGGTGTGCCACGATATTTGAGGGCAGTCGTGGCTGACTACTTTGACGGTAGGGCGGTCGAATTCCCAACCAGGGATGGCTGGGGGAGGAGAGCGATGTCGTGCGGTGTCCCACAGGGTTCGGTCCTTGGGCCGCTCCTGTGGAACATCGGCTACGACTGGGTGTTGCGCGGAGCCACGTTACCCGGAGTAAGCGTGACGTGTTACGCGGACGACACGCTCGTGACAGCCCGTGGAGGGAGTCATCGGGAGGCGGCCCACCTTGCCACGGCGAGCGTTGCCCAGATGATCCAGAGGATCCGGGCTTTGGGCTTGGAGGTGGCCCTGAGCAAATCTGAGGCTCTAGTTTTCCATGGCCCCAGGAATGCGCCACCGCCTGGATCGGCGATAATAGTGGGGGGAACTTCCATCGCCGTTGGGTCGACGATGAAGTATCTTGGAATTGTCCTCGACGGCAGGTGGAAGTTCGATGAGCACTTCCGGCGTTTAGCCCCTAGGCTGCTGACCGTAGCTGGAGCGCTTGGGAGGATTCTCCCGAATATAGGGGGTCCGGGAGGTGCGTGCCGGCGCTTATATAACGGCGTAGTGCGCTCAATGGCGCTTTATGGTGCACCAATATGGGCGGACGCTCTTAGCACCCGAAACGTGCCACTGCTGCGGCGCCCGCAGCGCGCGATGGCACTCAGGGCAGCTCGAGCGTACTGCACTGTATCGCACACCGGTGCTTGTTTGCTGGCCGGTGCCCCACCGTGGGAATTGGAGGCGCAAGTTCTTGCGGACAGGTACTGGCGTAGCGTGGAGGCACAAGAGGCGGGCGACCGTCCGCACCTGCGAGAGATCACGCAGTGGGAAGACGAGGCACGCGACGATCTCTTCCGGAAGTGGACGGTGCGACTGGAAATCCCGGGGGCTAGCCGGGAACTAGTGGAGGCAGTTCGACCTATTCTAAGGAAATGGGTCGAACGCAAACACGGTGCGCTCACCTATCACCTGGCGCAGATGCTGACCGGACACGGGTGCTTCGGCAAGTATCTGTGCGAAGTGGTAGGTCGAGAGCCGTCAACAGCGTGCCACCACTGTGGAGTGGGTGTCGCGGATACGGCACAGCATACGCGCGAAGAGTGCCCAGCTTGGGCGGAGCCTCGCGCTGCCGTATCTGCCATTGTTGGTCGGGACCTGTCGTTGTCGGCCCTGGTTAACGCCATGACCGATAACGAAGAGGCCTGGAGTGCGGTTGCAACCTTCTGCGATAGAGTAATCTCGCAGAAGGAGGCGGCGGAACGGGAGCGGGAGCAAGATTCAAACTCCCTCCCGATTCGCCGCAGACGACATGGCCGGCGTCGCTTGGCGTATGCAGCGCGAATGCCGCCATGAAGGACCAGCGGATGATGGATCGGGGGATCTATCACCCGCATTGTAAGGTCCTGAGCTGGAAGGCGCCTTCAGTGTTCTGAGGCGCCTTAAGCGGAGTGGGAGCGGGGCTCGTTAGCCCCTCCCCATCGAGACGGGCCCGACGGGGCAGAGCAAACGCTGACGGGGCCGCGGTTCGAGCTATAGCTTTCCCGTGACCCCGCCGACGCGAAGGAGTAGGAACACCCAGGTGGTTTTAGTCGGTATGGCGCCTTTAGCTGAGTCCGACATATCCTTTCCGCCCCCCGGCGGGAAGGAATCCATAAAGGATTTCCCCTGGTTAAAAAAAAAAAAAAAAAAAAAGGTTAGGTTAGGTTAGGTTAGGTTAGGTTAGGTTGGGGGACCCCCCACAGTGCTTGCTTCCACGTAGCGTTCCCCGGGCAACGACCTGGTCCTGTCACCGTAACGGAGTGGCAGG
This sequence comes from Philereme transversata, assembly GCA_963924445.1. Lineage (NCBI taxonomy): Eukaryota > Metazoa > Arthropoda > Insecta > Lepidoptera > Geometridae > Philereme > Philereme transversata. The sequence continues at coordinate 422,458 of OZ004341.1, read as the reverse complement.
CCAGTGATCGGCGAAAGTGCACTGTGCGTTGAAGACATTTTTTGCGGACTCTTCAACACTTGCGGCGGCTATGCCTAAGCTTCCATCGCGGGACGCCTCCGGGCGGTTCCTAAAAGGCCCTTATCAGGGCCAACCAAAAGGCCCTTCTCAGGGCCAACCAAAAGGCCCTTCTCAGGGCCAACCAAAAGGCCCTTCTCAGGGCCAACCAAAAGGCCCTTCTCAGGGCCAACCAAAAGGCCCTTCTCAGGGCCAAACCAAAGGCCCTTCTCAGGGCCACGCCGGCGATGCCAGTATGGCGTCGGAGGTTTGCCGCCCATCACCGGGTAGCATGTTCCGTAGGCTGTCGGTCGACGTGTTGTCGGACTCCGACAACGAGTCGCTCGTTCCAGAGTCGGACGGAAGTTCGGCGATGGAAGCCGAAAGTCGCCTACAAAAGCGAAAGCGATCCTTCCTGAAGGACGGCGGCGAAGGCTCCTCGGACTCCACGAGGAGTGCTAAGCCAAAAAAGAAGGCGAAGGCCAAAAAGCCTTCCACTGTAGTGGACACCCATGACGTGGGTCTGGCGGACGCCCAACGTCAGTTGGACCTCGCACGAAGGGTTCAGCTCCAGGAAGACCTGGAAGAGAGGGTCGCCGCGAAGGAGATGCAGGCGCAGGCCGCCCGGGCTAAGTCCGGGTACGGTGCGTCTAGCGTCTTATACGCGGACCACTCGCTGGCCGAGCTGGAGCGCATGGCGCAGGAGGACGAAGAGGAGATCAGGGTGGTCGCCTCTAAGTCCTCCAATCTAAAAGGGACTTTCCAAAAGTCCCTTAAATGTAGGGCCGCCAGCATGGGTGGCATCGTCCGGGAGCTGGTGCAACGCACAGCCACCGACGAGACACGGCAACTGCAGGCGAAGATAGATCGCCTGCAGTGTGAGGTCAGCCAGCTGCATAAGAAGCTGGCTGAGGTCACGGCCCAGCCAACCCAAGCTGAGCCGAGACCTGCGGTGGAGGGCCCTTCCTCCTCTTCCAACCTTGAGGATGTCATCCGCAAGGTTGTGATGGAGGAAAGGGCATTTACGAGAGCCTGCCTCGCTGGCATCGAGGACAGGCTCTTGCCCGAAAAGCGCCTCCGACCGCCCCTCGCGGCGGACAAGAGGCCGTGCGAGCCTGGGCCATCCTCCCAAAGGGAGGACGCCCTTCTCCCTTCCACCACCCCGTCCACCCAGCCGTGGACGAAGGTGGTCAAAAAGGGGAAGGGCAAAGCCAAAAAGGCGAGAGCGGCCGCCGCCCCTGCCTCCCCAGCCAACATCTCCCCTCCCTGCCCGTCCCAGACGACCGGCAAGGGGAAGGGGAAGGGGAAGGGGCAAAAGTCGGCCCCTAAGCCCGCCACCGCTGCTCCGGCAGCTAAAAGGGCCCCTGCCGGTGGGAGAAAACCCCTAGTTTCTCCCAAAACCGCGGCCGTCGTGGTGACGCTCACCGCGGAGGCTGCGGAGCGTGGTGAGACGTACGAGTCCGTGCTGAAACGGGCTCGTACCAACGCCGATCCCACCAAGTTGGGAATCGGCGCCATCACGTGCCGCCAGACCCAAGCCGGGGCTCGTATTTTCGAGTTCCCGGGGGCCCAGGGCGGCACCAACGCTGACCTCTTCGCAACGAAGTTGCAAGAGGTCATCGCGGACGCGGCCAAGGTGGTAAGGCCCGTCAAGTCGGCGGCCCTCGAGGTGACCAATCTGGACGATTCGGTCACCAAAGAGGAGGTCGTGGCGGCGCTCGCAGCAGTAGGGGGCTGCAACACCGCAGCGATACAGGGTCGGGCTATCAGGCCCGGCCGCGGCGGCATGGGCACAATCCGCCTGGAGTGCCCGGTCACCGCAGCTAAGGCCGTCCTTGCCAAGGGACGGCTTGCCGTCGGGTTTGGGTCGTGTGTGGTCCGAGCACTTGGTGAGCAGCCTTTGCGCTGCTACAAGTGCTTCGGAATCGGCCACACACGGGCCCTCTGTCCGTCCAAGGTGGACAGGTCGGACGCCTGTTACCGCTGCGGTAAGGAGGGGCACATGTCCGCCTCCTGCACGGCCGCCAAGCCGCACTGCACGGTGTGCGCCGCCAGTGGCCGCCCGGCGGACCACGTGATGAGGGGGAGGAACTGCAATCCTCCCCCAAAGAAGGGCAAAGCGCAGGCGCCGTCCCAGCCTGCCGCTACCACCGTCGTCCCTGAGGCTGGGACCTCGGTGGCCGACGAGGGGGGTGCGATGGCCGAATGATGGATAGGTCCGGACATCGCATCCTACAGGCGAATACTAACCACTGTAAAGCAGCCCAGGACCTGCTGATGCAGGCCCTGGCTGAGTGGTTAGTAGACGTTGCGGTGGTCGCCGAGCCGTACTCTGTCCCTGGCCGTTGGCTGGGTGATCGGGACGGCTCGGTGGCGTTGGTGTCGCGGTCTTCCACGGACTCCCCTCCCCTCTCGCTCTTAGAGAGGGGACCGGGATACGTGGCCGCCGCGTGGGGAGAAATAGCCCTGGTGGGGGTCTATTTCTCCCCTAACCGCCCTCTACAGGACTTCGAGGATTTTCTCGAAGTCCTGACCGCAGTAGTCGGTAGGGCGGCGCCGCGCCAGGTCGCCGTATTGGGCGACCTGAACGCCAAGTCGGCGGCCTGGGGCAACCGGGCCGCCTCTTGCAACGTCCGCGGGCGGGCCGTCGAATTTTGGGCGGCCTCGTCGGGCGTGTCCCTCCTAAATAGAGGGACGGCCCACACGTGTGTGCGGCAACGGGGAGGGACGGTGGTGGACGTGTCGTTCGCCACCCCCGCACTTGCCGCCCGCGTCGTCGGCTGGCGGGTGGAAACGGTGGAGACCTTGTCGGACCACCGATACGTGCGGTTCGACATCGTCTCCACCCAGAGCCCCCGGGGGATGGCCCGCTCGGGCCAGTCCCCCTTTCCACGGTGGGCTCAGATCCACCTGGACCGAGGGGCGGCCAAGGAGGCGGCGTTCGTCCAGGACTGGCTTACGCCTCCTGTCAATGTCCTGGACGTCGACGCCTCGGCGGTCCGACTGCGGGAGTCCATGACCGAGGTGTGCAACTCCAGCATGCCTCAGTCTCGCCGCCCACCTCCCCGACGCGCCGTCTATTGGTGGTCGGAGGAGCTGGCGGGGCTCCGGGCCGCCTGCGTGGTGGCCAGGAGGGCCTACACGCGGAGTCGACGGCGGAGCGTGCGGGACGCGTCGAACGAGGACCTTCTCTACGCCTCGTACGTAGAGGCAAAAAAGGTCCTCAAGGCGGCCATGTTCGCCGCCGACGACGCGGCGAGGGCCGAAATGTTAGAAGGTCTCGACAGAGACCCGTACGGGAGACCGTATAAGGCGGCGCGGAATAAACTGCGCCCCTTCGGTCCCCCGCTAGCAGAGACCCTCGAGCCGGCGTTGCTGGATGGGGTGGTTCGGTCCTTGTTTCCAACAAGGACCAACTTCACCCCTCCAGTGATGGACCCCCCGCGCGAGGCGGCTCCGCCGGCGGAGGAGGTCCCTCCGGTCACGGGGGCGGAGTTTGGCGCGGCAACGCTTCGCCTCCGCGCCAAGAAAACCGCCCCCGGGCCGGACGGCGTCCCCGCAAGGGTGGTGGCCATTGCGGCCACCCAAATGGCGGACAGGTTCCGGGACCTCTTCAGCGCGTGTTTCACGGCTGGGAGGTTCCCGAAAACCTGGAAGGAGGGGCAACTGTGCCTCCTCCGTAAGGAGGGACGACCGGCAGACTCCCCCTCGGCATACCGACCCATCGTTCTGCTCGATGAGGTCGGTAAACTGTTCGAGGGGATCGTCGCCGGTCGGCTGAATGGCCTCCTGCGGGGGGTTGGGCCGAACCTGTCGGACGCCCAATTCGGTTTCCGAGTTGGACGTTCGACAGTGGACGCGCTGACCCGGCTGAAGGGCCAGGTGAGGGAGGCCGTGGAGTCTGGGGACGGAGTGTTGGCTGTGTCATTTGACATAGCCAACGCGTTCAATTCCGTCCCCCACTCCACGATCTTGGAAGCACTCCGGTACCACGGAGTGCCTTCATACTTGCGGGCCCTCTTGGCCAGCTACTTGGAGGACCGAGCGGTCCTCCTCGTAGACAAGGCTGGCCAAGTCCGGAGGTACGGCGTGGAGTCAGGTGTTCCACAGGGGTCGGTCCTAGGACCACTCCTGTGGAACATCGGCTTCGACTGGCTCCTGCGGGGATCCCTCCTCCCGGGCACGAGTGTCATCTGCTACGCGGATGACACTCTCCTCACTGCCCGGGGGAGGGATTTTAGGGAGGCGGCCAGTTTGGCCTCGGCTGGCGGATCCTTGGTCGCGGGAAGGATCCGCCGCCTCGGGTTGGGGGTTGCGCTGCACAAGACCGAGGCCGTGTTCTTCCACGGGCCTCGGCAGCGCATCCCTCCTGACGCCCACATCGTCGTGGAGGGCGTCAGGATCGGGGTGAGGACCCAGATGAAATATCTGGGCCTCACCCTGGACAGCAGGTGGCGCTTCGGCCCGCACTTCAGCGGGTTGTCAGCGCGCCTGCTGAAGGCGGCGAACGCCCTCTCGTGGCTCCTCCCAAACCTGGGAGGGCCGAAGGCGAGATGCCGGCATTTGTATGCCGGCATCTTGAAGAGCATGGCCCTTTACGGGGCCCCCATCTGGGCGGACTCCCTCCACAGGAGGGAGAATGCGACCGCCATCCGCAGGCCCCAAAGGGCCATTGCACTGCGGGTGGCGAGAGCCTACCGCTCGGTGGGCTTTGCGGCAGCGTGCGCTCTGGCCGGCACCCCGCCTTGGGAACTCGAGGCGGGGGTGCTCGCCAGAGTGTACGAGTGGACGGCGGGGCGCAGGGCGCTCGGGGAGTGCCCTGCCCCAGAAGAGCGGGAGGCCGTCCGCAGAGAGGCGAGGGACGCAACCGTCCAACATTGGACGGAGGCCCTCGCCACCGCAGCCTTTGGCCGCAGAACGTTGGACGCGCTCGGGCCAGTCCTGAAGGACTGGCTCGGGCGGTCCCACGGTTTCCTTTCTTTCCGTCTGGTGCAGGTGCTATCCGGGCATGGCGTCTTCGGATCGTGCCTGCACCGGATCGGAAGAGAGGAGACTCCGGCCTGCCACGATTGTGGCGCGGCGGTGGACACGGCGCAGCACACCCTGGAGGTGTGTGCGTCGTGGTCTGGGCCGCGCCGCCAATTGATGGCGGTGGTCGGGCAGGACCTCTCGCTGCCCAGCGTGGTTTTAGCCATGCTGGGAAGCGAGGAGTCCTGGGCTGCGGTGGCCTCCTTTTGCGAGGAAGTAATTTCGCAAAAGGAGGCGGCGGAGCGGGCGCGGGAGGAAGACCCTCTCGCAGCGCCACTCCGCAGGCGACGAACGGGTCGGAGAAGGCGATTGCACGACAATCGTCTTCCCCCTCCTGGTGGAGGATAGCGGGAGACAGGCGCGGGGGCGTCTTCTCCCGCATTGCACGTATCCTCCACTTCCGCCGGGTGGGAATGACCGCGAGCACTCGCGGTTATTCTCGGGCCCCTCTCCCAGGGTGGGGAGGGGGGTGAAGGGCTCGCCGTAAAGGCGGGCGGTCGTCGGCGGGGGGCTGGATGGAAAGGCTGTGCCGGATTCCCAGTTCCCCTCCATATAGGCGATGCGGGAGTGCCGCTGGGTCGTTTAGTGGGTATACCGGTGGGGAGCACCGCCGGGAGTCCCACATAACCCTTCCGTCCCCCGACGGGGGGGTATGCATAAAGCATTTTTTTTTTTTTTTTTTTTTTTTTTTTTTTTTTTTTTTTTTCCCAGCGTCAAAAAAAAAAAAAAAAAAAAAAGGTTAGGTTAGGTTAGGTTAGGTTAGGTTTTTTTTTTTTTTTTTTTTTTTTTTTTTTTTTTTTTTTTTTTTTTTTTTCCTGTCCGGGCGCAGAGGCCCGGCCCGCGAGCTATCCTACATGATGCCTCCGACGTGGGGGTCGGAGTCTTTGTTTCTAAGTGATTGTACACAGGGTGAGATCTTTATTTCTTATTCTACATGGCGATTGGATCTTTATTTTTATCATCTATACATTGTTTTTATTTCTATTTTATACATTTTTATTGTGTTATCTCTATTGTCTATACTATTCCATATAATTATCTTAATTAAATTACCGTTACATTCTTTTTCATAATATTATATTTGCCATTTTTATCGTATTTTACGTATAAAAGTTACATTATTTAACTCTATTTATTCTTATTAATTACTTGTTTCACTACTCTTATACAATAGTCTATAAAAATACTTCTTTGGTCTTTATCTTCAATGATCTTACTAATGCTTTCTATATTCACTTTCCGATCCATCTCGCATTCGACTTCGTATCTCAATTTTCCATATATGGGGCATTCCGTAATCACATGCAGCGCGCTCTCTTCGACCTCTGGGTCGCAATCGCACGACGGGCTGTCCTTGCACTTAAATCGGTGCAAGTACGAGGAGAACCCGCCGTGCCCTGTCATAAATTGAGTGATAATTTTATCGAAAGTTATTTTTTTAACTATAGGATACGCGCTGATTGCACTGGGGAAGAATATTTTAGTAGTGGATGCCGTTTCCCCGTCTGCGTATCTCTGACTCCATTCTCCAAGCGACAGCAGGCGTATTTGTCGCTTGGCGAAGGATATTGGACACCTACAATAGTCGGGTTTTGTCTTTTTGTATAACGCCGCGTCCTTTGCTAAGCCGTCAGCTCTCTCGTTTCCCTCCAGCCCCGCGTGTGCCTTAATCCAGAATAATTGTAAATTCTGGCCCATTTGGCTGATTTTCTTAATGTTGGCTCTCGTGTCTACTGCAAGGGGATGGAGGGAACGACAGTCTGTCACAGTTTCAAGGGCTGATCTCGAGTCACAAAAGACGCTACAACTGAGGTTCGCGGATTTTAGTGCATATTCAGTTGCCTTGTAGAGGGCCAGTAACTCCGCCTGGTACACGGAGCAGCACTGGTCCAGCTTTAGCTTTCGGGAACTTGTCTCCTCCGCATTGGTCCATACAGAAAATGCGGCGCCGACCTTTCCCTCCAGCTTGCTGCCGTCGGTGAAAATGTTCAGGCCATCGTTGTTGTAATGCTGTACCAGTGCTGCCTCGTCCACCACGCAGGTGAATTCTGACCCTATCTGCTCCGCAGGATGTGGTGCGTCGCTGAAAGCAACCCGTCCCTCCATTTCCCGGTCTCCTATTACTTGCTGGGTGTAACCTTTCTTTATCTCATAAAGCAAGGCTGCTTCCCTGACTCTGATGTCCATGGAAAGCAGCCCAGCGAGTAATAGTGCCGAGTTTAGGGAGACCGTTCTATATGCCCTAACTATTTTCTGCGCGAACCCCCGTTGGAGAGTATCTAACTGTTTACGGATTCCAAGCTTATTGGTAGCAGGCGCCCACGCACTCGCTGCGTACAGGATTGTAGGCTCGACTACCGCCGTATAGATGGTTTTTACAATATCGGTTTGAAGGCCCCAGCTTGCTTTCGCTGCTCTCGATAGCTGTTTGTAGAAGTTTAGGGCTTTCCGGCAGACGTTTGCTACGTGCGGATTAAAAGTTAGTTTGTCGTCGATGGTAAGACCCAGAACTTTCATCTCTTTGGACATGCCAATGTCGACCCCGCCCATGCTCAGGCGTGGAGTGTCATACTTGAGCTTCCGGGTTATGGTCATGGCCATAGTTTTGTGCGGAGCGAATTTCAACTTGTTTTTGACGCCCCACGTCCGAACATACTCGAGAGCGGCATTGGCCTGTCCTTCTACTTCCAGCGCTGTCTCACCATCGAAAACCAACACCACGTCGTCGGCAAAAGCCTGCACATTCTATCGAGATTTTTTAAAAGCGGGTCTAAGATCAAATTCCACAAGATGGGGCCCCCAATGGAGCCTTGTAGGTTAGGTTAGGTTAGGTTAGGTTAGGTTAGGTTAGGTTGGGGGACCCCCCACAGTGCTTGCTTCCACGTAGCGTTCCCCGGGCAACGACCTGGTCCTGTCACCGTAACGGAGTGGCAGGCCAGTGATCGGCGAAAGTGCACTGTGCGTTGAAGACTTTTTTGCGGACTCTTCAACACTTGCGGCGGCTATGCCTAAGCTTCCATCGCGGGACGCCTCCGGGCGGTTCCTAAAAGGCCCTTATCAGGGCCAACCAAAAGGCCCTTCTCAGGGCCAACCAAACGGCCCTTCTCAGGGCCAACCAAAAGGCCCTTCTCAGGGCCAACCAAAAGGCCCTTCTCAGGGCCAACCAAAAGGCCCTTCTCAGGGCCAAACCAAAGGCCCTTCTCAGGGCCAACCAAAAGGCCCTTCTCAGGGCCAACCAGAAGGCCCTTCTCAGGGCCAACCAGAAGGCCCTTCTCAGGGCCAAACCAAAGGCCCTTCTCAGGGCCAAACCAAAGGCCCTTCTCAGGGCCACGCCGGCGATGCCAGTATGGCGTCGGAGGTTTGCCGCCCATCACCGGGTAGCATGTTCCGCAGGCTGTCGGTCGACGTGTTGTCGGACTCCGACAACGAGTCGCTTGTTCCAGAGTCGGACGGAAGTTCGGCGATGGAAGCCGAAAGCCGCTTACAAAAGCGGAAGCGATCCTTCCTGAAGGACGGCGGCGAAGGCTCCTCGGACTCCACGAGGAGTGCTAAGCCAAAAAAGAAGGCGAAGGCCAAAAAGCCTTCCACTGTGGCGGACACCCACGACGTGGGTCTGGCGGACGCCCAACGTCAGTTGGACCTCGCACGAAGGGCCCAGCTCCAGGAAGACCTGGAAGAGAGGGTCGCCGCGAAGGAGATGCAGGCGCAGGCCGCCCGGGCTAAGTCCGGGTACGGTGCGTCTAGCGTCTTATACGCGGACCACTCGCTGGCCGAGCTGGAGCGCATGGCGCAGGAGGACGAAGAGGAGATCAGGGTGGTCGCCTCTAAGTCCTCCAATCTAAAAGGGACTTTCCAGAAGTCCCTTAAATGCAGGGCCGCCAGCATGGGTGGCATCGTCCGGGAGCTCGTGCAACGCACAGCCACCGACGAGACGCGGCAACTGCAGGCGAAGATAGATCGCCTGCAGTCGGAGGTCAGCCAGCTGCATAAGAAGCTGGCTGAGGTCACGGCCCAGCCAACCCAAGCTGAGCCGAGACCTGCAGTGGAGGGCCCTTCCTCCTCTTCCAACCTTGAGGATGTCATCCGCAAGGTTGTGATGGAGGAAAGGGCATTTACGAGAGCCTGCCTCGCTGGCATCGAGGACAGGCTCTTGCCCGAAAAGCGCCTCCGACCGCCCCTCGCGGCGGACAAGAGGCCGTGCGAGCCTGGGCCATCCTCCCAAAGGGAGGACGCCCTTCTCCCTTCCACCACCCCGTCCACCCAGCCGTGGACGAAGGTGGTCAAAAAGGGGAAGGGCAAGGCCAAGAAGGCGAGAGCGGCCGCCGCCCCTGCCTCCCCAGCCAACATCTCCCCTCCCTGCCCGTCCCAGACGACCGGCAAGGGGAAGGGGAAGGGGAAGGGGCAAAAGTCGGCCCCTAAGCCCGCCACCGCTGCCCCGGCAGCTAAAAGGGCCTCTGCCGGTGGGAGAAAAACCTTAGTTTCTCCCAAAACCGCGGCCGTTGTGGTGACGCTCACCGCGGAGGCCGCGGAGCGTGGTGAGACGTACGAGTCCGTGCTGAAACGGGCTCGTACCAACGCCGATCCCACCAAGTTGGGAATCGGCGCCATCACGTGCCGCCAGACCCAAGCCGGGGCTCGTATTTTCGAGTTCCCGGGGGCCCAGGGCGGCACCAACGCTGACCTCTTCGCAACGAAGTTGCAAGAGGTCATCGCGGACGCGGCCAAGGTGGTAAGGCCCGTCAAGTCGGCGGCCCTCGAGGTGACCAATCTTGACGATTCGGTCACCAAAGAGGAGGTCGTGGCGGCGCTCGCAGCAATAGGGGGCTGCAACACCGCAGCGGTACAGGGTCGGGCTATCAGGCCCGGCCGCGGCGGCATGGGCACAATCCGCCTGGAGTGCCCGGTCACCGCAGCTAAGGCCGTCCTTGCCAAGGGACGGCTTGCCGTCGGGTTTGGGTCGTGTGTGGTCCGAGCACTTGGTGAGCAGCCTTTGCGCTGCTACAAGTGCTTCGGAATCGGCCACACACGGGCCCTCTGTCCGTCCAAGGTGGACAGGTCGGACGCCTGTTACCGCTGCGGTAAGGAGGGGCACATGTCCGCCTCCTGCACGGCCGCCAAGCCGCACTGCGCGGTGTGCGCCGCCAGTGGCCGCCCGGCGGACCACGTGATGAGGGGGAGGAACTGCAATCCTCCCCCAAAGAAGGGCAAAGCGCAGGCGCCGTCCCAGCCTGCCGCTACCACCGTCGTCCCTGAGGCTGGGACCTCGGTGGCCGACGAGGGGGGTGCGATGGCCGAATGATGGATAGGTCCGGACATCGCATCCTACAGGCGAATACTAACCACTGTAAAGCAGCCCAGGACCTGCTGATGCAGGCCCTGGCTGAGTGGTTAGTAGACGTTGCGGTGGTCGCCGAGCCGTACTCTGTCCCTGGCCGTTGGCTGGGTGATCGGGACGGCTCGGTGGCGTTGGTGTCGCGGTCTTCCACGGACTCCCCTCCCCTCTCGCTCTTAGAGAGGGGACCGGGATACGTGGCCGCCGCGTGGGGAGAAATAGCCCTGGTGGGGGTCTATTTCTCCCCTAACCGCCCTTTACAGGACTTCGAGGATTTTCTCGAAGTCCTGACCGCAGTAGTCGGTAGGGCGGCGCCGCGCCAGGTCGCCGTATTGGGCGACCTGAACGCCAAGTCGGCGGCCTGGGGCAACCGGGCCGCCTCTTGCAACGTCCGCGGGCGGGCCGTCGAATTTTGGGCGGCCTCGTCGGGCGTGTCCCTCCTAAATAGAGGGACGGCCCACACGTGTGTGCGGCAACGGGGAGGGACGGTGGTGGACGTGTCGTTCGCCACCCCCGCACTTGCCGCCCGCGTCGTCGGCTGGCGGGTGGAAATGGTGGAGACCTTGTCGGACCACCGATACGTGCGGTTCGACATCGTCTCCACCCAGAGCCCCCGGGGGATGGCCCGCTCGGGCCAGTCCCCCTTTCCACGGTGGGCTCAGATCCACCTGGACCGAGGGGCGGCCAAGGAGGCGGCGTTCGTCCAGGACTGGCTCACGCCTCCTGTCAATGTCCTGGACGTCGACGCCTCGGCGGTCCGACTGCGGGAGTCCCTGACCGAGGTGTGCAACTCCAGCATGCCTCGGTCTCGCCGCCCACCTCCCCGACGCGCCGTCTATTGGTGGTCGGAGGAGCTGGCGGGGCTCCGGGCCGCCTGCGTGGTGGCCAGGAGGGCCTACACGCGGAGTCGACGGCGGAACGTGCGGGACGCGTCGAACGAGGACCTTCTCTACGCCTCGTACGTAGAGGCAAAGAAGGTCCTCAAGGCGGCTATGTTCGCCGCCGACGAGGCGGCGAGGGCCGAAATGCTAGAGGGTCTCGACAGAGACCCGTACGGGAGACCGTATAAGGCGGTGCGGAATAAACTGCGCCCCTTCGGTCCCCCGCTAGCAGAGACCCTCGAGCCGGCGTTGCTGGATGGGGTGGTTCGGTCCTTGTTTCCAACAAGGACCAACTTCACCCCTCCAGTGATGGACCCCCCGCGGGAGGCGGCTCCGCCGGCGGAGGAGGTCCCTCCGGTCACGGGGGCGGAGTTTGGCGCGGCAACGCTTCGCCTCCGCGCCAAGAAAACCGCCCCCGGGCCGGACGGCGTCCCCGCAAGGGTGGTGGCCATTGCGGCCACCCAAATGGCGGACAGGTTCCGGGACCTCTTCAGCGCGTGTTTCACGGCTGGGAGGTTCCCGAAAACCTGGAAGGAGGGGCAACTGTGCCTCCTCCGTAAGGAGGGACGACCGGCAGACTCCCCCTCGGCATACCGACCCATCGTTCTGCTCGATGAGGTCGGTAAACTGTTCGAGGGGATCGTCGCCAGTCGGCTGAATGGCCTCCTGCAGGGGGTTGGGCCGAACCTGTCGGACGCCCAATTCGGTTTCCGAGTTGGGCGTTCGACAGTGGACGCGCTGGCCCGGCTGAAGGGCCAGGTGAGGGAGGCCGTGGAGTCTGGGGACGGAGTGTTGGCTGTGTCATTTGACATAGCCAACGCGTTCAATTCCGTCCCCCACTCCACGATCTTGGAGGCACTCCGGTACCACGGAGTGCCTTCATACTTGCGGGCCCTCTTGGCCAGCTACTTGGAGGACCGAGCGGTCCTCCTCGTAGACAAGGCTGGCCAAGTCCGGAGGTACGGCGCGGAGTCTGGTGTTCCACAGGGGTCGGTCCTAGGACCACTCCTGTGGAACATCGGCTTCGACTGGCTCCTGCGGGGATCCCTCCTCCCGGGCACGAGTGTCATCTGCTACGCGGATGACACTCTCCTCACTGCCCGGGGGAGGGATTTTAGGGAGGCGGCCAGTTTGGCCTCGGCTGGCGGATCCTTGGTCGCGGGAAGGATCCGCCGCCTCGGGTTGGGGGTTGCGCTGCACAAGACCGAGGCCGTGTTCTTCCACGGGCCTCGGCAGCGCATCCCTCCTGACGCCCACATCGTCGTGGAGGGCGTCAGGATCGGGGTGAGGACCCAGATGAAATATCTGGGCCTCACCCTGGACAGCAGGTGGCGCTTCGGCCCGCACTTCAGCGGGTTGTCAGCGCGCCTGCTGAAGGCGGCGAACGCCCTCTCGTGGCTCCTCCCAAACCTGGGAGGGCCAAAGGCGAGATGCCGGCATTTGTATGCCGGCATCTTGAAGAGCATGGCCCTTTACGGGGCCCCCATCTGGGCGGACTCCCTCCACAGGAGGGAGAATGCGACCGCCATCCGCAGGCCCCAAAGGGCCATTGCACTGCGGGTGGCGAGAGCCTACCGCTCGGTGGGCTTTGCGGCAGCGTGCGCTCTGGCCGGCACCCCGCCTTGGGAACTCGAGGCGGGGGTGCTCGCCAGAGTGTACGAGTGGACGGCGGGGCGCAGGGCGCTCGGGGAGTGCCCTGCCCCAGAAGAGCGGGAGGCCGTCCGCAGAGAGGCGAGGGACGCAACCGTCCAACATTGGACGGAGGCCCTCGCCACCGCAGCCTTTGGCCGCAGAACGTTGGACGCGCTCGGGCCAGTCCTGAAGGACTGGCTCGGGCGGTCCCACGGTTTCCTTTCTTTCCGTCTGGTGCAGGTGCTATCCGGGCATGGCGTCTTCGGATCGTGCCTGCACCGGATCGGAAGAGAGGAGACCCCGGCCTGCCACGATTGTGGCGCGGCGGTGGACACGGCGCAGCACACCCTGGAGGTGTGTGCGTCGTGGTCTGGGCCGCGCCGCCAATTGACGGCGGTGGTCGGGCAGGACCTCTCGCTGCCCAGCGTGGTTTTAGCCATGCTGGGAAGCGAGGAGTCCTGGGCTGCGGTGGCCTCCTTTTGCGAGGAAGTAATTTCGCAAAAGGAGGCGGCGGAGCGGGCGCGGGAGGAAGACCCTCTCGCAGCGCCACTCCGCAGGCGACGAACGGGTCGGAGAAGGCGATTGCACGACAATCGTCTTCCCCCTCCTGGTGGAGGATAGCGGGAGAATGGCGCGGGGGCGTCTTCTCCCGCATTGCACGTATCCTCCACTTCCGCCGGGTGGGAATGACCGCGAGCACTCGCGGTTATTCTCGGGCCCCTCTCCCAGGGTGGGGAGGGGGGTGAAGGGCTCGCCGTAAAGGCGGGCGGTCGTCGGCGGGGGGCTGGATGGAAAGGCTGTGCCGGATTCCCAGTTCCCCTCCATATAGGCGATGCGGGAGTGCCGCTGGGTCGTTTAGTGGGTATACCGGTGGGGAGCACCGCCGGGAGTCCCACATAACCCTTCCGTCCCCCGACGGGGGGGTATGCATAAAGCATTTTTCCCAGCGTCAAAAAAAAAAAAAAAAAAAAAAAAAAAAAAAAAAAAAAAAAAAAAAAAAAAAAAAAGGTTAGGTTAGGTTTTTTTTTTTTTTTTTTTTATTTATAACTGCTGCTCACCACAGACTCTGTGGTCCGTGCTCTTTTTTATTTTAATTTCTTTATTTATTAGCTTTATTACAATTTTATTAGAGAAAATCTTACTCAGTAAGAAGAAATACTTAAATTATTGATTCTATATAAATTAAACGTTACTTATATTATTCTAATACATTTTATTATGATAGGGATATATATATTGTATTTTTTTTTTTTTGTTATTTTTTTTTTTGTCTTTTTTTTTGTTTTTTTTTTTGTTTTTTAATATATATTTTATTCTTGTATATTATATTTTGTGTAATTTCTTTTCTTTGTATGTTGTTTTGTTTACAATTTACTTAATAACTTTTAATTATTACAATTTTGGAAAAAGATTAACATTCTAAATTGACATTACTATTACTTAAAATTATTACATTTTTGAAAACATTGACACTTGAACATTACTTTTGACTTTACAACTCTTAAGTGTCCAAATTGGCATCCCTCATCTCCCGAGCCAACTTGTCGACGACCGCTGCGTTTCGGTGCTTAATTGACATTTTCAAATTATACTCTAGAATCTTTTTAGTGGACGCGGCCATAGCTCGCTTGATGAAGTACCCTATTGCGTCGTTGTCATCATCGGTGTAGTAGGTACAGCTGGTGGTGTGCCGTGACACTGCTACTACCGCATGGGGAACGCTCTGATGTAGTTCAATTGTTCTAGACTTGGTTTGAACAATTACTACTGTTTCGAACGTTAACCCCTGCGCTTCGTGGATGGTGAGCGTACGCGAACCTGTGCCTTCACCACAGCCCTGTCCAATAAGCCTTTCCTTTTCGCCCTGGGTATGGACTAGGAAAAGCGTATTGGGGAGCGTGAGCGGTATTTGGGCACCAGTGTAGGATTTCAGCTTCAACGAGTGAGCTCTTATGGTTGAGGAGTAGATACCGGAGTAAACCTCGCGCAGGGCGTAGGCGACGTCCAAGGGGTTCCGGTGTGTACAGAGCAACTCCTGGCTGATGTTTGCTACCAGGTTTGGGCGGCAGTACCTCAGTTCGAAGAGATTTTCTCTATCGATATAAGGTAGTTGGTTGACATCTCCGATGAGGACCAGTTCTTTGGCATCACACAGCTTGGCAGCCATGACTATGGCTCCGAAGTGGTTCATGAGAGCCTCATCAACCATTAGACGGCTGAACTTGTTAGACTCTCTGAAGCCATTCACCAAGACTGAAGCCATGGTGCGTACCCTGGTCTTGACAAGGTCACCAACACGAGGCGCTAGCTTCTCCCGTAGGTCGCTAGCTGCGTTTGATGTTGTGGTGATGATGGCGTCCTTGTCAGCATCGAAGTGCCCTACCACCCAGGTTGTCTTTCCACACCCCGGAACTCCATTGACCCACTCAATTGTTGGTAGTGCCCAGTCCTAGGTTAGGTTAGGTTAGGTTAGGTTAGGTTAGGTTAGGTTAGGTTAGGTTAGGTTAGGTTAGGTTAGGTTAGGTTAGGTTAGGTTAGGTTGGGCGGGTCTGGGTTTATCCATTAGTAGTTGCTATGCCTAGCTTGCGGCTTCGGTCGCTTGTGTTGGATAAATCTAGGCCTTCATTACTCGGCTCTGGGAGCGAGTAATGAGGTGAATGGCTTTGAGGGAGAGCGCAGGTCGTGTAGATCCTCAAGGCAAGTCTGGTGGGGTCGTTCCTTCTCGCGGTTGCTGCCCGTTATTGGTCTATTTCCATCAGAAATAGACGTAACAGAAACCACCAGGCGCCGGCACTCTGTCGGTGGGGTAGGATGGGTAGGTAGGACGGGATGGGCTGGTGGAGCCATCACTGGATGTAGGATAGCCTTCATAGGCTAAATCGTAACCCCGCAACATGGTCGTGGTCATGTTTCGCGATCTGAGCGGGGCCGATAAGCGGACACGCCCTTTTCAGGGCGCGTTGGTAGGGGAGGCGAGCACGCCCTTTTCAGGGCGCTCCCTCTAAACTTGCAGGGGAGCTCACCCCTAGTGAAAAAAAAGAGACGACGATGTGGAGCATTGGAGTTAAGGAAAAATGGATTTAAGCAGTTGTGAATTTGGTCCCCAGGTGGGTCCCCGAAAGGGGGAATCCCACCCCTCTACTTCATCCGAGGTAGAGGGCTGCCCCTCGTACTCTGGGGGGGGCAACGACTGCTTCGTAGCCAGGCAATCCGCCCGGCTCCGTGAACGCAACTCTGGCAATACCCTGACACTGGACACTGATTTGGCAAGCGATATGGATAACGTTGATATGGAGGTGGAAGCATGCGCCCCGAAGGCGTGTGGTGACACCGCTGACCCTAGCCTGACTAAGGACACTGAGGCGGAAGCGTGCACCCCGAAGGTGTGCGTGGAGGCAAACGACCCCTGCATGAAGAAGGACCTGAGAGTGGTAGTAACGCGCCAGTCGGATTCGTTGCTTGCGAAGGCTATGTTTAAGGCACCAACGCGGGACGCCTCCAGGCGTTTCAAAAAAGGCCCTTCTAAGGGCCAACCAAAAGGCCCTTTTCAGGGCCCCGCGGACGATGCTTCGGCGTCAGAAGCTAGCTGCGCACCATCTGCAGCTAGCTTGTATTACAAGGCAAACGAGTTTTCGGACTCCGACAATGCGCTTGAGTCGGACGCAAGTTCGGCGATGGAGGTCGAAGATCGCCTTCAAAAGCGCAAGCGGGCCTTTCTAAAGGATAGGAGTGAAGGCTCCTCGGACTCGGCAGGGAGCACCAAGTCGAAGAAGTCGAAGGCCAAAAAGCCGACTTCATCTTCGACAGTGGCGGACACCCACGACGTGGGTCTGGCGGTTGCCCAACGGCAGTTGGATTTGGCTCGGCGGGAGCAACTCCAGCAAGATCTAGAGGAGAGGGTCGCCGCTAAAGAGCAGAAGGCGCGCACCGCCCGGGCCAAGTCTGGGTACGGCGCATCCAGCGTCTTGTACGCGGACTACTCGCTGGCTGAGCTGGAGCGGATGGCGCGAGAGGACGAAGAGGGGATAAAGGAGGTCGCCTCTAAGTCCTCCAGTCTTAAAGGGACTTTCCAAAAGTCCCTTAAATGCAGGGCCGCCAGCATGAGCGGCATTGTCCGGGAGCTGGTGCAGCGCACAGCGACCGACGAGACGCGGCAACTGCAGGCGAAGGTAGATCGTCTGCAATCGGAGGTAAGCCAGCTGCATAAGAAGCTGGCTGAGCTCACGGCTCGGCCAGCTCAAGCCGAGCCGAGACCTGCACCCGAAGGTCTCTCCTCCTCCAACCTTGAGGATGTTATCCGCAAGGTAGTGATGGAGGAAAGGGCCTTCACGAGAGCCTGCCTTGCCGGCATAGAGGACAGGCTCTTGCCGGAGAAACGCATCCGACCGCCTCTCGCGGCGGACAAGAGGCCGTGCGAGCCGGGGCCATCCTCCCAGAAGAAGGACGCAATGCTCCCTTCCACCACTCAGTCCAACCAGCCGTGGACGGAAGTGGTCAAGAAGGGGAAGGGCAAGGCCAAAAAGAAGGCGAAAACGGTCGCCGCCCCTGCCTCCCCAACCAACACCTCCCCTACCTGCCCGTCCCAGGCGACCGGCAAGGGAAAGGGGAAGGGGAAGGGAAAAGAGTCGACCCCCAGGCCCGCTGCCGCTGCATCTGCAGCCAACAGGGCCCCAGCCGGTAGGAAGAAACCACTGGTCCCTCCCAAGACTGCGGCCGTCGTGGTGACGCTCACTGCGGAGGCTGCAGAGCGGGGCGAGACGTACGAATCCGTCCTCAAGCGGGCTCGTACCAACGTCGATCCCATACAACTAGGGATCGGATCAGTCGCGTGCCGAAAGACACAAGCCGGGGCTCGAATCTTCGAATTCCCGGGGGCCCAGGCTGGCGCCAACGCGGACCTCTTCGCGAATAAATTGCGAGAGGCCATTGCGGATGCGGCCAAAGTGGTCAGGCCCGTCAAGTGTGCCGCCTTGGAGGTGTCCAATCTGGACGATTCGGTCACCAAGGAGGAGGTGGTGGCGGCGGTCGTAGCAATAGGGGGCTGTGATATCGCAGCGGTAACGTGTCGGGACATCAGACCCGGTCGCGGTGGCATGGGCACCATTCGCCTTGAGTGCCCGGTCGCCGCGGCCAAGGCCGTTCTTGCCAAGGGACGACTTGCTGTCGGGTTTAGCTCGAGTGTGGTCCGGGCGCTTGAGGAGCAGCCTCTGCGCTGCTACAAGTGCTTCGGAATCGGGCACACTCGGGCCCTCTGCCCGTCCAAGGTGGACAGGTCGGACTGTTGTTACCGCTGCGGCAAGGCGGGGCACAGGTCCATCTCCTGCAAGGCCGCCACGCCGCACTGTGCGGTGTGCGCCGCCAGTGGCCGCCCGGCGGGCCACGTAATGAAGGGGAGGAATTGCAATCCTCCCCCAAAGAAGGGCAAAGCGCAGGCGCCGTCCCGGCCTGCCGCTACCGCCAGTGCCGTTGTCCCGGAAGCTGGGATCTCGGTGGCTGACGAGGAGGGTGCGATGTCCGAATGATGTATAGGACCGGACATCGCATTCTCCAGGCGAACACCAACCACTGCAAAGCAGCACAGGACCTGCTGATGCAGGCCATGGCTGAGTGGTTGGTAGACGTGGCGGTGGTTGCCGAGCCGTATTCGGTCCCCGGCCGTTGGCTGGGGGATCAGGACGACTTGGTGGCATTGGTGACGCGGTCTTTCACAGACTCCCCTCCCCTCTCGCTGTTAGAGAGGGGACCAGGATACGTGGCCGCCGCATGGGGAGATATAGCCCTGGTGGGCGTCTATTTCTCCCCAAACCGCCCTCTCCAAGATTTCGAGGACTTTCTCGAAATCCTCACCGCAGTCGTCGGTAGGGCGGCGCCGCGCCAGGTTGTCGTATTGGGCGACCTGAACGCCAAGTCGGTGGCTTGGGGCAACCCGGCCGCCACTTGCAACGTTCGTGGACGAGCCGTCGAGTTTTGGGCGGCCTCATCGGGCGTGTCCCTCCTAAACAGAGGGGCAGTCCACACGTGTGTGCGGCAACGGGGAGGGTCGGTCGTCGATGTCTCGTTTGCCACCCCCGCACTTGCTGCCCGCGTCGTTGACTGGCGGGTAGAAATGGTGGAGACCTTGTCGGACCACCGATATGTGCGGTTCGACATCTCCACCCAGAGCCTCCGGGTGGCGGTCCGCTCGGGCCGATCTCATTTTCCACGGTGGGCTCTCACTCACCTGGACCGGGGAGCGGCCAGGGAGGCGGCGTTCATCCAGGACTGGCTCACGCCTCCTATCAATGTCCAGGACGTGGACGCTGCAGCGGTCCAACTACGAAAGTCCCTGGCCGAGGTATGCAACTCCAGCATGCCTCGGTCTCGCCGCCCGCGTCCCCGTCGTGCCGTCTATTGGTGGTCGGAGGAACTAGCGGAGCTCCGGGCCGCCTGCGTGGTGGCAAGGCGGCAGTACACGCGGAGTCGACGGCGCAGCCGGCGAGACCCCGAAAACGAGGACCTTCTCTACGCCTCTTATGTAGAGGCAAAGAGGGTCCTCAATTCGGCAATGAACAACGCCAAAGACGCGGCGCGAGCTGAGATGCTGGAGGGTCTCGACAAGGACCCGTACGGAAGACCATACAAGGCGGCGCGGAACAAACTGCGCCCCTCTGGTCCCCCGCTGACGGAGTCTCTCGAGCCGGCATTGCTGGATGGGGTGGTTCGGTCCCTATTTCCACCCGGGACCAACTTCACCCCACCATTAATGGACCCCCCGCGGGGGGCGGTTCCGCCGGAGATAGAGATCCCTCCGATCACGGAGGTCGAATTCGGAGTGGCGGCGCTCCGTCTCCGCGGCAAGAAGACGGCCCCTGGGCCGGACGGCGTCCCCGCACGGGTGGTGGCCATAGCTGCAACCCAAATGGTGGATAGGTTTCGGGACCTCTTCGGCGCGTGTTTTGCGGCTGGAAGGTTCCCGAAACCCTGGAAGGAGGGGCAGTTGTGTCTTCTCCGTAAGGAGGGACGCCCGGCGGACACCCCCTCGGCATACCGGCCCATCGTTCTGCTCGATGAGGCTGGAAAGTTATTCGAGGGGGTCGTCGCTGCTCGGCTGAAGGGCCACCTGCGGGGGGTAGGGCCGGACCTGTCGGACGCCCAATTTGGTTTCCGAAGGAGGCGTTCGACGGTTGACGCGCTGTCGCGGCTCAAGGGCCAAGTGCAGGAAGCCGTGCGGGCAGGGGACGGAGTTTTGGCTGTGTCATTTGACATAGCTAACGCCTTCAACTCTATCCCCCACCCGACAATACTAGAGGCGCTCCGCTACCATGGAGTGCCTCAGTACCTGCGGAGCCTCCTGGCCAACTACTTGGAGGAACGGGCGGTCCTCCTTGTAGACAAAGAGGGCCAGCTTCGGCGGTACGGCGCGGAGTCCGGTGTTCCACAGGGGTCCGTTCTAGGGCCACTCCTGTGGAACATCGGGTTCGACTGGCTCTTGCGAGGAGCTCTCCTCCGTGGCACGAGTGTCATTTGCTATGCGGATGACACTCTCCTCACTGCCCGAGGGAGGGATTTCAGAGAGGCGGCCAGTTTGGCATCGGCTGGCGGATCCTTGGTCGCAGGGAGGATCCGCCGTTTGGGACTAAAGGTTGCGCTGCACAAGACCGAGGCTGTGTTCTTCCACGGGCCTCGGCATCGCATCCCTCCTGATGCCCACATAGTTGTGGCGGGCGTCAGGGTCGGAGTGAGGACCCAGATGAAGTATCTGGGTCTCATCCTGGACAGCAGGTGGCGCTTCGGCCCGCACTTCAGCGGGCTGTCGACGCGCCTTTTGAAGACCGCGGCAGCGCTCGCGTGGCTTCTCCCGAATCTGGGGGGGCCCAAAGCGCGATGCCGGCAGTTGTATGCCGGCATACTTAAGAGTATGGCCCTTTACGGGGCACCCATCTGGGCGGACTGCCTTAACAGGAGGGAGAACGCTACCGCTATCCGCAGGCCCCAAAGGGCCATCGCGCAGCGGGTGACGAGAGCCTACCGCTCGGTGGGTTTTGCGGCGGCATGCGCTCTGGCCGGCACCCCACCCTGGGAGCTGGAGGCGTGGGTAATCGCCAGAGTGTACGAGTGGACGGCAAGGCGTAGGGCGCTCGGGGAGCACCCCACCCCGGAAGAGCGGGAGGCCGTCCGGCGAGAGGCGAAGGTCGCAATCGTCCACCATTGGAAGGAGGACCTCGCCTCTGCCGCGTTTGGCCGCCGAACGTTGGACGCGCTCGGGCCAGTATTGCAAGACTGGCTCGGGCGATCCCACGGATTTCTCTCCTTCCGTCTTGTGCAGGTGTTGTCCGGGCATGGTTGCTTCGGATCATGCCTGCACCGGATAGGAAGGGAGGAAAACCCGTCGTGCCATGATTGTGGTGCGACGGAGGATACTGCGCAGCACACCCTCGAAGTGTGCCCGGCGTGGTCCGAGCCGCGTCGCGGCTTAGCGGCGATAGTCGGGCCGGACCTCTCGCTGCCCAGTGTGGTCAACTCTATGCTGGGAAGCGAAGGGGCCTGGACAGCGGTCGCCTCCTTTTGTGAGGACGTGATGTCTCAAAAGGAGGCGGCGGAGCGCACGCGGGAGGACGATCCCCTCGCGGCACCGCTCCGCAAGCGAAGAAGTGGGAGAAGAAGGCGATTGTACGACGATCGCCTTCCCCCTCCCGGTGGAGGATAGCGGGAGACAGGCGCGGGGGCGCCTTCTCTCTCCCGCATTGCACATATCCTCCACCTCTGTCAGGCGGGAACGGCCGAGCACTCGCGGTCGTTCCTGGGCCCCTCCCTGCTGGGAGGAGCATGCGGGTCCCGCTGTAAAGGCGGGCGGTCGTCGGCGGGGGATTGGAAGTAAAGGCTTTTGCCGGTTTCCCAATCCTCCTCCACGCAGACGATGCCGGAGTGCCGCTGGGTCGTTTAGTGGGTATACCGGTCCTATATAGACTGGGGAGTCCCACATACCCCTCCCATCCCCCAATGGGGGGGCATGCGTAACGCATTTTTCCCAGCGCAAAAAAAAAAAAAAAAAAAAGGTTAGGTTAGGTTCCGCGGACCTGCTGGGTTGTCCCAGTGGGTGGGGAGGTGTACCCCAACGCGGCGCGTCCCCGGGTGGCGGATAGGGGAACGGCTCCCAGAAATGGGAGTTACCGGTTTACCGGCGCGGACCAAACACTGGGGGGGAACCATCGGGATCAGTGGAGGGCCAAACCCCGCAACATGGTCGTGGTCATGTTTCGCGATCTGAGCGGGGCCGATAGGCGGACACGCCCTTTTCAGGGCGCTCCCTCAAAACTTGCAGGGGAGCTCACCCCTAGTGAAAAAAAGAGACGACGATGTGGAGCATTGGAGTTAACTAGTATGGATCTAAGCAGTTGTGAATTTGGTCCCCAGGTGGGTCCCCGAAAGGGGGAATCCCACCCCTCTACCTCATCCGAGGTAGAGGGCTGCCCCTCGTACTCTGGGGGGGGCAGCGACTGCTTCGTAGCCAGGCAATCCGCCCGGCTTCGTGAACACAAATATGGCAAAACTCTGACACTGGACACTGATTTGGCAAGCGATACGGACAACGTTGATATGGAGGTGGAAGCATGCGCCCCGAAGGCGTGTGTTGACACCGCTGACCCTGGCCTGAATAAGGACACCGAGGTGGCATGTGAGGTGAAGGATGCACGGGTAGTGTTAACCCGCTGCGAGGTGGTGGAGAGCAACGGCGAAGATCTGCTCGTTGCTTCGAATGTGGAGGCTACTCAAGCCCCATGGCTTCGAACTCAGACGGTGTGCCTGTCAGAATCTGATTCTGACGGCATGACCTGGGAGAGCGTGTCGTCTCACGGCTCCGGAAGGAGGCTGCGCAAGCGGCATATTGAGGAGCAGGAAGGGCAGGGAGACCAGGGTGAATTCTCACCGTCACCCAAGGTCTCGAGCGCTCGGCGTGGTAGGGGGCGCCCGCCCACAACAGGGGAATACGTCGGGCTGGCGAAGGCCAAGGCCGAGCTCAACCGGGCGCGGGAAGATGAGATGCGGCTTACAGCTGAAAAGGAGCTCCAAGAGGAGATACAAAAAAGGAGGAAGGCGCAATTCCTCAAGGTGCCAGTATCGGTGCCCGAGGACCGCGGCTCACGGCTGGGCAGCTGCGATGCCGCCGAGCTGGAAGCAATGCTGATGGACTCAGTGGACATCGTGTATGCGGTGGCCACTAAGTCCAAAAACCTAAAGGGCACGTCGGTGAGGGCCCTCAAGGAGGCCGCGGACACGATAAGGGCGTCCTTCAAGGAAACACGGGCCCGCACAATACCTGAGGAGATGGCCCTTCTGGTAAAGGCCAACGAGCGGCTCGCGGCGGACCTTAAGGAGCTGCGGCGGGAGATGGCGCAGATGAGGGCTGCCCAAGCTCAAGTGGATCCGACCTCGATGCCCGCTCAGGCCCCAGCCCAAGCCCCCTGCGATGAGGACGCAATGCGGCACATCATGGTGCAAGTCGGTACAATGGTGGACGCCCGCTTTGCCGGAATCGAGGAGAGACTGATGCCCAGGCAGACCCTGAGGCCCCCTCTGGCGGCAGATCGGAGAAGAGAGGCTGAGGTGCGTCCAGCTGAGTCCTTGACTCAGAGAGACACTCCGGCGCCAAAGCCGGGAACAAAAGCGGTTCCAAAGCCGAAGCCGGCCCCCGCCTCTGTTAGCGCTGTGGCTCCTGTTGAGGACTGGCAGGTGGTCACGAGGCGGGGAAAGGACAAGAGGCGGGACAAGGTGCGTGCCACTGAAGGGGCAGGACCCACCGAGAAGAAGAGGCCTCCCCCTCCGGCCCAAATCCCTAGGCCGAAGACGCAGCCCCCCAAAGCGGGTGCGGCCAAACTCCGCCCTCCACGGACCGCAGCGGTGGTTATCACACTGCAGAAGAGTGCGGTGGAGAAAGGGGTCACCTACGCCAAGATGCTGGAAGCGGCCAAGGCGAAGGTGAATTTAAGCGAGCTGGGGCTCCCACCGCTGAAGATCAGGGCGGCGGCAACTGGGGCACGAGTGCTGGAGGTTTCCGGTGTGGACAATGCGGCCAAAGCGGACGTCCTTGCTGAGAAGCTCAGGGAGGTGTTCGGAGACGAGGAGAGCGTACGAGTCTCCAGGCCGACTATCACGACTGACCTTAGAGTCAGCGGCTTGGACGATTCCGTCACTCCGCAGGAGCTGGCGGAGGCCTTGGCAGGGAAGGGCGAATGCCATGTGACGGCGTTATCCGTTGGCGCAATACGTCGGGGACAAGCCGGGATGGGCACCGTGTTCGTACGCTGCCCTACCGTGGCCGCAAAGAAGGTGATGGCCAGCGGAGGCCGCGTTTTGGTTGGTTGGGTGGCGGCGCGAGTCAGCATCTTAGATGCAAGACCCCGCCGCTGCTACCGCTGCCTTGAACTGGGCCATATAGCGGCCAAGTGCAAGGCCGAGGTTGACCGCAGCGATGAGTGTTACCGCTGCGGTATAAAGGCCCACAAGGCCAAAGATTGCACCGCTACCCCCCACTGCACCCTATGTGCAGCAGCGGGGAAGCCAGCGGATCACCTCTCCGGGAGCAAGGCATGCGCCAAGTCCCCGTCAAAGACAGGGGTCAGAAGGAAGGCCAACGTGGCTGGGGCTACGGCGCAGCCGCGTCCGCCTGATGAAGGTCCATCGGGACGCATGGAGGAAGGTTAGTTAGTATGGCCCTAACCTTCCTACAGGCGAATATCAACCGATGCGCCGGGGCTCAGGACTTGCTCCTGCAGTCCATGGTGGAGAAGAAGAGGAGCGGGAGAGGGAGAGAGATCCTCTCGCACAGCCGCTCCGGAGGGCGCGGACACGGAGGCGGGCTAATCGAGCCCGCACCCCGTCTCCGCTTCGAGGGCCTGGGGTGTTGGGTGCGGGGGCACCTGGCATCCCCTAACAATGGGTCGTCGAGAGGTGGAGATGCCCCGTGTGTTCCGGGGCATCACACATGAGGTGGCGAGGTCTTGTGAAGACCTCCCAGGAGGAGAGTCTGCCGCTAGGCGGGCAGCGACACCGACGAGGGCTGTGGAGTAATGCGCGAGCGGTCCCATGCCCCTCGTCTTAAGTTGGTGTAGGAGGAACACCCTGGTTTTTTAGTGCGTATGCCGCCTTACGGCGGTGAGTCCCACATAACCACCGTTTCCCCCCGGAACGGTGGTATCCATAAAGGATTTTCCCAGGTAAAAAAAAAAAAAAAAAAAAAAAAAAGGTTCCGCGGGCGGGTCTGGGTTTATCCATTAGTAGTTGCTATGCCTAGCTTGCGGCTTCGGTCGCTTGTATTGGATAAATCTTGGCCTTCTTTACTCGGCTCTGGGAGCGAGTAATGAGGTGAATGGCTTTGAGGGAGAGCGCAGGTCGTGTAGATCCTCAAGGCAAGTCTGGTGGGGTCGTTCCTTCTCGCGGTTGCTGCCCGTTATTGGTCTATTTCCATCAGAAATAGACGTAACAGAAACCACCAGGCGCCGGCACTCTGTCGGTGGGGTAGGATGGGTAGGTGGGACGGGATGGGCTGGTGGAGCCGTCCCTTTGTAGGCTAGGTGCCTACAAGAGAGGATAGCCTTTTTAGGCTAGGAGGAGTCGGGAGTCGGGCCTGGCGTGCACTTACCCTGCCGCCGGGCAGGCAGTGGGAGTTTACTTCCCCGCCACCGCCCCAAAATCGTAACCCCGCAACATGGTCGCAGTCATGTTTTGCGATCTGAGCGGGACCGATAGGCCCTGGCTTGGTCGCCCGGGTCGCGAGGAAGACAACCTCTATAAAAAATCACCCGAAGGTAAGCGGCGGCGCAGCGTGAGGCCTGGAAGGCTGAACGGAGTTTCAGTCGCTACTGCGTCCCCCGCCAGGGAAGTGTCGCTCCCCTGAGCGGGTTACGCCAGACTTCCCCGGTTACAGTGGGCACTGTCCGGGGCGACCCACCCTTCCCACGTACTCGTGGGACTGAATATGACTAAATTTTATGAAAATTCTTTTAGGTTAAGTGACGGAGAAGAGGAAGTGGAAAGAGAGTGCGCGTCTGCGCAGAGTGGTGCCGAGAAGGCATGTGAGGTGAAAGATGCGCGGGTCGTTTTGACCCGTTGCGAGTTGACGGAGAGCAACGGCGAAGATCTGCCCGTTGCTTCGAATGTGGAGGCTACTCAAGCCCCATGGCTCCGAACTGAGACGGTCTGCCTGTCAGAATCTGATTCTGACGGCATGACTTGGGAGACAGTGTCGTCTCACGGCTCCGGGAGGAGGCTGCGCAAGCGGCACATTGAGGAGCAGGAAGGGCACGGAGACCAGGGTGAATCCTCACCGGCACCCAAGGTCTCGAGTGCTCGGCGTGGTAGGGGGCGCCCGCCCACAACAGGGCAATACGTTGGGCTGGCGAAGGCCAAGGCCGAGCTCAACCGGGCGCGGGAAGAAGAGATGCGGCTCGAAGCCGAAAGGGATCTCCAAGAGGAGATCCAAAAAAGGAGGAAGGCGCAGTTCCTCAAGGCGCCAGCACCGGTGCCCGAGGACCGCGACTCACGGCTGGGAAATTGTGATGCCGCCGAGCTGGAGGCAATGTTGATGGACTCAGTGGACATCGTTTATGCGGTGGCCACGAAGTCCAAAAACCTAAAGGGCACGTCGGTGAGGGCCCTCAAGGAGGCTGCGGACACAATAAAGGCGTCCTTCAAAGAAACGCGGGCCCGCACAATGCCTGAGGAGATGGCACTTCTGGTGAAGGCCAACGAGCGGCTCGCGGCGGACTTGAAGGAGTTACGACGGGAGATGGCGCAGATGAGGGCAGCCCAAGCTCAAGTGGCTCCGTCCACTGTGCCTGCTCAGGCCCCGGCCCAAACTCCCTGCGGTGAGGAGGCAATGCGGCACATCATGGTGCAAGTCGGCACAATGGTGGACGCCCGCTTTGCCGGAATAGAGGAGAGGCTAATGCCCAGGCAGATCCTGAGGCCCCCTCTGGCCGCAGATCGGCGAAGGGAGACTGAAGTGCGTCCAGTTGAGTCCTTGACTCAGAGGAACTCTCCGGTGCCAAAGCCGGGAACAAGAGCGGTTCCAAAGCCGAAGCCGGCCCCCGCCCCTGTTAGCGCTGCGGTTCCTATTCAGGACTGGCAGGTGGTCACGAGGCGGGGAAAGGACAAGAGGCGGGACAAGGTGGACGCGATGGCGGACAGGCTGTGCGAGGCATTGTCGCGCGTCTGCGACGCTGCGATGCCGCGCGCGCGAGCCCCGCAGCCGAGACGCCAAGTCTATTGGTGGACGGAGGAGATTGCCGAACTCCGGAGAAGTTGCGTGTCGAGGCGCCGACAATACCAGCGGTATCGGAGGCGAAGGCGGCGAGAGACTGAGGAGAGCGAGTCTCTTTACGCCGCCTACAGAGAGGCTTCTGGGGCCCTTCGCGTCGCGATAGTCGCGGCTAAGAGGCGGGCCTGGGAGCAGCTGCTGGAGGGGCTTGAGCGCGACCCATGGGGCCGCCCGTACAAGTGGGCGAGGCAAAAGCTTCGTCCCTGGGCTCCCCCCATCACAGCCTCGCTCCAACCGGCGGTGCTCCAAAGAGTGGTCGATGGCTTGTTCCCCGATGCTCCGGGGGCCGAGTTCACGCCTCCCTTGATTTCGGCCGATCTCGCCGAAGGAGAGGAGAGCGAGTTTGTCCCTATCTCTGAGGGTGAGCTGGGTGCGGCGGTGCTCAGGATGAGAGCCAAGAACACGGCACCTGGGCCTGACGGCATACCGGGTCGCGCGTGGGCCCTCTCCTTGAAGCACCTGGGACCCACCTTGAAGGACCTGTTTGACAGGTGCCTCGCGGGGGCAAGATTCCCCAGGCGATGGAGAAGGGGCAAACTCGTCCTCCTGAGGAAAGAGGGTCGTCCCGCGGACGAGCCCTCGGGCTATCGCCCGATTGTGCTGCTTGACGAGGCGGGCAAGCTATTGGAGAGAGTAGTGGCTGCCCGCCTGGTCAGGCACCTAGAGACGGTGGGACCGGATCTGGCGCCTAACCAGTTCGGCTTCCGGAGAGGTCGCTCGACGATTGACGCCATATCTCTCGTCCGCGACCTCTCCGAGGAGGCGTGCTCCAGTGGCGGCGTGTTGGTGGCCATATCGTTGGACATCTCCAATGCATTCAACACGCTGCCTTGGAGCACGATACACGACGGTCTGGGGTACCACAAGGTGCCCCAGTACCTGCGAAGACTCGTCGGGGACTATCTCTCAGATCGAGAGGTAGTCTTCCCGACGACTCGCGGGGCGGGAAGTAGTCCCATGACGCGCGGTGTTCCGCAGGGGTCGGTTCTTGGCCCTCTTCTGTGGAACGTCGGATATGATTGGGTCCTCCGGGGGGCAAGCCTGCGTGGCGTTAGCGTAGTATGCTACGCTGATGATACGTTGGTTGCCGCCCGGGGATGCGACTATAGAGAGGCTGCGATCTTGGCCACAGCCGGAGTCGCTACGGTCGTCGCAAGGATCCGGATGCTGGGTCTGCAGGTGGCGCTCCACAAATCCGAGGCCATATGTTTTCATGGTCCCTGGCGGAAACCACCTGTAGACTCCACCATAGTGGTGGGTGGAATTTCCATCCCCGTCGGGACGACACTGAAGTATCTTGGTGTCGTCCTCGACGGCAGATGGAACTTCAAGGAGCACGTGCGGCGGCTGTCCCCCAAAATCTTGGGGACAGCCGGCGCACTTAGTCGCCTGCTCCCGAATATCGGGGGCTGCGAAGTGAGCTGCCGCCGCCTCTATACAGCGGTGGTAAGCTCTATGGCGTTATATGGCGCCCCGATATGGGCTGGAAAGCTCGATCGGCAGACTACTGCCGTGCTGATCGGAGCTCAACGGGTGATGGCGGTGAGGGTGTGCAGGGGCTATCGCACACTCTCCCATGAAGTGGCATGCGTGCTCGCAGGCTCGCTCCCGTGGGACCTTGAGGCCGAAGTTCTGGCTTCGGTCTACTGGCGCAGAGCGCAGGCGCGGGAGCGGGACGAGCGACCGGCGCCGCAGGAGGTGGCGCACTGGCGCAATCAGGCCAGGGTGTCCGCCATCGGCACGTGGAGGGAGCGACTCCTCGCTGGACAGGTGCAGAGGGGGCAAAGCGCTCGACGACTCCTAGAGGCGGTCAGCCCAGTACTGGAGGAGTGGGTCCGCAGGAAGCATGGGAGTCTTTCCTTCCGACTGACGCAGGTCCTCTCGGGACATGGTTGTTTCGGGAGGTACCTACATCGCGTCGCCCGAAGGGAGGACTCCCCAGCTTGCCATCAATGTGCACATGCGGAGGACACGGCGCAGCATGCGCTGGAGGCATGCCCGGGAGGAGCAGAATCGCGACAGACTTTGGTCGCGGTCGTAGGGACTGACCTCTCCCTACCGACCATTATCTTAAAAATGATCGATGAGGGACGACCGGCAGACTCCCCCTCGGCATACCGACCCATCGTTCTGCTCGATGAGGTCGGTAAACTGTTCGAGGGGATCGTCGCCGGTCGGCTGAATGGCCTCCTGCGGGGGGTTGGGCCGAACCTGTCGGACGCCCAATTCGGTTTCCGAGTTGGACGTTCGACAGTGGACGCGCTGACCCGGCTGAAGGGCCAGGTGAGGGAGGCCGTGGAGTCTGGGGACGGAGTGTTGGCTGTGTCATTTGACATAGCCAACGCGTTCAATTCCGTCCCCCACTCCACGATCTTGGAAGCACTCCGGTACCACGGAGTGCCTTCATACTTGCGGGCCCTCTTGGCCAGCTACTTGGAGGACCGAGCGGTCCTCCTCGTAGACAAGGCTGGCCAAGTCCGGAGGTACGGCGTGGAGTCAGGTGTTCCACAGGGGTCGGTCCTAGGACCACTCCTGTGGAACATCGGCTTCGACTGGCTCCTGCGGGGATCCCTCCTCCCGGGCACGAGTGTCATCTGCTACGCGGATGACACTCTCCTCACTGCCCGGGGGAGGGATTTTAGGGAGGCGGCCAGTTTGGCCTCGGCTGGCGGATCCTTGGTCGCGGGAAGGATCCGCCGCCTCGGGTTGGGGGTTGCGCTGCACAAGACCGAGGCCGTGTTCTTCCACGGGCCTCGGCAGCGCATCCCTCCTGACGCCCACATCGTCGTGGAGGGCGTCAGGATCGGGGTGAGGACCCAGATGAAATATCTGGGCCTCACCCTGGACAGCAGGTGGCGCTTCGGCCCGCACTTCAGCGGGTTGTCAGCGCGCCTGCTGAAGGCGGCGAACGCCCTCTCGTGGCTCCTCCCAAACCTGGGAGGGCCGAAGGCGAGATGCCGGCATTTGTATGCCGGCATCTTGAAGAGCATGGCCCTTTACGGGGCCCCCATCTGGGCGGACTCCCTCCACAGGAGGGAGAATGCGACCGCCATCCGCAGGCCCCAAAGGGCCATTGCACTGCGGGTGGCGAGAGCCTACCGCTCGGTGGGCTTTGCGGCAGCGTGCGCTCTGGCCGGCACCCCGCCTTGGGAACTCGAGGCGGGGGTGCTCGCCAGAGTGTACGAGTGGACGGCGGGGCGCAGGGCGCTCGGGGAGTGCCCTGCCCCAGAAGAGCGGGAGGCCGTCCGCAGAGAGGCGAGGGACGCAACCGTCCAACATTGGACGGAGGCCCTCGCCACCGCAGCCTTTGGCCGCAGAACGTTGGACGCGCTCGGGCCAGTCCTGAAGGACTGGCTCGGGCGGTCCCACGGTTTCCTTTCTTTCCGTCTGGTGCAGGTGCTATCCGGGCATGGCGTCTTCGGATCGTGCCTGCACCGGATCGGAAGAGAGGAGACTCCGGCCTGCCACGATTGTGGCGCGGCGGTGGACACGGCGCAGCACACCCTGGAGGTGTGTGCGTCGTGGTCTGGGCCGCGCCGCCAATTGATGGCGGTGGTCGGGCAGGACCTCTCGCTGCCCAGCGTGGTTTTAGCCATGCTGGGAAGCGAGGAGTCCTGGGCTGCGGTGGCCTCCTTTTGCGAGGAAGTAATTTCGCAAAAGGAGGCGGCGGAGCGGGCGCGGGAGGAAGACCCTCTCGCAGCGCCACTCCGCAGGCGACGAACGGGTCGGAGAAGGCGATTGCACGACAATCGTCTTCCCCCTCCTGGTGGAGGATAGCGGGAGACAGGCGCGGGGGCGTCTTCTCCCGCATTGCACGTATCCTCCACTTCCGCCGGGTGGGAATGACCGCGAGCACTCGCGGTTATTCTCGGGCCCCTCTCCCAGGGTGGGGAGGGGGGTGAAGGGCTCGCCGTAAAGGCGGGCGGTCGTCGGCGGGGGGCTGGATGGAAAGGCTGTGCCGGATTCCCAGTTCCCCTCCATATAGGCGATGCGGGAGTGCCGCTGGGTCGTTTAGTGGGTATACCGGTGGGGAGCACCGCCGGGAGTCCCACATAACCCTTCCGTCCCCCGACGGGGGGGTATGCATAAAGCATTTTTTTTTTTTTTTTTTTTTTTTTTTTTTTTTTTTTTTTTTTTTCCCAGCGTCAAAAAAAAAAAAAAAAAAAAAAGGTTAGGTTAGGTTAGGTTAGGTTTTTTTTTTTTTTTTTTTTTTTTTTTTTTTTTTTTTTTTTTTTTTCCTGTCCGGGCGCAGAGGCCCGGCCCGCGAGCTATCCTACATGATGCCTCCGACGTGGGGGTCGGAGTCTTTGTTTCTAAGTGATTGTACACAGGGTGAGATCTTTATTTCTTATTCTACATGGCGATTGGATCTTTATTTTTATCATCTATACATTGTTTTTATTTCTATTTTATACATTTTTATTGTGTTATCTCTATTGTATATACTATTCCATATAATTATCTTAATTAAATTACCGTTACATTCTTTTTCATAATATTATATTTGCCATTTTTATCGTATTTTACGTATAAAAGTTACATTATTTAACTCTATTTATTCTTATTAATTACTTGTTTCACTACTCTTATACAATAGTCTATAAAAATACTTCTTTGGTCTTTATCTTCAATGATCTTACTAATGCTTTCTATATTCACTTTCCGATCCATCTCGCATTCGACTTCGTATCTCAATTTTCCATATATGGGGCATTCCGTAATCACATGCAGCGCGCTCTCTTCGACCTCTGGGTCGCAATCGCACGACGGGCTGTCCTTGCACTTAAATCGGTGCAAGTACGAGGAGAACCCGCCGTGCCCTGTCATAAATTGAGTGATAATTTTATCGAAAGTTATTTTTTTAACTATAGGATACGCGCTGATTGCACTGGGGAAGAATATTTTAGTAGTGGATGCCGTTTCCCCGTCTGCGTATCTCTGACTCCATTCTCCAAGCGACAGCAGGCGTATTTGTCGCTTGGCGAAGGATATTGGACACCTACAATAGTCGGGTTTTGTCTTTTTGTATAACGCCGCGTCCTTTGCTAAGCCGTCAGCTCTCTCGTTTCCCTCCAGCCCCGCGTGTGCCTTAATCCAGAATAATTGTAAATTCTGGCCCATTTGGCTGATTTTCTTAATGTTGGCTCTCGTGTCTACTGCAAGGGGATGGAGGGAACGACAGTCTGTCACAGTTTCAAGGGCTGATCTCGAGTCACAAAAGACGCTACAACTGAGGTTCGCGGATTTTAGTGCATATTCAGTTGCCTTGTAGAGGGCCAGTAACTCCGCCTGGTACACGGAGCAGCACTGGTCCAGCTTTAGCTTTCGGGAACTTGTCTCCTCCGCATTGGTCCATACAGAAAATGCGGCGCCGACCTTTCCCTCCAGCTTGCTGCCGTCGGTGAAAATGTTCAGGCCATCGTTGTTGTAATGCTGTACCAGTGCTGCCTCGTCCACCACGCAGGTGAATTCTGACCCTATCTGCTCCGCAGGATGTGGTGCGTCGCTGAAAGCAACCCGTCCCTCCATTTCCCGGTCTCCTATTACTTGCTGGGTGTAACCTTTCTTTATCTCATAAAGCAAGGCTGCTTCCCTGACTCTGATGTCCATGGAAAGCAGCCCAGCGAGTAATAGTGCCGAGTTTAGGGAGACCGTTCTATATGCCCTAACTATTTTCTGCGCGAACCCCCGTTGGAGAGTATCTAACTGTTTACGGATTCCAAGCTTATTGGTAGCAGGCGCCCACGCACTCGCTGCGTACAGGATTGTAGGCTCGACTACCGCCGTATAGATGGTTTTTACAATATCGGTTTGAAGGCCCCAGCTTGCTTTCGCTGCTCTCGATAGCTGTTTGTAGAAGTTTAGGGCTTTCCGGCAGACGTTTGCTACGTGCGGATTAAAAGTTAGTTTGTCGTCGATGGTAAGACCCAGAACTTTCATCTCTTTGGACATGCCAATGTCGACCCCGCCCATGCTCAGGCGTGGAGTGTCATACTTGAGCTTCCGGGTTATGGTCATGGCCATAGTTTTGTGCGGAGCGAATTTCAACTTGTTTTTGACGCCCCACGTCCGAACATACTCGAGAGCGGCATTGGCCTGTCCTTCTACTTCCAGCGCTGTCTCACCATCGAAAACCAACACCACGTCGTCGGCAAAAGCCTGCACATTCTATCGAGATTTTTTAAAAGCGGGTCTAAGATCAAATTCCACAAGATGGGGCCCCCAATGGAGCCTTGTAGGTTAGGTTAGGTTAGGTTAGGTTAGGTTAGGTTAGGTTGGGGGACCCCCCACAGTGCTTGCTTCCACGTAGCGTTCCCCGGGCAACGACCTGGTCCTGTCACCGTAACGGAGTGGCAGGCCAGTGATCGGCGAAAGTGCACTGTGCGTTGAAGACTTTTTTGCGGACTCTTCAACACTTGCGGCGGCTATGCCTAAGCTTCCATCGCGGGACGCCTCCGGGCGGTTCCTAAAAGGCCCTTATCAGGGCCAACCAAAAGGCCCTTCTCAGGGCCAACCAAACGGCCCTTCTCAGGGCCAACCAAAAGGCCCTTCTCAGGGCCAACCAAAAGGCCCTTCTCAGGGCCAACCAAAAGGCCCTTCTCAGGGCCAAACCAAAGGCCCTTCTCAGGGCCAACCAAAAGGCCCTTCTCAGGGCCAACCAGAAGGCCCTTCTCAGGGCCAACCAGAAGGCCCTTCTCAGGGCCAAACCAAAGGCCCTTCTCAGGGCCAAACCAAAGGCCCTTCTCAGGGCCACGCCGGCGATGCCAGTATGGCGTCGGAGGTTTGCCGCCCATCACTGGGTAGCATGTTCCGCAGGCTGTCGGTCGACGTGTTGTCGGACTCCGACAACGAGTCGCTTGTTCCAGAGTCGGACGGAAGTTCGGCGATGGAAGCCGAAAGCCGCTTACAAAAGCGGAAGCGATCCTTCCTGAAGGACGGCGGCGAAGGCTCCTCGGACTCCACGAGGAGTGCTAAGCCAAAAAAGAAGGCGAAGGCCAAAAAGCCTTCCACTGTGGCGGACACCCACGACGTGGGTCTGGCGGACGCCCAACGTCAGTTGGACCTCGCACGAAGGGCCCAGCTCCAGGAAGACCTGGAAGAGAGGGTCGCCGCGAAGGAGATGCAGGCGCAGGCCGCCCGGGCTAAGTCCGGGTACGGTGCGTCTAGCGTCTTATACGCGGACCACTCGCTGGCCGAGCTGGAGCGCATGGCGCAGGAGGACGAAGAGGAGATCAGGGTGGTCGCCTCTAAGTCCTCCAATCTAAAAGGGACTTTCCAGAAGTCCCTTAAATGCAGGGCCGCCAGCATGGGTGGCATCGTCCGGGAGCTCGTGCAACGCACAGCCACCGACGAGACGCGGCAACTGCAGGCGAAGATAGATCGCCTGCAGTCGGAGGTCAGCCAGCTGCATAAGAAGCTGGCTGAGGTCACGGCCCAGCCAACCCAAGCTGAGCCGAGACCTGCAGTGGAGGGCCCTTCCTCCTCTTCCAACCTTGAGGATGTCATCCGCAAGGTTGTGATGGAGGAAAGGGCATTTACGAGAGCCTGCCTCGCTGGCATCGAGGACAGGCTCTTGCCCGAAAAGCGCCTCCGACCGCCCCTCGCGGCGGACAAGAGGCCGTGCGAGCCTGGGCCATCCTCCCAAAGGGAGGACGCCCTTCTCCCTTCCACCACCCCGTCCACCCAGCCGTGGACGAAGGTGGTCAAAAAGGGGAAGGGCAAGGCCAAGAAGGCGAGAGCGGCCGCCGCCCCTGCCTCCCCAGCCAACATCTCCCCTCCCTGCCCGTCCCAGACGACCGGCAAGGGGAAGGGGAAGGGGAAGGGGCAAAAGTCGGCCCCTAAGCCCGCCACCGCTGCCCCGGCAGCTAAAAGGGCCTCTGCCGGTGGGAGAAAAACCTTAGTTTCTCCCAAAACCGCGGCCGTTGTGGTGACGCTCACCGCGGAGGCCGCGGAGCGTGGTGAGACGTACGAGTCCGTGCTGAAACGGGCTCGTACCAACGCCGATCCCACCAAGTTGGGAATCGGCGCCATCACGTGCCGCCAGACCCAAGCCGGGGCTCGTATTTTCGAGTTCCCGGGGGCCCAGGGCGGCACCAACGCTGACCTCTTCGCAACGAAGTTGCAAGAGGTCATCGCGGACGCGGCCAAGGTGGTAAGGCCCGTCAAGTCGGCGGCCCTCGAGGTGACCAATCTTGACGATTCGGTCACCAAAGAGGAGGTCGTGGCGGCGCTCGCAGCAATAGGGGGCTGCAACACCGCAGCGGTACAGGGTCGGGCTATCAGGCCCGGCCGCGGCGGCATGGGCACAATCCGCCTGGAGTGCCCGGTCACCGCAGCTAAGGCCGTCCTTGCCAAGGGACGGCTTGCCGTCGGGTTTGGGTCGTGTGTGGTCCGAGCACTTGGTGAGCAGCCTTTGCGCTGCTACAAGTGCTTCGGAATCGGCCACACACGGGCCCTCTGTCCGTCCAAGGTGGACAGGTCGGACGCCTGTTACCGCTGCGGTAAGGAGGGGCACATGTCCGCCTCCTGCACGGCCGCCAAGCCGCACTGCGCGGTGTGCGCCGCCAGTGGCCGCCCGGCGGACCACGTGATGAGGGGGAGGAACTGCAATCCTCCCCCAAAGAAGGGCAAAGCGCAGGCGCCGTCCCAGCCTGCCGCTACCACCGTCGTCCCTGAGGCTGGGACCTCGGTGGCCGACGAGGGGGGTGCGATGGCCGAATGATGGATAGGTCCGGACATCGCATCCTACAGGCGAATACTAACCACTGTAAAGCAGCCCAGGACCTGCTGATGCAGGCCCTGGCTGAGTGGTTAGTAGACGTTGCGGTGGTCGCCGAGCCGTACTCTGTCCCTGGCCGTTGGCTGGGTGATCGGGACGGCTCGGTGGCGTTGGTGTCGCGGTCTTCCACGGACTCCCCTCCCCTCTCGCTCTTAGAGAGGGGACCGGGATACGTGGCCGCCGCGTGGGGAGAAATAGCCCTGGTGGGGGTCTATTTCTCCCCTAACCGCCCTTTACAGGACTTCGAGGATTTTCTCGAAGTCCTGACCGCAGTAGTCGGTAGGGCGGCGCCGCGCCAGGTCGCCGTATTGGGCGACCTGAACGCCAAGTCGGCGGCCTGGGGCAACCGGGCCGCCTCTTGCAACGTCCGCGGGCGGGCCGTCGAATTTTGGGCGGCCTCGTCGGGCGTGTCCCTCCTAAATAGAGGGACGGCCCACACGTGTGTGCGGCAACGGGGAGGGACGGTGGTGGACGTGTCGTTCGCCACCCCCGCACTTGCCGCCCGCGTCGTCGGCTGGCGGGTGGAAATGGTGGAGACCTTGTCGGACCACCGATACGTGCGGTTCGACATCGTCTCCACCCAGAGCCCCCGGGGGATGGCCCGCTCGGGCCAGTCCCCCTTTCCACGGTGGGCTCAGATCCACCTGGACCGAGGGGCGGCCAAGGAGGCGGCGTTCGTCCAGGACTGGCTCACGCCTCCTGTCAATGTCCTGGACGTCGACGCCTCGGCGGTCCGACTGCGGGAGTCCCTGACCGAGGTGTGCAACTCCAGCATGCCTCGGTCTCGCCGCCCACCTCCCCGACGCGCCGTCTATTGGTGGTCGGAGGAGCTGGCGGGGCTCCGGGCCGCCTGCGTGGTGGCCAGGAGGGCCTACACGCGGAGTCGACGGCGGAACGTGCGGGACGCGTCGAACGAGGACCTTCTCTACGCCTCGTACGTAGAGGCAAAGAAGGTCCTCAAGGCGGCTATGTTCGCCGCCGACGAGGCGGCGAGGGCCGAAATGCTAGAGGGTCTCGACAGAGACCCGTACGGGAGACCGTATAAGGCGGTGCGGAATAAACTGCGCCCCTTCGGTCCCCCGCTAGCAGAGACCCTCGAGCCGGCGTTGCTGGATGGGGTGGTTCGGTCCTTGTTTCCAACAAGGACCAACTTCACCCCTCCAGTGATGGACCCCCCGCGGGAGGCGGCTCCGCCGGCGGAGGAGGTCCCTCCGGTCACGGGGGCGGAGTTTGGCGCGGCAACGCTTCGCCTCCGCGCCAAGAAAACCGCCCCCGGGCCGGACGGCGTCCCCGCAAGGGTGGTGGCCATTGCGGCCACCCAAATGGCGGACAGGTTCCGGGACCTCTTCAGCGCGTGTTTCACGGCTGGGAGGTTCCCGAAAACCTGGAAGGAGGGGCAACTGTGCCTCCTCCGTAAGGAGGGACGACCGGCAGACTCCCCCTCGGCATACCGACCCATCGTTCTGCTCGATGAGGTCGGTAAACTGTTCGAGGGGATCGTCGCCAGTCGGCTGAATGGCCTCCTGCAGGGGGTTGGGCCGAACCTGTCGGACGCCCAATTCGGTTTCCGAGTTGGGCGTTCGACAGTGGACGCGCTGGCCCGGCTGAAGGGCCAGGTGAGGGAGGCCGTGGAGTCTGGGGACGGAGTGTTGGCTGTGTCATTTGACATAGCCAACGCGTTCAATTCCGTCCCCCACTCCACGATCTTGGAGGCACTCCGGTACCACGGAGTGCCTTCATACTTGCGGGCCCTCTTGGCCAGCTACTTGGAGGACCGAGCGGTCCTCCTCGTAGACAAGGCTGGCCAAGTCCGGAGGTACGGCGCGGAGTCTGGTGTTCCACAGGGGTCGGTCCTAGGACCACTCCTGTGGAACATCGGCTTCGACTGGCTCCTGCGGGGATCCCTCCTCCCGGGCACGAGTGTCATCTGCTACGCGGATGACACTCTCCTCACTGCCCGGGGGAGGGATTTTAGGGAGGCGGCCAGTTTGGCCTCGGCTGGCGGATCCTTGGTCGCGGGAAGGATCCGCCGCCTCGGGTTGGGGGTTGCGCTGCACAAGACCGAGGCCGTGTTCTTCCACGGGCCTCGGCAGCGCATCCCTCCTGACGCCCACATCGTCGTGGAGGGCGTCAGGATCGGGGTAAGGACCCAGATGAAATATCTGGGCCTCACCCTGGACAGCAGGTGGCGCTTCGGCCCGCACTTCAGCGGGTTGTCAGCGCGCCT
Organism: Philereme transversata; assembly: GCA_963924445.1. NCBI lineage: Eukaryota > Metazoa > Arthropoda > Insecta > Lepidoptera > Geometridae > Philereme > Philereme transversata. The sequence goes on along the minus strand of OZ004341.1, from coordinate 384,247 downwards.
GCTGAAGGCGGCGAACGCCCTCTCGTGGCTCCTCCCAAACCTGGGAGGGCCAAAGGCGAGATGCCGGCATTTGTATGCCGGCATCTTGAAGAGCATGGCCCTTTACGGGGCCCCCATCTGGGCGGACTCCCTCCACAGGAGGGAGAATGCGACCGCCATCCGCAGGCCCCAAAGGGCCATTGCACTGCGGGTGGCGAGAGCCTACCGCTCGGTGGGCTTTGCGGCAGCGTGCGCTCTGGCCGGCACCCCGCCTTGGGAACTCGAGGCGGGGGTGCTCGCCAGAGTGTACGAGTGGACGGCGGGGCGCAGGGCGCTCGGGGAGTGCCCTGCCCCAGAAGAGCGGGAGGCCGTCCGCAGAGAGGCGAGGGACGCAACCGTCCAACATTGGACGGAGGCCCTCGCCACCGCAGCCTTTGGCCGCAGAACGTTGGACGCGCTCGGGCCAGTCCTGAAGGACTGGCTCGGGCGGTCCCACGGTTTCCTTTCTTTCCGTCTGGTGCAGGTGCTATCCGGGCATGGCGTCTTCGGATCGTGCCTGCACCGGATCGGAAGAGAGGAGACCCCGGCCTGCCACGATTGTGGCGCGGCGGTGGACACGGCGCAGCACACCCTGGAGGTGTGTGCGTCGTGGTCTGGGCCGCGCCGCCAATTGACGGCGGTGGTCGGGCAGGACCTCTCGCTGCCCAGCGTGGTTTTAGCCATGCTGGGAAGCGAGGAGTCCTGGGCTGCGGTGGCCTCCTTTTGCGAGGAAGTAATTTCGCAAAAGGAGGCGGCGGAGCGGGCGCGGGAGGAAGACCCTCTCGCAGCGCCACTCCGCAGGCGACGAACGGGTCGGAGAAGGCGATTGCACGACAATCGTCTTCCCCCTCCTGGTGGAGGATAGCGGGAGAATGGCGCGGGGGCGTCTTCTCCCGCATTGCACGTATCCTCCACTTCCGCCGGGTGGGAATGACCGCGAGCACTCGCGGTTATTCTCGGGCCCCTCTCCCAGGGTGGGGAGGGGGGTGAAGGGCTCGCCGTAAAGGCGGGCGGTCGTCGGCGGGGGGCTGGATGGAAAGGCTGTGCCGGATTCCCAGTTCCCCTCCATATAGGCGATGCGGGAGTGCCGCTGGGTCGTTTAGTGGGTATACCGGTGGGGAGCACCGCCGGGAGTCCCACATAACCCTTCCGTCCCCCGACGGGGGGGTATGCATAAAGCATTTTTCCCAGCGTCAAAAAAAAAAAAAAAAAAAAAAAAAAAAAAAAAAAAAAAAAAAAAAAAAAAAAAAAAAAAAGGTTAGGTTAGGTTAGGTTAGGTTAGGTTAGGTTAGGTTAGGTTAGGTTACCCTCGAAGTGTGCCCGGCGTGGTCCGAGCCGCGTCGCGGCTTAGCGGCGATAGTCGGGCCGGACCTCTCGCTGCCCAGTGTGGTCAACTCTATGCTGGGAAGCGAAGGGGCCTGGACAGCGGTCGCCTCCTTTTGTGAGGACGTGATGTCTCAAAAGGAGGCGGCGGAGCGCACGCGGGAGGACGATCCCCTCGCGGCACCGCTCCGCAAGCGAAGAAGTGGGAGAAGAAGGCGATTGTACGACGATCGCCTTCCCCCTCCCGGTGAAGGATAGCGGGAGACAGGCGCGGGGGCGCCTTCTTTCTCCCGCATTGCACATATCCTCCACCTCTGTCAGGCGGGAACGGCCGAGCACTCGCGGTCGTTCCTGGGCCCCTCCCTGCTGGGAGGAGCATGCGGGTCCCGCTGTAAAGGCGGGCGGTCGTCGGCGGGGGATTGGAAGTAAAGGCTTTTGCCGGTTTCCCAATCCTCCTCTACGCAGACGATGCCGGAGTGCCGCTGGGTCGTTTAGTGGGTATACCGGTCCTATATAGACCGGGGAGTCCCACATACCCCTCCCATCCCCCAATGGGGGGGCATGCGTAACGCATTTTTCCCAGCGCAAAAAAAAAAAAAAAAAAAAAAAAAAAAAAAAAAAAAAAAAAAAAAAAAAAAAAAGGTTAGGTTAGGTTAGGTTAGGTTAGGTTAGGTTAGGTTAGGTTAGGTTGGGCGGGGCGGGTCTGGGTTTATCCATTAGTAGTTGCTATGCCTAGCTTGCGGCTCTGGTCGCTTGTATTGGATAAATCTAGGCCTTCATTTCTCGGCTCTGGGAGCGAGTCATGAGGCGAATGGCTTTGAGGGAGAGCGCAGGTCGTGTAGATCCTCAAGGCAAGTCTGGTGGGGTCGTTCCTTCTCGCGGTTGCTGCCCGTTATTGGTCTATTTCCATCAGAAATAGACATAACAGAAACCACCAGGCGCCGGCACTCTGTCGGTGGGGTAGGATGGGTAGGTAGGACGGGATGGGCTGGTGGAGCCGTCCCTTTGTAGGCTAGATGCCTACAAGAGCGGATAGCCTTTTCAGGCTAGGAGGAGTCGGAAGTCGGGTCTGGCGTGCACTTACCCTGCCGCCGGGCAGGCAGTGGGAGTTTACTTCCCTGCCACCGCCCCAAAATCGTAACCCCGCAACATGGCCGTGGTCATGTTTTGCGACCTGAGCGGGACCGATAGGCCTTGGCTTGGTCGCCCGGGCCGCGAGGAAGACAACCTCTATAAAAAATTACCCGAAGGTAAGCGGCGGCGCAGCGTGAGGCCTGGAAGGCTGAACGGAGTTTCAGTCGCTACTGCGTCCCCCGCCAGGGAAGTGTCGCTCCCCTGAGCGGGTTACGCCAGACTTCCCCGGTTACAGTGGGCACTGTCCGGGGTGACCCACCCTTCCCACGTACTCGTGGGACTGATTATGAATGAAAATTTAAAATCTCTTAGGTTAAGGAAGACGATAGGGAGTGATGAAGATGAGGCTGAATGCGCGTCTGCGCACAGCGACGCCAGTAGGGCGTGTGTAGAAGTAGCGAAGGAGGCGCGCGTGGTGTTAACCCGCTGCGCAGCGATGGAAAGCAACGATGAAGATATGCTCGTTGCTTCATCGACAATGGCGAACCTGTCTGACGCGGACTCTGATGCAAGCTTTCAGACCGTGGCTTCAGGGGAGGTGTCCGAAGGAAGAGACCGATTTTGGAGAAAGCGTCGGAGATACGACGCGAGCTCGGACTTGGGAGAGGACGAGGAGTCGATGCCCGCGTCGCCGGCTCGGAGAGGACGTGGACGTCCCCCTTCTACGGGGCAGTACGTAGGCCTGGCCAAAGCAAAGGCTGAACTGAACGCGGCGAAAGCTGAGGAGCTTCGGTTGCAGGCTGAAATGGAAATGGCGGATGACATAAGACGGAAAAAGGAGGCGGTAGCTGCCTCTTTCCGTAAATCTCCGGTCTTAGTGTCGCGTACACTGCAGCACAGCAGTGAAGGACAAGAACCACCGGATCTAGCTAGGCTGGTCCTAGATTCGGTGGATACAATTGAAAAGGTTGCGAAAACGTCTAGCAACCTTAAAGGGACGTACGTTAGAGCCCTAAAAGACGCGGTGGAAACTATTAAAGTTTCCTTTCAAGAGTTGCGATCACGCACAATGTCAGAGGAGGTTATCCGATTGGAGGCAGCCAACAAGCGGCTCGCGGGCGAGCTGGCCGAGATGAGAAAAGAGTTGGCCCAGATGCGGCAGCTAGCGCAGCAGCGTGATCAGGCGCCAGCTCCCACGGCAACTCAGCCCCAAACAATTGAGGAAATAGTGCGTGTCGTCATGGACCAATGTGGGACCATGATGAACGCAAGACTGGAAGGACTAGAGGAGCGGTTGCTCCCTGAGAAGCGCCTGCGGCCTCCATTAGCTGCAGATAAAAAGAAAACTATGGTGCCGATGGCCCCTGCAGTCGCGGTTGCTGCTGCTCGCTCGGGGGGCCACTCGCAGATTGAGATGGTAATTGATGATGCTCCTGTAGCCATTAATAAAGAGACAGCCAAAGAGTCTCAGAAAGCTCAAGCTAAAGAGACTCGAAAGGCAAAGGGGAAACCCAAACCGGCAGTGACTGAGCCGCGCGTGTTGCCTCCGCAGCCCCAATCCATGGATGAGGGGTGGAATGTGGTGGCTCGGAAAGGCACGAACAAAAAGAAGGCTGACAAGAAGGCACCAAGCGCTCAGGTGGCCTCACAGAAGGTGACAAATGCTCGTGCAAAACCAGTGAAGAAGCCAGCCAAGCTCCGCCCCCCTCGCTCAGCAGCGGTCATGCTGACTTTGAAGCCGGATGCAGTAGATCGCGGCGTCACTTACGAGAAAGTGCTTGCCGAGGCCAAGCAGCACATTGATCTAAAGGACCTTGGCATACCAGCGGGCTTAAAGTTCCGTACTGCAGCTACTGGCGCTCGACTTCTGGAGGTGCCCGGTGCCTCTAGTGCAGATAAAGCCAATGCTCTGGCTAAGAAACTCGGAGAGTCCCTTGGAGAGGAAGTGGTTCGGATCACCAGGCCAGAGAAATGCGTTGAACTCCGCATAACGGGCCTGGATGACTCGGCTACCAAGGAGGAAGTAGCAGCAGCCGTGGCTGAAGTGGGCGGTTGCGTAAAAGAGGCCATCAGAACGGGAGAAATAATTCGTTCTCCGGGCAGACAAGGAGGTGGTACGATCTGGCTGCGATGCCCCATTGCCGCAGCCAAGAAAGTTTCAGAAAGAAGGCTTTTAGTAGGCTGGGTCTCAGTTCAGGCTACAATCCTGGAGCCCCGACCACTAAGATGCTTCAGGTGCCTGGAGATAGGTCACATGGGCGTTAAATGCACCGCGGACGTTGACCGAAGCAGTTCCTGCTTCTGCTGCGGTAAGCCAGGACACAAGGCGGCTCAATGCTCTGCTGATCCGCACTGTCCTGTATGTGATGCGGCAAACAAAGCGGCGAATCACCGTATTGGTGGTAAAGCTTGTTTTGCCAGGCCCCCCAAGAAGGGTAAAAGGAGAGAAAAGTTGGCTAATGACGGCCCCAGGGCCCCCTCGCAGCTGACTCAGCGTCCAGCGACGCAAGAGGAGGATCTCATGGACACCAATATTTAGTATGGCGACCAAATTTCTGCAGGCGAACATCAACCACTCTGCCGGAGCTCAGGATCTTTTGCTCCAGAGCATGGCAGAGCGGTTGATCCAGGTGGCGGTGGTGAGCGAGCCCTACGAGGTCCGACCTAGGTCTGACTGGGTTGGGGACCTCGACGGCCTGGTGGCAATCACCACGCAATCGCCGGCTCACTCCCCCCCTCTCGAAGACGTGATGAGGGGCAGGGGTTTCGTAGTGGCTAGGGTAGGCCAGGCCGTCATCGTGGGGGTGTACCACTCCCCGAACCGGCCGGTTCGCGACCTAGAGACTCTCCTCGGCGAGGTAGGGACCTTGATTGGTCAGACCCGCCCACGCCCAGTCCTCGTCCTCGGGGACCTCAACGCCAAATCAGCGGCGTGGGGGTCGCCGGTGACGAACGCGCGGGGCGGTGTCGTACTAGAGTGGATGGCTGAGGTGGGCCTCTGTGTTGTAAACCGGGGATCGGTAAGCACGTGCGTCCGGCGGAACGGTGAGTCGATCGTCGACTTGACGCTCGTCACCCCAGACATCGCTTGCCGTATTCGCGACTGGCAGGTGCTGTTGGACGTGGTAACGCTGTCCGATCACCGGTACATCCGGTTCAGCGTCTCCCCGACTCGAACGGATGAGGTGAGAGAGGTAGGTGGCGAGATAGGTCCGCGATGGGCCCTGAAGCGCCTCAACGCTGAAGTGCTGAAGGAGGCGGCCCTCGTCGAAGTGTGGAACGGCACTCCTCAGGAGCCGGATCCAGTAGACCCGGATGCGATGGCGGACAGGCTGTGCGAGGCATTGTCGCGTGTCTGCGACGCTGCGATGCCGCGCGCGCGAGCCCCGGAGCCGAGACGCCAAGTCTATTGGTGGACGGAGGAGATTGCCGAACTTCGAAGAAGATGCGTGACGAGGCGCCGGCTATACCAGCGGTATCGGAGACGAAGGCGGCAAGAGACCGAGGAGAGCGAGTCTCTTTACGCCGCCTACAGAGAGGCTTCTGGGGCCCTTCGCGTCGCGATAGTCGAGGCAAAGAAGCGAGCCTGGGAGCAGCTGCTGGAGGGGCTTGAGCGCGACCCATGGGGCCGCCCGTACAAGTGGGCGAGACAAAAACTTCGTCCTTGGGGTCCCCCCATAACAGCCTCGCTCCAACCGCCAGTGCTCCAAAGAGTGGTCGATGGCTTGTTCCCTGGTGCTCCGGGGGCCGAGTTCGCGCCACCCATGACTTCGGCTGATCTCGCCGAAGAAGAGAGTGAGTTTGTCCCTATCTCTGAGGGTGAGCTGGGTGCGGCAGTGCTCAGGATGAGGGCCAAGAACACGGCACCTGGGCCTGACGGCATACCGGGTCGAGCGTGGGCCCTCTCCTTGAAGCACTTGGGACCCGCATTGAAGGATCTATTCGATAGGTGCCTCTTGGAAGGAAGATTCCCTAGGCGATGGAGAAGGGGCAAACTCGTTCTCCTGAGGAAAGAGGGTCGTCCCGCGGATGAGCCCTCGGGCTATCGCCCGATTGTGCTGCTCGACGAGGCGGGCAAGCTGTTGGAGAGAGTAGTGGCTGCCCGCCTGGTCAGGCACCTCGAGACAGTTGGACCAGATCTGGCGCCTAACCAGTTCGGCTTCCGGAGAGGTCGCTCGACGATTGACGCCATATCTCTCGTCCGCGACCTCTCCGAGGAGGCGTGCTCCAGTGGTGGCGTGTTGGTTGCCATATCGTTGGACATCTCCAACGCATTCAACACGCTGCCCTGGAGCACGATACACGCCGGTCTGGGGTACCACAAGGTGCCCCAGTACTTGCGAAGACTCGTCGGGGACTATCTCTCAGATCGAGAGGTAGTCTTCCCGACGACTCGCGGGGAGGGAAGTAGTTCAATGACGCGTGGTGTTCCACAGGGGTCGGTTCTTGGCCCTCTCCTGTGGAACGTCGGATACGATTGGGTCCTCCGGGGGGCAAGCCTGCGTGGCGTTAGCGTAGTATGCTACGCCGATGATACGCTGGTTGCCGCCCGGGGAAGCGACTATAGGGAGGCTGCGATCCTGGCCACAGCCGGAGTCGCTACGGTTGTTGCAAGAATCCGGATGCTGGGTCTGCAGGTGGCGCTCCACAAATCCGAGGCCATATGTTTTCATGGTCCCCGGCGGAAACCACCTGCAGACTCCACCATAGTGGTGGGTGGAATTTCTATCCCCGTCGGGACGACACTGAAGTATCTTGGTGTCGTCCTCGACGGCAGATGGAACTTTAAGGAGCACGTGCGGCGGCTGTCCCCCAAAATCTTGGGGACAGCCGGCGCACTTAGTCGCCTGCTCCCGAATATCGGGGGCTGCGAAGTGAGCTGCCGCCGCCTCTATACAGCGGTGGTAAGCTCTATGGCCTTGTATGGCGCCCCGATATGGGCGGGAAAGCTCGATCGGCAGGCCACTGCCGTGCTGATTGGAGCGCAACGAGTGATGGCGGTGAGGGTGTGCAGGGGGTATCGCACACTGTCTCACGAGGTAGCATGCGTGCTCGCAGGCTCGCTCCCGTGGGACCTTGAGGCCGAAGTTCTGGCTTCGGTCTACTGGCGCAGAGCGCAGGCGCGGGAGCGGGACGAGCGACCGGCGCCGCAGGAGGTGGCGCACTGGCGCAATCAGGCCAGGGTGTCCGCCATCGCCATGTGGAGGGAGCGGCTCCTAGCGGGGCAGATGCAGAGGGGGCAGAGCGCCCGAAGGCTCCTGGAGGCGATCAGCCCAGTACTGGAGGAGTGGGTCCGCAGGAAGCATGGGAGTCTTTCCTTCCGACTGACGCAGGTCCTCTCGGGACATGGTTGTTTCGGGAGGTACCTACATCGCGTTGCCCGAAGGGAGGAGTCCCCAGCTTGCCATCAGTGTGGACAGGCGGAGGATACGGCGCAACATGCGCTGGAGGCATGCCCGGGTGGAGCAGAACCGCGGCAGACATTGGTTGCGGTCGTAGGGACTGACCTCTCCCTATCGACCATTATCCTAAAAATGCTCGATGGGCAGAGGTCATGGGAGGCGGTGGCCTCCTTCTGCGAGGCAGTCATCTCGCAGAGGGAGGAAGAGGAGCGGGAGAGGGAGAGAGATCCTCTCGCTCAGCCGCTCCGGAGGGCGCGGACACGGAGGCGGGCTAATCGAGCCCGCACCCCGTCTCCGCTCCGAGGGCCTAGGGTGTTGGGTGCGGGGGCACCTGGCATCCCCTAATAATGGGTCATCGAGAGGTGGAGATGCCCCGTGTGTTCCGGGGCATCACACATGAGGTGGCGAGGTCTTGTGAAGACCTCCCAGGAGGAGAGTCTGCCGCTAGGCGGGCAGCAACACCGACGAGGGCTGTGGAGTAATGCGCGAGCGGTCCCATGCCCCTCGTCTTAAGTTGGTGTAGGAGGAACACCCTGGTTTTTTAGTGCGTATGCCGCCTTACGGCGGTGAGTCCCACATAACCACCGTTTCCCCCCGGAACGGTGGTATCCATAAAGGATTTTCCCAGGTAAAAAAAAAAAAAAAAAAAAAAAAAAAAAAAAAAAAAAAAAAAAAAAGGTTAGGTTGGGCGGGCGGGTCTGGGTTTATCCATTAGTAGTTGCTATGCCTAGCTAGCGGCTTCGGTCGCTTGTATTGGATAAACCTTGGCCTTCTTTACTCGGCTCTGGGAGCGAGTAATGAGGCGAATGGCTTTGAGGGAGAGCGCAGGTCGTGTAGATCCTCAAGGCAAGTCTGGTGGGGTCATTCCTTCTCGCGGTTGCTGCCCGTTATTGGTCTATTTCCATCAGAAATAGACGTAACAGAAACCACCAGGCGCCGGCACTCTGTCGGTGGGGTAGGATGGTAGGTGGGACGGGATGGGCTGGTGGAGCCGTCCCTTTGTAGGCTATATAGTATATAGTATATATATAGTAGGAGGATAGCCTTTTTAGGCTAGGAGGAGTCGGGAGTCGGGCCTGGCGTGCACTTACCCTGCCGTCGGGCAGGCAGTGGGAGTTTACTTCCCTGCCACCGCCCCAAAATCGTAACCCCGCAACATGGTCGCAGTCATGTTTTGCGATCTGAGCGGGACCGATAGGCCCTGGCTTGGTCGCCCGGGTCGCGAGGAAGACAACCTCTATAAAAAATCACCCGAAGGTAAGCGGCGGCGCAGCGTGAGGCCTGGAAGGCTGAACGGAGTTTCAGTCGCTACTGCGTCCTCCGCCAGGGAAGTGTCGCTCCCCTGAGCGGGTTACGCCAGACTTCCCCGGTTACAGTGGGCACTGTCCGGGGTGACCCACCCTTCCCACGTACTCGTGGGACTGAATATGACTAAATTTTATGATCATTCTTTTAGGTTAAGTGACGGAGAAGAGGAAGTGGAAAGAGAGTGCGCGTCTGCGCAGAGTGGTGCCGAGAAGGCATGTGAGGTAAAAGATGCGCGGGTCGTTTTGACCCGTTGCGAGTTGACGGAGAGCAACGGCGAAGTTCTGCCCGTTGCTTCGAATGTGGAGGCTACTCAAGCCCCATGGCTCCGAACTGAGACGGTCTGCCTGTCAGAATCTGATTCTGACGGCATGACCTGGGAGACAGTGTCGTCTCACGGCTCCGGGAGGAGGCTGCGCAAGCGGCATATTGAGGAGCAGGAAGGGCAGGGAGACCAGGGTGAATCCTCACCTGCACCCAAGGTCTCGAGCGCTCGACGTGGTAGGGGGCGCCCGCCCACAACAGGGCAATACGTTGGGCTGGCGAAGGCCAAGGCCGAGCTCAACCGGGTGCGGGAAGAGGAGATGCGGCTCACAGCCGAAAAGGAGCTCCAAGAGGACGTCCAAAAAAGGAGAAAGGCGCAGTACCTCAAGGTACCAGCATCGGTGCCCGAGGGCAGCGACTCACGGCTTGGCAACTGCGATGCCGCCGAGCTTGAGTCAATGTTGATGGACTCAGTGGACATCGTGTATGCGGTGGCCACCAAGTCCAGAAACCTTAAGGGCACGTCGGTGAGGGCCCTCAAGGAGGCCGCGGACATGATAAAGGCGTCCTTTAAGGAAACGCGGGCCCGCACTATGTCCGAGGAGATGGCCCTTCTAATAAAGGCTAATGAGCGGCTCGCGGCGGACCTTAAGGAGCTGCGGCGGGAGATGGTGCAGATGAGGGCTGCCCAGGCTCAAGTGGCTCCGACCTCGATGCCCGCTCAGGCCCCGGCCCAAGCCCCCTGCGGTGAGGACGCAATGCGGCACATCATGGTGCAAGTCGGCACAATGGTGGACGCCCGCTTTGCCGGAATCGAGGAGAGGCTGATGCCCAGGCAGACCCTGAGGCCCCCTCTGGCCGCAGATCGGAGAAGAGAGGCTGAGGTGCGTCCAGCTGAGTCCTTGGCTCAGAGGGACTCTCCGGCGCCAAAGCCGGGAACAAGAGCGGTTCCAAAGCCGAAGCCGGCCCCCGCCCCTGTTAGCGCTGCGGCTCCTGTTGAGGACTGGCAGGTGGTCACGAGGCGGGGAAAGAACAAGAGGCGGGACAAGGTGAGTGCCAGGGAAGGGGCAGGACCCACCGAGAAGAAGAGGCCTCCCCCTCCGGCCCAAATCCCTAGGCCGAAGACGCAGCCCCCCAAAGCGGGTGCGGCCAAACTCCGCCCTCCACGGACCGCAGCGGTGGTTATCACGCTGCAGGAGAGTGCGGTAGAGAAAGGGGTCACCTACGCCAAGATGCTGGAAGCGGCCAAGGCGAAGGTGAAGTTAAGCGAGCTGGGGCTCCCGCCGCTGAAGATCAGGGCGGCGGCTACTGGGGCACGAGTGCTGGAGGTTTCCGGTGCGGACAACGCGGCCAAAGCGGACGTCCTTGCCGAAAAGCTCAGGGAGGTGTTCGGAGGCGAGGAAGGCGTACGAGTCTCCAGGCCGACTGTAACAACAGACCTTCGGGTCAGTGGCCTGGACGATTCCGTCGCTCCGCAGGAGCTGGCGGAGGCCTTGGCCGGGAAGGGCGAATGCCATGTGACGGCGTTTTCCGTTGGCGCAATCCGCCGGGGCCAAGCCGGGATGGGCACCGCGTTCGTGCGCTGCCCCACTGCGGCCGCAAAGAAAGTGATGGCCAGCGGTGGCCGCGTTTTGGTGGGCTGGGTGGCGGCGCGAGTCAGCATCCTGGAAGCGAGACCCCGCCGCTGCTACCGCTGCCTTGAACTGGGCCATGTAGCGGCCAAGTGCAAGGCCGAAGTGGACCGCAGCGATGAGTGTTACCGCTGCGGTATAAAGGCCCACAAGGCCAAGGAGTGCACCGCCGCCCCCCATTGCTCCCTTTGTGCAGCAGCAGGGAAGCCGGCGGATCACCTCTCCGGGAGCAAGGCATGCGCCAAGTCCCCGTCAAAGCCAGGGGTGAGAAGGAAGGCCAACGCGGCTGGGGCTACGGTCCAGCCACGTCCGCCTCGCCCCGATAAAGGGCCAGTTGGACGCATGGAGGAAGATTAGTTAGTATGGCCCTAACCTTCCTTCAGGCGAACATCAACCGATGCGCCGGGGCTCAGGACTTGCTCCTGCAGTCTATGGCGGAGCGGTTGATCCAGGTGGCGGTGATAAGTGAGCCCTACGCGGTCCGACCTAGATCTGACTGGGTTGGGGACCTCGATGGCCTGGTGGCAATCACCACGCAATCGCCGGCTCACTCCCCCCTTCTCGAAGACGTGGTGAGGGGCAGGGGTTTTGTAGTGGCTAGGGTAGGCCAGGCCGTCGTCGTGGGTGTGTACCACTCCCCGAACCGGCCTGTTCGCGAGCTAGAGACTCTTCTCGGCGAGGTGGGGACCTTGATCGGTCAGACCCGCCCGCGCCCTGTCCTCGTGCTCGGTGACTTCAATGCCAAATCAGCGGCGTGGGGGTCGCCGGTGACGAACGCGCGGGGCAGTGTCGTGCTAGAGTGGTTGGCCGAGGTGGGCCTCTGCGTTGTAAACCGGGGATCGGTAAGCACCTGCGTCCGGCGGAACGGTGAGTCGATCGTCGACTTGACGCTCGTCACCCCGGATATCGCTTGCCGCATTCGCGACTGGCAGGTGCTGGTAGACGTGGTAACGCTGTCCGATCACCGGTACATTCGGTTCAGCGTCTCCCCGACTCAAGCGGATGAGGTGAGAGAGGTAGGTGGCGAGATAGGTCCGCGATGGGCCCTGAAGCGTCTCAACACCGAAGTGCTGCAGGAGGCAGCCCTCGTCGAAATATGGAACGGCACTCCACAGGAGCCGGATCTGGTAGACCCGGACGCGATGGCGGACAGGCTGTGCGAGGCATTGTCGCGCGTCTGCGACGCTGCGATGCCGCGCACGCGAGCCCTACAGCCGAGACGTCAAGTCTATTGGTGGACGGAGGAGATTGCCGAACTCCGGAGAAGTTGCGTGTCGAGGCGCCGACTATACCAGCGGTATCGGAGGCGAAGGCGGCGAGAGACTGAGGAGAGCGAGTCTCTTTACACCGCCTACAGGGAGGCTTCTGGGGCCCTTCGCGTCGCGATAGTTGAAGCTAAGAGGCGAGCCTGGGAGCAGCTGCTGGAGGGGCTTGAGCGCGACCCATGGGGCCGCCCGTACAAGTGGGCGAGGCAAAAGCTTCGTCCCTGGGCTCCCCCCATCACAGCCTCGCTCCAACCGCCGGTGCTCCAAAGAGTGGTCGATGGCTTGTTTCCCGGTGCTCCGGGGGCCGAGTTCACGCCTCCCTTGACTTCGGCCGATCTCGCCGAAGGAGAGGAGAGCGAGTTTGTCCCTATCTCTGAGGGTGAGCTGGGTGCGGCAGTGCTCAGGATGAGGGCCAAGAACACGGCACCTGGGCCTGACGGCATACCGGGTCGCGCGTGGGCCCTCTCCTTGAAGCACCTGGGACCCGCCTTGAAGGACCTGTTTGACAGGTGCCTCGTGGAAGGAAGATTCCCCAGGCGATGGAGAAGGGGCAAACTTGTCCTCCTGAGGAAAGAGGGTCGTCCCGCGGACGAGCCCTCGGGCTATCGCCCGATTGTGCTGCTCGACGAGGCGGGCAAGCTATTGGAGAGAGTAGTGGCTGCCCGCCTGGTCAGGCACCTCGAGACGGTGGGACCGGATCTGGCACCTAACCAGTTCGGCTTCCGGAGAGGTCGCTCGACGATTGACGCCATATCTCTCGTCCGCGACCTCTCTGAGGAGGCGTGCTCCAGTGGCGGCGTGTTGGTGGCCATATCGTTGGACATCTCCAACGCATTCAACACGCTGCCCTGGAGCACGATACACGCCGGTCTGGGGTACCACAAGGTGCCCCAGTACTTGCGAAGACTCGTCGGGGACTATCTCTCAGATCGAGAGGTAGTCTTCCCGACGACTCGCGGGGAGGGAAGTAGTCCCATGACGCGCGGTGTTCCGCAGGGGTCGGTTCTTGGCCCTCTCCTGTGGAACGTCGGATACGATTGGGTCCTCCGGGGGGCAAGCCTGCGTGGCGTTAGCGTAGTATGCTACGCCGATGATACGCTGGTTGCCGCCCGGGGAAGCGACTATAGAGAGGCTGCGATCCTGGCCACAGCCGGAGTCGCTACGGTCGTGGCAAGGATCCGGATGCTGGGTCTGCAGGTGGCGCTCCACAAATCTGAGGCCATATGCTTTCATGGTCCCCGGTGGAAACCACCTGCAGACTCCACCATAGTGGTGGGTGGAATTTCCATCCCCGTCGGGACGACACTGAAGTATCTTGGTGTCGTCCTCGACGGCAGATGGAACTTCAAGGAGCACGTGCGGCGGCTGTCCCCCAAAATCTTGGGGACAGCCGGCGCACTAAGTCGCCTGCTCCCGAATATCGGGGGCTGCGAAGTGAGCTGCCGCCGCCTCTATACAGCGGTGGTAAGCTCTATGGCCTTGTATGGCGCCCCGATATGGGCGGGGAAGCTCGATCGGCAGACCACTGCCGTGCTGATCGGAGCTCAACGGGTGATGGCGGTGAGGGTGTGCAGGGGGTATCGCACACTCTCCCACGAAGTGGCATGCGTGCTCGCAGGCTCGCTCCCGTGGGACCTTGAGGCCGAAGTTCTGGCTTCGGTCTACTGGCGCAGAGCGCAGGCGCGGGAGCGGGACGAGCGACCGGCGCCGCAGGAGGTGGCGCACTGGCGCAATCAGGCCAGGGTGTCCGCCATCGGCACGTGGAGGGAGCGACTCCTCGCTGGACAGGTGCAGAGGGGGCAAAACGCTCGACGACTCCTAGAGGCGGTTAGCCCAGTACTGGAGGAGTGGGTCCGCAGGAAGCATGGGAGTCTTTCCTTCCGACTGACGCAGGTCCTCTCGGGACATGGTTGTTTCGGGAGGTACCTTCATCGCGTTGCCCGAAGGGAGGACTCCCCAGCTTGCCATCAGTGTGGACATGCGGAGGATACGGCGCAACATGCGCTGGAGGCATGCCCGGGAGGAGCTGAACTGCGGCAGACATTGGTTGCGGTCGTAGGGACTGACCTCTCCCTATCGACCATTATCCTGAAAATTCTCGATGGGCAGAGGTCATGGGAGGCGGTGGCCTCCTTCTGCGAGGCAGTCATCTCGCAGAGGGAGGAAGAGGAGCGGGAGAGGGAGAGAGATCCACTCGCTCAGCCGCTCCGGAGGGCGCGGACACGGAGGCGGGCTAATCGAGCCCGCTCCCCGTCTCCGCTACGAGGGCCTAGGGTGTTGGGTGCGGGGGCACCTGGCATCCCCTAATAATAGGTCGTCGAGAGGTGGAGATGCCCCGTGTGTTCCGGGGCATCACACATGAGGTGGCGAGGTCTTGTGAAGACCTCCCAGGAGGAGAGTCTGCCGCTAGGCGGGCAGCAACACCGACGAGGGCTGTGGAGTAATGCGCGAGCGGTCCCATGCCCCTCGTCTAAGTTGGTGTAGGAGGAACACCCTGGTTTTTTAGTGCGTATGCCGCCTTACGGCGGTGAGTCCCACATAACCACCGTTTCCCCCCGGAACGGTGGTATCCATAAAGGATTTTCCCAGGTAAAAAAAAAAAAAAAAAGGTTAGGTTGGGCGGGTCTGGGTTTATCCATTAGTAGTTGCTATGCCTAGCTTGCGGCTTCGGTCGCTTGTATTGGATAAATCTAGGCCTTCTTTACTCGGCTCTGGGAGCGAGTAATGAGGCGAATGGCTTTGAGGGTGAGCGCAGGTCGTGTAGATCCTCAAGGCAAGTCTGGTGGGGTCGTTCCTTCTCGCGGTTGCTGCCCGTTATTGGTCTACTTCCATCAGAAATAGACGTAACAGAAACCACCAGGCGCCGGCACTCTGTCGGTGGGGTAGGATGGGGGGGGGGGGAAGGGGAGTAAGGGGGGGAGTAAGTCTCAAGGTTTTGGCGCCTGCCGAAGGGAGTACTTCGCGTGTGAGTCCGGATTTGTGTTGCTGCTGCACATACACAACCACGTTTTGTGGTTGTTTATGGTTGGCTGCGGTGCACGTCCGGGCTCACACGTGAGGTATGGTCAGGGGGAATCTGGCCGCTAGGGCGCCCAACATAAGGGGACCTCACCCCTTCAAAAAGGGAAAAAACTATGAAAATTATGACGAATCGAAAAACACTACCTCAGGCGGGTACCAGCTGCTCCGCAGCTGGAGAATCCCGTAGCGGCGTAGCGTCAGCTACGTCGTTGTTCCCCAGTTCGTATTCTGAGGGGGGAGCCGGTCGTCTTGTAGTTAATGATGAAAGTGGGTCTTCCGATGCCTCGGCTAGGTCGACGTGTAATGTAGGTAGAGAGACGGGAGCAGCCACCTCCTGCGCTTCGGTGCGGAAGACGGCTGCGTCAGTCTATAGTTATAAGGATTGTGTGGAGGAGGAGGCTACTCAAGCCCCAGTGGTGAAAAATGCGCGGGTGGTGCTGACCCGTTGCGAGCTGCCGGACAGCAATGATGAAGATATGCTCGTTGCTTCGTCGAAAATGGCGGACTTGTCGGACACGGATTCTGATGTGAGTTTCCAGACCGTGACTTCGCAGGAATTGTCATGCGGAAACCGTTTTTGGAGAAAGCGTCGAAGAGATGATGCGAGCTCTGATGTGGGCGATGATGACGAGTCGCAACCGACAACACCAGCTAGGAGAGGGCGTGGACGCCCGCCCTCTACGGGCAAATACGTTGGCCTGGCCAAAGCCAAGGCAGAATTGAATGCGGCAAAAGCTGAGGAGCTTCGGCTTCAGGCTGAAATAGAGATGGCGGATGATCTGAAGCGGAAAAGGGAGGCGATAGCGGCCACCTTCCGTAAATCACCGGATCTAATGGAACAATCGGAAGAGGTAAGTGGGGAAACGGACTCGCCAGACCTAGTTAGACTGGTACTGGATTCCGTGGAAACCATTGAAAAGGTTGCCAGGACATCCGGCAATCTTAAGGGGACTTACGTTCGAGCCCTAAATAGTGCGGTGGAAACAATTAAAGTGTCTTTTGGGGCGTTGCGTTCTCGCACGATGACGGAGGAGGTCGCGAGGTTAGAGGCGGCGAACAAGCGGCTCGCGGGTGAGCTTGCTGAGGTCCGGAAGGAGTTGATCCAGATGCGTCAGCTCACGCAACAGCATGACCAGACCCAAGGCCCGGCAGCAGCCCGGCCCCCAACAGTGGAGGAAATAGTGCGCGTCGTCATGGTCCAGTGTGGGACCATGATGAACGCAAGGCTGGAAGGATTAGAGGAGAGGTTGCTTCCTGAGAAGCGTTTGCGGCCACCATTAGCCGCAGACAAAAGGATGAAGCCTGCAGTGCCGGCCTCAAGTGTGGGTTACAGGGTCAGCGCAATAGTACAAGACGTAGAGGACAGGCTGCTGCCAGAAGTGCGCATTCGTCCACCTCTCGCTGCAGACAAGCATAGGGACGCCAAATCTTCTGCAGCCCCTGTACTGGATCAGACGAAGAAGGCTGAACAGACAGCCTCTCAACCCCAAAAGGGGAAGAGGAAAAAGAGGTCGAAAAAGAGCGAAAGTGGGGCAGTCGATGCAGCGCTTCCCGCTCTTCAGCAGCCTGCGAAGGATTTGACCAATGAGGATTGGATCACAGTTACTAAAAGGGGCAAAAAGGTGACCAAAGCTCCCTTGTCAAGTAGAAAGACAGGGACTACCAAGCCAGCCAGTCGTCCAGCCCCGGTGAGGAAGCTGCGTGCCCCTCGAACTGCTGCAGTGGTAATTACTCTGCAGCAGGAGGCCATGGAGAAAGGCGCGACATACGCCAAAGTGATGGAGGATGCCAAGGCAAAAGTTGATCTCAACAGCTGTGGTATCCCAAGTGTACGGTTCCGGAAGGCAGCTACCGGTGCCCGTATCTTGGAAGTGGCAGGTGAAAAGAGCGCAGAAAAGGCGGACGCTTTAGCGCAAAAAATAAAAGAGGTCTTAGGTGAGGAGTTAGCCAGAGTTTCTAGGCCTACAAAGTGTGCGGCGTTTCGCTTGCTAGGTCTAGATGACTCTGTGTCTAAAAAAGATATAGTCGCTGTAGTTGCCCAGCGCGGTGGCTGCTCGGAGGATTCCGTTAGAGTAGGTGATATTCGAAGCACTTATCAGGGTACTGGAACTACGTTGGTGAGCTGCCCAGTGACAGCTGCCAAGAAATTAGGAGAGGAAGGCCGCCTGCTGGTTGGTTGGGTTTCAGCCCGAATAGAGTTGGTAGAACCCAGGCCACTTAGGTGCTACCGGTGCCTAGAGAATGGACATGTTCGAGCTCAATGCACTTCAGAGACGGACCGTAGTGAGGAGTGCTACCGATGTGGACAGCCCGGCCATAAAGCCACAGCCTGTTCAGCTCGGCCAAAATGCTCAGTCTGTGCGGCGGCTAATAGGCCGGCCACACATAGGCTAGGCAGCAAGGCGTGTGCCCCTCCGAGACCTAGGAGAAGAGGCAATAAGGTCGTGAACATCTCAGACCCACCGCTGGTAGCTGCGAGCAGTCCCCCATCACAAGTCGGGGGAGAGGAGGATCGCATGGACACTGTATAGGATGGCTTTACGGTTTCTACAGGCGAACATCAACCACTCCGCCAGAGCTCAGGATCTCATGATCCAGAGCATGGCGGAGTGGTTGATTGATATAGCGGCAATTTCCGAGCCATACTTTATCCCGCCAAGAGATAACTGGGTTGGAGATAGAGATGGGCTAGTGGCCATAATTTCTAAAAGCGGTACTTTTGACAAAGTTACCAAGGGCAATGGTTGGGTGGCGGCTCTAGTGCGAGGCGTTATGGTAGTGGCGGTGTATATCTCGCCAAATAGGGTCCTTAGTGACTTCGAGAGTTTCTTGGTAGAAGTAGGGGCCTTAGTAGGGCGGAGCCACCCGCACCCGGTGCTAGTCCTGGGAGATCTAAATGCGAAGGCAACGGCTTGGGGGTGTCCTATAACGGATCCACGAGGAGAAGTTCTTGAAGAATGGGCCCTAACATCAGGTCTGTCAGTTCTCAACAGGGGATCAATCCATACGTGTGTGCGGCCACAGGGTTCGTCCATAGTGGACGTAACATTTGCCAGCGCAGCATTGGTAAGCCGTGTTCGCGGTTGGAAAGTTGCAGTGGAGGTGGAAACGCTTTCGGACCATCGCTACATTCGGTTCGAGGTTGCTCCTCCGGCTCCGAGCAGATCAGACGGAGGCATGAGGCTCAGGGGCGGTCCGCGGTGGGCACTTAAGCGTCTAAATCAGGATCTGTTGAAGGAGGCTGCCATAGTTCAGGCCTGGATAGCAGCGTCCAGAGAACAAGAGGAAATCGAGGTCCAGCAGGAGGTGGAGTGGTTTCGCGAGGCAATGACGCAGATATGCAATGCGGCCATGCCTAGAGTTGGGCCTCATTCTGCTAAGCGACAAGTTTACTGGTGGTCAGAGGAACTTACAGAGTTACGAAGACTTTGTGTTAGAGCGAGACGTAGCTATACCAATTACCGTCGAAGACGACGTAGAGTCGAAAGCTTGGAAGAACAGCTATATGGGCAGTACAAGGATACCAAATCAGCCCTAAAGCTTGCCATCATACAAGCGAAGAGCCAAGCTAGAGATGAATTGCTGGAGATCCTGAACCAGGATCCTTGGGGTCGACCATACAGGATGGTGAGGGGTAAGCTCCGCCCGTGGGCCCCGCCTCTGACGCAGAGCTTAGAGCCTCAACTACTGCAGGGAGTGGTGTCAACCCTGTTCCCAAACAGAGAGGAGCATGTACCGCCAACAATGGCACCGCCTGAAGATGAGGGCAGCATTATCACCGAAGTACCGGAGGTGGACGAGATAGAACTGAGGATGGCGGTTCTGCGGCTCTGGGCAAAGAATACGGCCCCGGGCCCAGACGGGGTTCCCGGTCGCGCATGGGTGCTGGCCATGAAGGCCTTAAGTCCTCGGATCCGGGAACTATTTAACGCTTGCTTGAGTCAAGGATCATTCCCAGCACAATGGAAGATAGGCAGACTGGTGTTGCTAAAGAAGGATGGACGGCCGGCGGATTCACCCTCCGCTTATCGTCCCATCGTTCTTTTGGATGAGATAGGAAAACTGTTCGAACGAATAATTGCGCGTCGCCTTATTAGGCACATGGACTGCGTTGGACCAGACCTGGACAATAATCAGTTTGGTTTCCGGAAAGGGCGGTCTACAGTGGGCGCGATACTACGAGTGAAAGCGATCGCTGAAGAGGCAGTCTCTCGAGGTGAGGTTGTGCTGGCGGTATCTCTTGATATAGCCAACGCCTTCAACACCTTGCCTTGGAGCTGTATCAAGGAAGCGTTAAGATATCACCGAGTACCAAGCTACCTAAGAAGGATAATAGCGGATTACCTTGCAGATAGATTTGTGACGTTCTGCGGCCAAAACGGAGGGAACCAGCACAGGATGTCGTGCGGTGTCCCACAGGGGTCAGTCCTTGGACCTCTCCTGTGGAACATCGGATACGACTGGGTGCTGCGGGGGTCATTTATTAGAGGAATAATGGTAACTTGTTACGCCGACGATACTCTGGTCACAGCAAGAGCCAAAACGTACAGAGAGGCAACAATCCTTGCAACAGCGGGTGTGGCTCAAGTTGTTGCTAGAATAAGGCGACTTGGGCTCAAGGTGGCACTAAGCAAATCTGAAGCCCTCTACTTCCATGGGCCTAGAAACAAACCCCCGAATGGATCACATATGGTGGTGAGCGGTGTTCGCATTGGTGTCGAGTCGACAATGAAGTACTTAGGACTTGTCCTCGACGGCCGATGGGACTTCAAAGCTCATTTTATGCGACTTATGCCTAAATTGAGCAGAACAGCGGCTGCTCTAGGAGGTTTACTGCCCAATCTCAGGGGAGCAAGAGTAAGCTGTCGACGGCTGTATATGGGGGTAGTACGCTCCATGGCCCTGTATGGAGCTCCAGTGTGGGCCAATGCTCTTAATAGCCAGAATATCGCGATACTGCGAGGGCCACAGAGAGCGATGGCTATTAGAGTTATAAGGGGATACCGCACTATCTCGTTTGATGCAGCGTGCGTACTGGCGGGCTCAATGCCTTGGGATTTAGATGCAAAGGGGCTCGCATTAATTCACTTTTGGCGTGAAGAAGAAATAGCGCGTGGCCAACGACCTGCGTTAAGGGAGGTGGAGGGTCGAAGACTTCAAATTAACGATACACTTATCAGTAAGTGGAGTAGGAGGCTAGAGAAGTCAAGCTCGGGCCTAAGGACGATAGAGGCGATTCGCCCTTTACTGCGCGAATGGCTTACTAGAGAGCACGGGTCGCTAACATTCCGGTTGACACAGATGCTTTCGGGACACGGTTGTTTCTCGAAATATCTGTGTCGGATCGGAAGGGAACCGACTCCCGCATGCCACCACTGTGACTGCCAGGTGGACACAGCAGAACATACTCTAGCAGTGTGCTCAGCTTGGGCAACCGCTCGACAGCGGCTCGTCAATGAAGTAGGTGGTAACCTGTCACATTCGGCTTTAGTGAGAGCTATGGTTGCGTGTGATGAGTCTTGGAAAGCCGGAATCACCTTCTGCGAAGAAGTTTTAATGCAGAAGGAAACTGCAGAAAGGAAGCGGGAAGTCACGACTGACAACCCAATCCGCAGCAAGAGAGCAGGTCGTAGGAGGAGGAATTTCCTCCGTGACATACAACCTCCATAACACAGGCTGGGGCGGTGACACTGGGGGGTGACCACCGCCCACAAACGAAGCCTCGAAGTGGCGCGCGTGGAGGTTCCGCGCGCCTCTCGCAAGAGAAATAAGACGGGAAGTATAACTTCATCGACAGCAGACGGGGCTTAATAAGCCAACGCCGTTGGAGCCATGAACGAATGCGCAAGCGAACTCACAGCTCTAACGTTCGGCGTCCAGATGGAACCCCGTGGTGGTTTTAGCCGGTAAGAGTCCGGCATAACCACTCCGGCACCCCCGCGCCGGGTGGTATCCATGAGGATTTCCCCACGATAAAAAAAAAAAAAAAAAAAAAAAGGTTAGGTTAGGTTAGGTTCCGCGGACCTGCTGGGTTGTCCCAGTGGGTGGGGAGGTGTACCCCAACGCGGCGCGTCCCCGGGTGGCGGATAGGGGAACGGCTCCCAGAAATGGGAGTTACCGGTTTACCGGCGCGGACCAAACACTGGGGGGGAACCATCGGGATCAGTGGAGGGCCAAACCCCGCAACATGGTCGTGGTCATGTTTCGCGATCTGAGCGGGGCCGATAGGCGGACACGCCCTTTTCAGGGCGCTCCCTCAAAACTTGCAGGGGAGCTCACCCCTAGTGAAAAAAAGAGACGACGATGTGGAGCATTGGAGTTAACTAGTATGGATCTAAGCAGTTGTGAATTTGGTCCCCAGGTGGGTCCCCGAAAGGGGGAATCCCACCCCTCTACCTCATCCGAGGTAGAGGGCTGCCCCTCGTACTCTGGGGGGGGCAGCGACTGCTTCGTAGCCAGGCAATCCGCCCGGCTTCGTGAACACAAATATGGCAAAACTCTGACACTGGACACTGATTTGGCAAGCGATACGGACAACGTTGATATGGAGGTGGAAGCATGCGCCCCGAAGGCGTGTGTTGACACCGCTGACCCTGGCCTGAATAAGGACACCGAGGTGGCATGTGAGGTGAAGGATGCACGGGTAGTGTTAACCCGCTGCGAGGTGGTGGAGAGCAACGGCGAAGATCTGCTCGTTGCTTCGAATGTGGAGGCTACTCAAGCCCCATGGCTTCGAACTCAGACGGTGTGCCTGTCAGAATCTGATTCTGACGGCATGACCTGGGAGAGCGTGTCGTCTCACGGCTCCGGAAGGAGGCTGCGCAAGCGGCATATTGAGGAGCAGGAAGGGCAGGGAGACCAGGGTGAATTCTCACCGTCACCCAAGGTCTCGAGCGCTCGGCGTGGTAGGGGGCGCCCGCCCACAACAGGGGAATACGTCGGGCTGGCGAAGGCCAAGGCCGAGCTCAACCGGGCGCGGGAAGATGAGATGCGGCTTACAGCTGAAAAGGAGCTCCAAGAGGAGATACAAAAAAGGAGGAAGGCGCAATTCCTCAAGGTGCCAGTATCGGTGCCCGAGGACCGCGGCTCACGGCTGGGCAGCTGCGATGCCGCCGAGCTGGAAGCAATGCTGATGGACTCAGTGGACATCGTGTATGCGGTGGCCACTAAGTCCAAAAACCTAAAGGGCACGTCGGTGAGGGCCCTCAAGGAGGCCGCGGACACGATAAGGGCGTCCTTCAAGGAAACACGGGCCCGCACAATACCTGAGGAGATGGCCCTTCTGGTAAAGGCCAACGAGCGGCTCGCGGCGGACCTTAAGGAGCTGCGGCGGGAGATGGCGCAGATGAGGGCTGCCCAAGCTCAAGTGGATCCGACCTCGATGCCCGCTCAGGCCCCAGCCCAAGCCCCCTGCGATGAGGACGCAATGCGGCACATCATGGTGCAAGTCGGTACAATGGTGGACGCCCGCTTTGCCGGAATCGAGGAGAGACTGATGCCCAGGCAGACCCTGAGGCCCCCTCTGGCGGCAGATCGGAGAAGAGAGGCTGAGGTGCGTCCAGCTGAGTCCTTGACTCAGAGAGACACTCCGGCGCCAAAGCCGGGAACAAAAGCGGTTCCAAAGCCGAAGCCGGCCCCCGCCTCTGTTAGCGCTGTGGCTCCTGTTGAGGACTGGCAGGTGGTCACGAGGCGGGGAAAGGACAAGAGGCGGGACAAGGTGCGTGCCACTGAAGGGGCAGGACCCACCGAGAAGAAGAGGCCTCCCCCTCCGGCCCAAATCCCTAGGCCGAAGACGCAGCCCCCCAAAGCGGGTGCGGCCAAACTCCGCCCTCCACGGACCGCAGCGGTGGTTATCACACTGCAGAAGAGTGCGGTGGAGAAAGGGGTCACCTACGCCAAGATGCTGGAAGCGGCCAAGGCGAAGGTGAATTTAAGCGAGCTGGGGCTCCCACCGCTGAAGATCAGGGCGGCGGCAACTGGGGCACGAGTGCTGGAGGTTTCCGGTGTGGACAACGCGGCCAAAGCGGACGTCCTTGCTGAGAAGCTCAGGGAGGTGTTCGGAGACGAGGAGAGCGTACGAGTCTCCAGGCCGACTATCACGACTGACCTTAGAGTCAGCGGCTTGGACGATTCCGTCACTCCGCAGGAGCTGGCGGAGGCCTTGGCAGGGAAGGGCGAATGCCATGTGACGGCGTTATCCGTTGGCGCAATACGTCGGGGACAAGCCGGGATGGGCACCGTGTTCGTACGCTGCCCTACCGTGGCCGCAAAGAAGGTGATGGCCAGCGGAGGCCGCGTTTTGGTTGGTTGGGTGGCGGCGCGAGTCAGCATCTTAGATGCAAGACCCCGCCGCTGCTACCGCTGCCTTGAACTGGGCCATATAGCGGCCAAGTGCAAGGCCGAGGTTGACCGCAGCGATGAGTGTTACCGCTGCGGTATAAAGGCCCACAAGGCCAAAGATTGCACCGCTACCCCCCACTGCACCCTATGTGCAGCAGCGGGGAAGCCAGCGGATCACCTCTCCGGGAGCAAGGCATGCGCCAAGTCCCCGTCAAAGACAGGGGTCAGAAGGAAGGCCAACGTGGCTGGGGCTACGGCGCAGCCGCGTCCGCCTGATGAAGGTCCATCGGGACGCATGGAGGAAGGTTAGTTAGTATGGCCCTAACCTTCCTACAGGCGAATATCAACCGATGCGCCGGGGCTCAGGACTTGCTCCTGCAGTCCATGGTGGAGAAGAAGAGGAGCGGGAGAGGGAGAGAGATCCTCTCGCACAGCCGCTCCGGAGGGCGCGGACACGGAGGCGGGCTAATCGAGCCCGCACCCCGTCTCCGCTTCGAGGGCCTGGGGTGTTGGGTGCGGGGGCACCTGGCATCCCCTAACAATGGGTCGTCGAGAGGTGGAGATGCCCCGTGTGTTCCGGGGCATCACACATGAGGTGGCGAGGTCTTGTGAAGACCTCCCAGGAGGAGAGTCTGCCGCTAGGCGGGCAGCGACACCGACGAGGGCTGTGGAGTAATGCGCGAGCGGTCCCATGCCCCTCGTCTTAAGTTGGTGTAGGAGGAACACCCTGGTTTTTTAGTGCGTATGCCGCCTTACGGCGGTGAGTCCCACATAACCACCGTTTCCCCCCGGAACGGTGGTATCCATAAAGGATTTTCCCAGGTAAAAAAAAAAAAAAAAAAAAAAAAAAGGTTCCGCGGGCGGGTCTGGGTTTATCCATTAGTAGTTGCTATGCCTAGCTTGCGGCTTCGGTCGCTTGTATTGGATAAATCTTGGCCTTCTTTACTCGGCTCTGGGAGCGAGTAATGAGGTGAATGGCTTTGAGGGAGAGCGCAGGTCGTGTAGATCCTCAAGGCAAGTCTGGTGGGGTCGTTCCTTCTCGCGGTTGCTGCCCGTTATTGGTCTATTTCCATCAGAAATAGACGTAACAGAAACCACCAGGCGCCGGCACTCTGTCGGTGGGGTAGGATGGGTAGGTGGGACGGGATGGGCTGGTGGAGCCGTCCCTTTGTAGGCTAGGTGCCTACAAGAGAGGATAGCCTTTTTAGGCTAGGAGGAGTCGGGAGTCGGGCCTGGCGTGCACTTACCCTGCCGCCGGGCAGGCAGTGGGAGTTTACTTCCCCGCCACCGCCCCAAAATCGTAACCCCGCAACATGGTCGCAGTCATGTTTTGCGATCTGAGCGGGACCGATAGGCCCTGGCTTGGTCGCCCGGGTCGCGAGGAAGACAACCTCTATAAAAAATCACCCGAAGGTAAGCGGCGGCGCAGCGTGAGGCCTGGAAGGCTGAACGGAGTTTCAGTCGCTACTGCGTCCCCCGCCAGGGAAGTGTCGCTCCCCTGAGCGGGTTACGCCAGACTTCCCCGGTTACAGTGGGCACTGTCCGGGGCGACCCACCCTTCCCACGTACTCGTGGGACTGAATATGACTAAATTTTATGAAAATTCTTTTAGGTTAAGTGACGGAGAAGAGGAAGTGGAAAGAGAGTGCGCGTCTGCGCAGAGTGGTGCCGAGAAGGCATGTGAGGTGAAAGATGCGCGGGTCGTTTTGACCCGTTGCGAGTTGACGGAGAGCAACGGCGAAGATCTGCCCGTTGCTTCGAATGTGGAGGCTACTCAAGCCCCATGGCTCCGAACTGAGACGGTCTGCCTGTCAGAATCTGATTCTGACGGCATGACTTGGGAGACAGTGTCGTCTCACGGCTCCGGGAGGAGGCTGCGCAAGCGGCACATTGAGGAGCAGGAAGGGCACGGAGACCAGGGTGAATCCTCACCGGCACCCAAGGTCTCGAGTGCTCGGCGTGGTAGGGGGCGCCCGCCCACAACAGGGCAATACGTTGGGCTGGCGAAGGCCAAGGCCGAGCTCAACCGGGCGCGGGAAGAAGAGATGCGGCTCGAAGCCGAAAGGGATCTCCAAGAGGAGATCCAAAAAAGGAGGAAGGCGCAGTTCCTCAAGGCGCCAGCACCGGTGCCCGAGGACCGCGACTCACGGCTGGGAAATTGTGATGCCGCCGAGCTGGAGGCAATGTTGATGGACTCAGTGGACATCGTTTATGCGGTGGCCACGAAGTCCAAAAACCTAAAGGGCACGTCGGTGAGGGCCCTCAAGGAGGCTGCGGACACAATAAAGGCGTCCTTCAAAGAAACGCGGGCCCGCACAATGCCTGAGGAGATGGCACTTCTGGTGAAGGCCAACGAGCGGCTCGCGGCGGACTTGAAGGAGTTACGACGGGAGATGGCGCAGATGAGGGCAGCCCAAGCTCAAGTGGCTCCGTCCACTGTGCCTGCTCAGGCCCCGGCCCAAACTCCCTGCGGTGAGGAGGCAATGCGGCACATCATGGTGCAAGTCGGCACAATGGTGGACGCCCGCTTTGCCGGAATAGAGGAGAGGCTAATGCCCAGGCAGATCCTGAGGCCCCCTCTGGCCGCAGATCGGCGAAGGGAGACTGAAGTGCGTCCAGTTGAGTCCTTGACTCAGAGGAACTCTCCGGTGCCAAAGCCGGGAACAAGAGCGGTTCCAAAGCCGAAGCCGGCCCCCGCCCCTGTTAGCGCTGCGGTTCCTATTCAGGACTGGCAGGTGGTCACGAGGCGGGGAAAGGACAAGAGGCGGGACAAGGTGGACGCGATGGCGGACAGGCTGTGCGAGGCATTGTCGCGCGTCTGCGACGCTGCGATGCCGCGCGCGCGAGCCCCGCAGCCGAGACGCCAAGTCTATTGGTGGACGGAGGAGATTGCCGAACTCCGGAGAAGTTGCGTGTCGAGGCGCCGACAATACCAGCGGTATCGGAGGCGAAGGCGGCGAGAGACTGAGGAGAGCGAGTCTCTTTACGCCGCCTACAGAGAGGCTTCTGGGGCCCTTCGCGTCGCGATAGTCGCGGCTAAGAGGCGGGCCTGGGAGCAGCTGCTGGAGGGGCTTGAGCGCGACCCATGGGGCCGCCCGTACAAGTGGGCGAGGCAAAAGCTTCGTCCCTGGGCTCCCCCCATCACAGCCTCGCTCCAACCGGCGGTGCTCCAAAGAGTGGTCGATGGCTTGTTCCCCGATGCTCCGGGGGCCGAGTTCACGCCTCCCTTGATTTCGGCCGATCTCGCCGAAGGAGAGGAGAGCGAGTTTGTCCCTATCTCTGAGGGTGAGCTGGGTGCGGCGGTGCTCAGGATGAGAGCCAAGAACACGGCACCTGGGCCTGACGGCATACCGGGTCGCGCGTGGGCCCTCTCCTTGAAGCACCTGGGACCCACCTTGAAGGACCTGTTTGACAGGTGCCTCGCGGGGGCAAGATTCCCCAGGCGATGGAGAAGGGGCAAACTCGTCCTCCTGAGGAAAGAGGGTCGTCCCGCGGACGAGCCCTCGGGCTATCGCCCGATTGTGCTGCTTGACGAGGCGGGCAAGCTATTGGAGAGAGTAGTGGCTGCCCGCCTGGTCAGGCACCTAGAGACGGTGGGACCGGATCTGGCGCCTAACCAGTTCGGCTTCCGGAGAGGTCGCTCGACGATTGACGCCATATCTCTCGTCCGCGACCTCTCCGAGGAGGCGTGCTCCAGTGGCGGCGTGTTGGTGGCCATATCGTTGGACATCTCCAATGCATTCAACACGCTGCCCTGGAGCACGATACACGCCGGTCTGGGGTACCACAAGGTGCCCCAGTACTTGCGAAGACTCGTCGGGGACTATCTCTCAGATCGAGAGGTAGTCTTCCCGACGATTCGCGGGGAGGGAAGTAGTCCCATGACGCGCGGTGTTCCGCAGGGGTCGGTTCTTGGCCCTCTCCTGTGGAACGTCGGATACGATTGGGTCCTCCGGGGGGCAAGCCTGCGTGGCGTTAGCGTAGTATGCTACGCTGATGATACGTTGGTTGCCGCCCGGGGATGCGACTATAGAGAGGCTGCGATCTTGGCCACAGCCGGAGTCGCTACGGTCGTCGCAAGGATCCGGATGCTGGGTCTGCAGGTGGCGCTCCACAAATCCGAGGCCATATGTTTTCATGGTCCCTGGCGGAAACCACCTGTAGACTCCACCATAGTGGTGGGTGGAATTTCCATCCCCGTCGGGACGACACTGAAGTATCTTGGTGTCGTCCTCGACGGCAGATGGAACTTCAAGGAGCACGTGCGGCGGCTGTCCCCCAAAATCTTGGGGACAGCCGGCGCACTTAGTCGCCTGCTCCCGAATATCGGGGGCTGCGAAGTGAGCTGCCGCCGCCTCTATACAGCGGTGGTAAGCTCTATGGCGTTATATGGCGCCCCGATATGGGCTGGAAAGCTCGATCGGCAGACTACTGCCGTGCTGATCGGAGCTCAACGGGTGATGGCGGTGAGGGTGTGCAGGGGCTATCGCACACTCTCCCATGAAGTGGCATGCGTGCTCGCAGGCTCGCTCCCGTGGGACCTTGAGGCCGAAGTTCTGGCTTCGGTCTACTGGCGCAGAGCGCAGGCGCGGGAGCGGGACGAGCGACCGGCGCCGCAGGAGGTGGCGCACTGGCGCAATCAGGCCAGGGTGTCCGCCATCGCCTTGTGGAGGGAGCGGCTCCTGGCGGGGCAGATGCAGAGGGGGCAGAGCGCCCGAAGGCTCCTGGAGGCGATCAGCCCAGTACTTGAGGAGTGGGTCCGCAGGAAGCATGGGAGTCTTTCCTTCCGACTGACGCAGGTCCTCTCGGGACATGGTTGTTTCGGGAGGTACCTACATCGCGTTGCCCGAAGGGAGGACTCCCCAGCTTGCCATCAGTGTGGACATGCGGAGGATACGGCGCAACATGCGCTGGAGGCATGCCCGGGTGGAGCAGAACCGCGGCAGACATTGGTTGCGGTCGTAGGGACTGACCTCTCCCTGTCGGCCATAATTCTAAAAATGGTCGATGAGCAGAGGTCATGGGAGGCGGTGGCCTCATTCTGTGAGGAAGTCATCTCACAGAGGGAGGAAGAGGAGCGGGAGAGGGAGAGAGATCCTCTCGCTCAGCCGCTCCGGAGGGCGCGGACACGGAGGCGGGCTAATCGAGCCCGCACCCCGTCTCCGCTCCGAGGGCCTGGGGTGTTGGGTGCGGGGGCACCTGGCATCCCCTAATAATAGGTCATCGAGAGGTGGAGATGCCCCCCATGTGTTCCGGGGCATCACACACGAGGTGGGGGAAGACCCCAGGAGGTGAGTCTGCCGCAAGACGGGCAGCGACACTGACGAGGGCTGTGGAGTAATGCGCGAGCGGTCCCATGCCCCTCGTCTTAAGTTGGTGTAGGAGGAACACCCTGGTTTTTTAGTGCGTATGCTGCCTTACGGCGGTGAGTCCCACATAACCACTGTTTTCCCCCGGAACGGTGGTATCCATAAAGGATTTTCCCAGGTTAAAAAAAAAAAAAAAAAAAAAAAAAAGGTTAGGTTCCGCGGACCTGGGCGGGTCTGGGTTTATCCATTAGTAGTTGCTATGCCTAGCTAGCGGCTTCGGTCGCTTGTATTGGATAAACCTTGGCCTTCTTTACTCGGCTCTGGGAGCGAGTAATGAGGCGAATGGCTTTGAGGGAGAGCGCAGGTCGTGTAGATCCTCAAGGCAAGTCTGGTGGGGTCGTTCCTTCTCGCGGTTGCTGCCCGCTATTGGTCTATTTCCATCAGAAATAGACGTAACAGAAACCACCAGGCGCCGGCACTCTGTCGGTGGGGTAGGATGGGTAGGTAGGACGGGATGGGCTGGTGGAGCCGTCCCTTTGTAGGCTAAGTACCTACAAAAGAGGAGAGCCTTTTTAGGCTAGGAGGAGTCGGGAGTCGGGTCTGGCGTGCACTTACCCTGCCGCCGGGCAGGCAGTGGGAGTTTACTTCCCTGCCACCGCCCCAAAATCGTAACCCCGCAACATGGCCGTGGTCATGTTTCGCGTCCTGAGCGGGACCGATAGGCCTTGGCTTGGTCGCCCGGGCCGCGAGGAAGACAACCTCTATAAAAAATCACCCGAAGGTAAGCGGCGGCGCAGCGTGAGGCCTGGAAGGCTGAACGGAGTTTCAGTCGCTACTGCGTCCCCCGCCAGGGAAGTGTCGCTCCCCTGAGCGGGTTACGCCAGACTTCCCCGGTTACAGTGGGCACTGTCCGGGGTGACCCACCCTTCCCACGTACTCGTGGGACTGAATATGGCAAAATTTTTTGAAAATTCTTTTAGGTTAAGTGATGGAGAGGAGGAAGTGGAAAGAGAGTGCGCGTCTGCGCAGAGTGGTGCCGAGAAGGCATGTGAGGTGAAGGATGCGCGGGTTGTTTTAACCCGCTGCGAAGTGACGGAGAGCAACGGCGAAGATCTGCTCGTGGCTTCGTCAAAAATGGCGGACTTGTCGGACACGGATTCTGATGTGAGTTTCCAGACCGTGGCTTCACAGGAATCGCCAGGAGGAAACCGGTTTTGGAGGAAGCGCCGGAGAGACGATGCGAGCTCTGATGTGGGCGATGAGGACGAGTCGCAACCGAAAACGATGGCTAGGAGAGGACGTGGACGACCGCCCTCTTCGGGAAAATACGTCGGCCTGGCCAAAGCCAAGGAAAAATTGAACGCGGCGAAAGCCGAGGAACTTCGTCTTCAGGCGGAAATAGAGATGGCGGAGGATTTGAAGCGGAAAAGGGAGGCCGTAGCGGCCACCTTCCGTAAATCCCCAGGTTTAATGAGTCAATCGATAGAGGGGAGCGAGGAAAATGACTCACCAGACCTAGTTAGACTGGTGCTGGATTCCGTGGAATCCATCGAAAAGGTTGCCAGGACATCCGGAAACCTTAAG
This sequence comes from Philereme transversata, assembly GCA_963924445.1. NCBI lineage: Eukaryota > Metazoa > Arthropoda > Insecta > Lepidoptera > Geometridae > Philereme > Philereme transversata. The sequence goes on along the minus strand of OZ004341.1, from coordinate 353,711 downwards.
GGGACTTATGTTCGAGCTCTTAACAGTGCGGTGGAAACCATAAAAGTTTCTTTTGAAGCGCTGCGTTCTCGCACAATGACGGAGGAGGTCGCTCAATTAGAGGCAGCGAACAAGCGGCTTGCGGGTGAGCTGGCTGAGGTCCGTAAGGAGCTGATCCAGTTGCGTCAGCTCACGCAACAGCGTGATCAGACCAAAGGCCCGGCAGATGCTCGAGCCCTAACGGTGGAGGAAATTGTGCGCGTCGTCATGGTCCAGTGCGGGACCATGATGAATGCAAGACTGGAAGGAATAGAGGAGAGGCTGCTTCCTGAGAAACGTTTGCGGCCACCATTAGCTGCAGACAAAAGGAAGAACCCAGCTGTGCCGGCCCCGGAAGCCTTGGCTTCTTGTTCACTGGGATCCTCTCAGTCAAAGGTGATAGCGGATGATTCCCATACGATGACCATCCAGAAGAGCACAAAAAAGGCTGAGAAAGCATCGGCTGAAACAAGCATGGAGGTGTCACAAGCAGCCTCTCATGTGGGAAAGAGGAATAAAAAGAAAAAAAATAGCAAGAAGAATAGTGAGCGAGCTACAAGCCCAGTGCAAACACAGAGTGCGCTTCAGGATTCATCTCCAGTGCCTCAGGGCATGAGCTGGACAGAGGTGACAAAAGGAGGCAAAAAGTCAAAAGCTGTAGTTGTAGCGCCCAAATCGGCGCGCACAACGCTTTTGACAAAAGCGGTAGGTACTAAACGCTCAGCGCTAGTGAAGCTGCGCCCTCCCCGGACGGCAGCAGTTGTAATCACTCTACAGCCAGGAGCCGAGGAGAAAGGTGCAACATATGGGAAAGTGATGGAGGAAGCCAAGGCTAAGGTGGATCTCACCAGCTGTGGCATTACCAGCGTGCGATTCCGTAAGGCTGCGACAGGGGCGCACATCCTGGAGGTCGCAGCCGGTCAGGACAGCAGCGAGAAGGCAGACTCTTTAGCCCAAAAATTGAAAGAGGCCTTAAACGAGGATTGGGCTAGAATCTCTAGACCCACAAAATGTGCAGACGTCAGAATCTTAGGATTGGACGATTCTGTCACCAAAGAAGATGTTATCGCTGCTGTTGCTCAGTGCGGGGGCTGCTCGAAGGAGCTAGTAAAGGTAGGAGAGATTAAACGGTCCTACCAGGGCACTGGAGTAATATTGGTCAGCTGTCCGGTAGCCGTTGCCAAAAAGCTAGGACAGGAAGGCCGTCTGCTAGTCGGTTGGGTCTCAGCTAGAGTAGAAATGTTACAGCCGAGACCAATGAGGTGTTACCGGTGTTTACAGAACGGGCACGTCCGTGCCCAATGTACGGCCGAAATTGATCGCAGTGAGGAATGCTACAGATGTGGAAAGGTCGGCCATAAGTCGTCCGAATGCGTAGCTCCACCCAAATGTTCCCTGTGTGCAGCGGCAAATAAGCCATCAGCGCATAAACTTGGAAGTAGGTCATGCTCCCCTCCTAAATCAAGGAGAAGGGTCACGGCTGGTAACACCACAGCCTCAACGCCGGCAGCTGCTAGCTGTCCTCCGACGCAAACGGGGGGAGTGGAGGTTGAAATGGAAACCACATAGTATGGCGCTTCGTTTTCTACAGGCGAATCTCAACCACTCCGCCAGGGCTCAAGATCTTATGATCCAGAGCATGGCGGAGTGGTTGATTGACATAGCGGCTATATCCGAGCCCTACTTTATTCCACCTAGAGAAAACTGGGTTGGAGATAAGGATGGGCTCGTGGCAATAACTTCCAAGGGCATTTCTTTCGACAGAGTAATGAAAGGAAAGGGCTGTGTTGCAGCTCTTGTAAGAGGAATAGTGGTGGTGGCGGGTTATATCTCGCCCAACAGAGTCCTCGCTGATTTTGAAAGCTTTCTTGTTGAAGTCGGATCCCTTGTTGGTCAGAGTCACCCACATCCAGTGATTGTACTTGGTGACCTAAATGCGAAATCTACAGCTTGGGGGTCTCTCTTCACAGACTCGCGGGGAGAACTGCTGGAAGAGTGGGCATTAACCACCGGATTAATAGTCCTTAACAGCGGATCGGTGCTGACGTGTGTTCGGCAACAAGGTGGATCTATAGTGGATGTGACGTTTGCAAGTCTAGATCTGGTCAGCCGAATTCACGGCTGGAAAGTCGCAGAGGATGTGGAGACGCTGTCAGATCACCGTTACATCAGGTTCGATATTTCTCCACATCCTCGGATTTCAAGTAGGCCGAGAGGAAGTGCCGCCCGGGAAGGCAGCCCGCGATGGGCACTTAAGCGTTTGGATCGAGATGCACTGGAGGTGGCCGCTCTGGTTAAAGCATGGGTGCCGGAGCCTAATGGGCAGGCGCAGGTCGAAATTTCGGAAGAGGCGGAGTGGTTCCGAGAGGCCATGACGCACATCTGCGACGCAGCCATGCCTAGAGTCGTGTCTCGGCCCACCAAGTCCCAAGTATACTGGTGGTCAGCGGAACTTGCGGACTTACGTAAAGTTTGTGTGGTAGCTCGACGTCGGTACACGAGATACCGCCGTAGACGACATCGTGATGAAGCATTGGAAGAGCAGCTGTATGGACTGTACAGGGAAGCCAAGAAGGCCCTACAGCTAGCCATTATCCAAGCAAAAAATGAAGCTCGAGAGGAATTACTGGAGACCCTAAACAAGGATCCTTGGGGACGACCATATAGGATGGTGAGGGGAAAACTTCGTCCGTGGGCCCCACCCTTTACTCAAAGTTTAGAACCACAACTCCTACAGAGAGTGGTGTCGGCTCTATTCCCAAGTAGAGAGGAACATACTCCACCAACTATGGCTCCTCATGAAGAGAGCATAGATGCTGAAGTGCCGGAAGTGAGCAATGTCGAATTTAGGATGGCAGTTATGCGTCTCGGGGCAAAGAACACGGCCCCGGGTCCTGACGGGATTCCCGGTCGAGCTTGGGTTCTGGCCATGAAAGCTCTAGGACCACGTCTTATGCACTTTTATGACGCTTGCTTAACACAGGGACAATTTCCAGTACAATGGAAAACGGGCAGGCTGGTACTGCTCAAGAAAGAGGGACGTCCTACGGATTCTCCATCAGCTTACCGCCCCATCGTTCTTTTGGACGAGGTGGGTAAGTTATTTGAACGCATAATAGCCGATCGCCTCATAAGGCATCTAAGCAGCGTCGGTCCAGACTTGGACGTCAATCAGTTTGGTTTTAGAAGGGGGCGATCAACCATTGGTGCGATACTACAAGTAAAGGCGGTTACGGAAGAGGCAGTTTCCCGGGGCGAGGTCGTTCTGGCGGTATCGCTAGACATTGCCAACGCCTTCAATACCTTACCCTGGAGTTGTATTAGGGAGGCACTCAAATATCATCGAGTGCCGCTATATCTTTGCAGGATCATTGGTGACTACTTAAACGAAAGATTTATATCATTCCAGGGGCAGGAAGGATGGGCTCGACACAGAATGTCGTGCGGTGTTCCACAGGGCTCGGTCCTTGGGCCACTCCTGTGGAACATTGGTTACGACTGGGTGTTGAGAGGAGCGAATCTCTATGGGATTAGGGTGACATGCTACGCAGATGACACTCTTGTCACAGCAAGAGCCAGGTCACATAGGGAAGCAGCCATTCTTGCCACAGCAGGTGTGGCCCAGATAGTAAATCGGATTAGACGACTCGGGCTACAGGTGGCCCTGAATAAGTCTGAAGCGCTATGTTTTCATGGGCCACGGAACAAGCCCCCAGCGGACTTACATATAGTGGTAGGTGGAGTCCACATCGGTGTCGAGTCGACGATGAAGTACCTGGGACTCGTCCTCGACAGCCGGTGGGACTTCAATACACATTTTCAGAGACTGGCACCAAAACTGATGGGGACGGCGGCCGCCCTTGGAGGGCTACTACCTAACCTCAGGGGTGCAAAAGTGAGTTGCCGGAGACTTTACATGGGAGTAGTACGGTCCATGGCCATGTACGGAGCTCCAGTGTGGGCTGATACACTCAACAGCCGAAGCATTGCTGCACTGCGAAATCCACAGAGAGCGATGGCTATACGAGTGATACGGGGGTACCGCACAATATCCTACGAGGCAGCGTGCCTGCTGGCATGTTCTCTGCCATGGGACCTGGATGCAAAGTGTCTTGCAAAGGTTCACCACTGGCGAGAGCAAAACAGAGCACAGGATCTTCGCCCAGCGCCAAGAGAGGTGGAGGGCAAGCGAGAGGAATTTTATAATATAGGCAAGGAGGAATGGCTCAGAAGGCTGGCGCATCCAAGCGCTGGTCTGCGCATTATTGAGGCGATCTGGCCAATATTCAATGAATGGCTTTCTAGAGAGCACGGTACAATGACTTTCCGGCTCACACAGGTACTATCGGGACACGGTTGTTTCTCGAAGTACCTGTGTCGAATCGGAAGAGAACCAACACCTGGATGTCACCATTGTGACCATAATGAGGACTCAGCGCAGCATACGCTGGAGGTATGTCCTGCGTGGGCAACCTTGCGGCCACAAATTGCAAATTTCACAGGAGGGCCCATGACCCTTTCAGCAATAGTCAAAGCTATGGTCGAAAGTGAAGAATGTTGGAAAGACGTAATTGCCTTCTGCGAACAAGTCCTTCAGCAGAAGGAAGCTGCGGAAAGAGAAAGGGAATTAATTACCTCCAATCCGATCCGCAGCAGGAGAGTCGGAGGGAGAAGGAGGAGAAACCTCCTTGATATAAATCCTCCATGACAAAGGCTTGGGCGGCGATACTAGGGGGTGTCGTCGTCTACTGATAAAGGCCCCGAGGTGGCGCGCGTGGAGGTTCCGCGTGCCTCTCGTAAGGAGACAAGATGGTAATCGCAGCAGTAGCTGCAAGTGAGATGAGGCTCATAAGAGCCAACGCCGCTGTTCAAAGCTATGGACGAATGCGAAAGCGCTCCCGAAGCTTAGAGACAATCAGCGATCAGGTGGAACCCCGTGAGGTTTTAGCCAGTAGGAGTCTGGCATAACCTCCCGCCTCCCCTACGGCGGGAGGTATCCATGAAGGATTTCCTCACGTTAAAAAAAAAAAAAAAAAAAAAAAAAAAAGGTTCCGCGGACCTGCTGGGTTGTCCCAGTGGGTGGGGAGGTGTACCCCAACGCGGCGCGTCCCCGGGTGGCGGATAGGGGAACGGCTCCCAGAAATGGGAGTTACCGGTTTACCGGCGCGGACCAAACACTGGGGGGGAACCATCGGGATCAGTGGAGGGCCAAACCCCGCAACATGGTCGTGGTCATGTTTCGCGATCTGAGCGGGGCTGATAGGCGGACACGCCCTTTTCAGGGCGCGTTGTTGGAGGAGGCGAGCACGCCCTTTTCAGGGCGCTCCCTCAAAACTTGCAGGGGAGCTCACCCCTAGTGAAAAAAAAGAGACGACGATGTGGAGCATTGGAGTTAAGGAAAAATGGATCTAAGCAGTTGTAAATTTGGTCCCCAGGTGGGTCCCCGAAAGGGGGAATCCCACCCCTCTACCTCATCCGAGGTAGAGGGCTGCCCCTCGTACTCTGGGGGGGGCAGCGACTGCTTCGTAGCCAGGCAATCCGCCCGGCTTCGTGAACACAAATATGGCAAAACTCTGACACTGGACACTGATTTGGCAAGCGATACGGACAACGTTGATATGGAGGTGAAAGCATGCGCCCCGAAGGCGTGTGTTGACACCGCTGACCCTGGCCTGAATAAGGACACCGAGGTGGCATGTGAGGTGAAGGATGCACGGGTAGTGTTAACCCGCTGCGAGGTGGTGGAGAGCAACGGCGAAGATCTGCTCGTTGCTTCGAATGTGGAGGCTACTCAAGCCCCATGGCTTCGAACTCAGACGGTGTGCCTGTCAGAATCTGATTCTGACGGCATGACCTGGGAGAGCGTGTCGTCTCACGGCTCCGGAAGGAGGCTGCGCAAGCGGCATATTGAGGAGCAGGAAGGGCAGGGAGACCAGGGTGAATTCTCACCGTCACCCAAGGTCTCGAGCGCTCGGCGTGGTAGGGGGCGCCCGCCCACAACAGGGGAATACGTCGGGCTGGCGAAGGCCCAGGCCGAGCTCAACCGGGCGCGGGAAGATGAGATGCGGCTCACAGCTGAAAAGGAGCTCCAAGAGGAGATACAAAAAAGGAGGAAGGCGCAATTCCTCAAGGTGCCAGCATCGGTGCCCGAGGACCGCGGCTCACGGCTGGGTAGCTGCGATGCCGCCGAGCTGGAAGCAATGCTGATGGACTCAGTGGACATCGTGTATGCGGTGGCCACTAAGTCCAAAAACCTAAAGGGCACGTCGGTGAGGGCCCTCAAGGAGGCCGCGGACACGATAAGGGCGTCCTTCAAGGAAACGCGGGCCCGCACAATACCTGAGGAGATGGCCCTTCTGGTAAAGGCCAACGAGCGGCTCGCGGCGGACCTTAAGGAGCTGCGGCGGGAGATGGCGCAGATGAGGGCTGCCCAAGCTCAAGTGAATCCGACCTCGATGCCCGCTCAGGCCCCAGCCCAAGCCCCCTGCGGTGAGGACGCAATGCGGCACATCATGGTGCAAGTCGGTACAATGGTGGACGCCCGCTTTGCCGGAATCGAGGAGAGGCTGATGCCCAGGCAGACCCTGAGGCCCCCTCTGGCGGTAGATCGGAGAAGAGAGGCTGAGGTGCGTCCAGCTGAGTCCTTGACTCAGAGGGACACTCCGGCGCCAAAGCCGGGAACAAAAGCGGTTCCAAAGCCGAAGCCGGCCCCCGCCCCTGTTAGCGCTGTGGCTCCTGTTGAGGATTGGCAGGTGGTCAAGAGGCGGGGAAAGGACAAGAGGCGGGACAAGGTGCGTGCCACGGAAGGGGCAGGACCCACCGAGAAGAAGAGGCCTCCCCCCCCTCCGGCCCAAATCCCTAAGCCGAAGACGCAGTCCCCCAAAGCGGGTGCGGCCAAACTCCGCCCTCCACGGACCGCAGCGGTGGTTATCACACTGCAGAAGAGTGCGGTGGAGAAAGGGGTCACCTACGCCAAGATGCTGGAAGCGGCCAAGGCGAAGGTGAATTTAAGCGAGCTGGGGCTCCCACCGCTGAAGATCAGGGCGGCGGCTACTGGGGCGCGAGTGCTGGAGGTTTCCGGTGTGGACAATGCGGCCAAAGCGGACGTCCTTGCTGAGAAGCTCAGGGAGGTGTTCGGAGACGAGGAGAGTGTACGAGTCTCCAGGCCGACAATATCAACAGACCTTCGTGTCAGCGGCCTGGACGATTCCGTCACTCCGCAGGAGCTGGCGGAGGCCTTGGCCAGGAAGGGCGAATGCCATGTGATGGCGCTTTCCGTTGGCGCAATACGCCGGGGCCAAGCCGGGATGGGCACCGTGTTCGTGCGTTGCCCCACCGCGGCCGCAAAGAAGGTGATGGTCAGCGGAGGCCGCGTTTTGGTAGGCTGGGTGGCGGCGCGAGTCAGCATCTTAGAGGCAAGACCCCGCCGCTGCTACCGCTGCCTTGAACTGGGCCATATAGCGGCCAAGTGCAGGGCCGAGGTTGACCGCAGCGATGAGTGTTACCGCTGCGGTATAAAAGCCCACAAGGCCAAAGATTGCACCGCCGCCCCCAACTGCACCCTATGTGCAGCAGCAGGGAAGCCGGCGGATCACCTCTCCGGGAGCAAGGCATGCGCCAAGTCCCCTTCAAAGACAGGGGTCAGAAGGAAGGCCAACGTGGCTGGGGCTACGGCGCAGCCGCGTCCGCCTGATGAAGGTTAGTATGGCTCTAACCTTCCTACAGGCGAATATCAACCGATGCGCTGGGGCTCAGGACTTGCTCCTGCAGTCCATGGCGGAGAAGAAGAGGAGCGGGAGAGGGAGAGAGATCCTCTCGCACAGCCGCTCCGGAGGGCGCGGACACGGAGGCGGGCTAATCGAGCCCGCACCCCGTCTCCGCTTCGAGGGCCTGGGGTGTTGGGTGCGGGGGCACCTGGCATCCCCTAACAATGGGTCGTCGAGAGGTGGAGATGCCCCGTGTGTTCCGGGGCATCACACATGAGGTGGCGAGGTCTTGTGAAGACCTCCCAGGAGGAGAGTCTGCCGCTAGGCGGGCAGCGACACCGACGAGGGCTGTGGAGTAATGCGCGAGCGGTCCCATGCCCCTCGTCTTAAGTTGGTGTAGGAGGAACACCCTGGTTTTTTAGTGCGTATGCCGCCTTACGGCGGTGAGTCCCACATAACCACCGTTTCCCCCCGGAACGGTGGTATCCATAAAGGATTTTCCCAGGTAAAAAAAAAAAAAAAAAAAAAAAAAAAAAGGTTAGGTTAGGTTAGTTAGGAGGCTGGGACCTCGGTGGCCGACGAGGGGGGTGCGATGGCCGAATGATGGATAGGTCCGGACATCGCATCCTACAGGCGAATACTAACCACTGTAAAGCAGCCCAGGACCTGCTGATGCAGGCCCTGGCTGAGTGGTTAGTAGACGTTGCGGTGGTCGCCGAGCCGTACTCTGTCCCTGGCCGTTGGCTGGGTGATCGGGACGGCTCGGTGGCGTTGGTGTCGCGGTCTTCCACGGACTCCCCTCCCCTCTCGCTCTTAGAGAGGGGACCGGGATACGTGGCCGCCGCGTGGGGAGAAATAGCCCTGGTGGGGGTCTATTTCTCCCCTAACCGCCCTTTACAGGACTTCGAGGATTTTCTCGAAGTCCTGACCGCAGTAGTCGGTAGGGCGGCGCCGCGCCAGGTCGCCGTATTGGGCGACCTGAACGCCAAGTCGGCGGCCTGGGGCAACCGGGCCGCCTCTTGCAACGTCCGCGGGCGGGCCGTCGAATTTTGGGCGGCCTCGTCGGGCGTGTCCCTCCTAAATAGAGGGACGGCCCACACGTGTGTGCGGCAACGGGGAGGGACGGTGGTGGACGTGTCGTTCGCCACCCCCGCACTTGCCGCCCGCGTCGTCGGCTGGCGGGTGGAAACGGTGGAGACCTTGTCGGACCACCGATACGTGCGGTTCGACATCGTCTCCACCAAGAGCCCCCGGGGGATGGCCCGCTCGGGCCAGTCCCCCTTTCCACGGTGGGCTCAGATCCACCTGGACCGAGGGGCGGCCAAGGAGGCGGCGTTCGTCCAGGACTGGCTCACGCCTCCTGTCAATGTCCTGGACGTCGACGCCTCAGCGGTCCGACTGCGGGAGTCCCTGACCGAGGTGTGCAACTCCAGCATGCCTCGGTCTCGCCGCCCACCTCCCCGACGCGCCGTCTATTGGTGGTCGGAGGAGCTGGCGGGGCTCCGGGCCGCCTGCGTGGTGGCCAGGAGGGCCTACACGCGGAGTCGACGGCGGAACGTGCGGGACGCGTCGAACGAGGACCTTCTCTACGCCTCGTACGTAGAGGCAAAGAAGGTCCTCAAGGCGGCTATGTTCGCCGCCGACGACGCGGCGAGGGCCGAAATGCTAGAGGGTCTCGACAGAGACCCGTACGGGAGACCGTATAAGGTGGCGCGGAATAAACTGCGCCCCTTCGGTCCCCCGCTAGCAGAGACCCTCGAGCCGGCGTTGCTGGATGGGGTGGTTCGGTCCTTGTTTCCAACAAGGACCAACTTCACCCCTCCAGTGATGGACCCCCCGCGGGAGGCGGCTCCGCCGGCGGAGGAGGTCCCTCCGGTCACGGGGGCGGAGTTTGGCGCGGCGACGCTTCGCCTCCGCGCCAAGAAAACCGCCCCCGGGCCGGACGGCGTCCCCGCAAGGGTGGTGGCCATTGCGGCCACCCAAATGGCGGACAGGTTTCGGGACCTCTTCAGCGCGTGTTTCACGGCTGGGAGGTTCCCGAAAACCTGGAAGGAGGGGCAACTGTGCCTCCTCCGTAAGGAGGGACGACCGGCAGACTCCCCCTCGGCATACCGACCCATCGTTCTGCTCGATGAGGTCGGTAAACTGTTCGAGGGGATCGTCGCCAGTCGGCTGAATGGCCTCCTGCAGGGGGTTGGGCCGAACCTGTCGGACGCCCAATTCGGTTTCCGAGTTGGGCGTTCGACAGTGGACGCGCTGGCCCGGCTGAAGGGCCAGGTGAGGGAGGCCGTGGAGTCTGGGGACGGAGTGTTGGCTGTGTCATTTGACATAGCCAACGCGTTCAATTCCGTCCCCCACTCCACGATCTTGGAGGCACTCCGGTACCACGGAGTGCCTTCATACTTGCGGGCCCTCTTGGCCAGCTACTTGGAGGACCGAGCGGTCCTCCTCGTAGACAAGGCTGGCCAAGTCCGGAGGTACGGCGCGGAGTCTGGTGTTCCACAGGGGTCGGTCCTAGGACCACTCCTGTGGAACATCGGCTTCGACTGGCTCCTGCGGGGATCCCTCCTCCCGGGCACGAGTGTCATCTGCTACGCGGATGACACTCTCCTCACTGCCCGGGGGAGGGATTTTAAGGAGGCGGCCAGTTTGGCCTCGGCTGGCGGATCCTTGGTCGCGGGAAGGATCCGCCGCCTCGGGTTGGGGGTTGCGCTGCACAAGACCGAGGCCGTGTTCTTCCACGGGCCTCGGCAGCGCATCCCTCCTGACGCCCACATCGTCGTGGAGGGCGTCAGGATCGGGGTGAGGACCCAGATGAAATATCTGGGCCTCACCCTGGACAGCAGGTGGCGCTTCGGCCCGCACTTCAGCGGGTTGTCAGCGCGCCTGCTGAAGGCGGCGAACGCCCTCTCGTGGCTCCTCCCAAACCTGGGAGGGCCGAAGGCGAGATGCCGGCATTTGTATGCCGGCATCTTGAAGAGCATGGCCCTTTACGGGGCCCCCATCTGGGCGGACTCCCTCCACAGGAGGGAGAATGCGACCGCCATCCGCAGGCCCCAAAGGGCCATTGCACTGCGGGTGGCGAGAGCCTACCGCTCGGTGGGCTTTGCGGCAGCGTGCGCTCTGGCCGGCACCCCGCCTTGGGAACTCGAGGCGGGGGTGCTCGCCAGAGTGTACGAGTGGACGGCGGGGCGCAGGGCGCTCGGGGAGTGCCCTGCCCCAGAAGAGCGGGAGGCCGTCCGCAGAGAGGCGAGGGACGCAACCGTCCAACATTGGACGGAGGCCCTCGCCACCGCAGCCTTTGGCCGCAGAACGTTGGACGCGCTCGGGCCAGTCCTGAAGGACTGGCTCGGGCGGTCCCACGGTTTCCTTTCTTTCCGTCTGGTGCAGGTGCTATCCGGGCATGGCGTCTTCGGATCGTGCCTGCACCGGATCGGAAGAGAGGAGACCCCGGCCTGCCACGATTGTGGCGCGGCGGTGGACACGGCGCAGCACACCCTGGAGGTGTGTGCGTCGTGGTCTGGGCCGCGCCGCCAATTGATGGCGGTGGTCGGGCAGGACCTCTCGCTGCCCAGCGTGGTTTTAGCCATGCTGGGAAGCGAGGAGTCCTGGGCTGCGGTGGCCTCCTTTTGCGAGGAAGTAATTTCGCAAAAGGAGGCGGCGGAGCGGGCGCGGGAGGAAGACCCTCTCGCAGCGCCACTCCGCAGGCGACGAACGGGTCGGAGAAGGCGATTGCACGACAATCGTCTTCCCCCTCCTGGTGGAGGATAGCGGGAGACAGGCGCGGGGGCGTCTTCTCCCGCATTGCACGTATCCTCCACTTCCGCCGGGTGGGAATGACCGCGAGCACTCGCGGTTATTCTCGGGCCCCTCTCCCAGGGTGGGGAGGGGGGTGAAGGGCTCGCCGTAAAGGCGGGCGGTCGTCGGCGGGGGGCTGGATGGAAAGGCTGTGCCGGATTCCCAGTTCCCCTCCATATAGGCGATGCGGGAGTGCCGCTGGGTCGTTTAGTGGGTATACCGGTGGGGAGCACCGCCGGGAGTCCCACATAACCCTCCCGTCCCCCGACGGGGGGGTATGCATAAAGCATTTTTCCCAGCGTCAAAAAAAAAAAAAAAAAAAAAAAAAAAAAAAAAAAAAAAAAAAAAAAAAAAAAAAAAAAAGGTTAGGTTAGGTTAGGTTAGGTTAGGTTTTTTTTTTTTTTTTTTTTTTTTTTTTTTTAATTATCAGCTGCTCTCCACAGACTCTGTGGTCCGTGCTCTTTTTTATTTTACTTTATTTATTTATTAACTTTATTACAATTTTTGTGAGAAAGGATCTCACTCAGTAAGAAAAATACTTAAATTATTGATTCTATATAACTTGAAAATTTTACTTCTATATTATTCTAATACATTTTATTATGATAGGGATACATATAATATATAATTTTTTTTTTTTTTTTTTGTTAATATATATTTTCTTGTGGTATATTATATTTTGTATGATTTTTTTTTTTTTTTTTTTTTTTTTTTTTTTCCGTTGTATTTGCTTTTGTTTACAATTTACTTATTAACTTATAATTATTACATTTTTGGAAAAGATTGATATTCTAATTTTACATTACTATTACTTAAGATTATTACATTTTTGAAAAACTTGACAATTTAAATGAACATTACTATTAGACTAAACAACTTTAAGTTTCCAAGTTGGCATCCCTCATCTCCTGAGCCAACTTTTCGACGACCGCTGCGTTTCGGTGCTTTATGGACATTTTTAAATTATACTCTAGGATCTTTTTAGTGGACGCGGCCATTGCTCGCTTGATGAAGTACCCTATTGCGTCGTTGTCATCATCGGTGTAGTAAGTACAGCTGGTGGTGTGCCGTGAGACTGCTACTACCGCGTGGGGAACGCTCTGATGTAGTTCAATTGTTCTAGCTTTGGTTTGAACAATAACTACTGTTTCGAACGTTAACCCCTGCGCTTCGTGGATGGTGAGCGTGCGCGAACCTGTGCCTTCACCACAGCCCTGTCCTATAAGCCTTTCCTTCTCGCCCTGGGTATGGACTAGGAAAAGCGTATTGGGGAGCGTGAGCGGTATTTGGGCACCAGTATAGGATTTCAGCTTCAACGAGTGAGCTTTTTGGGTTGAGGAGTAGATACCGGAGTAAACTTCGCGCAGGGCGTAGGCGACGTCCAAGGGGTTCCGGTGTGTGCAGAGCAACTCCTGGCTGATGTTTGCTACCAGGTTTGGGCGGCAGTACCTCAGTTCGAAGAGATTTTCTCTATCGATATAAGGTAGTTGGTTGACATCTCCGATGAGGACCAGTTCTTTGGCATCACACAGCTTGGCAGCCATGACTATGGCTCCGAAGTGGTTCATGAGAGCCTCATCAACCATTAAGCGGCTGAACTTGTTGGACTCTCTGAAGCCATTCACCAAGACTGAAGCCATGGTGCGTACCCTGGTCTTGACAAGGTCACCAACACGAGGCGCTAGCTTCTCCCGTAGGTCGCTAGCTGCGTTTGATGTTGTAGTGATGATGGCGTCCTTGTCAGCATCGAAGTGCCCTACCACCCAGGTTGTCTTTCCACACCCCGGAACTCCATTGACCCACTCAATTGTTGGTAGTGCCCAATCCTTCCAGCTGGATGCAGTGTCCTGATTTCCCGATATGGTTTTCGCCATTTCGAGAATCCTGTCATCCAGTAGGATCCTTGTGCACTTTGCGACAACAACCAAGGGGTCACCTTGCGGGGTGTTGAATTTAGGCGCTCCGCTCTCGGTTCCCTCAATGCACACCTCCACGAAACCACTGGTCGCGTTGTAAGCCGCCATATAACTACCTGACATTTTTCCCTTTATTACTTGGGAGTTGCCGTTGTTGTATATGGCTGCTTCTGCCTCCTCGAGTTTCTCCTCCAGCAGTTTCGCATTGCCCTGCTCGAAGTGTTGCAAGATGGTCTTGCACACTCCGAGTCTGACGTCTGCGGTTGCTCTGGTGATCGCGAGAAACTCTAAGAAGGCATTGTACGCGTGGTCTTGTGGAGTCACTGCATTTACTAGTCGAGGCGGAACAACCTGCCCCATGTCGGCTCTTGTTCTCTTTACCTGCGTTTGTACCGGTTTTGGTGGAACTTTGGACTTTGATGTTCCCGTCGATAACGGAGCTTTAGGTTTCGCCTTTTTGGCTGGAGCTTCTTCGAGTGCCTCTTCGTCGTCTCCCGATCTCGTTGTTGGGAAGGGATTTCCAGACAGACTTTCCAGCATCGAGCTGAAGGTGTTTAGAAATCCCTTGAGATGGCCTCCGACCTTGGCTCTCTTCGTCCGCTCCTGCACACTGCTTAGATGTTGTGCAGTTCTTTCGGCGACTGCTTTCTGTTGGACACGTTCGGATCCGCTGATCGAGGATGGCGTGGGTTGTCCCCAGCTATCTGTTGCTGTTTTTGGGTCGTGTGCCTTGAGGAAATTTAGGTTTTCACCTCTGTCCTCGTACACGACCACCTCATGATGTTCTGAGGCTTTCAGACAGCATAGCCGGTCTACGACTTCTCCCTGCTCATACCCGACCGTCATCGCATCTACACTAATTACACGGGGATCTTCCGCTCCTCCGCCCGTTTCTCCCAACATGGTGAGCATCGAACATGCCTGTGCGAAAGGGGTGTAGTTGCCTTCCAATGCGAGTAGAGCGATCGTCTTGTTGTGCGATCGGACTAGTCGACATCGGTGGCCCGCCACTTCCGTCTCAGGTAACGCGCTGTAGACCTTGCGCCTCATGGTCGTTTTAGACGTGCTCCCATTTATGAGTGCTGCCAAGCCAGGTGAAATCGTGAAGTGACTTCTAGTCCCGGTCCGACAGAAACCTATTCCAAGCCGCTCGTTGGCGCTGTCCATGAAGAGTGCCACTCCTCGGATTCTAATCCCAGGCACTCCTCTCTCCCCGCAAGCGAGGAGCGTGCGGACAGCGACGCTTTTGGCTGTAGGTTCCTGCCGAGAGCCGACACTACTTGTGGCTTGGCTAACGGGTATTGGTTGTGATTCGAGGGGCAGAAGATCCGTGTGCCTACTTGCCGCAGCTCTGAAGATCTTCTCGGCGAATGACAGAAAATGCGGTCTGCAATCGGGATCTGCAACGATGTTGTGCAGTTCCGATTCGACCAGGTTTCTGTCGATCCGGGCTTCTAGATCTGTTCGAGCCGCTAGGAACCGGGGGCAGTCGAGTATGATGTGCCATACTGTTTCACAGATTTCCGGGTCGCATTCGCATCCCGGGCTGTTTTTCAGCTTGAATCTGTGAAGATACTCGGCTATCCCCCCGTGACCTGTCAAGACTTGCACTTGTACTGGTGTAAATTTTGTAGAGCGAGTTATCCGGTACGCACTGTGGACGTCTGGAAGGAACCTTCTCGTTACCGCACCTGTACTGGAGGTTTTGTATCGATCCTGCCATTTGCGGATCGACTCTTCACGAATTTTCCTCCTAACGTAAGACAGGGGGATCCTTCCATAGTCCTGAGTGGTGTCCTCGAGTGCAGCAGCTTTCGCTAGCTCGTCTGCTCTCTCATTACCGACAGTGCCTACGTGAGCCCTAAGCCAGAACATCCGGATCTCTCGTCCTCCTTCCTGGATCCTGACAATGTTCTCCTTTATGCTTCTCGCCAGAGGATGGTTCAAGCTGGGATTCCGCAGCAGGTCGAGTGACGATCTCGAGTCACTCAGTATGCTAACTACGGGGTCCCTGCTCGAATTCACCATCTGAAGAGCCCTGTGCAGTGCATATAGTTCCGACTGGAAGACTGTGCACGCGGGATGAAGCTTAAAGGTGGCGAAGCTTGACTCCTTTCCCTCCTCCCACTGGGTTAGAGCAGCACCTACTTTTCCGTCGATTTTACTGCCGTCTGTGTAAATTTGGGGTCCGGTGATCTGCGGGACGGCGTCTTCTAGCAGTTCGTACTCCACGGATGTTAGGGTAGATGGATGGGGCTGTTCAAGATATCCCACTCGGAGTTCGAGCTCCGTCTCGGGTGGGAGATAGTCTTTCGCCAGACCTTTTTTGGCTCTGTATAGGTTTGCCGCCTCCTGGATCCTTAGGTCCAATGGCAGCAGACCCGACAGTGCCAGTGCTGCGGTGAGTGAGACCGTCCGGTATGACCTACAGACCTTTTGTGCAAATCCTCTCTGGAGCGCATTGAATTGATTTTTATTCATTTGCAGCTCTACAGATTGGTACCAGGCACTTGAGGCGTATGTCATAATAGGCTCCACCACCGCGATGTATATGGTTCTCGTGATTTCACTATTTAGACCCCACGTTACTTTCGCTGCACATGCAAGCTGCTTGTAGATATCAGCTACTTTCTTGCATTGCGCGGACACGTGGGATCTAAAAACTAGGTTTCGGTCAATGATAAGGCCCAGAAGCTTTATCTCCTCAACGAGGTCCAATTTTGTACCGGCCATGAATAACTGTGGGATGTCATACTTCAACTTCTTCGTTAGAAGCATCGCGTTGGTCTTGTGCGGTGCGAAGTTGAGTTTGTTTTGTTTTCCCCACGTTGCCACATGTTCCAACGTTGAGTTGACAGACCGCTCTAGGCTGCCGACCGACTGTCCTGTGAAAACGAGAACCACATCATCTGCAAAGGCTTGGCAGTATATTCCATCCATCTCTAGGCTATGCAGCAACGAGTCTAGGATGACATTCCAAAAGATTGGTCCTCCGATGGATCCTTGGACACAACCCTTCGTAGTCTCCTTCTCGTAAGCTGCTCTAGCGTAGTTGACCTTGATCTTTCGGTCTGTGAGGTACGAACACACCATCCGGTACAGATTTTCCGGACACCTTTTTTTGACGAGTTGGTTTTTAAGGGCTGGCCACCACGCATTGTCGAAGGCCCCCTCTATGTCCAGAGAGATTAGGAGTACGATGTTTTTCCCGGTTACTCCTTCTTTTATGTGCTCTATAAGGTCATAGAGGGCGTCCTCGGTTCCTCTTTGCGGCATGAACCCGTATTGCCTTTTGTTTAGGGTTGGGAGTAAATGCCATTGGAGTCGACCAATCATGAGTTTCTCGATGGTTTTTCCAAGAACAGATAATAGTCCAATTGGTCTGTAGGACTTAGGATGAGTGTAGTCTGCCTTTCCTGGCTTTCGAATGATGATCACGTGTGCCACTTTCCAGTGAGTGGGGAAGTGATTTAGCGACAAGCATTTGTTCGCTATCGCCATGAACACCTCCCTGTCACCTCTTATGGCTGCGGCGCAGATGTCAGCTGTTAGCCCGTCTGGTCCGGGTGCCTTTTTGGGGTTTTGTGCTTGCAGCACTAACTCCAATTCCGCTGCCGTGAATGGTGGATCATCTTCCGAAAGGTCTTCAAGGGCACTCTCCTTCATCCGTTCTCGGAGGTTCGAGTGAAACGACTGGTCGTTACTCTCGGAGTCGTCTGGGTAGAAAGTTCTGGCTAAGAGTTCAGCCGACTGTTTTGGAGTTAGGGTGTTACCTTCAGAGCTTCTCAGGAGCATGTCCTCCTGCCTTCCTGACGTTTTCCTGATCACTCTGTAGATTTTATCCCACATACTCTCCTTTTCCTGAGTCGTGCAGAACTCCTTCCAGCTCTCTGTTTGGGCTTTCTCTGCGATGACTGCGTACTCCGCCTTGCATTTTTGGTATTCTTCTATAACCATTTTTACCCTGCAAGGGGCTGCATTCCTGATCCTCCTCTTTTTCCTAAGGACTTCTCTCTTAAGATCTTCAAGCTTCTTCGACCACCACGGGGGCCTGGGATTGCCCGCCTTGCTTCCTGCGATAGGGATGGTTTGTTCGCAGGCTTTGTGGATGGCCTCAGTGTAGGCTGTGATCTTATCTTCGAGGTCCCTCGGAGTTTTGGACTCCAAAATTGAGACGGTGGTGATGTCTCTCTCTGCCAGGATGGTTTTCAGCAGATGTGCGAATTCGGTCCACTTTGCCTTCTTGGTGTTGTACTTGCGCGTTGTGATTGGCCTAAGGGTTTCTAAGGCCCTTCCCAAGCGCAAGGTGAAGGTGATAGCGTTGTGGTCCGAAGTCACAAGACCTCTCTCCACTCTCCATCCCTCGATTCTTCCGAGCAGGGGTGTGCTGCAAGCGGACACGTCCACTATGCTTGTGCATGCCCTACCCTTTCTGAAGGTCTCGAAGGTCGGAGTGTCTCCGGTGTTTAGAATTTGGAGTCCCTTCTCGTTCAGGAACGCATTGTACGCCTCTCCTCTGTCATCCTCAGATACGCTGCCCCACCAGTGGCTCCAGGCATTTATATCTCCCGCGACGATGAGGTTAGGTTAGGTTAGGTTAGGTTAGGTTCCCGGCGGGAGCCGCCGCGTGGGGAGATATAGCCCTGGTGGGCGTCTATTTCTCCCCAAACCGCCCTCTTCAGGATTTCGAGAATTTTCTCGGAATCCTGACCGCGGTTGTGGGTAGGGCGGCGCCGCGACAGGTCGCCGTTCTAGGCGACCTGAATGCAAAGTCGGTGACCTGGGGCAACCCGGCCGCCTCCTGCAACGTCCGGGGACCCGCCGTTGAATCTTGGGCAGTTTCGTGCGGTGTATCCCTTCTCAACAGAGGGACGGTCCAGACGTGTGTGCGGCGATGGGGAGGGTCGGTGGTGGACGTCTCGTTTGCCTCCCCCGCACTCGCTGCCCGCGTCGTTGACTGGCGGGTGGAGATGGTGGAGACATTGTCGGACCACCGATATGTGCGGTTCGACATCTCCACCCAGAGCCCCCGGAGGTCGCCTCCGTCGAGCCGATCTCCTTTTCCACGGTGGGCTCTTACCCGTCTCGACCGTGAGGCGGCAAAGGAGGCGGCGTTCATCCAGGACTGGCTCACGCCTCCTATCGACGTCTTGGACGTGGACTCCGCAGCGGCCCAACTGAGGAGGTCCCTGACCGAGGTGTGTAAGTCCAGCATGCCTCGGTCTCGCCGCCCACCTCCCCGTCGTGCCATCTATTGGTGGTCCGAAGGGTTAGCGGAGCTACGGGCCGCCTGCGTGGCGGCAAGGCGGCAATACACGCGGAGTCGACGGCGCAGACGGCGAGACCACGAAAACGAGGACCTTCTCTACGCCTCTTACGTAGAGGCAAAGAAGGTCCTCAATTCGGCAATGAACGCCGCCAAAGACGCGGCGCGAGCCGAGATGCTGGAGGGTCTCGACAGAGACCCGTACGGAAGACCATACAAGGCAGCGCGAAACAAACTGCGCCCCTTTGGTCCCCCGCTGACGGAGTCTCTCGAGCCGGCACTGCTGGATGGGGTGGTTCGGTCCCTATTTCCACCCGGGACCAACTTCACCCCACCATTAATGGACCCCCCGCGGGGGGCGGTTCCGCCGGAGGAGGAGATCCCTCCGATCACGGAAGTGGAATTCGGAGTGGCGGCGCTCCGTCTTCGCGCCAAGAAGACGGCCCCCGGGCCGGACGGCGTCCCCGCACGGGTGGTGGCCATCGCAACCACCCAAATGGAGGAGAGGTTTCGGGACCTCTTCAGCGCGTGTTTTAGGACTGGAAGGTTTCCGAAACCCTGGAAAGAGGGGCAGTTGTGCCTTCTCCGTAAGGAGGGGCGCCCGGTGGACTCCCCTTCGGCATACCGGCCCATCGTTCTGCTCGATGAGGTCGGTAAGTTGTTCGAGGGGATCGTCGCCGGCCGTCTTAATGGCCTGATGCTGGAGGTGGGGCCGAACCTGTCGGACGCCCAATTCGGTTTCCGCAGGAGGCGTTCGACAGTCGATGCACTGTACCAGCTCAAGGGCCAAGTGAGGGAGGCCGTGGGGGCAGGGGACGGAGTTTTGGCTGTGTCATTCGACATAGCAAACGCCTTCAACTCCATCCCCCACCCGACAATACTAGAGGCGCTCCGCTACCATGGAGTGCCTCAGTACCTGCGAAGCCTCCTGGCCAACTACTTGGAGGACCGAGCGGTCCTCCTTGTAGACAAAGCGGGCCAGCTTCGGCGGTACGGCGCGGAGTCCGGTGTTCCGCAGGGGTCCGTTCTAGGGCCACTCCTGTGGAACATCGGGTTCGACTGGCTCCTGCGGGGAGCTCTCCTCCGTGGCACGAGTGTCATTTGCTACGCGGATGACACTCTTCTCACTGCCCGGGGGAGGGACTTTAGGGAGGCGGCGAGCCTGGCATCGGCTGGCGGATCCTTGGTCGCGGGAAGGATCCGCCGGCTAGGATTGAGGGTGGCGCTGCACAAGACCGAAGCCGTGTTTTTCCACGGGCCTCGGCAGCGCATTCCCACCGACGCCCACATCGTCGTGGAGGGCGTCAGGGTCGAGTTGAAGACCCAGATGAAATATCTGGGCCTAGTGCTCGACAGCAGGTGGCGTTTCGGCCCGCACTTCAGCGGGCTGTCGACGCGCCTGTTGAAGGCCGCGGCTGCGCTAGCATGGCTCCTCCCGAATCTGGGGGGGCCAAAAGCGCGATGCCGGCAGTTGTATGCCGGCATCTTGAAGAGCATGGCCCTCTACGGGGCCCCCATCTGGGCGGACTCCCTCCGAAGGAGGGAGAACGCTACTGCAATCCGCAGGCCTCAAAGGGCCATTGCGCAGCGGGTAGCGAGGGCCTACTCCTCGGTGGGCTTTGCGGCGGCCTGCGCTCTGGCGGGCACCCCTCCTTGGGAGCTCGAGGCGTGGGTGCTCGCCAGAGTCTATGAGTGGACGGCGGGGCGTAGGGCACTCGGAGAGCACCCTGCCCCGGAGGAGCGGGAGGCCGTTCGGCGGGAGGCGAAAGACGCGATCGTCCATCATTGGACGGGGGATCTCGCCTTCGCCGCGTTTGGCCGGCGGACGTTGGACGCTCTCGGGCCAGTTTTGC
Source organism: Philereme transversata (assembly GCA_963924445.1). Taxonomy (NCBI): domain Eukaryota; kingdom Metazoa; phylum Arthropoda; class Insecta; order Lepidoptera; family Geometridae; genus Philereme; species Philereme transversata. The sequence goes on along the minus strand of OZ004341.1, from coordinate 333,154 downwards.
GAGATTGGCTCGAGAGGTCCCACGGTTACTTGTCGTTCAGGATGGTGCAGCTGCTTTCCGGGCATGGATGCTTCGGATCGTACCTGCACCGGATCGGAAGAGAGGAGAATCCGTCGTGCCATGATTGTGGTGCGGCGGAGGATACGGCGCAGCACACCCTCGAGGTGTGCCCGGCGTGGTCAGAGCCGCGTCGCGGCTTAGCGGCGATAGTCGGGCCGGACCTCTCGCTGCCCAGCGTGGTCAACTCCATGCTGGGAAGCGAAGGGGCCTGGACAGCGGTCGCCTCCTTTTGTGAGGACGTGATGTCTCAAAAGGAGGCGGCGGAGCGCACGCGGGAGGATGATCCCCTCGCGGCGCCACTCCGCAGGCGAAGAAGGGGGAGAAGAAGGCGATTGCACGACAATCGCCTTCCCCCTCCCGGTGGAGGATAGCGGGAGACAGGCGCGGGGGCGCCTTCTCCCGCATAGCACATATTCTCCACCTCTATCAGGCGGGAACGGCCGAGCACTCGCGGTCGTTCCTGGGCCCCTCCCTGCTGGGAGGAGCATGCGGGCCCCGCTGTAAAGGCGGGCGGTCGTCGGCGGGGGATTGGAAGTAAAGGCTTTTGCCAGTTTCCCAATCCTCCTCCACACAGACGATGCCGGAGTGCCGCTGGGTCGTTTAGTGGGTATACCGGTCCAATATAGACCGGGGAGTCCCACATACCCCTCCCATCCCCCAATGGGGGGGCATGCGTAACGCATTTTTCCCAGCGCAAAAAAAAAAAAAAAAAAAAAAAAAAAAAAAAAAAAAAAAAAAAAAAAAAAAAAAAAAAGGTTCCCGGCGGGACACATTATGAAGGGGAGGAACTGCAATCCTCCCCCTAAGAAGGGTAAAGTTCAGGCACCGAGCCCGCCTGCCGCTGCAACCGCCGCCCCTGTAGCGGGAATCTCGGCGGCCGACGAGGGGGGTGCGATGTCCGATTGATGGATAGGGTCAATCATCGCATCCTTCAGGCGAACACCAACCACTGCAAAGCAGCCCAGGACCTGCTAATGCAGGCCATGGCTGAGTGGTTGGTGGACGTGGTGGTCGTCTCCGAGCCGTACTCGGTTCCCGGCCGTTGGCTGGGTGATCAGGACGGCTTGGTGGCGTTGGTTTCGCGGTCTTCCACAGACTCCCCTCCCCTCTCGCTCTTAGAGAGGGGATCGGGATACGTGGCCGCCGCGTGGGGAGATATAGCCCTGGTGGGCGTCTATTTCTCCCCAAACCGCTCTCTCCAGGATTTCGAGAATTTTCTCGAAATCCTCACCGCGGTTGTGGGTAGGGCGGCGCCGCGACAGGTCGCCGTTCTGGGCGACCTGAACGCAAAATCGGTGACCTGGGGCAACCCGGCCGCCTCCTGCAACGTCCGGGGACCCGCCGTCGTATCATGGGCGGTTTCGTCTGGTGTGTTGCTCCTGAACAGAGGGACGGTCCAGACGTGTGTGCGGCGATGGGGCGGGTCGGTGGTGGACGTGTCGTTTGCCACCCCCGCACTTGCTGCCCGCGTCGTTGACTGGCGGGTGGAGATGATGGAGACCTTGTCGGACCACCGATATGTGCGGTTCGACATCTCCACCCAGAGCCCCCGGAGGTCGCCTCCCTCGGGCCGATCTCCCTTTCCACGGTGGGCTCTTACCCGTCTCGACCGTGAGGCGGCAAAGGAGGCGGCGTTCGTCCAGGACTGGCTCACACCTCCTATCGACGTCCTGGACGTGGACTCCGCAGCGGCCCAACTGAGGAGGTCCCTGACCGAGGTGTGCAACTTCAGCATGCCTCGGTCTCGCCGCCCACCTCCACGTCGCGCCGTCTATTGGTGGTCGGAGGAACTGGCGGGGCTCCGGGCCGCCTGCGTGGCGGCCAGGAGGGCCTACACGCGGAGCCGACGGCGCAGCTTGCGGGACCCGGAGCACGAGGACCTTCTCTACGCCTCTTACCTAGAGGCAAAGAAGGTCCTCAAGTCAGCGATGATCGCCGCCGATGACGCGGCCAGAGCCGAGATGCTGGAGGGTCTCGACAGGGACCCGTATGGGAGACCGTACAAGGCGGCGCGGAACAAACTGCGTCCCTTCGGTCCCCCACTTGCGGAGACCCTCGAGCCGTCATTGCTGGATGGGGTGGTTCGGTCCTTGTTCCCACCCGGGACCACCAGCTTTACCCCACCAGTGATGGACCCTCCACGAGAGGCGGCTCCGCCGCAAGAAGAGGTCTCTCCAGTCACGGAGGCGGAATTTCGAGCAGCGGCGCTCCGCCTCCGCACCAAGAAGACGGCCCCCGGGCCAGACGGCGTCCCTGCACGGGTGATGGCCATCGCTGCCACCCAAATGGAGGATAGGTTTCGGGACCTCTTCAGTGCGTGTTTCGCGACTGGAAGGTTCCCGAAACCATGGAAGGAGGGGCAGTTGTGCCTCCTCCGTAAGGAGGGACGCCCGGCGGACTCCCCCTCGGCATACCGGCCCATCGTTCTGCTCGACGAGGCTGGTAAATTATTCGAGGGGATCATCGCCGCTCGACTCAATGCCCATCTGAGGGGGGCAGGGCCGAACCTGTCGGACGCCCAATTCGGTTTTCGAGTAGGGCGTTCGACGGTTGACGCGCTGTCTCGGCTAAAGGGCCAAGTGAGGGAGGCCGTGGGGGCAGGGGACGGGGTTTTGGCTGTGTCATTTGACATAGCCAACGCTTTCAACTCCATCCCCCACCCGACAATACTAGAGGCGCTCCGCTACCATGGAGTGCCTCGGTACATGCAGAGCCTCCTGGCCAACTACTTGGAGGACCGGGCGGTCCTCCTTGTGGATAAAGTGGGCCAGCTTAGGCGGTACGGCGCGGAGTCCGGTGTTCCACAGGGGTCCGTTTTAGGGCCGCTTCTGTGGAACATCGGGTTTGACTGGCTCCTGCGGGGAGCTCTCCTCCGTGGCACGAGTGTCATCTGCTACGCGGATGACACTCTCCTCACTGCCCGGGGGAGGGATTACAGAGAGGCGGCGAGCCTGGCTTCGGCTGGCGGATCCTTGGTCGCGGGAAGGATCCGTCGGCTAGGATTGGGGGTGGCGCTGCACAAGACCGAGGCCGTGTTCTTCCACGGGCCTCGGCAGCGCACCCCCATTGACGGTCATATCGTCGTAGAGGGCGTCAGGGTCGACGTGAAGGCCCAGATGAAATATCTGGGCCTAGTGCTCGACAGCAGGTGGCGCTTTGGCCCGCATTTCAGCGGGCTGTCGACGCGCCTGTTGAAGGCCGCGGCTGCGCTTGCGTGGCTCCTCCCGAATCTGGGGGGACCAAAAGCGCGATGCCGGCAGCTGTATGCCGGCATCTTAAAGAGTATGGCCCTCTATGGGGCCTCCATCTGGGCGGACTCCCTCCGAAGGAGGGAGAACGCTACTGCTATCCGCAGGCCTCAAAGGGCCATTGCGCAGCGGGTAGCGAGGGCCTACTCCTCGGTGGGCTTTGCGGCGGCCTGCGCTCTGGCGGGTACCCCTCCCTGGGAGCTCGAGGCGTGGGTGCTCGCCAGAGTGTACGAGTGGGCGGCGGGGCGTAAGGCTCTCGGGGAACACCCTGCCCCGGAAGAGCTTGAGGCTGTCCGGCGAGAGGCGAGGGACGCGATCGTCCACCACTGGACGGAGGACCTCGCCTCCGCCACGTTTGGCCGACGAACGTTGGACGCCCTCGGGCCGGTCCTGCGAGATTGGCTCGGGAGGTCCAACGGTTACCTTTCGTTCCGGATGGTGCAGGTGCTTTCCGGGCATGGATGCTTCGGATCGTACCTGCACCGGATCGGAAGAGAGGAGACTCCGTCGTGCCATGATTGTGGTGCGGCGGAGGATACGGCGCAGCACACCCTCGAGGTATGCCCGGCGTGGTCCGAGCTGCGTTGCGGCTTAGCTGCGGTAGTCGGGCCGGACCTCTCGCTTCCCAGCGTGGTCAACTCCATGCTGGGAAGCGAGGGAGCCTGGACAGCGGTCGCCTCCTTTTGCGAGGACGTGATATCCCAAAAGGAGGCGGCGGAGCGCGCGCGGGAAGACGACCCCCTCGCGGCACCGCTCCGCAGGCGAAGAAGGGGTGGGAGAAGGCACCACCGCCTTCCCCCTCTTGGTGGAGAATAGCGGGAGACAGGCGCGGGGGCGTCTACTCCCGCATTGCACGTATCCTCCACTTCCGCCGGGCGGGAACGGCCGAGCACTCACGGTCATTCCCGGGTCTCTCCCTGCCAGGAGAGACGTGAAGGCCCCACTGTAAAAGTGGGCGGTCGTCGGCGGGGGATTGGAAGTAAAGGCTTTTGCCGGTTTCCCAATCCCCCTCCATGCAGACGATGCCGGAGTGCCGCTGGGTCGTTTAGTGGGTATACCGGTCCTATATGGTCCGGGGAGTCCCACATACCCCTCCCATCCCCCAATGGGGGGGCATGCGTAACGCATTTTTCCCAGCGAAAAAAAAAAAAAAAAAAAAAAAAAAAAAAAAAAAAAAAAGGTTAGGTTAGGTTAGGTTAGGTTCCGCGGACCTGCTGGGTTGTCCCAGTGAGTGGGGAGGTGTACCCCAACGCGGCGCGTCCCCGGGTGGCGGATAGGGGAACGGCTCTCAGAAATGGGAGTTACCGGTTTACCGGCGCGGACCAAACACTGGGGGGGAAATGGGGAGGTTCCCGAACTGTTGGCGCGGCGCCGTCCTGCTCGGTCTCCCGCGAGTCGGTTGTATGGGTCAGCTTCCTTGCGGGATTCTGGGTGGGTCGGCGCTTCACTAGCGGATTGGGGGCCTCGGGGAGGGAAAAGGGAGGCTTCTCCGCGTGTCTATGAAATTAGCATAAAGCGCAGCGGATGAAGTCTAGCGGAGGAAAGGAGTTTCCTACTCCGCCGAGAAGGTGGGGCGGCCTGTTTAAGCCACCCACGTGAGGGATCCATCGGGATCAGCGGAGGGCCAAACCCCGCAACATGGTCGTGGTCATGTTTCGCGATCTGAGCGGGGCCGATAGGCGGACAAGCCCCCTTTTCAGGGTGCGTTGTTGGGGGAGGCGAGCACGCCCTTTTCAGGGCGCTCCCTTCAAACTTGCAGGGGAGCTCACCCCTAGTGAAAAAAAGAGACGACGATGTGGAGCATTGGAGTTAAGGAAAAATGGATCTAAGCAGTTGTAAATTTGGTCCCCAGGTGGGTCCCCGAAAGGGGGAATCCCACCCCTCTACCTCATCTGAGGTAGAGGGCTGCCCCTCGTACTCTGGGGGGGGCAGCGACTGCTTCGTAGCCAGGCAATCCGCCCGGCTTCGTGAACACAAATATGGCAAAACTCTGACACTGGACACTGATTTGGCAAGCGATACGGACAACGTTGATATGGAGGTGGAAGCATGCGCCCCGAAGGCGTATGTTGACACCGCTGACCCTGGCCTGAATAAGGACACTGAGGTGGCATGTGAGGTGAAGGATGCACGGGTAGTGTTAACCCGCTGCGAGGTGGTGGAGAGCAACGATGAAGATATGCTCGTTGCTTCATCGACAATGGCGAACCTGTCTGACGCGGACTCTGATGCGAGCTTCCAGACCGTGGCTTCAGGGGAGGTGTCCGAAGGAAGAGACCGATTTTGGAGAAAGCGTCGGAGATACGACGCGAGCTCGGACTTGGGAGAGGACGAGGAGTCGATGCCCGCGTCGCCGGCTCGGAGAGGACGTGGACGTCCCCCTTCTACGGGGCAGTACGTAGGCCTGGCCAAAGCAAAGGCTGAATTGAACGCGGCGAAAGCTGAGGAGCTTCGGTTGCAGGCTGAAATGGAGATGGCGGATGACATAAGACGGAAAAAGGAGGCGGTAGCTGCCTCTTTCCGTAAGTCTCCGGTCTTAGTGTCACGAACACTGAGCAGTGAAGGACAAGAACCACCGGATCTAGCTAGGCTGGTCCTAGATTCGGTGGATACAATTGAAAAGGTTGCGAAAACATCTAGCAACCTTAAAGGGACGTACGTTAGAGCCCTAAAGGACGCGGTGGAGACGATTAAAGTTTCCTTCCAAGAGTTGCGTTCACGCACAATGTCGGAGGAGGTTGTTCGATTGGAGGCAGCCAACAAGCGGCTCGCGGGCGAGTTGGCCGAGATGAGAAAAGAGTTAGCCCAGATGCGGCAGCTAGCGCAGCAGCGTGATCAGGCGCCAGCTACGACGGCAACTCAGCCCCAAACAATTGAGGAAATAGTGCGTGTCGTCATGGACCAATGTGGGATCATGATGAACGCAAGACTGGAAGGACTAGAGGAGCGGTTGCTCCCTGAGAAGCGCCTGCGGCCCCCATTAGCTGCAGATAAAAAGAAATCCATGGTGCCGAAGGCCCCTGCAGTCACGGTTGCTGCTCCTCGCTCGGGGGGCAACTCGCAGATGGAGATGGTAACGGATGATGCTCCTGTAGCCATTAATAAAGAGACAGCCAAAGAGTCTCAGAAAGCTCAAGCTAAAGAGACTCGAAAGGCAAAGGGGAAACCCAAACCGGCAGTGACTGAGCCGCGGTTGTTGCCTCCGCAGCCCCAATCCATGGATGAGGGGTGGAATGTGGTGGCTCGGAAAGGCACAAACAAAAAGAAGGCTGACAAGAAGGCACCAAGCGCTCAGGTGGCCTCACAGAAAGTGACAAATGCTCGTGCAAAACCAGTGAAGAAGCCAGCCAAGCTGCGTCCCCCTCGCTCAGCAGCGGTCATGCTGACTCTGAAGCCGGATGCAGTAGATCGCGGCGTCACTTATGAGAAAGTGCTTGCCGAGGCCAAGCAGCACATTGACCTTAAGGAACTCGGCATACCTGCAGGCTTAAAGTTCCGTACTGCAGCTACTGGCGCTCGACTTCTGGAGGTGCCCGGTGCCTCCAGTGCTGAAAAAGCCAATGCTCTGGCCAAGAAATTGGGAGAGTCCCTTGGCGAGGAAGTGGTTCGGGTTACCAGGCCCGAGAAATGCGTGGAACTCCGCATAACGGGCCTGGATGACTCGGCTACCAAGGAGGAAGTAGCAGCAGCCGTGGCTGATGTGGGCGGTTGTGAAAAAGAAGCCATCAGAACGGGAGAAATAATTCGTTCTCCGGGCAGACAAGGAGGAGGTACGATCTGGCTGCGATGCCCAATTGCCGCAGCCAAGAAAGTTTCAGAAGGGAGGCTTTTGGTAGGCTGGGTCTCAGTTCAGGCTAAAATCCTGGAGCCCCGACCGCTTAGATGCTTCAGGTGCCTAGAGCTTGGTCACATGGGCGCTAAATGCACCGCGGAAGTTGACCGAAGCAGGTTCTGCTTCTGCTGCGGTAAGCCAGGACACAAGGCGGCTCAATGCTCTGCTGATCCGCACTGCCCTGTATGTGATGCGGCAAACAAAGCGGCGAATCACCGTATTGGTGGTAAAGCTTGTTTTGTCAGGCCCCCCAAGAAGGGTAAAAGGAGAGAAAAGTTGGCTAGTGACGGCCCCAGGGCCCCCTCGCAGCTGACTCAGCGTCCAGCGACGCAAGAGGAGGATCTCATGGACACCAATATTTAGTATGGCGACCAAATTTCTGCAGGCGAACATCAACCACTCTGCCGGAGCTCAGGATCTTTTGCTCCAGAGCATGGCGGAGCGGTTAATCCAGGTGGCGGTGGTGAGCGAGCCCTACGAGGTCCGACCTAGGTCTGACTGGGTTGGGGACCTCGACGGCCTAGTGGCAATCACCACGCAATCGCCGGTTCACTCCCCCCCTCTTGAAGACGTGGTGAGGGGCAGGGGTTTTGTGGTTGCTAGGGTGGGCCAGGCCGTCATCGTGGGGGTGTACCACTCCCCGAACCGGCCGGTCCGCGAGCTGGAAACTCTCCTCGGCGAGGTGGGGACCTTGATTGGTCAGACCCGCCCGCGCCCCGTCCTCGTCCTCGGGGACCTCAACGCCAAATCAGCGGCGTGGGGGTCGCCGGTGACGAACGCGCGGGGTGGTGTCGTGCTAGAGTGGATGGCCGAGGTGGGCCTCTGCGTTGTAAACGGGGATCGGAAAGCACCTGCGTCCGGCGGAACGGTGAGTCGATCGTCGACTTGACGCTCGTCACCCCAGACATCGCTTGCCGTATTCGCGACTGGCAGGTGCTGGTAGACGTGGTAACGCTGTCCGATCACCGGTACATCCGGTTCAGCGTCTCCCCGACTCGAACGGATGAGGTGAGAGAGGTAGGTGGCGAGATAGGTCCGCGATGGGCCCTGAAGCGCCTCAACGCCGAAGTGCTGAAGGAGGCGGCCCTCGTCGAAGTGTGGAACGGCACTCCTCAGGAGCCGGATCCGGTAGACCCGGACGCGATGGCGGACAGGCTGTGTGAGGCATTGTCGCGCGTCTGCGACGCTGCGATGCCGCGCGCGCGAGCCCCGCAGCCGAGACGCCAAGTCTATTGGTGGACGGAGGAGATTGCCGAACTTCGAAGAAGATGCGTGACGAGGCGCCGGCTATACCAACGGTATCGGAGACGAAGGCGGCGAGAGACTGAGGAGAGCGAGTCTCTTTACGCCGCCTACAGAGAGGCTTCTGGGGCCCTTCGCGTCGCGATAGTCGAGGCTAAGAGGCGAGCCTGGGAGCAGCTGCTGGAGGGGCTTGAGCGCGACCCATGGGGCCGCCCGTACAAGTGGGCGAGGCAAAAGCTTCGTCCCTGGGCTCCCCCCATCACAGCCTCGCTCCAACCGCCGGTGCTCCAGAGAGTGGTCGATGGCTTGTTCCCCGGTGCTCCGGGGGCCGAGTTCGTGCCACCCATGACTTCGGCCGATCTCGCCGAAGAAGAGGAGAGCGAGTTTGTCCCTATTTCTGAGGGTGAGCTGGGTGCGGCGGTGCTCAGGATGAGGGCCAAGAACACGGCACCTGGGCCTGACGGCATACCGGGTCGAGCGTGGGCCCTCTCCTTGAAGCACTTGGGACCCGCATTGAAGGATCTATTCGATAGGTGCCTCTTGGAAGGAAGATTCCCCAGGCGATGGAGAAAGGGCAAACTCGTCCTCCTGAGGAAAGAGGGCCGTCCCGCGGACGAGCCCTCGGGCTATCGCCCGATTGTGCTGCTTGACGAGGCGGGCAAGCTATTGGAGAGAGTAGTGGCTGCCCGCCTGGTCAGGCACCTAGAGACGGTGGGACCGGATCTGGCGCCTAACCAGTTCGGCTTCCGGAGAGGTCGCTCGACGATTGACGCCATATCTCTCGTCCGCGAACTCTCCGAGGAGGCGTGCTCCAGTGGCGGCGTGTTGGTGGCCATATCGTTGGACATCTCCAATGCATTCAACACGCTGCCTTGGAGCACGATACACGCCGGTCTGGGGTACCACAAGGTGCCCCAGTACCTGCGAAGACTCGTCGGGGACTATCTCTCAGATCGAGAGGTAGTCTTCCCGACGACTCGCGGGGCGGGAAGTAGTCCCATGACGCGCGGTGTTCCGCAGGGGTCGGTTCTTGGCCCTCTCCTGTGGAACGTCGGATATGATTGGGTCCTCCGGGGGGCAAGCCTGCGTGGCGTTAGCGTAGTATGCTACGCCGATGATACGTTAGTTGCCGCCCGGGGAAGCGACTATAGAGAGGCTGCGATCCTGGCCACAGCCGGAGTCGCTACGGTCGTCGCAAGGATCCGGATGCTGGGTCTGCAGGTGGCGCTCCACAAATCTGAGGCCATATGTTTTCATGGTCCCCGGCGGAAACCACCTGCAGACTCCACCATAGTGGTGGGTGGAATTTCCATCCCCGTCGGGACGACACTGAAGTATCTTGGTGTCGTCCTCGACGGCAGATGGAACTTCAAGGAGCACGTGCGGCGGCTGTCCCCCAAAATCTTGGGGACAGCCGGCGCACTTAGTCGCCTGCTCCCGAATATCGGGGGCTGCGAAGTGAGCTGCCGCCGCCTCTATACAGCGGTGGTAAGCTCTATGGCCTTGTATGGCGCCCCGATATGGGCGGGAAAGCTTGATCGGCAGACCACTGCCGTGCTGATTGGAGCTCAACGAGTGATGGCGGTGAGGGTGTGCAGGGGGTATCGCACACTCTCTCACGAAGTAGCATGCGTGCTCGCAGGCTCGCTCCCGTGGGACCTTGAGGCCGAAGTTCTGGCTTCGGTCTACTGGCGCAGAGCGCAGGCGCGGGAGCGGGACGAGCGACCGGCGCCACAGGAGGTGGCACACTGGCGCAATCAGGCCAGAGTGTCTGCTATTGCCATATGGAGGGAGCGTCTCCTAAATGGGCAAGTGCAGAGGGGGCAGAGTGCCCGTCGACTACTGGAGGCGATCAGCCCAGTACTGGAGGAGTGGGTACGCAGGAAGCATGGGAGTCTTTCCTTTAGACTGACGCAGGTCCTCTCGGGACATGGTTGTTTCGGGAGGTACCTACATCGCGTTGCCCGAAGGGAGGACTCCCCAGCTTGCCATCAATGTGGACATATGGAGGACACGGCGCAGCATGCGCTGGAGGCATGCCCGGGAGGAGCAGAACCGCGGCAGACTTTGGTCGCGGTCGTAGGGACTGACCTATCCCTATCGGCCATAATTCTAAAAATGGTCGATGAGCAGAGGTCATGGGAGGCGGTGGCCTCCTTCTGTGAGGTAGTCATCAAGCAGAGGGAGGACGAGGAGCGGGAGAGGGAGAGAGATCCTCTCGCTCAGCCGCTCCGGAGGGCGCGGACACGGAGGCGGGCTAATCGAGCCCGCACCCCGTCTCCGCTACGAGGGCCTGGGGTGTTGGGTGCGGGGGCACCTGGCATCCCCTAATAATAGGTCATCGAGAGGTGGAGATGCCCCCCATGTGTTCCGGGGCATCACACACGAGGTGGGGGAAGACCCCAGGAGGTGAGTCTGCCGCAAGGCGGGCAGCAACACTGACGAGGGCTGTGGAGTAATGCGCGAGCGGTCCCATGCCCCTCGTCTTAAGTTGGTGTAGGAGGAACACCCTGGTTTTTTAGTGCGTATGCCGCCTTACGGCGGTGAGTCCCACATAACCACCGTTTCCCCCCGGAACGGTGGTATCCATAAAGGATTTTCCCAGGTAAAAAAAAAAAAAAAAAAAAAAAAAGGTTAGGTTAGGTTGGAGGTCCGACCCGGTGTATTAACTGCCTTAGCGATCAGCCTATGTGAGCTACAGCGAAGTTCAATACATCGTAAGTTGCGGATTAACGAGGCGCACACGGCTGTGAAAACGCTGTGGCGCTGAGTTGTTTGCGGACCAAAATATCATCAAAAGCGGAAAAAAGTTACAACTCACGATTTTTCGGTTGAAAAACGGTTTGTTTACCTTTTTCAATCGAAAAAAAGTCGGGTTTGCGGCTATCGTTTTTAGCATTTTTTTAGGTTAGGTTATAGCGGCATTTATTAAATTTCGCGTAGGCTAGGTCCGGTTGCTTTTCTCCTTAGGGTTTGGAAGTAATCGGATTTTTAGTAATTTTTAGGGAAAATTTTGAAAAAAAATTTTTGCCAAAAAAGTTGGGAAAGTTCAGGAGTGAATACTTGGGGTCTGGTTTTCCCCTACGGTCTCAGTAGGGGTGCCAGGGGATAGGAGACTTCAGCCCCTATAAGGTGTTATTTTTGGTTTTCGGCTCCGTTAAGGGGAAGTCAGCCAAAAAAATTTTTCAAAAAGTGTCCTGAAGAATCTTGTTGCTATTTTGGTTTTTCAGGCGCTTTTTGAAATTTGTATGGGATTTCTCCGAGCCGACTCCCCCTTGACCGTTTTCTAACAAAACTCTGTTTTGGGAGATAACTTCGGCTGGGGTGGTCGGATTTGGACTAAAGTTAACAGAGACGTTGGCGGGGCCACAATGGCCACGTCTGAAGAGAACGGGGGTTCCCACCGCAAGTGGGACGAAAGAACTTTGGCTTCTTCTTCCTCAGAATCCGAGGAAGAATTCTCAGAGGCCATGGAAGTGACTTCTCAGTCTAAGAAGAGGGGTCATGTAGACCAGGCGGATGACGAAAGGCCCGATAATGGGCCTAAGGTTGGAACAGCCCGGAGGGGCAAGCCCAAAGGGGCTTACGCGGGGATGGCGTCGGCAAGAGGTAGGCTCCGAAGTCCGGAGACGTACCTCAGCCCCGACACAGATGACGCCGCCGGCCCCTCCTTGTATAGGAAGGACTTCCCGGAGCTCCGCTCCAAGGGAACAAAGGGGAGTGGGAGAAATACCTCCCCAACAGGAAAGAAGTCGGCGCACCCGTCTGAGGTTCTCCTCCCATCCGACCCGGTGGAGGCCACCAAACAGGCGGCATGCGAAATATTGGAGGGGGCCCGCAAGTCGGGCAACTTGAAGGGGGAGGTGTGGGGCAACATGAACCGGGCCTGCCGCACCATACTGAGGTCTATGGAGGAACTTGACGCCTCCAGGTCAGAGAACGAGGAGATCCGCATCCTAAAGGCGGACAACAAGAGGATGCGGGAGCAACTCGCTCTCTGCACAGCGGAACTCAAGGCCTTGAGAATTGCCTTCTCAGAGCGCCAGGCCCCGGTCCCGCAGCCGGCGCGTGAGACTCCGGCCCCTAGGGCCCCCCCGCCGACACAATCCGCCGCTGCGGAGTTGGCGGAATTGCTGGACAGCATGAAGCGCGACTTGACGGTCTCCCTCGGTAACATGCTGAATGCTAGAATCGAGGAGATTGCCAGTCGCCTTCCTCCAGCACCAATAATCCGCCCCCCGCTGGCGGCGGATAAGAAGAAGGAGGCCCCATCGGCCTCAACGAGAGTAGTGGCTTCCGAGCCCGAGAGCAGGGCCAGGCTTGGGGATGGCAGGCCGAAAAGGGCCGCCAGAAAAGCGGCCCCGGTGGCCCCGGAAACCACCGCCCCGGCAGCCAAGACTGCCCCGGCAGCCAAGCCTGCCCCAGCAGTGGAGACTGCACCTGTGCCCCCGGGCGAGGCATGGACCACCCAGGAAGCGGGAAAGAAGAAGAGGAAGGGAAAGGGGAAGGCTACGGCCACTCCCCCACCCCCCCCGCCGCCCAAAAAGAAAGCGGCACCCAAGCAGAAGGGTCTGGAAGTCCCCAAGACAACAGCGGTGGTAATCACCATGCGGAAGGACGTTACCACCGACACCACGCTGCAGGCGGTCATGTCCAAGGCCATTAATGGCATAAGCTTGGAGGAGATAGGCCTACAGCGGGTCAAGGTCAGGAACTCGGCGACGGGGGGCCGAGTAATCGAGGTCCCTGGAGCAGAGAGAGGAAGGGCGGCGGACAGCCTCGCAGAAAAGCTGCAGGTTCTTGTGGGCGACGTTGCCCATGTAAGCCGCCCTGAGAAAATGGCCGCCATCAAAGTCGCCGGCTTAGATGAGTCGGCGACAAGGGAGACCCTGGCGGCTGCCGTCGCCAAGACGGGGGGATGCGCCGAGGCGCAAATTAAGGTGGGGGGCATTCGCCCTACATACTTTGATGGTAGTGGGGTGGCCCTCGTGCAATGCCCGGTGGGAGTGGCAAAAGCCCTCCTCAAGCGCGGTCAGATCATGGTAGGCTGGTCGTCTGCCAGGATTAGCTCCGTCGGACCAGCACCCATGCGGTGCTACAAATGCATGGGTGTCGGCCACACGCGCGAGTTGTGCCCCTCAAAGGTGGACCGGGGCCAGATGTGCTACCGGTGCGGCGCAGAGGGGCACAAAGCAGCCGAATGCTGGGAGGAAAAAGTACGGTGCGCAGTATGCCACCATGCAGGCCTCCCAGCCAATCACGTAATGAGGGGACCGAAATGCTCCCCACCGGAGACAAAGGGAAGAGAGGTGAGGCCGAGACCCACCCGCCCCATCCGGCCCCCTCCAGCCGAAACAGCCGCCAGCCGGCACCAAGAGGACAACAATATGGACGTCTAAATGTCAGCACACCGACATTTAGACGTCCTGCAGATAAACGCCAACCACTCCGCCAGAGCTCAAGATCTGCTCATGCAGGCCATGGCGGAGTGGAAAATTGGCGTTACGGTGGTAACAGAGCCCTACTTCATCCCCCCCCAATCTAATTGGGCAGGGGACACCGACGGAGTAGTGGCGATCGTGGTGCCGGCGATGGGGGACCTCCCCCTCTTATCAAGGATTGAGGGTGGCCCAGGATTCGTGGCGGCCAAATGGGGGAACGATACGGTGCTGGTGGCCGCGTACTTCTCCCCCAATAGGCCGCTGCGGGAGTTCGACACGTTCCTGGGGATATTAGGGGGGGTGGTCCGGAGGGCTGCCCCGAGGCAGGTTATGGTCCTGGGGGACCTCAACGCCAAAAGTTCGGCATGGGGTTCCTCCATTACGGACCATAGGGGTACGGCTTTGGAGGATTGGGTGGCGGCAACGGGACTCGTGGTCCTAAACCAGGGCACCACAAATACCTGCGTGCGGCGGCAGGGGGGGTCAATCGTGGACGTCACGTTTGCGACCCCTGCCATAGCCGCACGCGTCACGAACTGGCGTGTCCTGGAGGATGTTGAGACCCTCTCAGACCACCTGTACATCAGGATGAGGGTCTCCAAGACGGGGGCTCCACCGGCGCCCATCACGGGCAGTACCAGGAGGGGGCGGAAGTTCCCGAAGTGGTCCCTGGTCAAGCTGGACAGGGACATGGCGAACGAGGCGGCCATGGTGGAGAAGGAGTGGTGTGCTGCCCCACCCGTCACTCTCGGAGTTGAAGAAAGGGCGGCACAGTTCCGCGTCGCACTACAGAATGTGTGCGACGCGGCCATGCCTCGGGTTGGTCGCCGTTTCGCCCGTAAGAGTGTATACTGGTGGTCCGCAGAAATTGCGGCCCTGCGGTCCACCAGCAACAGTGCCCGACGCGCCTTCCAACACTGCAGGCGCAGACGGCACACTGCAGAAGAGGAAGAAGGGCTCCACAGGGCCCTCAAAGAGGCGAAGAAGGCCCTCCAGGTGGCGATTGCCAAGGCCAAGGACGAAGCTCACGAGTCGTTCTTGGCCACCCTGGACAGGGACCCATGGGGGCGGCCATACAAGATGGTGCGTAACAAAATGCGCACCGCCCCCCCCATGGACTCCCTAGAGCCCGAACTTCTCCAGAGAGTAGTCGAGGGGCTATTTCCGCCAGCCCCCTTGATCTCTCCCCCGTCGATGGTCGACCCCATAAGGGAACCGGAGGCCGAGCTCGTCGTTCAACCAATAGGTGACGACGAGTTCAATCGAGTGATACACCGACTCCGGGGCTGCAAAAAAGCCCCGGGCCCGGATGGCGTTCCCGGTCGCGTCCTCGCAGTCGCCCTGAAACACCTAGGGGACCGACTCAGGCACGTCATGGATGACTGCCTGACAGAGGGAAAGTTCCCTAGGGTATGGAAGGAGGGGCGACTATGCCTCCTCCGTAAAGAGGGTCGACCGACGGATTGCCCTTCCGCCTATCGCCCCATAGTGCTGCTGGATGAGGCCGGGAAAGCGTTTGAACGCATCCTGGCCTCCCGGATCCTGCGGCACATGGAGACCGCCGGCCCGAACGTCTCTGACAGACAATTCGGGTTCCGGGAAGGACGGTCCACGCTCGACGCGCTGAAGACACTGAGGGACTTCTGTGAGTACGCGTCGAGCAGGGGGGAGGGTGTCATCGCGGTGTCACTAGACATCGCAAACGCGTTTGGCACCCTCCCCTACGGGGTGATCAGGGAGGCACTTCGATACCATGAAGTGCCTCTCTACCTGAGGCGGATTGTTGAGCACTACCTAACCGAGAGGGTAGTGCTCTGGGAAAAGAATGACGGGCAACGGGGGGAGAGAGGTATGGCCTGTGGCGTGCCCCAGGGTTCTGTGCTTGGTCCACTTCTATGGAACCTGGGGTACGACTGGGTAATCCGGGGGGAGTTGCTTCCGCGCACGCTTGTCGTCTGCTATGCGGACGACACAATGGTGGCTGTGCGCGGGAGCGACAAGCGGGAGACCTCCCGGAGGGCGGAAGTGGCGGCCGAACTGACGATTGAACGGATCGCCAGGCTCGGCCTAAAGGTGAGCCTCCCGAAGACTGAGGCTATAGTTTTCGGGGGGCGCGGGTGGAATTTGCCCGCGAGTGCGACGCTCACCCTGGAGGGTGAAGCGGTCCAAATAAAGCCCCACATTAAATATCTGGGGCTAATACTGGACCGCAAGTGGGATTTCGGGGAGCATTTCTCGAGACTAGCTCCCCGAATCGTGGGCGCCGCATCGGCGCTGGGCAAACTGCTGCCCAATGTAGGAGGGCCGGGTTCCTTGTGCCGGCGGCTATATGCCGGCGTGACAAGGAGCATGGCCCTCTATGGGGCCCCAATATGGGCGGACAAGTTGTCCGCCCGAAATAGGGCCCTGCTGCGGAGGCCACAACGGGTCGTGGCCATAAGAATAATAAGGGCCTATATGACGGTGGCCCACGCGGCGGCCTGCCTTCTTGCTTGCACCCCCCCGTGGGAGCTAGACGCAGAGGTGCACGCAGAGACCTACCAACGTAGGTCCAGGGTCCGGGCAACAGGTGAACGCCCGGCCCCCGAAGAGGTGGCAGCCGCCCGTCGCGCGACGGAGCGCCGATTGCGGGACCGGTGGAAGGCCCAACTGGAGGTCGCCCCTTATGGTGTCCGTACTGTTATATCCCTGTATTGTAAGGAGTTATGCTTACGAGATACCTACTCAGCATTATAATATTCTATGTGTATTACTTAGCAGTGACCCATCTTCAGTCACGGTCTGATCTTCCGAAAGAGCGGTTGCGTCCGGGGGTTAAAATAATATCCTTAATTGTATCTTAATCCTTTATTAAACTCTTAATCAGTAAAATATCTTTTTTAAAACCCCTTCGGGCTTCTGTCGTATAACATTTGGTGGCAGCGGTGGGATACCGAATTTCCCAGTGTCCTTAATTACGGAAGATCGTCTAAATTCCTCAACCGGACTCAAATAAATTCCTCAGTATCCTGGAATAAAACTATCCAAGTGAAAGTGAAAGTGGAAGTGAAAGTTCAAGTTATACGCTACTTACCTTCGGTTTCACGCTCCAGCTGTAAGAGCTCCTGTAACTACTCACTTGTCTGTTGACATCCAGTATCCTGCATTGGCGTCTCGTATCCTGTATCCTCGATGACGTCGTGCATGCTATCGTGACATCATTCAGTACGTCGTGGTTTCCTGCAACAGTATCCTGCAAGAGAATCCTGCATTGACATCCCGTATCCTGTATCCTCGGTGATGTCGTGCATCGTGTCGTGATATCCTTAAGAAGCATTCTACATTTTATCCTGATATCCCGTTCACATCAAAATATTCAAGAATCGATTACCGTCTCGCCAGACTCCAACGAATCCTTATCGCGTCCGGAATGCCGCTCATGCAATTCGCGGTAGCCGTCGCCTACGCACTAATGTAAGTCTTTAGTCATTGCACTGCATTAGTTAACTGATTTTTAGGGTTCAGCTTAGAATTTAATTTAATATAATCCGTATTTGTAATTAATACAGAGCTATTATGCCAAAAGTTCCTAAGGCAGAGGACGGTAAATTAGCAATTAATGTCCAAGAGGTAGAAAAGTCTCCCAGCATCAGCGAGGTAAAATCACCTCTTAGTTCACCTCGACTTACGAGATCAGCCGCAGCAGCTGCTACAATGGCCGAAATTGAGTTGAACATTTTGTTCAAGTTTATTAAACCATATGATGGCAGTCGCGAAACCGTAAACTCGTTCGTCATTAATTGTAATAACGCATATGAACTTGCTTCGGAGGCCCAAAAACCAATCCTTTTTAAATTCATTCTCAGTCAACTTAGTGGCAAGGCGGAGCTTGCTTGCTCAATTAAAGAGTTCTCATCCTGGGATCAGTTAAAAGAGTTCATTAAAACTCAATTCAGTGAGCGTAAACACTACGCTCACCTTCTCACTGACCTACAAGAGAGCAGGCAAGGCCCGCAAGACAGTGTCAACCAATTCTCATTGCGTGTGGAAACATATCTCTCCCAGTTGCTTACTGAAATCACCTTATCCAACACAAAGACAAAAGAACTGCCTGGTCGTGTCGCTGCAATGGAGGATCTAGCCCTCCATCATTTCCTCATGGGACTGCATCCTCGAATTTCTAATATTGTTAGGTGCAGGTCTCCAAAGACCTTGAATGAGGCCGTAAACATGGCAATTTCAGAGGAACGGATCCAGCAGAGCTTATATAAACGATCAGCAGCAGATACCTTCAAATCGAATCCAAAGCCCAAACCAGGTTTTTCTCAAGTCTCAGGCCCAAGGTCGAATCCGCAACCTGGTCAGGTGAATACCAGCCAACCTAAGACCGGCAATGCATTATTCTGCCGATACTGCAAGGGTGTCGGGCATAACATTAGCAACTGTAAAAGGAGGGAATTCAATAACAATAAATTCAATTCGCCAGGTTACCAACATCCAAATATCTCCCGTGGTAACTTTGGTAATAACAGGGTGAATCATATATCCGAGATGCCAGAAGATGAAATGGCACCTGTTCCATATGAGGATCCCCAGAACGATTTAAACGAGGTGTTGTCTTGCGAAGGTGCCGCGCTAGACAATCAGTAAGAAAAGGCACCATTCAAACACCAAATCCCAGGACTAACCGACAGGGTAACCAGCCCCAAACTGACGGTCCTACACCAAATCCCAGGACTAACCGACAGGGTAACCAGCCCCAAACTGACGGTCCTATACCAAATCCCAGGACTAACCGACAGGGTAACCAGCCCCAAACTGACAGTCCCATTCCGAATCCCAGGACTAACCGACAGGGTAATCAGCCCCAAACTGACAGTCCCATCCTAAATCCAAGGACTAACCGACAGGGTAACCAGCCCCAAACTGACAGTCCCATTTACGAAGTAAATCTCGATATATCCAAAAGAATGTTGCCGCACACACTTCTCTATTCAAATGTTTCCAATATTCCTTTGACATTACTCGTGGACTCCGGTGCTGCAGTATGTCTCCTGAAGAAGTCATGTATTCTGAATAATCCAAAATTAATCCAAGAATCCATAAAACTCAAAGGCATAGACCCTGGTGACGTTCCGACGCCAACCGAGGGTCATTTTCAACTCAAACTCCAGTTGCCTAACGACAAATTCATATCCTACAGATTCCATGTCATCAAAGACATAAGCTTACCTTATGATGGTATTATCGGTTCGGATCTGCTCACAGCTTTTGGGTGTAAAATCGACTACACCACCGATGTCCTGAGGTTAGGAAAACAAGACATTAAATTGCATTTTTTAAATCCTTCTTATGTCATTCCACCTCGTACCGAAACCATCATTGAATGTTCGGTGCAAAACCCAAATCACCTCACCGAAGGCATCATTCAAGATCAACATTTGTCCAACAATCTGTTAGTTTCCAATTGCATTGTCAAGGTAAAAGAAAACAATCGTGTAAACCTTTCAGTAGTGAACACATCCGAATCTCCTATCAGTGTAAATTCTAATTTAAATTTCAAAGTTGAACCTTTAAATGCCTATGCAGTCCAACTTAGCGCTAGTCCACATGACACTTCCAACCGCACGATCGCGGTCATGAATTCATTGAGAACCAATCATCTCAATCAAGAGGAGTGTAATGCTCTTACGGAAATATGTTCCCAATATTCTGACATCTTTCATCTACCCGATGACCAATTGTCTTATACTAATGTTCTTAATCACGAGATTAAAACTAATAGTAATATCCCTATCCACACGAAATCCTATCGCTTCCCAGAATTTCATAAAAAAGAAGTCGATAATCAAATCAACAAGATGCTTGACAGCAACATCATAAAACCATCCTCTTCTCCTTGGAGTTCTCCAATTTGGATAGTTCCCAAAAAGTTAGACTCTCAAGGCCAGCGAAAATGGCGAATAGTCATTGACTATCGGAAGTTAAATGACATAACTATCGGGGAAACGTACCCTATTCCCCAAATATCCGAAATCCTAGACCAGCTGGGGAAAAGTAAATATTTTACCACTCTAGATCTTGCGTCTGGTTTCCATCAGATACTCATATCTCCAGAAGACGCTCCAAAAACCGCATTTTCTGTACCTCAAGGTCATTACCAGTTCACCAGAATGCCATTTGGGCTTAAAAATGCACCTTCCACGTTCCAGAAGTTGATGAACATGTGTCT
This sequence comes from Philereme transversata, assembly GCA_963924445.1. Lineage (NCBI taxonomy): Eukaryota > Metazoa > Arthropoda > Insecta > Lepidoptera > Geometridae > Philereme > Philereme transversata. Next base: position 313,120 of record OZ004341.1, on the reverse strand, counting down.
CACAGGGCTGCAGGGCTCTAGATGTTTCGTATACCTAGATGATATAGTAATTTACTCATTTGATCTGAATTCACATATATCCAATCTCGAATCTGTCTTTGATAGGCTCCGAAAATTCAATTTAAAACTGCAGCCCGAGAAATGTGAATTTCTCCGGAAAGAGGTTGCCTATTTAGGCCACATCATCAGCGAAAAAGGCGTCAGAACAAATCCCGATAAGACGAAAGCGGTCACAGAGTATCCTGTTCCCCAGTCTCCGAAAGATATTAAGTCATTTTTGGGTCTGGTATCTTATTACAGACGGTTTATACCCGAATTCGCCAAACTGGCAAAACCTTTAACGTCCTTACTAAAGAAGGATGTCTCCTTTTCGTGGCAGAACGAACATCAACTCGCTTTTGAAATCCTAAAAGAAAAACTCGTTTCTGCCCCAGTCCTAGCGTATCCAGATTTCACAAAACCTTTCAACCTCACATGTGATGCTTCAAACTATGCTATATCTGCTATATTATCCCAAGGTCTAGTTGGTCAAGACCGTCCGATAGCCTATGCATCTCGCACACTAAATAAAGCCGAATCCAATTATAGTGTGACAGAAAAGGAATGTCTTGCCATAGTTTTCGGAACCAAAGTGTTCAGACCTTATCTCTATGGCCATCGCATTATAATCCTTTCAGACCATAAACCATTGCAATGGTTATTCAATTGTAAAGACCCAGGTTCAAGACTCATTAGGTGGCGATTAAAGCTGGAGGAGTTTGAATATGATATTCAACATAAGAAAGGGAAAATCAACACAAATGCCGATGCCCTATCACGGTTTCCCGTCAATCCTGTCCAGCCGACGGAACCGTCTAATCCTATCAACGTAGGGGAACCGAATCCAGAATTGGATAGGGACCTAATGGATCTACTTATATCTCCACCTTCGTTTAATCCCGATGAAATTGCATCCCAAGATCCAGATCTTATTGATCCTTATGAGGACATCCTGCCCTTACCTGATATAAACTTACCGTCCAATATCCCAGATATCCTTAGAGATGAAATCGAAAATGAAGTTGATAATTTACCTCAATCCGTTCCAAATTTATCCGATATTCATCCTGATTATGACCCTATGCCATCTACGAGTGCTAATCCAGATTTACCTGTCGATGATTATCCCACTTTCCTGAAAATAATGTCAGAAAAAAATAAATCATTTAACACAGAAATCAAAGAGCATAACGAAAGTCTCATGAAATCTCCTGCTAAAATTATCCTAGTACCTACCTCCATCGATTTAGATGAGTCCAATCCTTACATTCCAGAAATTCTAAATGATTCAGAAGTCAATACTAGTGTATGTGATTCTGAAAAAGAACTCTTCCTGTTTAAAAAGGTAGATCTTAATAACAAAGCGTATTATCTGCTGTTTTTCAAAGTCCATCATTTTGATCAGGCATCTTATCCAGAAATCTTCGAAACCCTGAAAAGAATTAGGAACGAATTAGTAGTTTTAGGAAATATAAATGAGATTGGCATTTCCGATTTAAAGAATCCTTTCGAAAAGCATTCATTTATCAAAATCTATAATATTCTAACTTACCTTTTTCATGACACGAAAATTAAAGTAAATATCTATCACAATAACGTTATATACCCTGCTCCAACTGAAATTAAGAAAATTTTATTCGAAAATCACGATATCCCTATAGCAGGTCATCTAGGTTCAGCACGCATGTACAATAGATTAAAGCAAACATACTATTGGAAAGGCATGCGAAGTGATATAGAAGCCTATGTAAAACAATGTAAACCCTGTCAAGAGAATAAAGCACTTAGAAAGGTAAACCGCGCTCCCATGCAAATTACCAGTACGTCGACCGAACCATTGCAACGCATATCCCTCGATATTGTCGGTCCACTTCCTGAATCTGGTATCGCAAAATTAAAATTTATCCTTACCATCCAAGATGACCTCACCAAATTCTCTTCAGCCTACCCAATTCGTAGTACTACAGCAGAAGAAACTTGCGAGTGCCTACTTCACTACATATCTATATTCGGAATCCCTAAAATAATTGTTACCGATCAAGGCACAAACTTCACATCAGATCTATTCAAAAAGACATGCGAATTCCTCAAAATTAAAAACCTATGGTCTTCTCCTTATCATCCTCAAACTCAAGGAGCTTTGGAAAGAAGTCATTCCACCCTAAAAGAATATCTCAAACCCTATACCAATGCCGAACATACGAATTGGCCTCGTTATGTGTACACAGGAATGCTCGCCTATAATACAGCTATCCATTCTACAACGCATTTTACACCGTATGAGTTAGTGTTTGGTAGCAAGCCATTTATACCCAACTCCATATATGACGAGCCACAGGGAGCCACGTATCCTGATTATGTCCGTATGTTGCAAAATAGACTGAAATATTCTCGAGAAAAAGCCATAGAGTTTATTAGAAAATCAAAGGAATCTTCAAAAATTTTATATGACATCCATACTCGTCCAATCAAATATAAAATCGGTGATTACGTATATTTAAAAAACCACCTAAGGCTGCGTAAGGCCTTGTCCCCCGTCTGGAAGGGACCTTACAAAATAGTAAAGATCAATGGCAATAATACACTTACCTTACTCATCAACCGGCGTCATGTTACTCACCACTACGATCAAGTGAAACTCGCTGATGTCGGGAACAATCTATAATATAATTATGTTGGTGAACGGTTTAGATAAATAAGTTAGCAATTAATAGAAATAGCACGTAAGTATTAGGCATATAGGTTACGTTTTAAAGAAATATACATAACTTACCTTATTTAGGTTTAGTCGTAATTCTAATTATTATTTGCAGAGTTACAACTCGGGGTCAATCGTATCAGGAATATCTTCAACCAGTTACTTCAAGTTCAGGCATTTATTTTGACTACTTGGGCACAGTGAAAATTAATAACGGCTACTTAAATGTTTTGATACCATTGGACATATCTCATTTTGCACCACACATACAAAACATCGAATCAGCTTTGAAGACGACTATATATTTATGTAACCAAACTCGAATCCTAGAAATTGAAATAGAATGTCATAACAGATTAAAACCTTTAGCTGTACGACAACAAGATATAAACAGGGAATTTGAATCTATCTCACACTTATTTGATAACCGATTAAAACGTGCCTGGATAGGAGGTATAGGAACTATATTGAAACAGATCTTTGGCACTTTAGATGAAAATGACGCCCTAAAATATAGCGAAGCCATAGAATCTATTCGAGATAATGAGAAACAATTGGTTTCATTAATGAAAGAAAATATTTTGGTCACTACCTCAATCATAAGATCTTATAATGACACCTTGAATAAAATTAAGAGTAACGAAGCTAAATTAAATGAAGCTATTGACAACCTCTCGCATAACGTAAGGAATATTTCTGAAGAAATCAATGGATTACGCATTCTTCTTAATGTAGATGAAATTTTTAATAGCCTAGAAACCTCACTACTTACCTTGTCATTCCAACTGGAACACCTAATCAACGCTATTTTGTTCAGCAGCCAAAATATCTTACATCCATCGATTATAACTTCACAGCAATTATACCGAGAGCTTGCCAATAACTACAGATACTTACCTAGTGATTTAAGATTACCTGTAACTCTAGACGTAAACACCGTTCATCATATTTTAAGAGTATCTAAGCTTGTTTGTTATTATGTAGATTATAAGATTATATTTGTTTTACAGGTACCATTAGTTGGTATTAAAGAATACTTATTATTCCATAATATTGCCTTACCTACACCATATAATGTCAAAGAATCTAATAAATTCAGTTTAATTATACCTAGTACTAAGTATATTGCAATGACTAAAGACAAATCTCAATATTGTAATTTAGACGATTTGAATAACTGCAGAACTGTAATCCCGGGTAACTTTATTTGTGACGTCACAAATGTCTACGCAGCCGATGCTAGACCTACCTGTGAGAGTGAATTACTGACCAAAGTGATTAGTGAAATACCAAAACAGTGCGAAATTAAATTCATATTCGGGACAGTGGATATTTGGAAACCTTTAGTAAATAACAAGTGGATTTTTATTCAATCAGAACCAAATAAAATCTCAATTGATTGTGCGAACTCAAAACTTTACGAAACAACAATACTATCCACGGGAATACTTACTATACCTAAGGAATGTACTGGACACTGTAAAAGTACTACACTTATCCCTAAGTATGATGTAATAAACATTACATCACCTATTAACAGCATACCGGATTTCAATTTAATTAATGACACCTGTTGTAACATAGTAAGATTCAATAGTCTTATAGAAGATGTGTCCCCTATCCATTTACAAAATATAGATTTGGATGAATTTAATTCAAAGAACAAAATTGTACTAGAATCCCTTTTAGATAACTTACAGAAAATTGACAACAGTCCGCATATAATAAGATATGGGGCACATTACTCAAGTTTGATTATTTTCATTTATATTGTAATTACTTTATTTTTATGTTATTTAGCTTTTAGACATTTTTATCCTTGTAAACCTGGCGGCAACCGAGCTTTACAATTCACATCAAATAACTCATCACCACAGCCTGTAACACATTTAGAAGATAGACAAAATTCTGATCTAGAACTGGATCACATTGCTCCAATTAGAAGTCAAATTTAGTATCACGGAGACTTTAGAATCAACCCTTAAGTCTCCTCTTAAAGGGGGAGATGTTATATCCCTGTATTGTAAGGAGTTATGCTTACGAGATACCTACTCAGCATTATAATATTCTATGTGTATTACTTAGCAGTGACCCATCTTCAGTCACGGTCTGATCTTCCGAAAGAGCGGTTGCGTCCGGGGGTTAAAATAATATCCTTAATTGTATCTTAATCCTTTATTAAACTCTTAATCAGTAAAATATCTTTTTTAAAACCCCTTCGGGCTTCTGTCGTATAACAGTACCATAGAGGCGATCCTCCCAACGGCCGACCTTTGGCTGAAGAGGGCAGTCGGCGCGACGTCGTACCGGCTCGTGCAGGTAATGACTGGGCATGGGTGCTTCGGTCACTACCTGCACAAAATAGGTAGAGAGCCGGCCCCGCTGTGCCACGAGTGCGGAAGTCCCGACGACACCGCTCAGCACACCCTTGAGGTGTGCAGTCGTTGGGACGCGGAGCGCGGCCAAATGGCACGCATTATTCAGCGGTTGGACCTCTCGCTCCAAAGCATTGTTGAAGCGATGCTGAGCGATGAGAGGTCCTGGGAGGCGGTGGTCTCCTTCTGCGAAACAGTCATGTCGCAAAAGGAGACCGCGGAGCGGGAGCGCGAGGAAGATCCTCTTGCGCATCCCCTCCGGCGTAGACGGCTTGGGGTGAGAAGGCGGCGTTTTGCCGCCAGACTCAACCCATAGTGGCTGCAGGTGGACGATGGGAGTCCTCTGCCTGCGGTGATTAGCCACTAAGCGGTCTGGGAGAGGGTCAAGCGTGCACGACCATCTCCCCTACGGCGCGGGAAGCCCCGGCAACGGCTGGGGCGCCACCGGTAGACATCGTGGACTATGCCTTCGCGGGTTCCACGGTGTCCAACAAAACCGGAGAGAGGGCACGTCCGGGTGCTTTTAGTGGGTATGCCGCCCTTATTGGCGGAGAGTCCCACATAACCCTCCGACACTCCCATGTTCGGAGGGTATGCATAAAGCATTTTACACCTGGTAAAAAAAAAAAAAAAAAAAAAAAAAAAAAAAAAAAAAAAAAAAAAGGTTAGGTTAGGTTAGGTTAGGTTAGGTTAGGTTAGGTTAGGTTGAGGTCCGACCCGATGTATTAACTGCCTTAGCGATCAGCCTATGTGAGCTACAGCGCAGTTCAATACATCGTAAGTTGCGGATTAACGAGGCGCACACGGCTGTGAAAACGCTGTGGCGCTGAGTTGTTTGCGGACAAAAATATCATCAAAAGGAGAAAAATTTTACAACTCAGGATTTTTCGGTTGAAAAACGGTTTGTTTACCTTTTTCAATCGAAAAAAAAGTCGGGTTTGCGGCTATCGTTTTTAGCACTTTTTTAGGTTAGGTTATAGCGGCATTTATTAAATTTCGCGTAGGCTAGGTCCGGTTACTTTTCTCCTTAGGGTTTTGAAGTAATCGGATTTTTAGTAATTTTAGGTAAAATTTTGGAAAAAATTTTTGCAAAAAAAGTCGGGAAAGTTCAGGAGTGAATACCAGGGGTCTGGTTTACCCCTACGGTCCCAGTAGGGGTGCCATTGGATAGGGGACTTCAGCCCCTATTAGGTGACGTTTTTGGTTTTTGGCTCCGTTAACGGGAAGTCAGCCAAAAAAATTTTTCAAAAAGTGTCCTGAAGAATCTTGTTGCTATTTTGGTTTTTCAGGCGCTTTTTGAAATTTGTATGGGATTTCTCCAAGCCGACTCCCACTTGACCGTTTTTTAACCAAACTCTGTTTGGGGGGATAACTTCGGCTGGGGTGGTCGGATTTGGTCCAAATTTGACAGAGACGTTGGCGGGGCCACAATGGCTACGTCTGAAGAGGGGGATGGTTCCCACCGTAAGTGGGATGAAGGAATTCTGGATTCTTCCACTGAATCCGAGGAAGAATTCTCAGAGGCCATGGAAGTGGCTTCTCAGTCTAAGAAGAGGGGGCATGTAGACCAGGCGGATGACGCAAGGCCCGATAATGGGCCTAAGGTTGGAACAGCCCGGAGAGGCAAGGCCAAAGGGGCCTACGCGGGAATGGCGTCGGCAAGAGATAAGCTCCGAAGTCCGGAGACTTACCTCAGCCCCGACACAGATGACGCCGCCGGCCCCTCCTTGTATAGGAAGGACTTCCCGGAGCTCCGCTCCAAGGGAACAAAGGGGAGTGGGAGAAATACCTCCCCATCAGGAAAGAAGTCGGCGCACCCGTCTGAGGTTCTCCTACCATCCGACCCGGTGGAGGCCACCAAACAGGCGGCATGCGAAATAATGGAGGGGGCCCGCAAGTCGGGCAACTTGAAGGGTGAGGTGTGGGGCACCATGAACCGGGCCTGCCGCACCATACTAAGTGCCATGGAGGAAATTGACGCCTCTAGGTCAGAGAACGAGGAGATCCGCATCCTAAAGGCGGACAACAAGAGGATGCGGGAGCAACTCGCTCTATGCACAGCGGAACTCAGGGCCCTGAGAATTGCCTTTTCAGAGCGCCAGGCCCCGGCCTCACAGCCGGCGCGTGAGACACCGGCCCCTAGGGCCCCCCCGCCGACACAATCCGCCGCTGCGGAGCTGGCGGAGCTGCTGGACAGCATGAAGCGCGACTTGACGGTCTCCCTCGGTAACATGCTTAATGCTAGAATCGAGGAGATTTCCAGTCGCCTTCCTCCAGCACCAATAATCCGCCCCCCGCTAGCGGCGGATAAAAGGAAGGAGGCCCCACCGGCCTCAATGAGAGAAGTTGCCTTTGAGCCCGAGAACAGGGCCAGGCTTGGGGATGGCAGGCCAAAAAGGGCCACCAAAAAAGCGGCCTCGGTGGCTCCGGAAACCACCGCTCTGGCGGCCAAGACTGCCCCGGCAGCCAAGCCTGCCCCAGCAGTGGAGACTGCACCTGTGCCTCCGGGCGAGGTATGGACCACTCAGGAAGCGGGAAAGAAGAAGAAGAAGAAGAGGAAGGGAAAGGGGAAGGCTACGGCCACTCCCCCACCCCCCCCGCCGCCCAAAAGGAAAGCGGTACCCAAGCAGAAGGGTCTTGAAGTCCCCAAGACGGCAGCGGTGGTAATCACCATGCGGAAGGACGTTACCACCGACACCACGCTGCAGGCGGTCATGTCCAAGGCCATTAATGGCATAAGCTTGGAGGAGATAGGCCTGCAGCGGGTCAAGGTCAGGAACTCGGCGACGGGGGGCCGAGTTATCGAGGTCCCTGGAGCAGAGAGAGGAAGGGCGGCGGACAGCCTTGCAGAAAAGCTGCAGGTTCTTGTGGGCGACGTTGCCCACGTAAGCCGCCCTGAGAAAATGGCCGCTATCAAAGTCGCCGGATTAGACGAGTCGGCGACAAGGGAGACACTGGCGGCTGCCGTCGCCAAGACGGGGGGATGCGCCGAGGCGCAAATTAAGGTGGGGGGCATTCGCCCTACATACTTTGATGGTAGTGGGGTGGCCCTCGTGCAATGCCCGGTGGGAGTGGCAAAAGCCCTCCTCAAGCGCGGTCAGATCATGGTAGGCTGGTCGTCTGCCAGGATTAGCTCCGTCGGACCAGCACCCATGCGGTGCTACAAATGCATGGGTGTCGGCCACACGCGCGAGTTGTGCCCCTCAAAGGTGGACCGGGGCCAGATGTGCTACCGGTGCGGCGCAGAGGGGCACAAAGCAGCCGAATGCTGGGAGGAAAAAGTACGGTGCGCAGTATGCCACCATGCAGGCCTCCCAGCCAATCACGTAATGAGGGGACCGAAATGCTCCCCACCGGAGACAAAGGGAAGAGAGGTGAGGCCGAGACCCACCCGCCCCATCCGGCCCCCTCCAGCCGAAACAGCCGCCAGCCGGCACCAAGAGGACAACAATATGGACGTCTAAATGTCAGCACACCGACATTTAGACGTCCTGCAGATAAACGCCAACCACTCCGCCAGAGCTCAAGATCTGCTCATTCAGGCCATGGCGGAGTGGAAAATTGGCGTTACGGTGGTAACAGAGCCCTACTTCATCCCCCCCCAATCTAATTGGGCAGGGGACACCGACGGAGTAGTGGCGATAGTGGTGCCGGCGATGGGGGACCTCCCCCCCATATCAAGGATTGAGGGTGGCCCAGGATTCGTGGCGGCTAAATGGTGGAACGATACGGTGCTGGTGGCCGCGTACTTCTCCCCCAATAGGCCGCTGCGGGAGTTCGACACGTTCCTGGGGATATTAGGGGGGGTGGTCCGGAGGGCTGCCCCGAGGCAGGTTATGGTCCTGGGGGACCTCAACGCCAAAAGTTCGGCATGGGGTTCCCCCATTACGGACCATAGGGGTACGGCTCTGGAGGATTGGGTGGCGGCAACGGGACTCGTGGTCCTAAACCAGGGCACCACGAATACCTGCGTGCGGCGGCAGGGGGGGTCAATTGTGGACATCACGTTCGCGACCCCTGCCATGGCTGCACGCGTCACGAATTGGCGTGTCCTGGAGGATGTTGAGACCCTCTCAGACCACTTGTACATCAGGATGAGGGTCTCCAAAGCGGGGGTTCCACCGGCGCCCATCACGGGCAGTGCCAGGAGGGGGCGGAAGTTCCCGAAGTGGTCCCTGGTCAAGCTGGACAGGGACAAGGCGAACGAGGCGGCCATGGTGGAGGAGTGGTGTGCTACCCCACCCGTCACCCTCGGAGTCGAAGAAAGGGCGGCACAGTTCCGCGTCGCACTACAGACGGTGTGCGACGCGGCCATGCCTCGGGTCGGTCGCCGGTTCGCACGTAAGAGTGTATACTGGTGGTCCGCAGAAATTGCAGCCCTTCGGTCCACCAGTAACGGTGCCCGCCGGGCCTTCCAACACTGTAGGCGCAGACGGCACACTGCAGAAGAGGAAGAAGGGCTCCACAGGGCCCTCAAAGAGGCTAAGAAGGCCCTCCAGGTGGCGATTGCCAAGGCCAAGGACGAAGCTCACGAGTCGTTCTTGGCCACCCTGGACAGGGACCCATGGGGGCGGCCGTACAAGGTGGTGCGTAACAAAATGCGCACCGCTCCCCCCATGGACTCCCTGGAACCCGAACTCCTTCAGAGGGTAGTCGAGGGGCTGTTTCCGCCAGCCCCCTTGATCTCTCCCCCGTCAATGGTCGACCCCATAAGGGAACCGGAGGCCGAGCTCGTCGTTCAACCAATAGGTGACGACGAGTTCAATCGAGTGATACACCGACTCCGGGGCTGCAAAAAAGCCCCGGGCCCGGACGGCGTTCCCGGTCGCGTCCTTGCAGTCGCCCTGAAACACCTAGGGGACCGACTCAGGCATGTCATGGATGACTGCCTGACAGAGGGAAAGTTCCCTAGGGTATGGAAGGAGGGGCGACTATGCCTCCTCCGTAAAGAGAGTCGACCGGCGGATTGCCCTTCCGCCTATCGCCCCATAGTGCTGCTGGATGAGGCCGGGAAAGCGTTTGAACGCATCCTGGCCTCCCGGATCCTGCGGCACATGGAGACCGCCGGCCCGAACGTCTCGGACAGACAATTCGGGTTCCGGGAAGGACGGTCCACGCTCGACGCGCTGAAGTCACTGAGGGACTTCTGTGAGTACGCGTCGAGCAGGGGGGAGGGTGTCATCGCGGTGTCACTAGACATCGCAAACGCGTTTGGCACACTCCCCTACGGGGTGATCAGTGAGGCACTTCGATATCATGAAGTGCCTCTCTACCTGAGGCGGATTGTTGAGCACTACCTAACCGAGAGGGTAGTGCTCTGGGAAAAGAAGGACGGGCAACGGGGGGAGAGGGTGATGGCCTGCGGCGTGCCCCAGGGTTCCGTGCTCGGTCCACTGCTATGGAACCTGGGGTACGACTGGGTAATCCGGGGGGAACTGCTTCCGCGCACACTTGTCGTCTGCTACGCGGACGACACAATGGTGGCAGTGCGCGGGAGCGACAAGCGGGAGACCTCCCGGAGGGCGGAAGTGGCGGCCGAGCTGACGATTGAACGGATCGCCAGGCTCGGCCTAAAGGTGAGCCTCCCGAAGACTGAGGCTATAGTTTTCGGGGGGCGCGGGTGGAATTTGCCCGCGAGTGCGACGCTCACCCTCGAGGGTGAAGCGGTCCAAATAAAGCCCCACATTAAATATCTGGGGCTAATACTGGACCGCAAGTGGGATTTCGGGGAGCATTTCTCGAGACTAGCTCCCCGAATCGTGGGCGCCGCATCGGCGCTGGGCAAACTTCTGCCCAATGTAGGAGGGCCGGGTTCATTGTGCCGGCGGCTATACGCCGGCGTGACAAGGAGCATGGCCCTCTATGGGGCCCCGATATGGGCGGACAAGCTGTCCGCTCGAAATAGGGCCCTGCTGCGGAGGCCACAACGGGTCGTGGCCATCAGAATTGTAAGAGCCTATGTGACGGTGGCCCACGCGGCCGCCTGCCTTCTCGCGTGCACCCCCCCGTGGGAGCTAGACGCAGAGGTGCACGCAGAGACCTACCAACGTAGGTCCAGGGTCCGGACAACAGGCGAACGCCCGGCCCCGGAGGAGGTGGCAGCCGCCCGTCGCGCGACGGAGCGCCGACTGCGGGACCGGTGGAAGGCCCAACTGGAGGTCGCCCCTTATGGTGTCCGTACCATAGAGGCGATCCTCCCAACGGCCGACCTTTGGCTGAAGAGGGCAGTCGGCGCGACGTCGTACCGGCTCGTGCAGGTAATGACTGGGCATGGGTGCTTCGGTCACTACCTGCACAAAATAGGTAGAGAGCCGGCCCCGCTGTGCCACGAGTGCGGAAGTCCCGACGACACCGCTCAGCACACCCTTGAGGTGTGCAGTCGTTGGGACGCGGAGCGCGGCCAAATGGCACGCATTATTCAGCGGGTGGACCTCTCGCTCCAAAGCATTGTTGAAGCGATGCTGAGCGACGAGAGGTCCTGGGAGGCGGTGGTCTCCTTCTGCGAAACAGTCATGTCGCAAAAGGAGACCGCGGAGCGGGAGCGCGAGGAAGATCCTCTTGCGCATCCCCTCCGGCGTAGACGGCTTGGGGTGAGAAGGCGGCGTTTTGCCGCCAGACTCAACCCATAGTGGCTGCAGGTGGACGATGGGAGTCCTCTGCCTGCGGTGATTAGCCACTGAGCGGTCTGGGAGAGGGTCAAGCGTGCACGACCACCTCCCCTACGGCGCGGGAAGCCCCGGCAACGGCTGGGGCGCCACCGGTGCACATCGTGGACTATGCTTGCGCGGGTTCCACGGTGTCCAACAAAACCGGCGAGAGGGCACGTCCGGGTGCTTTTAGTGGGTATGCCGCCCTTATTGGCGGAGAGTCCCACATAACCCTCCGACACTCCCATGTTCGGAGGGTATGCATAAAGCATTTTACACCTGGTTAAAAAAAAAAAAAAAAAAAAAAAAAAAGGTTAGCTTAGGTTAGGTTAGGTTAGGTTAGGTTAGGTTTGGGCGGGTCTGGGTTTATCCATTAGTAGTTGCTATGCCTAGCTTGCGGCTTCGGTCGCTTGTGTTGGATAAATCTAGGCCTTCATTACTCGGCTCTGGGAGCGAGTAATGAGGTGAATGGCTTTGAGGGAGAGCGCAGGTCGTGTAGATCCTCAAGGCAAGTCTGGTGGGGTCGTTCCTTCTCGCGGTTGCTGCCCGTTATTGGTCTATTTCCATCAGAAATAGACGTAACAGAAACCACCAGGCGCCGGCACTCTGTCGGTGGGGTAGGATGGGTAGGTAGGACGGGATGGGCTGGTGGAGCCATCACTGGATGTAGGATAGCCTTCATAGGCTAAATCGTAACCCCGCAACATGGTCGTGGTCATGTTTCGCGATCTGAGCGGGGCCGATAAGCGGACACGCCCTTTTCAGGGCGCGTTGGTAGGGGAGGCGAGCACGCCCTTTTCAGGGCGCTCCCTCTAAACTTGCAGGGGAGCTCACCCCTAGTGAAAAAAAGAGACGACGATGTGGAGCATTGGAGTTAAGGAAAAATGGATCTAAGCAGTTGTGAATTTGGTCCCCAGGTGGGTCCCCGAAAGGGGGAATCCCACCCCTCTACTTCATCCGAGGTAGAGGGCTGCCCCTCGTACTCTGGGGGGGGCAGCGACTGCTTCGTAGCCAGGCAATCCGCCCGGCTCCGTGAACGCAACTCTGGCAATACCCTGACACTGGACACTGATTTGGCAAGCGATATGGATAACGTTGTTATGGAGGTGGAAGCATGCGTCCCGAAGGCGTGTGGTGACACCGCTGACCCTGGCCTAAATAAGGACACTGAGGCGGAAGCGTGCACCCCGAAGGTGTGCGTGGAGGCAAACGACCCCTGCATGAAGAAGGACCTGAGAGTTGTAGTAACGCGCAAGTCGGATTCGTTGCTTGCGAAGGCTATGTTTAAGGCACCAACGCGGGACGCCTCCAGGCGTTTCAAAAAAGGCCCTTCTAAGGGCCAACCAAAAGGCCCTCTTCAGGGCCCTGCGGACGATGCTTCGGCGTCAGAAGCTAGCTGCGCACCATCTGCAGCTAGCTTATATTACAAGGCAAACGAGTTTTCGGACTCCGACAATGCGCTTGAGTCGGACGCAAGTTCGGCGATGGAGGTCGAAGATCGCCTTCAAAAGCGCAAGCGGGCCTTTCTAAAGGATAGGAGTGAAGGCTCCTCGGACTCGGCGGGGAGCACCAAGTCGAAGAAGTCGAAGGCCAAAAAGCCGACTTCATCTTCGACAGTGGTGGACACCCACGACGTGGGTCTGGCGGTTGCCCAACGGCAGTTGGATTTGGCTCGGCGGGAGCAACTCCAGCAAGATCTAGAGGAGAGGGTCGCCGCTAAAGAGCAGAAGGCGCGCACCGCCCGGGCCAAGTCTGGGTACGGCGCATCCAGCGTCTTGTACGCGGACTACTCGCTGGCGGAGCTGGAGCGGATGGCGCGAGAGGACGAAGAGGGTATAAAGGAGGTCGCCTCTAAGTCCTCCAGTCTTAAAGGGACTTTCCAAAAGTCCCTTAAATGCAGGGCCGCCAGCATGAGCGGCATTGTTCGGGAGCTGGTGCAGCGCACAGCGACCGACGAGACGCGGCAACTGCAGGCGAAGGTAGATCGTCTGCAATCGGAGGTAAGCCAGCTGCATAAGAAGCTGGCTGAGCTCACGGCTCGGCCAGCTCAAGCCGAGCCGAGACCTGCGCCCGAAGGTCTCTCCTCCTCCAACCTTGAGGATGTTATCCGCAAGGTAGTGATGGAGGAAAGGGCCTTCACGAGAGCCTGCCTTGCCGGCATAGAGGACAGGCTCTTGCCGGAGAAACGCCTCCGACCGCCTCTCGCGGCGGACAAGAGGCCGTGCGAGCCGGGGCCATCCTCCCAGAAGAAGGACGCAATGCTCCCTTCCACCACTCAGTCCAACCAGCCGTGGACGGAAGTGGTCAAGAAGGGGAAGGGCAAGGCCAAAAAGAAGGCGAAAACGGTCGCCGCCCCTGCCTCCCCAACCAACACCTCCCCTACCTGCCCGTCCCAGGCGACCGGCAAGGGAAAGGGGAAGGGGAAGGGAAAAGAGTCGACCCCCAGGCCCGCTGCCGCTGCCTCTGCAGCCAACAGGGCCCCAGCCGGTAGAAAGAAGCCACTGGTCCCTCCCAAGACTGCGGCCGTCGTGGTGACGCTCACTGCGGAGGCTGCGGAGCGGGGTGAGACGTACGAATCCGTCCTCAAGCGGGCTCGTACCAACGTCGATCCCATACAACTAGGGATCGGATCAGTGGCGTGCCGGAAGACACAAGCCGGGGCTCGAATTTTCGAATTCCCGGGGGCCCAGGCTGGCGCCAACGCGGACCTCTTCGCAACTAAATTGCGAGAGGCCATCGCGGATGCGGCCAAAGTGGTCAGGCCCGTCAAGTGTGCCACCTTGGAGGTGTCCAATCTGGACGATTCGGTCACCAAGGAGGAGCTGGTGACGGCGGTCGCAGCAATAGGGGGCTGTGAAATCGCAGCGGTAACGTGTCGGGACATCAGGCCCGGTCGCGGTGGCATGGGCACCATTCGCCTTGAGTGCCCGGTCGCCGCGGCCAAGGCCGTCCTTGCCAAGGGACGGCTTGCCGTCGGGTTTAGCTCGAGTGTGGTCCGGGCGCTTGAGGAGCAGCCTCTGCGCTGCTACAAGTGCTTCGGAATCGGGCACACTCGGGCCCTCTGCCCATCCAAGGTGGACAGGTCGGACTGTTGTTACCGCTGCGGCAAGGCGGGGCACAGGTCCATCTCCTGCAAGGCCGCCACGCCGCACTGTGCGGTGTGTGCCGCCAGTGGCCGCCCGGCGGGTCACGTAATGAAGGGGAGGAATTGCAATCCTCCCCCAAAGAAGGGCAAAGCGCAGGCGCCGTCCCGGCCTGCCGCTACCGCCAGTGTCGTTGTCCCTGAAGCTGGGATCTCGGTGGCTGACGAGGAGGGTGCGATGTCCGAATGATGTATAGGACCGGACATCGCATTCTCCAGGCGAACACCAACCACTGCAAAGCAGCACAGGACCTGCTGATGCAGGCCATGGCTGAGTGGTTGGTAGACGTGGCGGTGGTTGCCGAGCCGTATTCGGTCCCCGGCCGTTGGCTGGGGGATCAGGACGACTTGGTGGCATTGGTGACGCGATCTTTCACAGACTCCCCTCCCCTCTCGCTGTTAGAGAGGGGACCGGGATACGTGGCCGCCGCATGGGGAGATATAGCCCTGGTGGGCGTCTATTTCTCCCCAAACCGCCCTCTCCAAGATTTCGAGGACTTTCTCGAAATCCTCACCGCAGTCGTCGGTAGGGCGGCGCCGCGCCAGGTTGTCGTATTGGGCGACCTGAACGCCAAGTCGGTGGCTTGGGGCAACCCGGCCGCCACTTGCAACGTTCGTGGACGAGCCGTCGAGTTTTGGGCGGCCTCATCGGGCGTGTCCCTCCTAAACAGAGGGGCAGTCCACACGTGTGTGCGGCAACGGGGAGGGTCGGTCGTCGATGTCTCGTTTGCCACCCCCGCACTTGCTGCCCGCGTCGTTGACTGGCGGGTAGAAATGGTGGAGACCTTGTCGGACCACCGATATGTGCGGTTTGACATCTCCACCCAGAGCCTCCGGGTGGCGGTCCGCTCGGGCCGATCTCATTTTCCACGGTGGGCTCTCACTCACCTGGACCGGGGAGCGGCCAGGGAGGCGGCGTTCATCCAGGACTGGCTCACGCCTCCTATCAATGTCCAGAACGTGGACGCTGCAGCGGTCCAACTACGAAAGTCCCTGGCCGAGGTATGCAATTCCAGCATGCCTCGGTCTCGCCGCCCGCGTCCCCGTCGTGCCGTCTATTGGTGGTCGGAGGAACTAGCGGAGCTCCGGGCCGCCTGCGTGGTGGCAAGGCGGCAGTACACGCGGAGTCGACGGCGCAGCCGGCGAGACCCCGAAAACGAGGACCTTCTCTACGCCTCTTATGTAGAGGCAAAGAGGGTCCTCAATTCGGCAATGAACGCCGCCAAAGACGCGGCGCGAGCTGAGATGCTGGAGGGTCTCGACAAGGACCCGTACGGAAGACCATACAAGGCGGCGCGGAACAAACTGCGCCCCTCTGGTCCCCCGCTGACGGAGTCTCTCGAGCCGGCATTGCTGGATGGGGTGGTTCGGTCCCTATTTCCACCCGGGACCAACTTCACCCCACCATTAATGGACCCCCCGCGGGGGGCGGTTCCGCCGGAGATAGAGATCCCTCCGATCACGGAGGTCGAATTCGGAGTGGCGGCGCTCCGTCTCCGCGGCAAGAAGACGGCCCCCGGGCCGGACGGCGTCCCCGCACGGGTGGTGGCCATAGCTGCAACCCAAATGGTGGATAGGTTTCGGGACCTCTTCGGCGCGTGTTTTGCGGCTGGAAGGTTCCCGAAACCCTGGAAGGAGGGGCAGTTGTGTCTTCTCCGTAAGGAGGGACGCCCGGCGGACACCCCCTCGGCATACCGGCCCATCGTTCTGCTCGATGAGGCTGGAAAGTTATTCGAGGGGGTCGTCGCTGCTCGGCTGAAGGGCCACCTGCGGGGGGTAGGGCCGGACCTGTCGGACGCCCAATTTGGTTTCCGAAGGAGGCGTTCGACGATTGACGCGCTGTCGCGGCTCAAGGGCCAAGTGCAGGAAGCTGTGCGGGCAGGGGACGGAGTTTTGGCTGTGTCATTTGACATAGCTAACGCCTTCAACTCTATCCCCCACCCGACAATACTAGAGGCGCTCCGCTACCATGGAGTGCCTCAGTACCTGCGGAGCCTCCTGGCCAACTACTTGGAGGAACGGGCGGTCCTCCTTGTAGACAAAGAGGGCCAGCTTCGGCGGTACGGCGCGGAGTCCGGTGTTCCACAGGGGTCCGTTCTAGGGCCACTCCTGTGGAACATCGGGTTCGACTGGCTCTTGCGAGGAGCTCTCCTCCGTGGCACGAGTGTCATTTGCTATGCGGATGACACTCTCCTCACTGCCCGAGGGAGGGATTTCAGAGAGGCGGCCAGTTTGGCATCGGCTGGCGGATCCTTGGTCGCAGGGAGGATCCGCCGTTTGGGACTAAAGGTTGCGCTGCACAAGACCGAGGCTGTGTTCTTCCACGGGCCTCGGCATCGCATCCCTCCTGATGCCCACATAGTTGTGGCGGGCATCAGGGTCGGAGTGAGGACCCAGATGAAGTATCTGGGTCTCATCCTGGACAGCAGGTGGCGCTTCGGCCCGCACTTCAGCGGGCTGTCGACGCGCCTTTTGAAGACCGCGGCAGCGCTCGCGTGGCTTCTCCCGAATCTGGGAGGGCCCAAAGCGCGATGCCGGCAGTTGTATGCCGGCATACTTAAGAGTATGGCCCTTTACGGGGCACCCATCTGGGCGGACTGCCTTAACAGGAGGGAGAATGCTACCGCTATCCGCAGGCCCCAAAGGGCCATCGCGCAGCGGGTGACGAGAGCCTACCGCTCGGTGGGTTTTGCAGCGGCATGCGCTCTGGCCGGCACCCCACCCTGGGAGCTGGAGGCGTGGGTAATCGCCAGAGTGTACGAGTGGACGGCAAGGCGTAGGGCGCTCGGGGAGCACCCCACCCCGGAAGAGCGGGAGGCCGTCCGGCGAGAGGCGAAGGTCGCAATCGTCCACCATTGGAAGGAGGACCTCGCCTCTGCCGCGTTTGGCCGCCGAACGTTGGACGCGCTCGGGCCAGTATTGCAAGACTGGCTCGGGCGATCCCACGGATTTCTCTCCTTCCGTCTTGTGCAGGTGTTGTCCGGGCATGGTTGCTTCGGATCATGCCTGCACCGGATAGGAAGGAAGGAAGACCCGTCGTGCCATGATTGTGGTGCGACGGAGGATACTGCGCAGCACACCCTCGAAGTGTGCCCGGCGTGGTCCGAGCAGCGTCGCGGCTTAGCGGCGATAGTCGGGCCGGACCTCTCGCTGCCCAGTGTGGTCAACTCTATGCTGGGAAGCGAAGGGGCCTGGACAGCGGTCGCCTCCTTTTGTGAGGACGTGATGTCTCAAAAGGAGGCGGCGGAGCGCACGCGGGAGGACGATCCCCTCGCGGCACCGCTCCGCAAGCGAAGAAGTGGGAGAAGAAGGCGATTGTACGACGATCGCCTTCCCCCTCCCGGTGGAGGATAGCGGGAGACAGGCGCGGGGGCGCCTTCTCTCTCCCGCATTGCACATATCCTCCACCTCTGTCAGGCGGGAACGGCCGAGCACTCGCGGTCGTTCCTGGGCCCCTCCCTGCTGGGAGGAGCATGCGGGTCCCGCTGTAAAGGCGGGCGGTCGTCGGCGGGGGATTGGAAGTAAAGGCTTTTGCCGGTTTCCCAATCCTCCTCCACGCAGACGATGCCGGAGTGCCGCTGGGTCGTTTAGTGGGTATACCGGTCCTATATAGACCGGGGAGTCCCACATACCCCTCCCATCCCCCAATGGGGGGGCATGCGTAACGCATTTTTCCCAGCGCAAAAAAAAAAAAAAAAAAAAAAAAAAAAAAAAAGGTTAGGTTAGGTTCGGGGTGAGACGTACGAGTCCGTCCTCAAGCGGGCTCGTGCTAACGTCGATCCCATAGCTTTGGGAATCGGGGCAGTCGCGTGCCGCCAGACCCAAACCGGGGCTCGAATCTTCGAGTTCCCGGGGGCCCAGGGTGGCGCCAACGCGGACCTCTTCGCAAGTAAATTGCGAGAGGCCATCGCGGACGCGGCTAAGGTCGTTAGGCCCGTTAGGTCCGCGGCCTTGGAAGTGACCGGTCTGGACGACTCGGTCACCAAAGACGAGGTCATGGCGGCGATCGCCGCAACAGGGGGCTGCGACGTAGCAGCGGTGCAGGGTCGGGACATCAGGCCCGGCCGCGGTGGCATGGGCACTATCCGCCTTGAGTGCCCCGTCGCCGCAGCTAAAGCCGTCCTCGCTAAAGGACGACTTTCCGTAGGTTTTAGCTCTTGCAGAATCCGGGCACTTGAAGATCAGCCTCTACGCTGCTTCAGGTGCTTTGGAATTGGGCATACGCGGGCCCTCTGTCCGTCCAAGGTGGATAGGACGGACAGCTGCTACCGCTGCGGTAAGGAGGGGCATAAGTCTGCCTCCTGCAAGGCTGCCACGCCACACTGCGCAGTGTGTGCAGCAAGCGGCCGCCCGGCGGGACACATTATGAAGGGGAAGAACTGCAATCCTCCCCCTAAGAAGGGTAAAGTTCAGGCACCGAGCCCGCCTGCCGCTGCAACCGCCGCCCCTGAAGCAGGAATCTCGGCGGCCGACGAGGGGGGTGCGATGTCCGATTGATGGGTAGGGTCAATCATCGCATCCTTCAGGCGAACTCCAACCACTGTAAAGCAGCCCAGGACCTGCTAATGCAGGCGATGGCTGAGTGGTTGGTGGACGTGGTGGTCGTCTCCGAGCCGTACTCGGTCTCCGGCCGGTGGCTGGGTGATCAGGACGGCTTGGTGGCGTTGGTTTCGCGGTCTTCCACAGACTCCCCTCCCCTCTCGCTCTTAGAGAGGGGATCGGGATACGTGGCCGCCGCGTGGGGAGACATAGCCCTAGTGGGCGTCTATTTCTCCCCAAACCGCCCACTTCAGGATTTCGAGAATTTTCTCGAAATCCTCACCGCGGTTGTGGGTAGGGCGGCGCCGCGACAGGTCGCCGTTCTTGGCGACCTGAACGCAAAATCGGTGACCTGGGGCAACCCGGCTGCCTCCTGCAACGTCCGGGGACCCGCCGTCGAATCTTGGGCGGTTTCGTCTGGCGTGTTGCTCCTCAACAGAGGGACGGTCCAGACGTGTGTGCGGCGATGGGGGGGGTCGGTGGTGGACGTGTCGTTTGCTACCCCTGCTCTTGCTGCCCGCGTCGTTGACTGGCGGGTGGAGATGATGGAGACCTTGTCGGACCACCGATATGTGCGGTTCGACATCTCCACCCAGAGCCCCCGGAGGTCGCCTCCCTCGGGCCGATCACCCTTTCCACGGTGGGCTCTTACCCGTCTCGACCGTGAGGCGGCAAAGGAAGCGGCGTTCGTCCAGGACTGGCTTACGCCTCCTATCGACGTCCTAGACGTGGACTCCGCAGCGGCCCAACTGAGGAGGTCCCTGACCGAGGTGTGCAACTCCAGCATGCCTCGGTCTCGCCGCCCACCTCCACGTCGCGCCGTCTATTGGTGGTCGGAGGAACTGGCGGGGCTCCGGGCCGCCTGCGTGTCGGCCAGGAGGGCTTACACGCGGAGCCGACGGCGCAGCTTGCGGGACCCGGAGAACGAGGACCTTCTCTACGCCTCTTACGTAGAGGCAAAGAAGGTCCTCAAGTCAGCGATGATCGCCGCCGATGACGCGGCCAGAGCCGAGATGCTGGAGGGTCTTGACAGGGACCCGTATGGGAGACCGTACAAGGCGGCGCGGAACAAACTGCGTCCCTTCGGTCCCCCACTTGCGGAGACCCTCGAGCCGTCATTGCTGGATGGGGTGGTTCGGTCCTTGTTTCCACCCGGGACCACCAGCTTTACCCCACCAGTGATGGACCCCCCACGAGAGGCGGCTCCGCCGCAAGAAGAGGTCTCTCCAGTCACGGAGGCGGAATTTCGAGCAGCGGCGCTCCGCCTCCGCGCCAAGAAGACGGCCCCCGGTCCGGACGGTGTCCCTGCACGGGTGGTGGCCATCGCTGCCATCCAAATGGAGGATAGGTTTCGGGACCTCTTCAGTGCGTGTTTCGCGACTGGAAGGTTCCCGAAACCATGGAAGGAGGGGCAGTTATGCCTCCTCCGTAAGGAGGGACGCCCGGCGGACTCCCCCTCGGCATACCGGCCCATCGTTCTGCTCGATGAGGCTGGTAAATTATTCGAGGGGATTATCGCCGCTCGGCTGAATGCCCACCTGAGAGGGGCAGGGCCGAACCTGTCGGACGCCCAATTCGGTTTTCGAGTAGGGCGTTCGACAGTTGACGCGCTGTCCCGACTAAAGGACCAAGTGAGGGAGGCCGTGGGGGCAGGGGACGGGGTTTTGGCTGTGTCATTTGACATAGCCAACGCTTTCAACTCCATCCCCCACCCGACAATACTAGAGGCGCTCCGCTACCATGGAGTGCCTCGGTACATGCAGAGCCTCCTGGCTAACTACTTGGAGGAGCGGGCGGTCCTCCTTGTTGATAAAGTGAGCCAGCTTAGGCGGTACGGCGCGGAGTCCGGTGTTCCACAGGGGTCCGTTTTAGGGCCGCTTCTGTGGAACATCGGGTTTGACTGGCTCCTGCGGGGAGCTCTCCTCCGTGGCACGAGTGTCATCTGCTACGCGGATGACACTCTTCTCACTGCCCGGGGGAGGAACTACAGAGAAGCGGCGAGCCTGGCTTCGGCTGGCGGATCCTTGGTCGCGGGAAGGATCCGCCGGCTAGGATTGGGGGTGGCGCTGCACAAGACCGAGGCCGTGTTCTTCCACGGGCCTCGGCAGCGCATCCCCATCGACGCTCATATCGTCGTAGAGGGCGTCAGGGTCGACGTGAAGGCCCAGATGAAATATCTGGGCCTAGTGCTCGACAGCAGGTGGCGCTTCGGCCCGCATTTCAGCGGGCTGTCGGCGCGCCTGTTGAAGGCCGCGGCTGCGCTTGCGTGGCTCCTCCCGAATCTGGGGGGACCAAAAGCGCGATGCCGGCAGCTGTATGCCGGCATCTTAAAGAGTATGGCCCTCTATGGGGCCCCCATCTGGGCGGACTCCCTCCGAAGGAGGGAGAATGCTACTGCTATCCGCAGGCCTCAAAAGGCCATTGCACAGCGGGTAGCGAGGGCCTACTCCTCGGTGGGCTTTGCAGCGGCCTGCGCTCTGGCGGGTACCCCTCCCTGGGAGCTCGAGGCGTGGGTGCTCGCCAGAGTGTACGAGTGGGCGGCGGGGCGTAAGGCTCTCGGAGAGCACCCTGCCCCGGAAGAGCTTGAGGCTGTCCGGCGAGAGGCGAGGGACGCGATCGTCCACCACTGGACGGAGGATCTCGCCTCCGCCACGTTTGGCCGACGAACGTTGGACGCCCTCGGGCCGGTCCTGCGAGATTGGCTCGGGAGGTCCAACGGTTACCTTTCGTTCCGGATGGTGCAGGTGCTTTCCGGGCATGGATGCTTCGGATCGTACCTGCACCGGATCGGAAGAGAGGAGACTCCGTCGTGCCATGATTGTGGTGCGACGGAGGATTCGGCACAGCACACCCTCGAGGTGTGCCCGGCGTGGTCCGAGCTGCGTTGTGGCTTAGCTGCGGTAGTCGGGCCGGACCTCTCGCTTCCCAGCGTGGTTAACTCCATGCTGGGAAGCGAGGGAGCCTGGACAGCGGTCGCCTCCTTTTGCGAGGACGTGATGTCCCAAAAGGAGGCGGCGGAGCGCACGCGGGAGGATGACCCTCTCGCGGCGCCGCTCCGCAGGCGAAGAAGGGGTAGGAGAAGGCACAACCGCCTTCCCCCTCTTGGTGAAGGATAGCGGGAGACAGGCGCGGGGGCGCCTACTCCCGCATTGCACCTATCCTCCACTTCCGCCGGGCGGGAACGGCCGAGCACTCACGGTCATTCCCAGGTCTCTCCCTGCCAGGAGAGACGTGAAGGTCCCACTGTAAAGGTGGGCGGTCGTCGGCGGGGGATTGGAAGTAAAGGCTTTTGCCGGTTTCCCAATCCCCCTCCATGTAGACGATGCCGGAGTGCCGCTGGGTCGTTTAGTGGGTATACCGGTCCTATATGGACCGGGGAGTCCCACATACCCCTCCCATCCCCCAATGGGGGGGCATGCGTAACGCATTTTTCCCAGCGAAAAAAAAAAAAAAAAAAAAAAAAAAAAAAAAAAAAAAAAGGTTAGGTTAGGTTAGGTTAGGTTGCGGAACTCAACCTCCGCAACCTAACCCCCCTTCTCCGCAGGCGAAGAAGGGGTAGGAGAAGGCACAACCGCCTTCCCCCTCTTGGTGAAGGATAGCGGGAGACAGGCGCGGGGGCGCCTACTCCCGCATTGCACCTATCCTCCACTTCCGCCGGGCGGGAACGGCCGAGCACTCACGGTCATTCCCGGGTCTCTCCCTGCCAGGAGAGACGTGAAGGTCCCACTGTAAAGGTGGGCGGTCGTCGGCGGGGGATTGGAAGTAAAGGCTTTTGCCGGTTTCCCAATCCCCCTCCATGTAGACGATGCCGGAGTGCCGCTGGGTCGTTTAGTGGGTATACCGGTCCTATATGGACCGGGGAGTCCCACATACCCCTCCCATCCCCCAATGGGGGGGCATGCGTAACGCATTTTTCCCAGCGAAAAAAAAAAAAAAAAAAAAAAAAAAAAAAAAAAAAAAAAAGGTTAGGTTAGGTTAGGTTAGGTTAGGTTAGGTTAGGTTAGGTTAGGTTTTTTTTTTTTTTTTTTTTTTTTTTTTTATTTATCAGCTGCTCTCCACAGACTCTGTGGTCCGTGCTCTTTTTTATTTTACTTTATTTATTTATTAACTTTATTACAATTTTTGTGAGAAAGGATCTCACTCAGTAAGAAAAATACTTAAATTATTGATTCTATATAACTTGAAAATTTTACTTCTATATTATTCTAATACATTTTATTATGATAGGGATACATATAATATATAATTTTTTTTTTTTTTTTTTTTTTTTTTTTGTTAATATATATTTTCTTGTGGTATATTATATTTTGTATGAATTTTTTTTTTTTTTTTTTTTTCGTTGTATTTGCTTTTGTTTACAATTTACTTATTAACTTATAATTATTACATTTTTGGAAAAGATTGATATTCTAATTTTACATTACTATTACTTAAGATTATTACATTTTTTAAAAACTTGACAATTTAAATGAACATTACTATTAGACTAAACAACTTTAAGTTTCCAAGTTGGCATCCCTCATCTCCTGAGCCAACTTTTCGACGACCGCTGCGTTTCGGTGCTTTATGGACATTTTTAAATTATACTCTAGGATCTTTTTAGTGGACGCGGCCATTGCTCGCTTGATGAAGTACCCTATTGCGTCGTTGTCATCATCGGTGTAGTAAGTACAGCTGGTGGTGTGCCGTGAGACTGCTACTACCGCGTGGGGAACGCTCTGATGTAGTTCAATTGTTCTAGCTTTGGTTTGAACAATAACTACTGTTTCGAACGTTAACCCCTGCGCTTCGTGGATGGTGAGCGTGCGCGAACCTGTGCCTTCACCACAGCCCTGTCCTATAAGCCTTTCCTTCTCGCCCTGGGTATGGACTAGGAAAAGCGTATTGGGGAGCGTGAGCGGTATTTGGGCACCAGTATAGGATTTCAGCTTCAACGAGTGAGCTTTTTGGGTTGAGGAGTAGATACCGAAGTAAACTTCGCGCAGGGCGTAGGCGACGTCCAAGGGGTTCCGGTGTGTGCAGAGCAACTCCTGGCTGATGTTTGCTACCAGGTTTGGGCGGCAGTACCTCAGTTCGAAGAGATTTTCTCTATCGATATAAGGTAGTTGGTTGACATCTCCGATGAGGACCAGTTCTTTGGCATCACACAGCTTGGCAGCCATGACTATGGCTCCGAAGTGGTTCATGAGAGCCTCATCAACCATTAAGCGGCTGAACTTGTTGGACTCTCTGAAGCTATTCACCAAGACTGAAGCCATGGTGCGTACCCTGGTCTTGACAAGGTCACCAACACGAGGCGCTAGCTTCTCCCGTAGGTCGCTAGCTGCGTTTGATGTTGTAGTGATGATGGCGTCCTTGTCAGCATCGAAGTGCCCTACCACCCAGGTTGTCTTTCCACACCCCGGAACTCCATTGACCCACTCAATTGTTGGTAGTGCCCAATCCTTCCAGCTGGATGCAGTGTCCTGATTTCCCGATATGGTTTTCGCCATTTCGAGAATCCTGTCATCCAGTAGGATCCTTGTGCACTTTGCGACAACAACCAAGGGGTCACCTTGCGGGGTGTTGAATTTAGGCGCTCCGCTCTCGGTTCCCTCAATGCACACCTCCACGAAACCACTGGTCGCGTTGTAAGCCGCCATATAACTACCTGACATTTTTCCCTTTATTACTTGGGAGTTGCCGTTGTTGTATATGGCTGCTTCTGCCTCCTCGAGTTTCTCCTCCAGCAGTTTCGCATTGCCCTGCTCGAAGTGTTGCAAGATGGTCTTGCACACTCCGAGTCTGACGTCTGCGGTTGCTCTGGTGATCGCGAGAAACTCTAAGAAGGCATTGTACGCGTGGTCTTGTGGAGTCACTGCATTTACTAGTCGAGGCGGAACAACCTGCCCCATGTCGGCTCTTGTTCTCTTTACCTGCGTTTGTACCGGTTTTGGTGGAACTTTGGACTTTGATGTTCCCGTCGATAACGGAGCTTTAGGTTTCGCCTTTTTGGCTGGAGCTTCTTCGAGTGCCTCTTCGTCGTCTCCCGATCTCGTTATTGGGAAGGGATTTCCAGACAGACTTTCCAGCATCGAGCTGAAGGTGCTTAGAAATCCCTTGAGATGGCCTCCGACCTTGGCTCTCTTCTTCCGCTCCTGCACACTGCTTAGATGTTGTGCAGTTCTTTCGGCGACTGCTTTCTGTTGGACACGTTCGGATCCGCTGATCGAGGATGGCGTGGGTTGTCCCCAGCTATCTGTTGCTGTTTTTGGGTCGTGTGCCTTGAGGAAATTTAGGTTTTCACCTCTGTCCTCGTACACGACCACCTCATGATGTTCTGAGGCTTTCAGACAGCATAGCCGGTCTACGACTTCTCCCTGCTCATACCCGACCGTCATCGCGTCTACACTTATTACACGGGGATCCTCCGCTCCTCCGCCCGTTTCTCCCAACATGGTGAGCATCGAACATGCCTGTTCGAAAGGGGTGTAATTGCCTTCCAATGCGAGTAGAACGATCGTCTTGTTGTGCGATCGGACTAGTCGACATCGGTGGCCCGCCACTTCCGTCTCAGGTAGCGCGCTATAGACTTTGCGCCTCATGGTCGTTTTAGACGTGCTCCCATTTATGAGTGCTGCCAAGCCAGGTGAAATCGTGAAGTGACTTCTAGTCCCGGTCCGACAGAAACCTATTCCAAGCCGCTCGTTGGCGCTGTCCATGAAGAGTGCCACTCCTCGGATTCTAATCCCAGGCACTCCTCTCTCCCCGCAAGCGAGGAGTGTGCGGACAGCGACGCTTTTGGCTGTAGGTTCCTGCCGAGAGCCGACACTACTTGTGGCTTGGCTAACGGGTGTTGGTTGCGATTCAAGGGGCAGAAGATCCGTGTGCCTACTTGCCGCAGCTCTGAAGATCTTCTCGGCGAATGACAGAAAATGCAGTCTGCAATCGGGATCTGCAACGATGTTGTGCAGTTCCGATTCGACCAGGTTTCTGTCGATCCGGGCTTCTAGATCTGTTCGAGCCACTAGGAAACGGGGGCAGTCGAGTATGATGTGCCATACTGTTTCACAGATTTCCGGGTCGCATTCGCATCCCGGGCTGTTTTTCAACTTGAATCTGTGAAGATACTCGGCTATCCCCCCGTGTCCTGTCAAGACTTGCACTTGTATTGGTGTAAATTTTGTAGAGCGAGTTATCCGGTACGCACTATGGACGTCTGGAAGGAACCTTCTCGTTACCGCGCCTGTACTGGAGGTTTCGTATCGATCCTGCCATTTGCGGATCGACTCTTCACGAATTTTCCTCCTAACGTAAGACAGGGGGATCCTTCCATAGTCCTGAGTGGTGTCCTCGAGTGCAGCAGCTTTCGCTAACTCATCTGCTCTCTCGTTACCGACGGTGCCCACGTGAGCCCTAAGCCAGAACATCCGGATCTCTCGTCCTCCTTCCTGGATCCTGACGATGTTCTCCTTTATGCTTCTCGCCAGAGGGTGGTTCAAGCTGGGATTCCGCAGCAGGTCGAGTGACGATCTCGAGTCGCTCAGTATGCTGACCACGGGGTCCATGCCCGAATTCACCATCTGAAGAGCCCTGTGCAGTGCATATAGTTCCGACTGGAAGACTGTGCACGCAGGGTGAAGCTTAAAGGTGGCGAAGTTTGACTCCTTCCCCTCCTCCCACTGGGTTAGAGCAGCACCTACTTTACCGTCGATTTTACTGCCGTCTGTAAAAATTTGGGGTCCGGTGATCTGCTGAACGGCGTCTTCTAACAGTTCGTACTCCACGGATGTTAGGGTAGATGGATGGGGCTGTTCAAGATATCCCACTCGGAGTTCAAGCTCCGTCTCGGGTGGGAGATAGTCTTTCGCCAAACCTTTTTTGGCCCTGTATAGGTTCGCCGCCTCCTGGATCCTCAGGTCCAATGGCAGCAGACCCGACAGTGCCAGTGCTGCGGTGAGTGAGACCGTCCGGTATGACCTACAGACCTTTTGTGCAAATCCTCTCTGGAGCGCATTGAATTGATTTTTATTCATTTGCAGCTCTGCAGATTGGTACCAGGCACTTGAGGCGTATGTCATAATAGGCTCCACTACCGCGATGTATATGGTTCTCGTGATCTCACTATTTAGACCCCACGATACTTTCGCTGCGCATGCAAGCTGCTTGTAAATATCAGCTACTTTCTTGCATTGCGCGGACACGTGGGATTTAAAAACGAGGTTTCGGTCGATGATAAGGCCCAGAAGCTTTGTCTCCTCAACGAGGTCCAATTTCGTACCGGCCATGAATAACTGTGGGATGTCATACTTCAACTTCTTCGTTAGAAGCATCGCGTTGGTCTTGTGCGGTGCGAAGTTGAGTTTGTTTTGTTTTCCCCACGTTGCCACATGTTCCAACGTTGAGTTGACAGACCGCTCTAGGCTGCCGACCGACTGTCCTGTGAAAACGAGAACCACATCATCTGCAAAGGCTTGGCAGTATATTCCATCCATCTCTAGGCTATGCAGCAACGAGTCTAGGATGACATTCCAAAAGATTGGTCCTCCGATGGATCCTTGGACACAACCCTTCGTAGTCTCCTTCTCGTAAGCTGCTCTAGCGTAGTTGACCTTGATCTTTCGGTCTGTGAGGTACGAACACACCATCCGGTACAGATTTTCCGGACACCTTTTTTTGACGAGTTGGTTTTTAAGGGCTGGCCACCACGCATTGTCGAAGGCCCCCTCTATGTCCAGAGAGATTAGGAGTACGATGTTTTTCCCGGTTACTCCTTCTTTTATGTGCTCTATAAGGTCATAGAGGGCGTCCTCGGTTCCTCTTTGCGGCATGAACCCGTATTGCCTTTTGTTTAGGGTTGGGAGTAAATGCCATTGGAGTCGACCAATCATGAGTTTCTCGATGGTTTTTCCAAGAACAGATAATAGTCCAATTGGTCTGTAGGACTTAGGATGAGTGTAGTCTGCCTTTCCTGGCTTTCGAATGATGACCACGTGTGCCACTTTCCAGTGAGTGGGGAAGTGATTTAGCGACAAGCATTTGTTCGCTATCGCCATGAACACCTCCCTGTCACCTCTTATGGCTGCGGCGCAGATGTCAGCTGTTAGCCCGTCTGGTCCGGGTGCCTTTTTGGGGTTTTGTGCTTGCAGCACTAACTCCAATTCCGCTGCCGTGAATGGTGGATCATCTTCCGAGAGGTCTTCAAGGGCACTCTCCTTCATCCGTTCTCGGAGGTTCGAGTGTAACGACTGGTCGTTACTCTCGGAGTCGTCTGGGTAGAAAGTTCTGGCTAAGAGTTCAGCCGACTGTTTTGGAGTTAGGGTGTTACCTTCAGAGCTTCTCAGGAGCATGTCCTCCTGCCTTCCTGACGTTTTCCTGATCACTCTGTAGATTTTATCCCACATACTCTCCTTTTCCTGAGTCGTGCAGAACTCCTTCCAGCTCTCTGTTTGGGCTTTCTCTGCGATGACTGCGTACTCCGCCTTGCATTTTTGGTATTCTTCTATAACCATTTTTACCCTGCAAGGGGCTGCATTCCTGATCCTCCTCTTTTTCCTAAGGACTTCTCTCTTAAGATCTTCAAGCTTCTTCGACCACCACGGGGGCCTGGGATTGCCCGCCTTGCTTCCTGCGATAGGGATGGTTTGTTCGCAGGCTTTGTGGATGGCCTCAGTGTAGGCTGTGATCTTATCTTCGAGGTCCCTCGGAGTTTTGGACTCCAAAATTGAGACGGTGGTGATGTCTCTCTCTGCCAGGATGGTTTTCAGCAGATGTGCGAATTCGGTCCACTTTGCCTTCTTGGTGTTGTACTTGCGCGTTGTGATTGGCCTAAGGGTTTCTAAGGCCCTTCCCAAGCGCAAGGTGAAGGTGATAGCGTTGTGGTCCGAAGTCACAAGACCTCTCTCCACTCTCCATTCCTCGATTCTTCCGAGCAGGGGTGTGCTGCAAGCGGACACGTCCACTATGCTTGTGCATGCCCTACCCTTTCTGAAGGTCTCGAAGGTCGGAGTGTCTCCGGTGTTTAGAATTTGGAGTCCCTTCTCGTTCAGGAACGCATTGTACGCCTCTCCTCTGTCATCCTCAGATACGCTGCCCCACCAGTGGCTCCAGGCATTTATATCTCCCGCGACGATGAGGTTTCGGGTGTCCAACTTGGTACAAACTTTTTTAATACGGTCCAGGTACGGTACTATGTCCTGGTCCCCCTCTAGGTAGACGGATATTACTCCTAGTTTTAGGCCTCCCCCGATAAGAAGGACTGCCGCTTCGGTCTCGGTTACCAGCTGTGGGTCGTGTACGACTTCTAGCCGGTCACCGAAAATTATAACGGCTGCCTTCACTGGTTTTTGCCTATTTAGGGTGCATTGGATAACCCTAGTCCCAGGATGTTGTTTTAGGACGCCAGTCTTTCCGACGTACGGTTCCTGTACTAGGGCTACCGTGATGCCCCTATCCACCGCAACCTGGAGTAATTCCGTCGTGGCCAGTTTTGAGCGTTGCAGGTTAGCTTGGATGAACCTCAAGCCTGCCCCGCCCAAGTTTTGAGGGACCGAGCTACGGTACTGTGAGACGCCCTCAGCAATACGATACTCGGGACCGCGCTATTGCATCCCATTTTAGTCTCTCTGGGCACTCTTTGCTAAAAGCATTGTGCGCCAGGTTGATGCATGTGCCGTGCGCGGCCGAGCAATTTTTGCACTTTGGAGGGTTCCCATCCTGTCTCCCCTTACATTTCTCCCAGGAGTGAGCCTTTCCGCAATGACTGCAGAGCTCGTCCTTCTCCCGGCAGACAACCTTTGTATGGCCGAAGCCAAGGCATTTGGTGCACTGCACCAGTGGGGTCTGGTCAAATACAGGTCTGCGCTGCATCCCTATATAGACTTT
This sequence comes from Philereme transversata, assembly GCA_963924445.1. Classification (NCBI taxonomy): domain Eukaryota; kingdom Metazoa; phylum Arthropoda; class Insecta; order Lepidoptera; family Geometridae; genus Philereme; species Philereme transversata. The sequence goes on along the minus strand of OZ004341.1, from coordinate 282,817 downwards.
CCCTGCCTCTATAAGGTTTTTATGAATGGAAGGGGAGACTTCCAGTACCGCGTGGCACTCAAGTGGGTTCCGTGCCTTTTTTCGGTACCGCATCTTGACCGTACTATCCTTTAGGTTGACGTCTTTCAGGATGTTTTTATTTTGGGCAAGTATGTTCTCCACGATGTCTCCGTCGGTGTGGTAGGTCAGGACATCCCTGACGATGACTAGAGGGTTTGCTGCCCTCGCCACTTCCGCCTTCAGGCCCTTATCTGTCCTAACCCTGCTCTGCACCAGGTCCAGATCTTCTTTGGTGCTACAGCTCAGGATGACCTTTTTGTTCTTGGCCTTCCTTACCCTGTCCACCTTAGCTCCAGTTTTCCTGGTGTCGAGGGCCACCCTGATCCTGTCGATCACATTTTCCCCGGTGTTCTGGGGGTTGTCTGATGTGATGATCAGGGTGTGGTTTGGTTTTAAGGGCGGTGGCTTGGCGGCGACCTTGGCATAGGTCAGCTTCCCTTTCGAACTGCCTCCTTCCCCGGCTTTGGCGAGCTCCGCTTCTAGGTTGAGGGACGGTGGTGGTGCCCTCATCTTTTCTTCTCGAAGGGTTCGGAGCTCGGACGTCACCGCTTCCATTCTCTCCGTTAGGGGATGGATGTGCTCCTCCAGGTTGAGGAGAATGGGTTGCGGTGGCTCAGAGGGGGGCGTTCGTTCAGCTGCCATCGCTTTAAGGATGTCCTTCAGTTCCTCCACTTCCTGCCTCAGGCCAGGTTCTGGCTGTGCTGTTGGGGGTTTGGAGTCCATTCTCTCCATGGCCTTAAGGTTGGACTCCAGGATCTCGTGTGTTTGCTTTTTGGTATCTCTTCGGAGCTCATCCAGCTGGTTTTGGAGAGACTCTACTCCTGCCTTGAGGCTCGAGTGGTCTCTCCGGATGGGGTCGTTGTCTTTCCCTTTTTCTCCGCTGGTTTTGAGTTCTCCTAGAGCTCTGACGCGCTTATTGAGGTCCTGGAGTGCTTCTGCCATTTCCTTAATTAGCCTATGGGGCTCCTGGGTCTCATATCCCTGCCAGCTTCGTATCGCTTTTGTGTCCTTTAGCGATTCGGTGATGTCTGCTCTGGCCTTCGACATTTCGGACGTGAGATTGGTGGTTATTTCGACTAGTTGTTTTGTGTGGGCTCTCTCCACCCGTACGAGCTCGGTCGCGTGTCTCGTCCTCTCCCTTTCCAGGCTGGTGATGTGCCTGGATCTTGAGTCCGAGAGTGAAAGGACAATCTCGTATAGAGTCTGCAGGCTTTCGAGTGCGGTGACTTTGCACTCTCTTTTCATGTTTCCCGCTGACTCAAGCGCGTCCTTTCCCCTCAGCAACGTCTCGTTTGCCAGCTTTGTGGCTAAGTCCATCTCCACCCCCGTTCTTCGACCCGATGGCACGACGAGCATGCTTTGTCGTGGTCTGGGCCTGTTCACAGGGGTGTCTAGGTCTAAACATGATGCTACTGAGTCGTCGTCGGACTCCATGGGTTTGGGTGGTGAAATCCCGCACTGTTCCCAATTAATAACTTTTTCTGTAACCGACTCCGCCACGGACCGGTCTGAGGATGAGGCCAGGTTGTCGCTCGTCTCCAGCGGCGACTTTGTAGGCGATGTTCTCTTCCTCCTCACAGGGGCCTTAGGACCGCTTTCCTCCGGCTGAGCTCCCACCGATGACGCCTTTTTCGCGTCGGGTACTACTGGCCGCGTAACCATTTCCGACTTTAGAGATTTGGCTACTGTTTCCTTCTTTAATACCCTCTCGCGCAGCGATCGTTTAGGTTGGAGGGTCCCCTGAGGTGCCACTTCCGACTTGGGGACGGTTAGGTTAGGTTAGGTTAGGTTAGGTTAGGTTAGGTTAGGTTTTCCGTCCGCGGACCTGCTGGGTTGTCCCAGTGGGTGGGGAGGTGTACCCCAACGCGGCGCGTCCCCGGGTGGCGGATAGGGGAACGGCTCCCAGAAATGGGAGTTACCGGTTTACCGGCGCGGACCAAACACTGGGGGGGAAATGGGGAGGTTCCCGAAATGTTGGTGCGGCGCCGTCCTGCTCGGTCTCCCGCGAGTCGGTTGTATGGGTCAGCTTCCTTGCGGGATTCTGGGTGGGTCGGCGCTTCACTAGCGGATTGGGGGCCTCGGGGAGGGTAAGGGGAGGCTTCTCCGCGTGTCTCTATGAAATTAGCATAAAGCGCAGCGGATGAAGTCTGGCGGAGGAAAGGAGTTTCCTACTCCGCCGAGAAGGTGGGGCGGCCTGTTTAAGCCACCCACGTGAGGGATCCATCGGGATTAGTGGAGGGCCAAACCCCGCAACATGGTCGTGGTCATGTTTCGCGATTTGAGCGGGGCCGATAGGCAGACACGCCCTTTTCAGGGCGCGTTGGTGGAGGAGGCGAGCACGTCCTTTTCAGGGCGCTCCCACCAAACTTGCAGGGGAGCTCACCCCTAGTGAAAAAAAGAGACGACGATGTGGAGCATTGAAGTAGAAAACAAAAATGAACCAAAGCATTAGTGAAAATGGTCCCCAGGTGGGTCCCCGAAAGGGGGAATCCCACCCCTCCACTTCATCAGGAGTGGAGGGCTGCCCCTCGTACTCTGGGGGGGGCAACTCATGCTTCGTAGGTCGGCACTCCACCGGCCTTCGTGAACGCGACACTGGCTATTCTTTCGACTCGGATTCCGATATTGCATACGATTTAGACAAAGACGATATGGAAGTGCAGGCGGGCGCCCTGAAGGCGAACGCTAACACTACTGGCAATAGCCCTCTGATGGAAGCTCAAGTCTCCCGAGCAGTAGTATGCGTATCTGCGCATAGTGACGACGACGGTAGGACGCTTACGTCTGATGTGACGATGCGTCCATTACGTGACGCGAAGGGCAAATTTAAAAAACGCCCTTCTCACGGCGGTCCAAAAGGCCCTTCGCAGCGCAATTCAGACGTGTCAGACGAAGCGTCTGAGCTAGACGTGCGGTCAAGTGGTACCGCGACTGGGAAAACGAGTGGTCGCAAGCGGCCGTTGTCCCTCATGGCTCAAGGTTTCGACTCAGGCACGGAAACCGAGGGGACGGCGGCTGCTAAGGTCAACTCGGCAAGGAGAGGAAGGGGAAACACCGCCAAAGCGAGATCTTCGCGAGCGGAGTTCCTCAAGCCTGCTCCGGTGCCGTCAGACGCCGAACTGGAGGACGTACTGCGTCGCAGGCAGTACGAAAGAAAGAAGACGGGGGCGAGTGCTGGTTCAGACCTCGCGACAGACACGGGCAACGAGTCCGATGTCATCGCGAGGGCTGATGATATCAGCATTCTGAACGCCCAAGAACTGAGGGCGCATGCGGGCGAAGGACTCGCCTGCATTTTAGAGGTGACAAAGAAGTCGGGCAACCTAAAGGGTGAGTTTGTGGCTCGCCTGAAAAGGTCCGCATCGGCCCTTAGGGAGGTTGTGGATGCCCTAGCCAGCAGAAGCGAGGCAGAGGAGACGCGGCGGTTAAGGGCAGAAAACAGCCGGCTGCGACTCGAAGTCGAGTCGCGAAAAGCGGAGGTGAAGGCGCTGCGTCGCGGCTTCCACGAAGCCAAGTCGGAAGTAGCTGCGGCCAACACCGCCGCCGCTGTCGCGACTTCTGGGATGCGGGCACCACCCTTGGCTGGGATTGGGGTGGAGGAGCTAGTCGAGGAGTTGAAGCGGTCCTTGACCAGCACGCTTGGGCAAATGCTCAACGCCCGACTCGCTGGGATCGAGGACCGGCTTCTGCCAGCTCCGATAGTTCGTCCGCCACTAAGAGCGGACGCCAAGAAAGTGGCAGCGGCTACCGCCAAGCGCTCGTGAGTCCGCTAGCAAGGTGGATAAGCAGGCTGCTCAACGCCCAAAGATGGCTGCCACTCCCGTAGTGGCACCAGTTGCTGGCCCCTCCAATTTAAAAGGGACCAAAAGTGGCACTGAGGCTGCCCAACCTGCCGTTCCCCTGGTGGAAAACTGGGTAACAGTGACTAGGAAGGGGAAAAGGAAGGGAAAGCGGAAGGGCAAATCCTCTGCCCCTGTAGCTGACCCCTCGGCTCGTCCCACCGCGACTGTGCCAAAGTCGAAGGCTTCTGCCAAGCCGAAGGCAGCGCTGAGGGCCCCTAAGACTGCGGCTGTGGTGCTGTCATTACAGCCTGAAGCCGCAGAGAAGGGGGTAACATACGGTGCCGTCCTCCAACTGGCGCAGGATAAGGTTGATTTGCAGGAGCTGGAGATTGACCGGCTCCGCTTTCGCCAGACGGCAACGGGAGCCAGGCTTCTGGAAATATCTGGCTCTCAAAACTCTGAGAAGGCGGACAAACTCGCGGAGAAGCTCCGTGGAGTCCTGTCCGATGTGGCCAACATTGCCAGGCCCGTGAAATCTGCCAATTTGAGCATCACGGGTCTGGACGATGCAGCCACGAAAGAGAAAGTGGCGGCGGCGGTTGCCAAAGCAGGTGGCTGTCAGCTGACTGCAATAAAGGTGGGGGAAATTCGCCGCGGCTTGGGCAGCGCCGGCTCTACCATTGTGACCTGTCCGATCACGGCAGCCAAAGTGTTGTCGGGAACGGGTAGGCTGTTGGTCGGATGGAGTTCGGTGCGAGTGGTTGCCTTGGAGGCGCGTCCCATGCGCTGTTTCAGGTGCATGGGGCTGGGGCACACGCGCCCCCAGTGTACAGAATCGGCCGACAGGGGAGACCTGTGCTTCCGGTGTGGAAGCGCAGGACATAAAGCAGCCAGCTGTGTGAAGTCCACTCCACGCTGTGCGATATGCGCAGAGGCAGGAAAGCCTTCTGGGCACGTGATGGGGGGGCGGAGCTGCATTCCCCCAAAGACGAAAGGCAAGGCCGTCAGGACCCAGGCCAACCCTGCGGCTGTGAGCGTCGCGATGGAAGTTGCTCGCCCAGTGGCGAGCGAGGAGATTGTGATGTCTGATTGATGGATCAGGTCCGACATCACAACTTCCTCCAGACGAACCTCAACCACTGTGCCCAGGCCCAAGACCTGCTAATGCAGGCCCTGGCGCAGTGGCAAATAGACGTGGCGGTAGCAGCGGAGCCGTATTACGTTCCCTCTTCCCATCCTTATTGGGCTGGGGACCTGGACGGCTCCGTTGCCACTGTAAGCCGATCGGGTGGTTCACCTCTCTCAGTCAAAGAGAGAGGTTCAGGATACGTGGTGGCCCGGTGGGGAGAGTACGCTGTGGTGGGCACATACTTCTCCCCCAACAAAACCGCTGCGGAGCTGGAGGTCTTTGTGGACCTACTGGCTGCAGCCGTAGGGAGGCAAGCGCCGTGTCAGATCCTCCTTCTAGGGGATCTGAACGCGAAGGCCCGAGATTGGGGTAACCCCTCAACTGACTCTCGTGGGGAGATTGTCAGGGAGTGGGCAGTTGCCACGGGACTGACCCTGCTCAATAGAGGGTCAGTTCACACGTGCGTGCGACACAACGGGAGTTCCGTGGTCGACCTATCATTCGCCACCCCGTCTGCCGCCGCACGTGTCCGGGCATGGAGGGTAATGTCGGAGGTGGAGACTCTCTCGGACCATAAATATATCAGGTTCGAGATACCCACCTCCCACAACGCGGGAGGGTCTCGGCGCGTGGCTCGAGCGGACTTTCCACGCTGGGCCGCCAGCCGTTTCGATGTCGGATTAGCAAAAGAGGCGGCGATCGTCCAGTCGTGGCTGTCTGTTCCTACGCACCCGGACGTCGACGTCGCTGCAGGCCATTTCCGCGAAGCGGTGACGGCTGTTTGCGATGCGGCCATGCCAAGATCGCGGGGCCACCCGGAGCGCCGCGAGGTATACTGGTGGTGCTCAGAGATCGCGGAGCTCCGGGTTGCCTGCTCGGCGGCGCGGCGCTCCTTCACCCACTGCAGGAGGCGGCGTCATGGCCGGACCGACGAGCAGCTGTCGGATGAAGAGCTGGAGGTTGAAGACCAGCTGCATGAGGCTTACCGCGGCGCCAAGCGAGAGCTGAGGCTGGCTATTGTCGAGGCCAAGTCTAGGGCATTTGGCGAAGCTCTGGCCAGCCTGGATAGGGATCCTTGGGGGCGTCCGTACAAGGCAGCTCGGAACATGTTCCGGTGCCGGGCGCCCCCAGTCGCGGGGTCCATGGAGCCTGAGCTCTTGGACAGGGTGTTGGGGGGGCTCTTCCCCAACAGAGACCCTACCTACACCCCTCCGACGATGGCGGGTGCCGTCTCCTTTCCCGAGGAGTTGGACTTGGCCTCCATCCCACCTGTCTCAGAGGTGGAAATGGCGGTAGTGATCAACCGCCTACGGGGCAAGAAAACGGCACCCGGCCCAGACGGGATCCCAGGGCGGGTCCTTGGACTCGCCTTAAGAGAAATGTGTGACTGGCTTAGGGAAATTTTTAGTGCGTGCCTCACGTCGGGGCGGTTTCCGAAGCCCTGGAAGGACGGCAGATTGTGTCTGTTGCGGAAGGAGGGCCGACCTGTCGATTCGCCTTCTGCATACAGGCCCATAGTGTTGCTGGATGACACGGGCAAACTGTTGGAGAGAGTGGTGGCTTCTCGTGTCATCCGGCACCTGGAAGGAACTGGGCCGGGCCTTTCAGAGGCCCAGTACGGTTTCAGAGCGGGGCGGTCTACAGTGGATGCCCTGCTTTGGCTCAAAGAGTGGACGCAGGCGGCGGTCGGTGAGGGTAAAAAGGCGTTGGCTGTCTCACTCGATATAGCCAACGCCTTCAACAGCCTCCCACACAAAACTATACAGGAGGCGCTCCGCTATCATGGAGTGCCCCTGTATCTACGGAGGCTGTTGGAGGATTACCTCCAAGACCGTGAGGTCCTGGTGGTAGGGCGCGACGGTTTGAGGCGCCGTCGCGTCTCTTGCGGGGTTCCACAGGGGTCGGTGTTGGGACCGCTCCTGTGGAACATCGGTTATGACTGGGTGCTCCGCGGCACGCTTCCCGCAAGTATACGGATCGCGTGCTATGCGGATGACACCTTAGTCGTCGCCAAGGGGAGAGATCTCGGGGAAGTGACGCGGTTGGCCACGGTGGGTACAACACTCGTGGTCGATCGCATACGCACCCTGGGACTGGAGGTTGCCCTCTCCAAAACCGAGGCCCTGCTGTTTCATGGGCCTCGAGGAGGACCCCCTCCAGGAACGCGGGTGCTGCTGGACGGGGTCCCAGTCAAAGTCGGGACCCAGATGAAATACCTGGGTCTCATTTTAGACGGGAGGTGGGGCTTTGGGGCCCACTTTGCAGGGTTGGCTCCGAGAGTCATGGGAGCTGCTGCCGCCTTGGGGAGGCTGCTGCCGAACGTGGGTGGCCCGAGTGCCAACTGTCGTCGGCTGTACTCCGGAGTGATTCGGAGTATGGCCATGTATGGGGCACCCGTCTGGGTGGACGCCCTCAACCGCCAAAACAAGACCCTGCTGCGACGTCCGCAACGGGTCATCGCGACGAGGGCGATACGCGGATACCGGACGGTGTCATGGACGGCTTCGTGCGTGTTGGCCGGGGATCCCCCTTGGGAGCTCCAAGCGGAGATCCTCGCTGAAGTTTACCACTTTGTAGCGGCGAGGAGATCCCGAGGGGAGCCTCCAATGCGGGAGGAGGTCACACGCATGCGGAGGCAGGCACGGGACGCCTTGATAGGGCGGTGGACGGAGGACCTGGCGCCACCGGTGCCGGGACAGTGGACGGTGGACGCCGTGAGGCCGGTCCTTCGTAGGTGGGTTAGGCGACGGTTCGGGTCGCTGACCTTCCGAGTGGTGCAGGTGCTTTCTGGACACGGATGTTTCGGAAAGTACCTGCACAAAATTGCAAGAAGGGAGGTGACTCCAGCCTGCCATGAGTGCGGAGCGCCCGAGGATACGGCGCTCCACACGCTGGAAGTGTGTGCTGCATGGAACTCGCAGCGGCACATACTTTCGGAGTGTATCGGAGGGGATCTCTCTCTGCCGAGCGTAGTGAACGCCATGCTCGGCAGTGAGGGATCGTGGCAGGCGATGGTCTCCTTTTGCGAAGAGGTGATGACGCAGAAGGAGACCGCGGAGCGAGCCAGGGAGGACAACGCCTCTTCGGACCCGCTCCGGCGCAGACGAACGGGAGCAAGGAGGAGGCGGTTTGCTCGCCTCCTCTCTCCCCCTTCATAAGTGGGGTCACTGGCTGCGAGTCGGGGGACTCACAGCCGGCTTGCACGACCTCACTCGTCGTTTTGAGGGGGGGTCTTTGTGAGAAAGATCGCCCCCTCCATGCCGGGGCCTGGTTGCTCGCAACTGGGCCGACCGCCGGGACAGGGTGGTGAATGCTAGCGCGACCCCACCTTGCCCCACCTGGGCGCAATGATTGCTCACCGTGGTGGTTTTAGCCGGTAAGAGTCCGGCATAACCATTCCGGCGCCCCCGCGCCGGGTGGTATCCATGAGGATTTCCCCACGTAAAAAAAAAAAAAAAAAAAAAAAAAGGTTAGGTTTTCCGCGGACCTGCTGGGTTGTCCCAGTGGGTGGGGAGGTGTACCCCAACGCGGCGCGTCCCCGGGTGGCGGATAGGGGAACGGCTCCCAGAAATGGGAGTTACCGGTTTACCGGCGCGGACCAAACACTGGGGGAAGGACTTCTCCGCGCGTCCCTCTGAGTAGCAGAGGGCGGAGTGGATGGAGTCGGGATGGTCTCGTGGAGCCATCTGTAGGTAGGAGGCGTCATCCCGCCAGGTTTCCGTGAGGCGGCTGTGTGGGTCAGTTTCCTCGCGGGATTCCGAGTGGGCTGGCGCTTGGCTTGGAGTGAAGTCCAAGCCAAAGGAGGATTAGGTTAGGGTTAGCTGGAGATGAGGAGTCGGGCCTTGGCGTGCACTCACCCTGCCGCCAGGCAGGCAGTGGGAGTTTCTTCCCTGCCACCGGCTGATCGTAATCCCGCAATATGGTCGTGGTCATGTTTCGCGATCTGAGCGGGACCGATAGGCCTTGGCTTGGTCGCCCGGGCCGCGAGGAAGACAACCTCTATAAAAAATCACCCGAAGGTAAGCGGCGGCGCAGCGTGAGGCCTGGAAGGCTGAACGGAGTTTCAGTCGCTACTGCGTCCCCCGCCAGGGAAGTGTCGCTCCCCTGAGCGGGTTACGCCAGACTTCCCCGGTTACAGTGGGCACTGTCCGGGGTGACCCACCCTTCCCACGTACTCGTGGGATTAGATATGAATAAAAATATGGAAACTTCTAGGTTAGGTAAGACGGTAGGGAGCGACGATGAGGAGGTGGAATGCGTGACTGCGCCTGAGACGCTTGCGTCTGAGGTGGCGACGCATTCATTGCGGGACGCCCTCGGGCGTTTCAAAAAAGGCCCTTCTAAGGGCCAACCAAAAGGCCCTTCTAAGGGCCACCCAAAAGGCCCTTCTGAGGGCCAACCAAAAGGCCCTTCTGAGGGCCAGCCAAAAGGCCCTTCTAAGGGCCAACCCAAAGGCCCTTCTGAGGGCCAACCAAAAGGCCCTTCTCAGGGCCCCGCTGGTGATGCCATTTCGGCGTCAGAAGCTAGCCGCGCACCATCTGCGGCTAGCTTCTACTGTAGGTCGGACTCCGACTACAATGCGCTCGAGTCGGACACGAGTTCGACGATGGAGGTCGAAGGTCGCCTCCAAAAGCGCAAGCGGGCCTTCTTGAAGGATGACGGTGGCGAAGGCTCCTCGGACTCGACGAGGAGCCGAAAGAAGTCGAAGAAGATGAAGGCCAAAAAGCCTACTTCCTCGACTGTGGTGGACACCCACGACGTGGGCCTGGCAGATGCCCAACGCCAGCTAAACCTTGCTCGGCAGACGCAGCTCCAGCAGGACCTGGAGGAGCAGGTCGCCGCTAAGGAGCAGCGGGCGCGCGCTGCTCGGGCCACGTCTGGGTACGGTGCGTCCTGCGTCCTGTACGCGGACCACTCCCTGACAGAGCTAGAGCGCATGGCTCAAGAGGACGCGGACGAGATAGTGTTCGTGGCATCTAAGTCCTCCAATTTGAAGGGGACTTTTCAAAAGTCCCTGAAGTGCAGGGCTGCGAGCATGCGCGGTATCATCCGGGAGCTGGTGCAGCGCACCGAAACGGACGAGACGCGGCAACTGCAGGCAAAGGTGGACCGCCTGCAGTTGGAAGTCAGCCAGCTGCACAAAAAGCTGGCAGAAGTCATGGCCCGACCAGCTCAGGCTGATCCCACACCAGCGGCTGAAGGCCCCTCCAACTTTGAGGATATCATCCGCAAGGTGGTCATGGAGGAAAGGGCCTTTACGAGAGCCTGCCTCGCTGGCATTGAGGACAGGCTTCTCCCTGAGAAACGCCTCCGACCTCCGCTGGCGACGGCCAAGCCGGGGCCATCCTCTCAAAAGGAGGACGCCCAACTACCTTCAACCACTCCGTCCAACCAGCCGTGGACAGAAGTGGTTAAAAAGGGAAAGGGCAAGGCCAAAAACAAGGCGAGAACGGCCGCCGCCCCTGCCACCCCCACCGCCACTCCTTCCTGCCCGTCCCAGGCGACTGGCAAAGGAAAGGGGAAGGGGAAAGGGAAAAAGTCGGCCCCCAAGCCCGTTGCCGCTGCCTCCGCAGCCAAAATGGCCCCAGCTGGCGGAAGGAAGCCTCTGGTTCCTCCCAAGACCGCGGCCGTCGTGGTGACGCTCACCATGGAGGCTGCGGAGCGGGGTGAGACGTACGAGTCCGTTCTCAAGCGGGCTCGTGCCAACGTCGATCCCATAACATTGGGAATCGGGGCAGTCGCATGCCGCCAGACCCAAACCGGGGCTCGAATCTTCGAGTTCCCGGGGGCCCAGGGTGGCGCCAACGCGGACCTCTTCGCAAGTAAATTGCGAGAGGCCATCGCGGACACGGCTAAGGTCGTCAGGCCCGTTAGGTCTGCGGCCTTGGAGGTGACCGGTCTGGACGACTCGGTCACCAAAGAGGAGGTCGTGGCGGCGATCGCAGCAACAGGGGGCTGCGACGTAGCAGCGGTGCAGGGTCGGGACATCAGGCCCGGCCGCGGTGGCATGGGCACTATCCGCCTTGAGTGCCCTGTCGCCGCAGCTAAAGCCGTCCTCGCTAAAGGACGACTTTCCATAGGGTTCAGCTCATGCAGAATCCGGGCACTTGAAGACCAGCCTCTACGCTGCTTCAGGTGCTTCGGAATCGGGCACACGCGAGCCCTCTGTCCGTCCAAGGTGGATAGGACGGACAGCTGCTACCGCTGCGGCAAGGAGGGGCACAAGTCTGCCTCCTGCAAGGCTGCCACGCCACACTGCGCAGTGTGCGCAGCAAGCGGCCGCCCGGCGGGGCACATTATGAAGGGGAGGAACTGCAATCCTCCCCCTAAGAAGGGTAAAGTTCAGGCACCGAGCCCGCCTGCCGCTGCAACCGCCGCCCCTGTAGCGGGAATCTCGGTGGCTGATGAGGGGGGTGCGATGTCCGATTGATGGATAGGGTCAATCATCGCATCCTTCAGGCGAACACCAACCACTGCAAAGCAGCCCAGGACCTGCTAATGCAGGCCATGGCTGAGTGGTTGGTGGACGTGGTGGTCGTCTCCGAGCCGTACTCGGTTCCCGGCCGTTGGCTGGGTGATCAGGACGGCTTGGTGGCGTTGGTTTCGCGGTCTTCCACAGACTCCCCTCCCCTCTCGCTCTTAGAGAGGGGATCGGGATACGTGGCCGCCGCGTGGGGAGATATAGCCCTGGTGGGCGTCTATTTCTCCCCAAACCGCTCTCTCCAGGATTTCGAGAATTTTCTCGAAATCCTCACTGCGGTTGTGGGTAGGGCGGCGCCGCGACAGGTCGCCGTTCTGGGCGACCTGAACGCAAAATCGGTGACCTGGGGCAACCCGGCCGCCTCCTGCAACGTCCGGGGACCCGCCGTCGTATCATGGGCGGTTTCGTCTGGTGTGTTGCTCCTGAACAGAGGGACGGTCCAGACGTGTGTGCGGCGATGGGGCGGGTCGGTGGTGGACGTGTCGTTTGCCACCCCCGCACTTGCTGCCCGCGTCGTTGACTGGCGGGTGGAGATGATGGAGACCTTGTCGGACCACCGATATGTGCGGTTCGACATCTCCACCCAGAGCCCCCGGAGGTCGCCTCCCTCGGGCCGATCTCCCTTTCCACGGTGGGCTCTTACCCGTCTCGACCGTGAGGCGGCAAAGGAGGCGGCGTTCGTCCAGGACTGGCTCACACCTCCTATCGACGTCCTGGACGTGGACTCCGCAGCGGCCCAACTGAGGAGGTCCCTGACCGAGGTGTGCAACTCCAGCATGCCTCGGTCTCGCCGCCCACCTCCACGTCGCGCCGTCTATTGGTGGTCGGAGGAACTGGCGGGGCTCCGGGCCGCCTGCGTGGCGGCCAGGAGGGCCTACACGCGGAGCCGACGGCGCAGCTTGCGGGACCCGGAGCACGAGGACCTTCTCTACGCCTCTTACCTAGAGGCAAAGAAGGTCCTCAAGTCAGCGATGATCGCCGCCGATGACGCGGCCAGAGCCGAGATGCTGGAGGGTCTGGACAGGGACCCGTATGGGAGACCGTACAAGGCGGCGCGGAACAAACTGCGTCCCTTCGGTCCCCCACTTGCGGAGACCCTCGAGCCGTCATTGCTGGATGGGGTGGTTCGGTCCTTGTTCCCACCCGGGACCACCAGCTTTACCCCACCAGTGATGGACCCTCCACGAGAGGCGGCTCCGCCGCAAGAAGAGGTCTCTCCAGTCACGGAGGCGGAATTTCGAGCAGCGGCGCTCCGCCTCCGCACCAAGAAGACGGCCCCCGGGCCAGACGGCGTCCCTGCACGGGTGATGGCCATCGCTGCCACCCAAATGGAGGATAGGTTTCGGGACCTCTTCAGTGCGTGTTTCGCGACTGGAAGGTTCCCGAAACCATGGAAGGAGGGGCAGTTGTGCCTCCTCCGTAAGGAGGGACGCCCGGCGGACTCCCCCTCGGCATACCGGCCCATCGTTCTGCTCGACGAGGCTGGTAAATTATTCGAGGGGATCATCGCCGCTCGACTCAATGCCCACCTGAGGGGGGCAGGGCCGAACCTGTCGGACGCCCAATTCGGTTTTCGAGTAGGGCGTTCGACGGTTGACGCGCTGTCTCGGCTAAAGGGCCAAGTGAGGGAGGCCGTGGGGGCAGGGGACGGGGTTTTGGCTGTGTCATTTGACATAGCCAACGCTTTCAACTCCATCCCCCACCCGACAATACTAGAGGCGCTCCGCTACCATGGAGTGCCTCGGTACATGCAGAGCCTCCTGGCCAACTACTTGGAGGACCGGGCGGTCCTCCTTGTGGATAAAGTGGGCCAGCTTAGGCGGTACGGCGCGGAGTCCGGTGTTCCACAGGGGTCCGTTTTAGGGCCGCTTCTGTGGAACATCGGGTTTGACTGGCTCCTGCGGGGAGCTCTCCTCCGTGGCACGAGTGTCATCTGCTACGCGGATGACACTCTCCTCACTGCCCGGGGGAGGGATTACAGAGAGGCGGCGAGCCTGGCTTCGGCTGGCGGATCCTTGGTCGTGGGAAGGATCCGTCGGCTAGGATTGGGGGTGGCGCTGCACAAGACCGAGGCCGTGTTCTTCCACGGGCCTCGGCAGCGCACCCCCATTGACGCTCATATCGTCGTAGAGGGCGTCAGGGTCGACGTGAAGGCCCAGATGAAATATCTGGGCCTAGTGCTCGACAGCAGGTGGCGCTTCGGCCCGCATTTCAGCGGGCTGTCGACGCGCCTGTTGAAGGCCGCGGCTGCGCTAGCATGGCTCCTCCCGAATCTGGGGGGACCAAAAGCGCGATGCCGGCAGCTGTATGCCGGCATCTTAAAGAGTATGGCCCTCTATGGGGCCCTCATCTGGGCGGACTCCCTCCGAAGGAGGGAGAACGCTACTGCTATCCGCAGGCCTCAAAGGGCCATTGCGCAGCGGGTAGCGAGGGCCTACTCCTCGGTGGGCTTTGCGGCGGCCTGCGCTCTGGCGGGTACCCCTCCCTGGGAGCTCGAGGCGTGGGTGCTCGCCAGAGTGTACGAGTGGGCGGCGGGGCGTAAGGCTCTCGGGGAGCACCCTGCCCCGGAAGAGCTTGAGGCTGTCCGGCGAGAGGCGAGGGACGCGATCGTCCACCACTGGACGGAGGACCTCGCCTCCGCCACATTTGGCCGACGAACGTTGGACGCCCTTGGGCCGGTCCTGCGAGATTGGCTCGAGAGGTCCAACGGTTACCTTTCGTTCCGGATGGTGCAGGTGCTTTCCGGGCATGGATGCTTCGGATCGTACCTGCACCGGATCGGAAGAGAGGAGACTCCGTCGTGCCATGATTGTGGTGCGGCGGAGGATACGGCGCAGCACACCCTCGAGGTGTGCCCGGCGTGGTCCGAGCTGCGTTGCGGCTTAGCTGCGGTAGTCGGGCCGGACCTCTCGCTTCCCAGCGTGGTCAACTCCATGCTGGGAAGCGAGGGAGCCTGGACAGCGGTCGCCTCCTTTTGCGAGGACGTGATGTCCCAAAAGGAGGCGGCGGAGCGCGCGCGGGAGGACGACCCCCTCGCGGCACCGCTCCGCAGGCGAAGAAGGGGTGGGAGAAGGCACAATCGCCTACCCCCTCTTGGTGGAGAATAGCGGGAGACAGGCGCGGGGGCGTCTACTCCCGCATTGCACGTATCCTCCACTTCCGCCGGGCGGGAACGGCCGAGCACTCACGGTCATTCCCGGGTCTCTCCCTGCCAGGAGAGACGTGAAGGCCCCACTGTAAAGGTGGGCGGTCGTCGGCGGGGGATTGGAAGTAAAGGCTTTTGCCGGTTTCCCAATCCCCCTCCATGCAGACGATGCCGGAGTGCCGCTGGGTCGTTTAGTGGGTATACCGGTCCTATATGGTCCGGGGAGTCCCACATACCCCTCCCATCCCCCAATGGGGGGGCATGCGTAACGCATTTTTCCCAGCGAAAAAAAAAAAAAAAAAAAAAAAAAAAAAAAGGTTAGGTTAGGTTAGGTTGGGCGGGTCTGGGTTTATCCATTAGTAGTTGCTATGCCTAGCTTGCGGCTTCGGTCGCTTGTATTGGATAAATCTAGGCCTTCTTTACTCGGCTCTGGGAGCGAGTAATGAGGCGAATGGCTTTGAGGGAGAGCGCAGGTCGTGTAGATCCTTAAGGCAAGTCTGGTGGGGTCGTTCCTTCTCGCGGTTGCTGCCCGTTATTGGTCTATTTCCATCAGAAATAGACGTAACAGAAACCACCAGGCGCCGGCACTCTGTCGGTGGGGTAGGATGGGTAGGTAGGACGGGATGGGCTGGTGGAGCCGTCCCTTTGTAGGCTAGGTGCCTACAAGAGAGGATAGCCTTTTTTAGGCTAGGAGGAGTCGGGAGTCGGGTCTGGCGTGCACTTACCCTGCCGCCGGGCAGGCAGTGGGAGTTTACTTCCCTGCCACCGCCCCAAAATCGTAACCCCGCAACATGGCCGTGGTCATGTTTCGCGACCTGAGCGGGACCGATAGGCCTTGGCTTGGTCGCCTGGGCCGCGAGGAAGACAACCTCTATAAAAAATCACCCGAAGGTAAGCGGCGGCGCAGCGTGAGGCCTGGAAGGCTGAACGGAGTTTCAGTCGCTACTGCGTCCCCCGCCAGGGAAGTGTCGCTCCCCTGAGCGGGTTACGCCAGACTTCCCCGGTTACAGTGGGCACTGTCCGGGGTGACCCACCCTTCCCACGTACTCGTGGGACTGATTATGGCTTTATTTTATAAAAATTCTTTTAGGTTAAGTGGTGGAGAGGATGATGAGGAGGAGAGAGACTGCGTGTCTGCGCAGTGTGGTGCCGAGAAGGCATGTGAGGTGAAAGACGCGCGGGTCGTTTTGACCCGTTGCGAGTTGACGGAGAGCAACGGCGAAGATACGCCCGTTGCTTCGAATGTGGAGACTGGTCAAGCCCCATGGCTTCGATCTGAGACGGTGTGCCTGTCAGAATCTGATTCTGACGGCATGACCTGGGAGACAGTGTCGTCTCATGGCTCCGGGAGGAGGCTGCGCAAGCGGCATATTGAGGAGCAAGAAGGGCAGGGAGACCAGGGTGAATCCTCACCTGCACCCAAGGTCTCGAGCGCCCGACGTGGTAGGGGGCGCCCGCCCACAACGGGGCAATACGTTGGGCTGGCGAAGGCCAAGGCCGATCTCAACCGGGCGCGGGAAGAGGAGATGCGGCTCACAGCCGAAAAGGAGCTCCAAGAGGACGTCCAAAAAAGGAGAAAGGCGCAGTATCTCAAGGTACCAGCATCGGTGCCCGAGGGCAGTGACTCACGGCTTGGCAACTGCGATGCCACCGAGCTGGAGTCAATGTTGATGGACTCAGTGGACATCGTGTATGCGGTGGCCACCAAGTCCAGAAACCTTAAGGGCACGTCGGTGAGGGCCCTCAAGGAGGCCGCGGACATGATAAAGGCGTCCTTTAAGGAAACGCGGGCCCGCACTATGTCCGAGGAGATGGCCCTTCTAATAAAGGCTAATGAGCGGCTCGCGGCGGACCTTAAGGAGCTGCGGCGGGAGATGGTGCAGATGAGGGCTGCCCAAGCTCAAGTGGCTCCGACCTCGATGCCCGCTCAGGCCCGGGCCCAAGCCCCCTGCGGTGAGGACGCAATGCGGCACATCATGGTGCAAGTCGGCACAATGGTGGACGCCCGCTTTGCCGGAATCGAGGAGAGGCTGATGCCCAGGCAGGCCCTGAGGCCCCCTCTGGCCGCAGATCGGAGAAGAGAGGCTGAGGTGCGTCCAGCTGAGTCCTTGGCTCAGAGGGACTCTCCGGCGCTAAAGCCGGGAACAAGAGCGGTTCCAAAGCCGAAGCCGGCCCCCGCCCCTGTTAGCGCTGCGGCTCCTGTTGAGGACTGGCAGGTGGTCACGAGGCGGGGAAAGGACAAGAGGCGGGACAAGGTGCGTGCCACGGAAGGGGCAGGACCCACCGAGAAGAAGAGGCCTCCCCCTCTGGCCCAAATCCCTAGGCCGAAGACGCAGCCCCCCAAAGCGGGTGCGGCCAAACTCCGCCCTCCACGGACCGCAGCGGTGGTTATCACGCTGCAGGAGAGTGCGGTTGAGAAAGGCATCACCTACGCCAAGATGCTGGAAGCGGCCAAGGCGAAGGTGAAGTTAAGCGAGCTGGGGCTCCCGCCGCTGAAGATCAGGGCGGCGGCTACTGGGGCACGAGTGCTGGAGGTTTCCGGTGCGGACAACGCGGCCAAAGCGGACGTCCTTGCCGAAAAGCTCAGGGAGGTGTTCGGAGGCGAGGAAGGCGTACGAGTCTCCAGGCCGACCGTAATAACAGACCTTCGGGTCAGTGGCCTGGACGATTCCGTCGCTCCGCAGGAGCTGGCGGAGGCCTTGGCCGGGAAGGGCGAATGCCATGTGACGGCGTTTTCCGTTGGCGCAATCCGCAGGGGCCAAGCCGGGATGGGCACCGCGTTCGTGCGCTGCCCCACTGCGGCCGCAAAGAAAGTGATGGCCAGCGGTGGCCGCGTTTTGGTGGGCTGGGTGGCGGCGCGAGTCAGCATCCTGGAAGCGAGACCCCGCCGCTGCTACCGCTGCCTTGAACTGGGCCATGTAGCGGCCAAGTGCAAGGCCGAAGTGGACCGCAGCGATGAGTGTTACCGCTGCGGTATAAAGGCCCACAAGGCCAAGGAGTGCACCGCCGCCCCCCATTGCTCCCTTTGTGCAGCAGCAGGGAAGCCGGCGGATCACCTCTCCGGGAGCAAGGCATGCGCCAAGTCCCCGTCAAAGCCAGGGGTGAGAAGGAAGGCCAATGCGGCTGGGGCTACGGTCCAGCCATGTCCGCCTCGCCCCGATAAAGGGCCAGTTGGACGCATAGAGGAAGGTTAGTTAGTATGGCCCTAACCTTCCTACAGGCGAACATCAACCGATGCGCCGGGGCTCAGGACTTGCTCCTGCAGTCTATGGCGGAGCGGTTGATCCAGGTGGCGGTGGTCAGCGAGCCCTACGCGGTCCGACCTAGGTCTGATTGGGTTGGGGACCTCGACGGCCTGGTGGCAATCACCACGCAATCGCCGGTTCACTCCCCCCCTCTCGAAGACGTTCTGAGAGGTAGGGGTTTCGTGGTGGCTAGGGTGGGCCAGGTCGTCATCGTGGGGGTGTACCACTCCCCGAACCGGCCGGTTCGCGAGCTAGAGGCTCTCCTCGGCGAGGTGGGGACCTTGATTGGTCAGACCCGCCCGCGCCCCGTCCTCGTCCTCGGGGACTTCAACGCCAAATCAGCGGCGTGGGGGTCGCCGGTGGCGAATGCGCGGGGCGGTGTCGTGCTAGAGTGGATGGCCGAGGTGGGCCTTTGCGTCGTGAACCGCGGATCGGAAAGCACCTGCGTCCGGCGGAACGGTGAGTCGATCGTCGACTTGACGCTCGTCACCCCGGACATCGCTTGCCGCATTCGTGACTGGCAGGTGCTGTTGGACGTGGTAACGCTGTCCGATCACCGGTACATCCGGTTCAGCGTCTCCCCAACTCGAACGGATCAGGTGAGAGAGGTAGGTGGCGAGGTGGGTCCGCGATGGGCCCTGAAACGCCTCAACGCTGAAGTGCTGCAAGAGGCGGCCCTCGTCGAAGTGTGGAACGGCACTCCTCAGGAGCCGGATCCGGTAGACCCGGACGCGATGGCGGACAGGCTGTGCGAGGCATTGTCGCGCGTCTGCGACGCTGCGATGCCGCGCGCGCGAGCCCCGCAGCCGAGACGCCAAGTCTATTGGTGGACGGAGGAGATTGCCGAACTCCGGAGAGTATGCGCGTCGAGGCGCCGACAATACCAGCGTTATCGGAGGCGAAGGCGGCGAGAGACTGAGGAGAGCGAGTCTCTTTACGCCGCCTACAGAGAGGCTTCTGGGGCCCTTCGCGTCGCGATAGTCGAAGCTAAGAGGCGGGCCTGGGAGCAGCTGCTGGAGGGGCTTGAGCGCGACCCATGGGGCCGCCCGTACAAGTGGGCGAGGCAAAAGCTTCGTCCCTGGGCTCCCCCCATCACAGCCTCGCTCCAACCGGCGGTGCTCCAAAGAGTGGTCGATGGATTATTCCCCGATGCTCCGGGGGCTGAGTTCACGCCTCCCTTGATTTCGGCCGATCTCGCCGAAGGAGAGGAGAGCGAGTTTGTCCCTATCTCTGAGGGTGAGCTGGGTGCGGCGGTGCTCAGGATGAGAGCCAAGAACACGGCACCTGGGCCTGACGGCATACCGGGTCGCGCGTGGGCACTCTCCTTGAAGCACCTGGGACCCGCCTTGAAGGACCTGTTTGACAGGTGCCTCGCGGGGGCAAGATTCCCCAGGCGATGGAGAAGGGGCAAACTCGTCCTCCTGAGGAAAGAGGGTCGTCCCGCGGACGAGCCCTCGGGCTATCGCCCGATTGTGCTGCTTGACGAGGCGGGCAAGCTATTGGAGAGAGTAGTGGCTGCCCGCCTGGTCAGGCACCTCGAGACGGTGGGACCGGATCTGGCGCCTAACCAGTTCGGCTTCCGGAGAGGTCGCTCGACGATTGACGCCATATCTCTCGTCCGCGACCTCTCCGAGGAGGCGTGCTCCAGTGGCGGCGTGTTGGTGGCCATATCGTTGGACATCTCCAACGCATTCAACACGCTGCCCTGGAGCACGATACACGCCGGTCTGGGGTACCACAAGGTGCCCCAGTACTTGCGAAGACTCGTTGGGGACTATCTCTCAGATCGAGAGGTAGTCTTCCCGACGACTCGCGGGGAGGGAAGTAGTCCCATGACGCGCGGTGTTCCGCAGGGGTCGGTTCTTGGCCCTCTCCTGTGGAACGTCGGGTACGATTGGGTCCTCCGGGGGGCAAGCCTGCGCGGCGTTAGCGTAGTATGCTACGCCGATGATACGCTGGTTGCCGCCCGGGGAAGCGACTATAGAGAGGCTGCGATCCTGGCCACAGCCGGAGTCGCTACGGTTGTTGTAAGGATCCGGATGTTGGGTCTGCAGGTGGCGCTCCACAAATCCGAGGCCATATGTTTTCATGGTCCCCGGCGGAAGCCACCTGCAGACTCCACCATAGTGGTGGGTGGAATTTCCATCCCCGTCGGGACGACACTGAAGTATCTTGGTGTCGTCCTCGACGGCAGATGGAACTTTAAGGAGCACGTGCGGCGGCTGTCCCCCAAAATCTTGGGGACAGCCGGCGCACTTAGTCGCCTGCTCCCGAATATCGGGGGCTGCGAAGTGAGCTGCCGCCGCCTCTATACAGCGGTGGTAAGCTCTATGGCCTTGTATGGCGCCCCGATATGGGCGGAAAAGCTCGATCGGCAGACCACTGCCGTGCTGATTAGAGCTCAACGAGTGATGGCGGTGAGGGTGTGCAGGGGGTATCGCACACTGTCTCACGAGGTAGCATGCGTGCTCGCAGGCTCGCTCCCGTGGGACCTTGAGGCCGAAGTTCTGGCTTCGGTCTACTGGCGCAGAGCGCAGGCGCGGGAGCGGGACGAGCGACCGGCGCCGCAGGAGGTGGCGCACTGGCGCAATCAGGCCAGGGTGTCCGCCATCGCCACGTGGAGGGAGCGTCTCCTAAATGGGCAGGTGCAGAGGGGGCAGAGTGCCCGTCGACTACTGGAGGCGATCAGCCCAGTACTGGAGGAGTGGGTCCGCAGGAAGCATGGGAGTCTTTCCTTCCGACTCACGCAGGTCCTCTCGGGACATGGTTGTTTCGGGAGGTACCTACATCGCGTTGCCCGAAGGGAGGACTCCCCAGCTTGCCATCAGTGTGGACATGCGGAGGATACGGCGCAACATGCGCTGGAGGCATGCCCGGGAGGAGCTGAACCGCGGCAATCATTGGTCGCGGTCGTAGGGACTGACCTCTCCCTATCGACCATTATCCTAAAAATGCTCGATGGGCAGAGGTCATGGGAGGCGGTGGCCTCCTTCTGCGAGGCAGTCATCTCGCAGAGGGAGGAAGAGGAGCGGGAGAGGGAGAGAGATCCTCTCGCTCAGCCGCTCCGGAGGGCGCGGACACGGAGGCGGGCTAATCGAGCCCGCACCCCGTCTCCGCTCCAAGGGCCTGGGGTGTTGGGTGCGGGGGCACCTGGCATCCCCTAATAATAGGTCATCGAGAGGTGGAGATGCCCCCATGTGTTCCGGGGCATCACACACGAGGTGGGGAGATCTTGTGAAGACCCCAGGAGGTGAGTCTGCCGCAAGGCGGGCAGCGACACTGACGAGGGCTGTGGAGTAATGCGCGAGCGGTCCCATGCCCCTCGTCTTAAGTTGGTGTAGGAGGAACACCCTGGTTTTTTAGTGAGTATGCCGCCTTACGGCGGTGAGTCCCACATAACCACCGTTTCCCCCCGGAATGGTGGTATCCATAAAGGATTTTCCCAGGTAAAAAAAAAAAAAAAAAAAAAAAAAAAAGGTTAGGTTAGGTTGTCCGACCCGGTGTATTAACTGCCTTAGCGATCAGCCTATGTGAGCTACAGCGAAGTTCAATACATCGTAAGTTGCGGATTAACGAGGCGCACACGGCTGTGAAAACGCTGTGGCGCTGAGTTGTTTGCGGACCAAAATATCATCAAAAGCGGAAAAAAGTTACAACTCACGATTTTTCGGTTGAAAAACGGTTTTTTTACCTTTTTCAATCGAAAAAAAGTCGGGTTTGCGGCTATCGTTTTTAGCACTTTTTTAGGTTAGGTTATAGCGGCATTTATTAAATTTCGCGTAGGCTAGGTCCGGTTGCTTTTCTCCTTAGGGTTTGGAAGTAATCGGATTTTTAGTAATTTTAGGGAAAATTTTGAAAAAAATTTTTGCCAAAAAAGTTGGGAAAGTTCAGGAGTGAATACTTGGGGTCTGGTTTTCCCCTACGGTCTCAGTAGGGGTGCCAGGGGATAGGGGACTTCAGCCCCTATAAGGTGTTATTTTTGGTTTTCGGCTCCATTAAGGGGAAGTCAGCCAAAAAAATTTTTCAAAAAGTGTCCTGAAGAATCTTGTTGCTATTTTGGTTTTTCAGGCGCTTTTTGAAATTTGTATGGGATTTCTCCGAGCCGACTCCCCCTTGACCGTTTTCTAACAAAACTCTGTTTTGGGAGATAACTTCGGCTGGGGTGGTCGGATTTGGACTAAAGTTAACAGAGACGTTGGCGGGGCCACAATGGCCACGTCTGAAGAGAACGGGGGTTCCCACCGCAAGTGGGACGAAAGAACTTTGGCTTCTTCTTCCTCAGAATCCGAGGAAGAATTCTCAGAGGCCATGGAAGTGACTTCTCAGTCTAAGAAGAGGGGTCATGTAGACCAGGCGGATGACGAAAGGCCCGATAAAGGGCCTAAGGTTGGAACAGCCCGGAGGGGCAAGCCCAAAGGGGCTTACGCGGGGATGGCGTCGGCAAGAGGTAGGCTCCGAAGTCCGGAGACGTACCTCAGCCCCGACACAGATGACGCCGCCGGCCCCTCCTTGTATAGGAAGGACTTCCCGGAGCTCCGCTCCAAGGGAACAAAGGGGAGTGGGAGAAATACCTCCCCAACAGGAAAGAAGTCGGCGCACCCGTCTGAGGTTCTCCTCCCATCCGACCCGGTGGAGGCCACCAAACAGGCGGCATGCGAAATATTGGAGGGGGCCCGCAAGTCGGGCAACTTGAAGGGGGAGGTGTGGGGCAACATGAACCGGGCCTGCCGCACCATACTGAGGTCTATGGAGGAACTTGACGCCTCCAGGTCAGAGAACGAGGAGATCCGCATCCTAAAGGCGGACAACAAGAGGATGCGGGAGCAACTCGCTCTCTGCACAGCGGAACTCAAGGCCCTGAGAATTGCCTTCTCAGAGCGCCAGGCCCCGGCCCCGCAGCCGGCGCGTGAGACTCCGGCCCCTAGGGCCCCCCCGCCGACACAATCCGCCGCTGCGGAGTTGGCGGAATTGCTGGACAGCATGAAGCGCGACTTGACGGTCTCCCTCGGTAACATGCTGAATGCTAGAATCGAGGAGATTGCCAGTCGCCTTCCTCCAGCACCAATAATCCGCCCCCCGCTGACGGCGGATAAGAAGAAGGAGGCCCCATCGGCCTCAACGAGAGTAGTGGCTTCCGAGCCCGAGAGCAGGGCCAGGCTTGGGGATGGCAGGCCGAAAAGGGCCGCCAGAAAAGCGGCCCCGGTGGCCCCGGAAACCACCGCCCCGGCAGCCAAGACTGCCCCGGCAGCCAAGCCTGCCCCAGCAGTGGAGACTGCACCTGTGCCCCCGGGCGAGGCATGGACCACCCAGGAAGCGGGAAAGAAGAAGAGGAAGGGAAAGGGGAAGGCTACGGCCACTCCCCCACCCCCCCCGCCGCCCAAAAAGAAAGCGGCACCCAAGCAGAAGGGTCTGGAAGTCCCCAAGACAACAGCGGTGGTAATCACCATGCGGAAGGACGTTACCACCGACACCACGCTGCAGGCGGTCATGTCCAAGGCCATTAATGGCATAAGCTTGGAGGAGATAGGCCTACAGCGGGTCAAGGTCAGGAACTCGGCGACGGGGGGCCGAGTAATCGAGGTCCCTGGAGCAGAGAGTGGAAGGGCGGCGGACAGCCTCGCAGAAAAGCTGCAGGTTCTTGTGGGCGACGTTGCCCATGTAAGCCGCCCTGAGAAAATGGCCGCCATCAAAGTCGCCGGCTTAGATGAGTCGGCGACAAGGGAGACCCTGGCGGCTGCCGTCGCCAAGACGGGGGGATGCGCCGAGGCGCAAATTAAGGTGGGGG
The DNA here is from genome assembly GCA_963924445.1 of Philereme transversata. Classification (NCBI taxonomy): domain Eukaryota; kingdom Metazoa; phylum Arthropoda; class Insecta; order Lepidoptera; family Geometridae; genus Philereme; species Philereme transversata. The sequence continues at coordinate 259,190 of OZ004341.1, read as the reverse complement.
GCATTCGCCCTACATACTTTGATGGTAGTGGGGTGGCCCTCGTGCAATGCCCGGTGGGAGTGGCAAAAGCCCTCCTCAAGCGCGGTCAGATCATGGTAGGCTGGTCGTCTGCCAGGATTAGCTCCGTCGGACCAGCACCCATGCGGTGCTACAAATGCATGGGTGTCGGCCACACGCGCGAGTTGTGCCCCTCAAAGGTGGACCGGGGCCAGATGTGCTACCGGTGCGGCGCAGAGGGGCACAAAGCAGCCGAATGCTGAGAGGAAAAAGTACGGTGCGCAGTATGCCACCATGCAGGCCTCCCAGCCAATCACGTAATGAGGGGACCGAAATGCTCCCCACCGGAGACAAAGGGAAGAGAGGTGAGGCCGAGACCCACCCGCCCCATCCGGCCCCCTCCAGCCGAAACAGCCGCCAGCCGGCACCAAGAGGACAACAATATGGACGTCTAAATGTCAGCACACCGACATTTAGACGTCCTGCAGATAAACGCCAACCACTCCGCCAGAGCTCAAGATCTGCTCATGCAGGCCATGGCGGAGTGGAAAATTGGCGTTACGGTGGTAACAGAGCCCTACTTCATCCCCCCCCAATCTAATTGGGCAGGGGACACCGACGGAGTAGTGGCGATCGTGGTGCCGGCGATGGGGGACCTCCCCCTCTTATCAAGGATTGAGGGTGGCCCAGGATTCGTGGCGGCCAAATGGGGGAACGATACGGTGCTGGTGGCCGCGTACTTCTCCCCCAATAGGCCGCTGCGGGAGTTCGACACGTTCCTGGGGATATTAGGGGGGGTGGTCCGGAGGGCTGCCCCGAGGCAGGTTATGGTCCTGGGGGACCTCAACGCCAAAAGTTCGGCATGGGGTTCCCCCATTACGGACCATAGGGGTACGGCTTTGGAGGATTGGGTGGCGGCAACGGGACTCGTGGTCCTAAACCAGGGCACCACAAATACCTGCGTGCGGCGGCAGGGGGGGTCAATCGTGGACGTCACGTTCGCGACCCCTGCCATAGCCGCACGCGTCACGAACTGGCGTGTCCTGGAGGATGTTGAGACCCTCTCAGACCACCTGTACATCAGGATGAGGGTCTCCAAGACGGGGGCTCCACCGGCGCCCATCACGGGCAGTACCAGGAGGGGGCGGAAGTTCCCGAAGTGGTCCCTGGTCAAGCTGGACAGGGACATGGCGAACGAGGCGGCCATGGTGGAGAAGGAGTGGTGTGCTGCCCCACCCGTCACTCTCGGAGTTGAAGAAAGGGCGGCACAGTTCCGCGTCGCACTACAGAATGTGTGCGGCGCGGCTATGCCTCGGGTTGGTCGCCGTTTCGCCCGTAAGAGTGTATACTGGTGGTCCGCAGAAATTGCGGCCCTGCGGTCCACCAGCAACAGTGCCCGACGCGCCTTCCAACACTGCAGGCGCAGACGGCACACTGCAGAAGAGGAAGAAGGGCTCCACAGGGCCCTCAAAGAGGCGAAGAAGGCCCTCCAGGTGGCGATTGCCAAGGCCAAGGACGAAGCTCACGAGTCGTTCTTGGCCACCCTGGACAGGGACCCATGGGGGCGGCCATACAAGATGGTGCGTAACAAAATGCGCACCGCCCCCCCCATGGACTCCCTAGAGCCCGAACTTCTCCAGAGAGTAGTCGAGGGGCTATTTCCGCCAACCCCCCTTGATCTCTCCCCCGTCGATGGTCGACCCCATAAGGGAACCGGAGGCCGAGCTCGTCGTTCAACCAATAGGTGACGACGAGTTCAATCGAGTGATACACCGACTCCGGGGCTGCAAAAAAGCCCCGGGCCCGGATGGCGTTCCCGGTCGCGTCCTCGCAGTCGCCCTGTTTCAGGGCGACTGCGAGGGACCGAGGACCTAGACCTGCGAGGGACCTAGGGGACCGACTCAGGCACGTCATGGATGACTGCCTGACAGAGGGAAAGTTCCCTAGGGTATGGAAGGAGGGGCGACTATGCCTCCTCCGTAAAGAGGGTCGACCGACGGATTGCCCTTCCGCCTATCGCCCCATAGTGCTGCTGGATGAGGCCGGGAAAGCGTTTGAACGCATCCTGGCCTCCCGGATCCTGCGGCACATGGAGACCGCCGGCCCGACCGTCTCTGACAGACAATTCGGGTTCCGGGAAGGACGGTCCACGCTCGACGCGCTGAAGACACTGAGGGACTTCTGTGAGTACGCGTCGAGCAGGGGGGAGGGTGTCATCGCGGTGTCACTAGACATCGCAAACGCGTTTGGCACCCTCCCCTACGGGGTGATCAGGGAGGCACTTCGATACCATGAAGTGCCTCTCTACCTGAGGCGGATTGTTGAGCACTACCTAACCGAGAGGGTAGTGCTCTGGGAAAAGAAGGACGGGCAACGGGGGGAGAGAGGTATGGCCTGTGGCGTGCCCCAGGGTTCTGTGCTCGGTCCACTTCTATGGAACCTGGGGTACGACTGGGTAATCCGGGGGGAGTTGCTTCCGCGCACGCTTGTCGTCTGCTATGCGGACGACACAATGGTGGCTGTGCGCGGGAGCGACAAGCGGGAGACCTCCCGGAGGGCGGAAGTGGCGGCCGAACTGACGATTGAACGGATCGCCAGGCTCGGCCTAAAGGTGAGCCTCCCGAAGACTGAGGCTATAGTTTTCGGGGGGCGCGGGTGGAATTTGCCCGCGAGTGCGACGCTCACCCTGGAGGGTGAAGCGGTCCAAATAAAGCCCCACATTAAATATCTGGGGCTAATACTGGACCGCAAGTGGGATTTCGGGGAGCATTTCTCGAGACTAGCTCCCCGAATCGTGGGCGCCGCATCGGCGCTGGGCAAACTTCTGCCCAATGTAGGAGGGCCGGGTTCCTTGTGCCGGCGGCTATATGCCGGCGTGACAAGGAGCATGGCCCTCTATGGGGCCCCAATATGGGCGGACAAGTTGTCCGCCCGAAATAGGGCCCTGCTGCGGAGGCCACAACGGGTCGTGGCCATAAGAATAATAAGGGCCTATATGACGGTGGCCCACGCGGCGGCCTGCCTTCTTGCTTGCACCCCCCCGTGGGAGCTAGACGCAGAGGTGCACGCAGAGACCTACCAACGTAGGTCCAGGGTCCGGGCAACAGGTGAACGCCCGGCCCCCGAAGAGGTGGCAGCCGCCCGTCGCGCGACGGAGCGCCGATTGCGGGACCGGTGGAAGGCCCAACTGGAGGTCGCCCCTTATGGTGTCCGTACCATAGAGGCGATCCTCCCAACGGCCGACCTTTGGCTGAAGAGGGCAGTCGGCGCGACGTCGTACCGGCTCGTGCAGGTAATGACTGGGCATGGGTGCTTCGGTCACTACCTGCACAAAATAGGTAGAGAGCCGGCCCCGCTGTGCCACGAGTGCGGAAGTCCCGACGACACCGCTCAGCACACCCTTGAGGTGTGCAGTCGTTGGGACGCGGAGCGCGGCCAAATGGCACGCATTATTCAGCGGTTGGACCTCTCGCTCCAAAGCATTGTTGAAGCGATGCTGAGCGATGAGAGGTCCTGGGAGGCGGTGGTCTCCTTCTGCGAAACAGTCATGTCGCAAAAGGAGACCGCGGAGCGGGAGCGCGAGGAAGATCCTCTTGCGCATCCCCTCCGGCGTAGACGGCTTGGGGTGAGAAGGCGGCGTTTTGCCGCCAGACTCAACCCATAGTGGCTGCAGGTGGACGATGGGAGTCCTCTGCCTGCGGTGATTAGCCACTAAGCGGTCTGGGAGAGGGTCAAGCGTGCACGACCATCTCCCCTACGGCGCGGGAAGCCCCGGCAACGGCTGGGGCGCCACCGGTAGACATCGTGGACTATGCCTTCGCGGGTTCCACGGTGTCCAACAAAACCGGAGAGAGGGCACGTCCGGGTGCTTTTAGTGGGTATGCCGCCCTTATTGGCGGAGAGTCCCACATAACCCTCCGACACTCCCATGTTCGGAGGGTATGCATAAAGCATTTTACACCTGGTAAAAAAAAAAAAAAAAAAAAAAAAAAAAGGTTCGGTTAGGTTAGGTTAGGTTAGGTTAGGTTAGGTTTTTTTTTTTTTTTTTTTTTTTTTTTTTTTTTCCTGTCCGGGCGCAGAGGCCCGGCCCGCGAGCTAATCTCGTTGCTATTTATTATGCAACGTTTTATTCTGATGTTTTAATCCTACATTGTTTTATTTCTATTTCTAGGTAGTCGACTTTATTAATTTGCTATTATTTATACCTAATTACATTTTTCCTCGTGCACTTCTTTCTTCGTTTGTATTTCTTATGGCTGTTACTTCATCTTGCAAATCCCTCACAGCAGTCCTCGTGGTAGGCTTTCCGGTTAATTACATTTCCAAATCTTATCCGTTATACATTATCCAGTTATTATCATTATGTTATACATTACACATTATTACATTTTATCAATTACAATCTTAAACATTACAATAAGTCAATAACTATCAATTAACTTAATACTATAATTATAATTATGTCATTTAATAAAATTTTACAAAATAGTCAATTATTACATTTTAAATTATTAACATGTCAATTCTCATTTTACATAATTTTACTACACACTTATTTATTTACAATTCAAACCTACCAATTTTATAATAATTTATCATTTTTGTCATTATTTACCTACTGCTACGGTCCAGCCACATCCGCCTCGTCCCGATAAAGGGCCAGTCGGACGCATGGAGGAAGGTTAGTTAGTATGGCCCTAACCTTCCTACAGGCGAACATCAACCGATGCGCCGGGGCTCAGGACTTGCTCCTGCAGTCTATGGCGGAGCGGTTGATCCAGGTGGCGGTGGTGAGCGAGCCCTACGCGGTCCGACCTAGGTCTGACTGGGTTGGGGACCTCGACGGCCTGGTGGCAATCACCACGCAATCGCCGGCTCACTCCCCCCCTCTCGAAGACGTGGTGAGGGGCAGGGGTTTTGTAGTGGCTAGGGTAGGCCAGGCCGTCATCGTGGGGGTGTACCACTCCCCGAACCGGCCAGTTCGCGAGCTAGAGACTCTCCTCGGCGAGGTGGGGACCTTGATTGGTCAGACCCGCCCGCGCCCTGTCCTCGTGCTCGGCGACTTCAACGCCAAATCAGCGGCGTGGGGGTCGCCGATGACGAACGCGCGGGGCGGTGTCGTTCTAGAGTGGATGGCCGAGGTGGGCCTCTGCGTTATAAATCGGGGATCGGTAAGCACCTGCGTCCGGCGGAACGGTGAGTCGATCGTCGACTTGACGCTCGTCACCCCGGACATCGCTTGCCGCATTCGCGACTGGCAGGTGCTGGTAGACGTGGTAACGCTGTCCGATCACAGGTACATCCGGTTCAGCGTCTCCCCGACCCAAACAGATGAAGTGAGAGAGGTAGGTGGCGAGATAGGTCCGCGATGGGCCCTGAAGCGCCTCAACGCCGAAGTGCTGCAGGAGGCGGCCCTCGTCGAAGTATGGAATGGCACTCCTCAGGAGCCGGATTTAGTAGACCCGGACGCGATGGCGGACGGGCTGTGCGAGGCATTGTCGCGCGTCTGCGACGCTGCGATGCCGCGCACGCGAGCCCCACAGCCGAGACGCCAAGTCTATTGGTGGACGGAGGAGATTGCCGAACTCCGGAGAAGTTGCGTGTCGAGGCGCCGACTATACCAGCGGTATCGTAGGCGAAGGCGGCGAGAGACTGAGGAGAGCGAGTCTCTTTACGCCGCCTACAGGGAGGCCTCTGGGGCCCTTCGCGTCGCGATAGTTGAGGCTAAGAGGCGAGCCTGGGAGCAGCTGCTGGAGGGACTTGAGCGCGACCCATGGGGCCGCCCGTACAAGTGGGCGAGGCAAAAGCTTCGTCCCTGGGCTCCCCCCATCACAGCCTCGCTCCAACCGGCGGTGCTCCAAAGAGTGGTCGATGGCTTGTTCCCCGGTGCTCCGGGGGCCGAGTTCACGCCTCCCTTGACTTCAGCCGATCTCGCCGAAGGAGAGGAGAGCGAGTGTGTCCCTATCTCCGAGGGTGAGCTGGGTGCGGCGGTGCTCAGGATGAGAGCCAAGAACACGGCACCTGGGCCTGACGGCATACCGGGTCGCGCGTGGGCCCTCTCCTTGAAGCACCTGGGACCCGCCTTGAAGGACCTGTTTGACAGGTGCCTCGTGGGGGGAAGATTCCCCAGGCGATGGAGAAGGGGCAAACTCGTCCTCCTGAGGAAAGAGGGTCGTCCCGCGGACGAGCCCTCGGGCTATCGCCCGATTGTGCTGCTTGACGAGGCGGGCAAGCTATTGGAGAGAGTAGTGGCTGCCCGCCTGGTCAGACACCTCGAGACGGTGGGACCGGATCTGGCGCCTAACCAGTTCGGCTTCCGGAGAGGTCGCTCGACGATTGACGCCATATCTCTCGTCCGCGACCTCTCCGAGGAGGCGTGCTCCAGTGGCGGCGTGTTGGTGGCCATATCGTTGGACATCTCCAACGCATTCAACGCGCTGCCCTGGAGCACGATACACGCCGGTCTGGGGTACCACAAGGTGCCCCAGTACCTGCGAAGACTTGTCGGGGACTATCTCTCAGATCGAGAGGTAGTCTTCCCGACGACTCGCGGGGAGGGAAGTAGTCCCATGACGCGCGGTGTTCCGCAGGGGTCGGTTCTTGGCCCTCTCCTGTGGAACGTCGGATACGATTGGGTCCTCCGGGGGGCAAGCCTGCGTGGCGTTAGCGTAGTATGCTACGCCGATGATACGTTGGTTGCCGCCCGGGGAAGCAACTATAGGGAGGCTGCGATCCTCGCCACAGCCGGAGTCGCTACGGTCGTGGCAAGGATCCGGATGCTGGGTCTGCAGGTGGCGCTTCACAAATCCGAGGCCATATGTTTTCATGGTCCCCGGCGGAAACCACCTGCAGACTCCACCATAGTGGTGGGTGGAATTTCCATCCCCGTCGGGACGACACTGAAGTATCTTGGTGTCGTCCTCGACGGCAGATGGAACTTCAAGGAGCACGTGCGGCGGCTGTCCCCCAAAATCTTGGGGACAGCCGGCGCACTTAGCCGACTGCTCCCGAACATCGGGGGCTGCGAAGTGAGCTGCCGCCGCCTCTATACAGCGGTGGTAAGCTCTATGGCGTTATATGGCGCCCCGATATGGGCGGGAAAGCTCGATCGGCAGACCACTGCCGTGCTGATCGGAGCTCAACGGGTGATGGCGGTGAGGGTGTGCAGGGGGTATCGCACACTCTCCCACGAAGTGGCATGCGTGCTCGCAGGCTCGCTCCCGTGGGACCTTGAGGCCGAAGTTCTGGCTTCGGTCTACTGGCGCAAAGCGCAGGCGCGGGAGCGGGACGAGCGACCGGCGCCGCAGGAGGTGGCGCACTGGCGTAATCAGGCCAGGGTGTCCGCCATCGGCACGTGGAGGGAGCGACTCCTCGCTGGACAGGTGCAGAGGGGGCAAAGCGCTCGACGACTCCTAGAGGCGGTCAGCCCAGTACTGGAGGAGTGGGTCCGCAGGAAGCATGGGAGTCTTTCCTTCCGACTGACGCAGGTCCTCTCGGGACATGGTTGTTTCGGGAGGTACCTACATCGCGTTGCCCGAAGGGAGGACTCCCCAGCTTGCCATCAGTGTGGACATGCGGAGGATACGGCGCAACATGCGCTGGAGGCATGCCCGGGAGGAGCAGAACCGCGGCAGACATTGGTTGCGGTCGTAGGGACTGACCTCTCCCTATCGACCATTATCCTAAAAATGCTCGATGGGCAGAGGTCATGGGAGGCGGTGGCCTCCTTCTGCGAGGCAGTCATCTCACAGAGGGAGGAAAAGGAGCGGGAGAGGGAGAGAGATCCTCTCGCTCAGCCGCTCCGGAGGGCGCGGACACGGAGGCGGGCTAATCGAGCCCGCACCCCGTCTCCGCTCCGTGGGCCTAGGGTGTTGGGTGCGGGGGCACCTGGCATCCCCTAATAATAGGTCATCGAGAGGTGGAGATGCCCCCCATGTGTTCCGGGGCATCACACACGAAGTGGGGGAAGACCCCAGGAGGTGAGTCTGCCGCAAGGCGGGCAGCGACACTGACGAGGGCTGTGGAGTAATGCGCGAGCGGTCCCATGCCCCTCGTCTTAAGTTGGTGTAGGAGGAACACCCTGGTTTTTTAGTGCGTATGCCGCCCTACGGCGGTGAGTCCCACATAACCACCGTTTCCCCCCGGAACGGTGGTATCCATAAAGGATTTTCCCAGGTAAAAAAAAAAAAAAAAAAAAAAAGGTTAGGTTAGGTTAGGTTAGGTTAGGTTAGGTTGGGGGACCCCCCACAGTGCTTGCTTCCACGTAGCGTTCCCCGGGCAACGACCTGGTCCTGTCACCGTAACGGAGTGGCAGGCCAGTGATCGGCGAAAGTGCACTGTGCGTTGAAGACTTTTTTGCGGACTCTTCAACACTTGCGGCGGCTATGCCTAAGCTTCCATCGCGGGACGCCTCCGGGCGGTTCCTAAAAGGCCCTTATCAGGGCCAACCAAAAGGCCCTTCTCAGGGCCAACCAAACGGCCCTTCTCAGGGCCAACCAAAAGGCCCTTCTCAGGGCCAACCAAAAGGCCCTTCTCAGGGCCAACCAAAAGGCCCTTCTCAGGGCCAAACCAAAGGCCCTTCTCAGGGCCAACCAAAAGGCCCTTCTCAGGGCCAACCAGAAGGCCCTTCTCAGGGCCAACCAGAAGGCCCTTCTCAGGGCCAACCAGAAGGCCCTTCTCAGGGCCAAACCAAAGGCCCTTCTCAGGGCCAAACCAAAGGCCCTTCTTGGGGCCAAACCAAAGGCCCTTCTCAGGGCCACGCCGGCGATGCCAGTATAGCGTCGGAGGTTTGCCGCCCATCACCGGGTAGCATGTTCCGCAGGCTGTCGGTCGACGTGTTGTCGGACTCCAACAACGAGTCGCTTGTTCCAGAGTCGGACGGAAGTTCGGCGATGGAAGCCGAAAGCCGCTTACAAAAGCGGAAGCGATCCTTCCTGAAGGACGGCGGCGAAGGCTCCTCGGACTCCACGAGGAGTGCTAAGCCAAAAAAGAAGGCGAAGGCCAAAAAGCCTTCCACTGTGGCGGACACCCACGACGTGGGTCTGGCGGACGCCCAACGTCAGTTGGACCTCGCACGAAGGGCCCAGCTCCAGGAAGACCTGGAAGAGAGGGTCGCCGCGAAGGAGATGCAGGCGCAGGCCGCCCGGGCTAAGTCCGGGTACGGTGCGTCTAGCGTCTTATACGCGGACCACTCGCTGGCCGAGCTGGAGCGCATGGCGCAGGAGGACGAAGAGGAGATCAGGGTGGTCGCCTCTAAGTCCTCCAATCTAAAAGGGACTTTCCAGAAGTCCCTTAAATGCAGGGCCGCCAGCATGGGTGGCATCGTCCGGGAGCTCGTGCAACGCACAGCCACCGACGAGACGCGGCAACTGCAGGCGAAGATAGATCGCCTGCAGTCGGAGGTCAGCCAGCTGCATAAGAAGCTGGCTGAGGTCACGGCCCAGCCAACCCAAGCTGAGCCGAGACCTGCAGTGGAGGGCCCTTCCTCCTCTTCCAACCTTGAGGATGTCATCCGCAAGGTTGTGATGGAGGAAAGGGCATTTACGAGAGCCTGCCTCGCTGGCATCGAGGACAGGCTCTTGCCCGAAAAGCGCCTCCGACCGCCCCTCGCGGCGGACAAGAGGCCGTGCGAGCCTGGGCCATCCTCCCAAAGGGAGGACGCCCTTCTCCCTTCCACCACCCCGTCCACCCAGCCGTGGACGAAGGTGGTCAAAAAGGGGAAGGGCAAGGCCAAGAAGGCGAGAGCGGCCGCCGCCCCTGCCTCCCCAGCCAACATCTCCCCTCCCTGCCCGTCCCAGACGACCGGCAAGGGGAAGGGGAAGGGGAAGGGGCAAAAGTCGGCCCCTAAGCCCGCCACCGCTGCCCCGGCAGCTAAAAGGGCCTCTGCCGGTGGGAGAAAAACCTTAGTTTCTCCCAAAACCGCGGCCGTTGTGGTGACGCTCACCGCGGAGGCCGCGGAGCGTGGTGAGACGTACGAGTCCGTGCTGAAACGGGCTCGTACCAACGCCGATGCCACCAAGTTGGGAATCGGCGCCATCACGTGCCGCCAGACCCAAGCCGGGGCTCGCATTTTCGAGTTCCCGGGGGCCCAGGGCGGCACCAACGCTGACCTCTTCGCAACGAAGTTGCAAGAGGTCATCGCGGACGCGGCCAAGGTGGTAAGGCCCGTCAAGTCGGCGGCCCTCGAGGTGACCAATCTTGACGATTCGGTCACCAAAGAGGAGGTCGTGGCGGCGCTCGCAGCAATAGGGGGCTGCAACACCGCAGCGGTACAGGGTCGGGCTATCAGGCCCGGCCGCGGCGGCATGGGCACAATCCGCCTGGAGTGCCCGGTCACCGCAGCTAAGGCCGTCCTTGCCAAGGGACGGCTTGCCGTCGGGTTTGGGTCGTGTGTGGTCCGAGCACTTGGTGAGCAGCCTTTGCGCTGCTACAAGTGCTTCGGAATCGGCCACACACGGGCCCTCTGTCCGTCCAAGGTGGACAGGTCGGACGCCTGTTACCGCTGCGGTAAGGAGGGGCACATGTCCGCCTCCTGCACGGCCGCCAAGCCGCACTGCGCGGTGTGCGCCGCCAGTGGCCGCCCGGCGGACCACGTGATGAGGGGGAGGAACTGCAATCCTCCCCCAAAGAAGGGCAAAGCGCAGGCGCCGTCCCAGCCTGCCGCTACCACCGTCGTCCCTGAGGCTGGGACCTCGGTGGCCGACGAGGGGGGTGCGATGGCCGAATGATGGGTAGGTCCAGACATCGCATCCTACAGGCGAATACTAACCACTGTAAAGCAGCCCAGGACCTGCTGATGCAGGCCCTGGCTGAGTGGTTAGTAGACGTTGCGGTGGTCGCCGAGCCGTACTCTGTCCCTGGCCGTTGGCTGGGTGATCGGGACGGCTCGGTGGCGTTGGTGTCGCGGTCTTCCACGGACTCCCCTCCCCTCTCGCTCTTAGAGAGGGGACCGGGATACGTGGCCGCCGCGTGGGGAGAAATAGCCCTGGTGGGGGTCTATTTCTCCCCTAACCGCCCTTTACAGGACTTCGAGGATTTTCTCGAAGTCCTGACCGCAGTAATCGGTAGGGCGGCGCCGCGCCAGGTCGCCGTATTGGGCGACCTGAACGCCAAGTCGGCGGCCTGGGGCAACCGGGCCGCCTCTTGCAACGTCCGCGGGCGGGCCGTCGAATTTTGGGCGGCCTCGTCGGGCGTGTCCCTCCTAAATAGAGGGACGGCCCACACGTGTGTGCGGCAACGGGGAGGGACGGTGGTGGACGTGTCGTTCGCCACCCCCGCACTTGCCGCCCGCGTCGTCGGCTGGCGGGTGGAAACGGTGGAGACCTTGTCGGACCACCGATACGTGCGGTTCGACATCGTCTCCACCCAGAGCCCCCGGGGGATGGCCCGCTCGGGCCAGTCCCCCTTTCCACGGTGGGCTCAGATCCACCTGGACCGAGGGGCGGCCAAGGAGGCGGCGTTCGTCCAGGACTGGCTCACGCCTCCTGTCAATGTCCTGGACGTCGACGCCTCGGCGGTCCGACTGCGGGAGTCCCTGACCGAGGTGTGCAACTCCAGCATGCCTCGGTCTCGCCGCCCACCTCCCCGACGCGCCGTCTATTGGTGGTCGGAGGAGCTGGCGGGGCTCCGGGCCGCCTGCGTGGTGGCCAGGAGGACCTACACGCGGAGTCGACGGCGGAGCGTGCGGGACGCGTCGAACGAGGACCTTCTCTACGCCTCGTACGTAGAGGCAAAGAAGGTCCTCAAGGCGGCCATGTTCGCCGCCGACGACGCGGCGAGGGCCGAAATGCTAGAGGGTCTCGACAGAGACCCGTACGGGAGACCGTATAAGGCGGCGCGGAATAAACTGCGCCCCTTCGGTCCCCCGCTAGCAGAGACCCTCGAGCCGGCGTTGCTGGATGGGGTGGTTCGGTCCTTGTTTCCAACAAGGACCAACTTCACCCCTCCAGTGATGGACCCCCCGCGGGAGGCGGCTCCGCCGGCGGAGGAGGTCCCTCCGGTCACGGGGGCGGAGTTTGGCGCGGCAACGCTTCGCCTCCGCGCCAAGAAAACCGCCCCCGGGCCGGACGGCGTCCCCGCAAGGGTGGTGGCCATTGCGGCCACCCAAATGGCGGACAGGTTCCGGGACCTCTTCAGCGCGTGTTTCACGGCTGGGAGGTTCCCGAAAACCTGGAAGGAGGGGCAACTGTGCCTCCTCCATAAGGAGGGACGACCGGCAGACTCCCCCTCGGCATACCGACCCATCGTTCTGCTCGATGAGGTCGGTAAACTGTTCGAGGGGATCGTCGCCGGTCGGCTGAATGGCCTCCTGCGGGGGGTTGGGCCGAACCTATCGGACGCCCAATTCGGTTTCCGAGTTGGACGTTCGACAGTGGACGCGCTGGCCCGGCTGAAGGGCCAGGTGAGGGAGGCCGTGGAGTCTGGGGACGGAGTGTTGGCTGTGTCATTTGACATAGCCAACGCGTTCAATTCCGTCCCCCACTCCACGATCTTGGAGGCACTCCGGTACCACGGAGTGCCTTCATACTTGCGGGCCCTCTTGGCCAGCTACTTGGAGGACCGAGCGGTCCTCCTCGTAGACAAGGCTGGCCAAGTCCGAAGGTACGGCGCGGAGTCTGGTGTTCCACAGGGGTCGGTCCTAGGACCACTCCTGTGGAACATCGGCTTCGACTGGCTCCTGCGGGGATCCCTCCTCCCGGGCACGAGTGTCATCTGCTACGCGGATGACACTCTCCTCACTGCCCGGGGGAGGGATTTTAGGGAGGCGGCCAGTTTGGCCTCGGCTGGCGGATCCTTGGTCGCGGGAAGGATCCGCCGCCTCGGGTTGGGGGTTGCACTGCACAAGACCGAGGCCGTGTTCTTCCACGGGCCTCGGCAGCGCATCCCTCCTGACGCCCACATCGTCGTGGAGGGCGTCAGGATCGGGGTGAGGACCCAGATGAAATATCTGGGCCTCACCCTGGACAGCAGGTGGCGCTTCGGCCCGCACTTCAGCGGGTTGTCAGCGCGCCTGCTGAAGGCGGCGAACGCCCTCTCGTGGCTCCTCCCAAACCTGGGAGGGCCGAAGGCGAGATGCCGGCATTTGTATGCCGGCATCTTGAAGAGCATGGCCCTTTACGGGGCCCCCATCTGGGCGGACTCCCTCCACAGGAGGGAGAATGCGACTGCCATCCGCAGGCCCCAAAGGGCCATTGCACTGCGGGTGGCGAGAGCCTACCGCTCGGTGGGCTTTGCGGCAGCGTGCGCTCTGGCCGGCACCCCGCCTTGGGAACTCGAGGCGGGGGTGCTCGCCAGAGTGTACGAGTGGACGGCGGGGCGCAGGGCGCTCGGGGAGTGCCCTGCCCCAGAAGAGCGGGAGGCCGTCCGCAGAGAGGCGAGGGACGCAACCGTCCAACATTGGACGGAGGCCCTCGCCACCGCAGCCTTTGGCCGCAGAACGTTGGACGCGCTCGGGCCAGTCCTGCAGGAATGGCTCGGGCGGTCCCACGGTTTCCTTTCTTTCCGTCTGGTGCAGGTGCTATCCGGGCATGGCGTCTTCGGATCGTGCCTGTACCGGATCGGAAGAGAGGAAACCCCGGCCTGCCACGATTGTGGCGCGGCGGTGGACACGGCGCAGCACACCCTGGAGGTGTGTGCGTCGTGGTCTGGGCCGCGCCGCCAATTGATGGCGGTGGTCGGGCAGGACCTCTCGCTGCCCAGCGTGGTTTTAGCCATGCTGGGAAGCGAGGAGTCCTGGGCTGCGGTGGCCTCATTTTGCGAGGAAGTAATTTCGCAAAAGGAGGCGGCGGAGCGGGCGCGGGAGGAAGACCCTCTCGCGGCGCCACTCCGCAGGCGACGAACGGGTCGGAGAAGGCGATTGCACGACAATCGTCTTCCCCCTCCTGGTGGAGGATAGCGGGAGACAGGCGCGGGGGCGTCTTCTCCCGCATTCCACGTATCCTCCACTTCCGCCGGGTGGGAATGACCGCGAGCACTCGCGGTTATTCTCGGGCCCCTCTCCCAGGGTGGGGAGGGGGGTGAAGGGCTCGCCGTAAAGGCGGGCGGTCGTCGGCGGGGGGCTGGATGGAAAGGCTGTGCCGGATTCCCAGTTCCCCTCCATATAGGCGATGCGGGAGTGCCGCTGGGTCGTTTAGTGGGTATACCGGTGGGGAGCACCGCCGGGAGTCCCACATAACCCTGCCGTCCCCCGACGGGAGGGTATGCATAAAGCATTTTTCCCAGCGTCAAAAAAAAAAAAAAAAAAAAAGGTTAGGTTAGGTTAGGTTAGGTTCAACCAGCCGTGGACGGAAGTGGTCAAGAAGGGGAAGGGCAAGGCCAAAAAGAAGGCGAAAACGGTCGCCGCCCCTGCCTCCCCAACCAACACCTCCCCTACCTGCCCGTCCCAGGCGACCGGCAAGGGAAAGGGGAAGGGGAAGGGAAAAGAGTCGACCCCCAGGCCCGCTGCCGCTGCATCTGCAGCCAACAGGACCCCAGCCGGTAGGAAGAAACCACTGGTCCCTCCCAAGACTGCGGCCGTCGTGGTGACGCTCACTGCGGAGGCTGCGGAGCGGGGCGAGACGTACGAATCCGTCCTCAAGCGGGCTCGTACCAACGTCGATCCCATACAACTAGGGATCGGATCAGTCGCGTGCCGAAAGACACAAGCCGGGGCTCGAATCTTCGAATTCCCGGGGGCCCAGGCTGGCGCCAACGCGGACCTCTTCGCGAATAAATTGCGAGAGGCCATTGCGGATGCGGCCAAAGTGGTCAGGCCTGTCAAGTGTGCCGCCTTGGAGGTGTCCAATCTGGACGATTCGGTCACCAAGGAGGAGGTGGTGGCGGCGGTCATAGCAATAGGGGGCTGTGATATCGCAGCGGTAACGTGTCGGGACATCAGACCCGGTCGCGGTGGCATGGGCACCATTCGCCTTGAGTGCCCGGTCGCCGCGGCCAAGGCCGTTCTTGCCAAGGGACGACTTGCTGTCGGGTTTAGCTCGAGTGTGGTCCGGGCGCTTGAGGAGCAGCCTCTGCGCTGCTACAAGTGCTTCGGAATCGGGCACACTCGGGCCCTCTGCCCGTCCAAGGTGGACAGGTCGGACTGTTGTTACCGCTGCGGCAAGGCGGGGCACAGGTCCATCTCCTGCAAGGCCGCCACGCCGCACTGTGCGGTGTGCGCCGCCAGTGGCCGCCCGGCGGGCCACGTAATGAAGGGGAGGAATTGCAATCCTCCCCCAAAGAAGGGCAAAGCGCAGGCGCCGTCCCGGCCTGCCGCTACCGCCAGTGCCGTTGTCCCGGAAGCTGGGATCTCGGTGGCTGACGAGGAGGGTGCGATGTCCGAATGATGTATAGGACCGGACATCGCATTCTCCAGGCGAACACCAACCACTGCAAAGCAGCACAGGACCTGCTGATGCAGGCCATGGCTGAGTGGTTGGTAGACGTGGCGGTGGTTGCCGAGCCGTATTCGGTCCCCGGCCGTTGGCTGGGGGATCAGGACGACTTGGTGGCATTGGTGACGCGGTCTTTCACAGACTCCCCTCCCCTCTCGCTGTTAGAGAGGGGACCAGGATACGTGGCCGCCGCATGGGGAGATATAGCCCTGGTGGGCGTCTATTTCTCCCCAAACCGCCCTCTCCAAGATTTCGAGGACTTTCTCGAAATCCTCACCGCAGTCGTCGGTAGGGCGGCGCCGCGCCAGGTTGTCGTATTGGGCGACCTGAACGCCAAGTCGGTGGCTTGGGGCAACCCGGCCGCCACTTGCAACGTTCGTGGACGAGCCGTCGAGTTTTGGGCGGCCTCATCGGGCGTGTCCCTCCTAAACAGAGGGGCAGTCCACTCACCTGGACCGGGGAGCGGCCAGGGAGGCGGCGTTCATCCAGGACTGGCTCACGCCTGCTATCAATGTCCAGGACGTGGACGCTGCAGCGGTCCAACTACGAAAGTCCCTGGCCGAGGTATGCAACTCCAGCATGCCTCGGTCTCGCCGCCCGCGTCCCCGTCGTGCCGTCTATTGGTGGTCGGAGGAACTAGCGGAGCTCCGGGCCGCCTGCGTGGTGGCAAGGCGGCAGTACACGCGGAGTCGACGGCGCAGCCGGCGAGACCCCGAAAACGAGGACCTTCTCTACGCCTCTTATGTAGAGGCAAAGAGGGTCCTCAATTCGGCAATGAACAACGCCAAAGACGCGGCGCGAGCTGAGATGCTGGAGGGTCTCGACAAGGACCCGTACGGAAGACCATACAAGGCGGCGCGGAACAAACTGCGCCCCTCTGGTCCCCCGCTGACGGAGTCTCTCGAGCCGGCATTGCTGGATGGGGTGGTTCGGTCCCTATTTCCACCCGGGACCAACTTCACCCCACCATTAATGGACCCCCCGCGGGGGGCGGTTCCGCCGGAGATAGAGATCCCTCCGATCACGGAGGTCGAATTCGGAGTGGCGGCGCTCCGTCTCCGCGGCAAGAAGACGGCCCCTGGGCCGGACGGCGTCCCCGCACGGGTGGTGGCCATAGCTGCAACCCAAATGGTGGATAGGTTTCGGGACCTCTTCGGCGCGTGTTTTGCGGCTGGAAGGTTCCCGAAACCCTGGAAGGAGGGGCAGTTGTGTCTTCTCCGTAAGGAGGGACGCCCGGCGGACACCCCCTCGGCATACCGGCCCATCGTTCTGCTCGATGAGGCTGGAAAGTTATTCGAGGGGGTCGTCGCTGCTCGGCTGAAGGGCCACCTGCGGGGGGTAGGGCCGGACCTGTCGGACGCCCAATTTGGTTTCCGAAGGAGGCGTTCGACGGTTGACGCGCTGTCGCGGCTCAAGGGCCAAGTGCAGGAAGCCGTGCGGGCAGGGGACGGAGTTTTGGCTGTGTCATTTGACATAGCTAACGCCTTCAACTCTATCCCCCACCCGACAATACTAGAGGCGCTCCGCTACCATGGAGTGCCTCAGTACCTGCGGAGCCTCCTGGCCAACTACTTGGAGGAACGGGCGGTCCTCCTTGTAGACAAAGAGGGCCAGCTTCGGCGGTACGGCGCGGAGTCCGGTGTTCCACAGGGGTCCGTTCTAGGGCCACTCCTGTGGAACATCGGGTTCGACTGGCTCTTGCGAGGAGCTCTCCTCCGTGGCACGAGTGTCATTTGCTATGCGGATGACACTCTCCTCACTGCCCGAGGGAGGGATTTCAGAGAGGCGGCCAGTTTGGCATCGGCTGGCGGATCCTTGGTCGCAGGGAGGATCCGCCGTTTGGGACTAAAGGTTGCGCTGCACAAGATCGAGGCTGTGTTCTTCCACGGGCCTCGGCATCGCATCCCTCCTGATGCCCACATAGTTGTGGCGGGCGTCAGGGTCGGAGTGAGGACGCAGATGAAGTATCTGGGTCTCATCCTGGACAGCAGGTGGCGCTTCGGCCCGCACTTCAGCGGGCTGTCGACGCGCCTTTTGAAGACCGCGGCAGCGCTCGCGTGGCTTCTCCCGAATCTGGGAGGGCCCAAAGCGCGATGCCGGCAGTTGTATGCCGGCATACTTAAGAGTATGGCCCTTTACGGGGCACCCATCTGGGCGGACTGCCTTAACAGGAGGGAGAATGCTACCGCTATCCGCAGGCCCCAAAGGGCCATCGCGCAGCGGGTGACGAGAGCCTACCGCTCGGTGGGTTTTGCGGCGGCATGCGCTCTGGCCGGCACCCCACCCTGGGAGCTGGAGGCGTGGGTAATCGCCAGAGTGTACGAGTGGACGGCAAGGCGTAGGGCGCTCGGGGAGCACCCCACCCCGGAAGAGCGGGAGGCCGTCCGGCGAGAGGCGAAGGTCGCAATCGTCCACCATTGGAAGGAGGACCTCGCCTCTGCCGCGTTTGGCCGCCGAACGTTGGACGCGCTCGGGCCAGTATTGCAAGACTGGCTCGGGCGATCCCACGGATTTCTCTCCTTCCGTCTTGTGCAGGTGTTGTCCGGGCATGGTTGCTTCGGATCATGCCTGCACCGGATAGGAAGGGAGGAAGACCCGTCGTGCCATGATTGTGGTGCGACGGAGGATACTGCGCAGCACACCCTCGAAGTGTGCCCGGCGTGGTCCGAGCCGCGTCGCGGCTTAGCGGCGATAGTCGGGCCGGACCTCTCGCTGCCCAGTGTGGTCAACTCTATGCTGGGAAGCGAAGGGGCCTGGACAGCGGTCGCCTCCTTTTGTGAGGACGTGATGTCTCAAAAGGAGGCGGCGGAGCGCACGCGGGAGGACGATCCCCTCGCGGCACCGCTCCGCAAGCGAAGAAGTGGGAGAAGAAGGCGATTGTACGACGATCGCCTTCCCCCTCCCGGTGGAGGATAGCGGGAGACAGGCGCGGGGGCGCCTTCTCTCTCCCGCATTGCACATATCCTCCACCTCTGTCAGGCGGGAACGGCCGAGCACTCGCGGTCGTTCCTGGGCCCCTCCCTGCTGGGAGGAGCATGCGGGTCCCGCTGTAAAGGCGGGCGGTCGTCGGCGGGGGATTGGAAGTAAAGGCTTTTGCCGGTTTCCCAATCCTCCTCCACGCAGACGATACCGGAGTGCCGCTGGGTCGTTTAGTGGGTATACCGGTCCTATATAGACCGGGGAGTCCCACATACCCCTCCCATCCCCCAATGGGGGGGCATGCGTAACGCATTTTTCCCAGCGCAAAAAAAAAAAAAAAAAAAAAGGTTAGGTTAGGTTTTTTTTTTTTTTTTTTTTTTTTTTTTTTTTTTTCCTGTCCGGGCGCAGAGGCCCGGCCCGCGAGCTATCCTACATGATGCCTCCGACGTCGGGGTCGGAGTCTTTGTTTCTAAGTGATTGTACACAGGGTGAGATCTTTATTTCTTATTCTACATGGCGATTGGATCTTTATTTTTATCATCTATACATTGTTTTTATTTCTATTTTATACATTTTTATTGTGTTATCTCTATTGTCTATACTATTCCATATAATTATCTTAATTAAATTACCGTTACATTCTTTTTCATAATATTATATTTGCCATTTTTATCGTATTTTACGTATAAAAGTTACATTATTTAACTCTTTTTATTCTTATTAATTACTTGTTTCACTACTCTTATACAATAGTCTATAAAAATACTTCTTTGGTCTTTATCTTCAATGATCTTACTAATGCTTTCTATATTCACTTTCCGATCCATCTCGCATTCGACTTCGTATCTCAATTTTCCATATATGGGGCATTCCGTAATCACATGCAGCGCGCTCTCTTCGACCTCTGGGTCGCAATCGCACGACGGGCTGTCCTTGCACTTAAATCGGTGCAAGTACGAGGAGAACCCGCCGGGCCCTGTCATAAATTGAGTGATAATTTTATCGAAAGTTATTTTTTTAACTATAGGATACGCGCTGATTGCACTGGGGAAGAATATTTTAGTAGTGGATGCCGTTTCCCCGTCTGCGTATCTCTGACTCCATTCTCCAAGCGACAGCAGGCGTATTTGTCGCTTGGCGAAGGATATTGGACACCTACAATAGTCGGGTTTTGTCTTTTTGTATAACGCCGCGTCCTTTGCTAAGCCGTCAGCTCTCTCGTTTCCCTCCAGCCCCGCGTGTGCCTTAATCCAGAATAATTGTAAATTCTGGCCCATTTGGCTGATTTTCTTAATGTTGGCTCTCGTGTCTACTGCAAGGGGATGGAGGGAACGACAGTCTGTCACAGTTTCAAGGGCTGATCTCGAGTCACAAAAGACGCTACAACTGAGGTTCGCGGATTTTAGTGCATATTCAGTTGCCTTGTAGAGGGCCAGTAACTCCGCCTGGTACACGGAGCAGCACTGGTCCAGCTTTAGCTTTCGGGAACTTGTCTCCTCCGCATTGGTCCATACAGAAAATGCGGCGCCGACCTTTCCCTCCAGCTTGCTGCCGTCGGTGAAAATGTTCAGGCCATCGTTGTTGTAATGCTGTACCAGTGCTGCCTCGTCCACCACGCAGGTGAATTCTGACCCTATCTGCTCCGCAGGATGTGGTGCGTCGCTGAAAGCAACCCGTCCCTCCATTTCCCGGTCTCCTATTACTTGCTGGGTGTAACCTTTCTTTATCTCATAAAGCAAGGCTGCTTCCCTGACTCTGATGTCCATGGGAAGCAGCCCAGCGAGTAATAGTGCCGAGTTTAGGGAGACCGTTCTATATGCCCTAACTATTTTCTGCGCGAACCCCCGTTGGAGAGTATCTAACTGTTTACGGATTCCAAGCTTATTGGTAGCAGGCGCCCACGCACTCGCTGCGTACAGGATTGTAGGCTCGACTACCGCCGTATAGATGGTTTTTACAATATCGGTTTGAAGGCCCCAGCTTGCTTTCGCTGCTCTCGATAGCTGTTTGTAGAAGTTTAGGGCTTTCCGGCAGACGTTTGCTACGTGCGGATTAAAAGTTAGTTTGTCGTCGATGGTAAGACCCAGAACTTTCATCTCTTTGGACATGCCAATGTCGACCCCGCCCATGCTCAGGCGTGGAGTGTCATACTTGAGCTTCCGGGTTATGGTCATGGCCATAGTTTTGTGCGGAGCGAATTTCAACTTGTTTTTGACGCCCCACGTCCGAACATACTCGAGAGCGGCATTGGCCTGTCCTTCTACTTCCAGCGCTGTCTCACCATCGAAAACCAACACCACGTCGTCGGCAAAAGCCTGCACATTCTATCGAGATTTTTTAAAAGCGGGTCTAAGATCAAATTCCACAAGATGGGGCCCCCAATGGAGCCTTGTACGCAACCTTTGCTTGTTCTCCTGTGGCACTCCTCACCTGCATACCTAACCTGGACCGTCCTGTTTGTTAGATAACTATCCATTACTCGCCTCAAATTCAGCGGACACTTTTCCTCCGCCAGACGGACCCTGATAACTGGCCACCAGGCGCTATCGAATGCCCCCTCTATATCCAAGGACACCAGTACAACTAATTTCTTTTTGTCCAATTTTGTCCGGATGATTTGGATAAGGTTATAGAGGGAGTCTTCGGTGCTCCTCTGGGGCATGAACCCGTACTGATGGGTACTCATCCGCGGTATTAAGTGAAATTTGAGGCGGGCAACCAGCATCTTCTCGTAGATCTTGCCCAAAACCGGCAGAAGTCCGATTGGCCTATAGGATTTCGGGTCGTTATACTTTTCTTTGCCGGGTTTTCTCAGCACCACCACAACCGCTTGCTTCCACAGACTGGGAAAGTGATGAAGAGCAAGGCACTTGTTCAGCAGGCCCAGGAAGAGATTTGGGCAGTTTTTTATTGCTTGTCTGCAGATATCGAGGGTAAACCCGTCGGCTCCAGGTGCTTTCTTCGGGTTAAAGGACTTTATTGCGACTTCTAGCTCCGTCTTGGTGAACGGAGGGTCGCATGAGTCATCATGCTCTCCTCCATTCACTTTTCCCGCTAGGTCCCTGGTTAGGTGGTGGTCAGCGTTATCTTCTTCTAATAAGTCCTCCGGATAAAACTTTTCTGCCAAAAGTTTTACAGAATCCTTCGCATCCAACACCGTTCCCTCCCTTTCCAGTAGCAAGTCCTCTTCCCGTTTCCTTGTCCTTCCTATTACCCGATATATACTGTCCCAAACCCCCTCCCTGTCCTGTTTCCCACAAAACTCCTTCCAGCTCTCGACCTCAGCCCTCCGAGCCTCCAACTCATACTCTTCTTTCTTTTTCAGGTACTCTTCGACTACCATCTCTCTCCGGATCGGCGCAGCGCAACGGATTCTACGCCTCCTGGTTGTGACTTCGCGTTTCATCTGTGCAAGTTTATCAGACCACCACGGCATTGAAAATTTTTCTGTGTTTTTCTTTTCAGGAATTGAATGTTTACAAGCCTCTGTAATAAATTTTGAAAAATTTTCTATTGCTATTTCTAATTTTCCTACTGTATTAATATTATTCAATTCCTCTAAATTTAATTTATTATCAGCTTTTAATTGGGTTAGTTTCGCATGAAACGAACTCCAATTTGCTTTCAAAGTATTATATTTCCGCGTGCTTCTAAGAATATTTGTGCCTTTTGATTTTTTAAGCCGAATGTTAAAGATAATGCCGTTGTGGTCTGAGCTTGTCAGATTCTCCACCACTGTCCAGTCCTCAACCAGGTCTAGCAGATTCTCCGTGCAGGCTGTTACATCGACATGACTCTTGTATCGTTGGCCGCCTCTGATGGTGTCGAAGGTCGGAGTTACCCCCGTGTTGAGGATCTGAAGGCCGAGGTCGTCCAGCGTTCCTACCATGTCCTCTCCTCGGTTGTCCACTACAGTACTACCCCACCAGCTGCTCTTCGCGTTTGCGTCGCCACCTAATATAAGTTTTTTAACTCCAGCGGTTTGCCTTACCAACGTTATGTGGTCCAGGTAGGGGCCTATGGGCAAGTCTGGTTCGAAGTAGTAAGACACCAGCGTGATCTCCCATGCACTGGTTCGGATCCCCACCACTACGATGTTGTTAGTGGTGAGTTGCGGGTACTGTATTATGTCAAGTTCTTGGTTAAATACGGCTATTGCCGCCTTAACAGTCCCTTCTCCTTGCTCAGTGCTCTGGAAGACCCTTACGCCCCGGTGACTTCTCATCTTCCTCTCCGCTCCCACATAAGGCTCCTGCAGAAGCGCTGCTGTTATTCCGCGCTTTTCTGCTTCGACCAGGATCTCGTTGGTGGCTAATCTTTTCCGCTGGAGATTCGCTTGTGCTATCTTGTATGGGGGGACCGTAACCACGCCCTCAGCAATATGCCACGGTGGATCTCGCCAGTGCCTCCCACTTGCGCCTCACCGGGCATTCGCTGCTAAAAGCGTTGTGGTCTGCTCCCCCCATTTTCGACTTTACACAATTGGTGCAGCTGGGGGGTTCGCCCGCAATCCGATCCGCGCACTCGGGCCTCAGGTGTGGTCCTCCGCAGTGGCTGCACGCGTCGACTGCCTCGCGACAGAATTTCCTGCCATGTCCATATCCCAAACAGCGCGAGCACTGAATGAGGGGGGACTGGTCGACCACTCTGACGCGCTGCAAGTCGACGTGCACCGCCCCTGCGTCGGTAAAACGCCGCCATAACAATGGCGACACCTTGGCCACTATGTGTGCGGTGAGCGGGTTCCTGGCCTTACGTCGGAAGGAGATCTCCATCCGGTCATCCTCCGGACTTAAGTCCCTGAGCAGATGTCCGTTCTGTCTCCTGATGGCCTTTAGGATTTCTTCGTCGGTGTGGTAATTGCAGACTCCGAGGAGCACTACGAGGGGGTCCTTGTTTTTAATGTCTTCGACATTTAGGTGACACTCTCTCTCGCTGAGCCTGTCCCTGACCTTCTTTAACTCCTCCCGGTTTTCGCATCCTATTATTACCTTCCTGTCCCTTGCTCTCCTTACTTTGTCTATCCTTACTCCCTCCTCCTTCGCATTTACAGCTGCCCTAATCCTCTCATACACTTGGTCGCCCGTCTCCTGGTCATCCTTGGACGTTATGACGACCGAGTGCATGGGGGTTTGCTCCTGTGATTTCGTTCTCAACGATCCGGCCGTGACGCTCGCATAGCTGGCCCCCTCCAACGCCTTCTGATGGCTCAGTAGGGTCTCCCTAAGGCCCTCCATCCTTGCCGTATTTTCAGCGATCAAGGTAAGATGCTCCTCCATCTTTTTCATTAATTCATTGTTAACAGAGTTTGGGGCAGGGTGAGAAGGGAGCGGGGGGTGTAAAGGTTCCCCCGCCTCCTTCCCATCCCGGCCCTTACTCCGAGCACCCTCCTTGACCGCCTCCGACTCTTTGAGTAGCTGATAAAGCCTATCCACGGCTGCGGCGACCCCGTCCTTAATTTCTGTTTTTAAGTTCCTAGAGTTGCCGAGGTGGAGCTTTGCCTTATTCAGGCATGCCCTTCCCTCGGCAAGTCTGGTCGGGTAAGTTGGTTTTAAGGGCGGGCTGGCCGCTGCCTCCAATGGTGTAGTGCGCGTTTTTACTTTTGAGGGGCCCGCCACCGGCGCCTCGGCCTTTTTCGGTGAGGTCTTTGCCCGGGCCTCAATCTCCCCAATGCTGCGACGGACAGTAAAAGTCAGGTCTTGGGTCTCCAATAAGGGGGCCACCTTGTCCGCCGGTTCTACAGCTTTTTTGGGGGAGCTTGCGGTTGGGTTTTTCACCGGGGTCCTCATTCCGAACATTGTTGAGAACGTAGGATAGTCGCTCCGTCAAGATAAAATCAAATTTACTCAATAAGAGTATGTCTATAACTACGCTAGTACACGATAGATAAGAAATTTGTAAAAGTTATAAAAATATGCTAAAATTGTCTGTGTAAAAACTGTTGACTCAATAGGAGTATGTCTTAATTAATCTAGTGTAACTTAGATGCTAATCTTAATGATAAAATCTTATTAATAATTGTATAAAAATATAAATAAATTTAAGTCAAATTATAAAATTAATGTAAATTAAGTGATGGACGCTTAATATAATTATCACAGTAACACACAAATGACTCAACCTATAATAATTTCAAATAATTTGAGTCCATTCAAGGGACCCCGAAAGTAGGTCAGTAGGTCAACACATGAAATCTTAAAAACTATTGGTCCGAAAAATCTGAAAATTGAGAGGGAGTTTAATATTAATAGGCCTAATGTATCAATAAAATAAAACTAGAATAAAAGTGACAAGTTACCTCTCAATTTCCTTTAATAATTAAATTTTTGTACTAATTAACACTAAAACGTGTTAAAAGTGGGTCAAAATTTGGGTTTTCGAAAATTTTAAAAATGCAAGAATACTAATTAGGCTATGGCCTACCGAATGGCATTTAAAAATTTTTACCTACTTATAATTCCGGGGTACCCCGAATGTAGGTCAAAGGGTCAACACTTGATATCTCAGGATCTACTTGGGAGAAAATTCCAAAATTTTGCAAAAGCAAAGAGGACCCAATGACCAACTCTGTGGAAAAATAAAATTACCCCCTAAAAGATCTTTTTTCAGAGTTATTAAATTATTAAAATACGCAATTTTTTAAAATGTCAATAAAAACGTCCAAAATTAACTTTTAAAAATTTTTGAAGTGCCTCCGTGCTCGGTGTCTTGAGGTTGTGGTGACTTCGTTGTCTAATTTGACCTAGCGGCCTTGGAACCCTGACCTCGTGGCCACGTGGTTCTTCGTTTTTTCTGGATTTCTCCCGTGCGCCTGCTCGGAAAAATCCAGAAAGTGGTCCAAATTGAAGAACACCAAAATGCCCTCCTTCATGCAATATAAAATCTTGGGGTCACCGCTCAAAAATGAGCGGCGTTTCAAGTTAAAGGTTCAAAATTTTTGAAATTTTTACTTTTTGGCCAATAAGTTGGCGCGCGTTAAGTCTTTTCAAAATCGGTTTTCACTGGCGTGTGCGCCTTAGCTTTGCGCAAATTTTGATATATCACACGTCACTTTTTCGCACAATTTTTGTATTTTTCCGAATTTTTATCGCGGAGCTCACTCTAAAACACAGCTCGCTCGGCGACGGGCGGACGGAGACTGGTTAGGTTAGGTTAGGTTAGGTTTTTTTTTTTTTTTTTTTTTTTTTTTTTTTTTTTATCAGCTGCTCTCCACAGACTCTGTGGTCCGTGCTCTTTTTTATTTTACTTTGTTTATTTATTAACTTTATTACAATTTTTGTGAGAAAGGATCTCACTCAGTAAGAAAAATAATTAAATTATTGATTCTATATAACTTGAAAATTTTACTTCTATATTATTCTAATACATTTTATTATGAGAGGGATACATATAATACATATTTTTTTTTTTTTTTTTTTTGTTTTTTTTTTTTTTTTTTTGTTAATATATATTTTCTTGTGGTATTTTATATTTTGTATGAATTTTTTTTTTTTTTTTTTTTTTTTTTTTTTTTTTTTTTTTTTTTTTCCGTTGTATTTGCTTTTGTTTACAATTTACTTATTAACTTATAATTATTACATTTTTGGAAAAGATTGATATTCTAATTTTACATTACTATTACTTAAGATTATTACATTTTGAAAAACTTGACAATTTAAATGAACATTACTATTAGACTAAACAACTTTAAGTTTCCAAGTTGGCATCCCTCATCTCCTGAGCCAACTTTTCGACGACCGCTGCGTTTCGGTGCTTTATGGACATTTTTAAATTATACTCTAGGATCTTTTTAGTGGACGCGGCCATTGCTCGCTTGATGAAGTACCCTATTGCGTCGTTGTCGTCATCGGTGTAGTAAGTACAGCTGGTGGTGTGCCGTGAGACTGCTACTACCGCGTGGGGAACGCTCTGATGTAGTTCAATTGTTCTAGCTTTGGTTTGAACAATAACTACTGTTTCGAACGTTAACCCCTGCGCTTCGTGGATGGTGAGCGTGCGCGAACCTGTGCCTTCACCACAGCCCTGTCCTATAAGCCTTTCCTTCTCGCCCTGGGTATGGACTAGGAAAAGCGTATTGGGGAGCGTGAGCGGTATTTGGGCACCAGTATAGGATTTCAGCTTCAACGAGTGAGCTTTTTGGGTTGAGGAGTAGATACCGGAGTAAACTTCGCGCAGGGCGTAGGCGACGTCCAAGGGGTTCCGGTGTGTGCAGAGCAGCTCCTGGCTGATGTTTGCTACCAGGTTTGGGCGGCAGTACCTCAGTTCGAAGAGATTTTCTCTATCGATATAAGGTAGTTGGTTGACATCTCCGATGAGGACCAGTTCTTTAGCATCACACAGCTTGGCAGCCATGACTATGGCTCCGAAGTGGTTCATGAGAGCCTCATCAACCATTAAGCGGCTGAACTTGTTGGACTCTCTGAAGCCATTCACCAAGACTGAAGCCATGGTGCGTACCCTGGTCTTGACAAGGTCACCAACACGAGGCGCTAGCTTCTCCCGTAGGTCGCTAGCTGCGTTTGATGTTGTAGTGATGATGGCGTCCTTGTCAGCATCGAAGTGCCCTACCACCCAGGTTGTCTTTCCACACCCCGGAACTCCATTGACCCACTCAATTGTTGGTAGTGCCCAATCCTTCCAGCTGGATGCAGTGTCCTGATTTCCCGATATGGTTTTCGCCATTTCGAGAATCCTGTCATCCAGTAGGATCCTTGTGCACTTTGCGACAACAACCAAGGGGTCACCTTGCGGGGTGTTGAATTTAGGCGCTCCGCTCTCGGTTCCCTCAATGCACACCTCCACGAAACCACTGGTCGCGTTGTAAGCCGCCATATAACTACCTGACATTTTTCCCTTTATTACTTGGGAGTTGCCGTTGTTGTATATGGCTGCTTCTGCCTCCTCGAGTTTCTCCTCCAGCAGTTTCGCATTGCCCTGCTCGAAGTGTTGCAAGATGGTCTTGCACACTCCGAGTCTGACGTCTGCGGTTGCTCTGGTGATCGCGAGAAACTCTAAGAAGGCATTGTACGCGTGGTCTCGTGGAGTCACTGCATTTACTAGTCGAGGCGGAACAACCTGCCCCATGTCGGCTCTTGTTCTCTTTACCTGCGTTTGTACCGGTTTTGGTGGAACTTTGGACTTTGATGTTCCCGTCGATAACGGAGCTTTAGGTTTCGCCTTCTTGGCTGGAGCTTCTTCGAGTGCCTCTTCGTCGTCTCCCGATCTCGTTGTTGGGAAGGGATTTCCAGACAGACTTTCCAGCATCGAGCTGAAGGTGTTTAGAAATCCCTTGAGATGGCCTCCGACCTTGGCTCTCTTCTTCCGCTCCTGCACACTGCTTAGATGTTGTGCAGTTCTTTCGGCGACTGCTTTCTGTTGGACACGTTCGGATCCGCTGATCGAGGATGGCGTGGGTTGTCCCCAGCTATCTGTTGCTGTTTTTGGGTCGTGTGCCTTGAGGAAATTTAGGTTTTCACCTCTGTCCTCGTACACGACCACCTCATGATGTTCTGAGGCTTTCAGACAGCATAGCCGGTCTACGACTTCTCCCTGCTCATACCCGACCGTCATCGCGTCTACACTTATTACACGGGGATCCTCCGCTCCTCCGCCCGTTTCTCCCAACATGGTGAGCATCGAACATGCCTGTTCGAAAGGGGTGTAATTGCCTTCCAATGCGAGTAGAACGATTGTCTTGTTGTGCGATCGGACTAGTCGACATCGGTGGCCCGCCACTTCCGTCTCAGGTAGCGCGCTATAGACTTTGCGCCTCATGGTCGTTTTAGACGTGCTCCCATTTATGAGTGCTGCCAAGCCAGGTGAAATCGTGAAGTGACTTCTAGTCCCGGTCCGACAGAAACCTATTCCAAGCCGCTCGTTGGCGCTGTCCATGAAGAGTGCCACTCCTCGGATTCTAATCCCAGGCACTCCTCTCTCCCCGCAAGCGAGGAGTGTGCGGACAGCGACGCTTTTGGCTGTAGGTTCCTGCCGAGAGCCCACACTACTTGTGGCTTGGCTAACGGGTGTTGGTTGCGATTCAAGGGGCAGAAGATCCGTGTGCCTACTTGCCGCAGCTCTGAAGATCTTCTCGGCGAATGACAGAAAATGCAGTCTGCAATCGGGATCTGCAACGATGTTGTGCAGTTCCGATTCGACCAGGTTTCTGTCGATCCGGGCTTCTAGATCTGTTCGAGCCACTAGGAAACGGGGGCAGTCGAGTATGATGTGCCATACTGTTTCACAGATTTCCGGGTCGCATTCGCATCCCGGGCTGTTTTTCAACTTGAATCTGTGAAGATACTCGGCTATCCCCCCGTGTCCTGTCAAGACTTGCACTTGTATTGGTGTAAATTTTGTGGAGCGAGTTATCCGGTACGCACTATGGACGTCTGGAAGGAACCTTCTCGTTACCGCGCCTGTACTGGAGGTTTCGTATCGATCCTGCCATTTGCGGATCGATTCTTCACGAATTTTCCTCCTAACGTAAGACAGGGGGATCCTTCCATAGTCCTGAGTGGTGTCCTCGAGTGCAGCAGCTTTCGCTAACTCATCTGCTCTCTCGTTACCGACGGTGCCCACGTGAGCCCTAAGCCAGAACATCCGGATCTCTCGTCCTCCTTCCTGGATCCTGACGATGTTCTCCTTTATGCTTCTCGCCAGAGGGTGGTTCAAGCTGGGATTCCGCAGCAGGTCGAGTGACGATCTCGAGTCACTCAGTATGCTGACCACGGGGTCCCTGCCCGAATTCACCATCTGAAGAGCCCTGTGCAGTGCATATAGTTCCGACTGGAAGACTGTGCACGCAGGGTGAAGCTTAAAGGTGGCGAAGTTTGACTCCTTCCCCTCCTCCCACTGGGTTAGAGCAGCACCTACTTTACCGTCGATTTTACTGCCGTCTGTAAAAATTTGGGGTCCGGTGATCTGCTGAACGGCGTCTTCTAACAGTTCGTACTCCACGGATGTTAGGGTAGATGGATGGGGCTGTTCAAGATATCCCACTCGGAGTTCAAGCTCCGTCTCGGGTGGGAGATAGTCTTTCGCCAAACCTTTTTTGGCCCTGTATAGGTTCGCCGCCTCCTGGATCCTCAGGTCCAATGGCAGCAGACCCGACAGTGCCAGTGCTGCGGTGAGTGAGACCGTCCGGTATGACCTACAGACCTTTTGTGCAAATCCTCTCTGGAGCGCATTGAATTGATTTTTATTCATTTGCAGCTCTGCAGATTGGTACCAGGCACTTGAGGCGTATGTCATAATAGGCTCCACTACCGCGATGTATATGGTTCTCGTGATCTCACTATTTAGACCCCACGATACTTTCGCTGCGCATGCAAGCTGCTTGTAAATATCAGCTACTTTCTTGCATTGCGCGGACACGTGGGATTTAAAAACGAGGTTTCGGTCGATGATAAGGCCCAGAAGCTTTGTCTCCTCAACGAGGTCCAATTTCGTACCGGCCATGAATAGCTGTGGGGCTTCATACTTCAACTTCTTAGTTAGTAGCATCGCGTTGGTTTTGTGCGGTGCGAAGTTGAGTTTATTTTGTTTTCCCCACGTTGCCACATGTTCCAGCGTTGAGTTGACAGACCGCTCTAGGCTGTCGACCGACTGGCCTGTGAAAACGAGTACCACATCATCCGCAAAGGCTTGGCAGTATATTCCATCCATCTCTAGGCTTTGCAGCAACGAGTCTAGGATGACGTTCCAAAAGATTGGTCCTCCGATGGATCCTTGGACACAACCCTTCGTAGTCTCCTTCTCGTAAGCTGCTCTAGCGTAGTTGACCTTGATCTTCCGGTCTGTGAGGTACGAACACACCATTCGGTACAGATTTTTCGGACACCTTTTTCTAACAAGTTGGTTTTTCAGGGCTGGCCACCACGCATTGTCGAAGGCCCCCTCTATGTCCAGAGAGATTAGGAGTACGATGTTTTTTCCGGTTACTCCTTCTTTTATGTGCTCTATCAGGTCATAGAGGGCGTCCTCGGTTCCTCTTTGCGGCATGAACCCGTACTGTTTTTTGTTTAGGGTTGGGAGTAAATGCCATTGGAGTCGACCAATCATGAGTTTCTCGATGGTTTTTCCAAGAACAGATAATAGTCCAATTGGTCTGTAGGACTTAGGATGAGTGTAGTCAGCCTTTCCTGGCTTTCGAATGATGACCACGTGTGCCACTTTCCAGTGAGTGGGGAAGTGATTTAGCGACAAGCACTTGTTCGCTATCGCCATGAACACTTCCCTGTCACTTCGTATGGCTGCGGCGCAGATGTCAGCTGTTAGCCCGTCTGGTCCGGGTGCCTTCTTGGGGTTTTGTGCTTGCAGCACCAACTCCAATTCCGCTGCCGTGAATGGTGGATCATCTTCCGAAAGGTCTTCAAGGGCACTCTCCTTCATCCGTTCTCGGAGGTTCGAGTGAAACGATTGGTCGGTACTCTCGGAGTCGTCTGGGTAGAAAGTTCTGGCTAAGAGTTCAGCCGACTGTTTTGGAGTTAAGGTGTTACCTTCAGAGCTTCTCAGGAGCATGTCCTCCTGCCTTCCTGACGTTTTCCTGTTGTTAGGTTAGGTTAGGTTAGGTTAGGTTAGGTTGGCCTGGGGGACCCCCCACAGTGCTTGCTTCCACGTAGCGTTCCCCGGGCAACGACCTGGTCCTGTCACCGTAACGGAGTGGCAGGCCAGTGATCGGCGAAAGTGCACTGTGCGTTGAAGACTTTTTTGCGGACTCTTCAACACTTGCGGCGGCTATGCCAAAGCTACCATCGCGGGACGCCTCCGGGCGGTTCTTAAAAGGCCCTTATCAGGGCCAACCAAAAGGCCCTTCTCAGGGCCAACCAAAAGGCCCTTCTCAGGGCCAACCAGAAGGCCCTTCTCAGGGCCAACCAGAAGGCCCTTCTCAGGGCCAAACCAAAGGCCCTTCTCAGGGCCAAACCAAAGGCCCTTCTCAGGGCCAAACCAAAGGCCCTTCTCAGGGCCAAACCAAAGGCCCTTCTCAGGGCCACGCCGGCGATGCCAGTATGGCGTCGGAGGTTTGCCGCCCATCACCGGGTAGCATGTTCCGCAGGCTGTCGGTCGACGTGTTGTCGGACTCCGACAACGAGTCGCTGGTTCCAGAGTCGGACGGAAGTTCGGCGATGGAAGCCGAAAGCCGCTTACAAAAGCGGAAGCGATCCTTCCTGAAGGACGGCGGCGAAGGCTCCTCGGACTCCACGAGGAGTGCTAAGCCAAAAAAGAAGGCGAAGGCCAAAAAGCCTTCGACTGTGGCGGACACCCACGACGTGGGTCTGGCGGACGCCCAACGTCAGTTGGACCTCGCACGACGGGTCCAGCTCCAGGAAGACCTGGAAGAGAGAGTCGCCGCGAAGGAGATGCAGGCGCAAGCCGCCCGGGCTAAGTCCGGGTACGGTGCGTCTAGCGTCTTATACGCGGACCACTCGCTGGCCGAGCTGGAGCGCATGGCGCAGGAGGACGAAGAGGAGATCAAGTTGGTCGCCTCTAAGTCCTCAAATCTAAAAGGGACTTTCCAAAAGTCCCTTAAATGTAGGGCCGCCAGCATGGGTGGCATCATCCGTGAGCTGGTGCAACGCACAGCCACCGACGAGACGCGGCAACTGCAGGCGAAGTTAGATCGCCTGCAGTCGGAGGTCAGCCAGCTGCATAAGAAGCTGGCTGAGGTCACGGCCCAGCCAACCCAAGCTGAGCCGAGACCTGCGGTGGAGGGCCCTTCCTCCTCTTCCAACCTTGAGGATGTCATCCGCAAGGTTGTGATGGAGGAAAGGGCATTTACGAGAGCCTGCCTCGCTGGCATCGAGGACAGGCTCTTGCCCGAAAAGCGCCTCCGACCGCCCCTCGCGGCGGACAAGAGGCCGTGCGAGCCTGGGCCATCCTCCCAAAGGGAGGACGCCCTTCTCCCTTCCACCACCCCGTCCACCCAGCCGTGGACGAAGGTGGTCAAAAAGGGGAAGGGCAAGGCCAAGAAGGCGAGAGCGGCCGCCGCCCCTGCCTCCCCAGCCAACATCTCCCCTCCCTGCCCGTCCCAGACGACCGGCAAGGGGAAGGGGAAGGGGAAGGGGCAAAACTCGGCCCCTAAGCCCGCCACCGCTGCTCCGGCAGCTAAAAGGGCCCCTGCCGGTGGGAGAAAAACCCTAGTTTCTCCCAAAACCGCGGCCGTCGTGGTGACGCTCACCGCGGAGGCTGCGGAGCGTGGTGAGACGTACGAGTCCGTGCTGAAACGGGCTCGTACCAACGCCGATCCCACCAAGTTGGGAATCGGCGCCATCACGTGCCGCCAGACCCAAGCCGGGGCTCGTATTTTCGAGTTCCCGGGGGCCCAGGGCGGCACCAACGCTGACCTCTTCGCAACGAAGTTGCAAGAGGTCATCGCGGACGCGGCCAAGGTGGTAAGGCCCGTCAAGTCGGCGGCCCTCGAGGTGACCAATCTGGACGATTCGGTCACCAAAGAGGAGGTCGTGGCGGCGCTCGCAGCAATAGGGGGCTGCAACACCGCAGCGGTACAGGGTCGGGCTATCAGGCCCGGCCGCGGCGGCATGGGCACAATCCGCCTGGAGTGCCCGGTCACCGCAGCTAAGGCCGTCCTTGCCAAGGGACGGCTTGCCGTCGGGTTTGGGTCGTGTGTGGTCCGAGCACTTGGTGAGCAGCCTTTGCGCTGCTACAAGTGCTTCGGAATCGGCCACACACGGGCCCTCTGTCCGTCCAAGGTGGACAGGTCGGACGCCTGCTACCGCTGCGGTAAGGAGGGGCACATGTCCGCCTCCTGCACGGCCGCCAAGCCGCACTGCGCGGTGTGCGCCGCCAGTGGCCGCCCGGCGGACCACGTGATGAGGGGGAGGAACTGCAATCCTCCCCCAAAGAAGGGCAAAGCGCAGGCGCCGTCCCAGCCTGCCGCTACCACCGTCGTCCCTGAGGCTGGGACCTCGGTGGCCGACGAGGGGGGTGCGATGGCCGAATGATGGATAGGTCCGGACATCGCATCCTACAGGCGAATACTAACCACTGTAAAGCAGCCCAGGACCTGCTGATGCAGGCCCTGGCTGAGTGGTTAGTAGACGTTGCGGTGGTCGCCGAGCCGTACTCTGTCCCTGGCCGTTGGCTGGGTGATCGGGACGGCTCGGTGGCGTTGGTGTCGCGGTCTTCCACGGACTCCCCTCCCCTCTCGCTCTTAGAGAGGGGACCGGGATACGTGGCCGCCGCGTGGGGAGAAATAGCCCTGGTGGGGGTCTATTTCTCCCCTAACCGCCCTTTACAGGACTTCGAGGATTTTCTCGAAGTCCTGACCGCAGTAGTCGGTAGGGCGGCGCCGCGCCAGGTCGCCGTATTGGGCGACCTGAACGCCAAGTCGGCGGCCTGGGGCAACCGGGCCGCCTCTTGCAACGTCCGCGGGCGGGCCGTCGAATTTTGGGCGGCCTCGTCGGGCGTGTCCCTCCTAAATAGAGGGACGGCCCACACGTGTGTGCGGCAACGGGGAGGGACGGTGGTGGACGTGTCGTTCGCCACCCCCGCACTTGCCGCCCGCGTCGTCGGCTGGCGGGTGGAAACGGTGGAGACCTTGTCGGACCACCGATACGTGCGGTTCGACATCGTCTCCACCCAGAGCCCCCGGGGGATGGCCCGCTCGGGCCAGTCCCCCTTTCCACGGTGGGCTCAGATCCACCTGGACCGAGGGGCGGCCAAGGAGGCGGCGTTCGTCCAGGACTGGCTCACGCCTCCTATCAATGTCCTGGACGTCGACGCCTCGGCGGTCCGACTGCGGGAGTCCCTGACCGAGGTGTGCAACTCCAGCATGCCTCGGTCTCGCCGCCCACCTCCCCGACGCGCCGTCTATTGGTGGTCGGAGGAGCTGGCGGGGCTCCGGGCCGCCTGCGTGTCGGCCAGGAGGGCCTACACGCGGAGCCGACGGCGGAACGTGCGGGACGCGTCGAACGAGGACCTTCTCTACGCCTCTTACGTAGAGGCAAAGAAGGTCCTCAAGGCGGCCATGTTCGCCGCCGACGACGCGGCGAGGGCCGAAATGCTAGAGGGTCTCGACAGAGACCCGTACGGGAGACCGTATAAGGCGGCGCGGAATAAACTGCGCCCCTTCGGTCCCCCGCTAGCAGAGACCCTCGAGCCGGCGTTGCTGGATGGGGTGGTTCGGTCCTTGTTTCCAACAAGGACCAACTTCACCCCTCCAGTGATGGACCCCCCGCGGGAGGCGGCTCCGCCGGCGGAGGAGGTCCCTCCGGTCACGGGGGCGGAGTTTGGCGCGGCGACGCTTCGCCTCCGCGCCAAGAAAACCGCCCCCGGGCCGGACGGCGTCCCCGCAAGGGTGGTGGCCATTGCAGCCACCCAAATGGCGGACAGGTTTCGGGACCTCTTCAGCGCGTGTTTCACGGCTGGGAGGTTCCCGAAAACTTGGAAGGAGGGGCAACTGTGCCTCCTCCGTAAGGAGGGACGACCGGCAGACTCCCCCTCGGCATACCGACCCATCGTTCTGCTCGATGAGGTCGGTAAACTGTTCGAGGGGATCGTCGCCGGTCGGCTGAATGGCCTCCTGCGGGGGGTTGGGCCGAACCTGTCGGACGCCCAATTCGGTTTCCGAGTTGGGCGTTCGACAGTGGACGCGCTGGCCCGGCTGAAGGGCCAGGTGAGGGAGGCCGTGGAGTCTGGGGACGGAGTGTTGGCTGTGTCATTTGACATAGCCAACGCGTTCAATTCCGTCCCCCACTCCACGATCTTGGAGGCACTCCGGTACCACGGAGTGCCTTCATACTTGCGGGCCCTCTTGGCCAGCTACTTGGAGGACCGAGCGGTCCTCCTCGTAGACAAGGCTGGCCAAGTCCGGAGATACGGCGCGGAGTCTGGTGTTCCACAGGGGTCGGTCCTAGGACCACTCCTGTGGAACATCGGCTTCGACTGGCTCCTGCGGGGATCCCTCCTCCCGGGCACGAGTGTCATCTGCTACGCGGATGACACTCTCCTCACTGCCCGGGGGAGGGATTTTAGGGAGGCGGCCAGTTTGGCCTCGGCTGGCGGATCCTTGGTCGCAGGAAGGATCCGCCGCCTCGGGTTGGGGGTTGCGCTGCACAAGACCGAGGCCGTGTTCTTCCACGGGCCTCGGCAGCGCATCCCTCCTGACGCCCACATCGTCGTGGAGGGCGTCAGGATCGGGGTGAGGACCCAGATGAAATATCTGGGCCTCACCCTGGACAGCAGGTGGCGCTTCGGCCCGCACTTCAGCGGGTTGTCAGCGCGCCTGCTGAAGGCGGCGAACGCCCTCTCGTGGCTCCTCCCAAACCTGGGAGGGCCGAAGGCGAGATGCCGGCATTTGTATGCCGGCATCTTGAAGAGCATGGCCCTTTACGGGGCCCCCATCTGGGCGGACTCCCTCCACAGGAGGGAGAATGCGACCGCCATCCGCAGGCCCCAAAGGGCCATTGCACTGCGGGTGGCGAGAGCCTACCGCTCGGTGGGCTTTGCGGCAGCGTGCGCTCTGGCCGGCACCCCGCCTTGGGAACTCGAGGCGGGGGTGCTCGCCAGAGTGTACGAGTGGACGGCGGGGCGCAGGGCGCTCGGGGAGTGCCCTGCCCCAGAAGAGCGGGAGGCCGTCCGCAGAGAGGCGAGGGACGCAACCGTCCAACATTGGACGGAGGCCCTCGCCACCGCAGCCTTTGGCCGCAGAACGTTGGACGCGCTCGGGCCAGTCCTGAAGGACTGGCTCGGGCGGTCCCACGGTTTCCTTTCTTTCCGTCTGGTGCAGGTGCTATCCGGGCATGGCGTCTTCGGATCGTGCCTGCACCGGATCGGAAGAGAGGAGACCCCGGCCTGCCACGATTGTGGCGCGGCGGTGGACACGGCGCAGCACACCCTGGAGGTGTGTGCGTCGTGGTCTGGGCCGCGCCGCCAATTGATGGCGGTGGTCGGGCAGGACCTCTCGCTGCCCAGCGTGGTTTTAGCCATGCTGGGAAGCGAGGAGTCCTGGGCTGCGGTGGCCTCCTTTTGCGAGGAAGTAATTTCGCAAAAGGAGGCGGCGGAGCGGGCGCGGGAGGAAGACCCTCTCGCAGCGCCACTCCGCAGGCGACGAACGGGTCGGAGAAGGCGATTGCATGACAATCGTCTTCCCCCTCCTGGTGGAGGATAGCGGGAGACAGGCGCGGGGGCGTCTTCTCCCGCATTGCACGTATCCTCCACTTCCGCCGGGTGGGAATGACCGCGAGCACTCGCGGTTATTCTCGGGCCCCTCTCCCAGGGTGGGGAGGGGGGTGAAGGGCTCGCCGTAAAGGCGGGCGGTCGTCGGCGGGGGGCTGGATGGAAAGGCTGTGCCGGATTCCCAGTTCCCCTCCATATAGGCGATGCGGGAGTGCCGCTGGGTCGTTTAGTGGGTATACCGGTGGGGAGCACCGCCGGGAGTCCCACATAACCCGTCCGTCCCCCGACGGGCGGGTATGCATAAAGCATTTTTCCCAGCGTCAAAAAAAAAAAAAAAAAAAAAAAAAAAGGTTAGGTTGGCCTGGGGGACCCCCCACAGTGCTTGCTTCCACGTAGCGTTCCCCGGGCAACGACCTGGTCCTGTCACCGTAACGGAGTGGCAGGCCAGTGATCGGCGAAAGTGCACTGTGCGTTGAAGACTTTTTTGCGGACTCTTCAACACTTGCGGCGGCTATGCCTAAGCTTCCATCGCGGGACGCCTCCGGGCGGTTCCTAAAAGGCCCTTATCAGGGCCAACCAAAAGGCCCTTCTCAGGGCCAACCAAAAGGCCCTTCTCAGGGCCAACCAAAAGGCCCTTCTCAGGGCCAACCAAAAGGCCCTTCTCAGGGCCAAACCAAAGGCCCTTCTCAGGGCCAAACCAAAGGCCCTTCTCAGGGCCACGCCGGCGATGCCAGTATGGCGTCGAGGTTTGCCGCCCATCACCGGGTAGCATGTTCCGTAGGCTGTCGGTCGACGTGTTGTCGGACTCCGACAACGAGTCGCTCGTTCCAGAGTCGGACGGAAGTTCGGCGATGGAAGCCGAAAGTCGCCTACAAAAGCGGAAGCGATCCTTCCTGAAGGACGGCGGCAAAGGCTCCTCGGACTCCACGAGGAGTGCTAAGCCAAAAAAGAAGGCGAAGGCCAAAAAGCCTTCCACTGTAGTGGACACCCACGACGTGGGTCTGGCGGACGCCCAACGTCAGTTGGACCTCGCACGGAGGGTTCAGCTCCAGGAAGACCTGGAAGAGAGGGTCGCCGCGAAGGAGATGCAGGCGCAGGCCGCCCGGGTTTAAGTCCGGGTACGGTGCGTCTAGCGTCTTATACGCGGACCACTCGCTGGCCGAGCTGGAGCGCATGGCCCAGGAGGACGAAGAGGAGATCAAGATGGTCGCCTCTAAGTCCTCCAATCTAAAAGGGACATTCCAAAAGTCCCTTAAATGTAGGGCCGCCAGCATGGGTGGCATCGTCCGGGAGCTGGTGCAACGCACAGCCACCGACGAGACGCGGCAACTGCAGGCGAAGTTAGATCGCCTGCAGTCGGAGGTCAGCCAGCTACATAAGAAGCTGGCTGAGGTCACGGCCCAGCCAACCCAAGCCGAGCCGAGACCTGCGGTGGAGGGCCCTTCCACCTCTTCCAACCTTGAGGATATCATCCGCAAGGTTGTGATGGAGGAAAGGGCATTTACGAGAGCCTGCCTCGCTGGCATCGAGGACAGGCTCTTGCCCGAAAAGCGCCTCCGACCGCCCCTCGCGGCGGACAAGAGGCCGTGCGAGCCAGGGCCATCCTCCCAAAGGGAGGACGCCCTTCTCCCTTCCACCACCCCGTCCACCCAGCCGTGGACGAAGGTGGTCAAAAAGGGGAAGGGCAAGGCCAAGAAGGCGAGAGCGGTCGCCGCCCCTGCCTCCCCAGCCAACATCTCCCCTCCCTGCCCGTCCCAGACGACCGGCAAGGGGAAGGGGAAGGGGAAGGGGCAAAAGTCGGCCCCTAAGCCCGCCACCGCTGCTCCGGCAGCTAAAAGGGCCCCTGCCGGTGGGAGAAAACCCCTAGTTTCTCCCAAAACCGCGGCCGTCGTGGTGACGCTCACCGCGGAGGCTGCGGAGCGTGGTGAGACGTACGAGTCCGTGCTGAAACGGGCTCGTACCAACGCCGATCCCACCAAGTTGGGAATCGGCGCCATCACGTGCCGCCAGACCCAAGCCGGGGCTCGTATTTTCGAGTTCCCGGGGGCCCAGGGCGGCACCAACGCTGACCTCTTCGCAACGAAGTTGCAAGAGGTCATCGCGGACGCGGCCAAGGTGGTAAGGCCCGTCAAGTCGGCGGCCCTCGAGGTGACCAATCTTGACGATTCGGTCACCAAAGAGGAGGTCGTGGCGGCGCTCGCAGCAATAGGGGGCTGCAACACCGCAGCGGTACAGGGTCGGGCTATCAGGCCCGGCCGCGGCGGCATGGGCACAATCCGCCTGGAGTGCCCGGTCACCGCAGCTAAGGCCGTCCTTGCCAAGGGACGGCTTGCCGTCGGGTTTGGGTCGTGTGTGGTCCGAGCACTTGGTGAGCAGCCTTTGCGCTGCTACAAGTGCTTCGGAATCGGCCACACACGGACCCTCTGTCCGTCCAAGGTGGACAGGTCGGACGCCTGTTACCGCTGCGGTAAGGAGGGGCACATGTCCGCCTCCTGCACGGCCGCCAAGCCGCACTGCGCGGTGTGCGCCGCCAGTGGCCGCCCGGCGGACCACGTGATGAGGGGGAGGAACTGCAATCCTCCCCCAAAGAAGGGCAAAGCGCAGGCGCCGTCCCAGCCTGCCGCTACCACCGTCGTCCCTGAGGCTGGGACCTCGGTGGCCGACGAGGGGGGTGCGATGGCCGAATGATGGATAGGTCCGGACATCGCATCCTACAGGCGAATACTAACCACTGTAAAGCAGCCCAGGACCTGCTGATGCAGGCCCTGGCTGAGTGGTTAGTAGACGTTGCGGTGGTCGCCGAGCCGTACTCTGTCCCTGGCCGTTGGCTGGGTGATCGGGACGGCTCGGTGGCGTTGGTGTCGCGGTCTTCCACGGACTCCCCTCCCCTCTCGCTCTTAGAGAGGGGACCGGGATACGTGGCCGCCGCGTGGGGAGAAATAGCCCTGGTGGGGGTCTATTTCTCCCCTAACCGCCCTTTACAGGACTTCGAGGATTTTCTCGAAGTCCTGACCGCAGTAGTCGGTAGGGCGGCGCCGCGCCAGGTCGCCGTATTGGGCGACCTGAACGCCAAGTCGGCGGCCTGGGGCAACCGGGCCGCCTCTTGCAACGTCCGCGGGCAGGCCGTCGAATTTTGGGCGGCCTCGTCGGGCGTGTCCCTCCTAAATAGAGGGACGGCCCACACGTGTGTGCGGCAACGGGGAGGGACGGTGGTGGACGTGTCGTTCGCCACCCCCGCACTTGCCGCCCGCGTCGTCGGCTGGCGGTTGGAAACGGTGGAGACCTTGTCGGACCACCGATACGTGCGGTTCGACATCGTCTCCACCCAGAGCCCCCGGGGGATGGCCCGCTCGGGCCAGTCCCCCTTTCCACGGTGGGCTCAGATCCACCTGGACCGAGGGGCGGCCAAGGAGGCGGCGTTCGTCCAGGACTGGCTCACGCCTCCTGTCAATGTCCTGGACGTCGACGCCTCGGCGGTCCGACTGCGGGAGTCCCTGACCGAGGTGTGCAACTCCAGCATGCCTCGGTCTCGCCGCCCACCTCCCCGACGCGCCGTCTATTGGTGGTCGGAGGAGCTGGCGGGGCTCCGGGCCGCCTGCGTGGTGGCCAGGAGGGCCTACACGCGGAGTCGACGGCGGAGCGTGCGGGACGCGTCGAACGAGGACCTTCTCTACGCCTCGTACGTAGAGGCAAAGAAGGTCCTCAAGGCGGCCATGTTCGCCGCCGACGACGCGGCGAGGGCCGAAATGCTAGAGGGTCTCGACAGAGACCCGTACGGGAGACCGTATAAGGCGGCGCGAAATAAACTGCGCCCCTTCGGTCCCCCGCTAGCAGAGACCCTCGAGCCGGCTTTGCTGGATGGGGTGGTTCGGTCCTTGTTTCCAACAAGGACCAACTTCACCCCTCCAGTGATGGACCCCCCGCGGGAGGCGGCTCCGCCGGCGGAGGAGGTCCCTCCGGTCACGGGGGCGGAGTTTGGCGCGGCGACGCTTCGTCTCCGCGCCAAGAAAACCGCCCCCGGGCCGGACGGCGTCCCCGCAAGGGTGGTGGCCATTGCGGCCACCCAAATGGCGGACAGGTTCCGGGACCTCTTCAGCGCGTGTTTCACGGCTGGGAGGTTCCCGAAAACCTGGAAGGAGGGGCAACTGTGCCTCCTCCGTAAGGAGGGACGACCGGCAGACTCCCCCTCGGCATACCGACCCATCGTTCTGCTCGATGAGGTCGGTAAACTGTTCGAGGGGATCGTCGCCGGTCGGCTGAATGGCCTCCTGCGGGGGGTTGGGCCGAACCTGTCGGACGCCCAATTCGGTTTCCGAGTTGGACGTTCGACAGTGGACGCGCTGGCCCGGCTGAAGGGCCAGGTGAGGGAGGCCGTGGAGTCTGGGGACGGAGTGTTGGCTGTGTCATTTGACATAGCCAACGCGTTCAATTCCGTCCCCCACTCCACGATCTTGGAAGCACTCCGGTACCACGGAGTGCCTTCATACTTGCGGGCCCTCTTGGCCAGCTACTTGGAGGACCGAGCGGTCCTCCTCGTAGACAAGGCTGGCCAAGTCCGGAGGTACGGCGTGGAGTCAGGTGTTCCACAGGGGTCGGTCCTAGGTCCACTCCTGTGGAACATCGGCTTCGACTGGCTCCTGCGGGGATCCCTCCTCCCGGGCACGAGTGTCATCTGCTACGCGGATGACACTCTCCTCACTGCCCGGGGGAGGGATTTTAGGGAGGCGGCCAGTTTGGCCTCGGCTGGCGGATCCTTGGTCGCGGGAAGGATCCGCCGCCTCGGGTTGGGGGTTGCGCTGCACAAGACCGAGGCCGTGTTCTTCCACGGGCCTCGGCAGCGCATCCCTCCTGACGCCCACATCGTCGTGGAGGGCGTCAGGATCGGGGTGAGGACCCAGATGAAATATCTGGGCCTCACCCTGGACAGCAGGTGGCGCTTCGGCCCGCACTTCAGCGGGTTGTCAGCGCGCCTGCTGAAGGCGGCGAACGCCCTCTCGTGGCTCCTCCCAAACCTGGGAGGGCCGAAGGCGAGATGCCGGCATTTGTATGCCGGCATCTTGAAGAGCATGGCCCTTTACGGGGCCCCCATCTGGGCGGACTCCCTCCACAGGAGGGAGAATGCGACCGCCATCCGCAGGCCCCAAAGGGCCATTGCACTGCGGGTGGTGAGAGCCTACCGCTCGGTGGGCTTTGCGGCAGCGTGCGCTCTGGCCGGCACCCCGCCTTGGGAACTCGAGGCGGGGGTGCTCGCCAGAGTGTACGAGTGGACGGCGGGGCGCAGGGCGCTCGGGGAGTGCCCTGCCCCAGAAGAGCGGGAGGCCGTCCGCAGACAGGCGAGGGACGCAACCGTCCAACATTGGACGGAGGCCCTCGCCACCGCAGCCTTTGGCCGCAGAACGTTGGACGCGCTCGGGCCAGTCCTGCAGGAATGGCTCGGGCGGTCCCACGGTTTCCTTTCTTTCCGTCTGGTGCAGGTGCTATCCGGGCATGGCGTCTTCGGAT
Organism: Philereme transversata; assembly: GCA_963924445.1. Classification (NCBI taxonomy): domain Eukaryota; kingdom Metazoa; phylum Arthropoda; class Insecta; order Lepidoptera; family Geometridae; genus Philereme; species Philereme transversata. The sequence goes on along the minus strand of OZ004341.1, from coordinate 217,269 downwards.
CGTGCCTGTACCGGATCGGAAGAGAGGAGACCCCGGCCTGCCACGATTGTGGCGCGGCGGTGGACACGGCGCAGCACACCCTGGAGGTGTGTGCGTCGTGGTCTGGGCCGCGCCGCCAATTGATGGCGGTGGTCGGGCAGGACCTCTCGCTGCCCAGCGTGGTTTTGGCCATGCTGGGAAGCGAGGAGTCCTGGGCTGCGGTGGCCTCCTTTTGCGAGGAAGTAATTTCGCAAAAGGAGGCGGCGGAGCGGGCGCGGGAGGAAGACCCTCTCGCAGCGCCACTCCGCAGGCGACGAACGGGTCGGAGAAGGCGATTGCACGACAATCGTCTTCCCCCTCCTGGTGGAGGATAGCGGGAGACAGGCGCGGGGGCGTCTTCTCCCGCATTGCACGTATCCTCCACTTCCGCCGGGTGGGAATGACCGCGAGCACTCGCAGTTATTCTCGGGCCCCTCTCCCAGGGTGGGGAGGGGGGTGAAGGGCTCGCCGTAAAGGCGGGCGGTCGTCGGCGGGGGGCTGGATGGAAAGGCTGTGCCGGATTCCCAGTTCCCCTCCATATAGGCGATGCGGGAGTGCCGCTGGGTCGTTTAGTGGGTATACCGGTGGGGAGCACCGCCGGGAGTCCCACATAACCCTTCCGTCCCCCGACGGGGGGGTATGCATAAAGCATTTTTCCCAGCGTCAAAAAAAAAAAAAAAAAAAAAAAAAAAAAAAAAAAAAAAAAAAAAAAAAAAAAAAGGTTAGGTTGGCCTGGGCGGGTCTGGGTTTATCCATTAGTAGTTGCTATGCCTAGCTTGCGGCTTCGGTCGCTTGTATTGGATAAATCTTGGCCTTCTTTACTCGGCTCTGGGAGCGAGTAATGAGGCGAATGGCTTTGAGGGAGAGCGCAGGTCGTGTAGATCCTCAAGGCAAGTCTGGTGGGGTCGTTCCTTCTCGCGGTTGCTGCCCGTTATTGGTCTATTTCCATCAGGAATAGACGTAACAGAAACCACCAGGCACCGGCACTCTGTCGGTGGGGTAGGATGGGTAGGTAGGACGGGATGGGCTGGTGGAGCCGTCCCTTTGTAGGCTAGGTGCCTACAAGAGAGGAGAGCCTTTTTAGGCTAGGAGGAGTCGGGAGTCGGGTCTGGCGTGCACTTACCCTGCCGCCGGGCAGGCAGTGGGAGTTTACTTCCCTGCCACCGCCCCAAAATCGTAACCCCGCAACATGGTCGCGGTCATGTTTTGCGATCTGAGCGGGACCGATAGGCCTTGGCTTGGTCGCCCGGGCTACGAGGAAGACAACCTCTATAAAAAATCACCCGAAGGCAAGCGGCGGCGCAGCGTGAGGTCTGGAAGGCTGAACGGAGTTTCAGTCCTTACTGCGTCCCCCGCCAGGGAAGTGTCGCTCCCCTGAGCGGGTTACGCCAGACTTCCCCGGTTACAGTGGGCACTGTCCGGGGCGACCCACCCTTCCCACGTACTCGTGGGATTAGTTATGAAGAATTTTTTGAAAAACTCTAGGTTAGGTAAGACGGTAGGGAGCGACGAGGAGGTGGAATACGCGTCTGCGTCTGAGACGCTTGCGTCTGGATCGACGACGCATTCATTGCGGGACGCCATCGGGCGTTTCAAAAAAGGCCCTTCTAAGGGCCAACCAAAAGGCCCTTCTAAGGGCCCACCAAAAGGCCCTTCTCAGGGCCCCGCGGGCGATGCCATTTCGGTGTCAGAAGCTAGCCGCGCACCATCTGCGGCTAGCTTGTACTGCAGGTCGGACTCCGACAATAATGCGTTTGAGTCGGACGCGAGTTCGGCGATGGAGGTCGAAGACCGCCTCCAAAAGCGCAAGCGGGCCTTCTTGAAGGATGACGGTGAAGGGTCCTCGGGCTCGACGGGGAGTACCAAGTCGAAGAAGTTGAAGGCCAAAAAGCCGACTTCATCTTCGACCTTGGTGGACACCCACGACGTGGGTCTGGCGGATGCCCAACGGCAGCTGGATTTGGCTCGGCGGGAGCAACTCCAGCAAGACCTAGAGGAGAGGGTCGCCGCCAAGGAGCAGCAGGCGCGCACCGCCCGGGCCAAGACTGGGTACGGCGCATCCAGCGTCTTGTACGCGGACCACTCGCTGGCCGAGCTGGAGCGGATGGCGCGAGAGGACGAAGAGGGGATAAAAGAAGTCGCCTCTAAGTCCTCCAATCTGAAAGGGACTTTTCAGAAGTCCCTTAAATGCCGGGCCGCCAGCATGGTTGGCATTGTCCGGGAGCTGGTGCAGCGCACAGCGACCGACGAGACGCGGCAACTGCAGGCAACGGTAGATCGTCTGCAGTCGGAGGTCAGCCAGCTGCATAAAAAGCTGGCGGAAGTCACGGCACGGCCAGCTCAAGCCGAGCCGAGACCTGCGGCCGAGGGTCCCTCTTCCTCCAACCTTGAGGATGTTATCCGCAAGGTAGTGCTGGAGGAAAGGGCCTTCACGAGAGCCTGCCTTGCCGGCATAGAGGACAGGCTTTTGCCGGAGAAACGCCTCCGACCGCCTCTCGCGGCGGACAAGAGGCCGTGCGAGCCGGGGCCATCCTCCCAGAAGGAGGACGCAATGCTCCCTTCCACCACTCAGTCCAACCAGCTGTGGACGGAAGTTGTCAAGAAGAAGAAGGGGAAGGGCAAGGCCAAAAAGAAGGCGAGAACGGTCGCCAACCCTGCCTCCCCAACCAACACCGCCCCTACCTGCCCATCCCAGGCGACCGGCAAGGGAAAAGGGAAGGGAAAGGCGGAAAAGTCGACCCCCAGGCCCGCTGCCGCTGCCTCTGCAGCCAAAAGGGCCCCAGCCGGTAGAAGGAAGCCACTGGTTCCTCCCAAGACAGCGGCCGTCGTGGTGACGCTCACCGCGGAGGCTGCGGAGCGGGGTGAGACGTACGAGTCCGTCCTCAAGCGGGCTCGTACCAACGTCGATCCTACAACATTGGGAATCGGGGCAGTCGCGTGCCGCCAGACCCAAACCGGAGCTCGAATCTTTGAGTTCCCGGGGGCCCAGGGTGGCGCCAACGCAGACCTCTTCGCAAGTAAATTGCGAGAGGCCATCGCGGATGCGGCTAAGGTCGTCAGACCCGTTAGGTCTTCGGCCTTGGAGGTGACCGGTCTGGACGACTCGGTCACAAAAGAGGAGGTCGTGGCGGCAATCGCAGCAATAGGGGGCTGTGATATCGCAGCGGTAACGTGTCGGGACATCAGGCCCGGTCGCGGTGGCATGGGCACCATTCGCCTTGAGTGCCCGGTCGCCACGGCCAAGGCCGTCCTTGCCAAGGGACGGCTTGCCGTTGGGTTTAGCTCGAGTGTGGTCCGGGCGCTTGAGGAGCAGCCTCTGCGCTGCTACAAGTGCTTCGGAATCGGGCACACTCGGGCCCTCTGCCCGTCCAAGGTGGACAGGTCGGACTGTTGTTACCGCTGCGGCAAGGCGAGGCACAGGTCCATCTCCTGCAAGGCCGCCACGCCGCACTGTGCGGTGTGCGCCGCCAGTGGCCGCCCGGCGGGCCACGTGATAAAGGGGAGGAATTGCAATCCTCCCCCAAAGAAGGGCAAAGCGCAGGCGCCGTCCCGGCCTGCCGCTACCGCCAGTGCCGTTGTCCCTGAAGCTGGGACCTCGGTGGCTGACGAGGAGGGTGTGATGTCCGAATGATGTATAGGACCGGACATCGCATTCTTCAGGCGAACACCAACCACTGCAAAGCAGCACAGGACCTGCTAATGCAGGCCATGGCTGAGTGGTTGGTGGACGTGGTGGTCGTCTCCGAGCCGTACTCGGTCCCCGGCCGTTGGCTGGGTGATCAGGACGGCTTGGTGGCATTAGTCTCACGGTCTTCCACGGACTCCCCTCCCCTCTCGCTTTTAGAGAGAGGATCGGGATACGTGGCCGCCGCGTGGGGAGATATAGCCCTGGTGGGCGTCTATTTCTCCCCAAACCGCCCTCTTCAGGATTTCGAGAATTTTCTCGGAATCCTGACCGCGGTTGTGGGTAGGGCGGCGCCGCGACAGGTCGCCGTTCTAGGCGACCTGAATGCAAAGTCGGTGACCTGGGGCAACCCGGCCGCCTCCTGCAACGTCCGGGGACCCGCCGTTGAATCTTGGGCAGTTTCGTGCGGTGTATCCCTTCTCAACAGAGGGACGGTCCAGACGTGTGTGCGGCGATGGGGAGGGTCGGTGGTGGACGTCTCGTTTGCCTCCCCCGCACTCGCTGCCCGCGTCGTTGACTGGCGGGTGGAGATGGTGGAGACATTGTCGGACCACCGATATGTGCGGTTCGACATCTCCACCCAGAGCCCCCGGAGGTCGCCTCCGTCGAGCCGATCTCCTTTTCCACGGTGGGCTCTTACCCGTCTCGACCGTGAGGCGGCAAAGGAGGCGGCGTTCATCCAGGACTGGCTCACGCCTCCTATCGACGTCTTGGACGTGGACTCCGCAGCGGCCCAACTGAGGAGGTCCCTGACCGAGGTGTGTAAGTCCAGCATGCCTCGGTCTCGCCGCCCACCTCCCCGTCGTGCCATCTATTGGTGGTCCGAAGGGTTAGCGGAGCTACGGGCCGCCTGCGTGGCGGCAAGACGGCAATACACGCGGAGTCGACGGCGCAGACGGCGAGACCCCGAAAACGAGGACCTTCTCTACGCCTCTTACGTAGAGGCAAAGAAGGTCCTCAATTCGGCAATGAACGCCGCCAAAGACGCGGCGCGAGCCGAGATGCTGGAGGGTCTCGACAGAGACCCGTACGGAAGACCATACAAGGCGGCGCGAAACAAACTGCGCCCCTTTGGTCCCCCGCTGACGGAGTCTCTCGAGCCGGCACTGCTGGATGGGGTGGTTCGGTCCCTATTTCCACCTGGGACGAACTTCACCCCACCATTAATGGACCCCCCGCGGGGGGCGGTTCCGCCGGAGGAGGAGATCCCTCCGATCACGGAAGTGGAATTCGGAGTGGCGGCGCTCCGTCTTCGCGCCAAGAAGACGGCCCCCGGGCCGGACGGCGTCCCCGCACGGGTGGTGGCCATCGCAACCACCCAAATGGAGGAGAGGTTTCGGGACCTCTTCAGCGCGTGTTTTAGGGCTGGAAGGTTTCCGAAACCCTGGAAAGAGGGGCAGTTGTGCCTTCTCCGTAAGGAGGGGCGCCCGGTGGACTCCCCTTCGGCATACCGGCCCATCGTTCTGCTCGATGAGGTCGGTAAGTTGTTCGAGGGGATCGTCGCCGGCCGTCTTAATGGCCTGATGCTGGAGGTGGGGCCGAACCTGTCGGACGCCCAATTCGGTTTCCGCAGGAGGCGTTCGACAGTCGATGCACTGTCCCAGCTCAAGGGCCAAGTGAGGGAGGCCGTGGGGGCAGGGGACGGAGTTTTGGCTGTGTCATTCGACATAGCAAACGCCTTCAACTCCATCCCCCACCCGACAATACTAGAGGCGCTCCGCTACCATGGAGTGCCTCAGTACCTACGAAGCCTCCTGGCCAACTACTTGGAGGACCGAGCGGTCCTCCTTGTAGACAAAACGGGCCAGCTTCGGCGGTACGGCGCGGAGTCCGGTGTTCCGCAGGGGTCCGTTCTAGGGCCACTCCTGTGGAACATCGGGTTCGACTGGCTCCTGCGGGGAGCTCTCCTCCGTGGCACGAGTGTCATTTGCTACGCGGATGACACTCTTCTCACTGCCCGGGGGAGGAACTTTAGGGAGGCGGCGAGCCTGGCATCGGCTGGCGGATCCTTGGTCGCGGGAAGGATCCGCCGGCTAGGATTGAGGGTGGCGCTGCACAAGACCGAAGCCGTGTTTTTCCACGGGCCTCGGCAGCGCATTCCCACCGACGCCCACATCGTCGTGGAGGGCGTCAGGGTCGAGTTGAAGACCCAGATGAAATATCTGGGCCTAGTGCTCGACAGCAGGTGGCGTTTCGGCCCGCACTTCAGCGGGCTGTCAACGCGCCTGTTGAAGGCCGCGGCTGCGCTAGCATGGCTCCTCCCGAATCTGGGGGGGCCAAAAGCGCGATACCGGCAGTTGTATGCCGGCATCTTGAAGAGCATGGCCCTCTACGGGGCCCCCATCTGGGCGGACTCCCTCCGAAGGAGGGAGAACGCTACTGCGATCCGCAGGCCTCAAAGGGCCATTGCGCAGCGGGTAGCGAGGGCCTACTCCTCGGTGGGCTTTGCGGCGGCCTGCGCTCTGGCGGGCACCCCTCCTTGGGAGCTCGAGGCGTGGGTGCTCGCCAGAGTCTATGAGTGGACGGCGGGGCGTAGGGCGCTCAGAGAGCACCCTGCCCCGGAGGAGCGGGAGGCCGTTCGGCGGGAGGCGAAGGACGCGATCGTCCATCATTGGACGGGGGATCTCGCCTTCGCCGCGTTTGGCCGGCGGACGTTGGACGCTCTCGGGCCAGTTTTGCGAGATTGGCTCGAGAGGTCCCACGGTTACTTGTCGTTCAGGATGGTGCAGCTGCTTTCCGGGCATGGATGCTTCGGATCGTACCTGCACCGGATCGAAAGAGAGGAGAATCCGTCGTGCCATGATTGTGGTGCGGCGGAGGATACGGCGCAGCACACCCTCGAGGTGTGCCCGGCGTGGTCAGAGCCGCGTCGCGGCTTAGCGGCGATAGTCGGGCCGGACCTCTCGCTGCCCAGCGTAGTCAACTCCACGCTGGGAAGCGAAAGGGCCTGGACAGCGGTCGCCTCCTTTTGTGAGGACGTGATGTCTCAAAAGGAGGCGGCGGAGCGCACGCGGGAGGATGATCCCCTCGCGGCGCCGCTCCGCAGGCGAAGAAGGGGGAGAAGAAGGCGATTGCACGACAATCGCCTTCCCCCTCCCGGTGGAGGATAGCGGGAGACAGGCGCGGGGGCGCCTTCTCTCGCATTGCACATATTCTCCACCTCTATCAGGCGGGAACGGCCGAGCACTCGCGGTCGTTCCTGGGCCCCTCCCTGCTGGGAGGAGCATGCGGGCCCCGCTGTAAAGGCGGGCGGTCGTCGGCGGGGGATTGGAAGTAAAGGCTTTTGCCAGTTTCCCAATCCTCCTCCACACAGACGATGCCGGAGTGCCGCTGGGTCGTTTAGTGGGTATACCGGTCCAATATAGACCGGGGAGTCCCACATACCCCTCCCATCCCCCAATGGGGGGGCATGCGTAACGCATTTTTCCCAGCGCAAAAAAAAAAAAAAAAAAAAAAAAAAAGGTTAGGTTGGCCTCAAAGGGCCATTGCGCAGCGGGTAGCGAGGGCCTACTCCTCGGTGGGCTTTGCGGCGGCCTGCGCTCTGGCGGGCACCCCTCCTTGGGAGCTCGAGGCGTGGGTGCTCGCCAGAGTCTATGAGTGGACGGCGGGGCGTAGGGCGCTCGGAGAGCACCCTGCCCCGGAGGAGCGGGAGGCCGTTCGGCGGGAGGCGAAGGACGCGATCGTCCATCATTGGACGGGGGATCTCGCCTTCGCCGCGTTTGGCCGGCGGACGTTGGACGCTCTCGGGCCAGTTTTGCGAGATTGGCTCGAGAGGTCCCACGGTTACTTATCGTTCAGGATGGTGCAGCTGCTTTCCGGGCATGGATGCTTCGGATCGTACCTGCACCGGATCGGAAGAGAGGAGAATCCGTCGTGCCATGATTGTGGTGCGGCGGAGGATACGGCGCAGCACACCCTCGAGGTGTGCCCGGCGTGGTCAGAGCCGCGTCGCGGCTTAGCGGTGATAGTCGGGCCGGACCTCTCGCTGCCCAGCGTGGTCAATTCCATGCTGGGAAGCGAAGGGGCCTGGACAGCGGTCGCCTCCTTTTGCGAGGACGTGATGTCTCAAAAGGAGGCGGCGGAGCGCACGCGGGAGGATGATCCCCTCGCGGCGCCGCTCCGCAGGCGAAGAAGGGGGAGAAAAAGGCGATTGTACGACGATCGCCTTCCCCCTCCCGGTGGAGGATAGCGGGAGACAGGCGCGGGGGCGCCTTCTCCCGCATTGCACATTTTCTCCACCTCTGTCAGGCGGGAACGGCCGAGCACTCGCGGTCGTTCCTGGGCCCCTCCCTGCTGGGAGGAGCATGCGGGTCCCGCTGTAAAGGCGGGCGGTCGTCGGCGGGGGATTGGAAGTAAAGGCTTTTGTCGGTTTCCCAATCCTCCTCCACACAGACGATGCCGGAGTGCCGCTGGGTCGTTTAGTGGGTATACCGGTCCTATATAGACCGGGGAGTCCCACATACCCCTCCCATACCCCAATGGGGGGGCATGCGTAACGCATTTTTCCCAGCGCAAAAAAAAAAAAAAAAAAAAAAAAAAAAGGTTAGGTTAGGTTAGGTTAACGAGGACCTTCTCTACGCCTCTTACGTAGAGGCAAAGAAGGTCCTCAATTCGGCAATGAACGTCGCCAAAGACGCGGCGCGAGCCGAGATGCTGGAGGGTCTCGACAGAGACCCGTACGGAAGACCATACAAGGCGGCGCGAAACAAACTGCGCCCCTTTGGTCCCCCGCTGACGGAGTCTCTCGAGCCGGCACTGCTGGATGGGGTGGTTCGGTCCCTATTTCCACCCGGGACCAACTTCACCCCACCATTAATGGACCCCCCGCGGGGGGCGGTTCCGCCGGAGGAGGAGATCCCTCCGATCACGGAAGTGGAATTCGGAGTGGCGGCGCTCCGTCTTCGCGCCAAGAAGACGGCCCCCGGGCCAGACGGCGTCCCCGCACGGGTGGTGGCCATCGCAACCACCCAAATGGAAGAGAGGTTTCGGGACCTCTTCAGCGCGTGTTTTAGGGCTGGAAGGTTTCCGAAACCCTGGAAAGAGGGGCAGTTGTGCCTTCTCCGTAAGGAGGGGCGCCCGGTGGACTCCCCTTCGGCATACCGGCCCATCGTTCTGCTCGATGAGGTCGGTAAGTTGTTCGAGGGGATCGTCGCCGGCCGTCTTAATGGCCTGATGCTGGAGGTGGGGCCGAACCTGTCGGACGCCCAATTCGGTTTCCGCAGGAGGCGTTCGACAGTCGATGCACTGTCCCAGCTCAAGGGCCAAGTGAGGGAGGCCGTGGGGGCAGGGGACGGAGTTTTGGCTGTGTCATTCGACATAGCAAACGCCTTCAACTCCATCCCCCACCCGACAATACTAGAGGCGCTCCGCTACCATGGAGTGCCTCAGTACCTGCGAAGCCTTCTGGCCAACTACTTGGAGGACCGAGCGGTCCTCCTTGTAGACAAAGCGGGCCAGCTTCGGCGGTACGGCGCGGAGTCCGGTGTTCCGCAGGGGTCCGTTCTAGGGCCACTCCTGTGGAACATCGGGTTCGACTGGCTCCTGCGGGGAGCTCTCCTCCGTGGCACGAGTGTCATTTGCTACGCGGATGACACTCTTCTCACTGCCCGGGGGAGGGACTTTAGGGAGGCGGCGAGCCTGGCATCGGCTGGCGGATCCTTGGTCGCGGGAAGGATCCGCCGGCTAGGATTGAGGGTGGCACTGCACAAGACCGAAGCCGTGTTTTTCCACGGGCCTCGGCAGCGCATTCCCACCGGCGCCCACATCGTCGTGGAGGGCGTCAGGGTCGAGTTGAAGACCCAGATGAAATATCTGGGCCTAGTGCTCGACAGCAGGTGGCGTTTCGGCCCGCACTTCAGCGGGCTGTCGACGCGCCTGTTGAAGGCCGCGGCTGCGCTAGCATGGCTCCTCCCGAATCTAGGGGGGCCAAAAGCGCGATGCCGGCAGTTGTATGCCGGCATCTTGAAGAGCATGGCCCTCTACGGGGCCCCCATCTGGGCGGACTCCCTCCGAAGGAGGGAGAACGCTACTGCGATCCGCAGGCCTCAAAGGGCCATTGCGCAGCGGGTAGCGAGGGCCTACTCCTCGGTGGGCTTTGCGGCGGCCTGCGCTCTGGCGGGCACCCCTCCTTGGGAGCTCGAGGCGTGGGTGCTCGCCAGAGTCTATTAGTGGACGGCGGGGCGTAGGGCACTCGGAGAGCACCCTGCCCCGGAGGAGCGGGAGGCCGTTCGGCGGGAGGCGAAAGACGCGATCGTCCATCATTGGACGGGGGATCTCGCCTTCGCCGCGTTTGGCCGGCGGACGTTGGACGCTCTCGGGCCAGTTTTGCGAGATTGGCTCGAGAGGTCCCACGGTTACTTGTCGTTCAGGATGGTGCAGCTGCTTTCCGGGCATGGATGCTTCGGATCGTACCTGCACCGGATCGGAAGAGAGGAGAATCCGTCGTGCCATGATTGTGGTGCGGCGGAGGATACGGCGCAGCACACCCTCGAGGCGTGCCCGGCGTGGTCAGAGCCGCGTCGCGGCTTAGCGGCGATAGTCGGGCCGGACCTCTCGCTGCCCAGCGTGGTCAACTCCATGCTGGGAAGCGAAGGGGCCTGGACAGCGTTCGCCTCCTTTTGTGAGGACGTGATGTCTCAAAAGGAGGCGGCGGAGCGCACGCGGGAGGATGATCCCCTCGCGGCGCCACTCCGCAGGCGAAGAAGGGGGAGAAGAAGGCGATTGCACGATAATCGCCTTCCCCCTCCCGGTGGAGGATAGCGGGAAACAGGCGCGGGGGCGCCTTCTCCCGCATTGCACATATTCTCCACCTCTATCAGGCGGGAACGGCCGAGCACTCGCGGTCGTTCCTGGGCCCCTCCCTGCTGGGAGGAGCATGCGGGCCCCGCTGTAAAGGCGGGCGGTCGTCGGCGGGGGATTGGAAGTAAAGGCTTTTGCCAGTTTCCCAATCCTCCTCCACACAGACGATGCCGGAGTGCCGCTGGGTCGTTTAGTGGGTACCGGTTACCGGTACCGGTCCAATATAGACCGGGGAGTCCCACATACCCCTCCCATCCCCCCCCATCCCAATGGGGGGGCATGCGTAACGCATTTTTCCCAGCGCAAAAAAAAAAAAAAAAGAAAAAAAAAAAAAAAAAAGGTTAGGTTAGGTTGGCGGGGCTCCGGGCCGCCTGCGTGGTGGCCAGGAGGGCCTACACGCGGAGTCGACGGCGGAGCGTGCGGGACGCGTCGAACGAGGACCTTCTCTACGCCTCGTACGTAGAGGCAAAGAAGGTCCTCAAGGTGGCCATGTTCGCCGCCGACGACGCGGCGAGGGCCGAAATGCTAGAGGGTCTCGACAGAGACCCGTACGGGAGACCGTATAAGGCGGCGCGGAATAAACTGCGCCCCTTCGGTCCCCCGCTAGCAGAGACCCTCGAGCCGGCGTTGCTGGATGGGGTGGTTCGGTCCTTGTTTCCAACAAGGACCAACTTCACCCCTCCAGTGATGGACCCCCCGCGGGAGGCGGCTCCGCCGGCGGAGGAGGTCCCTCCGGTCACGGGGGCGGAGTTTGGCGCGGCGACGCTTCGCCTCCGCGCCAAGAAAACCGCCCCCGGGCCGGACGGCGTCCCCGCAAGGGTGGTGGCCATTGCGGCCACCCAAATGGCGGACAGGTTTCGGGACCTCTTCAGCGCGTGTTTCACGGCTGGGAGGTTCCCGAAAACCTGGAAGGAGGGGCAACTGTGCCTCCTCCGTAAGGAGGGACGACCGGCAGACTCCCCCTCGGCATACCGACCCATCGTTCTGCTCGATGAGGTCGGTAAACTGTTCGAGGGGATCGTCGCCAGTCGGCTGAATGGCCTCCTGCAGGGGGTTGGGCCGAACCTGTCGGACGCCCAATTCGGTTTCCGAGTTGGGCGTTCGACAGTGGACGCGCTGGCCCGGCTGAAGGGCCAGGTGAGGGAGGCCGTGGAGTCTGGGGACGGAGTGTTGGCTGTGTCATTTGACATAGCCAACGCGTTCAATTCCGTCCCCCACTCCACGATCTTGGAGGCACTCCGGTACCACGGAGTGCCTTCATACTTGCGGGCCCTCTTGGCCAGCTACTTGGAGGACCGAGCGGTCCTCCTCGTAGACAAGGCTGGCCAAGTCCGGAGGTACGGCGCGGAGTCTGGTGTTCCGCAGGGGTCGGTCCTAGGACCACTCCTGTGGAACATCGGCTTCGACTGGCTCCTGCGGGGATCCCTCCTCCCGGGCACGAGTGTCATCTGCTACGCGGATGACACTCTCCTCACTGCCCGGGGGAGGGATTTTAAGGAGGCGGCCAGTTTGGCCTCGGCTGGCGGATCCTTGGTCGCAGGAAGGATCCGCCGCCTCGGGTTGGGGGTTGCGCTGCACAAGACCGAGGCCGTGTTCTTCCACGGGCCTCGGCAGCGCATCCCTCCTGACGCCCACATCGTCGTGGAGGGCGTCAGGATCGGGGTGAGGACCCAGATGAAATATCTGGGCCTCACCCTGGACAGCAGGTGGCGCTTCGGCCCGCACTTCAGCGGGTTGTCAGCGCGCCTGCTGAAGGCGGCGAACGCCCTCTCGTGGCTCCTCCCAAACCTGGGAGGGCCGAAGGCGAGATGCCGGCATTTGTATGCCGGCATCTTGAAGAGCATGGCCCTTTACGGGGCCCCCATCTGGGCGGACTCCCTCCACAGGAGGGAGAATGCGACCGCCATCCGCAGGCCCCAAAGGGCCATTGCACTGCGGGTGGCGAGAGCCTACCGCTCGGTGGGCTTTGCGGCAGCGTGCGCTCTGGCCGGCACCCCGCCTTGGGAACTCGAGGCGGGGGTGCTCGCCAGAGTGTACGAGTGGACGGCGGGGCGCAGGGCGCTCGGGGAGTGCCCTGCCCCAGAAGAGCGGGAGGCCGTCCGCAGAGAGGCGAGGGACGCAACCGTCCAACATTGGACGGAGGCCCTCGCCACCGCAGCCTTTGGCCGCAGAACGTTGGACGCGCTCGGGCCAGTCCTGAAGGACTGGCTCGGGCGCTCCCACGGTTTCCTTTCTTTCCGTCTGGTGCAGGTGCTATCCGGGCATGGCGTCTTCGGATCGTGCCTGCACCGGATCGGAAGAGAGGAGACCCCGGCCTGCCACGATTGTGGCGCGGCGGTGGACACGGCGCAGCACACCCTGGAGGTGTGTGCGTCGTGGTCTGGGCCGCGCCGCCAATTGATGGCGGTGGTCGGGCAGGACCTCTCGCTGCCCAGCGTGGTTTTAGCCATGCTGGGAAGCGAGGAGTCCTGGGCTGCGGTGGCCTCCTTTTGCGAGGAAGTAATTTCGCAAAAGGAGGCGGCGGAGCGGGCGCGGGAGGAAGACCCTCTCGCAGCGCCACTCCGCAGGCGACGAACGGGTCGGAGAAGGCGATTGCACGACAATCGTCTTCCCCCTCCTGGTGGAGGATAGCGGGAGACAGGCGCGGGGGCGTCTTCTCCCGCATTGCACGTATCCTCCACTTCCGCCGGGTGGGAATGACCGCGAGCACTCGCGGTTATTCTCGGGCCCCTCTCCCAGGGTAGGGAGGGGGGTGAAGGGCTCGCCGTAAAGGCGGGCGGTCGTCGGCGGGGGGCTGGATGGAAAGGCTGTGCCGGATTCCCAGTTCCCCTCCATATAGGCGATGCGGGAGTGCCGCTGGGTCGTTTAGTGGGTATACCGGTGGGGAGCACCGCCGGGAGTCCCACATAACCCGTCCGTCCCCCGACGGGGGGGTATGCATAAAGCATTTTTCCCAGCGTCAAAAAAAAAAAAAAAAAAAAAAAAAAAAAAAAAAAAAAAAAAAAAAAAAAAAGGTTAGGTTAGGTTAGGTTAGGTTCCGCGGACCTGCTGGGTTGTCCCAGTGGGTGGGGAGGTGTACCCCAACGCGGCGCGTCCCCGGGTGGCGGATAGGGGAACGGCTCCCAGAAATGGGAGTTACCGGTTTACCGGCGCGGACCAAACACTGGGGGGGAAATGGGGAGGCTCCTCCACGCGTCCCTCTGATTAGCAGATGGCGCAGTGGATGGAGTCGAGATGGGCTGGTGGAGCCGTCTCTTAGGAGGGAGGCATCGTTCCGCTTGGTTTCCGCGAGTCGGCTGTATGGGTCAGCTTCCTTGCGGGATGCCGAGTGGGCCGGTGCTTCATTGGCGCCCTTTTCAGGGCGTGTTGACAGGGGAGCTCACCCCTGAAAAAAGAGACGACGATGTGGAGCATCGAAGTAACTATGGAACAAAGCAGCTGTGAATTTGGTCCCCAGGTGGGTCCCCGAAAGGGGGAATCCCACCCCTCTACTTCTAACGAGGTGGAGGGCTGCCCCTCGTACTCTGGGGGGGGCAACAACTGCTTCGTAGGCAGGCGTTCCGCCCGTCTTCGTAAACACGAACCTGGCTCACTGATAATGGAAAATGATATTGCAAGCGATAAGGATATTGATAATTTGGAGGTGGAAGCATGCGCCCCAATTAGGTTAGGAACGACGGTTGGGAGAAGTGATGAGGAGAGCGATTGCGCATCTGTGCGTAGTATTGCTGAGAAGGCGTGTGGCGGTGTGGCCACAAAAGAGGTGCGCGTGGTGGTGACCCGCTGCGGTACACCTAAAATTAGTAGTGAAGAGGTAGTCGGTGCTTCTTGCGCTGTTGCGTGGAAGACAACTGAGGGGGAGAGGGCTCATGACAGTACGCTTGTGTCAGATTCAGATGTAAGCATAAGGTCGATGTCGTCGGTACAGTCGGGTGAGACTGGTAGCCGGTTTTGGAAAAAGGGAACCAAAAGGAAGCGCAGGAGTGCTTTGTTAGCGTCTGGGGATGAAGACGAAGACGAGCAAGGTACTTCTAAGGTGCTCGCTTTTGAGGAATTCCTAAACGCACAGGGGAATCGGAGGAAAGAGTTTCTGGCTCAAAAAAGGGAGGAGTCCCAAAAAGAACTGGAGGAGTTAGCCAGCAAAGCCAGTAGAAACAGGACTGCGCTTGGCTTACAGGCTATGGAAAAGGGTGATAGCCGAACGGCTGAAGCTCTGAACCAGAGGGTTCTCGAGGACGTCGCTATCATTATGGGTGTGGCCACAAAATCGGGAAACCTCAAGGGTACGTATGTGCGCCTTTTAAAAGATGCGGGAGCATCAATAAAGGCAGCTGTGGAGGTTCTACATAGTAGGACTTCTTCTGAGGAGACAGCCAAGTTACAGGTGGATAACGCCCGTCTCCAGGGTGAAGTTGCGGAGCTCCGCAGAGAGATGGAAGAACTGCGACAGGAGGTTGCAAGGGCTTCAAAAGCCCGGGATCCCCCACAACAGGAGCAACATCAGAGAATGGAGGTAGGTGAAGCATTGTCTTCACAAAGAGGGGACCTGGAGGACCTGACGCGCTCAATAATGCTGCAGGTCGGCAGCATGGTGAATGCACGGCTAGAGGGGCTGGAAGAGCGCCTGTTACCGGAAAAGCGTCTCCGCCCTCCGTTGGCAGCAGATAAGAGCAAAAAGGTTGCGGTGTCCACCCTCCCCAACCCAATCGAGGCGACTAGTTTACCCTTGGTGGAGATGGCTGCATCTAGGGGAAAAAAGGGTACCAAGAGGCAGGAAGCGGCCTCTGCAAATATTGTATCGCAGAACGTACCGCGTCTTCCCCCACCGGTTTCCGAGCAAGGGTCGACTACGTCACGCGTGCATGATGGAGAGGTTTGGACAGAAGTAGTGAAGCGAGGCAAAAAGGCAAGTAAGCCCAAGACTACTGCTGTAGTCAAAGAGGTGGCAGCAAAAAATAAAGACACAACGGTTCAGAAGAGAAAGCTACGGCCTCCTCGTTCTGCAGCGGTTGTAATAACACTGCAGCCCGGAGCTGAGGAAAAGGGAGCATCTTATGCGAAGCTGATAGCTGAAGCAAAAGAGCGCATCGACATCACTAGCATCGGAATTGATGGTCTCCGGTGTCGGAAAGCGGCTACGGGCGGACGGATTTTTGAAATCCCGGGTATAACGAGTGGTGAAAAGGCAGATTCCTTAGCCCAGAAGCTTCGGGATACTCTAAATAGTGAGATAGTGAAGGTCTCCAGGCCCATGAAGAGTGTAGAGCTAAGGATTTCGGGCCTGGATGATTCTGTGTCCGCTGAGGAGGTTGTCAGGGCGATTGCACAGAAAGGGGGTTGCCCAGTCGAGGCAGTAAGGGGTGGCGAGATGCGAAGTGACTACCAAGGTACCTTTTCCATCTGGGTACGCTGTCCGGTGGTAGCTGCTAAAAAACTGGAGGCAGATGGTCGCCTGTTAGTAGGTTGGGTCGCAGCCAGAGTTACTTTGCTTCAAGCCCGACCCATAAGATGTTACCGGTGTCTACAGAGCGGGCATGTCCGAGCTCAGTGCACCGCCGAGACTGATCGTAGTGAGGAATGTTATCGCTGTGGTCAAAAAGGCCACAAGACGGCCCAGTGTTCTGCAAATGCGCCAAGGTGTTCCGTGTGCGCAGCAGCGAATAGGCCAGCAGAGCACAGGCTGGGGAGCAAGTCATGCTCCCCGCCAAAACCAAGAAAGGGGGTTAAAAAGGCAACAAGAACAGCCGAACCCCCCATAGCAGCATCAGGCTGCCCCCCACCAAACACGGGGGAAGTAGAGGCGATGACCATAGCTGATTAGTTATGGCTCATCGCTTCCTCCAGGCGAACATCAACCACTCCGCTTGCGCGCAGGACTTGCTCCTGCAAAGCATGGCGGAGTGGTTGATTGAAATAGCAGTGGTTGGGGAGCCTTACTTCATTCCTTCCCGGGATAACTGGGTTGGTGACGTTGATGACTCGGTGGCAATTGTATCGTCGAATGCTGTTGGGGCCCCACACATTAATGCCATAGCAAGGGGCAGAGGTTATGTTGCCATTCAGTGGAGGGAGTATACCATAATAGGGGTGTATTTCTCTCCTAACAGAAGACTCGTTGAGTTTGAGTCGTTTCTAGGTGAAGTGGGGGCATTTATAGGGCAAACTCTGCCACGTCCGGTGCTCGTTATGGGGGATCTTAATGCTAAATCAACGGTATGGGGTTCCCCAGCTACTGATCCGCGTGGTGAGGCCCTGGAGGAGTGGGTAACAATGTCTGGTCTAAGTGTCCTTAACCAAAGGTCGGTCAACACGTGTGTGCGGTATAACGGTGCGTCTATTGTAGACATTTCTCTTGCGTCCGCCGCTGTTGCTCACATGGTGCAGGGATGGGAGGTGATGGAGGGAGTGGAGACCTTATCGGACCATTTATATATCCGGTTTGAGGTCTCCACTTCCTCTAGCACGCGGATTGGTCAACGTCCTAATAGGGCTTCCCCGGCATCTTTGAGATGGGTGCTAAAATCTCTTGATAGAGATGCGCTGATTGAGGCCTCGCTAGTTAAAGCCTGGTTATCTCCTCCAGAGGGACCAGTGGATATCGAAGAAGAAGCAACGTGGTTTCGACGGGCTATGTCGGATATCTGCGATGCTAGTATGTCCCGAGTCAGACACTGCCCTCCGAAGCGTCAAGTGTACTGGTGGTCTCAAGAGATTGCGGATCTCCGTGTCAGGTGTGTTGCTGCGAGACGCCAGTTCACCAGAAGCCGCAGACGCCGGCGGCGCGATGAAGAGGCTGAGGGCCGGCTGTATGCAGTATACAGAGAGAGGGCTAAGACGCTGCAGCTGGCTATTTGTAAGGCCAAAACACAGGCAAGGGCGGAACTGCTCGAGACATTAAATAGTGATCCATGGGGACGACCATATAAAATGGTGCGAGGGAAAATAAGACCTTGGGCTCCCCCACTTACAGAAAGCCTCGCACCGCAGCTACTTCGGGAGGTGGTTTCGACGTTGTTCCCGCGTAGAGAGGAGCACATACCACCAATAATGGCACCCTTATTGTCAGTGGGGGAACTGGAGGGTAGGGAATTGAATGTAGAGATACCCCTGGTCACGGAAGCGGAGCTGCGTCTGGCTATTGTGAAGCTCAGGGATAAAAATAAGGCACCTGGACCCGATGGTATCCCAGGCCGTGTTTGGGTCTTGGCGCTGAAAGAGTTAGGGGATCGTTTCCGTAGGCTCTTAGACGCGTGCTTTGTGTCGGGGCAGTTCCCTGTGATATGGAAAACGGGAAGATTGGTTCTTCTTCGAAAGGAGGGGCGCCCTGCGGAGATTCCATCTGCCTACCGCCCAATAGTTATGCTAGATGAGGCGGATAAACTTTTTGAGCGTATTATCGCGGCTCGCCTCATCGGTCATTTACGTAGAGTGGGCCCTAATCTGTCGGACTATCAGTTTGGCTTCCGGGCGGGTCGCTCAACTATTGATGCTATTAAGCGTGTCAAAGCCTACTCGGACGAGACGGTGGCTGGGGGTGGAGTGTTAGTTGCAGTGTCCTTGGACATTGCAAATGCTTTTAACACCCTACCGTGGGCCTGTATAAAAGAGGCACTGAAGTACCATGATGTGCCTCCATACCTTAGCCGGATTATTGGAGCCTATCTCTCGGAACGATACATAGCGTACCCAGGACAAGGTGGGCAATCCCATCTGTGGGAAATGTCATGCGGTGTTCCACAGGGCTCGGTTCTGGGGCCACTCCTGTGGAACATCGGATATGACTGGGCACTTAGGGGTGATCTGTCAGTGGGTGCTAATTTGATATGTTATGCGGATGACACACTAGTCACCGCCAGAGGATCAACTTTTGAGGAGGCTGTCTGTCTATCATCCAGATCAGTGACATCGGTAGTAGACAGGATTACCAGACTGGGTCTGAAGGTCGCGCTTAGCAAGACAGAGGCTATTTGTTTCCATGGCTCTCGCCGAGCGCCACCTCAGGGGTCCCATATCATTATTGGGGAGACAGTTGTCGAGGTTGGGTCCTGCATGAGGTACCTAGGACTCTTTTTAGATAGTCGATGGAACTTCCGGGAGCATTTTAGTCGTATGGCCCCCAGGCTGTTGGTTACAGCCTCCGCATTGAAGCGGCTGCTGCCCAACCTTGGGGGGCCCAAAGCAAGTTGTCGAGACCTATACTTAGGAGTAATTAGGTCGATGGCCCTGTATGGAGCGCCATTATGGGCAGAGGCACTAACTGATAAAACGATCGCCATGTTAAGAAGACCTCAGAGGGTGATGGCTATAGGAGTCATAAGAGGGTATCGCACCATATCCTATGAAGCAAGCTGTCTTCTAGCAGGATCTCCTCCGTGGGATCTAGAGGCAGAAATCCAAGCCGCTATGTACGAGTGGCGCGTGCAGCTAAGATTGAGCGGGGAAGACCCTCCGATGCGTGCGGTTGAAATGTGGAGACATCAAGCTAGGCAGGTGCTGCTTAGCAAATGGAGAGGGAGACTCGAATCACCTACTGCAGGTGTTAGTATAGTGGAGGCTATCCGTCCAGTCTTAGAAGGTTGGATGGACAGAGAGCACGGAGCGTTAACATTCCGGCTGACACAGGTATTGTCAGGGCATGGATGCTTCGGCAAATATCTGTGTCGTATAGCCGGAAGGGAAACCAGCACAAGATGCCACCATTGTGACTCTATCGAAGATACAGCAGAGCACACGGTACAGGATTGCCCAGCTTGGACATCCCAACGCCAAGAGCTGGTAACTAAAATAGGTACAAATCTTTCGCTTCCAGCACTGGTAAACGCAGTGCTGGATTCGGAAGATTCATGGAACATTGTCGTATCCTTTTGCGAAAGCACGATCTCGCAAAAGGAAGCTGCGGAGAGGGAGAGGGAAATAACTACGAACCTTCCAATCCGCAGCCGGAGAGCAGGGCGTCGAAGAGATCGGTATCACGCCCTTCTTCGACCCCCATAACAGAGGTATAGGCAGTGGACACGGGGGTGTTCATCGCCGCTTAACACGACCTCGAGAAGGCGCGCGCGGTGTTTCCGTGCGCCTCGCTAATGTGAGGGATAAGACTAAACCCTAAGAGGGGACCCTGAAAAGGGGCCATCGCCGTCGCGACAGCGGATGAATCCGCAAGCGCTCCCGTTGTCTCGACAGAGCAGGCGTAATGGTGAAACACAAGTGGTGGTTTTAGCCGGTAAGAGTCCGGCATAACCCGACGGTCGCCCCCGCGGCAGTCAGGTATCCATGAGGATTTCCCCACTATAAAAAAAAAAAAAAAAAAAAAGGTTAGGTTAGGTTAGGTTGGGGGGGGGGGACCCCCCACAGTGCTTGCTTCCAGGTAGCGTTCCCCGGGCAACGACCTGGTCCTGTCACCGTAACGGAGTGGCAGGCCAGTGATCGGCGACAGTGCACTGTGCGTTGAAGACTTTTTTGCGGACTCTTCAACACTTGCGGCGGCTATGCCAAAGCTACAATCGCGGGACGCCTCCGGGCGGTTCTTAAAAGGCCCTTATCAGGGCCAACCAAAAGGCCCTTCTCAGGGCCAACCAAAAGGCCCTTCTCAGGGCCAACCAAAAGGCCCTTCTCAGGGCCAACCAGAAGGCCCTTCTCAGGGCCAAACCAAAGGCCCTTCTCAGGGCCAAACCAAAGACCCTTCTCAGGGCCAAACCAAAGGCCCTTCTCAGGGCCACGCCGGCGATGCCAGTATGGCGTCGGAGGTTTGCCGCCCATCACTGGGTAGCATGTTCCGCAGGCTGTCGGTCGACGTGTTGTCGGACTCCGACAACGAGTCGCTGGTTCCAGAGTCGGACGGAAGTTCGGCGATGGAAGCCGAAAGTCGCTTGCAAAAGCGGAAGCGATCCTTCCTGAAGGACGGCGGCGAAGGCTCCTCGGACTCCACGAGGAGTGCTAAGCCAAAAAAGAAGGCGAAGGCCAAAAAGCCTTCGACTGTGGCGGACACCCACGACGTGGGTCTGGCGGACGCCCAACGTCAGTTGGACCTCGCACGAAGGGCTCAGCTCCAGGAAGACCTGGAAGAGAGGGTCGCCGCGAAGGAGATGCAGGCGCAGGCCGCCCGGGCTAAGTCCGGGTACGGTGCGTCTAGCGTCTTATACGCGGACCACTCGCTGGTCGAGCTGGAGCGCATGGCGCAGGAGGACGAAGAGGAGATCAGGGTGGTCGCCTCTAAGTCCTCCAATCTAAAAGGGACTTTCCAGAAGTCCCTTAAATGCAGGGCCGCCAGCATGGGTGGCATCATCCGGGAGCTCGTGCAACGCACAGCCACCGACGAGACGCGGCAACTGCAGGCGAAGATAGATCGCCTGCAGTCGGAGGTCAGCCAGCTGCATAAGAAGCTGGCTGAGGTCACGGCCCAGCCAACCCAAGCTGAGCCGAGACCTGCGGTGGAGGGCCCTTCCTCCTCTTCCAACCTTGAGGATGTCATCCGCAAGGTTGTGATGGAGGAAAGGGCATTTACGAGAGCCTGCCTCGCTGGCATCGAGGACAGGCTCTTGCCCGAAAAGCGCCTCCGACCGCCCCTCGCGGCGGACAAGAGGCCGTGCGAGCCTGGGCCATCCTCCCAAAGGGAGGACGCCCTTCTCCCTTCCACCACCCCGTCCACCCAGCCGTGGACGAAGGTGGTCAAAAAGGGGAAGGGCAAGGCCAAGAAGGCGAGAGCGGCCGCCGCCCCTGCCTCCCCAGCCAACATCTCCCCTCCCTGCCCGTCCCAGACGACCGGCAAGGGGAAGGGGAAGGGGAAGGGGCAAAAGTCGGCCCCTAAGCCCGCCACCGCTGCTCCGGCAGCTAAAAGGGCCCCTGCCGGTGGGAGCAAAACCCCTAGTTTCTCCCAAAACCGCGGCCGTCGTGGTGACGCTCACCGCGGAGGCTGCGGAGCGTGGTGAGACGTACGAGTCCGTGCTGAAACGGGCTCGTACCAACGCCGATCCCACCAAGTTGGGAATCGGCGCCATCACGTGCCGCCAGACCCAAGCCGGGGCTCGTATTTTCGAGTTCCCGGGGGCCCAGGGCGGCACCAACGCTGACCTCTTCGCAACGAAGTTGCAAGAGGTCATCGCGGACGCTGCCAAGGTGGTAAGGCCCGTCAAGTCGGCGGCCCTCGAGGTGACCAATCTGGACGATTCGGTCACCAAAGAGGAGGTCGTGGCGGCGCTCGCAGCAGTAGGGGGCTGCAACACCGCAGCGATACAGGGTCGGGCTATCAGGCCCGGCCGCGGCGGCATGGGCACAATCCGCCTGGAGTGCCCGGTCACCGCGGCTAAGGCCGTCCTTGCCAAGGGACGGCTTGCCGTCGGGTTTGGGTCGTGTGTGGTCCGAGCACTTGGTGAGCAGCCTTTGCGCTGCTACAAGTGCTTCGGAATCGGCCACACACGGGCCCTCTGTCCGTCCAAGGTGGACAGGTCGGACGCCTGTTACCGCTGCGGTAAGGAGGGGCACATGTCCGCCTCCTGCACGGCCGCCAAGCCGCACTGCGCGGTGTGCGCCGCCAGTGGCCGCCCGGCGGACCACGTGATGAGGGGGAGGAACTGCAATCCTCCCCCAAAGAAGGGCAAAGCGCAGGCGCCGTCCCAGCCTGCCGCTACCACCGTCGTCCCTGAGGCTGGGACCTCGGTGGCCGACGAGGGGGGTGCGATGGCCGAATGATGGATAGGTCCGGACATCGCATCCTACAGGCGAATACTAACCACTGTAAAGCAGCCCAGGACCTGCTGATGCAGGCCCTGGCTGAGTGGTTAGTAGACGTTGCGGTGGTCGCCGAGCCGTACTCTGTCCCTGGCCGTTGGCTGGGTGATCGGGACGGCTCGGTGGCGTTGGTGTCGCGGTCTTCCACGGACTCCCCTCCCCTCTCGCTCTTAGAGAGGGGACCGGGATACGTGGCCGCCGCGTGGGGAGAAATAGCCCTGGTGGGGGTCTATTTCTCCCCTAACCGCCCTTTACAGGACTTCGAGGATTTTCTCGAAGTCCTGACCGCAGTAGTCGGTAGGGCGGCGCCGCGCCAGGTCGCCGTATTGGGCGACCTGAACGCCAAGTCGGCGGCCTGGGGCAACCGGGCCGCCTCTTGCAACGTCCGCGGGCGGGCCGTCGAATTTTGGGCGGCCTCGTCGGGCGTGTCCCTCCTAAATAGAGGGACGGCCCACACGTGTGTGCGGCAACGGGGAGGGACGGTGGTGGACGTGTCGTTCGCCACCCCCGCACTTGCCGCCCGCGTCGTCGGCTGGCGGGTGGAAACGGTGGAGACCTTGTCGGACCACCGATACGTGCGGTTCGACATCGTCTCCACCAAGAGCCCCCGGGGGATGGCCCGCTCAGGCCAGTCCCCCTTTCCACGGTGGGCTCAGATCCACCTGGACCGAGGGGCGGCCAAGGAGGCGGCGTTCGTCCAGGACTGGCTCACGCCTCCTGTCAATGTCCTGGACGTCGACGCCTCGGCGGTCCGACTGCGGGAGTCCCTGACCGAGGTGTGCAACTCCAGCATGCCTCGGTCTCGCCGCCCACCTCCCCGACGCGCCGTCTATTGGTGGTCGGAGGAGCTGGCGGGGCTCCGGGCCGCCTGCGTGGTGGCCAGGAGGGCCTACACGCGGAGTCGACGGCGGAACGTGCGGGACGCGTCGAACGAGGACCTTCTCTACGCCTCGTACGTAGAGGCAAAGAAGGTCCTCAAGGCGGCTATGTTCGCCGCCGACGACGCGGCGAGGGCCGAAATGCTAGAGGGTCTCGACAGAGACCCGTACGGGAGACCGTATAAGGCGGCGCGGAATAAACTGCGCCCCTTCGGTCCCCCGCTAGCAGAGACCCTCGAGCCGGCGTTGCTGGATGGGGTGGTTCGGTCCTTGTTTCCAACAAGGACCAACTTCACCCCTCCAGTGATGGACCCCCCACGGGAGGCGGCTCTGCCGGCGGAGGAGGTCCCTCCGGTCACGGGGGCAGAGTTTGGCGCGGCAACGCTTCGCCTCCGCGCCAAGAAAACCGCCCCCGGGCCGGACGGCGTCCCCGCAAGGGTGGTGGCCATTGCGGCCACCCAAATGGCGGACAGGTTCCGGGACCTCTTCAGCGCGTGTTTCACGGCTGGGAGGTTCCCGAAAACCTGGAAGGAGGGGCAACTGTGCCTCCTCCATAAGGAGGGACGACCGGCAGACTCCCCCTCGGCATACCGACCCATCGTTCTGCTCGATGAGGTCGGTAAACTGTTCGAGGGGATCGTCGCCAGTCGGCTGAATGGCCTCCTGCAGGGGGTTGGGCCGAACCTGTCGGACGCCCAATTCGGTTTCCGAGTTGGGCGTTCGACAGTGGACGCGCTGGCCCGGCTGAAAGGCCAGGTGAGGGAGGCCGTGGAGTCTGGGGACGGAGTGTTGGCTGTGTCATTTGACATAGCCAACGCGTTCAATTCCGTCCCCCACTCCACGATCTTGAAGGCACTCCGGTACCACGGAGTGCCTTCATACTTGCGGGCCCTCTTGGCCAGCTACTTGGAGGACCGAGCGGTCCTCCTCGTAGACAAGGCTGGCCAAGTCCGGAGGTACGGCGCGGAGTCTGGTGTTCCACAGGGGTCGGTCCTAGGACCACTCCTGTGGAACATCGGCTTCGACTGGCTCCTGCGGGGATCCCTCCTCCCGGGCACGAGTGTCATCTGCTACGCGGATGACACTCTCCTCACTGCCCGGGGGAGGGATTTAAGGGAGGCGGCCAGTTTGGCCTCGGCTGGCGGATCCTTGGTCGCGGGAAGGATCCGCCGCCTCGGGTTGGGGGTTGCGCTGCACAAGACCGAGGCCGTGTTCTTCCACGGGCCTCGGCAGCGCATCCCTCCTGACGCCCACATCGTCGTGGAGGGCGTCAGGATCGGGGTGAGGACCCAGATGAAATATCTGGGCCTCACCCTGGACAGCAGGTGGCGCTTCGGCCCGCACTTCAGAGGGTTGTCAGCGCGCCTGCTGAAGGCGGCGAACGCCCTCTCGTGGCTCCTCCCAAACCTGGGAGGGCCGAAGGCGAGATGCCGGCATTTGTATGCCGGCATCTTGAAGAGCATGGCCCTTTACGGGGCCCCCATCTGGGCGGACTCCCTCCACAGGAGGGAGAATGCGACCGCCATCCGCAGGCCCCAAAGGGCCATTGCACTGCGGGTGGCGAGAGCCTACCGCTCGGTGGGCTTTGCGGCAGCGTGCGCTCTGGCCGGCACCCCGCCTTGGGAACTCGAGGCGGGGGTGCTCGCCAGAGTGTACGAGTGGACGGCGGGGCGCAGGGCGCTCGGGGAGTGCCCTGCCCCAGAAGAGCGGGAGGCCGTCCGCAGAGAGGCGAGGGACGCAACCGTCCAACATTGGACGGAGGCCCTCGCCACCGCAGCCTTTGGCCGCAGAACGTTGGACGCGCTCGGGCCAGTCCTGAAGGACTGGCTCGGGCGGTCCCACGGTTTCCTTTCTTTCCGTCTGGTGCAGGTGCTATCCGGGCATGGCGTCTTCGGATCGTGCCTGCACCGGATCGGAAGAGAGGAGACCCCGGCCTGCCACGATTGTGGCGCGGCGGTGGACACGGCGCAGCACACCCTGGAGGTGTGTGCGTCGTGGTCTGGGCCGCGCCGCCAATTGATGGCGGTGGTCGGGCAGGACCTCTCGCTGCCCAGCGTGGTTTTAGCCATGCTGGGAAGCGAGGAGTCCTGGGCTGCGGTGGCCTCCTTTTGCGAGGAAGTAATTTCGCAAAAGGAGGCGGCGGAGCGGGCGCGGGAGGAAGACCCTCTCGCAGCGCCACTCCGCAGGCGACGAACGGGTCGGAGAAGGCGATTGCACGACAATCGTCTTCCCCCTCCTGGTGGAGGATAGCGGGAGACAGGCGCGGGGGCGTCTTCTCCCGCATTGCACGTATCCTCCACATCCGCCGGGTGGGAATGACCGCGAGCACTCGCGGTTATTCTCGGGCCCCTCTCCCAGGGTGGGGAGGGGGGTGAAGGGCTCGCCGTAAAGGCGGGCGGTCGTCGGCGGGGGGCTGGATGGAAAGGCTGTGCCGCATTCCCAGTTCCCCTCCATATAGGCGATGCGGGAGTGCCGCTGGGTCGTTTAGTGGGTATACCGGTGGGGAGCACCGCCGGGAGTCCCACATAACCCTTCCGTCCCCCGACGGGGGGGTATGCATAAAGCATTTTTCCCAGCGTCAAAAAAAAAAAAAAAAAAAAAAGGTTAGGTTAGGTTAGGTTAGGTTAGGTTAGGATAAAAGTCTTGTTAGCCCAGCGGTTCTCTCTCTACACTGGAGAGTTATCTACATAATCTGGTGAAGGGAGTTCAAGTCTCATAGTACCTAGATGATTTTTTGGGCGGGTCTGGGTTTATCCATTAGTAGTTGCTATGCCTAGCTTGCGGCTTCGGTCGCTTGTATTGGATAAATCTAGGCCTTCATTACTCGGCTCTGGGAGCGAGTAATGAGGCGAATGGCTTTGAGGGAGAGCGCAGGTCGTGTAGATCCTCAAGGCAAGTCTGGTGGGGTCGTTCCTTCTCGCGGTTGCTGCCCGTTATTGGTCTATTTCCATCAGAAATAGACGTAACAGAAACCACCAGGCGCCGGCACTCTGTCGGTGGGGTAGGATGGGTAGGTAGGACGGGATGGGCTGGTGGAGCCGTCCCTTTGTAGGCTAGTTGCCTACAAGAGAGGAGAGCCTTTTTAGGCTAGGAGGAGTCGGGAGTCGGGTCTGGCGTGCACTTACCCTACCGCCGGGCAGGCAGTGGGAGTTTACTTCCCTGCCACCGCCCCAAAATCGTAACCCCGCAACATGGTCGCGGTCATGTTTTGCGATCTGAGCGGGACCGATAGGCCTTGGCTTGGTCGCCCGGGCTACGAGGAAGACAACCTCTATAAAAAAATCACCCGAAGGCAAGCGGCGGCGCAGCGTGAGGTCTGGAAGGCTGAACGGAGTTTCAGTCCTTACTGCGTCCCCCGCCAGGGAAGTGTCGCTCCCCTGAGCGGGTTACGCCAGACTTCCCCGGTTACAGTGGGCACTGTCCGGGGCGACCCACCCTTCCCACGTACTCGTGGGATTAGTTATGAAGAATTTTTTGAAAAACTCTAGGTTAGGTAAGACGGTAGGGAGCGACGAGGAGGTGGAATACGCGTCTGCGTCTGAGACGGTTGCGTCTGGATCGACGACGCATTCATTGCGGGACGCCTTCGGGCGTTTCAAAAAAGGCCCTTCTAAGGGCCAACCAAAAGGCCCTTCTCAGGGCCCACCAAAAGGCCCTTCTCAGGGCCCCGCGGGTGATGCCATTTCGGCGTCAGAACCTAGCCGCGCACCATCTGCGGCTAGCTTGTACTGCAGGTCTGACTCCGACAATAATGCGTTTGAGTCGGACGCGAGTTCGGCGATGGAGGTCGAAGACCGCCTCCAAAAGCGCAAGCGGGCCTTCTTGAAGGATGACGGTGAAGGGTCCTCGGGCTCGACGGGGAGTACCAAGTCGAAGAAGTTGAAGGCCAAAAAGCCGACTTCATCTTCGAGCGTGGTGGACACCCACGACGTGGGTCTGGCGGATGCCCAACGGCAGCTGGATTTGGCTCGGCGGGAGCAACTCCAGCAAGACCTAGAGGAGAGGGTCGCCGCCAAGGAGCAGCAGGCGCGCACCGCCCGGGCCAAGACTGGGTACGGTGCATCCAGCGTCTTGTACGCGGACCACTCGCTGGCCGAGCTGGAGCGGATGGCGCGAGAGGACGAAGAGGGGATAAAAGAAGTCGCCTCTAAGTCCTCCAATCTTAAAGGGACTTTTCAAAAGTCCCTTAAATGCCGGGCCGCCAGCATGGTTGGCATTGTCCGGGAGCTGGTGCAGCGCACAGCGACCGACGAGACGCGGCAACTGCAGGCAACGGTAGATCGTCTGCAGTCGGAGGTCAGCCAGCTGCATAAAAAGCTGGCGGAAGTCACGGCACGGCCAGCTCAAGCCGAGCCGAGACCTGCGGCCGAGGGTCCCTCTTCCTCCAACCTTGAGGATGTTATCCGCAAGGTAGTGATGGAGGAAAGGGCCTTCACGAGAGCCTGCCTTGCCGGTATAGAGGACAGGCTTTTGCCGGAGAAACGTCTCCGACCGCCTCTCGCGGCGGACAAGAGGCCGTGCGAGCCGGGGCCATCCTCCCAGAAGGAGGACGCAATGCTCCCTTCCACCACTCAGTCCAACCAGCCGTGGACGGAAGTGGTCAAGAAGGGGAAGGGCAAGGCCAAAAAGAAGGCGAGAACGGTCGCCAACCCTGCCTCCCCAACCAACACCGCCCCTACCTGCCCATCCCAGGCGACCGGCAAGGGAAAAGGGAAGGGAAAGGCGGAAAAGTCGACCCCCAGGCCCGCTGCCGCTGCCTCGACAGCCAAAAGGGCCCCAGCCGGTAGAAGGAAGCCACTGGTTCCTCCCAAGACAGCGGCCGTCGTGGTGACGCTCACCGCGGAGGCTGCGGAGCGGGGTGAGACGTACGAGTCCGTTCTCAAGCGGGCTCGTACCAACGTCGATCCCACAACATTGGGAATCGGGGCAGTCGCGTGCCGCCAGACCCAAACCGGAGCTCGAATCTTCGAGTTCCCGGGGGCCCAGGGTGGCGCCAACGCGGACCTCTTCGCAAGTAAATTGCGAGAGGCCATCGCGGATGAGGCTAAGGTCGTCAGGCCCGTTAGGTCTTCGGCCTTGGAGGTGACCGGTCTGGACGACTCGGTCACCAAAGAGGAGGTCGTGGCGGCGATTGCAGCAGTAGGGGGCTGTGATATCGCAGCGGTAACGTGTCGGGACATCAGGCCCGGTCGCGGTGGCATGGGCACCATTCGCCTTGAGTGCCCGGTCGCCGCGGCCAAGGCCGTTCTTGCCAAGGGACGGCTTGCCGTCGGGTTTAGCTCGAGTGTGGTCCGGGCGCTTGAGGAGCAGCCTCTGCGCTGCTACAAGTGCTTCGGAATCGGGCACACTCGGGCCCTCTGCCCGTCCAAGGTGGACAGGTCGGACTGTTGTTACCGCTGCGGCAAGGCGGGGCACAGGTCCATCTCCTGCAAGGCCGCCACGCCGCACTGTGCGGTGTGCGCCGCGAGTGGCCGCCCGGCGGGCCACGTAATGAAGGGGAGGAATTGCAATCCTCCCCCAAAGAAGGGCAAAGCGCAGGCGCCGTCCCGGCCTGCCGCTACCGCCAGTGCCGTTGTCCCTGAAGCTGGGACCTCGGTGGCTGACGAGGAGGGTGCGATGTCCGAATGATGTATAGGACCGGACATCGCATTCTCCAGGCGAACACCAACCACTGCAAAGCAGCACAGGATCTGCTGATGCAGGCCATGGCTGAGTGGTTGGTAGACGTGGCGGTGGTTGCCGAGCCGTACTCGGTTCCCGGCCGTTGGCTGGGCGATCGGGATGGCTTGGTGGCGTTGGTTTCAAGGTCTTCGACAGATTCCCCTCCCCTCTCGCTTTTAGAGAGAGGATCGGGATATGTGGCCGCCGCGTGGGGAGATATAGCCCTGGTGGGCGTCTATTTCTCCCCAAACCGCCCTCTCCAGGATTTCGAGAATTTTCTCGGAATCCTGACCGCGGTTGTGGGTAGGGCGGCGCCGCGACAGGTCGCCGTTCTAGGCGACCTGAATGCAAAGTCGGTGACCTGGGGCAACCCAGCCGCCTCCTGCAACGTCCGGGGACCCGCCGTTGAATCTTGGGCGGTTTCGTGCGGTGTATCCCTTCTCAACAGAGGGACGGTCCAGACGTGTGTGCGGCGATGGGGAGGGTCGGTGGTGGACGTCTCGTTTGCCTCCCCCGCACTCGCTGCCCGCGTCGTTGACTGGCGGGTGGAGATGGTGGAGACAATGTCGGACCACCGATATGTGCGGTTCGACATCTCCACCCAGAGCCCCCGGAGGTCGCCTCCGTCGAGCCGATCTCCTTTTCCACGGTGGGCTCTTACCCGTCTCGACCGTGAGGCGGCAAAGGAGGCGGCGTTCGTCCAGGACTGGCTCACGCCTCCTATCGACGTCTTGGACGTGGACTCCGCAGCGGCCCAACTGAGGAGGTCCCTGACCGAGGTGTGTAAGTCCAGCATGCCTCGGTCTCGACGCCCACCTCCCCGTCGTGCCATCTATTGGTGGTCCGAAGGGTTAGCGGAGCTCCGAGCCGCCTGCGTGGAGGCAAGGCGGCAATACACGCGGAGTCGACGGCGCAGACGGCGAGACCCCGAAAACGAGGACCTTCTCTACGCCTCTTACGTAGAGGCAAAGAAGGTCCTCAATTCGGCAATGAACGCCGCCAAAGACGCGGCGCGAGCCGAGATGCTGGAGGGTCTCGACAGAGACCCGTACGGAAGACCATACAAGGCGGCGCGGAATAAACTGCGCCCCTTTGGTCCCCCGCTGACGGAGTCTCTCGAGCCGGCATTGCTGGATGGGGTGGTTCGGTCCCTATTTCCACCCGGGACCAACTTCACCCCACCATTAATGGACCCCCCGCGGGGGGCGGTTCCGCCGGAGGAGGAGATCCCTCCGATCACGGAAGTGGAATTCGGAGTGGCGGCGCTCCGTCTTCGCGCCAAGAAGACGGCCCCCGGGCCGGACGGCATCCCCGCACGGGTGGTGGCCATCGCAACCACCCAAATGAAGGAGAGGTTTCGGGACCTCTTCAGCGCGTGTTTTAGGGCTGGAAGGTTTCCGAAACCCTGGAAAGAGGGGCAGTTATGCCTTCTCCGTAAGGAGGGGCGCCCGGTGGACTCCCCTTCGGCATACCGGCCCATCGTTCTGCTCGATGAGGTCGGTAAGTTGTTCGAGGGTATCGTCGCTGGCCGTCTTAATGGCCTGATGCTGGAGGTGGGGCCGAACCTGTCGGACGCCCAATTCGGTTTCCGCAGGAGGCGTTCGACAGTCGATGCACTGTCCCAGCTCAAGGGCCAAGTGAGGGAGGCCGTGGGGGCAGGGGACGGAGTTTTGGCTGTGTCATTCGACATAGCAAACGCCTTCAACTCCATCCCCCACCCGACAATACTAGAGGCGCTCCGCTACCATGGAGTGCCTTAGTACCTGCGAAGCCTCCTGGCCAACTACTTGGAGGACCGAGCGGTCCTCCTTGTAGACAAAGCGGGCCAGCTTCGGCGGTATGGCGCGGAGTCCGGTGTTCCGCAGGGGTCCGTTCTAGGGCCACTCCTGTGGAACATCGGGTTCGACTGGCTCCTGCGGGGAGCTCTCCTCCGTGGCACGAGTGTCATTTGCTACGCGGATGACACTCTTCTCACTGCCCGGGGGAGGGACTTTAGGGAGGCGGCGAGCCTGGCATCGGCTGGCGGATCCTTGGTCGCGGGAAGGATCCGCCGGCTAGGATTGAGGGTGGCGCTGCACAAGACCGAAGCCGTGTTTTTCCACGGGCCTCGGCAGCGCATTCCCACCGACGCCCACATCGTCGTGGAGGGCGTCAGGGTCGAGTTGAAGACCCAGATGAAATATCTGGGCCTAGTGCTCGACAGCAGGTGGCGTTTCGGCCCGCACTTCAGCGGGCTGTCGACGCGCCTGTTGAAGGCCGCGGCTGCGCTAGCTTGGCTCCTCCCGAATCTGGGGGGGCCAAAAGCGCGATGCCGGCAGTTGTATGCCGGCATCTTGAAGAGCATGGCCCTCTACGGGGCCCCCATCTGGGCGGACTCCCTCCGAAGGAGGGAGAACTCTACTGCGATCCGCAGGCCTCAAAGGGCCATTGCGCAGCGGGTAGCGAGGGCCTACTCCTCGGTGGGCTTTGCGGCGGCCTGCGCTCTGGCGGGCACCCCTCCTTGGGAGCTCGAGGCGTGGGTGCTCGCCAGAGTCTATGAGTGGACGGCGGGGCGTAGGGCGCTCGGAGAGCACCCTGCCCCGGAGGAGCGGGAGGCCGTTCGGCGGGAGGCGAAGGACGCGATCGTCCATCATTGGACGGGGGATCTCGCCTTCGCCGCGTTTGGCCGGCGGACGTTGGACGCTCTCGGGCGAGTTTTGCGAGATTGGCTCGAGAGGTCCCACGGTTACTTGTCGTACAGGATGGTGCAGCTGCTTTCCGGGCATGGATGCTTCGGATCGTACCTGCACCGGATCGGAAGAGAGGAGAATCCGTCGTGCCATGATTGTGGTGCGGCGGAGGATACGGCGCAGCACACCCTCGAGGTGTGCCCGGCGTGGTCAGAGCCGCGTCGCGGCTTAGCGGCGATAGTCGGGCCGGACCTCTCGCTGCCCAGCGTGGTCAATTCCATGCTGGGAAGCGAAGGGGCCTGGACAGCGGTCGCCTCCTTTTGCGAGGACGTGATGTCTCAAAAGGAGGCGGCGGAGCGCACGCGGGAGGATGATCCTCTCGCGGCGCCGCTCCGCAGGCGAAGAAGGGGGAGAAAAAGGCGATTGTACGACGATCGCCTTCCCCCTCCCGGTGGAGGATAGCGGGAGACAGGCGCGGGGGCGCCTTCTCCCGCATTGCACATATTCTCCATCTCTGTCAGGCGGGAACGGCCGAGCACTCGCGGTCGTTCCTGGGCCCCTCCCTGCTGGGAGGAGCATGCGGGCCCCGCTGTAAAGGCGGGCGGTCGTCGGCGGGGGATTGGAAGTAAAGGCTTTTGTCGGTTTCCCAATCCTCCTCCACACAGACGATGCCGGAGTGCCGCTGGGTCGTTTAGTGGGTATACCGGTCCTATACAGACCGGGGAGTCCCACATACCCCTCCCATCCCCCAATGGGGGGGCATGCGTAACGCATTTTTCCCAGCGCAAAAAAAAAAAAAAAAAAAAAAGGTTAGGTTAGGTTAGGTTCGGCGTCCGCGGACCTGCTGGGTTGTCCCAGTGGGTGGGGAGGTGTACCCCAACGCGGCGCGTCCCCGGGTGGCGGATAGGGGAACGGCTCTCAGAAATGGGAGTTACCGGTTTACCGGCGCGGACCAAACACTGGGGGGGAAATGGCGAGGTTCCCGAACTGTTGTTGCGGCGCCGTCCTGCTCGGTCTCCCGCGAGTCGGTTGTATGGGTCAGCTTCCTTGCGGGATTCTGGGTTGGTCGGCGCTTCACTAGCGGATTGGGGGCCTCGGGGAGGGGAAGGGGAGGCTTCTCCGCGTGTCTCTATGAAATTAGCATAAAGCGCAGCGGATGAAGTCTGGCGGAGGAAAGGAGTTTCCTACTCCGCCGAGAAGGTGGGGCGGCCTGTTTAAGCCACCCACGTGAGGCATCCATCGGGATCAGTGGAGGGCCAAACCCCGCAACATGGTCGTGGTCATGTTTCGCGATCTGAGCGGGGCCGATAGGCGGACACGCCCTTTTCAGGGCGCGTTGGTGGAGGAGGCGAGCACGTCCTTTTCAGGGCGCTCCCTCCAAACTTGCAGGGGAGCTCACCCCTAGTGAAAAAAAGAGACGACGATGTGGAGCATTGAAGTAGAAACCAAAATGAACCAAAGCATTAGTGAAAATGGTCCCCAGGTGGGTCCCCGAAAGGGGGAATCCCACCCCTCCACTTCATCAGGAGTGGAGGGCTGCCCCTCGTACTCTGGGGGGGGCAACTCATGCTTCGTAGGTCGGCACTCCACCGGCCTTCGTGAACGCGACACTGGCTATTCTTTCGACTCGGATTCCGATATTGCATGCGATTTAGACAAAGACGATATGGAAGTGCAGGCGGGCGCCCTGAAGGCGAACGCTAACACTACTGGCAATAGCCCTCTGATGGAAGCTCAAGTCTCCCGAGCAGTAGTATGCGTATCTGCGCATAGTGACGACGACGGTAGGACGCTTACGTCTGATGTGACGATGCGTCCATTACGTGACGCGAAGGGCAAATTTAAAAAACGCCCTTCTCAGGGCGGTCCAAAAGGCCCTTTGCAGCGCAATTCAGACGTGTCAGACGAAGCGTCTGAGCTAGACGTGCGGTCAAGTGGTACCGCGAGTGGGAAAACGAGTGGTCGCAAGCGGCCGTTGTCCCTCATGGCTCAAGGTTCCGACTCAGGTACGGAGACCGAGGGGACGGCGGCTGCTAAAGTCAACTCGGCAAGGAGAGGAAGGGGAAACACCGCCAAAGCGAGATCTTCGCGAGCGGAGTTCCTCAAGCCTGCTCCGGTGCCGTCAGACACCGAACTGGAGGACGTACTGCGTCGCAGGCAGTACGAAAGAAAGAAGACGGGGGCGAGTACTGGTTCAGACCTCGCGACAGACACGGGCAACGAGTCCGATGTCATCGCGAGGACTGATGATATCAGCATGCTGAACGCCCAAGAACTGAGGGCGCATGCGGGCGAAGGACTCGCCTGCATTTTAGAGGTGACAAAGAAGTCGGGCAACCTAAAGGGTGAGTTTGTGGCTCGCCTGAAAAGGTCCGCATCTGCCCTTAGGGAGGTTGTGGATGCCCTAGCCAGCAGAAGCGAGGCAGAGGAGACGCGGCGCTTAAGGGCGGAAAACAGCCGGCTGCGACTCGAAGTCGAGTCCCACAAAGCGGAGGTGAAGGCACTGCGTCGCGGCTTTCACGAAGCCAAGTCGGAGGTGGTTGCGGCCAACACCGCCGCTGCTGTGGCGTCTTCTGGGACGCGAGCACCACCCGTGGCTAGGATTGGGGCGGAGGAACTAGTCGAGGAGTTGAGGCGGTCTTTGACCAGCACGCTTGGGCAAATGCTCAACGCCCGACTCGCTGGGATCGAGGACCGGCTTCTGCCAGCCCCGATGGTTCGTCCGCCACTAAGAGGGGACGCCGAAAAGGTGGCAGCAGCTGCCGCCAAACCCAAGCTGACGCCTGAGCCGCCTCGTAAGTCCGCTGCCAAGGTGGATAAGCGGGCCGGTCAAGGCCCAAAGATGGCTGTCTCTCCCACAGTGGCACCGGTTGCGGGACCTTCGAATCCTGAGCGGACCAAAAGTGCCATTGAGGCTGGGCAACCCGCCGTTCCAGAGGCGGAAACGTGGGTCACTGTTAGCGGGAAGAGGAAAGGGAAGGGTAAGGGAAAAGGCAAATCTGCTACCCCGGTAGGTGCCCCCTCGGCTCGTCCCACCACCACTGCACCAAAGCCGAAGGCAGCTGCCAAGCTAGCTGCCAAGCCGAAAGCAGCGCTGAGGGTCCCTAAAACTGCGGCTGTGGTGCTGTCATTACAGCCTGAAGCCGCAGAGAAGGGGGTTACATACTGTGCCGTCCTTCAACTGGCGCAGGAAAAGGTCGATTTGCAGGAGCTGGAGATTGACCGGCTCCGCTTACGCCAGACGGCGACGGGAGCCAGGCTTCTGGAAATATCTGGCTCCCAAAACTCTGAGAAGGCGGACAAACTCGCGGAGAAGCTCCGTGGAGTCCTGTCCGAGGTGGCCAACATTGCCAGGCCCGTGAAATCTGCCAATTTGAGCATCACGGGTCTGGACGATGCAGCCACGAAGGAGAAAGTGGCGGCGGCGGTCGCCAAAGCAGGTGGCTGTCAGCTGACTGCAATAAGGGTGGGCGAAATTCGCCGCGGCTTTGGCGGCACCGGCGCAACCATTGTGACCTGTCCGATCTCGGCAGCCAAAGTGTTGTCGGGAACGGGTAGGCTGTTGGTCGGATGGAGTTCGGTGCGAGTGGTTGCCTTGGAGGTGCGTCCCATGCGCTGCTTCAGGTGCATGGGGCTGGGTCACACGCGCCCCCAGTGTACAGAATCGGCCGACAGGGGAGACTTGTGCTTCCGGTGTGGAAGCACGGGACATAAAGCGGCCAGCTGTGTGAAGTCCACCCCGCGCTGCGCGATATGCGCAGAGGCAGGAAAGCCTGCTGGGCACGTGATGGGGGGACGGAGCTGCCTTCCCCCAAAGACGAAGAGCAAGGCCGTTAGGACCCAGGCCAACCCTGCGGCTGTGAGCGTCGCGATGGAAGTTGCTCGCCCAGTGGCGAGCGAGGAGGTTGTGATGTCTGATTGATGGATCAGGTCCGACATCACAACTTCCTCCTGACGGACCTCAACCACTGCGCCCAGACCCAAGAACTGCTCATGCAGGTCCTGGCGCAGTGGCAATAGACGTGGTGGCTCCCTCTATAAGTGGGGTCCTCCTATATAAGTGGGGTCACTGGCTGCGAGTCGGGGGACTCACAGCCGGCTTGCACGACCTCACTCGTCGTCTTGAGGGGGGTCTTTGTGAGAAGACCGCCCCCTCCATGCTGGGGCCTGGTTGCTCGCAACTGGGCCAACCGCCGGGGTAAGGTGGTGAATGCTAGCGCGACCCCACCTTGCCCCACCTGGGCGGAATGATTGCTCACCGTGGTGGTTTTAGCCGGTAAGAGTTCGGCATAACCATTCCGGCGCCCCCGCGCCGGGTGGTATCCATGAGGAATTCCCCACGTAAAAAAAAAAAAAAAAAAAAAAAAAAAAAAGGTTAGGTTAGGTTAGGTTAGGTTAGGTAAGGTTAGGTTAGGTTAGGTTAGGTTAGGTTAGGTTAGGTTAGGTTAGGTTAGGTTAGGTTAGTTCGGCGATGGAAGCCGAAAGTCGCTTACAAAAGCGGAAGCGATCCTTCCTGAAGGACGGCGGCGAAGGCTCCTCGGACTCCACGAGGAGTGCTAAGCCAAAAAAGAAGGCGAAGGCCAAAAAGCCTTCCACTGTGGCGGACACCCACGACGTGGGTCTGGCGGACGCCCAACGTCAGTTGGACCTCGCACGAAGGGCCCAGCTCCAGGAAGACCTGGAAGAGAGGGTCGCCGCGAAGGAGATGCAGGCGCAGGCCGCCCGGGCTAAGTCCGGGTACGGTGCGTCTAGCGTCTTATACGCGGACCACTCGCTGGCCGAGCTGGAGCGCATGGCGCAGGAGGACGAAGAGGAGATCAGGGTGGTCGCCTCTAAGTCCTCCAATCTAAAAGGGACTTTCCAGAAGTCCCTTAAATGCAGGGCCGCCAGCATGGGTGGCATCGTCCGGGAGCTCGTGCAACGCACAGCCACCGACGAGACGCGGCAACTGCAGGCGAAGATAGATCGCCTGCAGTCGGAGGTCAGCCAGCTGCATAAGAAGCTGGCTGAGGTCACGGCCCAGCCAACCCAAGCTGAGCCGAGACCTGCGGTGGAGGGCCCTTCCTCCTCTTCCAACCTTGAGGATGTCATCCGCAAGGTTGTGATGGAGGAAAGGGCATTTACGAGAGCCTGCCTCGCTGGCATCGAGGACAGGCTCTTGCCCGAAAAGCGCCTCCGACCGCCCCTCGCGGCGGACAAGAGGCCGTGCGAGCCTGGGCCATCCTCCCAAAGGGAGGACGCCCTTCTCCCTTCCACCACCCCGTCCACCCAGCCGTGGACGAAGGTGGTCAAAAAGGGGAAGGGCAAGGCCAAGAAGGCGAGAGCGGCCGCCGCCCCTGCCTCCCCAGCCAACATCTCCCCTCCCTGCCCGTCCCAGACGACCGGCAAGGGGAAGGGGAAGGGGAAGGGGCAAAAGTCGGCCCCTAAGCCCGCCACCGCTGCTCCGGCAGCTAAAAGGGCCCCTGCCGGTGGGAGAAAACCCCTAGTTTCTCCCAAAACCGCGGCCGTCGTGGTGACGCTCACCGCGGAGGCTGCGGAGCGTGGTGAGACGTACGAGTCCGTGCTGAAACGGGCTCGTACCAACGCCGATCCCACCAAGTTGGGAATCGGCGCCATCACGTGCCGCCAGACCCAAGCCGGGGCTCGTATTTTCGAGTTCCCGTGGGCCCAGGGCAGCACCAACGCTGACCTCTTCGCAACGAAGTTGCAAGAGGTCATCGCGGACGCGGCCAAGGTGGTAAGGCCCGTCAAGTCGGCGGCCCTCGAGGTGACCAATCTTGACGATTCGGTCACCAAAGAGGAGGTCGTGGCGGCGCTCGCAGCAATAGGGGGCTGCAACACCGCAGCGGTACAGGGTCGGGCTATCAGGCCCGGCCGCGGCGGCATGGGCACAATCCGCCTGGAGTGCCCGGTCACCGCAGCTAAGGCCGTCCTTGCCAAGGGACGGCTTGCCGTCGGGTTTGGGTCGTGTGTGGTCCGAGCACTTGGTGAGCAGCCTTTGCGCTGCTACAAGTGCTTCGGAATCGGCCACACACGGGCCCTCTGTCCGTCCAAGGTGGACAGGTCGGACGCCTGTTACCGCTGCGGTAAGGAGGGGCACATGTCCGCCTCCTGCACGGCCGCCAAGCCGCACTGCGCGGTGTGCGCCGCCAGTGGCCGCCCGGCGGACCACGTGATGAGGGGGAGGAACTGCAATCCTCCCCCAAAGAAGGGCAAAGCGCAGGCGCCGTCCCAGCCTGCCGCTACCACCGTCGTCCCTGAGGCTGGGACCTCGGTGGCCGACGAGGGGGGTGCGATGGCCGAATGATGGATAGGTCCGGACATCGCATCCTACAGGCGAATACTAACCACTGTAAAGCAGCCCAGGACCTGCTGATGCAGGCCCTGGCTGAGTGGTTAGTAGACGTTGCGGTGGTCGCCGAGCCGTACTCTGTCCCTGGCCGTTGGCTGGGTGATCGGGACGGCTCGGTGGCGTTGATGTCGCGGTCTTCCACGGACTCCCCTCCCCTCTCGCTCTTAGAGAGGGGACCGGGATACGTGGCCGCCGCGTGGGGAGAAATAGCCCTGGTGGGGGTCTATTTCTCCCCTAACCGCCCTTTACAGGACTTCGAGGATTTTCTCGAAGTCCTGACCGCAGTAGTCGGTAGGGCGGCGCCGCGCCAGGTCGCCGTATTGGGCGACCTGAACGCCAAGTCGGCGGCCTGGGGCAACCGGGCCGCCTCTTGCAACGTCCGCGGGCGGGCCGTCGAATTTTGGGCGGCCTCGTCGGGCGTGTCCCTCCTAAATAGAGGGACGGCCCACACGTGTGTGCGGCAACGGGGAGGGACGGTGGTGGACGTGTCGTTCGCCACCCCCGCACTTGCCGCCCGCGTCGTCGGCTGGCGGGTGGAAACGGTGGAGACCTTGTCGGACCACCGATACGTGCGGTTCGACATCGTCTCCACCCAGAGCCCCCGGGGGATGGCCCGCTCGGGCCAGTCCCCCTTTCCACGGTGGGCTCAGATCCACCTGGACCGAGGGGCGGCCAAGGAGGCGGCGTTCGTCCAGGACTGGCTCACGCCTCCTGTCAATGTCCTGGACGTCGACGCCTCGGCGGTCCGACTGCGGGAGTCCCTGACCGAGGTGTGCAACTCCAGCATGCCTCGGTCTCGCCGCCCACCTCCCCGACGCGCCGTCTATTGGTGGTCGGAGGAGCTGGCGGGGCTCCGGGCCGCCTGCGTGGTGGCCAGGAGGGCCTACACGCGGAGTCGACGGCGGAGCGTGCGGGACGCGTCGAACGAGGACCTTCTCTACGCCTCGTACGTAGAGGCAAAGAAGGTCCTCAAGGCGGCCATGTTCGCCGCCGACGACGCGGCGAGGGCCGAAATGCTAGAGGGTCTCGACAGAGACCCGTACGGGAGACCGTATAAGGCGGCGCGGAATAAACTGCGCCCCTTCGGTCCCCCGCTAGCAGAGACCCTCGAGCCGGCGTTGCTGGATGGGGTGGTTCGGTCCTTGTTTCCAACAAGGACCAACTTCACCCCTCCAGTGATGGACCCCCCGCGGGAGGCGGCTCCGCCGGCGGAGGAGGTCCCTCCGGTCACGGGGGCGGAGTTTGGCGCGGCAACGCTTCGCCTCCGCGCCAAGAAAACCGCCCCCGGGCCGGACGGCGTCCCCGCAAGGGTGGTGGCCATTGCGGCCACCCAAATGGCGGACAGGTTCCGGGACCTCTTCAGCGCGTGTTTCACGGCTGGGAGGTTCCCGAAAACCTGGAAGGAGGGGCAACTGTGCCTCCTCCATAAGGAGGGACGACCGGCAGACTCCCCCTCGGCATACCGACCCATCGTTCTGCTCGATGAGGTCGGTAAACTGTTCGAGGGGATCGTCGCCGGTCGGCTGAATGGCCTCCTGCGGGGGGTTGGGCCGAACCTATCGGACGCCCAATTCGGTTTCCGAGTTGGACGTTCGACAGTGGACGCGCTGGCCCGGCTGAAGGGCCAGGTGAGGGAGGCCGTGGAGTCTGGGGACGGAGTGTTGGCTGTGTCATTTGACATAGCCAACGCGTTCAATTCCGTCCCCCACTCCACGATCTTGGAGGCACTCCGGTACCACGGAGTGCCTTCATACTTGCGGGCCCTCTTGGCCAGCTACTTGGAGGACCGAGCGGTCCTCCTCGTAGACAAGGCTGGCCAAGTCCGAAGGTACGGCGCGGAGTCTGGTGTTCCACAGGGGTCGGTCCTAGGACCACTCCTGTGGAACATCGGCTTCGACTGGCTCCTGCGGGGATCCCTCCTCCCGGGCACGAGTGTCATCTGCTACGCGGATGACACTCTCCTCACTGCCCGGGGGAGGGATTTAAGGGAGGCGGCCAGTTTGGCCTCGGCTGGCGGATCCTTGGTCGCGGGAAGGATCCGCCGCCTCGGGTTGGGGGTTGCGCTGCACAAGACCGAGGCCGTGTTCTTCCACGGGCCTCGGCAGCGCATCCCTCCTGATGCCCACATCGTCGTGGAAACCGTCAGGATCGGGGTGAGGACCCAGATGAAATATCTGGGCCTCACCCTGGACAGCAGGTGGCGCTTCGGCCCGCACTTCAGCGGGTTGTCAGCGCGCCTGCTGAAGGCGGCGAACGCTCTCTCGTGGCTCCTCCCAAACCTGGGAGGGCCGAAGGCGAGATGCCGGCATTTGTATGCCGGCATCTTGAAGAGCATGGCCCTTTACGGGGCCCCCATCTGGGCGGACTCCCTCCACAGGAGGGAGAATGCGACCGCCATCCGCAGGCCCCAAAGGGCCATTGCACTGCGGGTGGCGAGAGCCTACCGCTCGGTGGGCTTTGCGGCAGCGTGCGCTCTGGCCGGCACCCCGCCTTGGGAACTCGAGGCGGGGGTGCTCGCCAGAGTGTACGAGTGGACGGCGGGGCGCAGGGCGCTCGGGGAGTGCCCTGCCCCAGAAGAGCGGGAGGCCGTCCGCAGAGAGGCGAGGGACGCAACCGTCCAACAGTGGACGGAGGCCCTCGCCACCGCAGCCTTTGGCCGCAGAACGTTGGACGCGCTCGGGCCAGTCCTGCAGGAATGGCTCGGGCGGTCCCACGGTTTCCTTTCTTTCCGTCTGGTGCAGGTGCTATCCGGGCATGGCGTCTTCGGATCGTGCCTGTACCGGATCGGAAGAGAGGAGACCCCGGCCTGCCACGATTGTGGCGCGGCGGTGGACACGGTGCAGCACACCCTGGAGGTGTGTGCGTCGTGGTCTGGGCCGCGCCGCCAATTGATGGCGGTGGTCGGGCAGGACCTCTCGCTGCCCAGCGTGGTTTTAGCCATGCTGGGAAGCGAGGAGTCCTGGGCTGCGGTGGCCTCATTTTGCGAGGAAGTAATTTCGCAAAAGGAGGCGGCGGAGCGGGCGCGGGAGGAAGACCCTCTCGCGGCGCCACTCCGCAGGCGACGAACGGGTTGGAGAAGGCGATTGCACGACAATCGTCTTCCCCCTCCTGGTGGAGGATAGCGGGAGACAGGCGCGGGGGCGTCTTCTCCCGAATTCCACGTATCCTCCACTTCCGCCGGGTGGGAATGACCGCGAGCACTCGCGGTTATTCTCGGGCCCCTCTCCCAGAGTGGGGAGGGGGGTGAAGGGCTCGCCGTAAAGGCGGGCGGTCGTCGGCGGGGGGCTGGATGGAAAGGCTGTGCCGGATTCCCAGCTCCCCTCCATATAGGCGATGCGGGAGTGCCGCTGGGTCGTTTAGTGGGTATACCGGTGGGGAGCACCGCCGGGAGTCCCACATAACCCTTCCGTCCCCCGACGGGGGGGTATGCATAAAGCATTTTTCCCAGCGTCAAAAAAAAAAAAAAAAAAAAAAAAAAAAAAAAAAAAAAAAAAGGTTAGGTTAGGTTAGGTTAGGTTCCGCGGACCTGCTGGGTTGTCCCAGTGGGTGGGGAGGTGTACCCCAACGCGGCGCGTCCCCGGGTGGCGGATAGGGGAACGGCTCCCAGAAATGGGAGTTACCGGTTTACCGGCGCGGACCAAACACTGGGGGGGAACCATCGGGATCAGTGGAGGGCCAAACCCCGCAACATGGTCGTGGTCATGTTTCGCGATCTGAGCGGGGCCGATAGGCGGACAAGCCCCTTTTCAGGGTGCGTTGTTGGGGGAGGCGAGCACGCCCTTTTCAGGGCGCTCCCTTCAAACTTGCAGGGGAGCTCACCCCTAGTGAAAAAAGGAGACGACGATGTGGAGCATTGGAGTTAAGGAAAAATGGATCTAAGCAGTTGTAAATTTGGTCCCCAGGTGGGTCCCCGAAAGGGGGAATCCCACCCCTCTACCTCATCTGAGGTAGAGGGCTGCCCCTCGTACTCTGGGGGGGGCAGCGACTGCTTCGTAGCCAGGCAATCCGCCCGGCTTCGTGAACACAAATATGGCAAAACTCTGACACTGGACACTGATTTGGCAAGCGATACGGACAACGTTGATATGGAGGTGGAAGCATGCGCCCCGAAGGCGTATGTTGACACCGCTGACCCTGGCCTGAATAAGGACACTGAGGTGGCATGTGAGGTGAAGGATGCACGGGTAGTGTTAACCCGCTGCGAGGTGGTAGAGAGCAACGATGAAGATATGCTCGTTGCTTCATCGACAATGGCGAACCTGTCTGACGCGGACTCTGATGCGAGCTTCCAGACCGTGGCTTCAGGGGAGGTGTCCGAAGGAAGAGACCGATTTTGGAGAAAGCGTCGGAGATACGACGCGAGCTCGGACTTGGGAGAGGACGAGGAGTCGATGCCCGCGTCGCCGGCTCGGAGAGGACGTGGACGTCCCCCTTCTACGGGGCAGTACGTAGGCCTGGCCAAAGCAAAGGCTGAATTGAACGCGGCGAAAGCTGAGGAGCTTCGGTTGCAGGCTGAAATGGAGATGGCGGATGACATAAGACGGAAAAAGGAGGCGGTAGCTGCCTCTTTCCGTAAGTCTCCGGTCTTAGTGTCACGAACACTGAGCAGTGAAGGACAAGAACCACCGGATCTAGCTAGGCTGGTCCTAGATTCGGTGGATACAATTGAAAAGGTTGCGAAAACATCTAGCAACCTTAAAGGG
This sequence comes from Philereme transversata, assembly GCA_963924445.1. Lineage (NCBI taxonomy): Eukaryota > Metazoa > Arthropoda > Insecta > Lepidoptera > Geometridae > Philereme > Philereme transversata. The sequence continues at coordinate 174,778 of OZ004341.1, read as the reverse complement.
ACGTACGTTAGAGCCCTAAAGGACGCGGTGGAGACGATTAAAGTTTCCTTCCAAGAGTTGCGTTCACGCACAATGTCGGAGGAGGTTGTCCGATTGGAGGCAGCCAACAAGCGGCTCGCGGGCGAGTTGGCCGAAATGAGAAAAGAGTTAGCCCAGATGCGGCAGCTAGCGCAGCAGCGTGATCAGGCGCCAGCTACGACGGCAACTCAGCCCCAAACAATTGAGGAAATAGTGCGTGTCGTCATGGACCAATGTGGGACCATGATGAACGCAAGACTGGAAGGACTAGAGGAGCGGTTGCTCCCTGAGAAGCGCCTGCGGCCCCCGTTAGCTGCAGATAAAAAGAGATCTATGGTGCCGATGGCCTCTGCAGTCACGGTTGCTGCTCCTCGCTCGGTGGGCCACTCGCAGATCGAGATGGTAAATGATGGTGCTCCTGTAGCCATGAATAAAGAGACAGCCAAAGAATCTCAGAAAGCTCAAGCTAAAGAGACTCGAAAGGCAAAGGGGAAACCCAAACCGGCAGTGACTGAGCCGCGGTTGTTGCCTCCGCAGCCCCAATCCATGGATGAGGGGTGGAATGTGGTGGCTCGGAAAGGCACAAACAAAAAGAAGGCTGACAAGAAGGCACCAAGCGCTCAGGTGGCCTCACAGAAAGTGACAAATGCTCGTGCAAAACCAGTGAAGAAGCCAGCCAAGCTGCGTCCCCCTCGCTCAGCAGCGGTCATGCTGACTCTGAAGCCGGATGCAGTAGATCGCGGCGTCACTTATGAGAAAGTGCTTGCCGAGGCCAAGCAGCACATTGACCTTAAGGAACTCGGCATACCTGCAGGCTTAAAGTTCCGTACTGCAGCTACTGGCGCTCGACTTCTGGAGGTGCCCGGTGCCTCTAGTGCTGAAAAAGCCAATGCTCTGGCCAAGAAATTGGGAGAGTCCCTTGGCGAGGAAGTGGTTCGGGTTACCAGGCCCGAGAAATGCGTGGAACTCCGCATAACGGGCCTGGATGACTCGGCTACCAAGGAGGAAGTAGCAGCAGCCGTGGCTGATGTGGGCGGTTGTGAAAAAGAAGCTATCAGAACGGGAGAAATAATTCGTTCTCCGGGCAGACAAGGAGGAGGTACGATCTGGCTGCGATGCCCAATTGCCGCAGCCAAGAAAGTTTCAGAAGGGAGGCTTTTGGTAGGCTGGGTCTCAGTTCAGGCTAAAATCCTGGAGCCCCGACCGCTTAGATGCTTCAGGTGCCTAGAGCTTGGTCACATGGGCGCTAAATGCACCGCGGAAGTTGACCGAAGCAGGTTCTGCTTCTGCTGCGGTAAGCCAGGACACAAGGCGGCTCAATGCTCTGCTGATCCGCACTGCCCTGTATGTGATGCGGCAAACAAAGCGGCGAATCACCGTATTGGTGGTAAAGCTTGTTTTGTCAGGCCCCCCAAGAAGGGTAAAAGGAGAGAAAAGTTGGCTAGTGACGGCCCCAGGGCCCCCTCGCAGCTGACTCAGCGTCCAGCGACGCAAGAGGAGGATCTCATGGACACCAATATTTAGTATGGCGACCAAATTTCTGCAGGCGAACATCAACCACTCTGCCGGAGCTCAGGATCTTTTGCTCCAGAGCATGGCGGAGCGGTTAATCCAGGTGGCGGTGGTGAGCGAGCCCTACGAGGTCCGACCTAGGTCTGACTGGGTTGGGGACCTCGACGGCCTAGTGGCAATCACCACGCAATCGCCGGTTCACTCCCCCCCTCTTGAAGACGTGGTGAGGGGCAGGGGTTTCGTGGTTGCTAGGGTGGGCCAGGCCGTCATCGTGGGGGTGTACCACTCCCCGAACCGGTCGGTCCGCGAGCTGGAAACTCTCCTCGGCGAGGTGGGGACCTTGATTGGTCAGACCCGCCCGCGCCCCGTCCTCGTCCTCGGGGACCTCAACGCCAAATCAGCGGCGTGGGGGTCGCCGGTGACGAACGCGCGGGGCGGTGTCGTGCTAGAGTTGATGGCCGAGGTGGGCCTCTGCGTTGTAAACCGGGGATCGGAAAGCACCTGCGTCCGGCGGAACGGTGAGTCGATCGTCGACTTGACGCTCGTCACCCCAGACATCGCTTGCCGTATTCGCGACTGGCAGGTGCTAGTAGACGTGGTAACGCTGTCCGATCACCGGTACATCCGGTTCAGCGTCTCCCCGACTCGAACGGATGAGGTGAGAGAGGTAGGTGGCGAGATAGGTCCGCGATGGGCCCTGAAGCGCCTCAACGCCGAAGTGCTGAAGGAGGCGGCCCTCGTCGAAGTGTGGAACGGCACTCCTCAGGAGCCGGATCCGGTAGACCCGGACGCGATGGCGGACAGGCTGTGTGAGGCATTGTCGCGCGTCTGCGACGCTGCGATGCCGCGCGCGCGAGCCCCGCAGCCGAGACGCCAAGTCTATTGGTGGACGGAGGAGATTGCCGAACTTCGAAGAAGATGCGTGACGAGGCGCCGGCTATACCAACGGTATCGGAGACGAAGGCGGCGAGAGACTGAGGAGAGCGAGTCTCTTTACACCGCCTACAGAGAGGCTTCTGGGGCCCTTCGCGTCGCGATAGTCGAGGCTAAGAGGCGAGCCTGGGAGCAGCTGCTGGAGGGGCTTGAGCGCGACCCATGGGGCCGCCCGTATAAGTGGGCGAGGCAAAAGCTTCGTCCCTGGGCTCCCCCCATCACAGCCTCGCTCCAACCGCCGGTGCTCCAGAGAGTGGTCGATGGCTTGTTCCCCGGTGCTCCGGGGGCCGAGTTCGTGCCACCCATGACTTCGGCCGATCTCGCCGAAGAAGAGGAGAGTGAGTTTGTCCCTATTTCTGAGGGTGAGCTGGGTGCGGCGGTGCTCAGGATGAGGGCCAAGAACACGGCACCTGGGCCTGACGGCATACCGGGTCGAGCGTGGGCCCTCTCCTTGAAGCACTTGGGACCCGCATTGAAGGATCTATTCGATAGGTGCCTCTTGGAAGGAAGATTCCCCAGGCGATGGAGAAAGGGCAAACTCGTCCTCCTGAGGAAAGAGGGCCGTCCCGCGGACGAGCCCTCGGGCTATCGCCCGATTGTGCTGCTTGACGAGGCGGGCAAGCTATTGGAGAGAGTAGTGGCTGCCCGCCTGGTCAGGCACCTAGAGACGGTGGGACCGGATCTGGCGCCTAACCAGTTCGGCTTCCGGAGAGGTCGCTCGACGATTGACGCCATATCTCTCGTCCGCGACCTCTCTGAGGAGGCGTGCTCCAGTGGCGGCGTGTTGGTGGCCATATCGTTGGACATCTCCAACGCATTCAACACGCTGCCCTGGAGCACGATACACGCCGGTCTGGGGTACCACAAGGTGCCCCAGTACCTGCGAAGACTCGTCGGGGACTATCTCTCAGATCGAGAGGTAGTCTTCCCGACGACTCGCGGGGAGGGAAGTAGTTCAATGACGCGTGGTGTTCCGCAGGGGTCGGTTCTTGGCCCTCTCCTGTGGAACGTCGGATACGATTGGGTCCTCCGGGGGGCAAGCCTGCGTGGCGTTAGCGTGGTATGCTACGCCGATGATACGTTGGTTGCCGCCCGGGGAAGCGACTATAGAGAGGCTGCGATCCTGGCCACAGCCGGAGTCGCTACGGTCGTCGCAAGGATCCGGATGCTGGGTCTGCAGGTGGCGCTCCACAAATCCGAGGCCATATGTTTTCATGGTCCCCGGCGGAAACCACCTACAGACTCCACCATAGTGGTGGGTGGAATTTCCATCCCCGTCGGGACGACACTGAAGTATCTTGGTGTCGTCCTCGATGGCAGATGGAACTTCAAGGAGCACGTGCGGCGGTTGTCCCCCAAAATCTTGGGGACAGCCGGCGCACTTAGTCGCCTGCTCCCGAATATTGGGGGCTGCGAAGTGAGCTGCCGCCGCCTCTATACAGCGGTGGTAAGCTCTATGGCCTTGTATGGCGCCCCGATATGGGCGGGAAAGCTCGATCGGCAGACCACTGCCGTGCTGATTGGAGCTCAACGGGTGATGGCGGTGAGGGTGTGTAGGGGGTATCGCACACTCTCTCACGAGGTGGCATGCGTGCTCGCCGGCACGCTGCCGTGGGACCTTGAGGCCGAAGTTCTGGCTTCGGTCTACTGGCGTAGAGCGCAGGCGCGGGAGCGGGACGAGCGACTGGCGCCGCAGGAGGTGGCACACTGGCGCAATCAGGCCAGAGTGTCTGCTATTGCCATATGGAGGGAGCGTCTCCTAAATGGGCAAGTGCAGAGGGGGCAGAGTGCCCGTCGACTACTGGAGGCGATCAGCCCAGTACTAGAGAAGTGGGTCCGCAGGAAGCATGGGAGTCTTTCCTTCCGACTGACGCAGGTCCTCTCGGGACATGGTTGTTTCGGGAGGTACCTACATCGCGTTGCCCGAAGGGAAGACTCCCCGGCTTGCCACCAATGTGGTCATCTGGAGGACACAGCGCAGCATGTGCTGGAGGCATGCCCGGGAGGAGCTGAACCGCGGCAATCATTGGTCGCGGTCGTAGGGACTGACCTCTCCCTGTCGGCCATAATTCTAAAAATGGTCGATGAGCAGAGTTCATGGGAGGCGGTGGCCTCTTTCTGTGAGGAAGTCATCATGCAGAGGGAGGAAGAGGAGCGGGAGAGGGAGAGAGATCCTCTCGCTCAGCCGCTCCGGAGGGCGCGGACACGGAGGCGGGCTAATCGAGCCCGCACCCCGTCTCCGCTCCGAGGGCCTGGGGTGTTGGGTGCGGGGGCACCTGGCATCCCCTAAGAATAGGTCATCGAGAGGTGGAGATGCCCCCATGTGTTCCGGGGCATCACACACGAGGTGGGGGAAGACCCCAGGAGGTGAGTCCGCCGCAAGGCGGGCAGCGACACTGACGAGGGCTGTGGAGTAATGCGCGAGCGGTCCCATGCCCCTCGTCTTAAGTTGGCGTAGGAGGAACACCCTGGTTTTTTAGTGCGTATGCCGCCTTATGGCGGTGAGTCCCACATAACCACCGTTTCCCCCCGGAACGGTGGTATCCATAAAGGATTTTTCCCAGGTAAAAAAAAAAAAAAAAAAAAAAAAAAAAAGGTTAGGTTAGGTTAGGTTAGGTTAGGTTAGGTTAGGTTAGGTTAGGTTAGGTTAGGTTAATTTCGCAAAAGGAGGCGGCGGAGCGGGCGCGGGAGGAAGACCCTCTCGCAGCGCCACTCCGCAGGCGACGAACGGGTCGGAGAAGGCGATTGCACGACAATCGTCTTCCCCCTCCTGGTGGAGGATAGCGGGAGACAGGCGCGGGGGCGTCTTCTCCCGCATTGCACGTATCCTCCACTTCCGCCGGGTGGGAATGACCGCGAGCACTCGCGGTTATTCTCGGGCCCCTCTCCCAGGGTGGGGAGGGGGGTGAAGGGCTCGCCGTAAAGGCGGGCGGTCGTCGGCGGGGGGCTGGATGGAAAGGCTGTGCCGGATTCCCAGTTCCCCTCCATATAGGCGATGCGGGAGTGCCGCTGGGTCGTTTAGTGGGTATACCGGTGGGGAGCACCGCCGGGAGTCCCACATAACCCTTCCGTCCCCCGACGGGAGGGTATGCATAAAGCATTTTTCCCAGCGTCAAAAAAAAAAAAAAAAAAAAAAAAAAAAAAAAAAAAAAAGGTTAGGTTAGGTTAGGTTAGGTTCCGCGGACCTGCTGGGTTGTCCCAGTGGGTGGGGAGGTGTACCCCAACGCGGCGCGTCCCCGGGTGGCGGATAGGGGAACGGCTCCCAGAAATGGGAGTTACCGGTTTACCGGCGCGGACCAAACACTGGGGGGGAACCATCGGGATCAGTGGAGGGCCAAACCCCGCAACATGGTCGTGGTCATGTTTCGCGATCTGAGCGGGGCCGATAGGCGGACACGCCCTTTTCAGGGCGCGTTGTTGGAGGAGGCGAGCACGCCCTTTTCAGGGCGCTCCCTTAAAACTTGCAGGGGAGCTCACCCCTAGTGAAAAAAAGAGACGACGATGTGGAGCATTGGAGTTAAGGAAAAAATGGATCTAAGCAGTTGTAAATTTGGTCCCCAGGTGGGTCCCCGAAAGGGGGAATCCCACCCCTCTACCTCATCCGAGGTAGAGGGCTGCCCCTCGTACTCTGGGGGGGGCAGCGACTGCTTCGTAGCCAGGCAATCCGCCCGGCTTCGTGAACACAAATATGGCAAAACTCTTACACTGGACACTGCTTTGGCAAGCGATATGGACAACGTTGATATGGAGGTGGAAGCATGCGCCCCGAAGGCGTGTGTTGACACCGCTGACCCTGGCCTGAATAAGGACACCGAGGTGGCATGTGAGGTGAAGGAGGCGCGCGTGTTGTTAACCCGCTGCGCAGCGATGGAAAGCAACGATGAAGATATGCTCGTTGCTTCATCGACAATGGCGAACCTGTCTGACGCGGACTCTGATGCAAGCTTTCAGACCGTGGCTTCAGGGGAGGTGTCCGAAGGAAGAGACCGATTTTGGAGAAAGCGTCGGAGATACGACGCGAGCTCGGACTTGGGAGAGGACGAGGAGTCGATGCCCGCGTCGCCGGCTCGGAGAGGACGTGGACGTCCCCCTTCTACGGGGCAGTACGTAGGCCTGGCCAAAGCAAAGGCTGAACTGAACGCGGCGAAAGCTGAGGAGCTTCGGTTGCAGGCTGAAATGGAAATGGCGGATGACATAAGACGGAAAAAAGAGGCGGTAGCTGCCTCTTTCCGTAAATCTCCGGTCTTAGTGTCACGTACACTGAGCAGTGAAGGACAAGAACCACCGGATCTAGCTAGGCTGGTCTTAGATTCGGTGGATACAATTGAAAAGGTTGCAAAAACATCTAGCAACCTTAAAGGGACGTACGTTAGAGCCCTAAAGGACGCGGTGGAGACGATTAAAGTCTCCTTCCAAGAGTTGCGGTCGCGCACAATGTCGGAGGAGGTTGTCCGATTGGAGGCAGCCAACAAGCGACTTGCGGGCGAGTTGGCCGAGATGAGAAAAGAGTTAGCCCAGATGCGGCAGCTAGCGCAGCAGCGTGATCAGGCGCCAGCTCCGACGGCAACTCAGCCCCAAACAATTGAGGAAATAGTGCGTGTCGTCATGGACCAATGTGGGACAATGATGAACGCCAGACTGGAAGGACTAGAGGAGCGGTTGCTCCCTGAGAAGCGCCTGCGGCCCCCATTAGCTGCAGATAAAAAGAAATCCATGGTGCCGAAGGCCCCTGCAGTCACGGTTGCTGCTCCTCGCTCGGGGGGCAACTCGCAGATGGAGATGGTAACGGATGATGCTCCTGTAGCCATTAATAAAGAGACAGCCAAAGAGTCTCAGAAAGCTCAAGCTAAAGAGACTCGAAAGGCAAAGGGGAAACCCAAACCGGCAGTGACTGAGCCGCGGTTGTTGCCTCCGCAGCCCCAATCCATGGATGAGGGGTGGAATGTGGTGGCTCGGAAAGGCACAAACAAAAAGAAGGCTGACAAGAAGGCACCAAGCGCTCAGGTGGCCTCACAGAAAGTGACAAATGCTCGTGCAAAACCAGTGAAGAAGCCAGCCAAGCTGCGTCCCCCTCGCTCAGCAGCGGTCATGCTGACTCTGAAGCCGGATGCAGTAGATCGCGGCGTCACTTATGAGAAAGTACTTGCCGAGGCCAAGCAGCACATTGACCTTAAGGAACTCGGCATACCTGCAGGCTTAAAGTTCCGTACTGCAGCTACTGGCGCTCGACTTCTGGAGGTGCCCGGTGCCTCTAGTGCTGAAAAAGCCAATGCTCTGGCCAAGAAATTGGGAGAGTCCCTTGGCGAGGAAGTGGTTCGGGTTACCAGGCCCGAGAAATGTGTGGAACTCCGCATAACGGGCCTGGATGACTCGGCTACCAAGGAGGAAGTAGCAGCAGCCGTGGCTGATGTGGGCGGCTGTGAAAAAGAAGCTATCAGAACGGGAGAAATAATTCGTTCTCCGGGCAGACAAGGAGGAGGTACGATCTGGCTGCGATGCCCAATTGCCACAGCCAAGAAAGTTTCAGAAGGGAGGCTTTTGGTAGGCTGGGTCTCAGTCCAGGCTAAAATCCTGGAGCCCCGACCGCTTAGATGCTTCAGGTGCCTAGAGCTTGGTCACATGGGCGCTAAATGCACCGCGGACGTTGACCGAAGCAAGTTCTGCTTCTGCTGCGGTAAGCCAGGACACAAGGCGGCTCAATGCTCTGCTGATCCGCACTGCCCTGTATGTGATGCGGCAAACAAAGCGGCGAATCACCGTATTGGTGGTAAAGCTTGTTTTGCCAGGCCCCCCAAGATGGGTAAAAGGAGAGAAAAGTTGGTTAGTGACGGCCCCAGAGCCCCCTCGCAGCTGACTCAGCGTCCAGCGACGCAAGAGGAGGATCTCATGGACACCAATATTTAGTATGGCGACCAAATTTCTGCAGGCGAACATCAACCACTCTGCCGGAGCTCAGGATCTTTTGCTCCAGAGCATGGCGGAGCGGTTAATCCAGGTGGCGGTGGTGAGCGAGCCCTACGAGGTCCGACCTAGGTCTGACTGGGTTGGGGACCTCGACGGCCTAGTGGCAATCACCACGCAATCGCCGGTTCACTCCCCCCCTCTTGAAGACGTGGTGAGGGGTAGGGGTTTCGTGGTTGCTAGGGTGGGCCAGGCTGTCATCGTGGGGGTGTACCACTCCCCGAACCGGCCGGTTCGCGAGCTGGAGACTCTCCTCGGCGAGGTGGGGACCTTGATTGGTCAGACCCGCCCGCGCCCCGTCCTCGTCCTCGGGGACCTCAACGCCAAATCAGCGGCGTGGGGGTCGCCGGTGACGAACGCGCGGGGCGGTGTCGTGCTAGAGTGGATGGCTGAGGTGGGCCTCTGCGTTGTAAACCGGGGATCGGAAAGCACCTGCGTCCGGCGGAACGGTGAGTCGATCGTCGACTTGACGCTCGTCACCCCAGACATCGCTTGCCGTATTCGCGACTGGCAGGTGCTAGTAGACGTGGTAACGCTGTCCGATCACCGGTACATCCGGTTCAGCGTCTCCCCGACTCGAACGGATGAGGTGAGAGCGGTAGGTGGCGAGATAGGTCCGCGATGGGCCCTGAAGCGCCTCAACGCTGAAGTGCTGAAGGAGGCGGCCCTCGTCGAAGTGTGGAACGGCACTCCTCAGGAGCTGGATCCGGTAGACCCGGACGCGATGGCGGACAGGCTGTGCGAGGCATTGTCGCGCGTCTGCGACGCTGCGATGCCGCGCGCGCGAGCCCCGCAGCCGAGACGCCAAGTCTATTGGTGGACGGAGGAGATTGCAGAACTTCGGAAAAGATGCGTGACGAGGCGCCGGCTATACCAGCGGTATCGGAGACGAAGGCGGCGAGAGACTGAGGAGAGCGAGTCTCTTTACGCCGCCTACAGAGAGGCTTCTGGGGCCCTTCGCGTCGCGATAGTCGAGGCTAAGAGGCGGGCCTGGGAGCAGCTGCTGGAGGGGCTTGAGCGCGACCCATGGGGCCGCCCGTACAAGTGGGCGAGGCAAAAGCTTCGTCCCTGGGCTCCCCCCATCACAGCCTCGCTCCAACCGGCGGTGCTCCAAAGAGTGGTCGATGGATTGTTCCCCGATGCTCCGGGGGCCGAGTTCACGCCTCCCTTGATTTCGGCCGATCTCGCCGAAGGAGAGGAGAGCGAGTTTGTCCCTATCTCTGAGGGTGAGCTAGGTGCGGCGGTGCTCAGGATGAGAGCCAAGAACACGGCACCTGGGCCTGACGGCATACCGGGTCGCGCGTGGGCCCTCTCCTTGAAGCACCTGGGACCCGCCTTGAAGGACCTGTTTGACAGGTGCCTCGCGGGGGCAAGATTCCCCAGGCGATGGAGAAGGGGCAAACTCGTCCTCCTGAGGAAAGAGGGCCGTCCCGCGGACGAGCCCTCGGGCTATCGCCCGATTGTGCTGCTTGACGAGGCGGGCAAGCTATTGGAGAGAGTAGTGGCTGCCCGCCTGGTCAGGCACCTCGAGACGGTGGGACCGGATCTGGCGCCTAACCAGTTCGGCTTCCGGAGAGGTCGCTCGACGATTGACGCCATATCTCTCGTCCGCGACCTCTCCGAGGAGGCGTGCTCCAGTGGCGGCGTGTTGGTGGCTATATCGTTGGACATCTCCAATGCATTCAACACGCTGCCCTGGAGCACGATACACGCCGGTCTGGGGTACCACAAGGTGCCCCAGTACTTGCGAAGACTCGTCGGGGACTATCTCTCAGATCGAGAGGTAGTCTTCCCGACGATTCGCGGGGAGGGAAGTAGTCCCATGACGCGCGGTGTTCCGCAGGGGTCGGTTCTTGGCCCTCTCCTGTGGAACGTCGGATATGATTGGGTCCTCCGGGGGGCAAGCCTGCGTGGCGTTAGCGTAGTATGCTATGCCGATGATACGTTGGTTGCCGCCCGGGGAAGCGACTATAGAGAGGCTGCGATCTTGGCCACAGCCGGAGTCGCTACGGTCGTCGCAAGGATCCGGATGCTGGGTCTGCAGGTGGCGCTCCACAAATCCGAGGCCATATGTTTTCATGGTCCCCGGCGGAAACCACCTGTAGACTCCACCATAGTGGTGGGTGGAATTTCCATCCCCGTCGGGACGACACTGAAGTATCTTGGTGTCGTCCTCGACGGCAGATGGAACTTCAAGGAGCACGTGCGGCGGCTGTCCCCCAAAATCTTGGGGACAGCCGGCGCACTTAGTCGCCTGCTCCCAAATATCGGGGGCTGCGAAGTGAGCTGCCGCCGCCTCTATACAGCGGTGGTAAGCTCTATGGCCTTGTATGGCGCCCCGATATGGGCGGGAAAGCTCGATCGGCAGACCACTGCCGTGCTGATCGGAGCTCAACGGGTGATGGCGGTGAGGGTGTGCAGGGGGTATCGCACACTCTCACACGAAGTAGCATGCGTGCTCGCAGGCTCGCTCCCGTGGGACCTTGAGGCCGAAGTTCTGGCTTCGGTCTACTGGCGCAGAGCGCAGGCGCGGGAGCGAGACGAGCGACCGGCGCCGCAGGAGGTGGCGCACTGGCGCAATCAGGCCAGGGTGTCCGCTATCGGCACGTGGAGGGAGCGGCTCCTCGCGGGGCAGATGCAGAGGGGGCAGAGCGCCCGAAGGCTCCTGGAGGCAATCAGCCCAGTACTGGAGGAGTGGGTCCGCAGGAAGCATGGGAGTCTCTCCTTCCGACTGACGCAGGTCCTCTCGGGACATGGTTGTTTCGGGAGGTACCTACATCGCGTTGCCCGAAGGGAGGACTCCCCAGCTTGCCATCAGTGTGGACATGCGGAGGATACGGCGCAACATGCGCTGGAGGCATGCCCGGGTGGAGCGGAGCCGCGGCAGACGTTGGTTGCGGTCGTGGGGACTGACCTCTCCCTGTCGGCCATAATTCTGAAAATGGTCTATGAGCAGAGGTCGTGGGAGGCGGTGGCCTCATTCTGTGAGGAGGTCATCTCACAGAGGGAGGAAGAGGAGCGGGAGAGGGAGAGAGATCCTCTCGCTCAGCCGCTCCGGAGGGCGCGGACACGGAGGCGGGCTAATCGAGCCCGCACCCCGTCTCCGCTCCGAGGGCCTGGGGTGTTGGGTGCGGGGGCACCTGGCATCCCCTAATAATAGGTCATCGTGAGGTGGAGATGCCCCCCATGTGTTCCGGGGCATCACACACGAGGTGGGGGAAGACCCCAGGAGGTGAGTCTGCCACAAGGCGGGCAGCGACACTGACGAGGGCTGTGGAGTAATGCGCGAGCGGTCCCATGCCCCTTGTCTTAAGTTGGTGTAGGAGGAACACCCTGGTTTTTTAGTGCGTATGCCGCCTTACGGCGGTGAGTCCCACATAACCACCGTTTCCCCCCGGAACGGTGGTATCCATAAAGGATTTTCCCAGGTAAAAAAAAAAAAAAAAAAAAAAAAAAAAAAAAAAAAAAAAAAAGGTTAGGTTAGGTTAGGTTAGGTTAGGTTAGGTTGGAGGTCCGACCCGATGTATTAACTGCCTTAGCGATCAGCCTATGTGAGCTACAGCGAAGTTCAATACATCGTAAGTTGCGGATTAACGAGGCGCACACGGCTGTGAAAACGCTGTGGCGCTGAGTTTTTTGCGGACCGAGATATTTCGAAGGGGAGAAAAAACTTACAACTTAGGATTTTTCGATTGAAAAACGGTTTGTTTACCTTTTTCAATCGAAAAAAAGTCGGGTTTGCGGCTATCGTTTTTAGCACTTTTTTAGGTTAGGTTATAGTAGCATTAATTAAATTTCGCGTAGGCTAGGTCCGGTTGCTTTTCTCCTTAGGGTTTGGAAGTAATCGGATTTTTAGTAATTTTAGGTAAAATTTTGAAAAAAATTTTGCCCGAAAAAGTTGGGAAAGTTCAGGGGTGAATACTTGGGGTCTGGTTTTCCCCTACGGTCTCAGTAGGGGTGCCAGGGGATAGGGGACTTCAGCCCCTATAAGGTGTTATTTTTGGTTTTCGGCTCCGTTAAGGGGAAGTCAGCCAAAAAAATTTTTCAAAAAGTGTCCTGAAGAATCTTGTTGCTATTTTGGTTTTTCAGGCGCTTTTTGAAATTTGTATGGGATTTCTCCGAGCCGACTCCCCCTTGACCGTTTTCTAACAAAACTCTGTTTTGAAAGATAACTTCGGCTGGGGTGGTCGGATTTGGTCTAAATTTGACAGAGACGTTGGCGGGGCCACAATGGCCACGTCTGAAGAGAACGGGGGTTCCCACCGCAAGTGGGACGAAAGAACTTTGGCTTCTTCTTCCTCAGAATCCGAGGAAGAATTCTCAGAGGCCATGGAAGTGACTTCTCAGTCTAAGAAGAGGGGTCATGTAGACCAGGCGGATGACGAAAGGCCCGATAATGGGCCTAAGGTTGGAACAGCCCGGAGGGGCAAGCCCAAAGGGGCTTACGCGGGGATGGCGTCGGCAAGAGGTAGGCTCCGAAGTCCGGAGACGTACCTCAGCCCCGACACAGATGACGCCGCCGGCCCCTCCTTGTATAGGAAGGACTTCCCGGAGCTCCGCTCCAAGGGAACAAAGGGGAGTGGGAGAAATACCTCCCCAACAGGAAAGAAGTCGGCGCACCCGTCTGAGGTTCTCCTCCCATCCGACCCGGTGGAGGCCACCAAACAGGCGGCATGCGAAATATTGGAGGGGGCCCGCAAGTCGGGCAACTTGAAGGGGGAGGTGTGGGGCAACATGAACCGGGCCTGCCGCACCATACTGAGGTCTATGGAGGAACTTGACGCCTCCAGGTCAGAGAACGAGGAGATCCGCATCCTAAAGGCGGACAACAAGAGGATGCGGGAGCAACTCGCTCTCTGCACAGCGGAACTCAAGGCCCTGAGAATTGCCTTCTCAGAGCGCCAGGCCCCGGCCCCGCAGCCGGCGCGTGAGACCCCGGCCCCTAGGGCCCCCCCGCCGACACAATCCGCCGCCGCGGAGTTGGCGGAATTGCTGGACAGCATGAAGCGCGACTTGACGGTCTCCCTCGGTAACATGCTTAATGCAAGAATCGAGGAGATTTCCAGTCGCCTTCCTCCAGCACCAATAATCCGCCCCCCGCTGGCGGCGGATAAGAAGAAGGAGGCCCCATCGGCCTCAACGAGAGTAGTGGCTTCCGAGCCCGAGAGCAGGGCCAGGCTTGGAGATGGCAGGCCGAAAAGGGCCGCCAAAAAAGCGGCCCCGGTGGCCCCGGAAACCACCGCCCTGGCAGCCAAGACTGCCCCGGCAGCCAAGCCTGCCCCAGCAGTGGAGACTGCACCTGTGCCCCCGGGCGAGGCATGGACCACCCAGGAAGCGGGAAAGAAGAAGAGGAAGGGAAAGGGGAAGGCTACGGCCACTCCCCCACCCCCCCCGCCGCCCAAAAAGAAAGCGGCACCCAAGCAGAAGGGTCTGGAAGTCCCCAAGACGGCAGCGGTGGTAATCACCATGCGGAAGGACGTTACCACCGACACCACGCTGCAGGCGGTCATGTCCAAGGCCATTAATGGCATAAGCTTGGAGGAAATAGGCCTGCAGCGGGTCAAGGTCAGGAACTCAGCGACGGGGGGCCGAGTAATCAAGGTCCCTGGAGCAGAGAGAGGAAGGACGGCGGACAGCCTCGCAGAAAAGCTGCAGGTTCTTGTGGGCGACGTTGCCCATATAAGCCGCCCTGAGAAAATGGCCGCCATCAAAGTCGCCGGCTTAGATGAGTCGGCGACAAGGGAGACCCTGGCGGCTGCCGTCGCCAAGACGGGGGGATGCGCCGAGGCGCAAATTAAGGTGGGGGGCATTCGCCCTACATACTTTGATGGTAGTGGGGTGGCCCTCGTGCAATGCCCGGTGGGAGTGGCAAAAGCCCTCCTCAAGCGTTAGGTAGGTTAGGTTAGGTTAGGTTAGGTTAGGTTAGGTTAGGTTAGGTTAGGTTAGGTTAGGTTCGGGGCCCCCATCTGGGCGGACTCCCTCCACAGGAGGGAGAATGCGACCGCCATCCGCAGGCCCCAAAGGGCCATTGCACTGCGGGTGGCGAGAGCCTACCGCTCGGTGGGCTTTGCGGCAGCGTGCGCTCTGGCCGGCACCCCGCCTTGGGAACTCGAGGCGGGGGTGCTCGCCAGAGTGTACGAGTGGACGGCGGGGCGCAGGGCGCTCGGGGAGTGCCCTGCCCCAGAAGAGCGGGAGGCCGTCCGCAGAGAGGCGAGGGACGCAATCCGCCTGGAGTGCCCGGTCACCGCGGCTAAGGCCGTCCTTGCCAAGGGACGGCTTGCCGTCGGGTTTGGGTCGTGTGTGGTCCGAGCACTTGGTGAGCAGCCTTTGCGCTGCTACAAGTGCTTCGGAATCGGCCACACACGGGCCCTCTGTCCGTCCAAGGTGGACAGGTCGGACGCCTGTTACCGCTGCGGTAAGGAGGGGCACATGTCCGCCTCCTGCACGGCCGCCAAGCCGCACTGCGCGGTGTGCGCCGCCAGTGGCCGCCCGGCGGACCACGTGATGAGGGGGAGGAACTGCAATCCTCCCCCAAAGAAGGGCAAAGCGCAGGCGCCGTCCCAGCCTGCCGCTACCACCGTCGTCCCTGAGGCTGGGACCTCGGTGGCCGACGAGGGGGGTGCGATGGCCGAATGATGGATAGGTCCGGACATCGCATCCTACAGGCGAATACTAACCACTGTAAAGCAGCCCAGGACCTGCTGATGCAGGCCCTGGCTGAGTGGTTAGTAGACGTTGCGGTGGTCGCCGAGCCGTACTCTGTCCCTGGCCGTTGGCTGGGTGATCGGGACGGCTCGGTGGCGTTGGTGTCGCGGTCTTCCACGGACTCCCCTCCCCTCTCGCTCTTAGAGAGGGGACCGGGATACGTGGCCGCCGCGTGGGGAGAAATAGCCCTGGTGGGGGTCTATTTCTCCCCTAACCGCCCTTTACAGGACTTCGAGGATTTTCTCGAAGTCCTGACCGCAGTAGTCGGTAGGGCGGCGCCGCGCCAGGTCGCCGTATTGGGCGACCTGAACGCCAAGTCGGCGGCCTGGGGCAACCGGGCCGCCTCTTGCAACGTCCGCGGGCGGGCCGTCGAATTTTGGGCGGCCTCATCGGGCGTGTCCCTCCTAAATAGAGGGACGGCCCACACGTGTGTGCGGCAACGGGGAGGGACGGTGGTGGACGTGTCGTTCGCCACCCCCGCACTTGCCGCCCGCGTCGTCGGCTGGCGGGTGGAAACGGTGGAGACCTTGTCGGACCACCGATACGTGCGGTTCGACATCGTCTCCACCAAGAGCCCCCGGGGGATGGCCCGCTCAGGCCAGTCCCCCTTTCCACGGTGGGCTCAGATCCACCTGGACCGAGGGGCGGCCAAGGAGGCGGCGTTCGTCCAGGACTGGCTCACGCCTCCTGTCAATGTCCTGGACGTCGACGCCTCGGCGGTCCGACTGCGGGAGTCCCTGACCGAGGTGTGCAACTCCAGCATGCCTCGGTCTCGCCGCCCACCTCCCCGACGCGCCGTCTATTGGTGGTCGGAGGAGCTGGCGGGGCTCCGGGCCGCCTGCGTGGTGGCCAGGAGGGCCTACACGCGGAGTCGACGGCGGAACGTGCGGGACGCGTCGAACGAGGACCTTCTCTACGCCTCGTACGTAGAGGCAAAGAAGGTCCTCAAGGCGGCTATGTTCGCCGCCGACGACGCGGCGAGGGCCGAAATGCTAGAGGGTCTCGACAGAGACCCGTACGGGAGACCGTATAAGGCGGCGCGGAATAAACTGCGCCCCTTCGGTCCCCCGCTAGCAGAGACCCTCGAGCCGGCGTTGCTGGATGGGGTGGTTCGGTCCTTGTTTCCAACAAGGACCAACTTCACCCCTCCAGTGATGGACCCCCCACGGGAGGCGGCTCTGCCGGCGGAGGAGGTCCCTCCGGTCACGGGGGCAGAGTTTGGCGCGGCAACGCTTCGCCTCCGCGCCAAGAAAACCGCCCCCGGGCCATAGCCAACGCGTTCAATTCCGTCCCCCACTCCACGATCTTGGAGGCACTCCGGTACCACGGAGTGCCTTCATACTTGCGGGCCCTCTTGGCCAGCTACTTGGAGGACCGAGCGGTCCTCCTCGTAGACAAGGCTGGCCAAGTCCGGAGGTACGGCGCGGAGTCTGGTGTTCCACAGGGGTCGGTCCTAGGACCACTCCTGTGGAACATCGGCTTCGACTGGCTCCTGCGGGGATCCCTCCTCCCGGGCACGAGTGTCATCTGCTACGCGGATGACACTCTCCTCACTGCCCGGGGGAGGGATTTTAAGGAGGCGGCCAGTTTGGCCTCGGCTGGCGGATCCTTGGTCGCGGGAAGGATCCGCCGCCTCGGGATGGGGGTTGCGCTGCACAAGACCGAGGCCGTGTTCTTCCACGGGCCTCGGCAGCGCATCCCTCCTGACGCCCACATCGTCGTGGAGGGCGTCAGGATCGGGGTGAGGACCCAGATGAAATATCTGGGCCTCACCCTGGACAGCAGGTGGCGCTTCGGCCCGCACTTCAGCGGGTTGTCAGCGCGCCTGCTGAAGGCGGCGAACGCCCTCTCGTGGCTCCTCCCAAACCTGGGAGGGCCGAAGGCGAGATGCCGGCATTTGTATGCCGGCATCTTGAAGAGCATGGCCCTTTACGGGGCCCCCATCTGGGCGGACTCCCTCCACAGGAGGGAGAATGCGACCGCCATCCGCAGGCCCCAAAGGGCCATTGCACTGCGGGTGGCGAGAGCCTACCGCTCGGTGGGCTTTGCGGCAGCGTGCGCTCTGGCCGGCACCCCGCCTTGGGAACTCGAGGCGGGGGTGCTCGCCAGAGTGTACGAGTGGACGGCGGGGCGCAGGGCGCTCGGGGAGTGCCCTGCCCCAGAAGAGCGGGAGGCCGTCCGCAGAGAGGCGAGGGACGCAACCGTCCAACATTGGACGGAGGCCCTCGCCACCGCAGCCTTCGGCCGCAGAACGTTGGACGCGCTCGGGCCAGTCCTGCGGGACTGGCTCGGGCGGTCCCACGGTTTCCTTTCTTTCCGTCTGGTGCAGGTGCTGTCCGGGCATGGCGTCTTCGGATCGTGCCTGCACCGGATCGGAAGAGAGGAGACCCCGGCCTGCCACGATTGTGGCGCGGCGGTGGACACGGCGCAGCACACCCTGGAGGTGTGTGCGTCGTGGTCTGGGCCGCGCCGCCAATTGATGGCGGTGGTCGGGCAGGACCTCTCGCTGCCCAGCGTGGTTTTAGCCATGCTGGGAAGCGAGGAGTCCTGGGCTGCGGTGGCCTCCTTTTGCGAGGAAGTAATTTTGCAAAAGGAGGCGGCGGAGCGGGCGCGGGAGGAAGACCCTCTCGCAGCGCCACTCCGCAGGCGACGAACGGGTCGGAGAAGGCGATTGCACGACAATCGTCTTCCCCCTCCTGGTGGAGGATAGCGGGAGACAGGCGCGGGGGCGTCTTCTCCCGCATTGCACGTATCCTCCACTTCCGCCGGGTGGGAATGACCGCGAGCACTCGCGGTTATTCTCGGGCCCCTCTCCCAGGGTGGGGAGGGGGGTGAAGGGCTCGCCGTAAAGGCGGGCGGTCGTCGGCGGGGGGCTGGATGGAAAGGCTGTGCCGGATTCCCAGTTCCCCTCCATATAGGCGATGCGGGAGTGCCGCTGGGTCGTTTAGTGGGTATACCGGTGGGGAGCACCGCCGGGAGTCCCACATAACCCTTCCGTCCCCCGACGGGGGGGTATGCATAAAGCATTTTTCCCAGCGTCAAAAAAAAAAAAAAAAAAAAAGGTTAGGTTAGGTTGGGGGACCCCCCACAGTGCTTGCTTCCACGTAGCGTTCCCCGGGCAACGACCTGGTCCTGTCACCGTAACGGAGTGGCAGGCCAGTGATCGGCGAAAGTGCACTGTGCGTTGAAGACTTTTTTGCGGACTCTTCAACACTTGCGGCGGCTATGCCTAAGCTTCCATCGCGGGACGCCTCCGGGCGGTTCCTAAAAGGCCCTTATCAGGGCCAACCAAAAGGCCCTTCTCAGGGCCAACCAAAAGGCCCTTCTCAGGGCCAACCAAACGGCCCTTCTCAGGGCCAACCAAAAGGCCCTTCTCAGGGCCAACCAAAAGGCCCTTCTCAGGGCCAAACCAAAGGCCCTTCTCAGGGCCAAACCAAAGGCCCTTCTCAGGGCCACGCCGGCGATGCCAGTATGGCGTCGGAGGTTTGCCGCCCATCACCGGGTAGCATGTTCCGCAGGCTGTCGGTCGACGTGTTGTCGGACTCCGACAACGAGTCGCTCGTTCCAGAGTCGGACGGAAGTTCGGCGATGGAAGCCGAAAGCCGCTTACAAAAGCGGAAGCGATCCTTCCTGAAGGACGGCGGCGAAGGCTCCTCGGACTCCACGAGGAGTGCTAAGCCAAAAAAGAAGGCGAAGGCCAAAAAGCCTTCCACTGTGGTGGACACCCACGACGTGGGTCTGGCGGACGCCCAACGTCAGTTGGACCTCGCACGAAGGGTTCAGCTCCAGGAAGACCTGGAAGAGAGGGTCGCCGCGAAGGAGATGCAGGCGCAGGCCGCCCGGGCTAAGTCCGGGTACGGTGCGTCTAGCGTCTTATACGCGGACCACTCGCTGGCCGAGCTGGAGCGCATGGCGCAGGAGGACGAAGAGGAGATCAGGGTGGTCGCCTCCAAGTCCTCCAATCTAAAAGGGACTTTCCAAAAGTCCCTTAAATGCAGGGCCGCCACCATGGGTGGCATCATCCGGGAGCTGGTGCAACGCACAGCCACCGACGAGACGCGGCAACTGCAGGCGAAGTTAGATCGCCTGCAGTCGGAGGTCAGCCAGCTGCATAAGAAGCTGGCTGAGGTCACGGCCCAGCCAACCCAAGCTGAGCCGAGACCTGCGGTGGAGGGCCCTTCCTCCTCTTCCAACCTTGAGGATGTCATCCGCAAGGTTGTGATGGAGGAAAGGGCATTTACGAGAGCCTGCCTCGCTGGCATCGAGGACAGGCTCTTGCCCGAAAAGCGCCTCCGACCGCCCCTCGCGGCGGACAAGAGGCCGTGCGAGCCTGGGCCATCCTCCCAAAGGGAGGACGCCCTTCTCCCTTCCACCACCCCGTCCACCCAGCCGTGGACGAAGGTGGTCAAAAAGGGGAAGGGCAAGGCCAAGAAGGCGAGAGCGGTCGTCGCCCCTGCCTCCCCAGCCAACATCTCCCCTCCCTGCCCGTCCCAGACGACCGGCAAGGGGAAGGGGAAGGGGAAGGGGCAAAAGTCGGCCCCTAAGCCCGCCACCGCTGCTCCGGCAGCTAAAAGGGCCCCTGCCGGTGGGAGAAAAACCCTAGTTTCTCCCAAAACCGCAGCCGTCGTGGTGACGCTCACCGCGGAGGCTGCGGAGCGTGGTGAGACGTACGAGTCCGTGCTGAAACGGGCTCGTACCAACGCCGATCCCACCAAGTTGGGAATCGGCGCCATCACCTGCCGCCAGACCCAAGCCGGGGCTCGTATTTTCGAGTTCCCGGGGGCCCAGGGCGGCACCAACGCTGACCTCTTCGCAACGAAGTTGCAAGAGGTCATCGCGGACGCGGCCAAGGTGGTAAGGCCCATCAAGTCGGCGGCCCTCGAGGTGACCAATCTGGACGATTCGGTCACCAAAGAGGAGGTCGTGGCGGCGCTCGCAGCAATAGGGGGCTGCAACACCGCAGCGGTACAGGGTCGGGCTATCAGGCCCGGCCGCGGCGGCATGGGCACAATCCGCCTGGAGTGCCCGGTCACCGCAGCTAAGGCCGTCCTTGCCAAGGGGCGGCTTGCCGTCGGGTTTGGGTCGTGTGTGGTCCGAGCACTTGGTGAGCAGCCTTTGCGCTGCTACAAGTGCTTCGGAATCGGCCACACACGGGCCCTCTGTCCGTCCAAGGTGGACAGGTCGGACGCCTGTTACCGCTGCGGTAAGGAGGGGCACATGTCCGCCTCCTGCACGGCCGCCAAGCCGCACTGCGCGGTGTGCGCCGCCAGTGGCCGCCCGGCGGACCACGTGATGAGGGGGAGGAACTGCAATCCTCCCCCAAAGAAGGGCAAAGCGCAGGCGCCGTCCCAGCCTGCCGCTACCACCGTCGTCCCTGAGGCTGGGACCTCGGTGGCCGACGAGGGGGGTGCGATGGCCGAATGATGGATAGGTCCGGACATCGCATCCTACAGGCGAATACTAACCACTGTAAAGCAGCCCAGGACCTGCTGATGCAGGCCCTGGCTGAGTGGTTAGTAGACGTTGCGGTGGTCGCCGAGCCGTACTCTGTCCCTGGCCGTTGGCTGGGTGATCGGGACGGCTCGGTGGCGTTGGTGTCGCGGTCTTCCACGGACTCCCCTCCCCTCTCGCTCTTAGAGAGGGGACCGGGATACGTGGCCGCCGCGTGGGGAGAAATAGCCCTGGTGGGGGTCTATTTCTCCCCTAACCGCCCTTTACAGGACTTCGAGGATTTTCTCGAAGTCCTGACCGCAGTAGTCGGTAGGGCGGCGCCGCGCCAGGTCGCCGTACTGGGCGACCTGAACGCCAAGTCGGCGGCCTGGGGCAACCGGGCCGCCTCTTGCAACGTCCGCGGGCGGGCCGTCGAATTTTGGGCGGCCTCGTCGGGCGTGTCCCTCCTAAATAGAGGGACGGCCCACACGTGTGTGCGGCAACGGGGAGGGACGGTGGTGGACGTGTCGTTCGCCACCCCCGCACTTGCCGCCCGCGTCGTCGGCTGGCGGGTGGAAACGGTGGAGACCTTGTCGGACCACCGATACGTGCGGTTCGACATCGTCTCCACCAAGAGCCCCCGGGGGATGGCCCGCTCGGGCCAGTCCCCCTTTCCACGGTGGGCTCAGATCCACCTGGACCGAGGGGCGGCCAAGGAGGCGGCGTTCGTCCAGGACTGGCTCACGCCTCCTGTCAATGTCCTGGACGTCGACGCCTCGGCGGTCCGACTGCGGGAGTCCCTGACCGAGGTGTGCAATTCCAGCATGCCTCGGTCTCGCCGCCCACCTCCCCGACGCGCCGTCTATTGGTGGTCGGAGGAGCTGGCGGGGCTCCGGGCCGCCTGCGTGGTGGCCAGGAGGGCCTACACGCGGAGTCGACGGCGGAACGTGCGGGACGCGTCGAACGAGGACCTTCTCTACGCCTCGTACGTAGAGGCAAAGAAGGTCCTCAAGGCGGCCATGTTCGCCGCCGACGACGCGGCGAGGGCCGAAATGCTAGAGGGTCTCGACAGAGACCCGTACGGGAGACCGTATAAGGCGGCGCGGAATAAACTGCGCCCCTTCGGTCCCCCGCTAGCAGAGACCCTCGAGCCGGCGTTGCTGGATGGGGTGGTTCGGTCCTTGTTTCCAACAAGGACCAACTTCACCCCTCCAGTGATGGACCCCCCGCGGGAGGCGGCTCCGCCAGTGGAGGAGGTCCCTCCGGTCACGGGGGCGGAGTTTGGCGCGGCGACGCTTCGCCTCCGCGCCAAGAAAACCGCCCCCGGGCCGGACGGCGTCCCCGCAAGGGTGGTGGCCATTGCGGCCACCCAAATGGCGGACAGGTTCCGGGACCTCTTCAGCGCGTGTTTCACGGCTGGGAGGTTCCCGAAAACCTGGAAGGAGGGGCAACTGTGCCTCCTCCGTAAGGAGGGACGACCGGCAGACTCCCCCTCGGCATACCGACCCATCGTTCTGCTCGATGAGGTCGGTAAACTGTTCGAGGGGATCGTCGCCAGTCGGCTGAATGGCCTCCTGCAGGGGGTTGGGCCGAACCTGTCGGACGCCCAATTCGGTTTCCGAGTTGGGCGTTCGACAGTGGACGCGCTGGCCCGGCTGAAGGGCCAGGTGAGGGAGGCCGTGGAGTCTGGGGACGGAGTGTTGGCTGTGTCATTTGACATAGCCAACGCGTTCAATTCCGTCCCCCACTCCACGATCTTGGAGGCACTCCGGTACCACGGAGTGCCTTCATACTTGCGGGCCCTCTTGGCCAGCTACTTGGAGGACCGAGCGGTCCTCCTCGTAGACAAGGCTGGCCAAGTCCAGAGGTACGGCGCGGAGTCTGGTGTTCCGCAGGGGTCGGTCCTAGGACCACTCCTGTGGAACATCGGCTTCGACTGGCTCCTGCGGGGATCCCTCCTCCCGGGCACGAGTGTCATCTGCTACGCGGATGACACTCTCCTCACTGCCCGGGGGAGGGATTTTAAGGAGGCGGCCAGTTTGGCCTCGGCTGGCGGATCCTTGGTCGCGGGAAGGATCCGCCGCCTCGGGTTGGGGGTTGCGCTGCACAAGACCGTGTTCTTCCACGGGCCTCGGCAGCGCATCCCTCCTGACGCCCACATCGTCGTGGAGGGCGTCAGGATCGGGGTGAGGACCCAGATGAAATATCTGGGCCTCACCCTGGACAGCAGGTGGCGCTTCGGCCCGCACTTCAGCGGGTTGTCAGCGCGCCTGCTGAAGGCGGCGAACGCCCTCTCGTGGCTCCTCCCAAACCTGGGAGGGCCGAAGGCGAGATGCCGGCATTTGTATGCCGGCATCTTGAAGAGCATGGCCCTTTACGGGGCCCCCATCTGGGCGGACTCCCTCCACAGGAGGGAGAATGCGACCGCCATCCGCAGGCCCCAAAGGGCCATTGCACTGCGGGTGGCGAGAGCCTACCGCTCGGTGGGCTTTGCGGCAGCGTGCGCTCTGGCCGGCACCCCGCCTTGGGAACTCGAGGCGGGGGTGCTCGCCAGAGTGTACGAGTGGACGGCGGGGCGCAGGGCGCTCGGGGAGTGCCCTGCCCCAGAAGAGCGGGAGGCCGTCCGCAGAGAGGCGAGGGACGCAACCGTCCAACATTGGACGGAGGCCCTCGCCACCGCAGCCTTCGGCCGCAGAACGTTGGACGCGCTCGGGCCAGTCCTGCGGGACTGGCTCGGGCGGTCCCACGGTTTCCTTTCTTTCCGTCTGGTGCAGGTGCTGTCCGGGCATGGCGTCTTCGGATCGTGCCTGCACCGGATCGGAAGAGAGGAGACCCCGGCCTGCCACGATTGTGGCGCGGCGGTGGACACGGCGCAGCACACCCTGGAGGTGTGTGCGTCGTGGTCTGGGCCGCGCCGCCAATTGATGGCGGTGGTCGGGCAGGACCTCTCGCTGCCCAGCGTGGTTTTAGCCATGCTGGGAAGCGAGGAGTCCTGGGCTGCGGTGGCCTCCTTTTGCGAGGAAGTAATTTCGCAAAAGGAGGCGGCGGAGCGGGCGCGGGAGGAAGACCCTCTCGCAGCGCCACTACGCAGGCGACGAACGGGTCGGAGAAGGCGATTGCACGACAATCGTCTTCCCCCTCCTGGTGGAGGATAGCGGGAGACAGGCGCGGGGGCGTCTTCTCCCTGCATTGCACGTATCCTCCACTTCCGCCGGGTGGGAATGACCGCGAGCACTCGCGGTTATTCTCGGGCCCCTCTCCCAGGGTGGGGGGGGGTGAAGGGCTCGCCGTAAAGGCGGGCGGTCGTCGGCGGGGGGCTGGATGGAAAGGCTGTGCCGGATTCCCAGTTCCCCTCCATATAGGCGATGCGGGAGTGCCGCTGGGTCGTTTAGTGGGTATACCGGTGGGGAGCACCGCCGGGAGTCCCACATAACCCTGCCGTCCCCCGACGGGAAGGTATGCATAAAGCATTTTTCCCAGCGTCAAAAAAAAAAAAAAAAAAAAAAAAGCTTAGGTTAGGTTAGGTTAACTGTAAAGCAGCCCAGGACCTGCTAATGCAGGCGATGGCTGAGTGGTTGGTGGACGTGGTGGTCGTCTCCGAACCGTACTCGGTCCCCGGCCGGTGGCTGGGTGATCAGGACGGCTTGGTGGCGTTGGTTTCGCGGTCTTCCACAGACTCCCCTCCCCTCTCGCTCTTAGAGAGGGGATCGGGATACGTGGCCGCCGCGTGGGGAGACATAGCCCTAGTGGGCGTCTATTTCTCCCCAAACCGCCCACTTCAGGATTTCGAGAATTTTCTCGAAATCCTCACCGCGGTTGTGGGTAGGGCGGCGCCGCGACAGGTCGCCGTTCTTGGCGACCTGAACGCAAAATCGGTGACCTGGGGCAACCCGGCTGCCTCCTGCAACGTCCGGGGACCCGCCGTCGAATCTTGGGCGGTTTCGTCTGGCGTGTTGCTCCTCAACAGAGGGACGGTCCAGACGTGTGTGCGGCGATGGGGGGGGTCGGTGGTGGACGTGTCGTTTGCTACCCCTGCTCTTGCTGCCCGCGTCGTTGACTGGCGGGTGGAGATGATGGAGACCTTGTCGGACCACCGATATGTGCGGTTCGACATCTCCACCCAGAGCCCCCGGAGGTCGCCTCCCTCGGGCCGATCACCCTTTCCACGGTGGGCTCTTACCCGTCTCGACCGTGAGGCGGCAAAGGAAGCGGCGTTCGTCCAGGACTGGCTTACGCCTCCTATCGACGTCCTAGACGTGGACTCCGCAGCGGCCCAACTGAGGAGGTCCCTGACCGAGGTGTGCAACTCCAGCATGCCTCGGTCTCGCCGCCCACCTCCACGTCGCGCCGTCTATTGGTGGTCGGAGGAACTGGCGGGGCTCCGGGCCGCCTGCGTGTCGGCCAGGAGGGCTTACACGCGGAGCCGACGGCGCAGCTTTCGGGACCCGGAGAACGAGGACCTTCTCTACGCCTCTTACGTAGAGGCAAAGAAGGTCTTCAAGTCAGCGATGATCGCCGCCGATGACGCGGCCAGAGCCGAGATGCTGGAGGGTCTTGACAGGGACCCGTATGGGAGACCGTACAAGGCGGCGCGGAACAAACTGCGTCCCTTCGGTCCCCCACTTGCGGAGACCCTCGAGCCGTCATTGCTGGATGGGGTGGTTCGGTCCTTGTTTCCACCCGGGACCACCAGCTTTACCCCACCAGTGATGGACCCCCCACGAGAGGCGGCTCCGCCGCAAGAAGAGGTCTCTCCAGTCACGGAGGCGGAATTTCGAGCAGCGGCGCTCCGCCTCCGCGCCAAGAAGACGGCCCCCGGTCCGGACGGCGTCCCTGCACGGGTGGTGGCCATCGCTGCCATCCAAATGGAGGATAGGTTTCGGGACCTCTTCAGTGCATGTTTCGCGACTGGAAGGTTCCCGAAACCATGGAAGGAGGGGCAGTTATGCCTCCTCCGTAAGGAGGGACGCCCGGCGGAGTCCCCCTCGGCATACCGGCCCATCGTTCTGCTCGATGAGGCTGGTAAATTATTCGAGGGGATTATCGCCGCTCGGCTGAATGCCCACCTGAGAGGGGCAGGGCCGAACCTGTCGGACGCCCAATTCGGTTTTCGAGTAGGGTGTTCGACAGTTGACGCGCTGTCCCGACTAAAGGACCAAGTGAGGGAGGCCGTGGGGGCAGGGGACGGGGTTTTGGCTGTGTCATTTGACATAGCCAACGCTTTCAACTCAATCCCCCACCCGACAATACTAGAGGCGCTCCGCTACCATGGAGTGCCTCGGTACATGCAGAGCCTCCTGGCTAACTACTTGGAGGAGCGGGCGGTCCTCCTTGTTGTTAAAGTGGGCCAGCTTAGGCGGTACGGCGCGGAGTCCGGTGTTCCACAGGGGTCCGTTTTAGGGCCGCTTCTGTGGAACATCGGGTTTGACTGGCTCCTGCGGGGAGCTCTCCTCCGTGGCACGAGTGTCATCTGCTACGCGGATGACACTCTTCTCACTGCCCGGGGGAGGAACTACAGAGAGGCGGCGAGCCTGGCTTCGGCTGGCGGATCCTTGGTCGCGGGAAGGATCCGCCGGCTAGGATTGGGGGTGGCGCTGCACAAGACCGAGGCAGTGTTCTTCCACGGGCCTCGGCAGCGCATCCCCATCGACGCTCATATCGTCGTAGAGGGCGTCAGGGTCGACGTGAAGGCCCAGATGAAATATCTGGGCCTAGTGCTCGACAGCAGGTGGCGCTTCGGCCCGCATTTCAGCGGGCTGTCGACGCGCCTGTTGAAGGCCGCGGCTGCGCTTGCGTGGCTCCTCCCGAATCTGGGGGGACCAAAAGCGCGATGCCGGCAGCTGTATGCCGGCATCTTAAAGAGTATGGCCCTCTATGGGGCCCCCATCTGGGCGGACTCCCTCCGAAGGAGGGAGAATGCTACTGCTATCCGCAGGCCTCAAAGGGCCATTGCGCAGCGGGTAGCGAGGGCCTACTCCTCGGTGGGCTTTGCGGCGGCCTGCGCTCTGGCGGGTACCCCTCCCTGGGAGCTCGAGGCGTGGGTGCTCGCCAGAGTGTACGAGTGGGCGGCGGGGCGTAAGGCTCTCGGAGAGCACCCTGCTCCGGAAGAGCTTGAGGCTGTCCGGCGAGAGGCGAGGGACGCGATCGTCCACCACTGGACGGAGGATCTCGCCTCCGCCACGTTTGGCCGACGAACGTTGGACGCCCTCGGGCCGGTCCTGCGAGATTGGCTCGGGAGGTCCAACGGTTACCTTTCGTTCCGGATGGTGCAGGTGCTTTCCGGGCATGGATGCTTCGGATCGTACCTGCACCGGATCGGAAGAGAGGAGACTCCGTCGTGCCATGATTGTGGTGCGACGGAGGATTCGGCACAGCACACCCTCGAGGTGTGCCCGGCGTGGTCCGAGCTGCGTTGTGGCTTAGCTGCGGTAGTCGGGCCGGACCTCTCGCTTCCCAGCGTGGTTAACTCCATGCTGGGAAGCGAGGGAGCCTGGACAGCGGTCGCCTCCTTTTGCGAGGACGTGATGTCCCAAAAGGAGGCGGCGGAGCGCACGCGGGAGGATGACCCTCTCGCGGCGCCGCTCCGCAGGCGAAGAAGGGGTAGGAGAAGGCACAACCGCCTTCCCCCTCTTGGTGAAGGATAGCGGGAGACAGGCGCGGGGGCGCCTACTCCCGCATTGCACCTATCCTCCACTTCCGCCGGGCGGGAACGGCCGAGCACTCACGGTCATTCCCAGGTCTCTCCCTGCCAGGAGAGACGTGAAGGTCCCACTGTAAAGGTGGGCGGTCGTCGGCGGGGGATTGGAAGTAAAGGCTTTTGCCGGTTTCCCAATCCCCCTCCATGTAGACGATGCCGGAGTGCCGCTGGGTCGTTTAGTGGGTATACCGGTCCTATATGGACCGGGGAGTCCCACATACCCCTCCCATCCCCCAATGGGGGGGCATGCGTAACGCATTTTTCCCAGCGAAAAAAAAAAAAAAAAAAAAAAAAAAAAAAAAAAAAAAAAGGTTAGGTTAGGTTAGGTTAGGTTGCGGAACTCAACCTCCGCAACCTAACCCCCCTTCTCCGCAGGCGAAGAAGGGGTAGGAGAAGGCACAACCGCCTTCCCCCTCTTGGTGAAGGATAGCGGGAGACAGGCGCGGGGGCGCCTACTCCCGCATTGCACCTATCCTCCACTTCCGCCGGGCGGGAACGGCCGAGCACTCACGGTCATTCCCGGGTCTCTCCCTGCCAGGAGAGACGTGAAGGTCCCACTGTAAAGGTGGGCGGTCGTCGGCGGGGGATTGGAAGTAAAGGCTTTTGCCGGTTTCCCAATCCCCCTCCATGTAGACGATGCCGGAGTGCCGCTGGGTCGTTTAGTGGGTATACCGGTCCTATATGGACCGGGGAGTCCCACATACCCCTCCCATCCCCCAATGGGGGGGCATGCGTAACGCATTTTTCCCAGCGAGAAAAAAAAAAAAAAAAAAAAAAAAAAAAAAAAAAAAAAAAAAGGTTGCGGAACTCAAGGCCCTGAGAATTGCCTTCTCAGAGCGCCAGGCCCCGGCCCCGCAGCCGGTGCGTGAGACCCCGGCCTCTAGGGCCCCCCCGCCGACACAATCCGCCGCTGCGGAGTTGGCGGAGCTGCTGGACAGCATGAAGCGCGACTTGACGGTCTCCCTCGGTAACATGCTTAACGCTAGAATCGAGGAGATTTCCAGTCGCCTTCCTCCAGCACCGATAATCCGCCCCCCGCTAGCGGCGGATAAAAGGAAGGAGGCCCCATCAGCCTCAACGAGAGAAGTGGCCTTCGAGTCTGAGAGCAGGGCCAGACTTGGGGATGGCAGGCAGAAAAGGGTCGCCAAAAAAGCGGCCCCGGTGGCCCCGGAAACCGCCCCGGCAGCCAAGACTGCCCCGGCAGCCAAGCCTGCCCCAGCAGCCAGGCCTGCCTCGGCGGGCAAGCCTGCCCCAGTGGTGGCGACTGCACCTGCGCCCCCGGGCGAGGCATGGACCACTCAGGAAGCAGGGAAAAAGAAGAGGAAGGGGAAGGGAAAGGCTACGGCCACTCCCCCACCCCCCCCGCTGCCCAAGAAGAAAGCGGCACCAAAACAGAAGGGTCTGGTAGTCCCCAAGACGGCAGCGGTGGTAATCACCTTGAGAAAGGACATTACCACCGACACCACGCTGCAGGCTGTCATGTCCAAGGCCATTAACGGCATAAGCTTGGAGGAGATAGGCCTGCAGCGGGTCAGGGTAAGGAACTCAGCGACGGGGGGCCGAGTAATCGAGGTCCCTGGAGCAGAGAGCGGAAGGACGGCGGACAGCCTCGCAGAAAAGCTGCAGGGCCTTGTGGGCGACGTTGCCCTTGTAAGCCGCCCTGAAAAAATGGCCGCTATCAAAGTCGCTGGCTTAGACGAGTCGGCGACAAGGGAGACCCTGGCGGCTGCCGTCGCCAAGGCGGGGGGATGCGCCGAGGCGCAGATTAAGGTGGGGGGCATTCGCCCTACATACTTTAATGGTAGTGGGGTGGCCCTCGTGCAATGCCCGGTGGGAATTGCAAAGGCCCTCCTCGAGCGCGGTCAGATCATGGTAGGCTGGTCGTCTGCCAGGATTAGCTCCGTCGGACCAGCACCCATGCGGTGCTACAAATGCATGGGTGTCGGCCACACGCGCGAGTTGTGCCCCTCAAAGGTGGACCGGGGCCAGATGTGCTACCGGTGCGGCGCAGAGGGGCACAAAGCAGCCGAATGCTGGGAGGAAAAAGTACGGTGCGCAGTATGCCACCATGCAGGCCTCCCAGCCAATCACGTAATGAGGGGACCGAAATGCTCCCCACCGGAGACAAGGGGAAGAGAGGTGAGGCCGAGACCCACCCGCCCCATCCGGCCTCCTCCAGCCGAAACAGCCGCCAGCCGGCAACAAGAGGACAACAATATGGACGTCTAGATGTCAGCACACCGACATCTAGACGTCCTGCAGATAAACGCCAACCACTCCGCCAGAGCTCAGGATCTGCTCATGCAGGCCATGGCGGAGTGGAAAATTGGCGTTACGGTGGTAACGGAGCCCTACTTCATCCCCCCCCAATCTAATTGGGCAGGGGACACCGACGGAGTAGTGGCGATAGTGGTGCCGGCGATGGGGGACCTCCCCCCCATATCAAGGATCGAGGGTGGCCCAGGATTCGTGGCGGCCAAATGGGGGAACGACACGGTGCTGGTGGCCGCGTACTTCTCCCCCAATAGGCCGCTGCGGGAGTTTGACACGTTTCTGGGGATATTAGGGGGGGTGGTCCGGAGGGCTGCCCCGAGGCAGGTTATGGTCCTGGGGGACCTCAACGCCAAAAGTTCGGCATGGGGTTCCCCCATTACGGACCATAGGGGTACGGCTCTGGAGGATTGGGTGGCGGCAACGGGACTCGTGGTCCTAAACCAGGGCACCACGAATACCTGCGTGCGGCGGCAGGGGGGGTCAATCGTGGACGTCACGTTCGCGACCCCTGCCATAGCCGCACGCGTCACGAATTGGCGTGTCCTGGAGGATGTTGAGACCCTCTCAGACCACCTGTACATCAGGATGAGGGTCTCCAAGACGCGGGCTCCACCGGCGCCCATCACGGGCAGTACCAGGAGGGGGCGGAAGTTCCCGAAGTGGTCCCTGGTCAAGCTGGACAGGGACATGGCGAACGAGGCGGCCATGGTGGAGAAGGAGTGGTGTGCTGCCCCACCCGTCACTCTCGGAGTTGAAGAAAGGGCGGCACAGTTCCGCGTCGCACTACAGAATGTGTGCGACGCGGCCATGCCTCGGGTTGGTCGCCGTTTCGCCCGTAAGAGCGTATACTGGTGGTCCGAAGAAATTGCGGCCCTGCGGTCCACCAGTAATAGTGCCCGCCGCGCCTTCCAACACTGTAGGCGCAGGCGGCACACTGAAGAAGAGGAAGAAGGGTTCCACAGGGCCCTCAAAGAGGCGAAGAAGGCCCTCCAGGTGGCGATTGCCAAGGCCAAGGACGAAGCTCACGAGTCGTTCTTGGCCACCCTGGACAGGGACCCATGGGGGCGGCCATACAAGATGGTGCGTAACAAAATGCGCACCGCCCCCCCCATGGACTCCCTGGAGCCCGAACTTCTCCAGAGAGTAGTCGAGGGGCTATTTCCGACAGCCCCCTTGATCTCTCCCCCGTCGATGGTCGACCCCATAAGGGAACCGGAGGCCGAGCTCGTCGTTCAACCAATAGGTGACGACGAGTTCAATCGAGTGATACACCGACTCCGGGGCTGCAAAAAAGCCCCGGGCCCGGACGGCGTTCCCGGTCGCGTCCTCGCAGTCGCCCTGAAGCACCTAGGGGACCGACTCAGGCATGTCATGGATGACTGCCTGACAGAGGGAAAGTTCCCTAGGGTATGGAAGGAGGGGCGACTATGCCTCCTCCGTAAAGAGGGTCGACCGACGGATTGCCCTTCCGCCTATCGCCCCATAGTGCTGCTGGATGAGGCCGGGAAAGCGTTTGAACGCATCCTGGCCTCCCGGATCCTGCGGCACATGGAGACCGCGGGCCCGAACGTCTCTGATAGACAATTCGGGTTCCGGGAAGGACGGTCCACGCTCGACGCGCTGAAGTCACTGAGGGACTTTTGTGAGCATGCGTCGAGCAGGGGGGAGGGTGTCATCGCGGTGTCACTAGACATCGCAAACGCGTTTGGCACCCTCCCCTACGGGGTGATCAGGGAGGCACTTCGATACCATGAAGTGCCTCTCTACCTGAGGCGGATTGTTGAGCACTACCTAACCGAGAGGGTAGTGCTCTGGGAAAAGAAGGACGGGCAACGGGGGGAGAGAGTGATGGCCTGCGGCGTGCCCCAGGGTTCAGTGCTCGGTCCACTTCTATGGAACCTGGGGTACGACTGGGTGATCCGGGGGGAGCTGCTTCCGCGCACACTTGTCGTCTGCTACGCGGACGACACAATGGTGGCAGTGCGCGGGAGCGACAAGCGGGAGACCTCCCGGAGGGCGGAAGTGGCGGCCGAGCTGGCGATTGAACGAATCACCAGGCTCGGCCTAAAGGTGAGCCTCCCGAAGACTGAGGCTATAGTTTTCGGGGGGCGCGGGTGGAATCTGCCCGCGAGTGCGACGCTCACCCTGGAGGGTGAAGCGGTCCAAATAAAGCCCCACATTAAATATTTGGGGCTAATACTGGACCGCAAGTGGGATTTCGGGGAGCATTTCTCGAGACTAGCTCCCCGAATCGTGGGCGCCGCATCGGCGCTGGGCAAACTTCTGCCCAATGTAGGAGGGCCGGGCTCCTTGTGCCGGCGGCTATACGCCGGCGTGACAAGGAGCATGGCCCTCTATGGGGCCCCGATATGGGCGGACAAGCTGTCCGCTCGAAATAGGGCCCTGCTGCGGAGGCCACAACGAGTCGTGGCCATCAGAATAGTGAGAGCCTATGTGACGGTGGCCCACGCGGCTGCCTGCCTTCTCGCGTGCACCCCCCCGTGGGAGCTAGACGCAGAGGTGCACGCAGAGACTTACCAACGTAGGTCCAGGGTCCGGACAACAGGTGAACGTCCGGCCCCCGAGGAGGTGGCAGCAGCCGCCCGTCGCGCGACGGAGCGCCGACTGCGGGACAGATGGAAGGCCCAACTGGAGGTCGCCCCTTACGGTGTCCGTACCATAGAGGCGATCCTCCCAACGGCCGACCTTTGGCTGAAGAGGGCAGTCGGTGCGACGACGTACCGGCTCGTGCAGGTAATGACCGGGCATGGGTGCTTCGGCCACTACCTGCACAAAATAGGAAGAGAGCCGGCCCCGCTTTGCCACGAGTGCGGAAGTCCCGACGACACCGCCCAGCACACCCTCGAGGTGTGCAGTCGTTGGGACGCGGAGCGCGGCCAAATGGCACGCATTATTCAGCGGGTGGACCTCTCGCTCCAAAGCATCGTCGAAGCAATGCTGAGCGACGAGAGGTCCTGGGAGGCGGTGGTCTCCTTCTGCGAAACAGTCATTTCGCAAAAGGAGACCGCGGAGCGGGAGCGCGAGGAAGATCCTCTTGCGCACCCCCTCCGGCGTAGACGGCTTGGGGCGAGAAGGCGGCGTTTTGCCGCCAGACTCAACCCATAGTGGCTGCAGGTGGACGATGGGAGTCCTCTGCCTGCGGTGATTAGCCACTGAGCAGTCTGGGAGATGGTCAAGCGTGCACGACCATCTCGCCACCGGTAGACATCGTGGACTATGCTTTTGCGGGTTCCACGGTGTCCAACAACACCGGAGAGAGGGCACGTCCGGGTGCTTTTAGTGGGTATGCCGCCCTTATTGGCGGAGAGTCCCACATAACCCTCCGACACTCCCATGTTCGGAGGGTATGCATAAAGCATTTTACACCCGGTCAAAAAAAAAAAAAAAAAAAAAAAAAGGTTAGGTTAGGTTAGGTTAGGTTAGGTTAGGTTGGGCGGGTCTGGGTTTATCCATTAGTAGTTGCTATGCCTAGCTTGCGGCTTCGGTCGCTTGTATTGGATAAATCTAGGCCTTCTTTACTCGGCTCTGGGAGCGAGTAATGAGGCGAATGGCTTTGAGGGAGAGCGCAGGTCGTGTAGATCCTCAAGGCAAGTCTGGTGGGGTCGTTCCTTCTCGCGGTTGCTGCCCGTTATTGGTCTATTTCCATCAGAAATAGACGTAACAGAAACCACCAGGCGCCGGCACTCTGTCGGTGGGGTAGGATGGGTAGGTAGGACGGGATGGGCTGGTGGAGCCGTCCCTTTGTAGGCTAGGTGCCTACAAGAGAGGAGAGCCTTTTTAGGCTAGGAGAAGTCGGGAGTCGGGTCTGGCGTGCACTTACCCTGCCGCCGGGCAGGCAGTGGGAGTTTACTTCCCTGCCACCGCCCCAAAATCGTAACCCCGCAACATGGTCGCGGTCATGTTTTGCGATCTGAGCGGGACCGATAGGCCTTGGCTTGGTCGCCCGGGCTACGAGGAAGACAACCTCTATAAAAAATTACCCGAAGGCAAGCGGCGGCGCAGCGTGAGGTCTGGAAGGCTGAACGGAGTTTCAGTCCTTACTGCGTCCCCCGCCAGGGAAGTGTCGCTCCCCTGAGCGGGTTACGCCAGACTTCCCCGGTTACAGTGGGCACTGTCCGGGGCGACCCACCCTTCCCACGTACTCGTGGGATTAGTTATGAAGAATTTATTGAAAAACTCTAGGTTAGGTAAGACGGTAGGGAGCGACGAGGAGGTGGAATACGCGTCTGCGTCTGAGACGCTTGCGTCTGGATCGACGACGCATTCATTGCGGGACGCCTTCGGGCGTTTCAAAAAAGGCCCTTCTAAGGGCCAACCAAAAGGCCCTTCTAAGGGCCCACCAAAAGGCCCTTCTCAGGGCCCCGCGGGCGATGCCATTTCGGCGTCAGAAGCTAGCCGCGCACCATCTGCGGCTAGCTTGTACTGCAGGTCGGACTCCGACAATAATGCATTTGAGTCGGACGCGAGTTCGGCGATGGAGGTCGAAGACCGCCTCCAAAAGCGCAAGCGGGCCTTCTTGAAGGATGACGGTGAAGGGTCCTCGGGCTCGACGGGGAGTACCAAGTCGAAGAAGTTGAAGGCCAAAAAGCCGACTTCATCTTCGACCGTGGTGGACACCCACGACGTGGGTCTGGCGGATGCCCAACGGCAGCTGGATTTGGCTCGGCGGGAGCAACTCCAGCAAAACCTAGAGGAGAGGGTCGCCGCCAAGGAGCAGCAGGCGCGCGCCGCCCGGGCCAAGACTGGGTACGGCGCATCCAGCGTCTTGTACGCGGACCACTCGCTGGCCGAGCTGGAGCGGATGGCGCGAGAGGACGAAGAGGGGATAAAAGAAGTCGCCTCTAAGTCCTCCAATCTGAAAGGGACTTTTCAAAAGTCCCTTAAATGCCGGGCCGCCAGCATGGTTGGCATTGTCCGGGAGCTGGTGCAGCGCACAGCGACCGATGAGACGCGGCAACTGCAGGCAACGGTAGATCGTCTGCAGTCGGAGGTCAGCCAGCTGCATAAAAAGCTGGCGGAAGTCACGGCACGGCCAGCTCAAGCCGAGCCGAGACCTGCGGCCGAGGGTCCCTCTTCCTCCAACCTTGAGGATGTTATCCGCAAGGTAGTGATGGAGGAAAGGGCCTTCACGAGAGCCTGCCTTGCCGGCATAGAGGACAGGCTTTTGCCGGAGAAACGCCTCCGACCGCCTCTCGCGGCGGACAAGAGGCCGTGCAAGCCGGGGCCATCCTCCCAGAAGGAGGACGCAATGCTCCCTTCCACCACTCAGTCCAACCAGCCGTGGACGGAAGTGGTCAAGAAGGGGAAGGGCAAGGCCAAAAAGAAGGCGAGAACGGTCGCCAACCCTGCCTCCCCAACCAACACCGCCCCTACCTGCCCATCCCAGGCGACCGGCAAGGTAAAAGGGAAGGGAAAGGCGGAAAAGTCGACCCCCAGGCCCGCTGCCGCTGCCTCTGCAGCCAAAAGGGCCCTAGCCGGTAGAAGGAAGCCACTGGTTCCTCCCAAGACAGCGGCCGTCGTGGTGACGCTCACCGCGGAGGCTGCGGTGCGGGGTGAGACGTACGAGTCCGTCCTCAAGCGGGCTCGTACCAACGTCGATCCCACAGCATTGGGAATCGGGGCAGTCGCGTGCCGCCAGACCCAAACCGGAGCTCGAATCTTTGAGTTCCCGGGGGCCCAGGGTGGCGCCAACGCAGACCTCTTCGCAAGTAAATTGCGAGAGGCCATCGCGGATGCGGCTAAGGTCGTCAGACCCGTTAGGTCTTCGGCCTTGGAGGTGACCGGTCTGGACGACTCGGTCACAAAAGAGGAGGTCGTGGCGGCAATCGCAGCAATAGGGGGCTGTGATATCGCAGCGGTAACGTGTCGGGACATCAGGCCCGGTCGCGGTGGCATGGGCACCATTCGCTTTGAGTGCCCGGTCGCCACGGCCAAGGCCGTCCTTGCCAAGGGACGGCTTGCCGTTGGGTTTAGCTCGAGTGTGGTCCGGGCGCTTGAGGAGCAGCCTCTGCGCTGCTACAAGTGCTTCGGAATCGGGCACACTCGGGCCCTCTGCCCGTCCAAGGTAGACAGGTCGGACTGTTGTTACCGCTGCGGCAAGGCGGGGCACAGGTCCATCTCCTGCAAGGCCGCCACGCCGCACTGTGCGGTGTGCGCCGCCAGTGGCCGCCCGGCGGGCCACGTGATGAAGGGGAGGAATTGCAATCCTCCCCCAAAGAAGGGCAAAGCGCAGGCGCCGTCCCGGCCTGCCGCTACCGCCAGTGCCGTTGTCCCTGAAGCTGGGACCTCGGTGGCTGACGAGGAGGGTGTGATGTCCGAATGATGTATAGGACCGGACATCGCATTCTTCAGGCGAACACCAACCACTGCAAAGCAGCCCAGGACCTGCTAATGCAGGCCATGGCTGAGTGGTTGGTGGACGTGGTGGTCGTCTCCGAGCCGTACTCGGTCCCCGGCCGTTGGCTGGGTGATCAGGACGGCTTGGTGGCATTAGTCTCACGGTCTTCCACGGACTCCCCTCCCCTCTCGCTTTTAGAGAGAGGATCGGGATACGTGGCCGCCGCGTGGGGAGATATAGCCCTGGTGGGCGTCTATTTCTCCCCAAACCGCCCTCTTCAGGATTTCGAGAATTTTCTCGGAATCCTGACCGCGGTTGTGGGTAGGGCGGCGCCGCGACAGGTCGCCGTTCTAGGCGACCTGAATGCAAAGTCGGTGACCTGGGGCAACCCGGCCGCCTCCTGCAACGTCCGGGGACCCGCCGTTGAATCTTGGGCGGTTTCGTGCGGTGTATCCCTTCTCAACAGAGGGACGGTCCAGACGTGTGTGCGGCGATGGGGAGGGTCGGTGGTGGACGTCTCGTTTGCCTCCCCCGCACTCGCTGCCCGCGTCGTTGACTGGCGGGTGGAGATGGTGGAGACATTGTCGGACCACCGATATGTGCGGTTCGACATCTCCACCCAGAGCCCCCGGAGGTCGCCTCCGTCGAGCCGATCTCCTTTTCCACGGTGGGCTCTTACCCGTCTCGACCATGAGGCGGCAAAAGAGGCGGCGTTCATCCAGGACTGGCTCACGCCTCCTATCGACGTCTTGGACGTGGACTCCGCAGCAGCCCAACTGAGGAGGTCCCTGACCGAGGTGTGTAAGTCCAGCATGCCTCGGTCTCGCCGCCCACCTCCCCGTCGTGCCATCTATATATAAGACATCTTGCTCACTTGTCGAGATCGGACGTGCCAATAATTTGCTCAAATTAATAAATCAACGTAAAATCTGACCTAATTTTGAGTCAGCAAAAAGTGTGTAGTTAAGAAGTGATTCATCGCTACCTAATTGAGTATGTTGTGATATACATCTTAAACATAAATATCAACATGGACAGCCCTTTTAGCCGCAGTAGTAAAGTGGCTCGCAGTCCCCCGCCCACCCCCCAACCTAAGCCCGCGTTACCACCGTTCCCGCCAGCGCTGCCGACGGATGAAGCGACCATCGTAACCGTGTCTACAGCGGAGATACAGAACTGGATGATCTCCATCGAACAGTGCCTAAATGAAGTGACCTCGATTGCTACCGAAGGTAAGCTAAACTCGGACCAAAAGTTGAGAATTAGTAATCTATGCAGAAAGGTAGCCCATGGCGCATCACAAATGGCTGTGGAATATCAAGGCCTAAAGCAGAAGACCGCCCAAGCTCAATTCTACATCAAAGGCCTCAAAGAAAAGGAAAGCCTATCTCAAAGCATTCAAGATCTTCAACAAAGCTTCAAAGAATCATCGCAACCAGCAGTTAAAGCCTCATTCGCAGAAATGGTAAAAAGCAGCACCAACATCCAAATTCGCCCTACTAACCTTAGCTCTGTGGCTATTTATCCCAAGGACAAATTGCAGACCAGTGACGACACTAAGTCATTGGTACAAAAAATTATCAGCCCTAAGGGAATGAGGCTACATGTAAGAGGACTCCGTAGGACGATAAATGGGGGCGTCATCATCAGCACAGATACCAAGGCCGACATAGAAAAGCTAAAAAATACAGTGAACCTAACCACATCTGCCCTAACTATCGACGAACCACGCAAGCGCAGCCCACGAGTAGTGATCATTGGAATACCTTCAAATATGCAAGTACTAGAGGTCTTTAACTGCATATATGAGCAGAACCTGGCCGAGAAACTCTCGGGCATGACAAGAGAAAAATTTCTGGCCTCCATAAAACTTAGCCACAAATCTGGAAAGAAGGATGCTGAAACCTGCAACTACGTAATAGAAGTTTCTGCCATCATTCGTAAAGCCCTTATAACTCAAAGTAGAGTCTATGTAAATTGGTCATCCTGCCCTGTGCGGGACTTCACATTGGTGACAAGATGTTTTAAGTGCCAACAATATGGCCACGCGGCTAAGTCCTGCAAGGCTGAGTCCTACACTTGCGGACATTGCGGCGATCTAGGACACCAAGCCAGTGAATGCCCAAAGAAAGCGGAGCCTGCAAAATGTGCAACCTGCCTGCGCTACAAAAAACCGTGCAATCATAAGACAGGTGATTTAGATTGTCCTGCCAAAACTTTAGCCGAACAAAGGTACATCAACTCTATTGATTATGAAGGCGCCTAAGAGCGCCACCTCGATTGTTTAATCTAGCCTTAATTTCAATAATCCATGACAGATAGCTTAATTAGCGACTTAGACAATTTCTCAGTTTCTGAGACAAGGTCATGTGATGTTGAAAACTGTAAACAACACGTATCTGCATACCGCAACGCATTAACTATCCTAACACAAAATATTCGCAGTATTTACAAAAATATTAACAATTTCAGCACTCTTTTGCAAAGGCTTAATGTTGAATGTGACATAATCATCCTAACCGAATGCTGGCTTGCAATTCATATTAATAACTTGCCTCTAATTGAAGGTTATAGAGCTCATAACACCACTAAAAGTCACAATCAAAACGATGGAGTAGTAGTATATGCAAGAAACTCATTAGATAACATATCTGTAGAAGAATTGAACATCTTGGACTGCACCTGTTTGTTAGTCAAAATTGGAGCAAGTATTGCAATTTTAGCTGTGTATAGATCACCTTCGTTTAATAATATAGACTCTTTTCTTGACTCTCTGCACTCCCATCTCCAAATACTATCGTCATTTAAAAATATTGCTATAGTAGGCGACGTTAATATTAATATTCGCCCAGGGTTTTGTGACGGGACGGCTCAGGAATACTTAAACCGCTGCTCTTTCAGCGGCTTACTTCCAGGACACACTCTACCTACACATCAAAGTGGCTCCTGTTTGGATCATATTATGCTCAAAACTGACTTGCCAGCAATCACCATAGTGACAAATTCCTCAATTACCGACCACAAGGCTGCTTTACTAACACTCAGCCTAAAACTGCCCAAACCCAAGCATGCAAAATCTACTTCTAAATTAGATCATAGTAAATTAGAAGACGATTTACGAAACATTGACCTCGAATCTATTTACAACTCAGCTGACGCAGAAACATGCATGACACACTTAATAAACAAAATACAGCATGTTCTACAATATAATACTAGAAACGTAAAAATAAGTAGAAAAAATATAAACATTAAGCCCTGGATTACTCCGGGGCTCCTCCGCTGCATAAAACATCGAGATAAGCTTCATATGAATGCCAAAGGATGTCCAAATAATATAACAATACAAACAACCTACAAGAGGTACCGAAACTTCTGTAACGGTCTCCTTAAAAAAATTAAGTGTGACTACGATAAAATGCTATTAGATAAGGCTGGACAAGATAGCAAAAAAGTTTGGAAAATCATAAAAAACGTTACTTTTACATCAAAACAACGTGAATCGTCTTCGAATTTATTAAAATTACATCCCTCCCCGCTTGTCGCTGCTAACAATGCTAATGACTTTTTTGTTAACATTGGTCGAAAACTAGCAGTAAAGGTTCAAAACATATACTCGGCGCCTACTATAGACAACGTCCAGTCACAGAATAATTCTTTTGTGTTACTGGATATTGACATTCCGGAAATTGAAAGAATTATAATGGGGCTAAAAGACGATTGCGCAACTGGGTGGGACAATATCCCGACCAAAATACTTAAGCAGTACAAACATATACTTGCCCCCCCTCTAACATTTGCCTTCCAAAAATGTTTAGACGAAGGATTTTTTCCAAAATGTCTTAAAAAGGCGGTGATCATTCCCGTCCATAAGTCAGGGAGCAAAACGGAAATTTCTAATTACAGACCAATATCTATACTATCTTCAATTTCTAAAATACTAGAAAAAATAATAAACAATAGATTAGTTCATTACTTAGAAAGTAAATCACTCTTATCTAACACTCAATTTGGGTTTAGGCCTAAACTGTCTACCTCTGACGCTGTACACCAGCTCACTGAATTCATAGGGAAGGAACTTGACAAAGGTTATAAGACAATAGGCATATTTTTAGACCTAGCAAAAGCCTTCGACACCGTTTCTATCCCTACTTTACTCAACAAGTTAGAAAACATAGGCATACGAGGTAATCAGCATAAGCTTCTTACCAGCTATTTGAGCAGTCGTAGTCAATGCGTCAAAATAGACAATGTCATCAGCTCAGATCTGGGAAATACTTCTTTCGGCTTGCCCCAAGGAAGTATTTTATCAAGTACCTTATTTTTAATATACATTAATGACCTATGCAACCTCCAATTAGATCACGGAAAAATTTTATGCTATGCCGATGACACTGCTTTACTTTTCTCAGCTAGTACGGAATCGGAAGTGCATGAACTCGCACAACGTGGCTTTGAAACTGTAAACAAATGGCTCCAAGCACACCTACTAACCATTAATGCTGATAAAACAAAATGCATAAAATTTACTATGCGGAAATCACAGTCTGCACCAATGTCTAACCCAGATAAACATATTACTGCGCATCAATGCATTTATCCGATAAACGATAACTTGTGTAACTGCCCTGTCATCTCATTTACTAATAATATCAAGTACCTTGGCGTTATAATAGATGAAACTCTCTCATTCAAAAAACATGTTGAAACTTTAAGTAATAGAATTCGAAAACTAATATTTGTTTTTAAGAAGTTACGCTGTATTGCAGATTCAAGACTAGTTATGCAAGTATACCTTGCTTTATGTCAGTCAATCATAACCTACTGTATAACATCTTGGGGAGGAGCGTGTAAAACCTTTTTATTAGCCGCAGAAAGGGCACAAAGAGCAATCCTTAAGGTATCCACTTTTCGTCCCTTTCTCTATCCAACCAACCTATTATATAAGTCATGTAAAGTTCTAACAGTTAGGCAACTATTTATACTAAACGTAGTTTTAAGGCAGCACAGAGCACTTCCCTATAGCACTAAAAGTACTAGCAAAAGACAAAAAGATATAGTCCGCAGTAACAACACCCCAATAAAACATGCTTTTGCATCCAGATTTTTAATGTTCCTAGGACCATACCTGTACAAAAGGATAAATCGTAAATTAAGCATCCACTCAATGAATTTCTCAAACTGTAAAAGAGCCTTACAGTCTGCTCTATCCAATCTATCATACGAGGAAACTGAGGAGTTACTAAACGTAATAAAGTAGGATTTTAAATATTGTATAGCACGTGTGCACTTAGTTTTTGTAG
Organism: Philereme transversata; assembly: GCA_963924445.1. NCBI lineage: Eukaryota > Metazoa > Arthropoda > Insecta > Lepidoptera > Geometridae > Philereme > Philereme transversata. The sequence continues at coordinate 133,587 of OZ004341.1, read as the reverse complement.
GTTTCTTTTTCATTATGTAAATAGATTTTAAGTTTTGTTAATTTGAGTATTCATTAGTTACACCAGTCCAGTTTTTTTTTGCCTGAGATACAGGTCCTCCTAGTTCAGGCAAAGTATAAAGTGTTACCTATAAGTAGATACTAATCCGTAATGTTAATCTCAGCAATATGAAAAATGAATAAAGATTTTATTTTATTTATTATTATTTATTTATCTATTGGTGGTCCGAAGGGTTAGCGGAGCTACGGGCCGCCTGCGTGGCGGCAAGACGGCAATACACGCGGAGTCGACGGCGCAGACGGCGAGACCCCGAAAACGAGGACCTTCTCTACGCCTCTTACGTAGAGGCAAAGAAGGTCCTCAATTCGGCAATGAACGCCGCCAAAGACGCGGCGCGAGCCGAGATGCTGGAGGGTCTCGACAGAGACCCGTACGGAAGACCATACAAGGCGGCGCGAAACAAACTGCGCCCCTTTGGTCCCCCGCTGACGGAGTCTCTCGAGCCGGCACTGCTGGATGGGGTGGTTCGGTCCCTATTTCCACCTGGGACGAACTTCACCCCACCATTAATGGACCCCCCGCGGGGGGCGGTTCCGCCGGAGGAGGAGATCCCTCCGATCACGGAAGTGGAATTCGGAGTGGCGGCGCTCCGTCTTCGCGCCAAGAAGACGGCCCCCGGGCCGGACGGCGTCCCCGCACGGGTGGTGGCCATCGCAACCACCCAAATGGAGGAGAGGTTTCGGGACCTCTTCAGCGCGTGTTTTAGGGCTGGAAGGTTTCCGAAACCCTGGAAAGAGGGGCATTTGTGCCTTCTCCGTAAGGAGGGGCGCCCGGTGGACTCCCCTTCTGCATACCGGCCCATCGTTCTGCTCGATGAGGTCGGTAAGTTGTTCGAGGGGATCGTCGCCGGCCGTCTTAATGGCCTGATGCTGGAGGTGGGGCCGAACCTGTCGAACGCCCAATTCGGTTTCCGCAGGAGGCGTTCGACAGTCGATGCACTGTCCCAGCTCAAGGGCCAAGTGAGGGAGGCCGTGGGGGCAGGGGACGGAGTTTTGGCTGTGTCATTCGACATAGCAAACGCCTTCAACTCCATCCCCCACCCGACAATACTAGAGGCGCTCCGCTACCATGGAGTGCCTCAGTACCTGCGAAGCCTCCTGGCCAACTACTTGGAGGACCGAGCAGTCCTCCTTGTAGACAAAGCGGGCCAGCTTCGGCGGTACGGCGCGGAGTCCGGTGTTCCGCAGGGGTCCGTTCTAGGGCCACTCCTGTGGAACATCGGGTTCGACTGGCTCCTGCGGGGAGCTCTCCTCCGTGGCACGAGTGTCATTTGCTACGCGGATGACACTCTTCTCACTGCCCGGGGGAGGGACTTTAGGGAGGCGGCGAGCCTGGCATCGGCTGGCGGATCCTTGGTCGCGGGAAGGATCCGCCGGCTAGGATTGAGGGTGGCGCTGCACAAGACCGAAGCCGTGTTCTATCCGCAGGCCTCAAAGAGCCATTGCGCAGCGGGTAGCGAGGGCCTACTCCTCGGTGGGCTTTGCGGCGGCCTGCGCTCTGGCGGGTACCCCTCCCTGGGAGCTCGAGGCGTGGGTGCTCGCCAGAGTGTACGAGTGGGCGGCGGGGCGTAAGGCTCTCGGGGAGCACCCTGCCCCGGAAGAGCTTGAGGCTGTCCGGCGAGAGGCGAGGGACGCGATCGTCCACCACTGGACGGAGGACCTCGCCTCCGCCACGTTTGGCCGACGAACGTTGGACGCCCTCGGGCCGGTCCTGCGAGATTGGCTCGGGAGGTCCAACGGTTACCTTTCGTTCCGGATGGTGCAGGTGCTTTCCGGGCATGGATGCTTCGGATCGTACCTGCACCGGATCGGAAGAGAGGAGACTCCGTCGTGCCATGATTGTGGTGCGGCGGAGGATACGGCGCAGCACACCCTCGAGGTGTGCCCGGCGTGGTCCGAGCTGCGTTGCGGCTTAGCTGCGGTAGTCGGGCCGGACCTCTCGCTTCCCAGCGTGGTCAACTCCATGCTGGGAAGCGAGGGAGCCTGGACAGCGGTCGCCTCCTTTTGCGAGGACGTGATGTACCAAAAGGAGGCGGCGGAGCGCACGCGGGAGGATGACCCTCTCGCGGCGCCGCTCCGCAGGCGAAGAAGGGGTAGGAGAAGGCACAACCGCCTTCCCCCTCTTGGTGAAGGATAGCGGGAGACAGGCGCGGGGGCGTCTACTCCCGCATTGCACGTATCCTCCACTTCCGCCGGGCGGGAACGGCCGAGCACTCACGGTCATTCCCGGGTCTCTCCCTGCCAGGAGAGACGTGAAGGTCCCACTGTAAAGGTGGGCGGTCGTCGGCGGGGGATTGGAAGTAAAGGCTTTTGCCGGTTTCCCAATCCCCCTCCATGCAGACGATGCCGGAGTGCCGCTGGGTCGTTTAGTGGGTATACCGGTCCTATATGGACCGGGGAGTCCCACATACCCCTCCCATCCCCCAATGGGGGGGCATGCGTAACGCATTTTTCCCAGCAAAAAAAAAAAAAAAAAAAAAAAAAAAAAAAAAAAAAAAAAAAAAAAGGTTCTCCTGCGGGGATCCCTCCTCCCGGGCACGAGTGTCATCTGCTACGCGGATGACACTCTCCTCACTGCCCGGGGGAGGGATTTTAGGGAGGCGGCCAGTTTGGCCTCGGCTGGCGGATCCTTGGTCGCAGGAAGGATCCGCCGCCTCGGGTTGGGGGTTGCGCTGCACAAGACCGAGGCCGTGTTCTTCCACGGGCCTCGGCAGCGCATCCCTCCTGATGCCCACATCGTCGTGGAGGGCGTCAGGATCGGGGTGAGGACCCAGATGAAATATCTGGGCCTCACCCTGGACAGCAGGTGGCGCTTCGGCCCGCACTTCAGCGGGTTGTCAGCGCGCCTGCTGAAGGCGGCGAACGCCCTCTCGTGGCTCCTCCCAAACCTGGGAGGGCCGAAGGCGAGATGCCGGCTTTTGTATGCCGGCATCTTGAAGAGCATGGCCCTTTACGGGGCCCCCATCTGGGCGGACTCCCTCCACAGGAGGGAGAATGCGACCGCCATCCGCAGGCCCCAAAGGGCCATTGCACTGCGGGTGGCGAGAGCCTACCGCTCGGTGGACTTTGCGGCAGCGTGCGCTCTGGCCGGCACCCCGCCTTGGGAACTCGAGGCGGGGGTGCTCGCCAGAGTGTACGAGTGGACGGCGGGGCGCAGGGCGCTCGGGGAGTGCCCTGCCCCAGAAGAGCGGGAGGCCGTCCGCAGAGAGGCGAGGGACGCAACCGTCCAACATTGGACGGAGGCCCTCGCCACCGCAGCCTTCGGCCGCAGAACGTTGGACGCGCTCGGGCCAGTCCTGCAGGACTGGGTCGGGCGGTCCCACGGTTTCCTTTCTTTCCGTCTGGTGCAGGTGCTGTCCGGGCATGGCGTCTTCGGATCGTGCCTGCACCGGATCGGAAGAGAGGAGACCCCGGCCTGCCACGATTGTGGCGCGGCGGTGGACACGGCGCAGCACACCCTGGAGGTGTGTGCGTCGTGGTCTGGGCCGCGCCGCCAATTGATGGCGGTGGTCGGGCAGGACCTCTCGCTGCCCAGCGTGGTTTTAGCCATGCTGGGAAGCGAGGAGTCCTGGGCTGCGGTGGCCTCCTTTTGCGAGGAAGTAATTTCGCAAAAGGAGGCGGCGGAGCGGGCGCGGGAGGAAGACCCTCTCGCAGCGCCACTCCGCAGGCGACGAACGGGTCGGAGAAGGCGATTGCACGACAATCGTCTTCCCCCTCCTGGTGGAGGATAGCGGGAGACAGGCGCGGGGGCGTCTTCTCCCGCATTGCACGTATCCTCCACTTCCGCCGGGTGGGAATGACCGCGAGCACTCGCGGTTATTCTCGGGCCCCTCTCCCAGGGTGGGGAGGGGGGTGAAGGGCTCGCCGTAAAGGCGGGCGGTCGTCGGCGGGGGGCTGGATGGAAAGGCTGTGCCGGATTCCCAGTTCCCCTCCATATAGGCGATGCGGGAGTGCCGCTGGGTCGTTTAGTGGGTATACCGGTGGGGAGCACCGCCGGGAGTCCCACATAACCCTTCCGTCCCCCGACGGGGGGGTATGCATAAAGCATTTTTCCCAGCGTCAAAAAAAAAAAAAAAAAAAAAAAAAAGGTTAGGTTAGGTTAGGTTAGGTTAGGTTTCGGTGGCCTCCTTTTGCGAGGAAGTAATCTCGCAAAAGGAGGCGGCGGAGCGGGCGCGGGAGGAAGACCCTCTCGCAGCGCCACTCCGCAGGCGACGAACGGGTCGGAGAAGGCGATTGCACGACAATCGTCTTCCCCCTCCTGGTGGAGGATAGCGGGAGACAGGCGCGGGGGCGTCTTCTCCCGCATTGCACGTATCCTCCACTTCCGCCGGGTGGGAATGACCGCGAGCACTCGCGGTTATTCTCGGGCCCCTCTCCCAGGGTGGGGGGGGGTGAAGGGCTCGCCGTAGGGGCGGGCGGTCGTCGGCGGGGGGCTGGATGGAAAGGCTGTGCCGGATTCCCAGTTCCCCTCCATATAGGCGATGCGGGAGTGCCGCTGGGTCGTTTAGTGGGTATACCGGTGGGGAGCACCGCCGGGAGTCCCACATAACCCGTCCGTCCCCCGACGGGCGGGTATGCATAAAGCATTTTTCCCAGCGTCAAAAAAAAAAAAAAAAAAAAAAGGTTAGGTTAGGTTTGGGCGGGTCTGGGTTTATCCATTAGTAGTTGCTATGCCTAGCTTGCGGCTTCGGTCGCTTGTATTGGATAAATCTTGGCCTTCTTTACTCGGCTCTGGGAGCGAGTAATGAGGCGAATGGCTTTGAGGGAGAGCGCAGGTCGTGTAGATCCTCAAGGCAAGTCTGGTGGGGTCGTTCTTTCTCGCGGTTGCTGCCCGTTATTGGTCTATTTCCATCAGAAATAGACGTAACAGAAACCACCAGGCGCCGGCACTCTGTCGGTGGGGTAGGATGGGGGGGGGGTGGGGGGGAAGGGGAGTAAGGGGGGGAGTAAGTCTCAAGGTTTTGGCGCCTGCCGAAGGGAGTACTTCGCGTGTGAGTCCGGATTTGTGTTGCTGCTGCACATACACAACCACGTTTTGTGGTTGTTTATGGATGGCTGCGGTGCACGTCCGGGCTCACACGTGAGGTATGGTCAGGGGGAATCTGGCCGCTAGGGCGCCCAACATAAGGGGACCTCACCCCTTCAAAAAGGGAAAAAAAAAACTATGAAAATTATGACGAATCGAAAAACACTACCTCAGGCGGGTACCAGCTGCTCCGCAGCTGGAGAATCCCGTAGCGGCGTAGCGTCAGCTACGTCGTTGTTCCCCAGTTCGTATTCTGAGGGGGGAGCCGGTCGTCTTGTAGTTAATGATGAAAGTGGGTCTTCCGATGCCTCGGCTAGGTCGACGTGTAATGTAGGTAGAGAGACGGGAGCAGCCACCTCCTGCGCTTCGGTGCGGAAGACGGCTGCGTCAGTCTATAGTTATAAGGATTGTGTGGAGGAGGAGGCTACTCAAGCCCCAGTGGTGAAAAATGCGCGGGTGGTACTGACCCGTTGCGAGCTGCCGGACAGCAACGATGAAGATATGCTCGTTGCTTCGTCGAAAATGGCGGACTTGTCGGACACGGATTCTGATGTGAGTTTCCAGACCGTGACTTCGCAGGAATTGTCATGCGGAAACCGTTTTTGGAGAAAGCGTCGAAGAGATGATGCGAGCTCTGATGTGGGCGATGATGACGAGTCGCAACCGACAACACCAGCTAGGAGAGGGCGTGGACGCCCGCCCTCTACGGGCAAATACGTTGGCCTGGCCAAAGCCAAGGCAGAATTGAATGCGGCAAAAGCTGAGGAGCTTCGGCTTCAGGCTGAAATAGAGATGGCGGATGATCTGAAGCGGAAAAGGGAGGCGATAGCGGCCACCTTCCGTAAATCCCCGGATCTAATGGAACAATCGGAAGAGGTAAGTGGGGAAACGGACTCGCCAGACCTAGTTAGACTGGTACTGGATTCCGTGGAAACCATTGAAAAGGTTGCCAGGACATCCGGCAATCTTAAGGGGACTTACGTTCGAGCCCTAAATAGTGCGGTGGAAACAATTAAAGTGTCTTTTGGGGCGTTGCGTTCTCGCACGATGACGGAGGAGGTCGCGAGGTTAGAGGCGGCGAACAAGCGGCTCGCGGGTGAGCTTGCTGAGGTCCGGAAGGAGTTGATCCAGATGCGTCAGCTCACGCAACAGCATGACCAGACCCAAGGCCCGGCAGCAGCCCGGCCCCCAACAGTGGAGGAAATAGTGCGCGTCGTCATGGTCCAGTGTGGGACCATGATGAACGCAAGGCTGGAAGGATTAGAGGAGAGGTTGCTTCCTGAGAAGCGTTTGCGACCACCATTAGCCGCAGACAAAAGGATGAACCCTGCAGTGCCGGCCTCAAGTGTGGGTTACAGGGTCAGCGCAATAGTAGAAGACGTAGAGGACAGGCTGCTGCCAGAAGTGCGCATTCGTCCACCTCTCGCTGCAGACAAGCATAGGGACGCCAAATCTTCTGCAGCCCCTGTACTGGATCAGACGAAGAAGGCTGAACAGACAGCCTCTCAACCCCAAAAGGGGAAGAGGAAAAAGAGGTCGAAGAAGAGCGAAAGTGGGGCAGTCGATGCAGCGCTTCCCGCTCTTCAGCAGCCTGCGAAGGATTTGACCAATGAGGATTGGATCACAGTTACTAAAAGGGGCAAAAAGGTGACCAAAGCTCCCTTGGCAAGTAGAAAGACAGGGACTACCAAGCCAGCCAGTCGCCCAGCCCCGGTGAGGAAGCTGCGTGCTCCTCGAACTGCTGCAGTGGTAATTACTCTGCAGCAGGAGGCCATGGAGAAAGGCGCGACATACGCCAAAGTGATGGAGGATGCCAAGGCAAAAGTTGATCTCAACAGCTGTGGTATCCCAAGTGTACGGTTCCGGAAGGCAGCTACCGGTGCCCGTATCTTGGAAGTGGCAGGTGAAAAGAGCGCAGAAAAGGCGGACGCTTTAGCGCAAAAAATAAAAGAGGTCTTAGGTGAGGAGTTAGCCAGAGTTTCTAGGCCTACAAAGTGTGCGGCGTTTCGCTTGCTAGGTCTAGATGACTCTGTGTCTAAAAAAGATATAGTCGCTGTAGTTGCCCAGCGCGGTGGCTGCTCGGAGGATTCCGTTAGAGTAGGTGATATCCGAAGCACTTATCAGGGTACTGGAACTACGTTGGTGAGCTGCCCAGTGACAGCTGCCAAGAAATTAGGAGAGGAAGGCCGCCTGCTGGTTGGTTGGGTTTCAGCCCGAATAGAGTTGGTAGAACCCAGGCCACTTAGGTGCTACCGGTGCCTAGAGAATGGACATGTTCGAGCTCAATGCACTTCAGAGACGGACCGTAGTGAGGAGTGCTACCGATGTGGACAGCCCGGCCATAAAGCCACAGCCTGTTCAGCTCGGCCAAAATGCTCAGTCTGTGCGGCGGCTAATAGGCCGGCCACACATAGGCTAGGCAGCAAGGCGTGTGCCCCTCCGAGACCTAGGAGAAGAGGCAATAAGGTCGTGAACATCTCAGACCCACCGCTGGTAGCTGCGAGCAGTCCCCCATCACAAGTCGGGGGAGAGGAGGATCGCATGGACACTGTATAGGATGGCTTTACGGTTTCTACAGGCGAACATCAACCACTCCGCCAGAGCTCAGGATCTCATGATCCAGAGCATGGCGGAGTGGTTGATTGATATAGCGGCAATTTCCGAGCCATACTTTATCCCGCCAAGAGATAACTGGGTTGGAGATAGAGATGGGCTAGTGGCCATAATTTCTAAAAGCGGTACTTTTGACAAAGTTACCAAGGGCAACGGTTGGGTGGCGGCTCTAGTGCGAGGCGTTATGGTAGTGGCGGTGTATATCTCGCCCAATAGGGTCCTTAGTGACTTCGAGAGTTTCTTGGTAGAAGTAGGGGCCTTAGTGGGGCGGAGCCACCCGCACCCGGTGATAGTCCTGGGAGATCTAAATGCGAAGGCAACGGCTTGGGGGTGTCCTATCACGGATCCACGAGGAGAAGTTCTTGAAGAATGGGCCCTAACATCAGGTCTGTCAGTTCTCAACAGGGGATCAATCCATACGTGTGTGCGGCCACAGGGTTCGTCCATAGTGGACGTAACATTTGCCAGCGCAGCATTGGTAAGCCGTGTTCGCGGTTGGAAAGTTGCAGTGGAGGTGGAAACGCTTTCGGACCATCGCTACATTCGGTTCGAGGTAGCTCCTCCGGCTCCGAGCAGATCAGACGGAGGCATGAGGCTCAGGGGCGGTCCGCGGTGGGCACTTAAGCGTCTAAATCAGGATCTGTTGAAGGAGGCTGCCATAGTTCAGGCCTGGATAGCAGCGTCCAGAGAACAAGAGGAAATCGAGGTCCAGCAGGAGGTGGAGTGGTTTCGCGAGGCAATGACGCAGATATGCGATGCGGCCATGCCTAGAGTTGGGCCTCATTCTGCTAAGCGACAAGTTTACTGGTGGTCAGAGGAACTTACAGAGTTACGAAGACTTTGTGTTAGAGCGAGACGTAGCTATACCAATTACCGTCGAAGACGACGTAGGGTCGAAAGCTTGGAAGAACAGCTATATGGGCAGTACAAGGATACCAAATCAGCCCTAAAGCTTGCCATCATACAAGCAAAGAGCCAAGCTAGAGATGAATTGCTGGAGATCCTGAACCAGGATCCTTGGGGTCGACCATACAGGATGGTGAGGGGTAAGCTCCGCCCGTGGGCCCCGCCTCTGACGCAGAGCTTAGAGCCTCAGCTACTGCAGGGAGTGGTGTCAACCCTGTTCCCAAACAGAGAGGAGCATGTACCGCCAACAATGGCACCGCCTGAAGATGAGGGCAGCATTATCACCGAAGTACCGGAGGTGGACGAGATAGAACTGAGGATGGCGGTTCTGCGGCTCAGGGCAAAGAATACGGCCCCGGGCCCAGACGGGGTTCCCGGTCGCGCATGGGTGCTGGCCATGAAGGCCTTAAGTCCTCGGATCCGGGAACTATTTAACGCTTGCTTGAGTCAAGGATCATTCCCAGCACAATGGAAGATAGGCAGACTGGTGTTGCTAAAGAAGGATGGACGGCCGGCGGATTCACCCTCCGCTTATCGTCCCATCGTTCTTTTGGATGAGATAGGGAAACTGTTCGAACGAATAATTGCGCGTCGCCTTATTAGGCACATGGACTGCGTTGGACCGGACCTGGACAATAATCAGTTTGGTTTCCGGAAAGGGCGGTCTACAGTGGGCGCGATACTACGAGTGAAAGCGATCGCTGAAGAGGCAGTCTCTCGAGGTGAAGTTGTGCTGGCGGTATCTCTTGATATAGCCAACGCCTTCAACACCTTGCCTTGGAGCTGTATCAAGGAAGCGTTAAGATATCACCGAGTACCAAGCTACCTAAGAAGGATAATAGCGGATTACCTTGCAGATAGATTTGTGACGTTCTGCGGCCAAAACGGAGGGAACCAGCACAGGATGTCGTGCGGTGTCCCACAGGGGTCAGTCCTTGGACCTCTCCTGTGGAACATCGGATACGACTGGGTGCTGCGGGGGTCATTTGTTAGAGGAATAATGGTAACTTGTTATGCCGACGATACTCTGGTCACAGCAAGAGCCAAAACGTACAGAGAGGCAACAATCCTTGCAACAGCGGGTGTGGCTCAAGTTGTTGCTAGAATAAGGCGACTTGGGCTCAAGGTGGCACTAAGCAAATCTGAAGCCCTCTACTTCCATGGGCCTAGAAACAAACCCCCGAATGGATCACATATGGTAGTGAGCGGTGTTCGCATTGGTGTCGAGTCGACAATGAAGTACTTAGGACTTGTCCTCGACGGCCGATGGGACTTCAAAGCTCATTTTATGCGACTTATGCCTAAATTGAGCAGAACAGCGGCTGCTCTAGGAGGTTTACTGCCCAATCACAGGGGAGCAAGAGTAAGCTGTCGACGGCTGTATATGGGGGTAGTACGCTCCATGGCCCTGTATGGAGCTCCAGTGTGGGCCAATGCTCTTAATAGCCAGAATATCGCGATACTGCGAGGGCCACAGAGAGCGATGGCTATTAGAGTTATAAGGGGATACCGCACTATCTCGTTTGATGCAGCGTGCGTACTGGCGGGCTCAATGCCTTGGGATTTAGATGCAAAGGGGCTCGCATTAATTCACTTTTGGCGTGAAGAAGAAATAGCGCGTGGCCAACGACCTGCGTTAAGGGAGGTGGAGGGTCGAAGACTTCAAATTACCGATACGCTTATCAGTGAGTGGAGTAGGAGGCTAGAGAAGTCAAGCTCGGGCCTAAGGACGATAGAGGCGATTCGCCCTTTACTGCGCGAATGGCTTACTAGAGAGCACGGGTCGCTAACATTCCGGTTGACACAGATGCTTTCGGGACACGGTTGTTTCTCGAAATATCTGTGTCGGATCGGAAGGGAACCGACTCCCGCATGCCACCACTGTGACTGCCAGGTGGACACAGCAGAACATACTCTAGCAGTGTGCTCAGCTTGGGCAACCGCTCGACAGCGGCTCGTCAATGAAGTAGGTGGTAACCTGTCACATTCGGCTTTAGTGAGAGCTATGGTTGCGTGTGATGAGTCTTGGAAAGCCGGAATCACCTTCTGCGAAGAAGTTTTAATGCAGAAGGAAACTGCAGAAAGGGAGCGGGAAGTCACGACTGACAACCCAATCCGCAGCAAGAGAGCAGGTCGTAGGAGGAGGAATTTCCTCCGTGACATACAACCTCCATAACACAGGCTGGGGCGGTGACACTGGGGGGTGTCCACCGCCCACAAACGAAGCCTCGAGGTGGCGCGCGTGGAGGTTCCGCGCGCCTCTCGCAAGAGAAATAAGACGGGAAGTATAACTTCATCGACAGCAGACGGGGCTTAATTAGCCAACGCCGTTGGAGCCATGAACGAATGCGCAAGCGAACTCACAGCTCTAACGTTCGGCGTCCAGATGGAACCCCGTGGTGGTTTTAGCCGGTAAGAGTCCGGCATAACCACTCCGGCACCCCCGCGCCGGGTGGTATCCATGAGGATTTCCCCACGATAAAAAAAAAAAAAAAAAAAAAAAAAAAAAAAAAAAGGTTAGGTTAGGTTGGGCGGGTCTGGGTTTATCCATTAGTAGTTGCTATGCCTAGCTTGCGGCTTCGGTCTTGTATTGGATAAATCTTGGCCTTCTTTACTCGGCTCTGGGAGCGAGTAATGAGGCGAATGGCTTTGAGGGAGAGCGCAGGTCGTGTAGATCCTCAAGGCAAGTCTGGTGGGGTCGTTCCTTCTCGCGGTTGCTGCCCGTTATTGGTCTATTTCCATCAGAAATAGACGTGACAGAAACCACCAGGCGCCGGCACTCTGTCGGTGGGGTAGGATGGGTAAGTAGGACGGGATGGGCTGGTGGAGCCGTCCCTTTGTAGGCTAGGTGCCTACAAGAGAGGATAGCCTTTTTAGGCTAGGAGGAGTCGGGAGTCGGGTCTGGCGTGCACTTACCCTGCCGCCGGGCAGGCAGTGGGAGTTTACTTCCCTGCCACCGCCCCAAAATCGTAACCCCGCAACATGGCCGTGGTCATGTTTCGCGACCTGAGCGGGACCGATAGGCCTTGGCTTGGTCGCCCGGGCCGCGAGGAAGACAACCTCTATAAAAAATCACCCGAAGGTAAGCGGCGGCGCAGCGTGAGGCCTGGAAGGCTGAACGGAGTTTCAGTCGCTACTGCGTCCCCCGCCAGGGAAGTGTCGCTCCCCTGAGCGGGTTACGCCAGACTTCCCCGGTTACAGTGGGCACTGTCCGGGGTGACCCACCCTTCCCACGTACTCGTGGGACTGATTATGGATGATATTTTTTTAAACTCTAGGTTAAGGAAGACGATAGGGAGTGATGAGGATGAGGCTGAATGCGCGTCTGCGCACAGCGACGCCAGCAGGGCGTGTGTAGAAGTAACGAAGGAGGCGCGTGTGGTGTTAACCCGCTGCGCAACGATGGAAAGCAACGATGAAGATATACTCGTTGCTTCATCGACAATGGTGAACCTGTATGACGCGGACTCTGATGCGAGCTTCCAGACCGTGGCTTCAGGGGAGGTGTCTGAAGGAAGAGACCGTTTTTGGAGAAAGCGTCGGAGATACGACGCGAGCTCGGACTTGGGAGAGGACGAGGAGTCGATGCCCGCGTCGCCAGCTCGGAGAGGACGTGGACGTCCCCCTTCTACGGGGCAGTACGTAGGCCTGGCCAAAGCAAAGGCTGAACTGAATGCGGCGAAAGCTGAGGAGCTTCGGTTGCAGGCTGAAATGGAGATGGCGGATGACATAAGACGGAAAAAGGAGGCGGTAGCTGCCTCTTTCCGTAAATCTCCGGTCTTAGTGTCACGTACACTGAGCAGTGAAGGACAAGAACCACCGGATCTAGCTAGGCTGGTCCTAGATTCGGTGGATACAATTGAAAAGGTTGCGAAAACATCTAGCAACCTTAAAGGGACGTACGTTAGAGCCCTAAAAGACGCGGTGGAAACTATTAAAGTTTCCTTTCAAGAGTTGCGATCACGCACAATGTCAGAGGAGGTTATCCGATTGGAGGCAGCCAACAAGCGGCTCGCGGGCGAGTTGGCCGAAATGAGAAAGGAGTTAGCCCAGATGCGGCAGCTAGCGCAGCAGCGTGATCAGGCGCCAGCTCCGACGGCAACTCAGCCTCAAACAATTGATGAAATAGTGCGCGTCGTCATGGACCAATGTGGGACCATGATGAACGCAAGACTGGAAGGACTAGAGGAGCGGTTGCTCCCTGAGAAGCGCCTGCGGCCCCCATTAGCTGCAGATAAAAAGAAATCTATGGTGCCTATGGCCCCTGCAGTCACGGTTGCTGCTCCTCGCTCGGGGGGCCACCCACAGATGGAGATGGTAATGGATGATGCTCCTGTAGCCATTAATGAAGGGACAGCCAAAAAGTCTCAGAAAGCTCAGGCTCAAGAGACTCGAAAGGCAAAGGGGAAACCCAAAACAGGAGTGAATGAGCCGCGGTTGTTGCCTCCGCAGCCCCAATCCATGGATGAGGGGTGGAATGTGGTGGCTCGGAAAGGCACCAACAAAAAGAAGGCTGCCAAGAAGGCACCAAGCGATCAGGTGTCCTCACAGAAAGTGGCAAGTGCTCGTGTGCAACCAAAGAAGAAGCAGGCGAAGCTCCGCCCTCCACGGTCGGCAGCGGTCATGTTGACTCTGAAGCCAGATGCAGTAGATCGCGGCGTGACTTACGAGAAAGTGCTTGCCGAGGCCAAGCAGCACATTGATCTAAAGGACCTTGGCATACCAGCGGGCTTAAAGTTCCGTACTGCAGCTACTGGCGCTCGACTTCTGGAGGTGCCCGGTGCCTCTAGTGCTGAAAAAGCCAATGCTCTGGCTAAGAAACTCGGAGAGTCCCTTGGCGAGGATGTAGTTCGGGTCACCAGGCCCGAGAAATGCGTTGAACTCCGCATAACGGGCCTGGATGACTCGGCTACCAAGGAGGAAGTAGTAGCAGCCGTGGCTAATGTGGGCGGTTGCGCAAAAGAAGCCATCAGAACGGGAGAAATAATTCGTTCTCCGGGCAGACAAGGAGGAGGTACGATCTGGCTGCGATGCCCAATTGCCGCAGCTAAGAAAGTTTCTGAAGGAAGGCTTTTGGTAGGCTGGGTCTCAGTTCAGGCTAAAATCTTGGAGCCCCGACCGCTAAGATGCTTCAGGTGCCTGGAGCTTGGTCACATGGGCTCTAAATGCACCACGGACGTTGACCGAAGCAGTTTCTGCTTCTGCTGTGGTAAGCCAGGACACAAGGCGGCTCAATGCTCTGCTGATCCGCACTGCCCTGTATGTGATGCGGCAAACAAAGTGGCGAATCACCGTATTGGTGGTAAAGCTTGTTTCGCCAGGCCCCTCAAGAAGGGTAGAAGGAGAGAAAAGTTGGCTAGTGAAGGCCCCAGGGCCCCCTCGCAGCTGACTCAGCGTCCAGCAACGCAAGAGGAGGATCTCATGGACACCAATAGTTAGTATGGCGACCAAATTTCTGCAGGCGAACATCAACCACTCTGCCAGAGCTCAGGATCTTCTGCTCCAGAGCATGGCAGAGTGGTTGATCCAAATATCTGTGGTCGCTGAGCCCTACTTTGTCTCCCCCCGGGATAACTGGGTTGGGGACCTTGAAGACTCAGTGGCCATTATTAGAGCCGCTGGAACCTCACCCTTTGGGAAGATAGTGAAGGGTCGGGGTTGCGTTTTAGCTGTCTTTGGCGGCGTCGCAATTATTGGGGTGTATTTTTCGCCAAACAGGACTCTAGCTGACTTTGAGCATTTGCTTGCGGAAGTCGGTGCTCTCATTGGGCAAGCACACTCCACCTCCGTGATAGTCGCTGGTGATTTCAACGCCAAGGCAACGGCGTGGGGATCTCCACGGACGGATGCAAGAGGGGAGGCGTTGGAGGAGTGGGCGGTCTCTATGGGATTGGAAATACTGAATAGGGGAACAGTGAGCACATGCGTGCGGCTGCAGGGCGAGTCAATTGTGGACGTCACATTCGCAGATTCCACCCTTGCGCATCGTGTTCAGAGATGGGAAGTGAGAGAGGACGTGGAGACGTTATCCGACCATCGGTATATCCGATTTGATGTCTCTACGCTCCAATCGCCGCCAGGAAGAGTTAACCGGGCCCGTATTGAGGAAGGGGTTCGCTGGTCACTGAGGCAGCTGGATGCGGAAGTGGCGAACGAGGCGGCCATTGTGGAGACCTGGATAGGTGATGGGTATGATCTCGAGACAATAGACGATGTGGATACTGCATCAGAACGCCTGATCAGTTGTCTAACCCGCGTCTGTGATGCAGCCATGCCAAGGGCAAAGGCGATGCCACCGCGACGTCAGGTGTATTGGTGGAATGCAGAACTCCAACAATTGCGGAAGGCAAGTGTGGCAGCGCGCCGCCAATATCACAGGTGCAGACGAAGACGCATCCGAAACGAGGACCTGGAACAGGAGCTGTATGCCGAATACAGAGCTACATGCACAAGTCTGCAAACGGCAATTCGGCAAGCCAAAGAGGCATCGTGGGAAGAATGGCTGGAGACTCTCAACCTTGACCCATGGGGACGCCCTTACAAGGTGGTATCTGGAAAGCTACGCCCCTGGGCCCCGCCATTAACAAAAACTCTAGACCCACAGTTGCTAGAGCGCGTCGTGACGACTCTCTTCCCTGAAAGAGGAGAATGGCAGGCTCCAAGCATGGTGCCAACGGCTAGATCGGATGACTTTCAGGAGGAGGATGTTCCACAAGTCACGGAAGTAGAGCTAGAGTTGGCCATTTTAAAGCTTCGAAAGAAGAAAACCGCACCAGGTCCGGACGGTATACCCGGACGCGCGGTGGTAATAGCGATGAAACAAATGGGTGAAGGGGTAAGGGCACTATTTTCAGAGTGCTTAGCCCAGGGTAGATTTCCACGTGTTTGGAAGACAGGTAAACTGGTTCTGCTTAGGAAGAGTGGCCGCCCTGAAGATTCACCGTCTGCCTATCGTCCTATCGTGCTGCTTGACGAGATGAGTAAGCTTTTCGAGCGAGTGCTCGCTGCTCGTCTCGTCAAGCATATGAGAGTGGTTGGACCGGATCTGCACGATGGTCAGTTTGGCTTCCGTTGTGGCCGCTCAACCTTGGATGCCATCTCTAGAGTGCGAAGCTTAGCTGAGAGTGCGGTTGCGCAGGGCGGGGTGATGTTGGCCGTTTCGCTAGATATAGCAAACGCCTTTAACACTTTGCCCTGGGAAACTGTAAAAGAGGCGCTCAGGTATCATGGTGTACCCCAGTACTTGAGGAAAGTGGTAGCAGACTACTTTGTCGATCGGAAAATAATGTACCCGACTGAGAACGGGTGGTTTAGTAGAGCTATGTCGTGCGGCGTTCCACAGGGGTCTGTCCTCGGACCGCTCCTGTGGAATATCGGGTACGACTGGGTGCTCCGAGGTGAAAATCTTCGTGGAATAGAAGTGACTTGCTACGCCGATGACACCCTGGTCACGGCACGTGGTAGCACACATAGAGAGGCGGCTCTCCTTGCTACAGCGGGAGTGGCTCAAGTGGTCCAGAGAATCCGGACTCTGGGCCTAAAAGTAGCCCTTAATAAGTCCGAGGCCCTATTCTTTCATGGGCCTCGAAACGCTCCACCGCAAGGGATGACAATTGTGGTTGGCGGAGCCTCCATTGCTATCGAACCGACGATCCGCTACTTGGGCATCGTCCTAGATGGTCGGTGGAAATTCACGGAGCACTTCCAGCGACTAGCGCCAAAGCTAATCGCCTTTGCCGGAATGCTCGGGAAGCTCCTTCCAAATCTGGGAGGTCCAAGTGTGGCATGCCGTCGCCTCTACGTTGGCGTACTCCGATCCAAGGCACTCTACGGGGCGCCTATATGGGCGGATGCCCTGAGCAGCCTTAATAAGGCCTTACTGCGTCGTCCGCAGCGAGCCATTGCACTAAGAGCTGCTCGGGCGTATTGCACCGTGTCTTTTGAAGGAGCGTGCCTGCTGGCCAATAGCCCGCCATGGGATCTAGAGGCTGAAGTTCAGGCAGAGGTCTACCGAAGATGCGCGGGGAAAAAAGCGGAGGGAGGTTGGCCACTTCCGGAAGAAATCAAGAAGTGGAGAAAGGATGCCCATGATGAGCTCATCGAGAAGTGGTCGGAGAAGCTGGTGAACCCGAGTGCCAGTAGGGACTTGGTGACTGCTTTACGACCGGTGCTCACACCTTGGATCAAGCGTAAGTACGGGGCACTGACCTTCCGCCTTACACAGATTATAACGGGACACGGCTGTTTTGGTAGATATCTGTGTCGGGTGATTCGTCGTGAACCATCGGGGGAGTGCCACCACTGTAGTCAAGGAGCAGAAGACACAGCGCAACACACCCTTGCTGTGTGCCCTGGGTGGACGGGAGAACGCGCAACGTTAACAGCAGTTATAGGAGCTGATCTCTCTCTACCGGCCCTTATTAGGGCTCTAACAGATAGAGAAGAGGCATGGGATGCTGCTGTCGCCTTCGCGGAGGCAGTGATGTCTCAGAAGGAGAAGGCGGAGAGGGATCGAGAAGACGACGTTCTATCGCTTCCGATTCGCCGTAGGAGAACAGGCCGCAGGCGGTTGGCTTTTGCCAATCAGATGCCGCTATAATGGGGATTTGCAGGCATAGATCGGGGGGTCTGTGCCCGAATTAGAAAGTCCCGAGCTGTAAGGCGTTCCGAATGTGTTCCGGTACGCCTTAAGCGAAGCATAGGGGAGTATAAGAAACTCCCAGAGTTGAGCCCGTTTATCAGGCACCCGTACTGACAAGAGGGTTACGAAAGCGCGTACAGTGAACTCGCGGCCCTCCCACCATAATGCGGTGAGAAGAACACCCCAGGTTTTTAGTGAGTATGCTGCCACTCTGGCGGAGAGTCTCACATAACCATCTACCCCCCCCTTGGGAAGGTGGTATCCATAAAGGATTTTCCTGGGTAAAAAAAAAAAAAAAAAAAAAAAAAGGTTAGGTTAGGTTAGGTTAGGTTAGGTTAGGTTAGGTTAGGTTTTTTTTTTTTTTTTTTTTTTTTTTTTAATTATCAGCTGCTCTCCACAGACTCTGTGGTCCGTGCTCCTTTTTATTTTACTTTATTTATTTATTAACTTTATTACAATTTTTGTGAGGGTTAGGTTAGGTTAGGTTAGGTTAGGTTAGGTTAGGTTAGGTTAGGTTAGGTTAGGTTAGGTTAGGTTAGGTTAGCGTGCGCTCTGGCTGGCACCCCGCCTTGGGAACTCGAGGCGTGGGTGCTCGCCAGAGTGTACGAGTGGACGGCGGGGCGCAGGGCGCTCGGGGAGTGCCCTGCCCCAGAAGAGCGGGAGGCCGTCCGCAGAGAGGCGAGGGACGCAACCGTCCAACATTGGACGGAGGCCCTCGCCACCGCAGCCTTTGGCCGCAGAACGTTGGACGCGCTCGGGCCAGTCCTGCAGGAATGGCTCGGGCGGTCCCACGGTTTCCTTTCTTTCCGTCTGGTGCAGGTGCTATCCGGGCATGGCGTCTTCGGATCGTGCCTGTACCGGATCGGAAGAGAGGAGACCCCGGCCTGCCACGATTGTGGCGCGGCGGTGGACACGGCGCAGCACACCCTGGAGGTGTGTGCGTCGTGGTCTGGGCCGCGCCGCCAATTGATGGCGGTGGTCGGGCAGGACCTCTCGCTGCCCAGCGTGGTTTTAGCCATGCTGGGAAGCGAGGAGTCCTGGGCTGCGGTGGCCTCCTTTTGCGAGGAAGTAATTTCGCAAAAGGAGGCGGCGGAGCGGGCGCGGGAGGAAGACCCTCTCGCAGCGCCACTCCGCAGGCGACGAACGGGTCGGAGAAGGCGATTGCACGACAATCGTCTTCCCCCTCCTGGTGGAGGATAGCGGGAGACAGGCGCGGGGGCGTCTTCTCCCGCATTGCACGTATCCTCCACTTCCGCCGGGTGGGAATGACCGCGAGCACTCGCGGTTATTCTCGGGCCCCTCTCCCAGGGTGGGGAGGGGGGTGAAGGGCTCGCCGTAAAGGCGGGCGGTCGTCGGCGGGGGGCTGGATGGAAAGGCTGTGCCGGATTCCCAGTTCCCCTCCATATAGGCGATGCGGGAGTGCCGCTGGGTCGTTTAGTGGGTATACCGGTGGGGAGCACCGCCGGGAGTCCCACATAACCCTTCCATCCCCCGACGGGGGGGTATGCATAAAGCATTTTTCCCAGCGTCAAAAAAAAAAAAAAAAAAAAAAAAAAAAAAGGTTAGGTTAGGTTAGGTTGACGAGTTTTGGAGGTCCGACCCGGTGTATTAACTGCCTTAGCGATCAGCCTATGTGAGCTACAGCGAAGTTCAATACATCGAAATTTGCGGATTAACGAGGCGCACACGGCTGTGAAAACGCTGTGGCGCTGAGTTGTTTGCGGACCGAGATATTTCAAAGGGGAGAAAAAAGTTACAACTTAGGATTTTTCGATTGAAAAAACGGTTTGTTTACCTTTTTCAATCGAAAAAAAAAGTCGGGTTTGCGGCTATCGTTTTTAGCACTTTTTTTTAGGTTAGGTTATAGCGGCATTTATTAAATTTCGCGTAGACTAGGTCCGGTTGCTTTTCTCCTTAGGGTTTGGAAGTAATCGGATTTTTAGTAATTTTAGGAAAAATTTTGAAAAAAATTTTTGCCAAAAAAGTTGGGAAAGTTCAGGAGTGAATACTTGGGGTCTGGTTTTCCCCTACGGTCTCAGTAGGGGTGCCAGGAGATAGGGGACTTCAGCCCCTATAAGGTGACGTTTTTGGTTTTCGGCTCCGTTAAGGGGAAGTCAGCCAAAAAAATTTTTCAAAAAGTGTCCTGAAGAATCTTGTTGCTATTTTGGTTTTTCAGGCGCTTTTTGAAATTTGTATGGGATTTCTCCGAGCCGACTCCCCCTTGACCGTTTTCTAACAAAACTCTGTTTTGGGTGATAACTTCGGCTGGGGTGGTCGGATTTGGTCTAAATTTGACAGAGACGTTGGCGGGGCCACAATGGCCACGTCTGAAGAAGGGGAAAGTTCCCACCGCAAGTGGGACGAAGGAATCTTAGATTCTTCTTCCTCTGAATCTGAGGAAGAATACACAGAGGCCATGGAAGTGACTTCTCAGGCCCAGAAGAGGGGGCATGTAGACCAGGCGGATGACGCAAGGCCCGATAATGGGCCTAAGGTTGGAACAGCCCGGAGGGGCAAGCCCAAAGGGTCCTACGCGGGGATGGCGTCGGCAAGAGGTAGGCTCCGAAGTTCGGAGAATTACCTTAGCTCCGACACAGACGTCGCCGCCGGCCCCTCCTCGTATAGGAAGGAACTCCCGGAGCTCCGCTCCAAGGGAACAGTGGGGAGTGGGGGAAATATCTCCCCACGAGGAAAGATTTTGACGCCGTCTGAGGTTCTCCTCTCTGACCCGGTGGAGGCCACCAAACAAGCGGCAGTCGAAATAATGGAGGGGGCCCGCAAGTCGGGCAACTTGAAGGGTGAGGTGTGGGGCACCATGAACCGGGCCTGCCGCACCATATTAAGGGCTATGGAGGAAGTCAACGCTTCCAGGTCAGAGAGCGAGGAGATCCGCATCCTAAAGGCGGACAACAAGAGGATGCGGGAGCAACTCGCTCTCTGCACAGCGGAACTCAAGGCCCTGAGAATTGCCTTCTCAGAGCGCCAGGCCCCGGCTCCGCAGCCGGCGCGTGAGATCCCGGCCCCTAGGGCCCCCCCGCCGACACAATCCGCCGCTGCGGAATTGGCGGAGCTGCTGGACAGCATGAAGCGCGACTTGACGGTCTCCCTCGGTAACATGCTTAACGCTAGAATCGAGGAGATTTCCAGTCGCCTTCCTCCAGCACCAATAATCCGCCCCCCGCTAGCGGCGGATAAAAGGAAGGAGGCCCCACCGGCCTCAACGAGAGAAGTTGCCTTTGAGCCCGAGAACAGGGCCAGGCTTGGGGATGGCAGGCCAAAAAGGGCCACCAAAAAAGCGGCCCCGGTGGCTCCGGAAACCACCGCTCTGGCGGCCAAGACTGCCCCGGCAGCCAAGCCTGCCCCAGCAGTGGAGACTGCACCTGTGCCCCCGGGCGAGGTGTGGACCACCCAGGAAGCGGGAAAGAAGAAGAGGAAGGGAAAGGGGAAGGCTACGGCCACTCCCCCACCCCCCCCGCCGCCCAAGAAGAAAGCGGCACCAAAGCAGAAGGGTCTCGTAGTTCCCAAGACGGCAGCGGTGGTAATCACCTTGAGAAAGGACATTACCACCGACACCACGCTGCAGGCTGTCATGTCCAAGGCCATTAACGGCATAAGCTTGGAGGAGATAGGCCTGCAGCGGGTCAGGGTAAGGAACTCAGCGACGGGGGGCCGAGTAATCGAGGTCCCTGGAGCAGAGAGCGGAAGGACGGCGGACAGCCTCGCAGAAAAGCTGCAGGGTCTTGTGGGCGACGTTGCCCTTGTAAGCCGCCCTGAAAAAATGGCTGCTATCAAAGTCGCTGGCTTAGACGAGTCGGCGACAAGGGAGACCCTGGCGGCTGCCGTCGCCAAGGCGGGGGGATGCGCCGAGGCGCAGATTAAGGTGGGGGG
The DNA here is from genome assembly GCA_963924445.1 of Philereme transversata. Lineage (NCBI taxonomy): Eukaryota > Metazoa > Arthropoda > Insecta > Lepidoptera > Geometridae > Philereme > Philereme transversata. The sequence goes on along the minus strand of OZ004341.1, from coordinate 112,454 downwards.
CATTCGCCCTACATACTTTAATGGTAGTGGGGTGGCCCTCGTGCAATGCCCGGTGGGAATTGCAAAGGCCCTCCTCGAGCGCGGTCAGATCATGGTAGGCTGGTCGTCTGCCAGGATTAGCTCCGTCGGACCAGCACCCATGCGGTGCTACAAATGCATGGGTGTCGGCCACACGCGCGAGTTATGCCCCTCAAAGGTGGACCGGGGCCAGATGTGCTACCGGTGCGGCGCAGAGGGGCACAAAGCAGCCGAATGCTGGGAGGAGAAAGTACGGTGCGCAGTATGCCACCATGCAGGCCTCCCAGCCAATCACGTAATGAGGGGACCGAAATGCTCCCCACCGGAGACAAGGGGAAGAGAGGTGAGGCCGAGACCCACCCGCCCCATCCGGCCCCCTCCAGCCGAAACAGCCGCCAGCCGGCAACAAGAGGACAACAATATGGACGTCTAGATGTCAGCACACCGACATCTAGACGTCCTGCAGATAAACGCCAACCACTCCGCCAGAGCTCAGGATCTGCTCATGCAGGCCATGGCGGAGTGGAAAATTGGCGTTACGGTGGTAACGGAGCCCTACTTCATCCCCCCCCAATCTAATTGGGCAGGGGACACCGACGGAGTAGTGGCGATAGTGGTGCCGGCGATGGGGGACCTCCCCCCCATATCAAGGATCGAGGGTGGCCCAGGATTCGTGGCGGCCAAATGGGGGAACGACACGGTGCTGGTGGCCGCGTACTTCTCCCCCAATAGGCCGCTGCGGGAGTTCGACACGTTTCTGGGGATATTAGGGGGGGTGGTCCGGAGGGCTGCCCCGAGGCAGGTTATGGTCCTGGGGGACCTCAACGCCAAAAGTTCGGCATGGGGTTCCCCCATTACGGACCATAGGGGTACGGCTCTGGAGGATTGGGTTGCGGCAACGGGACTCGTGGTCCTAAACCAGGGCACCACGAATACCTGCGTGCGGCGGCAGGGGGGGTCAATCGTGGACGTCACGTTCGCGACCCCTGCCATAGCCGCACGCGTCACGAATTGGCGTGTCCTGGAGGATGTTGAGACCCTCTCAGACCACCTGTACATCAGGATGGTGGTCTCCAAGGCGGGGGCTCCACCGGCGCCCATCACGGGTAGTGCCAGGAGGGGGCGGAAGTTCCCGAAGTGGTCCCTGGTCAAGCTGGACAGGGACATGGCGAGCGAGGCGGCCATGGTGGAGAAGGAGTGGTGTGCTGCCCCACCTGACACTCTCGGAGTTGAAGAAAGGGCGGCACAGTTCCGCGTCGCACTACAGAATGTGTGCGACGCGGCCATGCCTCGGGTTGGTCGCCGTTTCGCCCGTAAGAGCGTATACTGGTGGTCCGAAGAAATTGCGGCCCTGCGGACCACCAGTAATAGTGCCCGCCGCGCCTTCCAACACTGTAGGCGCAGGCGGCACACTGAAGAAGAGGAAGAAGGGTTCCACAGGGCCCTCAAAGAGGCGAAGAAGGCCCTCCAGGTGGCGATTGCCAAGGCCAAGGACGAGGCTCACGAGTCGTTCTTGGCCACCCTGGACAGGGACCCATGGGGGCGGCCATACAAGATGGTGCGTAACAAAATGCGCACCGCCCCCCCCATGGACTCCCTGGAGCCCGAACTTCTCCAGAGAGTGGTCGAGGGGCTATTTCCGCCAGCCCCCTTGATCTCTCCCCCGTCGATGGTCGACCCCATAAGGGAACCGGAGGCCGAGCTCGTCGTTCAACCAATAGGTGACGACGAGTTCAATCGAGTGATACACCGACTCCGGGGCTGCAAAAAAGCCCCGGGCCCGGACGGCGTTCCCGGTCGCGTCCTTGCAGTCGCCCTGAAACACCTAGGGGACCGACTCAGGCAGGTCATGGATGACTGCCTGACAGAGGGAAAGTTCCCTAGGGTATGGAAGGAGGGGCGACTATGCCTCCTCCGTAAAGAGGGTCGACCGACGGATTGCCCTTCCGCCTATCGCCCCATTGTGCTGCTGGATGAGGCCGGGAAAGCGTTTGAACGCATCCTGGCCTCCCGGATCCTGCGGCACATGGAGACCGCCGGCCCGAATGTCTCTGACAGACAATTCGGGTTCCGGGAAGGACGGTCCACGCTCGACGCGCTGAAGACACTGAGGGACTTCTGTGAGTACGCGTCGAGCAAGGGGGAGGGTGTCATCGCGGTGTCACTAGACATCGCAAACGCGTTTGGCACCCTCCCCTACGGGGTGATCAGGGAGGCACTTCGATACCATGAAGTGCCTCTCTACCTGAGGCGGATAGTTGAGCACTACCTAACCGAGAGGGTAGTGCTCTGGGAAAAGAAGGACGGGCAACGGGGGGAGAGAGTGATGGCCTGTGGCGTGCCCCAGGGTTCCGTGCTCGGCCCACTTCTATGGAATCTGGGGTACGATTGGGCAATCCGGGGGGAGCTGCTTCCGCGCACGCTTGTCGTCTGCTACGCGGACGACACAATGGTAGCTGTGCGCGGGAGCGACAAGCGGGAGACCTCCCGGAGAGCGGAAGTGGCGGCCGAGCTGGCAATTGAACGGATCACCAGGCTCGGCCTAAAGGTGAGCCTCCCGAAGACTGAGGCTATAGTTTTCGGGGGGCGCGGGTGGAATTTGCCCGCGAGTGCGACGCTCACCCTCGAGGGTGAAGCGGTCCAAATAAAGCCCCACATTAAATATCTGGGGCTAATACTGGACCGCAAGTGGGATTTCGGGGAGCATTTCTCGAGACTAGCTCCCCGAATCGTGGGCGCCGCATCGGCGCTGGGCAAACTTCTGCCCAATGTAGGAGGGCCGGGTTCCTTGTGCCGGCGGCTATATGCCGGCGTGACAAGGAGCATGGCTCTCTATGGGGCCCCGATATGGGCGGACAAGCTGTCCGCTCGAAATAGGGCCCTGCTGCGGAGGCCACAACGGGTCGTGGCCATTAGAATAGTGAGAGGTTATGTGACGGTGGCCCACGCGGCTGCCTGCCTTCTCGCGTGCACCCCCCCGTGGGAGCTAGACGCAGAGGTGCACGCAGAGACTTACCAACGTAGGTCCAGGGTCCGGACAACAGGTGAACGCCCGGCCCCTGAGGAGGTGGCAGCCGCCCGTCGCGCGACGGAGCGCCGACTGCGGGACAGATGGAAGGCCCAACTGGAGGTTGCCCCTTACGGTGTCCGTACCATAGAGGCAATCCTCCCAACGGCCGACATTTGGCTGAAGAGGGCAGTCGGTGCGACGACGTACCGGCTCGTGCAGGTAATGACCGGGCATGGGTGCTTCGGCCACTACCTGCACAAAATAGGAAGAGAGCCGGCCCCGCTGTGCCATGAGTGCGGAAGTCCCGACGACACCGCCCAGCACACCCTCGAGGTGTGCAGTCGTTGGGACGCGGAACGCGGCCAAATGGCACGCATCATTCAGCGGGTAGACCTCTCGCTCCAAAGCATCGTCGAGGCAATGCTGAGCGATGAGAGGTCCTGGGAGGCGGTGGTCTCCTTCTGCGAAACAGTCATTTCGCAAAAGGAGACCGCGGAGCGGGAGCGCGAGGAAGATCCACTTGCGCACCCCCTCCGGCGTAGACGGCTTGGGGCGAGAAGGCGGCGTTTTGCCGCCAGACTCAACCCATAGTGGCTGCAGGTGGACGATGGGAGTCCTCTGCCTGCGGTGATTAGCCACTGAGCAGTCTGGGAGATGGTCAAGCGTGCACGACCATCTCCCCTACGGCGCGGGAAGCCCCGGCAACGGCTGGGGCGCCACCGGTAGACATCGTGGACTATGCTTTTGCGGGTTCCACGGTGTCCAACAACACCGGAGAGAGGGCACGTCCGGGTGCTTTTAGTGGGTATGCCGCCCTTATTGGCGGAGAGTCCCACATAACCCTCCGACACTCCCATGTTCGGAGGGTATGCATAAAGCATTTTACACCTGGTCAAAAAAAAAAAAAAAAAAAAAAAAAAAAAAAAAGGTTAGGTTAGGTTAGGTTAGGTTAGGTTAGGTTAGGTTAGGTTAGGTTAGGTTGGGGGACCCCCCACAGTGCTTGCTTCCACGTAGCGTTCCCCGGGCAACGACCTGGTCCTGTCACCGTAACGGAGTGGCAGGCCAGTGATCGGCGAAAGTGCACTGTGCGTTGAAGACTTTTTTGCGGACTCTTCAACACTTGCGGCGGCTATGCCAAAGCAACCATCGCGGGACGCCTCCGGGCGGTTCTTAAAAGGCCCTTATCAGGGCCAACCAAAAGGCCCTTCTCAGGGCCAACCAAAAGGCCCTTCTCAGGGCCAACCAAAAGGCCCTTCTCAGGGCCAACCAGAAGGCCCTTCTCAGGGCCAACCAGAAGGCCCTTCTCAGGGCCAAACCAAAGGCCCTTCTCAGGGCCAAACCAAAGGCCCTTCTCAGGGCCACGCCGGCGATGCCAGTATGGCGTCGGAGGTTTGCCGCCCATCACCGGGTAGCATGTTCCGCAGGCTGTCGGTCGACGTGTTGTCGGACTCCGACAACGAGTCGCTGGTTCCAGAGTCGGACGGAAGTTCGGCGATGGAAGCCGAAAGCCGCTTACAAAAGCGGAAGCGATCCTTCCTGAAGGACGGCGGCGAAGGCTCCTCGGACTCCACGAGGAGTGCTAAGCCAAAAAAGAAGGCGAAGGCCAAAAAGCCTTCGACTGTGGCGGACACCCACGACGTGGGTCTGGCGGACGCCCAACGTCAGTTGGACCTCGCGCGAAGGGCTCAGCTCCAGGAAGACCTGGAAGAGAGGGTCGCCGCGAAGGAGATGCAGGCGCAGGCCGCCCGGGCTAAGTCCGGGTACGGTGCGTCTAGCGTCTTATACGCGGACCACTCGCTGGCCGAGCTGGAGCGCATGGCGCAGGAGGACGAAGAGGAGATCAGGGTGGTCGCCTCTAAGTCCTCCAATCTAAAAGGGACTTTCCAAAAGTCCCTTAAATGTAGGGCCGCCAGCATGGGTGGCATCGTCCGGGAGCTGGTGCAACGCACAGCCACCGACGAGACGCGGCAACTGCAGGCGAAGATAGATCGCCTGCAGTCGGAGGTCAGCCAGCTGCATAAGAAGCTGGCTGAGGTCACGGCCCAGCCAACCCAAGCTGAGCCGAGACCTGCGGTGGAGGGCCCTTCCTCCTCTTCCAACCTTGAGGATGTCATCCGCAAGGTTGTGATGGAGGAAAGGGCATTTACGAGAGCCTGCCTCGCTGGCATCGAGGACAGGCTCTTGCCCGAAAAGCGCCTCCGACCGCCCCTCGCGGCGGACAAGAGGCCGTGCGAGCCTGGGCCATCCTCCCAAAGGGAGGACGCCCTTCTCCCTTCAACCACCCCGTCCACCCAGCAGTGGACGAAGGTGGTCAAAAAGGGGAAGGGCAAGGCCAAGAAGGCGAGAGCGGCCGCCGCCCCTGCCTCCCCAGCCAACATCTCCCCTCCCTGCCCGTCCCAGACGACCGGCAAGGGGAAGGGGAAGGGGAAGGGGCAAAAGTCGGCCCCTAAGCCCGCCACCGCTGCTCCGGCAGCTAAAAGGGCCCCTGCCGGTGGGAGAAAACCCCTAGTTTCTCCCAAAACCGCGGCCGTCGTGGTGACGCTCACCGCGGAGGCTGCGGAGCGTGGTGAGACGTACGAGTCCGTGCTGAAACGGGCTCGTACCAACGCCGATCCCACCAAGTTGGGAATCGGCGCCATCACGTGCCGCCAGACCCAAGCCGGGGCTCGTATTTTCGAGTTCCCGGGGGCCCAGGGCGGCACCAACGCTGACCTCTTCGCAACGAAGTTGCAAGAGGTCATCGCGGACGCGGCCAAGGTGGTAAGGCCCGTCAAGTCGGCGGCCCTCGAGGTGACCAATCTGGACGATTCGGTCACCAAAGAGGAGGTCGTGGCGGCGCTCGCAGCAGTAGGGGGCTGCAACACCGCAGCGATACAGGGTCGGGCTATCAGGCCCGGCCGCGGCGGCATGGGCACAATCCGCCTGGAGTGCCCGGTCACCGCAGCTAAGGCCGTCCTTGCCAAGGGACGGCTTGCCGTCGGGTTTGGGTCGTGTGTGGTCCGAGCACTTGGTGAGCAGCCTTTGCGCTGCTACAAGTGCTTCGGAATCGGCCACACACGGGCCCTCTGTCCATCCAAGGTGGACAGGTCGGACGCCTGTTACCGCTGCGGTAAGGAGGGGCACATGTCCGCCTCCTGCAGGGCCGCCAAGCCGCACTGCGCGGTGTGCGCCGCCAGTGGCCGCCCGGCGGACCACGTGATGAGGGGGAGGAACTGCAATCCTCCCCCAAAGAAGGGCAAAGCGCAGGCGCCGTCCCAGCCTGCCGCTACCACCGTCGTCCCTGAGGCTGGGACCTCGGTGGCCGACGAGGGGGGTGCGATGGCCGAATGATGGATAGGTCCGGACATCGCATCCTACAGGCGAATACTAACCACTGTAAAGCAGCCCAGGACCTGCTGATGCAGGCCCTGGCTGAGTGGTTAGTAGACGTTGCGGTGGTCGCCGAGCCGTACTCTGTCCCTGGCCGTTGGCTGGGTGATCGGGACGGCTCGGTGGCGTTGGTGTCGCGGTCTTCCACGGACTCCCCTCCCCTCTCGCTCTTAGAGAGGGGACCGGGATACGTGGCCGCCGCGTGGGGAGAAATAGCCCTGGTGGGGGTCTATTTCTCCCCTAACCGCCCTTTACAGGACTTCGAGGATTTTCTCGAAGTCCTGACCGCAGTAGTCGGTAGGGCGGCGCCGCGCCAGGTCGCCGTATTGGGCGACCTGAACGCCAAGTCGGCGGCCTGGGGCAACCGGGCCGCCTCTTGCAACGTCCGCGGGCGGGCCGTCGAATTTTGGGCGGCCTCGTCGGGCGTGTCCCTCCTAAATAGAGGGACGGCCCACACGTGTGTGCGGCAACGGGGAGGGACGGTGGTGGACGTATCGTTCGCCACCCCCGCACTTGCCGCCCGCGTCGTCGGCTGGCGGGTGGAAACGGTGGAGACCTTGTCGGACCACCGATACGTGCGGTTCGACATCGTCTCCACCCAGAGCCCCCGGGGGATGGCCCGCTCGGGCCAGTCCCCCTTTCCACGGTGGGCTCAGATCCACCTGGACCGAGGGGCGGCCAAGGAGGCGGCGTTCGTCCAGGACTGGCTCACGCCTCCTGTCAATGTCCTGGACGTCGACGCCTCGGCGGTCCGACTGCGGGAGTCCCTGACCGAGGTGTGCAACTCCAGCATGCCTCGGTCTCGCCGCCCACCTCCCCGACGCGCCGTCTATTGGTGGTCGGAGGAGCTGGCGGGGCTCCGGGCCGCCTGCGTGGTGGCCAGGAGGGCCTACACGCGGAGTCGACGGCGGAGCGTGCGGGACGCGTCGAACGAGGACCTTCTCTACGCCTCGTACGTAGAGGCAAAAAAGGTCCTCAAGGCGGCCATGTTCGCCGCCGACGACGCGGCGAGGGCCGAAATGCTAGAGGGTCTCGACAGAGACCCGTACGGGAGACCGTATAAGGCGGCGCGGAATAAACTGCGCCCCTTCGGTCCCCCGCTAGCAGAGACCCTCGAGCCGGCGTTGCTGGATGGGGTGGTTCGGTCCTTGTTTCCAACAGGGACCAACTTCACCCCTCCAGTGATGGACCCCCCGCGGGAGGCGGCTCCGCCGGCGGAGGAGGTCCCTCCGGTCACGGGGGCGGAGTTTGGCGCGGCGACGCTTCGCCTCCGCGCCAAGAAAACCGCCCCCGGGCCGGACGGCGTCCCCGCAAGGGTGGTGGCCATTGCGGCCACCCAAATGGCGGACAGGTTTCGGGACCTCTTCAGCGCGTGTTTCACGGCTGGGAGGTTCCCGAAAACCTGGAAGGAGGGGCAACTGTGCCTCCTCCGTAAGGAGGGACGACCGGCAGACTCCCCCTCGGCATACCGACCCATCGTTCTGCTCGATGAGGTCGGTAAACTGTTCGAGGGGATCGTCGCCGGTCGGCTGAATGGCCTCCTGCGGGGGGTTGGGCCGAACCTGTCGGACGCCCAATTCGGTTTCCGAGTTGGGCGTTCGACAGTGGACGCGCTGGCCCGGCTGAAGGGCCAGGTGAGGGAGGCCGTGGAGTCTGGGGACGGAGTGTTGGCTGTGTCATTTGACATAGCCAACGCGTTCAATTCCGTCCCCCACTCCACGATCTTGGAGGCACTCCGGTACCACGGAGTGCCTTCATACCTGCGGGCCCTCTTGGCCAGCTACTTGGAGGACCGAGTGGTCCTCCTCGTAGACAAGGCTGGCCAAGTCCGGAGGTACGGCGCGGAGTCTGGTGTTCCGCAGGGGTCGGTCCTAGGACCACTCCTGTGGAACATCGGCTTCGACTGGCTCCTGCGGGGATCCCTCCTCCCGGGCACGAGTGTCATCTGCTACGCGGATGACACTCTCCTCACTGCCCGGGGGAGGGATTTTAGGGAGGCGGCCAGTTTGGCCTCGGCTGGCGGATCCTTGGTCGCAGGAAGGATCCGCCGCCTCGGGTTGGGGGTGGCGCTGCACAAGACCGAGGCCGTGTTCTTCCACGGGCCTCGGCAGCGCATCCCTCCTGACGCCCACATCGTCGTGGAGGGCGTCAGGATCGGGGTGAGGACCCAGATGAAATATCTGGGCCTCACCCTGGACAGCAGGTGGCGCTTCGGCCCGCACTTCAGCGGGTTGTCAGCGCGCCTGCTGAAGGCGGCGAACGCCCTCTCGTGGCTCCTCCCAAACCTGGGAGGGCCGAAGGCGAGATGCCGGCATTTGTATGCCGGCATCTTGAAGAGCATGGCCCTTTACGGGGCCCCCATCTGGGCGGACTCCCTCCACAGGAGGGAGAATGCGACCGCCATCCGCAGGCCCCAAAGGGCCATTGCACTGCGGGTGGCGAGAGCCTACCGCTCGGTGGGCTTTGCGGCAGCGTGCGCTCTGGCCGGCACCCCGCCTTGGGAACTCGAGGCGGGGGTGCTCGCCAGAGTGTACGAGTGGACGGCGGGGCGCAGGGCGCTCGGGGAGTGCCCTGCCCCAGAAGAGCGGGAGGCCGTCCGCAGAGAGGCGAGGGACGCAACCGTCCAACATTGGACGGAGGCCCTCGCCACCGCAGCCTTTGGCCGCAGAACGTTGGACGCGCTCGGGCCAGTCCTGCAGGACTGGCTCGGGCGGTCCCACGGTTTCCTTTCTTTCCGTCTGGTGCAGGTGCTATCCGGGCATGGCGTCTTCGGATCGTGCCTGCACCGGATCGGAAGAGAGGAGACCCCGGCCTGCCACGATTGTGGCGCGGCGGTGGACACGGCGCAGCACACCCTGGAGGTGTGTGCGTCGTGGTCTGGGCCGCGCCGCCAATTGATGGCGGTGGTCGGGCAGGACCTCTCGCTGCCCAGCGTGGTTTTAGCCATGCTGGGAAGCGAGGAGTCCTGGGCTGCGGTGGCCTCCTTTTGCGAGGAAGTAATTTCGCAAAAGGAGGCGGCGGAGCGGGCGCGGGAGGAAGACCCTCTCGCAGCGCCACTCCGCAGGCGACGAACGGGTCGGAGAAGGCGATTGCACGACAATCGTCTTCCCCCTCCTGGTGGAGGATAGCGGGAGACAGGCGCGGGGGCGTCTTCTCCCGCATTGCACGTATCCTCCACTTCCGCCGGGTGGGAATGACCGCGAGCACTCGCGGTTATTCTCGGGCCCCTCTCCCAGGGTGGGGAGGGGGGTGAAGGGCTCGCCGTAAAGGCGGGCGGTCGTCGGCGGGGGGCTGGATGGAAAGGCTGTGCCGGATTCCCAGTTCCCCTCCATATAGGCGATGCGGGAGTGCCGCTGGGTCGTTTAGTGGGTATACCGGTGGGGAGCACCGCCGGGAGTCCCACATAACCCTTCCGTCCCCCGACGGGGGGGTATGCATAAAGCATTTTTCCCAGCGTCAAAAAAAAAAAAAAAAAAAAAAAAAAAAAAAGGTTAGGTTAGGTTAGTCGGTAGGGCGGCGCCGCGCCAGGTCGCCGTATTGGGCGACCTGAACGCCAAGTCGGCGGCCTGGGGCAACCGGGCCGCCTCTTGCAACGTCCGCGGGCAGGCCGTCGAATTTTGGGCGGCCTCGTCGGGCGTGTCCCTCCTAAATAGAGGGACGGCCCACACGTGTGTGCGGCAACGGGGAGGGACGGTGGTGGACGTATCGTTCGCCACCCCCGCACTTGCCGCCCGCGTCGTCGGCTGGCGGGTGGAAACGGTGGAGACCTTGTCGGACCACCGATACGTGCGGTTCGACATCGTCTCCACCCAGAGCCCCCGGGGGATGGCCCGCTCGGGCCAGTCCCCCTTTCCACGGTGGGCTCAGATCCACCTGGACCGAGGGGCGGCCAAGGAGGCGGCGTTCGTCCAGGACTGGCTCACGCCTCCTGTCAATGTCCTGGACGTCGACGCCTCGGCGGTCCGACTGCGGGAGTCCCTGACCGAGGTGTGCAACTCCAGCATGCCTCGGTCTCGCCGCCCACCTCCCCGACGCGCCGTCTATTGGTGGTCGGAGGAGCTGGCGGGGCTCCGGGCCGCCTGCGTGGTGGCCAGGAGGGCCTACACGCGGAGTCGACGGCGGAGCGTGCGGGACGCGTCGAACGAGGACCTTCTCTACGCCTCGTACGTAGAGGCAAAAAAGGTCCTCAAGGCGGCCATGTTCGCCGCCGACGACGCGGCGAGGGCCGAAATGCTAGAGGGTCTCGACAGAGACCCGTACGGGAGACCGTATAAGGCGGCGCGGAATAAACTGCGCCCCTTCGGTCCCCCGCTAGCAGAGACCCTCGAGCCGGCGTTGCTGGATGGGGTGGTTCGGTCCTTGTTTCCAACAGGGACCAACTTCACCCCTCCAGTGATGGACCCCCCGCGGGAGGCGGCTCCGCCGGCGGAGGAGGTCCCTCCGGTCACGGTGGCGGAGTTTGGCGCGGCGACGCTTCGCCTCCGCGCCAAGAAAACCGCCCCCGGGCCGGACGGCGTCCCCGCAAGGGTGGTGGCCATTGCGGCCACCCAAATGGCGGACAGGTTTCGGGACCTCTTCAGCGCGTGTTTCACGGCTGGGAGGTTCCCGAAAACCTGGAAGGAGGGGCAACTGTGCCTCCTCCGTAAGGAGGGACGACCGGCAGACTCCCCCTCGGCATACCGACCCATCGTTCTGCTCGATGAGGTCGGTAAACTGTTCGAGGGGATCGTCGCCGGTCGGCTGAATGGCCTCCTGCGGGGGGTTGGGCCGAACCTGTCGGACGCGCAATTCGGTTTCCGAGTTGGGCGTTCGACAGTGGACGCGCTGGCCCGGCTGAAGGGCCAGGTGAGGGAGGCCGTGGAGTCTGGGGACGGAGTGTTGGCTGTGTCATTTGACATAGCCAACGCGTTCAATTCCGTCCCCCACTCCACGATCTTGGAGGCACTCCGGTACCACGGAGTGCCTTCATACTTGCGGGCCCTCTTGGCCAGCTACTTGGAGGACCGAGCGGTCCTCCTCGTAGACAAGGCTGGCCAAGTCCGGAGGTACGGCGCGGAGTCTGGTGTTCCACAGGGGTCAGTCCTAGGACCACTCCTGTGGAACATCGGCTTCGACTGGCTCCTGCGGGGATCCCTCCTCCCGGGCACGAGTGTCATCTGCTACGCGGATGACACTCTCCTCACTGCCCGGGGGAGGGATTTTAGGGAGGCGGCCAGTTTGGCCTCGGCTGGCGGATCCTTGGTCGCAGGAAGGATCCGCCGCCTCGGGTTGGGGGTTGCGCTGCACAAGACCGAGGCCGTGTTCTTCCACGGGCCTCGGCAGCGCATCCCTCCTGACGCCCACATCGTCGTGGAGGGCGTCAGGATCGGGGTGAGGACCCAGATGAAATATCTGGGCCTCACCCTGGACAGCAGGTGGCGCTTCGGCCCGCACTTCAGCGGGTTGTCAGCGCGCCTGCTGAAGGCGGCGAACGCCCTCTCGTGGCTCCTCCCAAACCTGGGAGGGCCGAAGGCGAGATGCCGGCATTTGTATGCCGGCATCTTGAAGAGCATGGCCCTTTACGGGGCCCCCATCTGGGCGGACTCCCTCCACAGGAGGGAGAATGCGACCGCCATCCGCAGGCCCCAAAGGGCCATTGCACTGCGGGTGGCGAGAGCCTACCGCTCGGTGGGCTTTGCGGCAGCGTGCGCTCTGGCCGGCACCCCGCCTTGGGAACTCGAGGCGGGGGTGCTCGCCAGAGTGTACGAGTGGACGGCGGGGCGCAGGGCGCTCGGGGAGTGCCCTGCCCCAGAAGAGCGGGAGGCCGTCCGCAGAGAGGCGAGGGACGCAACCGTCCAACATTGGACGGAGGCCCTCGCCACCGCAGCCTTTGGCCGCAGAACGTTGGACGCGCTCGGGCCAGTCCTGAAGGACTGGCTCGGGCGGTCCCACGGTTTCCTTTCTTTCCGTCTGGTGCAGGTGCTATCCGGGCATGGCGTCTTCGGATCGTGCCTGCACCGGATCGGAAGAGAGGAGACCCCGGCCTGCCACGATTGTGGCGCGGCGGTGGACACGGCGCAGCACACCCTGGAGGTGTGTGCGTCGTGGTCTGGGCCGCGCCGCCAATTGATGGCGGTGGTCGGGCAGGACCTCTCGCTGCCCAGCGTGGTTTTAGCCATGCTGGGAAGCGAGGAGTCCTGGGCTGCGGTGGCCTCCTTTTGCGAGGAAGTAATTTCGCAAAAGGAGGCGGCGGAGCGGGCGCGGGAGGAAGACCCTCTCGCAGCGCCACTCCGCAGGCGACGAACGGGTCGGAGAAGGCGATTGCACGTCAATCGTCTTCCCCCTCCTGGTGGAGGATAGCGGGAGACAGGCGCGGGGGCGTCTTCTCCCGCATTGCACGTATCCTCCACTTCCGCCGGGTGGGAATGACCGCGAGCACTCGCGGTTATTCTCGGGCCCCTCTCCCAGGGTGGGGAGGGGGGTGAAGGGCTCGCCGTAAAGGCGGGCGGTCGTCGGCGGGGGGCTGGATGGAAAGGCTGTGCCGGATTCCCAGTTCCCCTCCATATAGGCGATGCGGGAGTGCCGCTGGGTCGTTTAGTGGGTATACCGGTGGGGAGCACCGCCGGGAGTCCCACATAACCCTTCCGTCCCCCGACGGGGGGGTATGCATAAAGCATTTTTCCCAGCGTCAAAAAAAAAAAAAAAAAAAAGGTTAGGTTAGGTTAGGTTAGGTTAGGTTAGGTTAGGTTGGGCGGGTCTGGGTTTATCCATTAGTAGTTGCTATGCCTAGCTTGCGGCTTCGGTCGCTTGTATTGGATAAATCTTGGCCTTCTTTACTCGGCTCTGGGAGCGAGTAATGAGGCGAATGGCTTTGAGGGAGAGCGCAGGTCGTGTAGATCCTCAAGGCAAGTCTGGTGGGGTCGTTCCTTCTCGCGGTTGCTGCCCGTTATTGGTCTATTTCCATCAGAAATAGACGTGACAGAAACCACCAGGCGCCGGCACTCTGTCGGTGGGGTAGGATGGGTAAGTAGGACGGGATGGGCTGGTGGAGCCGTCCCTTTGTAGGCTAGGTGCCTACAAGAGAGGATAGCCTTTTTAGGCTAGGAGGAGTCGGGAGTCGGGTCTGGCGTGCACTTACCCTGCCGCCGGGCAGGCAGTGGGAGTTTACTTCCCTGCCACCGCCCCAAAATCGTAACCCCGCAACATGGCCGTGGTCATGTTTCGCGACCTGAGCGGGACCGATAGGCCTTGGCTTGGTCGCCCGGGCCGCGAGGAAGACAACCTCTATAAAAAATCACCCGAAGGTAAGCGGCGGCGCAGCGTGAGGCCTGGAAGGCTGAACGGAGTTTCAGTCGCTACTGCGTCCCCCGCCAGGGAAGTGTCGCTCCCCTGAGCGGGTTACGCCAGACTTCCCCGGTTACAGTGGGCACTGTCCGGGGTGACCCACCCTTCCCACGTACTCGTGGGACTGATTATGGATGATATTTTTTTAAACTCTAGGTTAAGGAAGACGATAGGGAGTGATGAGGATGAGGCTGAATGCGCGTCTGCGCACAGCGACGCCAGCAGGGCGTGTGTAGAAGTAACGAAGGAGGCGCGTGTGGTGTTAACCCGCTGCGCAACGATGGAAAGCAACGATGAAGATATACTCGTTGCTTCATCGACAATGGTGAACCTGTATGACGCGGACTCTGATGCGAGCTTCCAGACCGTGGCTTCAGGGGAGGTGTCTGAAGGAAGAGACCGTTTTTGGAGAAAGCGTCGGAGATACGACGCGAGCTCGGACTTGGGAGAGGACGAGGAGTCGATGCCCGCGTCGCCAGCTCGGAGAGGACGTGGACGTCCCCCTTCTACGGGGCAGTACGTAGGCCTGGCCAAAGCAAAGGCTGAACTGAATGCGGCGAAAGCTGAGGAGCTTCGGTTGCAGGCTGAAATGGAGATGGCGGATGACATAAGACGGAAAAAGGAGGCGGTAGCTGCCTCTTTCCGTAAATCTCCGGTCTTAGTGTCACGTACACTGAGCAGTGAAGGACAAAAACCACCGGATCTAGCTAGGCTGGTCCTAGATTCGGTGGATACAATTGAAAAGGTTGCGAAAACATCTAGCAACCTTAAAGGGACGTACGTTAGAGCCCTAAAAGACGCGGTGGAAACTATTAAAGTTTCCTTTCAAGAGTTGCGATCACGCACAATGTCAGAGGAGGTTATCCGATTGGAGGCAGCCAACAAGCGGCTCGCGGGCGAGTTGGCCGAAATGAGAAAGGAGTTAGCCCAGATGCGGCAGCTAGCGCAGCAGCGTGATCAGGCGCCAGCTCCGACGGCAACTCAGCCTCAAACAATTGATGAAATAGTGCGCGTCGTCATGGACCAATGTGGGACCATGATGAACGCAAGACTGGAAGGACTAGAGGAGCGGTTGCTCCCTGAGAAGCGCCTGCGGCCCCCATTAGCTGCAGATAAAAAGAAATCTATGGTGCCTATGGCCCCTGCAGTCACGGTTGCTGCTCCTCGCTCGGGGGGCCACCCACAGATGGAGATGGTAATGGATGATGCTCCTGTAGCCATTAATGAAGGGACAGCCAAAAAGTCTCAGAAAGCTCAGGCTCAAGAGACTCGAAAGGCAAAGGGGAAACCCAAAACAGGAGTGAATGAGCCGCGGTTGTTGCCTCCGCAGCCCCAATCCATGGATGAGGGGTGGAATGTGGTGGCTCGGAAAGGCACCAACAAAAAGAAGGCTGCCAAGAAGGCACCAAGCGATCAGGTGTCCTCACAGAAAGTGGCAAGTGCTCGTGTGCAACCAAAGAAGAAGCAGGCGAAGCTCCGCCCTCCACGGTCGGCAGCGGTCATGTTGACTCTGAAGCCAGATGCAGTAGATCGCGGCGTGACTTACGAGAAAGTGCTTGCCGAGGCCAAGCAGCACATTGATCTAAAGGACCTTGGCATACCAGCGGGCTTAAAGTTCCGTACTGCAGCTACTGGCGCTCGACTTCTGGAGGTGCCCGGTGCCTCTAGTGCTGAAAAAGCCAATGCTCTGGCTAAGAAACTCGGAGAGTCCCTTGGCGAGGATGTAGTTCGGGTCACCAGGCCCGAGAAATGCGTTGAACTCCGCATAACGGGCCTGGATGACTCGGCTACCAAGGAGGAAGTAGTAGCAGCCGTGGCTAATGTGGGCGGTTGCGCAAAAGAAGCCATCAGAACGGGAGAAATAATTCGTTCTCCGGGCAGACAAGGAGGAGGTACGATCTGGCTGCGATGCCCAATTGCCGCAGCTAAGAAAGTTTCTGAAGGAAGGCTTTTGGTAGGCTGGGTCTCAGTTCAGGCTAAAATCTTGGAGCCCCGACCGCTAAGATGCTTCAGGTGCCTGGAGCTTGGTCACATGGGCTCTAAATGCACCACGGACGTTGACCGAAGCAGTTTCTGCTTCTGCTGTGGTAAGCCAGGACACAAGGCGGCTCAATGCTCTGCTGATCCGCACTGCCCTGTATGTGATGCGGCAAACAAAGTGGCGAATCACCGTATTGGTGGTAAAGCTTGTTTCGCCAGGCCCCTCAAGAAGGGTAGAAGGAGAGAAAAGTTGGCTAGTGAAGGCCCCAGGGCCCCCTCGCAGCTGACTCAGCGTCCAGCAACGCAAGAGGAGGATCTCATGGACACCAATAGTTAGTATGGCGACCAAATTTCTGCAGGCGAACATCAACCACTCTGCCAGAGCTCAGGATCTTCTGCTCCAGAGCATGGCAGAGTGGTTGATCCAAATATCTGTGGTCGCTGAGCCCTACTTTGTCTCCCCCCGGGATAACTGGGTTGGGGACCTTGAAGACTCAGTGGCCATTATTAGAGCCGCTGGAACCTCACCCTTTGGGAAGATAGTGAAGGGTCGGGGTTGCGTTTTAGCTGTCTTTGGCGGCGTCGCAATTATTGGGGTGTATTTTTCGCCAAACAGGACTCTAGCTGACTTTGAGCATTTGCTTGCGGAAGTCGGTGCTCTCATTGGGCAAGCACACTCCACCTCCGTGATAGTCGCTGGTGATTTCAACGCCAAGGCAACGGAGTGGGGATCTCCACGGACGGATGCAAGAGGGGAGGCGTTGGAGGAGTGGGCGGTCTCTATGGGATTGGAAATACTGAATAGGGGAACAGTGAGCACATGCGTGCGGCTGCAGGGCGAGTCAATTGTGGACGTCACATTCGCAGATTCCACCCTTGCGCATCGTGTTCAGAGATGGGAAGTGAGAGAGGACGTGGAGACGTTATCCGACCATCGGTATATCCGATTTGATGTCTCTACGCTCCAATCGCCGCCAGGAAGAGTTAACCGGGCCCGTATTGAGGAAGGGGTTCGCTGGTCACTGAGGCAGCTGGATGCGGAAGTGGCGAACGAGGCGGCCATTGTGGAGACCTGGATAGGTGATGGGTATGATCTCGAGACAATAGACGATGTGGATACTGCATCAGAACGCCTGATCAGTTGTCTAACCCGCGTCTGTGATGCAGCCATGCCAAGGGCAAAGGCGATGCCACCGCGACGTCAGGTGTATTGGTGGAATGCAGAACTCCAACAATTGCGGAAGGCAAGTGTGGCAGCGCGCCGCCAATATCACAGGTGCAGACGAAGACGCATCCGAAACGAGGACCTGGAACAGGAGCTGTATGCCGAATACAGAGCTACATGCACAAGTCTGCAAACGGCAATTCGGCAAGCCAAAGAGGCATCGTGGGAAGAATGGCTGGAGACTCTCAACCTTGACCCATGGGGACGCCCTTACAAGGTGGTATCTGGAAAGCTACGCCCCTGGGCCCCGCCATTAACAAAAACTCTAGACCCACAGTTGCTAGAGCGCGTCGTGACGACTCTCTTCCCTGAAAGAGGAGAATGGCAGGCTCCAAGCATGGTGCCAACGGCTAGATCGGATGACTTTCAGGAGGAGGATGTTCCACAAGTCACGGAAGTAGAGCTAGAGTTGGCCATTTTAAAGCTTCGAAAGAAGAAAACCGCACCAGGTCCGGACGGTATACCCGGACGCGCGGTGGTAATAGCGATGAAACAAATGGGTGAAGGGGTAAGGGCACTATTTTCAGAGTGCTTAGCCCAGGGTAGATTTCCACGTGTTTGGAAGACAGGTAAACTGGTTCTGCTTAGGAAGAGTGGCCGCCCTGAAGATTCACCGTCTGCCTATCGTCCTATCGTGCTGCTTGACGAGATGAGTAAGCTTTTCGAGCGAGTGCTCGCTGCTCGTCTCGTCAAGCATATGAGAGTGGTTGGACCGGATCTGCACGATGGTCAGTTTGGCTTCCGTTGTGGCCGCTCAACCTTGGATGCCATCTCTAGAGTGCGAAGCTTAGCTGAGAGTGCGGTTGCGCAGGGCGGGGTGATGTTGGCCGTTTCGCTAGATATAGCAAACGCCTTTAACACTTTGCCCTGGGAAACTGTAAAAGAGGCGCTCAGGTATCATGGTGTACCCCAGTACTTGAGGAAAGTGGTAGCAGACTACTTTGTCGATCGGAAAATAATGTACCCGACTGAGAACGGGTGGTTTAGTAGAGCTATGTCGTGCGGCGTTCCACAGGGGTCTGTCCTCGGACCGCTCCTGTGGAATATCGGGTACGACTGGGTGCTCCGAGGTGAAAATCTTCGTGGAATAGAAGTGACTTGCTACGCCGATGACACCCTGGTCACGGCACGTGGTAGCACACATAGAGAGGCGGCTCTCCTTGCTACAGCGGGAGTGGCTCAAGTGGTCCAGAGAATCCGGACTCTGGGCCTAAAAGTAGCCCTTAATAAGTCCGAGGCCCTATTCTTTCATGGGCCTCGAAACGCTCCACCGCAAGGGATGACAATTGTGGTTGGCGGAGCCTCCATTGCTATCGAACCGACGATCCGCTACTTGGGCATCGTCCTAGATGGTCGGTGGAAATTCACGGAGCACTTCCAGCGACTAGCGCCAAAGCTAATCGCCTTTGCCGGAATGCTCGGGAAGCTCCTTCCAAATCTGGGAGGTCCAAGTGTGGCATGCCGTCGCCTCTACGTTGGCGTACTCCGATCCAAGGCACTCTACGGGGCGCCTATATGGGCGGATGCCCTGAGCAGCCTTAATAAGGCCTTACTGCGTCGTCCGCAGCGAGCCATTGCACTAAGAGCTGCTCGGGCGTATTGCACCGTGTCTTTTGAAGGAGCGTGCCTGCTGGCCAATAGCCCGCCATGGGATCTAGAGGCTGAAGTTCAGGCAGAGGTCTACCGAAGATGCGCGGGGAAAAAAGCGGAGGGAGGTTGGCCACTTCCGGAAGAAATCAAGAAGTGGAGAAAGGATGCCCATGATGAGCTCATCGAGAAGTGGTCGGAGAAGCTGGTGAACCCGAGTGCCAGTAGGGACTTGGTGACTGCTTTACGACCGGTGCTCACACCTTGGATCAAGCGTAAGTACGGGGCACTGACCTTCCGCCTTACACAGATTATAACGGGACACGGCTGTTTTGGTAGATATCTGTGTCGGGTGATTCGTCGTGAACCATCGGGGGAGTGCCACCACTGTAGTCAAGGAGCAGAAGACACAGCGCAACACACCCTTGCTGTGTGCCCTGGGTGGACGGGAGAACGCGCAACGTTAACAGCAGTTATAGGAGCTGATCTCTCTCTACCGGCCCTTATTAGGGCTCTAACAGATAGAGAAGAGGCATGGGATGCTGCTGTCGCCTTCGCGGAGGCAGTGATGTCTCAGAAGGAGAAGGCGGAGAGGGATCGAGAAGACGACGTTCTATCGCTTCCGATTCGCCGTAGGAGAACAGGCCGCAGGCGGTTGGCTTTTGCCAATCAGATGCCGCTATAATGGGGATTTGCAGGCATAGATCGGGGGGTCTGTGCCCGAATTAGAAAGTCCCGAGCTGTAAGGCGTTCCGAATGTGTTCCGGTACGCCTTAAGCGAAGCATAGGGGAGTATAAGAAACTCCCAGAGTTGAGCCCGTTTATCAGGCACCCGTACTGACAAGAGGGTTACGAAAGCGCGTACAGTGAACTCGCGGCCCTCCCACCATAATGCGGTGAGAAGAACACCCCAGGTTTTTAGTGAGTATGCTGCCACTCTGGCGGAGAGTCTCACATAACCATCTACCCCCCCCTTGGGAAGGTGGTATCCATAAAGGATTTTCCTGGGTAAAAAAAAAAAAAAAAAAAAAAAGGTTAGGTTAGGTTAGGTTGGGCGGGTCTGGGTTTATCCATTAGTAGTTGCTATGCCTAGCTTGCGGCTTCGGTCGCTTGTATTGGATAAATCTAGGCCTTCTTTACTCGGCTCTGGGAGCGAGTAATGAGGCGAATGGCTTTGAGGGAGAGCGCAGGTCGTGTAGATCCTCAAGGCAAGTCTGGTGGGGTCGTTCCTTCTCGCGGTTGCTGCCCGTTATTGGTCTATTTCCATCAGAAATAGACGTAACAGAAACCACCAGGCGCCGGCACTCTGTCGGTGGGGTAGGATGGGTAGGTAGGACGGGATGGGCTGGTGGAGCCGTCCCTTTGTAGGCTAGGTGCCTACAAGAGAGGAGAGCCTTTTTAGGCTAGGAGGAGGTGGGAGTCGGGTCTGGCGTGCACTTACCCTGCCGCCGGGCAGGCAGTGGGAGTTTACTTCCCTGCCACCGCCCCAAAATCGTAACCCCGCAACATGGCCGTGGTCATGTTTCGCGACCTGAGCGGGACCGATAGGCCTTGGCTTGGTCGCCCGGGCCGCGAGGAAGACAACCTCTATAAAAAATCACCCGAAGGTAAGCGGCGGCGCAGCGTGAGGCCTGGAAGGCTGAACGGAGTTTCAGTCGCTACTGCGTCCCCCGCCAGGGAAGTGTCGCTCCCCTGAGCGGGTTACGCCAGACTTCCCCGGTTACAGTGGGCACTGTCCGGGGTGACCCACCCTTCCCACGTACTCGTGGGACTGATTATGAATGAAAATTTAAAATCTCTTAGGTTAAGGAAGACGATAGGGAGTGATGAAGATGAGGCTGAATGCGCGTCTGCGCACAGCGACGCCAGTAGGGCGTGTGTAGAAGTAGCGAAGGAGGCGCGCGTGGTGTTAACCCGCTGCGCAGCGATGGAAAGCAATGATGAAGATATGCTCGTTGCTTCATCGACAATGGCGAACCTGTCTGACGCGGACTCTGATGCGAGCTTTCAGACCGTGGCTTCAGGGGAGGTGTCTGAAGGAAGAGACCGTTTTTGGAGAAAGCGTCGGAGATACGACGCGAGCTCGGACTTGGGAGAGGACGAGGAGTCGATGCCCGCGTCGCCAGCTCGGAGAGGACGTGGACGTCCCCCTTCTACGGGGCAGTACGTAGGCCTGGCCAAAGCAAAGGCTGAATTGAATGCGGCGAAAGTTGAGGAGCTTCGGTTGCAGGCTGAAATGGAAATGGCGGATGACATAAGGCGGAAAAAGGAGGCGGTAGCTGCCTCTTTCCGTAAATCGCCGGTCTTAGTGTCACGTACACTGAGCAGTGAAGGACAAGAACCACCAGATCTAGCTAGACTGGTCCTAGATTCGGTGGATACAATTGAAAAGGTTGCTAAAACATCTAGCAACCTTAAAGGGACGTACATTAGAGCCCTAAAGGACGCGGTGGAGACAATTAAAGTTTCCTTCCAAGAGTTACGTTCACGCACAATGTCGGAGGAGGTTGTCCGATTGGAGGCAGCCAACAAGCGGCTCGCGGGCGAGTTGGCCGAGATGAGAAAAGAGTTGGCCCAGATGCGGCAGCTAGCGCAGCAGCGTGATCAGGCGCCAGCTCCAACGGCAACTCAGCCCCAAACAATTGAAGAAATAGTGCGTGTCGTCATGGACCAATGTGGGACCATGATGAACGCAAGATTGGAAGGACTAGAGGAGCGGTTGCTCCCTGAGAAGCGCCTGCGGCCCCCATTAGCTGCAGATAAAAAGAGAACTATGGTGCCGATGGCCCCTGCAGTCACGGTTGCTGCTCCTCGCTCGGGGGGCAACTCGCAGATGGAGATGGTAATGGATGATGCTTCGGTAGCCATTAATAAAGAGACAGCCAAAGAGTCTCAGAAAGCTCAAGCTAAAGAGACTCGAAAGGCAAAGGGGAAACCCAAATCAGGAGTAAATGAGCCGCGGTTGTTGCCTCCGCAGCCCCAATCCATGGATGAGGGGTGGAATGTGGTGGCTCGGAAAGGCACGAACAAAAAGAAGGCTGCCAAGAAGGCACCAAGCGATCAGGTGTCCTCACAGAAAGTGGCAAGTGCTCGTGCACAACCAAAGAAGAAGCAGGCGAAGCTCCGCCCTCCACGGTCGGCAGCGGTCATGTTGACTCTGAAGCCAGATGCAGTAGATCGCGGCGTCACTTACGAGAAAGTGCTTGCCGAGGCCAAGCAGCACATTGATCTAAAGGACCTTGGCATACCAGCGGGCTTAAAGTTCCGTACTGCAGCTACTGGCGCTCGACTTCTGGAGGTGCCCGGTGCCTCGAGTGCAGAAAAAGCCAATGCTCTGGCTAAGAAACTCGGAGAGTCCCTTGGAGAGGAAGTGGTTCGGATCACCAGGCCCGAGAAATGCGTTGAACTCCGCATAACGGGCCTGGATGACTCGGCTACCAAGGAGGAAGTAGCAGCAGCCGTGGCTGATGTGGGCGGTTGCGCAAAAGAGGCCATCAGAACAGGAGAATTGATTCGGTCTCCGGGCAGACAAGGAGGTGGTACAATCTGGCTGCGATGCCCAATTGCCGCAGCCAAGAAAGTTTCAGAAGGGAGGCTTTTGGTAGGCTGGGTCTCAGTTCAGGCTAGAATCCTGGAGCCCCGGCCACTAAGATGCTTCAGGTGCCTGGAGCTAGGTCACATGGGCGTTAAATGCACCGCGGACGTTGACCGAAGCAGTTTCTGCTTCTGCTGCGGTAAGCCAGGACACAAGGCGGCTCAATGCTCTGCTGATCCGCACTGCCCTGTATGTGATGCGGCGAACAAAGCAGCGAACCACCGCATTGGTGGTAAAGCTTGTTTTGCCAGGCCCCCCAAGAAGGGTAGAGGGAGAGAAAAGCTGGCTAGTGACGGCCCCAAGGCCTCCTCGCAGCTGACTCAGCGTCCAGCGACGCAAGAGGAGGATCTCATGGACACCAATATTTAGTATGGCGACCAAATTTCTGCAGGCAAACATCAACCACTCTGCCGGAGCTCAGGATCTTTTGCTCCAGAGCATGGCGGAGCGGTTGATCCAGGTGGCAGTGGTGAGCGAGCCCTACGAGGTCCGACCTAGGTCTGACTGGGTTGGGGACCTCGAC
The DNA here is from genome assembly GCA_963924445.1 of Philereme transversata. NCBI lineage: Eukaryota > Metazoa > Arthropoda > Insecta > Lepidoptera > Geometridae > Philereme > Philereme transversata. The sequence continues at coordinate 89,824 of OZ004341.1, read as the reverse complement.
GGCCTGGTGGCAATCACCACGCAATCGCCGGTTCACTCCCCCCCTCTCGAAGACGTGGTGAGGGGCAGGGGATTCGTAGTGGCTAGAGTAGGCCAGGCCGTAATCGTGGGGGTGTACCACTCCCCGAATCGGCCGGTTCGCGAGCTAGAGACTCTCCTCGGCGAGGTAGGGACCTTGATTGGTCAGACACGCCCGCGCCCCGTTCTCGTCCTCGGGGACCTCAACGCCAAATCAGCGGCGTGGGGGTCGCCGGTGACGAACGCGCGGGGCGGTGTCGTTCTAGAGTGGATGGCCGAGGTGGGCCTCTGTGTTGTAAACCGTGGATCGGAAAGCACCTGCGTCCGGCGAAACGGTGAGTCGATCGTCGACTTGACGCTCGTCACCCCAGACATCGCTTGCCGCATTCGCGACTGGCAGGTGCTGGTAGACGTGGTAACGCTGTCCGATCACCGGTACATCCGGTTTAGCGTCTCCCCGACTCGAACGGATGAGGTGAGAGAGGTAGGTGGCGAGATAGGTCCGCGATGGGCCCTGAAGCGCCTCAACGCGGAAGTGCTGAAGGAGGCGGCCCTCGTCGAAGTGTGGAACGGCACTCCTCAGGAGCCGGATCCGGTAGACCCGGACGCGATGGCGGACAGGCTGTGCGAGGCATTGTCGCGTGTCTGCGACGCTGCTATGCCGCGCGCGCGAGCCCCGCAGCCGAGACGCCAAGTCTATTGGTGGACGGAGGAGATTGCCGAACTTCGAAGAAGATGCGTGACGAGGCGCAGGCTATACCAGCGGTATCGGAGACGAAGGCGGCGAGAGACTGAGGAGAGCGAGTCTCTTTACGCCGCCTACAGAGAGGCTTCTGGGGCCCTTCGCGTCGCGATAGTCGAGGCAAAGAGGCGTGCCTGGGAGCAGCTGCTGGAGGGGCTTGAGCGCGACCCATGGGGCCGCCCGTACAAGTGGGCGAGGCAAAAGCTTCGTCCCTGGGCTCCCCCCATCACAGCCTCGCTCCAACCGGCGGTGCTCCAGAGAGTGGTAGATGGCTTGTTCCCCGGTGCTCCGGGGGCCGATTTCGCGCCACCCATGACTTCGGCTGGTCTCGCCGAAGAAGAGGAGAGCGAGTTTGTCCCTATCTCTGAGGGTGAGCTGGGTGCGGCAATGCTCAGGATGAGGGCAAAGAATACGGCACCTGGGCCTGACGGCATACCGGGTCGCGCGTGGGCCCTCTCCTTTAAGCACTTGGGACCCGCATTGAAGGATCTATTCGATAGGTGCCTCTTGGAAGGAAGATTCCCCAGGCGATGGAGAAGGGGCAAACTCGTCCTCCTGAGGAAAGAGGGTCGTCCCGCGGATGAGCCCTCGGGCTATCGGCCGATTGTACTGCTTGACGAGGCGGGCAAACTGTTTGAGAGAGTAGTAGCTGCCCGCCTGGTCAGACATCTCGAGATGATGGGACCGGATCTGGCGCCTAACCAGTTTGGTTTTCGGAGAGGTCGCTCGACGATTGACGCCATATCTCGCGTCCGCGACCTCTCCGAGGAGGCGTGCACCAGTGGTGGCGTGTTGGTTGCCATATCGTTGGACATCTCCAATGCATTCAACACGTTGCCCTGGAGCACGATACACGCTGGTCTGGGGTACCACAAGGTGCCTCAGTACTTGCGAAGACTCGTCCGGGACTATCTCTCAGACAGAGAGGTAGTTTTTCCGACGACTCGCGGTGTGGGTAGTAGTTTTATGACGCGCGGTGTTCCACAGGGGTCGGTTCTTGGCCCTCTCCTGTGGAACGTCGGATACGATTGGGTCCTCCGGGGGGCAAGCCTGCGTGGTGTTAGCGTAGTATGCTACGCCGATGATACGCTGGTTGCCGCCCGGGGAAGCGACTATAGAGAGGCTGCGATCCTGGCCACAGCCGGAGTCGCTACGGTCGTGGCAAGGATCCGGATGCTGGGTCTGCAGGTGGCGCTCCACAAATCTGAGGCCATATGCTTTCATGGTCCCCGGCGGAAACCACCTGCAGACTCCACCATAGTGGTGGGTGGAATTTCCATCCCCGTCGGGACGACACTGAAGTATCTTGGTGTCGTCCTCGACGGCAGATGGAACTTCAAGGAGCACGTGCGGCGGCTGTCCCCCAAAATCTTGGGGACAGCCGGCGCACTTAGTCGCCTGCTCCCGAATATCGGGGGCTGCGAAGTGAGCTGCCGCCGCCTCTATACAGCGGTGGTAAGCTCTATGGCCTTGTATGGCGCCCCGATATGGGCGGGAAAGCTCGATCGGCAGACCACTGCCGTGCTGATTGGAGCTCAACGAGTGATGGCGGTGAGGGTGTGCAGGGGGTATCGCACACTCTCTCATGAAGTTGCATGCGTGCTCGCAGGCTCGCTCCCGTGGGACCTTGAGGCCGAAGTTCTGGCTTCGGTCTACTGGCGCAGAGCGCAGGCGCGGGAGCGGGACGAGCGACCGGCGCCGCAGGAGGTGGCGCACTGGCGCAATCAGGCCAGGGCGTCCGCTATCGCCATGTGGAGGGAACGGCTCCTCGCGGGGCAGATGCAGAGGGGGCAGAGCGCCCGACGACTCCTGGAGGCGATCAGCCCAGTACTGGAGGAGTGGGTCCGCAGGAAGCATGGGAGTCTTTCCTTCCGACTGACGCAGGTCCTCTCGGGACATGGTTGTTTCGGGAGGTACCTACATCGCGTCGCCCGAAGGGAAGACTCCCCGGTTTGCCACCAATGTGGTCATGTGGAGGACACAGCGCAGCATGCACTGGAGGCATGCCCGGGAGGAGCTGAACCGCGGCAATCATTGGTCGCGGTCGTAGGGACTGACCTCTCCCTGTCGGCCATAATTCAAAAAATGGTCGATGAGCAGAGGTCATGGGAGGCGGTAGCCTCATTCTGTGAGGAAGTCATCTCACAGAGGGAGGAAGAGGAGCGGGAGAGGGAGAGAGATCCTCTCGCTCAGCCGCTCCGGAGGGCGCGGACACGGAGGCGGGCTAATCGAGCCCGCACCCCGTCTCCGCTCCGAGGGCCTAGGGTGTTGGGTGCGGGGGCACCTGGCATCCCCTAATAATAGGTCATCGAGAGGTGGAGATGCCCCCCATGTGTTCCGGGGCATCACACACGAGGTGGGGGAAGACCCCAGGAGGTGAGTCTGCCGCAAGGCGGGCAGCGACACTGACGAGGGCTGTGGAGTAATGCGCGAGCGGTCCCATGCCCTTCGTCTTAAGTTGGTGTAGGAGGAACACCCTGGTTTTTTAGTGCGTATGCTGCCCTACGGCGGTGAGTCCCACATAACCACCGTTTCCCCCCGGAACGGTGGTATCCATAAAGGATTTTCCCAGGTTAAAAAAAAAAAAAAAAAAAAAAAGGTTAGGTTAGGTTGGGCGGGTCTGGGTTTATCCATTAGTAGTTGCTATGCCTAGCTTGCGGCTTCGGTCGCTTGTATTGGATAAATCTTGGCCTTCTTTACTCGGCTCTGGGAGCGAGTAATGAGGCGAATGGCTTTGAGGGAGAGCGCAGGTCGTGTAGATCCTCAAGGCAAGTCTGGTGGGGTCGTTCCTTCTCGCGGTTGCTGCCCGTTATTGGTCTATTTCCATCAGAAATAGACGTAACAGAAACCACCAGGCGCCGGCACTCTGTCGGTGGGGTAGGATGGGTAGGTAGGACGGGATGGGCTGGTGGAGCCGTCCCTTTGTGGGCTAGATGCCTACAAGAGCGGATAGCCTTTTCAGGCTAGGAGGAGTCGGGAGTCGAGTCTGGCGTGCACTTACCCTGCCGCCGGGCAGGCAGTGGGAGTTTACTTCCCTGCCACCGCCCCAAAATCGTAACCCCGCAAAATGGCCGTGGTCATGTTTTGCGACCTGAGCGGGACCGATAGGCCTTGGCTTGGTCGCCTGGGCCGCGAGGAAGACAACCTCTATAAAAAATTACCCGAAGGTAAGCGGCGGCGCAGCGTGAGGCCTGGAAGGCTGAACGGAGTTTCAGTCGCTACTGCGTCCCCCGCCAGGGAAGTGTCGCTCCCCTGAGCGGGTTACGCCAGACTTCCCCGGTTACAGTGGGCACTGTCCGGGGTGACCCACCCTTCCCACGTACTCGTGGGACTGATTATGAATGAAAATTTAAAATCTCTTAGGTTAAGGAAGACGATAGGGAGTGATGAAGATGAGGCTGAATGCGCGTCTGCGCACAGCGACGCCAGTAGGGCGTGTGTAGAAGTAGCGAAGGAGGCGCGCGTGGTGTTAACCCGCTGCGCAGCGATGGAAAGCAACGATAAAGATATGCTCGTTGCTTCATCGACAATGGCGAACCTGTCTGACGCGGACTCTGATGCAAGCTTTCAGACCGTGGCTTCAGGGGAGGTGTCCGTAGGAAGAGACCGTTTTTGGAGAAAGCGTCGGAGATACGACGCGAGCTCGGACTTTGGAGAGGATGAGGAGTCGATGCCCGTGTCGCCAACTCGGAGAGGACGTGGACGTCCCCCTTCTACGGGGCAGTACGTAGGCCTGGCCAAAGCAAAGGCTGAATTGAACGCGGCGAAAGCTGAGGAGCTTCGGTTGCAGGCTGAAATGGAGATGGCGGATGACATAAGACGGAAAAAGGAGGCGGTAGCTGCCTCTTTCCGTAAATCTCCAGTCTTAGTGTCACGTACACTGAGCAGCGAAGGACAAGAACCACCAGATCTAGCTAGGCTGGTCCTAGATTCGGTGGATACAATTGAAAAGGTTGCGAAAACATCTAGCAACCTTAAAGGGACGTACGTTAGAGCCCTAAAGGACGCGGTGGAGACGATTAAAGTTTCCTTTCAAGAGTTGCGTTCACGCACAATGTCGGAGGAGGTTACCCGATTGGAGGCAGCCAACAAGCGGCTCGCGGGCGAGCTGGCCGAGATGAGAAAAGAGTTGGCCCAGATGCGGCAGCTAGCGCAGCAGCGTGATCAGGCGCCAGCTCCCACGGCAACTCAGCCCCAAACAATTGAGGAAATAGTGCGTGTCGTCATGGACCAATGTGGGACCATGATGAACGCAAGACTGGAAGGACTAGAGGAGCGGTTGCTCCCTGAGAAGCGCCTGCGGCCTCCATTAGCTGCAGATAAAAAGAAAACTATGGTGCCGATGGCCCCTGCAGTCGCGGTTGCTGCTGCTCGCTCGGGGGGCCACTCGCAGATTGAGATGGTAATTGATGATGCTCCTGTAGCCATTAATAAAGAGACAGCCAAAGAGTCTCAGAAAGCTCAAGCTAAAGAGACTCGAAAGGCAAAGGGGAAACCCAAACCGGCAGTGACTGAGCCGCGCGTGTTGCCTCCGCAGCCCCAATCCATGGATGAGGGGTGGAATGTGGTGGCTCGGAAAGGCACGAACAAAAAGAAGGCTGACAAGAAGGCACCAAGCGCTCAGGTGGCCTCACAGAAGGTGACAAATGCTCGTGCAAAACCAGTGAAGAAGCCAGCCAAGCTCCGCCCCCCTCGCTCAGCAGCGGTCATGCTGACTTTGAAGCCGGATGCAGTAGATCGCGGCGTCACTTACGAGAAAGTGCTTGCCGAGGCCAAGCAGCACATTGATCTAAAGGACCTTGGCATACCAGCGGGCTTAAAGTTCCGTACTGCAGCTACTGGCGCTCGACTTCTGGAGGTGCCCGGTGCCTCTAGTGCAGAAAATGCCAATGCTCTGGCTAAGAAACTCGGAGAGTCCCTTGGAGAGGAAGTGGTTCGGATCACCAGGCCAGAGAAATGCGTTGAACTCCGCATAACGGGCCTGGATGACTCGGCTACCAAGGAGGAAGTAGCAGCAGCCGTGGCTGAAGTGGGCGGTTGCGTAAAAGAGGCCATCAGAACGGGAGAAATAATTCGTTCTCCGGGCAGACAAGGAGGTGGTACGATCTGGCTGCGATGCCCCATTGCCGCAGCCAAGAAAGTTTCAGAAAGAAGGCTTTTAGTAGGCTGGGTCTCAGTCCAGGCTAAAATCCTGGAGCCCCGACCGCTTAGATGCTTCAGGTGCCTAGAGCTCGGTCACATGGGCGCTAAATGCACCGCAGACGTTGACCGAAGCAGGTTCTGCTTCTGCTGCGGTAAGCCAGGACACAAGGCGGCTCAATGCTCTGCTGATCCGCACTGCCCTGTATGTGATGCGGCAAACAAAGCGGCGAATCACCGTATTGGTGGTAAAGCTTGTTTTGTCAGGCCCCCCAAGAAGGGTAAAAGGAGAGAAAAGTTGGCTAGTGACGGCCCCAGGGCCCCCTCGCAGCTGACTCAGCGTCCAGCGACGCAAGAGGAGGATCTCATGGACACCAATATTTAGTATGGCGACCAAATTTCTGCAGGCGAACATCAACCACTCTGCCGGAGCTCAGGATCTTTTGCTCCAGAGCATGGCGGAGCGGTTAATCCAGGTGGCGGTGGTGAGCGAGCCCTACGAGGTCCGACCTAGGTCTGACTGGGTTGGGGACCTCGACGGCCTGGTGGCAATCACCACGCAATCGCCGGCTCACTCCCCCCCTCTCGAAGACGTGGTGAGGGGCAGGGGTTTCGTAGTGGCTAGGGTAGGCCAGGCCGTCATCGTGGGGGTGTACCACTCCCCGAACCGGCCGGTTCGCGACCTAGAGACTCTCCTCGGCGAGGTAGGGACCTTGATTGGTCAGACCCGCCCACGCCCAGTCCTCGTCCTCGGGGACCTCAACGCCAAATCAGCGGCGTGGGGGTCGCCGGTGACGAACGCGCGGGGCGGTGTCGTACTAGAGTGGATGGCTGAGGTGGGCCTCTGTGTTGTAAACCGGGGATCGGTAAGCACGTGCGTCCGGCGGAACGGTGAGTCGATCGTCGACTTGACGCTCGTCACCCCAGACATCGCTTGCCGTATTCGCGACTGGCAGGTGCTGTTGGATGTGGTAACGCTGTCCGATCACCGGTACATCCGGTTCAGCGTCTCCCCGACTCGAACGGATGAGGTGAGAGAGGTAGGTGGCGAGATAGGTCCGCGATGGGCCCTGAAGCGCCTCAACGCTGAAGTGCTGAAGGAGGCGGCCCTCGTCGAAGTGTGGAACGGCACTCCTCAGGAGCCGGATCCAGTAGACCCGGATGCGATGGCGGACAGGCTGTGCGAGGCATTGTCGCGTGTCTGCGACGCTGCGATGCCGCGCGCGCGAGCCCCGCAGCCGAGACGCCAAGTCTATTGGTGGACGGAGGAGATTGCCGAACTTCGAAGAAGATGCGTGACGAGGCGCCGGCTATACCAGCGGTATCGGAGACGAAGGCGGCAAGAGACCGAGGAGAGCGAGTCTCTTTACGCCGCCTACAGAGAGGCTTCTGGGGCCCTTCGCGTCGCGATAGTCGAGGCAAAGAGACGAGCCTGGGAGCAGCTGCTGGAGGGGCTTGAGCGCGACCCATGGGGCCGCCCGTACAAGTGGGCGAGACAAAAACTTCGTCCTTGGGCTCCCCCCATAACAGCCTCGCTCCAACCGCCAGTGCTCCAAAGAGTGGTCGATGGCTTGTTCCCTGGTGCTCCGGGGGCCGAGTTCGCGCCACCCATGACTTCGGCTGATCTCGCCGAAGAAGAGAGTGAGTTTGTCCCTATCTCTGAGGGTGAGCTGGGTGCGGCAGTGCTCAGGATGAGGGCCAAGAACACGGCACCTGGGCCTGACGGCATACCGGGTCGCGCGTGGGCCCTCTCCTTGAAGCACCTGGGACCCGCATTGAAGGATCTATTCGATAGGTGCCTCTTGGAAGGAAGATTCCCTAGGCGATGGAGAAGGGGCAAACTCGTTCTCCTGAGGAAAGAGGGTCGTCCCGCGGATGAGCCCTCGGGCTATCGCCCGATTGTGCTGCTCGACGAGGCGGGCAAGCTGTTGGAGAGAGTAGTGGCTGCCCGCCTGGTCAGGCACCTCGAGACAGTTGGACCAGATCTGGCGCCTAACCAGTTCGGCTTCCGGAGAGGTCGCTCGACGATTGACGCCATATCTCTCGTCCGCGACCTCTCCGAGGAGGCGTGCTCCAGTGGTGGCGTGTTGGTTGCCATATCGTTGGACATCTCCAACGCATTCAACACGCTGCCCTGGAGCACGATACACGCCGGTCTGGGGTACCACAAGGTGCCCCAGTACTTGCGAAGACTCGTCGGGGACTATCTCTCAGATCGAGAGGTAGTCTTCCCGACGACTCGCGGGGAGGGAAGTAGTTCAATGACGCGTGGTGTTCCACAGGGGTCGGTTCTTGGCCCTCTCCTGTGGAACGTCGGATACGATTGGGTCCTCCGGGGGGCAAGCCTGCGTGGCGTTAGCGTAGTATGCTACGCCGATGATACGCTGGTTGCCGCCCGTGGAAGCGACTATAGAGAGGCTGCGATCCTGGCCACAGCCGGAGTCGCTACGGTTGTTGCAAGAATCCGGATGCTGGGTCTGCAGGTGGCGCTCCACAAATCCGAGGCCATATGTTTTCATGGTCCCCGGCGGAAACCACCTGCAGACTCCACCATAGTGGTGGGTGGAATTTCTATCCCCGTCGGGACGACACTGAAGTATCTTGGTGTCGTCCTCGACGGCAGATGGAACTTTAAGGAGCACGTGCGGCGGCTGTCCCCCAAAATCTTGGGGACAGCCGGCGCACTTAGTCGCCTGCTCCCGAATATCGGGGGCTGCGAAGTGAGCTGCCGCCGCCTCTATACAGCGGTGGTAAGCTCTATGGCCTTGTATGGCGCCCCGATATGGGCGGGAAAGCTCGATCGGCAGACCACTGCCGTGCTGATTGGAGCGCAACGAGTGATGGCGGTGAGGGTGTGCAGGGGGTATCGCACACTGTCTCACGAGGTAGCATGCGTGCTCGCAGGCTCGCTCCCGTGGGACCTTGAGGCCGAAGTTCTGGCTTCGGTCTACTGGCGCAGAGCGCAGGCGCGGGAGCGGGACGAGCGACCGGCGCCGCAGGAGGTGGCGCACTGGCGCAATCAGGCCAGGGTGTCCGCCATCGCCATGTGGAGGGAGCGGCTCCTAGCGGGGCAGATGCAGAGGGGGCAGAGCGCCCGAAGGCTCCTGGAGGCGATCAGCCCAGTACTGGAGGAGTGGGTCCGCAGGAAGCATGGGAGTCTTTCCTTCCGACTGACGCAGGTCCTCTCGGGACATGGTTGTTTCGGGAGGTACCTACATCGCGTTGCCCGAAGGGAGGAGTCCCCAGCTTGCCATCAGTGTGGACAGGCGGAGGATACGGCGCAACATGCGCTGGAGGCATGCCCGGGTGGAGCAGAACCGCGGCAGACATTGGTTGCGGTCGTAGGGACTGACCTCTCCCTATCGACCATTATCCTAAAAATGCTCGATGGGCAGAGGTCATGGGAGGCGGTGGCCTCCTTCTGCGAGGCAGTCATCTCGCAGAGGGAGGAAGAGGAGCGGGAGAGGGAGAGAGATCCTCTCGCTCAGCCGCTCCGGAGGGCGCGGACACGGAGGCGGGCTAATCGAGCCCGCACCCCGTCTCCGCTCCGAGGGCCTAGGGTGTTGGGTGCGGGGGCACCTGGCATCCCCTAATAATGGGTCATCGAGAGGTGGAGATGCCCCGTGTGTTCCGGGGCATCACACATGAGGTGGGGGAAGACCCCAGGAGGTGAGTCTGCCGCAAGGCGGGCAGCGACACTGACGAGGGCTGTGGAGTAATGCGCGAGCGGTCCCATGCCCCTCGTCTTAAGTTGGTTTAGGAGGAACACCCTGGTTTTTTAGTGCGTATGCCGCCTTACGGCGGTGAGTCCCACATAATCACCGTTTCCCCCGGGAACGGTGGTATCCATAAAGGATTTTCCCAGGTAAAAAAAAAAAAAAAAAAAAGGTTAGGTTAGGTTAGGTTAGGTTAGGTTAGGTTAGGTTAGGTTAGGTTAGGTTAGGTTAGGTTAGGTTAGGTTAGGTTAGGTTAGGTTAGGTTAGGTTAGGTTAGGTTAGGTTAGGTTAGGTTAGGTTAGGTTAGGTTAGGTTAGGTTAGGTTAGGTTAGGTTAGGTTAGGTTAGGTTAGGTTTTTTTTTTTTTTTTTTTTTTTTTTCCTGTCCGGGCGCAGAGGCCCGGCCCGCGAGCTAGCCTACATGCTGTCTCCTCCAATGTGGGGGTCGGAGTCCTTTTTTACAGAATGATTGTACACGGGTGAGTTTCTTTATTTCTTAACCTAACTGGATGCTTGTATTTTATTTCTTATTATCTATATATTGTTCTTACATATTTTCTTAAATTTCTATGATATAAACAGTGTGGTCTTACATTATCACTACGTTATTAATATCTAAACATTTAGCACTATATTTTATATATCTATTGTTCTATTATTTTCGTTATCTTATTACATTATGCTGTTCCTATATATACTTTATTATACATATTCAGCATTATTTTATCCTTTTCCTTATTTAACTTCTTAGATATTATACCTAAATTACACAATATTTTAATATAAACATTTCTCTAGAACTTATAATTATCGGTTACTTAGACATGAACTTGACAATATTACACTCATATAGGTTATTTTTATTTACATTTCCTTATTTTTATAATGTTCCTATATATACTCATTATATATAAAACAACATTTTTATTATCTATTCTTATTTCTACATATAACTTTTTTACCTATATTAATACAATAATCTATAAACACGTTTCTACTTTCATTATCCCTAATTATCAAATATATATTTTCCTTTCTTAGGGCAATGTTTAGTTTTTGCTCAAGCTCATATCTCAGCACGCCATAGATGGGACATTCCAACAGGACGTGTTCAACCGTCTCTGCTTTATCCGGCTCACATGGGCACGTTGGGTCCTCCTTACACTTGAACCGGTTCAAGTATTCTGAGAACCCACCGTGCCCCGTTAAAACCTGGGTCAGCACACTTGAAATTTCCATCTTCTTAATTATTTGATGGGCCTCAATTGCGTCGGGAAAGAAAAGCTTGGTGACGGCCGCTTTGTCCTCCGATTTATATCTCCGGTTCCATTCGTCCAGCGAATCCTTGCGGATTTGTCGCTTGACGTAAGAGACCGGACACGCATCATAATCGGGCTTTTTCTTGAGGTTCAGTGCGGCATCTTTGGCTAGCTCGTCGGCTCGTTCATTACCACTCATCCCAGCGTGCGCTTTGATCCAAAATAAAGATATATCTTTATTTTGGAGTGTAATAGTTTCCAGGTTCTGTCTGGTTTCCGTTGCTAAGGGATGAACGGAGCCATGATTCGTGACCGTCTCAAGAGCTGCCCGCGAGTCACTGTAGATACCATAACTGGCTTCGTGGCGCTTTATAATCTCCCGCGTGGCTCGACATATGGCATACAGTTCCGCCTGATAGACCGTGCAGTGAGATGGCAGCTTCAATTTGAGGGACTTGATCTCCGCTTCGCCATTCCATAAGGATAGCGCCGCGCCGACCCTATCCTCAATCCTGCTGCCATCCGTGAAGATACGCACTGCCTGTTGATTATGTTGTTCAACTTCCTGTTGGTCTATCAGGTTTGTGAACTCTAAGCTCATATGCCTTGCCGGATGCGGGCGCAGACTAAACGCCACTCTACTCTCTACCTCCCTGTCTCCCAAAAATGGCTGAGGAACTCCGCGCCTGGCTTCGTACAAGGCTGCCGCCTCACGGATTCTGATGTCCAGCGGCAGAATACCAGCCAGTATTAGAGCCGAATTTAGGGAGACTGTTCGGTAGGACTTGGTGAGCTTCTGGGCAAAAACCCTTTGGACCGCGTTTAATTGCCGTTGCACCTTTAGCTTTCCCGTCGCATTTGCCCACGCACTGGCCGCATATGTCATGACCGGCTCTACTGCTGCCTTGTAGATGATCCGGATCACTTCCGGGTGCAGACCCCAGCTGACCCTGGCGGCTCTCGACAACTGCTTGTAAAAATTTAACGCTCTGACGCAGGTGTTCGCGGTATGTTTGTTGAAGGTTAGCTTGTTGTCGATAGTGAGTCCCAGGATCTTAACGTCTTCTGACATGGCAATGTCGACCCCTCCCATGCTCAGCAGTGGTGTATCGAATTTGAGTTTGCGAGTAATCGTCATAGCGCAGGTTTTGTGTGGCGCAAATTTGAGCTTATTTTCGATACCCCACTCCTGGACATAGGCAAGAGCGGCATTTGCTTGTCTCTGCACCTCCAGTGCCGTGTGACCATCAAACAGTAGGACCACATCATCCGCGAAAGCCTGCACGTGGACACCCCGTCGCTGAAGTCCCTTAAGAAGAGGGTCGAGAAGAAGGTTCCATAGCAGTGGTCCGCCAATGGAACCCTGGACGCAACCCTTGTTTGTGTGCTTAATGTATTCGTGCGCGGCGTATCTAACTCTTACAGTTCTATCATCCAGGTAGCTATCTATTACCCTTCTCAAATTTACAGGGCAACCCGCCTCCGCCAGTCTCACTCTGATGGCCGGCCACCATGCGCTATCGAAGGCTCCCTCTATGTCCAGTGATACCATGACTATCAGTTTCTTATGGTCAAGTTTGCTATGGATGTGTTGCATCAGGTCATAGAGGGAGTCTTCAGTACTTTTTTGCGGCATGAAACCGTATTGACAGGCGCTCATTTTTGGTACTAGGTGCCATTTGAGACGTCCCATCACCATCTTCTCAACCACTTTGCCCATGACCGGTAGTAGTCCTATGGGCCTGTACGATTTCGGATTGGTGTAATCGTCTTTACCCGGCTTCCTTAGGACTACCACCGTAGCTTCTTTCCACATTGTGGGAAAGTGGCCGAGGTGCAGACACTTGTTTGAGAGCGCGAGAAACAACTCAGGATCGTGGGATATCGCCCTGCTGCAAATGTCTGCAGTTAAACCGTCTGCCCCCGGAGCCTTCTTTGGGTTGAACGTCTTCACAGTGAATCTTAGCTCTTCGATAGTAAACGGAGGGTCATGTTGTTCATCATGCATCCAACCGTTTACTTTTTCAGCTGCCTCTCTAGTTCGACTGTGAATTTCGTTATCATCCCTCTTCAGGTCTTCGGGGTAGAACGTCTCCGCTAAGAGCTTAGCAGATTCTTCCCCGCTCAGAGCCTTCCCGCCACTCACCAGAGGCAAGTCCTCCTGACGTTTCTTGGTCCTACCAATCACCCTGTAAATTCCGTGCCATACTCCTTCTCTTTCTTGTTTTTCACAGAACCCCTTCCAACTGTCAATCTGTGCCTTTTTGGCTTCACTCTCATATTTTTCTTTTGCTTGCAGGTACTCATCGACAACCTTCGCTCTTCGGACTGACGCTGCGCATCTGATTCTACGCCTCCTGGTGACGACTTCTCTCTTCAGCTTCGCCAGCTCTTCGGACCACCACGGCAAGGTAAGTTTTTCTTCCATTTTCTTTTTAGGTATTGTTTGTATACATGTATTTATTATTGTATTTGTATATTTTCCTATTATTTGCTCTAGCTCACTCTTATTATTAATATTATTTATTTCTGTTTTATTTATTTTATTCTCTAATAACAATTGAGCCAGTTTCTCATGGAACTGGCTCCAATTTGCCTTTTTTGTGTTATATATTCTAGTAGTCCTTTTTACTTTTATTCCTTTTGCCTTTTCTAATCTGATTTTAAAAGTTATGCCGTTGTGGTCCGAGCTCATCAGATCATCTTCCACTTTCCAGTCCTCCACCAGGTTAAGCATATCCTCAGAGCAGGCGGTCACGTCCACGTGGCTAGCGTACTCCTTATTTCCCCTTATTGTGTAGAATGTCGGAGTATCGCCTTCGTTGAGCACCTGCAAGCTCATTTCTTCTAGTGCTCCGGCCATTTCCACTCCTCTTTTGTCTACTTTCTTGCTACCCCACCATGTGCTCTTTGCGTTGGTATCGCCTCCCATTATAGTTTTCCTAGGTCCAAGCTCTTCCTTTATCTTTTTGAGCTGCTCCAAGTATGGCTCTATGGGCTGGTCTGGCTCAAAGTAAAAAGAGACAGCAACGATCTCCCAGGCACTAGTTCGGATTCTCACCACAACGATGTTGTTAGTGGTGAGTTTCGGGTACTGTTCTACGTCAATATCGCTGTCGAAGACGGCTATTGCCGCTTTGACGTTCCCTTCTCCTTGTTTAGTGCTCTGGTAGACCCTCGCTCCTTTGTAGCTCTTCATACTCTTAGCCCCGCCCACATACGGCTCCTGGAGCAGCGCAAAAGCCACTTTCCTTTTGCTAGCCTTCATCATGAGCTCGTGTGTGGCTAACTCTTTCCTCTGCAGGTTTGCTTGGACTGCTAGGTAGGACCTTCTATTGGTTTGGGTGCTGTTGTTAATTCCCACCATGGTGCCCTCAGCAATACGCTATCGTGGCACGGGCCAGTGCATCCCACTTTCGCCGCACTGCACATTCCTGACTGAACGCGCTATGATCAGTAAAGTCAAGTTTTGCATGCGTGCAGTTGCAGCACGTCGGAGTTCCACCAGCCCGCCAGTCAGCGCACTCCGATCGCAGGTGTGGTCCCCCACAGTGGCTACACTTCTCTACCGTCTGCTTACAGAAACGCCTACCGTGTCCGTAAGCTAGGCAGAGAGAGCACTGCACCAGGGGGGACTGGTCCACTACTCTGACCTTCTGCAGGTCAATGTGGACGGCTCCTGCTTCTATGGCTCGGGCCCATATCTTGGGGGACACCCTTACTACGATGTGAGACGTTTGGGGGTTTCGGGACTTTCTTCGGTACCGGACTTCCATTCTTTCTTCCTGCTTCTCCAGGCCCAGGAAGACTCCTCTGTTCTGATTCTTAAATGCCTTTAGGACGTCCTCATCCGTGTTGTATGTGAAGACGTCTCTGAGCAGCAGAAGAGGGTCTTTGTTCCTTATGTCCTCGACCTGGAGTTGGCCTTCTGCCTTCCTAAGCCTTTCTCTTAACTTATTCCTTTCTTCCTCTGTTTTGCATCCAATAATTATCTTCCTGTCTTTTGCCTTTCTGACCCTGTCCATCGTTATCCCGCCTTCTTTGGCTTTGATAACGCTTCGTATTCTATCCAGTACCTCGTCGCCGGTTTCTCCTTCGTCCTTGGAGGTGATAATGACCGAGTGCAAAGCCGTCTGGCTGGGGGGCTGCCTCCTAGCCGACTGAGCCACTACGCTAGCATATGAGACCCCCTCCAGGGTTTTCTGTTGTTTTTCCAGTGCATGTTTTAGCTCCTCCATTTGCTCGCTGCTGTCCTTTATTAACCGGCTGTGTTGCTCCATCCTCTTCATCAACTCCTTCTCAAACTCGGATTCCCTCCTTGGTGGTAAAGAGGATGGAGAAGGGGGGTCCGCGGGTTTTCCTAGGTTGTTTCTAGCCTCACCCTCGCCCTGGTCCTTCTTTTGTTTAGTTTGTTCAGCTTCTGCCTCTTTCACAAGCTGATACAGACGTTCGACAGCCTTCGTGACCTCGAGTTTGATTTCTGTCCTCAGGTTTCGCGCACTGCCGAGTTGTAATTTGGCCGAGCTTAAGCAGGCTCTTCCCTCCGCCGTCCTATTAAGGTATTTGGGCTTTACCGGGACCGGCGGACTTCCTTCCGCCTGTAATTCGGCGAAGCGATTGCCCGCCGGGGCCGGTCCAGCCTTTTTCGGAGTGATTGGAGCCTTGCTTTTGGTGACGGTTTTACCCGTCTCCCATTCACCTATGCTGCGCCTTACACCTGAGGCTTGCGTCTGTGCTTGAGAAGGTCCTGCCTCCTCAGTTTGGTCGGGGGTTCTGTGAAGGTCAGGACTTGCCTTTCCCCCTGGCAATTTAACCGGGGTGCGGATCCCAAACATGTCCGGTTTTATTATTAAGATTAAACAAAATGTAAAATAAAATAAAATGTCTATACGAAATCTACACTAAAACACGAGAATAAAAGATTTGTATAAGTTATAAATTAAAAATTTGTCAAAAAGAAATGTGACTCTACGTAGAGTCCGTCTATATTAACTAATAGATAGGCCCGTATATGACCTATACTATACAAAAATTTTTGTCAAAATCGGTTACACGGTTGACGAGATATGAGCCTTTTCAAAAACTTCCAATTTGGCGGTCAAGTGGTCAAAGTACAATGTCAAATAGCTTCGGGTATAACAGGGATGACTATTTCGTCCCTATCCACGTCTCCGCCTCACTAGGCGGGGTCGAAAAATTTTTCTTACTCTACCTAGAGCTCCGACTCTACCAAGATCCAGGTCAACCAGAAGGGGGAGCAAAGACGGTATCAGTCGTGAAAACCCCGTCTCAATCAGACCACTCTAGCCAAAGTTGTGAAGGATTTAAAATTTTCAAGATGGCGGACAAAATGGCCGCCACTCTCAAATTTCTCCACAACTTTGCGAGTTTTCGTCGTAGAGAGACGCGGTTTTTAGCAGAGTGTACTTCCTGGCACAGTCTTCACTTCCCACCGGCTGGCTCTAGTCAAAAAAGAGAGACTCTATATAAAGTTCTAACCGGACTTGGCAGACGCTCAAATTGACGCCTATATCAAAATAGAAAACCGCCTTTTAATCGGTCAATCCGTTGCTTAGTTATCACCGTTTTCATAAATCAAAGATGGCGTCCAATATGGCCGACAACAGGCTAACTCTGTCAGTTTTTGTTCTAATTAGGCCGTGTTTGGGCTTGTTTTAAAGGCCCAAACCACAGCAGTAATTTAAACTCCGCAACGTATTTATAGGACCACCCCCCGATTTAATAAACACAATAAACCACTAAATTTTCACAAAAACTAACCTATCTAAGTCAATTTTCGCTAAAAATTTCCGGAAATTTTTACAAATCCTACCTAAAGTTATTGACTAATTTATCCTAATAAACTTAATTTTCTAAATTTAAAATTAAGGGTACCTCGTGTAGCTAATAAATTTTTAAAAATGTATATCTTAAAAACTAGCTGATGAATCTATGCCAAATTTTTTATATGTGGTAGAGGTCCCTATGCTCTATACAAATTGAATTTAAAAAAGGGGGGTCACCGATCTTTTGACTTAATTAAAAATGTTTAAAATTTACTGAAAATTTAAAAACGCTATAACTATGTGAAAACTTAACCTATTTAAAGTCTAGAAACGCCTTCCGGTTGTCCTTGATGGTGTCTTGGAAGCCCCGACGTCAGCAGTTCCCTGGCAGCCCCGGATCACCGACCTCGTGGCCACGTGGTTTCTTCTTTTTTGCTATTATTTCCGCGCGCCTGCGCGGAAAAAATCGGCAAAGAAGCCTAAAATATAGTCCTTCTGGAGGCGCTTCCGGAGGCACTTTAAAAAGTATATGTCACCGCTGTAGAAATCGTTTGACACTCACTTTAAACTTTCAAAATCCCCCCACTTTTCGGTTTTTCTGTTGTAAATTCGTGAAATTTACACTTAGCGCAACGGTGTTTTCACGCCCGTGTGCGCCTTGTGATTACGCAGGTTTTGGTGTATCGCACTGCTTGAAAAGTCACTTTTTACTATTTTTACCGAATTTTTCAGCGTGGAGGCACGAGTGTAAGTGGGCGCTCTCGACGGCGGTAAGAGCCAGACTGGTTAGGTTAGGTTAGGTTAGGTTAGGTTAGGTTAGGTTAGGTTAGGTTAGGTTAGGTTAGGTTAGGTTAGGTTAGGTTAGGTTAGGTTAGGTTAGGTTAGGTTAGGTTAGGTTAGGTTAGGTTAGGTTAGGTTAGGTTAGGTTAGGTTAGGTTAGGTTAGGTTAGGTTAGGTTGCCTGCCACGATTGTGGCGCGGCGGTGGACACGGCGCAGCACACCCTGGAGGTGTGTGCGTCGTGGTCTGGGCCGCGCCGCCAATTGATGGCGGTGGTCGGGCAGGACCTCTCGCTGCCCAGCGTGGTTTTAGCCATGCTGGGAAGCGAGGAGTCCTGGGCTGCGGTGGCCTCCTTTTGCGAGGAAGTAATTTCGCAAAAGGAGGCGGCGGAGCGGGCGCGGGAGGAAGACCCTCTCGCAGCGCCACTCCGCAGGCGACGAACGGGTCGGAGAAGGCGATTGCACGACAATCGTCTTCCCCCTCCTGGTGGAGGATAGCGGGAGACAGGCGCGGGGGCGTCTTCTCCCGCATTGCACGTATCCTCCACTTCCGCCGGGTGGGAATGACCGCGAGCACTCGCGGTTATTCTCGGGCCCCTCTCCCAGGGTGGGGAGGGGGGTGAAGGGCTCGCCGTAAAGGCGGGCGGTCGTCGGCGGGGGGCTGGATGGAAAGGCTGTGCCGGATTCCCAGTTCCCCTCCATATAGGCGATGCGGGAGTGCCGCTGGGTCGTTTAGTGGGTATACCGGTGGGGAGCACCGCCGGGAGTCCCACATAACCCTTCCGTCCCCCGATGGGGGGGTATGCATAAAGCATTTTTCCCAGCGTCAAAAAAAAAAAAAAAAAAAAAAAAGGTTAGGTTAGGTTAGGTTAGGTTAGGTTAGGTTAGGTTAGGTTAGGTTAGGTTAGGTTGACGAGTTTTGGAGGTCCGACCCGATGTATTAACTGCCTTAGCGATCAGCCTATGTGAGCTACAGCGAAGTTCAATACATCGTAAGTTGCGGATTAACGAGGCGCACACGGCTGTGAAAACGCTGTGGCGCTGAGTTGTTTGCGGACAAAAATATCATCAAAAGCGGAAAAAAGTTACAACTCACGATTTTTCGGTTGAAAAACGGTTTGTTTACCTTTTTCAATCGAAAAAAAGTCGGGTTTGCGGCTATCGTTTTTAGCACTTTTTTAGGTTAGGTTATAGCGGCATTTATTAAATTTCGCGTAGGCTAGGTCCGGTTGCTTTTCTCCTTAGGGTTTGGAAGTAATCGGATTTTTAGTAATTTTAGGGAAAATTTTGAAAAAAATTTTTGCTAAAAAAGTTGGGAAAGTTCAGGAGTGAATACTTGGGGTCTGGTTTTCCCCTACGGTCTCAGTAGGGGTGCCAGGGGATAGGGGACTTCAGCCCCTATAAGGTGTTATTTTTGGTTTTCGGCTCCGTTAAGGGGAAGTCAGCCAAAAAAATTTTTCAAAAAGTGTCCTGAAGAATCTTGTTGCTATTTTGGTTTTTCAGGCGCTTTTTGAAATTTGTATGGGATTTCTCCGAGCCGACTCCCCCTTGACCGTTTTCTAACAAAACTCTGTTTTGGGAGATAACTTCGGCTGGGGTGGTCGGATTTGGATTAAAGTTAACAGAGACGTTGGCGGGGCCACAATGGCCACGTCTGAAGAGAACGGGGGTTCCCACCGCAAGTGGGACGAAAGAACTTTGGCTTCTTCTTCCTCAGAATCCGAGGAAGAATTCTCAGAGGCCATGGAAGTGACTTCTCAGTCTAAGAAGAGGGGTCATGTAGACCAGGCGGATGACGAAAGGCCCGATAATGGGCCTAAGGTTGGAACAGCCCGGAGGGGCAAGCCCAAAGGGGCTTACGCGGGGATGGCGTCGGCAAGAGGTAGGCTCCGAAGTCCGGAGACGTACCTCAGCCCCGACACAGATGACGCCGCCGGCCCCTCCTTGTATAGGAAGGACTTCCCGGAGCTCCGCTCCAAGGGAACAAAGGGGAGTGGGAGAAATACCTCCCCAACAGGAAAGAAGTCGGCGCACCCGTCTGAGGTTCTCCTCCCATCCGACCCGGTGGAGGCCACCAAACAGGCGGCATGCGAAATATTGGAGGGGGCCCGCAAGTCGGGCAACTTGAAGGGGGAGGTGTGGGGCAACATGAACCGGGCCTGCCGCACCATACTGAGGTCTATGGAGGAACTTGACGCCTCCAGGTCAGAGAACGAGGAGATCCGCATCCTAAAGGCGGACAACAAGAGGATGCGGGAGCAACTCGCTCTCTGCACAGCGGAACTCAAGGCCCTGAGAATTGCCTTCTCAGAGCGCCAGGCCCCGGCCCCGCAGCCGGCGCGTGAGACCCCGGCCCCTAGGGCCCCCCCGCCGACACAATCCGCCGCCGCGGAGTTGGCGGAATTGCTGGACAGCATGAAGCGCGACTTGACGGTCTCCCTCGGTAACATGCTTAATGCAAGAATCGAGGAGATTTCCAGTCGCCTTCCTCCAGCACCAATAATCCGCCCCCCGCTGGCGGCGGATAAGAAGAAGGAGGCCCCATCGGCCTCAACGAGAGTAGTGGCTTCCGAGCCCGAGAGCAGGGCCAGGCTTGGGGATGGCAGGCCGAAAAGGGCCGCCAAAAAAGCGGCCCCGGTGGCCCCGGAAACCACCGCCCCGGCAGCCAAGACTGCCCCGGCAGCCAAGCCTGCCCCAGCAGTGGAGACTGCACCTGTGCCCCCGGGCGAGGCATGGACCACCCAGGAAGCGGGAAAGAAGAAGAGGAAGGGAAAGGGGAAGGCTACGGCCACTCCCCCACCCCCCCCGCCGCCCAAAAAGAAAGCGGCACCCAAGCAGAAGGGTCTGGAAGTCCCCAAGACGGCAGCGGTGGTAATCACCATGCGGAAGGACGTTACCACCGACACCACGCTGCAGGCGGTCATGTCCAAGGCCATTAATGGCATAAGCTTGGAGGAGATAGGCCTGCAGCGGGTCAAGGTCAGGAACTCAGCGACGGGGGGCCGAGTAATCGAGGTCCCTGGAGCAGAGAGAGGAAGGACGGCGGACAGCCTCGCAGAAAAGCTGCAGGTTCTTGTGGGCGACGTTGCCCATATAAGCCGCCCTGAGAAAATGGCCGCCATCAAAGTCGCCGGCTTAGATGAGTCGGCGACAAGGGAGACCCTGGCGGCTGCCGTCGCCAAGACGGGGGGATGCGCCGAGGCGCAAATTAAGGTGGGGGGCATTCGCCCTACATACTTTGATGGTAGTGGGGTGGCCCTCGTGCAATGCCCGGTGGGAGTGGCAAAAGCCCTCCTCAAGCGCGGTCAGATCATGGTAGGCTGGTCGTCTGCCAGGATTAGCTCCGTCGGACCAGCACCCATGCGGTGCTACAAATGCATGGGTGTCGGCCACACGCGCGAGTTGTGCCCCTCAAAGGTGGACCGGGGCCAGATGTGCTACCGGTGCGGCGCAGAGGGACACAAAGCAGCCGAATGCTGGGAGGAAAAAGTACGGTGCGCAGTATGCCACCATGCAGGCCTCCCAGCCAATCACGTAATGAGGGGACCGAAATGCTCCCCACCGGAGACAAAGGGAAGAGAGGTGAGGCCGAGACCCACCCGCCCCATCCGGCCCCCTCCAGCCGAAACAGCCGCCAGCCGGCACCAAGAGGACAACAATATGGACGTCTAAATGTCAGCACACCGACATTTAGACGTCCTGCAGATAAACGCCAACCACTCCGCCAGAGCTCAAGATCTGCTCATGCAGGCCATGGCGGAGTGGAAAATTGGCGTTACGGTGGTAACAGAGCCCTACTTCATCCCCCCCCAATCTAATTGGGCAGGGGACACCGACGGAGTAGTGGCGATAGTGGTGCCGGCGATGGGGGACCTCCCCCCCATATCAAGGATTGAGGGTGGCCCAGGATTCGTGGCGGCTAAATGGTGGAACGATACGGTGCTGGTGGCCGCGTACTTCTCCCCCAATAGGCCGCTGCGGGAGTTCGACACGTTCCTGGGGATATTAGGGGGGGTGGTCCGGAGGGCTGCCCCGAGGCAGGTTATGGTCCTGGGGGACCTCAACGCCAAAAGTTCGGCATGGGGTTCCCCCATTACGGACCATAGGGGTACGGCTCTGGAGGATTGGGTGGCGGCAACGGGACTCGTGGTCCTAAACCAGGGCACCACGAATACCTGCGTGCGGCGGCAGGGGGGATCAATTGTGGACATCACGTTCGCGACCCCTGCCATGGCTGCACGCGTCACGAATTGGCGTGTCCTGGAGAATGTTGAGACCCTCTCAGATCACTTGTACATCAGGATGAGGGTCTCCAAAGCGGGGGTTCCACCGGCGCCCATCACGGGCAGTGCCAGGAGGGGGCGGAAGTTCCCGAAGTGGTCCCTGGTCAAGCTGGACAGGGACAAGGCGAACGAGGCGGCCATGGTGGAGGAGTGGTGTGCTACCCCACCCGTCACCCTCGGAGTCGAAGAAAGGGCGGCACAGTTCCGCGTCGCACTACAGACGGTGTGCGACGCGGCCATGCCTCGGGTCGGTCGCCGGTTCGCACGTAAGAGTGTATACTGGTGGTCCGCAGAAATTGCGGCCCTTCGGTCCACCAGTAACGGTGCCCGCCGGGCCTTCCAACACTGTAGGCGCAGACGGCACACTGCAGAAGAGGAAGAAGGGCTCCACAGGGCCCTCAAAGAGGCTAAGAAGGCCCTCCAGGTGGCGATTGCCAAGGCCAAGGACGAAGCTCACGAGTCGTTCTTGGCCACCCTGGACAGGGACCCATGGGGGCGGCCGTACAAGGTGGTGCGTAACAAAATGCGCACCGCTCCCCCCATGGACTCCCTGGAACCCGAACTCCTTCAGAGGGTAGTCGAGGGGCTGTTTCCGCCAGCCCCCTTGATCTCTCCCCCGTCAATGGTCGACCCCATAAGGGAACCGGAGGCCGAGCTCGTCGTTCAACCAATAGGTGACGACGAGTTCAATCGAGTGATACACCGACTCCGGGGCTGCAAAAAAGCCCCGGGCCCGGACGGCGTTCCCGGTCGCGTCCTCGCAGTCGCCCTGAAACACCTAGGGGACCGACTCAGGCATGTCATGGATGACTGCCTGACAGAGGGAAAGTTCCCTAGGGTATGGAAGGAGGGGCGACTATGCCTCCTCCGTAAAGAGGGTCGACCGGCGGATTGCCCTTCCGCCTATCGCCCCATAGTGCTGCTGGATGAGGCCGGGAAAGCGTTTGAACGCATTCTGGCCTCCCGGATCCTGCGGCACATGGAGACCGCCGGCCCGAACGTCTCGGACAGACAATTCGGGTTCCGGGAAGGACGGTCCACGCTCGACGCGCTGAAGTCACTGAGGGACTTCTGTGAGTACGCGTCGAGCAGGGGGGAGGGTGTCATCGCGGTGTCACTAGACATCGCAAACGCGTTTGGCACACTCCCCTACGGGGTGATCAGTGAGGCACTTCGATATCATGAAGTGCCTCTCTACCTGAGGCGGATTGTCGAGCACTACCTAACCGAGAGGGTAGTGCTCTGGGAAAAGAAGGACGGGCAACGGGGGGAGAGGGTGATGGCCTGCGGCGTGCCCCAGGGTTCCGTGCTCGGTCCACTGCTATGGAACCTGGGGTACGACTGGGTAATCCGGGGGGAACTGCTTCCGCGCACACTTGTCGTCTGCTACGCGGACGACACAATGGTGGCAGTGCGCGGGAGCGACAAGCGAGAGACCTCCCGGAGGGCGGAAGTGGCGGCCGAGCTGACGATTGAACGGATCGCCAGGCTCGGCCTAAAGGTGAGCCTCCCGAAGACTGAGGCTATAGTTTTCGGGGGGCGCGGGTGGAATTTGCCCGCGAGTGCGACGCTCACCCTGGAGGGTGAAGCGGTCCAAATAAAGCCCCACATTAAATATCTGGGGCTAATACTGGACCGCAAGTGGGATTTCGGGGAGCATTTCTCGAGACTAGCTCCCCGAATCGTGGGCGCCGCATCGGCGCTGGGCAAACTTCTGCCCAATGTAGGAGGGCCGGGTTCCTTGTGCCGGCGGCTATATGCCGGCGTGACAAGGAGCATGGCCCTCTATGGGGCCCCAATATGGGCGGACAAGCTGTCCGCCCGAAATAGGGCCCTGCTGCGGAGGCCACAACGGGTCGTGGCCATAAGAATAATAAGGGCCTATATGACGGTGGCCCACGCGGCGGCCTGCCTTCTTGCGTGCACCCCCCCGTGGGAGCTAGACGCAGAGGTGCACGCAGAGACCTACCAACGTAGGTCCAGGGTCCGGACAACAGGCGAACGCCCGGCCCCGGAGGAGGTGGCAGCCGCCCGTCGCGCGACAGAGCGCCGACTGCGGGACCGGTGGAAGGCCCAACTGGAGGTCGCCCCTTATGGTGTCCGTACCATAGAGGCGATCCTCCCAACGGCCGACCTTTGGCTGAAGAGGGCAGTCGGCGCGACGTCGTACCGGCTCGTGCAGGTAATGACTGGGCATGGGTGCTTCGGTCACTACCTGCACAAAATAGGTAGAGAGCCGGCCCCGCTGTGCCATGAGTGCGGAAGTCCCGACGACACCGCCCAGCACACCCTCGAGGTGTGCAGTCGTTGGGACGCGGAGCGCGGCCAAATGGCACGCATTATTCAGCGGGTGGACCTCTCGCTCCAAAGCATCGTCGAAGCAATGCTGAGCGACGAGAGGTCCTGGGAGGCGGTGGTCTCCTTCTGCGAAACAGTCATTTCGCAAAAGGAGACCGCGGAGCGGGAGCGCGAGGAAGATCCTCTCGCGCATCCCCTCCGGCGTAGACGGCTTGGGGTGAGAAGGCGGCGTTTTGCCGCCAGACTCAACCAATAGTGGCTGCAGGTGGATGATGGGAGTCCTCTGCCTGCGGTGATTAGCCACTAAGCGGTCTGGGAGAGGGTCAAGCGTGCACGACCATCTCCCCTACGGCGCGGGAAGCCCCGGCAACTGCTGGGGCGCCACCGGTAGACATCGTGGACTATGCCTTCGCGGGTTCCACGGTGTCCATCAAAACCGGAGAGAGGGCACGTCCGGGTGCTTTTAGTGGGTATGCCGCCCTTATTGGCGGAGAGTCCCACATAACCCTCCGACACTCCCATGTTCGGAGGGTATGCATAAAGCATTTTACACCTGGTAAAAAAAAAAAAAAAAAAAAAAAAAGGTTAGGTTAGGTTAGGTTAGGTTAGGTTAGGTTAGGTTAGGTTAGGTTAGGTTAGGTTAGGTTAGGTTAGGTTAGGTTAGGTTAGGTTAGGTTAGGTTAGGTTAGGTTAGGTTAGGTTAGGTTAGGTTAGGTTAGGTTAGGTTAGGTTAGGTTAGGTTAGGTTAGGTTAGGTTAGGTTAGGTTAGGTTAGGTTAGGTTAGGTTAGGTTAGGTTAGGTTAGGTTAGGTTAGGTTAGGTTAGGTTAGGTTAGGTTAGGTTAGGTTAGGTTAGGTTAGGTTAGGTTAGGTTAGGTTAGGTTAGGTTAGGTTAGGTTAGGTTAGGTTAGGTTAGGTTAGGTTAGGTTAGGTTAGGTTAGGTTAGGTTAGGTTAGGTTAGGTTAGGTTAGGTTAGGTTAGGTTAGGTTAGGTTAGGTTAGGTTAGGTTAGGTTAGGTTAGGTTAGGTTAGGTTAGGTTAGGTTAGGTTAGGTTAGGTTAGGTTAGGTTAGGTTAGGTTAGGTTAGGTTAGGTTAGGTTAGGTTAGGTTAGGTTAGGTTAGGTTAGGTTAGGTTAGGTTAGGTTAGGTTAGGTTAGGTTAGGTTAGGTTAGGTTAGGTTAGGTTAGGTTAGGTTAGGTTAGGTTAGGTTAGGTTAGGTTAGGTTAGGTTAGGTTAGGTTAGGTTAGGTTAGGTTAGGTTAGGTTAGGTTAGGTTAGGTTAGGTTAGGTTAGGTTAGGTTAGGTTAGGTTAGGTTAGGTTAGGTTAGGTTAGGTTAGGTTAGGTTAGGTTAGGTTAGGTTAGGTTAGGTTAGGTTAGGTTAGGTTAGGTTAGGTTAGGTTAGGTTAGGTTAGGTTAGGTTAGGTTAGGTTAGGTTAGGTTAGGTTAGGTTAGGTTAGGTTAGGTTAGGTTAGGTTAGGTTAGGTTAGGTTAGGTTAGGTTAGGTTAGGTTAGGTTAGGTTAGGTTAGGTTAGGTTAGGTTAGGTTAGGTTAGGTTAGGTTAGGTTAGGTTAGGTTAGGTTAGGTTAGGTTAGGTTAGGTTAGGTTAGGTTAGGTTAGGTTAGGTTAGGTTAGGTTAGGTTAGGTTAGGTTAGGTTAGGTTAGGTTAGGTTAGGTTAGGTTAGGTTAGGTTAGGTTAGGTTAGGTTAGGTTAGGTTAGGTTAGGTTAGGTTAGGTTAGGTTAGGTTAGGTTAGGTTAGGTTAGGTTAGGTTAGGTTAGGTTAGGTTAGGTTAGGTTAGGTTAGGTTAGGTTAGGTTAGGTTAGGTTAGGTTAGGTTAGGTTAGGTTAGGTTAGGTTAGGTTAGGTTAGGTTAGGTTAGGTTAGGTTAGGTTAGGTTAGGTTAGGTTAGGTTAGGTTAGGTTAGGTTAGGTTAGGTTAGGTTAGGTTAGGTTAGGTTAGGTTAGGTTAGGTTAGGTTAGGTTAGGTTAGGTTAGGTTAGGTTAGGTTAGGTTAGGTTAGGTTAGGTTAGGTTAGGTTAGGTTAGGTTAGGTTAGGTTAGGTTAGGTTAGGTTAGGTTAGGTTAGGTTAGGTTAGGTTAGGTTAGGTTAGGTTAGGTTAGGTTAGGTTAGGTTAGGTTAGGTTAGGTTAGGTTAGGTTAGGTTAGGTTAGGTTAGGTTAGGTTAGGTTAGGTTAGGTTAGGTTAGGTTAGGTTAGGTTAGGTTAGGTTAGGTTAGGTTAGGTTAGGTTAGGTTAGGTTAGGTTAGGTTAGGTTAGGTTAGGTTAGGTTAGGTTAGGTTAGGTTAGGTTAGGTTAGGTTAGGTTAGGTTAGGTTAGGTTAGGTTAGGTTAGGTTAGGTTAGGTTAGGTTAGGTTAGGTTAGGTTAGGTTAGGTTAGGTTAGGTTAGGTTAGGTTAGGTTAGGTTAGGTTAGGTTAGGTTAGGTTAGGTTAGGTTAGGTTAGGTTAGGTTAGGTTAGGTTAGGTTAGGTTAGGTTAGGTTAGGTTAGGTTAGGTTAGGTTAGGTTAGGTTAGGTTAGGTTAGGTTAGGTTAGGTTAGGTTAGGTTAGGTTAGGTTAGGTTAGGTTAGGTTAGGTTAGGTTAGGTTAGGTTAGGTTAGGTTAGGTTAGGTTAGGTTAGGTTAGGTTAGGTTAGGTTAGGTTAGGTTAGGTTAGGTTAGGTTAGGTTAGGTTAGGTTAGGTTAGGTTAGGTTAGGTTAGGTTAGGTTAGGTTAGGTTAGGTTAGGTTAGGTTAGGTTAGGTTAGGTTAGGTTAGGTTAGGTTAGGTTAGGTTAGGTTAGGTTAGGTTAGGTTAGGTTAGGTTAGGTTAGGTTAGGTTAGGTTAGGTTAGGTTAGGTTAGGTTAGGTTAGGTTAGGTTAGGTTAGGTTAGGTTAGGTTAGGTTAGGTTAGGTTAGGTTAGGTTAGGTTAGGTTAGGTTAGGTTAGGTTAGGTTAGGTTAGGTTAGGTTAGGTTAGGTTAGGTTAGGTTAGGTTAGGTTAGGTTAGGTTAGGTTAGGTTAGGTTAGGTTAGGTTAGGTTAGGTTAGGTTAGGTTAGGTTAGGTTAGGTTAGGTTAGGTTAGGTTAGGTTAGGTTAGGTTAGGTTAGGTTAGGTTAGGTTAGGTTAGGTTAGGTTAGGTTAGGTTAGGTTAGGTTAGGTTAGGTTAGGTTAGGTTAGGTTAGGTTAGGTTAGGTTAGGTTAGGTTAGGTTAGGTTAGGTTAGGTTAGGTTAGGTTAGGTTAGGTTAGGTTAGGTTAGGTTAGGTTAGGTTAGGTTAGGTTAGGTTAGGTTAGGTTAGGTTAGGTTAGGTTAGGTTAGGTTAGGTTAGGTTAGGTTAGGTTAGGTTAGGTTAGGTTAGGTTAGGTTAGGTTAGGTTAGGTTAGGTTAGGTTAGGTTAGGTTAGGTTAGGTTAGGTTAGGTTAGGTTAGGTTAGGTTAGGTTAGGTTAGGTTAGGTTAGGTTAGGTTAGGTTAGGTTAGGTTAGGTTAGGTTAGGTTAGGTTAGGTTAGGTTAGGTTAGGTTAGGTTAGGTTAGGTTAGGTTAGGTTAGGTTAGGTTAGGTTAGGTTAGGTTAGGTTAGGTTAGGTTAGGTTAGGTTAGGTTAGGTTAGGTTAGGTTAGGTTAGGTTAGGTTAGGTTAGGTTAGGTTAGGTTAGGTTAGGTTAGGTTAGGTTAGGTTAGGTTAGGTTAGGTTAGGTTAGGTTAGGTTAGGTTAGGTTAGGTTAGGTTAGGTTAGGTTAGGTTAGGTTAGGTTAGGTTAGGTTAGGTTAGGTTAGGTTAGGTTAGGTTAGGTTAGGTTAGGTTAGGTTAGGTTAGGTTAGGTTAGGTTAGGTTAGGTTAGGTTAGGTTAGGTTAGGTTAGGTTAGGTTAGGTTAGGTTAGGTTAGGTTAGGTTAGGTTAGGTTAGGTTAGGTTAGGTTAGGTTAGGTTAGGTTAGGTTAGGTTAGGTTAGGTTAGGTTAGGTTAGGTTAGGTTAGGTTAGGTTAGGTTAGGTTAGGTTAGGTTAGGTTAGGTTAGGTTAGGTTAGGTTAGGTTAGGTTAGGTTAGGTTAGGTTAGGTTAGGTTAGGTTAGGTTAGGTTAGGTTAGGTTAGGTTAGGTTAGGTTAGGTTAGGTTAGGTTAGGTTAGGTTAGGTTAGGTTAGGTTAGGTTAGGTTAGGTTAGGTTAGGTTAGGTTAGGTTAGGTTAGGTTAGGTTAGGTTAGGTTAGGTTAGGTTAGGTTAGGTTAGGTTAGGTTAGGTTAGGTTAGGTTAGGTTAGGTTAGGTTAGGTTAGGTTAGGTTAGGTTAGGTTAGGTTAGGTTAGGTTAGGTTAGGTTAGGTTAGGTTAGGTTAGGTTAGGTTAGGTTAGGTTAGGTTAGGTTAGGTTAGGTTAGGTTAGGTTAGGTTAGGTTAGGTTAGGTTAGGTTAGGTTAGGTTAGGTTAGGTTAGGTTAGGTTAGGTTAGGTTAGGTTAGGTTAGGTTAGGTTAGGTTAGGTTAGGTTAGGTTAGGTTAGGTTAGGTTAGGTTAGGTTAGGTTAGGTTAGGTTAGGTTAGGTTAGGTTAGGTTAGGTTAGGTTAGGTTAGGTTAGGTTAGGTTAGGTTAGGTTTTTTTTTTTTTTTTTTTTTTTTTTTTTTTTTTAGAAGCTGCTCTCCACAGACTCTGTGGTCCGTGCTCTTTTTTATTTTACTTTATTTATTTATTAACTTTATTACAATTTTTGTGAGAAAGGATCTCACTCAGTAAGAAAAATAATTAAATTATTGATTCTATATAACTTGAAAATTTTACTTCTATATTATTCTAATACATTTTATTATGAGAGGAATACATATAATACATATTTTTTTTTTTTTTTTTTTTTTTTTTTTGTTCCGTTGTATTTGCTTTTGTTTACAATTTACTTATTAACTTATAATTATTACATTTTTGGAAAAGATTGATATTCTAATTTTACATTACTATTACTTAAGATTATTACATTTTGAAAAACTTGACAATTTAAATGAACATTACTATTAGACTAAACAACTTTAAGTTTCCAAGTTGGCATCCCTCATCTCCTGAGCCAACTTTTCGACGACCGCTGCGTTTCGGTGCTTTATGGACATTTTTAAATTATACTCTAGGATCTTTTTAGTGGACGCGGCCATTGCTCGCTTGATGAAGTACCCTATTGCGTCGTTGTCGTCATCGGTGTAGTAAGTACAGCTGGTGGTGTGCCGTGAGACTGCTACTACCGCGTGGGGAACGCTCTGATGTAGTTCAATTGTTCTAGCTTTGGTTTGAACAATAACTACTGTTTCGAACGTTAACCCCTGCGCTTCGTGGATGGTGAGCGTGCGCGAACCTGTGCCTTCACCACAGCCCTGTCCTATAAGCCTTTCCTTCTCGCCCTGGGTATGGACTAGGAAAAGCGTATTGGGGAGCGTGAGCGGTATTTGGGCACCAGTATAGGATTTCAGCTTCAACGAGTGAGCTTTTTGGGTTGAGGAGTAGATACCGGAGTAAACTTCGCGCAGGGCGTAGGCGACGTCCAAGGGGTTCCGGTGTGTGCAGAGCAACTCCTGGCTGATGTTTGCTACCAGGTTTGGGCGGCAGTACCTCAGTTCGAAGAGATTTTCTCTATCGATATAAGGTAGTTGGTTGACATCTCCGATGAGGACCAGTTCTTTGGCATCACACAGCTTGGCAGCCATGACTATGGCTCCGAAGTGGTTCATGAGAGCCTCATCAACCATTAAGCGGCTGAACTTGTTGGACTCTCTGAAGCCATTCACCAAGACTGAAGCCATGGTGCGTACCCTGGTCTTGACAAGGTCACCAACACGAGGCGCTAGCTTCTCCCGTAGGTCGCTAGCTGCGTTTGATGTTGTAGTGATGATGGCGTCCTTGTCAGCATCGAAGTGCCCTACCACCCAGGTTGTCTTTCCACACCCCGGAACTCCATTGACCCACTCAATTGTTGGTAGTGCCCAATCCTTCCAGCTGGATGCAGTGTCCTGATTTCCCGATATGGTTTTCGCCATTTCGAGAATCCTGTCATCCAGTAGGATCCTTGTGCACTTTGCGACAACAACCAAGGGGTCACCTTGCGGGGTGTTGAATTTAGGCGCTCCGCTCTCGGTTCCCTCAATGCACACCTCCACGAAACCACTGGTCGCGTTGTAAGCCGCCATATAACTACCTGACATTTTTCCCTTTATTACTTGGGAGTTGCCGTTGTTGTATATGGCTGCTTCTGCCTCCTCGAGTTTCTCCTCCAGCAGTTTCGCATTGCCCTGCTCGAAGTGTTGCAAGATGGTCTTGCACACTCCGAGTCTGACGTCTGCGGTTGCTCTGGTGATCGCGAGAAACTCTAAGAAGGCATTGTACGCGTGGTCTTGTGGAGTCACTGCATTTACTAGTCGAGGCGGAACAACCTGCCCCATGTCGGCTCTTGTTCTCTTTACCTGCGTTTGTACCGGTTTTGGTGGAACTTTGGACTTTGATGTTCCTGTCGCTAATGGAGCTTTGAGTTTCGCCTTTTTAGCTGGAGCTTCTTCGAGTGCCTCTTCGTCGTCTCCCGATCTCGTTGTTGGAAAGGGATTTCCTGACAGACTTTCCAGCATAGAGCTGAAAGTGTTTAGAAATCCCTTGAGATGGCCTCCGACTTTGGCTCTCTTCTTCAGCTCCTGCACACTGCTTTGATGTTCTGCAGTTTTTCCGGCGGCTGCCTTCTGTTGGACACGTTCGGATCCGCTGATCGAGGTTGGTATAGGATGTCCCCAGCTATCGGTTGCTGTTTTAGGGTCGTGTGCTTTAAGATAGTTTAGGTTTTCACCCCTGTCTTCGTACACGACCACCTCATGATGTTCTGAGGCTTTTAAACAGCATAGCCGGTCTACGACTTCCCCTTGCTCATACCCGACCGTCATCGCGTCTACACTAATTACACGGGGATCCTCCGCTCCTCCGCCCGTTTCTCCCAACATGGTGAGCATCGAACATGCCTGTTCGAAAGGGGTGTAGTTGCCTTCCAATGCGAGTAGAGCGATCGTCTTGTTGTGCGATCGGACTAGTCGACATCGGTGGCCCGCCACTTCCGTCTCAGGTAACGCGCTGTAGACTTTGCGCCTCATGGTCGTTTTGGACGTGCTCCCATTTATGAGTGCTGCCAAGCCAGGTGAAATCGTAAAGTGACTTCTAGTCCCGGTCCGACAGAAACCTATTCCAAGCCGCTCGTTGGCGCTGTCCATGAAGAGTGCCACTCCTCGGATTTTAATCCCAGGCACTCCTCTCTCCCCGCAAGCGAGGAGCGTGCGGACAGCGACGCTTTTGACTGTAGGTTCCTGCCGAGAGCCGACACTACTTGTGGCTTGGCTAACGGGTGTTGGTTGACACTACTTGTGGCTTGGCTAACGGGTGTTGGTTGTGATTCGAGGGGCAGAAGATCCGTGTGCCTACCTGCCGCAGCTCTGAAGATCTTCTCGGCGAATGACAGAAAATGCGGTCTGCAATCTGGATCTGCAACGATGTTGTGCAGTTCCGATTCGACCAGGTTTCTGTCGATCCGGGCTTCTAGATCTGTTCGAGCCGCTAGGAAACGGGGGCAGTCGAGTATGATGTGCCATACAGTTTCACAGATTTCCGGGTCGCATTCGCATCCCGGGCTATTTTTCAGCTTGAATCTGTGAAGATACTCGGCTATCCCCCCGTGACCTGTCAAGACTTGCACTTGTACTGGTGTAAATTTTGTAGAGCGAGTTATCCGGTACGCACTGTGGACGTCTGGAAGGAACCTTCTCGTTACCGCACCTGTACTGGAGGTTTCGTATCGATCCTGCCATTTGCGGATCGACTCTTCACGAATTTTCCTCCTAACGTAAGACAGGGGGATCCTTCCATAGTCCTGAGTGGTGTCCTCGAGTGCAGCAGCTTTCGCTAACTCGTCTGCTCTCTCATTACCGACAGTGCCCACGTGAGCCCTAAGCCAGAACATTCGGATCTCTCGTCCTCCTTCCTGGATCCTGACAATGTTCTCCTTTATGCTTCTCGCCAGAGGGTGGTTCAAGCTGGGATTCCGCAGCAGGTCGAGTGACGATCTTGAGTCACTCAGTATGCTGACTACGGGGTCCCTGCTCGAATTCACCATCTGAAGAGCCCTGTGCAGTGCATATAGTTCCGACTGGAAGACTGTGCACGCAGGGTGGAGCTTAAAGGTGGCGAAGTTTGACTCCTTCCCCTCCTCCCACTGGGTTAGAGCAGCACCTACTTTTCCGTCGATTTTGCTCCCGTCTGTATAAATTTGGGGTCCGGTGATCTGCTGAACGGTGTCTTCTAGCAGTTCGTACTCCACGGATGTTAGGGTAGATGGATGGGGCTGTTCTAGATATCCCACTCGGAGTTCGAGCTCCGTCTCGGGTGGGAGATAGTCTTTCGCCAGACCTTTTTTGGCTCTGTATAGGTTCGCCGCCTCTTGGATCCTTAGGTCCAGTGGCAGCAGTCCCGACAGTGCCAGTGCAGCGGTGAGAGAGACTGTCCGGTATGACCTACAAACCTTTTGTGCAAATCCTCTCTGGAGCGCATTGAATTGATTTTTATTCATTTGCAGCTCTACAGATTGGTACCAGGCACTTGAGGCGTATGTCATAATAGGCTCCACCACCGCGATGTAAATGGTTCTCGTGATTTCGCTGTTTAGACCCCACGTTACTTTAGCTGCGCATGCAAGCTGCTTGTAGATATCAGCTACTTTCTTGCATTGCGCGGACACGTGGGATTTAAAAACTAGGTTCCGGTCGATGATAAGGCCCAAAAGCTTTATCTCCTCAACGAGGTCCAATTTTGTACCGGCCATGAATAGCTGTGGGGTTTCATACTTCAACTTCTTAGTTAGAAGCATCGCGTTGGTCTTATGCGGTGCGAAGTTGAGTTTGTTTTGATTTCCCCACGTTGCCACATGTTCCAACGTTGAGTTGACAGACCGCTCTAGGCTGCCGACCGACTGTCCTGTGAAAACGAGAACCACATCATCTGCAAAGGCTTGGCAGTGTACTCCATCCATCTCTAGGCTTTGCAGCAACGAGTCTAGGATGACGTTCCAAAAGATTGGTCCTCCGATGGATCCTTGGACACAACCCTTCGTAGTCTTCTTCTCGTAGGCTGCTCTAGCGTAGTTGACCTTGATCTTCCGGTCTGTGAGGTACGAACACACCATCCGGTATAGATTTTCCGGACACCTTTTTTTAACAAGTTGGTTTTTGAGGGCTGGCCACCACGCATTGTCGAAGGCCCCCTCTATGTCCAGAGAGATTAGGAGTACGATGTTTTTTCCGGTTACTCCATCTTTTATGTGCTCTATTAGGTCATAGAGGGCGTCCTCGGTTCCTCTTTGCGGCATGAACCCGTACTGCCTTTTGTTTAGGGTTGGGAGTAAATGCCATTGGAGTCGACCAATCATGAGTTTCTCGATGGTTTTTCCAAGAACAGATAATAGTCCAATTGGTCTGTAGGACTTAGGATGAGTGTAGTCTGCCTTTCCTGGCTTTCGAATGATGACCACGTGTGCCTCTTTCCAGTGAGTGGGGAAGTGATTTAGCGACAAGCACTTGTTCGCTATCGCCATGAACACTTCCCTGTCACTTCGTATGGCTGCGGCGCAGATGTCAGCTGTTAGCCCGTCTGGTCCGGGTGCCTTCTTGGGGTTTTGTGCTTGCAGCACCAACTCCAATTCCGCCGCCGTGAATGGTGGATCATTTTCCGAAAGGTCTTCAAGGGCACTCTCCTTCATCCGTTCTCGGAGGTTCGAATGAAACGACTGGTCGGTACTCTCGGAGTCGTCTGGGTAGAAAGTTCTGGCTAGGAGTTCAGCCGACTGTTTTGGAGTTAGGGTGTTACCTTCAGAGCTTCTCAGGAGCATGTCCTCCTGTCTTCCTGACGTTTTCCTGATCACTCTGTAGATTTTATCCCACATACTCTCCTTTTCCTGAGTCGTGCAGAACTCCTTCCAGCTCTCTGTTTGGGCCTTCTCTGCGATGACTGCGTACTCCGCCTTGCATTTTTGGTATTCTTCTATAACCATTTTTACCCTGCAAGGGGCTGCGTTCCTGATCCTCCTCTTTTTCCTAAGGACCTCTCTCTTAAGATCTTCCAGCTTCTTCGACCACCACGGGGGCCTGGGATTGCCCGCCCTGCTTCCTGCGATAGGGATGGTTTGTTCGCAGGCTTTGTGGATGGCTTCAGTGTACGCTGTGATCTTATCTTCGAGGTCCCTCGGGGTTTTAGACTCCAAAATTGAGACGGTGGTGATGTCTCCCTCTGCTAGGATGGTTTTTAGCAGATGTGCGAATTCGGTCCACTTTGCCTTCTTGGTGTTGTACTTGCGCGTTGTGACTGGCCTAAGGGTTTCTAAGGCCCTTCCCAAGCGCAAGGTGAAGGTGATAGCGTTGTGGTCCGAAGTCACGAGACCTCTCTCCACTCTCCATCCCTCGATTCTTCCGAGCAGGGGTGTGCTGCAAGCGGACACGTCCACTATACTTGTGCATGCTCTACCCTTTCTGAAAGTCTCGAAGGTCGGGGTGTCTCCGGTGTTTAAAATTTGGAGTCCCTTCTCATTCAGGAACGCATTGTACACCTCTCCTCTGTCATCCTCAGATACGCTGCCCCACCAGTGGCTCCAGGCATTTATATCTCCCGCGACGATGAGGTTTCTGGTGTCCAACTTGTTAGTAACTTTTTTGATACGGTCTAGATATGGTACAATGTCCTGGTCCCCCTCCAGGTAGACAGAAATTACTCCTAGTTTTAGGCCTCCCCCGATAAGA
The DNA here is from genome assembly GCA_963924445.1 of Philereme transversata. Taxonomy (NCBI): domain Eukaryota; kingdom Metazoa; phylum Arthropoda; class Insecta; order Lepidoptera; family Geometridae; genus Philereme; species Philereme transversata. The sequence goes on along the minus strand of OZ004341.1, from coordinate 55,045 downwards.
AGGACTGCCGCTTCGGTTTCGGTTACCAGCTGTGGGTCGTGTACGACTTCTAGCCGGTCACCGAAAATTATAACGGCTGCCTTCACTGGTTTTTGCCTATTTAGGGTGCATTGGATAACCCTAGTCCCAGGATGTTGTTTTAGGACGCCTGTCTTTCCGACGTACGGTTCCTGTACTAGGGCGATCGTGATGCCCCTGTCCACCGCAACCTGGAGTAATTCCGCCGTGGCTAGTTTTGAGCGTTGCAGGTTAGCTTGGATAAACCTCAAGCCTGCCCCGCCCAAGTTTTGAGGGACCGAGCTACGGTACTGTGAGACGCCCTCAGCAATACGATACTCGGGACCGCGCTATTGCATCCCATTTTAGTCTCTCTGGGCACTCTTTGCTGAAAGCATTGTGCGCCAGGTTGATGCTGGTGCCGTGCGCGGCCGAGCAGTTTTTGCACTTGGGAGGGTTCCCCTCCTGTCTCCCCTTGCATTTCTCCCAGGAGTGAGTCTTTCCGCAGTGGCTGCAGAACTCATCTCTCTCCCGGCAGACAACCTTTGTATGGCCGAAGCCAAGGCATTTGGTGCATTGCACCAATGGGGTCTGGTCGAATATAGGTCTGCGCTGCATCCCTATATAGACTTTCCCAGCCTCTATTAGATTTTTATGAATGGTAGGGGAGACTTCCAGTACCGCATGGCACTCGAGTGGGTTCCGTGCCTTCTTACGGTACCGCATCTTGACCGTACTCTCTTTTAAGTTGGCGTCTTTAAAAATGTTCTTATTTTGTGCAATTAGATTCTCCACGATGTCCCCGTCGGTGTGGTAGGACAGGACATCCCTGACGATGACTAGTGGATTGGCTGCCCTTGCCACTTCCGCCTTCAGGCCCTTATCTGTCCTAACTCTGCTCTGCACCAGGTCGAGATCTTCTTTAGAGCTACAGCTCAGGATGACCTTTTTGTTCTTGGCCTTCCTGACTCTGTCTACCTTTGCTCCTGTTTTTCTGGTGTCGAGAGCCACTCTGATCCTGTCGATCACGTTGTCCCCGGTGTTCTGAGGGTTGTCTGATGTGATGATCAGAGTGTGGTTTGGTTTTAAGGGCGGTGGTGGTTTGGCGGCGACCTTGGCATAGGTCAGCCTTCCCTTTGAGCTACCTACTTCTCCGGCATTAGCGAGCTCCGCTTCGAGGCTGAGGGACGGTGGTGGTACCCTCTTCTTCTCTTCTCGGAGCGTTCGGAGCTCGGACGTCACCGCTTCCATTCTCTCCGTTAGAGGATGCATATGCTCCTCCATGTTGATGAGAATGGGCTGCGGTGGCTCGGATGGGGGTGCTCTTTCTGCTGACATCGCCTTTAGAAACTCCTTCATCTCCTCCACTTCCTGTCGTAGGCCAGGTTCTGGCTGTGCTGGTTGGGGTTTGGAATCCATCCTCTCCATGGCTTTAAGGTTGGACTCTAGGATCTCGCGCGTGTTTTTGTTGGTCTCCCTTCGGAGCTCGTCCAGCTGGTTTTGGAGAGATTGCACTCCTGCCTTAAGGCTCGAGTGGTCTCTCCGGTTGGGGTCCTCCTCTTTCCCCTTTTGCCCGCTGGTTACGAGCTCACCCAATGCTCTGACACGCTTGTCAAGGTCCTGGAGCGCTTCCGACGTTTCCTTAATAAGCCTATGGGGCTCCTGGGTCTCGTACCCCTGCCAGTTGCGAACCGCTTGGATCTCCTTGAGCGATGCGCTGATGTCCGTCCTGGCCTTTGACATCTCCGACGTAAGATTATTGGTTATGTCTATTAATTGTTTGGTGTGTGCTCTCTCCACCCGAACGAGCTCTGTAGCGTGTCTCGTCCTTTCCCTCTCCAGACTGGTGATGTGTCTGGATCTCGAGTCCGACAACGAGAGGATTATTTCGTAGAGAGTCTGCAGGCTTTCGAGTGCGATGACTTTACACTCCCTCTTCATGTTGCCTGCAGACTCCAACGCGTCTTTTCCCTTCAGCAATGTCTCGTTGGCCAGTTTCGTGGCCAAGTCCATCTCCACCCCCGTTCGTCTTCCCGTTGGCACGACCAGAATGCTGTGTCGTGGTTTGGGCCTGTTTGCGGGGGTGTCGAGTTCCATGCCGGACACTACTGAGTCGTCGTCGGACTCCATGGGTTTGGGAGGCGAAATCCCACACTGTTGCCAATTTATAATTTTTTCTGTGACCGAATCCACCGCGGACTGGTCTGAGGATGTGGCCAGGTTTTCACTCACCTGTAGCGGCGGTTTCGCAGGCGATGTCCTCTTCCTTCTCGCGGGGACCGCTGGGCTGACTTCCTCCAGTTGTGCTCCGACCGACGATGCCTTCTTCGCCTCGGGTACCGATGGCCGCGTCGACTTCTCTAATTTGAGGGATTTGGCGACTGTTTCCTTTTTCAGTACCTTTTCACGCAGCGATCGTTTTGGTTGGAGGGCTACCTGAGGAGCCACTTCCGACTTAGGGACGGATCCGGTCACTGACTTTGCTGACATTTTGTTATAATTTAATTTAACCAGATACAATAAATACTAAAATTAAATGCTACGTTATTCTACTTAATACTAGCTGTATTATTGGAGGTAGATGTTAAGCCTCGTGCCTGTAAATTAACCGGCGATCAGACCCTTCTAGCCGAAACACAGCAATGCTGTTTGGCGGCAGAATTGGGTGTGATGGTAGTACTTCCCCGGACGAGTCCTTGACTGTGACTCTTCTACCTTTACGGCTAGTATTGTTTATTTAAAGTTATACAATGATTAATAAAATGTTCAGAACTTTGAACCTATTTACTTGTTACACTATTTACGTTTAAAATTTTTTCTTACTGAGTAAAAGCCTTCTCGCGCGCCGCCGGTGGTGTGATGCCTGATGGTGATTGTGTTTTCAGATTTCTGCTGAGGTGGAATTGGAAATTTGGAATTCCCTTGGAGCCAGATTGTAGAGCTCTTGAAGCTGATTCCGGGGATACCAAACTCGGGGGGTCTATCTCCACTGGTTCCGGAGATATGGCCCGAGGGGGTTTTGGGAAATTTGAGGGGGGTTGGGGGGGGAAGGTCTCGGGAGGAGACGGGGGGGGGGGTTGGGGGTTGAGGGGGTTGGGGTTGGGGGGGGGGTCCCTTGGAGCGAGGTGGTGGGGGCTCCTGTGGCCGGTGGTGAGGGTACCTAACACCAGCGGTCCACCTCCTTTAGGTAATATGACCCCGGAGATAAGACTCGGAGGGGTGAGGTAGCCTTACGGCGAAGGGGGGAAAATGAAATTGGGGTGAGGGGGGTTGGGGTTGGGAAATTTGGGACGGGTCTGGTCTCCCCTTTACAAGGAGTCCAAACACGGGTGTCCTAGGACTTTGGGTTCAGGAGTTAGACCAGGGTTCACCTGAAGGTCCGACGAGGGTGCTCCGCTGCCGATGTTCCGCAGTGGCGCAGTCCTAAGGCCGGCTTCCGAGTCTTCACCTTGGTTGTTCCGACGTCACGCCTCGTGTCGACTGAGAGTAACTAGGTTACACGTGTATCGACCACGCGGTGTGAGGTTGTTTTTCCTGAATTTTGGTACCTTGTATCTTCTTTCGGCTTGGACGGATTTTCAAAATTCCAGCGCCGTTAGACAGAACTCGTGGAGCTCCGTCTGATGGTGGTGTTTGTTTGATGATTTCTCCGTCCTCCAGGTAGATGTGGTAGTCCAAAGTCCCGGGCCCCCTGTTCCAAAACGCCTTGGTGCAGGATGTTGAAAACGTTAATCCTTGTGAGTCAGGCACTACTTTGACCGACGTTGAAAAAATTTTTGCGCTAGCTCTAAAAATTACAAATTAATTGTATTTTTATTACGGAGCTATATAGAGTGTGTGGCGAGGTTGGGCTGATACTGGTTAGGTTAGGTTAGGTTAGGTTAGGTTAGGTTAGGTTAGGTTAGGTTGGGCGGGTCTGGGTTTATCCATTAGTAGTTGCTATGCCTAGCTTGCGGCTTCGGTCGCTTGTATTGGATAAATCTTGGCCTTCTTTACTCGGCTCTGGGAGCGAGTAATGAGGCGAATGGCTTTGAGGGAGAGCGCAGGTCGTGTAGATCCTCAAGGCAAGTCTGGTGGGGTCGTTCCTTCTCGCGGTTGCTGCCCGCTATTGGTCTATTTCCATCAGAAATAGACGTAACAGAAACCACCAGGCGCCGGCACTCTGTCGGTGGGGTAGGATGGGTAGGTAGGACGGGATGGGCTGGTGGAGCCGTCCCTTTGTAGGCTAGGTCCCTACAAGAGCGGATAACCTTTTTAGGCTAGGAGGAGTCGGGATTCGGGCCTGGCGTGCACTTACCCTGCCGCCGGGCAGGCAGTGGAAGTTTACTTCCCTGCCACCGCCCCAAAATCGTAACCCCGCAACATGGTCGCAGTCATGTTTTGCGATCTGAGCGGGACCGATAGGCCCTGGCTTGGTCGCCCGGGCCGCGAGGAAGACAACCTCTATAAAAAATCACCCGAAGGTAAGCGGCGGCGCAGCGTGAGGCCTGGAAGGCTGAACGGAGTTTCAGTCGCTACTGCGTCCCCCGCCAGGGAAGTGTCGCTCCCCTGAGCGGGTTACGCCAGACTTCCCCGGTTACAGTGGGCACTGTCCGGGGCGACCCACCCTTCCCACGTACTCGTGGGACTGAATATGGCAAAATTTTTTGAAAATTCTTTTAGGTTAAGTGATGGAGAGGAGGAAGTGGAAAGAGAGTGCGCGTCTGCGCAGAGTGGTGCCGAGAAGGCGTGTGAGGTGAAAGATGCGCGGGTCGTTTTGACCCGTTGCGAGTTGACGGAGAGCAACGGCGAAGATCTGCCCGTTGCTTCGAATGTGGAGGCTACTCAAGCCCCATGGCTCCGAACTGAGACGGTCTGCCTGTCAGAATCTGATTCTGATGGCATGACCTGGGAGACAGTGTCGTCTCACGGCTCCGGGAGGAGGCTGCGCAAGCGGCATATTGAGGAGCAGGAAGGGCACGGAGACCAGGGTGAATCCTCACCGGCACCCAAGGTCTCGAGCGCTCGGCGTGGTAGGGGGCGCCCGCCCACAACAGGGCAATACGTTGGGCTGGCGAAGGCCAAGGCCGAGCTCAACCAGGCGCGGGAAGAAGAGATGCGGCTCGAAGCCGAAAGGAATCTCCAAGAGGAGATCCAAAAAAGGAGGAAGGCGCAGTTCCTCAAGGCGCCAGCACCGGTGCCCGAGGACCGCGACTCACGGCTAGGCAATTTTGATGCCGCCGAGCTGGAGGCAATGTTGATGGACTCAGTGGACATCGTTTATGCGGTGGCCACGAAGTCCAGAAACCTAAAGGGCACGTCGGTGAGGGCCCTCAAGGAGGCTGCGGACACAATAAAGGCGTCCTTCAAGGAAACGCGGGCCCGCACAATGCCTGAGGAGATGGCACTTCTGGTGAAGGCCAACGAGCGGCTTGCGGCGGACTTGAAGGAGTTACGACGGGAGATGGCGCAGATGAGGGCAGCCCAAGTTCAAGTGGCTCCGTCCACTGTGCCTGCTCAGGCCCCGGCCCAAACTCCCTGCGGTGAGGAGGCAATGCGGCACATCATGGTGCAAGTCGGCACAATGGTGGACGCCCGCTTTGCCGGAATAGAGGAGAGGCTAATGCCCAGGCAGATCCTGAGGCCCCCTCTGGCCGCAGATCGGCGAAGGGAGGCTGAGGTGCGTCCAGCTGAGTCCTTGACTCAGAGGGACACTCCGGCGCCAAAGCCGGGAACAAGAGCGGCTCCAAAGCCGAAGCCGGCCCCCGCCCCTGCTAGCGCTGCGGCTCCTGTTGAGGACTGGCAGGTGGTCACGAGGCGGGGAAAGGACAAGAGGCGGGACAAGGTGCGTGCAACGGAAAGGGCAGGACCCAACGAGAAGAAGAGGCCTCCCCCTCCAGCCCAAATCCCTAGGCCGAAGACGCAGCCCCCCAAAGCGGGTGCGGCCAAACTCCGCCCTCCGCGGACCGCAGCCGTGGTCATCACGCTGCAGGAGAGTGCGGTTGAGAAAGGCATCACCTACGCCAAGATGCTGGAAGCGGCCAAGGCGAAGGTGAAGTTAAGCGAGCTGGGGCTCCCGCCGCTGAAGATCAGGGCGGCGGCTACTGGGGCACGAGTGCTGGAGGTTTCCGGTGCGGACAACGCGGCCAAAGCGGACGTCCTTGCCGAAAAGCTCAGGGAGGTGTTCGGAGGCGAGGAAGGCGTACGAGTCTCCAGGCCGACCGTAACAACAGACCTTCGGGTCAGTGGCCTGGACGATTCCGTCGCTCCGCAGGAGCTGGCGGAGGCCTTGGCCGGGAAGGGCGAATGCCATGTGACGGCGTTTTCCGTTGGCGCAATCCGCCGGGGCCAAGCCGGGATGGGCACCGCGTTCGTGCGCTGCCCCACTGCGGCCGCAAAGAAAGTGATGGCCAGCGGTGGCCGCGTTTTGGTGGGCTGGGTGGCGGCGCGAGTCAGCATCCTGGAAGCGAGACCCCGCCGCTGCTACCGCTGCCTTGAACTGGGCCATGTAGCGGCCAAGTGCAATGCCGAAGTGGACCGCAGCGATGAGTGTTACCGCTGCGGTATAAAGGCCCACAAGGCCAAGGAGTGCACCGCCGCCCCCCATTGCTCCCTTTGTGCAGCAGCAGGGAAGCCGGCGGATCACCTCTCCGGGAGCAAGGCATGCGCCAAGTCCCCGTCAAAGCCAGGGGTGAGAAGGAAGGCCAATGCGGCTGGGGCTACGGTCCAGCCACATCCGCCTCGTCCCGATAAAGGGCCAGTTGGACGCATGGAGGAAGGTTAGTTAGTATGGCCCTAACCTTCCTACAGGCGAACATCAACCGATGCGCCGGGGCTCAGGACTTGCTCCTGCAGTCTATGGCGGAGCGGTTGATCCAGGTGGCGGTGGTGAGCGAGCCCTACGCGGTCCGACCTAGGTCTGACTGGGTTGGGGACCTCGACGGCCTGGTGGCAATCACCACGCAATCGCCGGCTCACTCCCCCCCTCTCGAAGACGTGGTGAGGGGCAGGGGTTTTGTAGTGGCTAGGGTAGGCCAGGCCGTCATCGTGGGGGTGTACCACTCCCCGAACCGGCCAGTTCGCGAGCTAGAGACTCTCCTCGGCGAGGTGGGGACCTTGATTGGTCAGACCCGCCCGCGCCCTGTCCTCGTGCTCGGCGACTTCAACGCCAAATCAGCGGCGTGGGGGTCGCCGGTGACGAACGCGCGGGGTGGTGTCGTTCTAGAGTGGATGGCCGAGGTGGGCCTCTGCGTTATAAATCGGGGATCGGTAAGCACCTGCGTCCGGCGGAACGGTGAGTCGATCGTCGACTTGACGCTCGTCACCCCGGACATCGCTTGCCGCATTCGCGACTGGCAGGTGCTGGTAGACGTGGTAACGCTGTCCGATCACAGGTACATCCGGTTCAGCGTCTCCCCGACCCAAACAGATGAGGTGAGAGAGGTAGGTGGCGAGATAGGTCCGCGATGGGCCCTGAAGCGCCTCAACGCCGAAGTGCTGCAGGAGGCGGCCCTCGTCGAAGTATGGAATGGCACTCCTCAGGAGCCGGATTTAGTAGACCCGGACGCGATGGCGGACAGGCTGTGCGAGGCATTGTCGCGCGTCTGCGACGCTGCGATGCCGCGCACGCGAGCCCCACAGCCGAGACGCCAAGTCTATTGGTGGACGGAGGAGATTGCCGAACTCCGGAGAAGTTGCGTGTCGAGGCGCCGACTATACCAGCGGTATCGGAGGCGAAGGCGGCGAGAGACTGAGGAGAGCGAGTCTCTTTACGCCGCCTACAGGGAGGCCTCTGGGGCCCTTCGCGTCGCGATAGTTGAGGCTAAGAGGCGAGCCTGGGAGCAGCTGCTGGAGGGGCTTGAGCGCGACCCATGGGGCCGCCCGTACAAGTGGGCGAGGCAAAAGCTTCGTCCCTGGGCTCCCCCCATCACAGCCTCGCTCCAACCGGCGGTGCTCCAAAGAGTGGTCGATGGCTTGTTCCCCGATGCTCCGGGGGCCGAGTTCACGCCTCCCTTGACTTCAGCCGATCTCGCCGAAGGAGAAGAGAGCGAGTTTGTCCCTATCTCCGAGGGTGAGCTGGGTGCGGCGGTGCTCAGGATGAGAGCTAAGAACACGGCACCTGGGCCTGACGGCATACCGGGTCGCGCGTGGGCCCTCTCCTTGAAGCACCTGGGACCCGCCTTGAAGGACCTGTTTGACAGGTGCCTCGTGGGGGGAAGATTCCCCAGGCGATGGAGAAGGGGCAAACTCGTCCTCCTGAGGAAAGAGGGTCGTCCCGCGGACGAGCCCTCGGGCTATCGCCCGATTGTGCTGCTTGACGAGGCGGGCAAGCTATTGGAGAGAGTAGTGGCTGCCCGCCTGGTCAGGCACCTCGAGACGGTGGGACCGGATCTGGCGCCTAACCAGTTCGGCTTCCGGAGAGGTCGCTCGACGATTGACGCCATATCTCTCGTCCGCGACCTCTCCGAGGAGGCGTGCTCCAGTGGCGGCGTGTTGGTGGCCATATCGTTGGACATCTCCAACGCATTCAACACGCTGCCCTGGAGCACGATACACGCCGGTCTGGGGTACCACAAGGTGCCCCAGTACCTGCGAAGACTTGTCGGGGACTATCTTTCAGATCGAGAGGTAGTCTTCCCGACGACTCGCGGGGAGGGAAGTAGTCCCATGACGCGCGGTGTTCCGCAGGGGTCGGTTCTTGGCCCTCTCCTGTGGAACGTCGGATACGATTGGGTCCTCCGGGGGGCAAGCCTGCGTGGCGTTAGCGTAGTATGCTACGCCGATGATACGTTGGTTGCCGCCCGGGGAAGCAACTATAGGGAGGCTGCGATCCTCGCCACAGCCGGAGTCTCTACGGTCGTGGCAAGGATCCGGATGCTGGGTCTGCAGGTGGCGCTTCACAAATCCGAGGCCATATGTTTTCATGGTCCCCGGCGGAAACAACCTGCAGACTCCACCATAGTGGTGGGTGGAATTTCCATCCCCGTCGGGACGACACTGAAGTATCTTGGTGTCGTCCTCGACGGCAGATGGAACTTCAAGGAGCACGTGCGGCGGCTGTCCCCCAAAATCTTGGGGACAGCCGGCGCACTTAGCCGGCTGCTCCCGAACATCGGGGGCTGCGAAGTGAGCTGCCGCCGCCTCTATACAGCGGTGGTAAGCTCTATGGCGTTATATGGCGCCCCGATATGGGCGGGAAAGCTCGATCGGCAGACCACTGCCGTGCTGATCGGAGCTCAACGGGTGATGGCGGTGAGGGTGTGCAGGGGGTATCGCACACTCTCCCACGAAGTGGCATGCGTGCTCGCAGGCTCGCTCCCGTGGGACCTTGAGGCCGAAGTTTTGGCTTCGGTCTACTGGCGCAGAGCGGAGGCGCGGGAGCGGGACGAGCGACCGGCGCCGCAGGAGGTGGCGCACTGGCGCAATCAGGCCAGGGTGTCCGCTATCGGCACGTGGAGGGAGCGGCTCCTCGCGGGGCAGATGCAGAGGGGGCAGAGCGCCCGAAGGCTCCTGGAGGCAATCAGCCCAGTACTGGAGGAGTGGGTCCGCAGGAAGCATGGGAGTCTCTCCTTCCGACTGACGCAGGTCCTCTCGGGACATGGTTGTTTCGGGAGGTACCTACATCGCGTTGCCCGAAGGGAGGACTCCCCAGCTTGCCATCAGTGTGGACATGCGGAGGATACGGCGCAACATGCGCTGGAAGCATGCCCGGGAGGAGCAGAACCGCGGCAGACATTGGCTGCGGTCGTAGGGACTGACCTCTCCCTATCGACCATTATACTAAAAATGCTCGATGGGCAGAGGTCATGGGAGGCGGTGGCCTCCTTCTGCGAGGCAGTCATCTCGCAGAGGGAGGAAGAGGAGCGGGAGAGGGAGAGAGATCCTCACGCTCAGCCGCTCCGGAGAGCGCGGACACGGAGGCGGGCTAATCGAGCCCGCACCCCGTCTCCGCTTCAAGGGCCTAGGGTGTTGGGTGCGGGGGCACCTGACATTCCCTAATAATAGGTCATCGAGAGGTGGAGATGCCCCCCATGTGTTCCGGGGCATCACACACGAGGTGGGGGAAGACCCCAGGAGATGAGTCTGCCACAAGGCGGGCAGCGACACTGACGAGGGCTGTGGAGTAATGCGCGAGCGGTCCCATGCCCCTCGTCTTAAGTTGGCGTAGGAGGAACACCCTGGTTTTTTAGTGCGTATGCCGCCTTACGGCGGTGAGTCCCACATAACCACCGTTTCCCCCCGGAACGGTGGTATCCATAAAGGATTTTCCCAGGTAAAAAAAAAAAAAAAGGTTAGGTTAGGTTAGGTTAGGTTAGGTTAGGTTAGGTTAGGTTAGGTTAGGTTAGGTTAGGTTAGGTTAGGTTAGGTTAGGTTAGGTTAGGTTAGGTTAGGTTAGGTTAGGTTAGGTTAGGTTAGGTTAGGTTAGGTTAGGTTAGGTTAGGTTAGGTTAGGTTAGGTTAGGTTAGGTTAGGTTAGGTTAGGTTAGGTTAGGTTAGGTTAGGTTAGGTTAGGTTAGGTTAGGTTAGGTTAGGTTAGGTTAGGTTAGGTTAGGTTAGGTTAGGTTAGGTTAGGTTAGGTTAGGTTAGGTTTTTTTTTTTTTTTTTTTTTTTTTTTACCTGTCCGGGCGCAGAGGCCCGGCCCGCGAGCTATCCTACATGTTGAACCTCCAATATGGGGGTCGGAGTCCTTATGGCTTAGTAAATTGTAGACAGGGTGAATTCTTTATTATTCTTATTCTAGGGTATCAAAACTGTTTCTTTATTATATCGTCGTTCCCAGTAATATCATCCAAACTTAGCATTATATCTTATATCTACTGTCTTTTTATTTTTATTCATTTCTTACATTTATGTTTTTCCTATATATACTTGTTATATATTTAACATATTTTGCATATCCTTTCCTTATTTATATACTTGGGTACTATTCTAAGATAACAATATATTTTACTAATTACTTAACCTAATGGGTATTTTCTAGGGTAGTTCATCACGCTGTTTATTTCTTATATTCCTACTTCCAGTAGTATTGTCTGGACACTTAACATTATATCTTATATATCTATTATCTTTTTATTTATTTCTTACATTTATGCTGGTACTATATATACTTATTATATATATTCAACATATTATATTGATCCTTTTTCTATTTCTGGTCTCAGATACTATTCCTAAAGCAACAATTAATTTTACAAATAAACATTTTTCAGGACTTACATACTATTAGCTTTTTTAGACATGAACTTAACAATGACACTTAACTTAGCACATATATATAGTCTAATTTTGTTTACATTTCTTATTTTATAATGCTCTTATATATACTTATTATATAAACAACATTATTATCTACTTATTATTATTTCTACATACTTTTTTATCTATCTTAATACAATTATCTATAAATATATCCCCAATTATTACAAATTTTTCTTTTATTAGGGTAGTGTTGAGTTTTTGCTCCAGCTCATATCTCGCTAAGCCCGTCTCTTCCTTGTCCTGGTCTTTTTTAGCCCTACCAACCCTGTAGGTTCCACCCCGTATTCCCACCCTATCTTGTTGTGCACAGAAACCCTCCCAATTATCTATCTGTGCCTTCTTGGCTTCATTCTCGTGTTTCTCTTTTCCTTGCAGGTGTTCCCCGACGACCCTTTCTCTTCGGATTGACGCTGCCCATCCGATTCTGCGCCTCCCGGTGACGACCTCTCTCTTCAGATCCGTCAGCTCTTTTGACCCCCACGGCAAGGTAAGCTTCCCATTCGTTTTCTTTTTTGGTATAAATTGTGAGCATGTATTTCTTATTATATTTATGTATTTATCTATGTTTTGTTCTAGTACTTTTTTATTAACAATATTATTTATTTCTTCTGTATTTATTTTGTTTTCTATTAACAATTGGGCCAGTTTCTCATGAAACTGGCTCCAATTTGCTTTTTCCCTGTTATATGTTCTGACTGTTTTTATTATGTTTATTACTTTTGCTTTTGTTAGTCTAGTTTTGGAACCTATCCCACCGTGGTCCGAGCTCTTCAGATCTTCTTCTACTCTCCTGTCATCCACCAGGTTGAGCACGTCCTCAGAACAGGCAGTTGCATCCTCATGGCTAACGTTCTTCTTGTTGCCTCTCATAATATAAAACGTCGGGGTGTCGCCTTCGTTAAATACCTGCAAGTTCACTTTTCTGCTCCCCCACCATATGCTCTTTGCGTTGGTGTCGCCTCCTATTGTAGTTTGGATGCTGCTATAAATTTCCACCATGGCGCCCTCAGCAATATGCTATCGTGGATCGGGCTAGTGCATCCCACTTGCGCCGCACTTCGCACTCCTGACTAAACGCATTGTGGTCAGCGAAGTCCATTTTTGCATGTGTGCAGTTGCAGCAAGTCGGAGTCCCACCAGCCCGCCAGTCAGCACACTCGGATCGCATGTGTGGTCCCCCACAGTGGCTGCATTTTTCCACCGTCTGGTTGCAAAAACGCCTGCCGTGCCCGTATGCTAAGCAGAGCGAGCACTGCACTAGGGGGGACTGGTCCACTACTCTGACCTTTTGCAGGTCTATGTGGACAGCTCCTGCTTCTATAGCTCGGGCCCATATCTTGGATGACACCCTAACTACAATGTGAGACGTCTGGGGGTTTCGGGTCCTCTTTCGGTACCGGACTTCCATCCTGTCTTCGTGTTTCTCCAGGCCCGTAAAAATTCCTCTGTTTTGGTTCCTGAGTGCGTTCAGGACGTCCTCATCCGTATTATACTGGAGGACGTCTCTGAGCAGCAGAAGAGGGTCCTTATTTTTAATGTCTTCGACCTGGAGTTGGCCTTCTGCCTTTCTGAGTCTTTCTCTTAGTTTGTTTCTCTCTTCTTCTGTTTTACATCCTATGATGATCTTTCTATCTTTAGCCTTTCTGACTCTGTCCATTGTTATCCCTCCTTCTTTGGCTTTGATAACATTCCTTATCTTGTCCAGTACCTGGTCCCCGGTTTCGCATTCATCCTTGGAGGTTATCACCACCGAGTGCAGAGCCGTCTGACCGGGGGGCTGTCTCCTGGTCGACTGGGCCACTACGCTCGCGTATGACACCCCCTCCAGGGTTTTCTGTGACTTATCTAAAGCTTGCCTAAGGTCCTCCATTCGCTCGTTATTATCCTTGATTAGCCTACTGTGTTCTTCCATCCTCTTCATCATCTCCTTCTCAATCTCAGATTCCCTCCTTGGTGATAAAGAGGATGGTAGAGGCAGGTCCAATAACTTCCCCTGATTTCCCTTTACCTCCTGTCCCTCACCCTGATCGTTCTTTTGTTCGGCTTTGTCCGCCTCCGACTCTTTTATAAGCTGGAATAGCCGCTCCACCGACTTTATGACCTCGGTTTTTATGTCAGTCTTCAAGTTTCGCGCGCTTCCGAGCTGTAATTTAGCCGCGTTTAGGCAGGCCCTTCCTTCCGCCGTCCTGCTGGTGTATTTGGTCTTGGCCGGAATCGGCGGGCTTCCTTCCGCCTGTAATGCGGCGAAACGGTTGCCCGCCGGGGCCGGCCCTGCCTTGTTTGGAGTGGTTGGGGCCTTGCGTTTTGTGACTGTCCTCCCCGATTCCCACTCACCTATACTGCGCCTGACTCCTGTGGCTTGGTCGGAAGGTCCTGCCTTCTCTGTCCGGTCGGGGGTTTTCTCAGGGTTTGGGCTTGCCTTCCCCCCTGGCAATTTTACGGGAGTGCGGATTCCAAACATCTCCGCGTTAATTAAACAAATTTACAATTAAATTAAAGTCAATAAAACTACACTAATACACAGTTAAAAAGTAAAATAAAGTTTGTAAAAGTTGTAAACAGTATAAAAACAAAAATATAAAATTATAAAACTATCGTGCTCTACCTTTGGTGCTCTGCCCGTACGGTTTTGTCTCTACCTGTACAATGGGTGTTCGTCAATAATCCCCGACGGGCCAATGCTTTGCACGCGTGTTATTGTCACAAGCGGGTTGTGACTCTATGTAGAGTCGGTCAATACTAACTAATAGATAGGCCCGTATAAGACCTATACTATGTCAGAAGTTTCGTCCAAATCAGTTCAGCGGTTAGCGAGATATGAGCTTTTCAGTTTTTTAAAAAATATAAAACAATTAATACAAAAACTTATCTCTACAGTGACGCCGTCGGAACTACTTCAGGTTTCGTAAGGGTTCCTTGTTCGATCCCCTCTGTGTTTTCCCCTCTTTCGGCAATGTCGAAAAAGTTTGCTCTACCTAGAGTCCCAACTCTACCAAAAGTCCGGTCCACCGAAGGAAGAGGCAAAGACAGTACCAGTAGTGAAAACCGCGTCTCGATCGGACCACTCTGGCCAAAGTTATGGAGAATTCAAGATTTACAAAATGGCGGACAAAATGGCCGCCAATTCTTAATATCCCCACAACTTTGTCAGTTTTTGTCGTAGGGAGACGCGGTTTTGTGCAGAGTGTTCTGCCTGGCCCAATCTACCCCCTCCACAGGCTAACCTTGGTCGAAAAAATGGGACTCTACGTAGAGTTCCGACTGGTCCGACGGACGCTAAAACTAACAACAGTGTCAGTAGAAAAAACCGCCCTCTAATGGGACTTTTTGTTTGGAAGTTATCTCTGTTTTAAACAAACAAAGATGGCTTCCAAAATGGCTACTCCGGGGCCAACTTTGGCCGCCTTTGACCGATTTAGTCCGTGTTTGGGCTCGTTTTAAAGGGCTGGACCACCGCAATAATTCAAGCCCAACCACGTTATCATAGGACCCCCCCCTGATTTAATAAATTTAAAAAAACACTAAAATTTACACAAAAAATAACCTAACTAAGCGATTTTACATTAAAAAATTTTGAAATTTTTAGAGATACCCCCTAAAAATGTAGACTATAATACCCTATAAAATTTAAATTTATTACTTTAAAATTAGGGGTACCTCGTGTTACTACACAAACTTTAAAAAATTTTATCTTAAAAACTAACTGATTAATCTATATCGAATTTTTTATATATTGTGGGGGGCCCTAAGAACCATCTAATTTAAGTTTAAAAAAGGCACGTCACCGATCGTTTGGTCAAGATATAAAATTTTAAAAAACTTTAAAATTTTAAAAACTCTATATCTAGGTGAAATATTGTCCAATTTTTCTTCCGAAAGCGCCTTCTGGATCCCCACGATGGTGTCTTGAAGGCCCCGAAGTCAGTTCTCTCCTGGCAGCCCTGGATCACCGACCTCGTGGCCACGTGGTTTTTAGTTTTTTGCTTTTATTTCCGCGCGCCTGCGCGGAAAAAATCGGCAAAAACCACCAAGCTGTAGTCCCTTTGGAGACCCTTCTGAAGGCACTTTAAAAACTGTAGGTCACCGCTGGATTTTTCGAGTAAATCCCACTTTTCACTTTTAAAAAACCTCAAAATTCACTTTTTAGTGTGCAACTTCGTGAGCTTTGCAGTGAGCGCAATGGTGTTTTCACTCCCGTATGCGCCGCGCAATTCCGCAACTTTTAAGCTATCACACGGCACTAAAAAGACACTTTTTCTATTTTTCGTGAATTTTTTACGTAGAGGCACGAGTATTTGTGGGCGCTCCGGAGTGCGGTTGAAGCCAGACTGGTTAGGTTAGGTTAGGTTAGGTTAGGTTAGGTTAGGTTAGGTTAGGTTAGGTTAGGTTAGGTTAGGTTAGGTTAGGTTAGGTTAGGTTAGGTTAGGTTAGGTTAGGTTAGGTTAGGTTAGGTTAGGTTAGGTTAGGTTAGGTTAGGTTAGGTTAGGTTAGGTTAGGTTAGGTTAGGTTAGGTTAGGTTAGGTTAGGTTAGGTTAGGTTAGGTTAGGTTAGGTTAGGTTAGGTTAGGTTAGGTTAGGTTAGGTTAGGTTAGGTTAGGTTAGGTTAGGTTAGGTTAGGTTAGGTTAGGTTAGGTTAGGTTAGGTTAGGTTAGGTTAGGTTAGGTTAGGTTAGGTTAGGTTAGGTTAGGTTAGGTTAGGTTAGGTTAGGTTAGGTTAGGTTAGGTTAGGTTAGGTTAGGTTAGGTTAGGTTAGGTTAGGTTAGGTTAGGTTAGGTTAGGTTAGGTTAGGTTAGGTTAGGTTAGGTTAGGTTAGGTTAGGTTAGGTTAGGTTAGGTTAGGTTAGGTTAGGTTAGGTTAGGTTAGGTTAGGTTAGGTTAGGTTAGGTTAGGTTAGGTTAGGTTAGGTTAGGTTAGGTTAGGTTAGGTTAGGTTAGGTTAGGTTAGGTTAGGTTAGGTTAGGTTAGGTTAGGTTAGGTTAGGTTAGGTTAGGTTAGGTTAGGTTAGGTTAGGTTAGGTTAGGTTAGGTTAGGTTAGGTTAGGTTAGGTTAGGTTAGGTTAGGTTAGGTTAGGTTAGGTTAGGTTAGGTTAGGTTAGGTTAGGTTAGGTTAGGTTAGGTTAGGTTAGGTTAGGTTAGGTTAGGTTAGGTTAGGTTAGGTTAGGTTAGGTTAGGTTAGGTTAGGTTAGGTTAGGTTAGGTTAGGTTAGGTTAGGTTAGGTTAGGTTAGGTTAGGTTAGGTTAGGTTAGGTTAGGTTAGGTTAGGTTAGGTTAGGTTAGGTTAGGTTAGGTTAGGTTAGGTTAGGTTAGGTTAGGTTAGGTTAGGTTAGGTTAGGTTAGGTTAGGTTAGGTTAGGTTAGGTTAGGTTAGGTTAGGTTAGGTTAGGTTAGGTTAGGTTAGGTTAGGTTAGGTTAGGTTAGGTTAGGTTAGGTTAGGTTAGGTTAGGTTAGGTTAGTGGGTAGGTTAGGTTTAGGTTAGTAGGTGGTTAGGTTATTTAGGGTTAGGTTAGGTTAGGTTAGGTAGGGTAGGTTAGGGTTAGGTTAGGTGGGTTAGGTAGGTTTGGTTAGGTTAGGTTAGGTTAGGTTAGGTTAGGTTAGGTTAGGTTAGTTGGTTAGGTTAGGTTAGGTTAGGTTAGGTTAGGTTAGGTTAGGTTAGGTTAGGTTAGGTTAGGTTAGGTTAGGTTAGGTTAGGTTAGGTTAGGTTAGGTTAGGTTAGGTTAGGTTAGGTTAGGTTAGGTTAGGTTAGGTTAGGTTAGGTTAGGTTAGGTTAGGTTAGGTTAGGTTAGGTTAGGTTAGGTTAGGTTAGGTTAGGTTAGGTTAGGTTAGGTTAGGTTAGGTTAGGTTAGGTTAGGTTAGGTTAGGTTAGGTTAGGTTAGGTTAGGTTAGGTTAGGTTAGGTTAGGTTAGGTTAGGTTAGGTTAGGTTAGGTTAGGTTAGGTTAGGTTAGGTTAGGTTAGGTTAGGTTAGGTTAGGTTAGGTTAGGTTAGGTTAGGTTAGGTTAGGTTAGGTTAGGTTAGGTTAGGTTAGGTTAGGTTAGGTTAGGTTAGGTTAGGTTAGGTTAGGTTAGGTTAGGTTAGGTTAGGTTAGGTTAGGTTAGGTTAGGTTAGGTTAGGTTAGGTTAGGTTAGGTTAGGTTAGGTTAGGTTAGGTTAGGTTAGGTTAGGTTAGGTTAGGTTAGGTTAGGTTAGGTTAGGTTAGGTTAGGTTAGGTTAGGTTAGGTTAGGTTAGGTTAGGTTAGGTTAGGTTAGGTTAGGTTAGGTTAGGTTAGGTTAGGTTAGGTTAGGTTAGGTTAGGTTAGGTTAGGTTAGGTTAGGTTAGGTTAGGTTAGGTTAGGTTAGGTTAGGTTAGGTTAGGTTAGGTTAGGTTAGGTTAGGTTAGGTTAGGTTAGGTTAGGTTAGGTTAGGTTAGGTTAGGTTAGGTTAGGTTAGGTTAGGTTAGGTTAGGTTAGGTTAGGTTAGGTTAGGTTAGGTTAGGTTAGGTTAGGTTAGGTTAGGTTAGGTTAGGTTAGGTTAGGTTAGGTTAGGTTAGGTTAGGTTAGGTTAGGTTAGGTTAGGTTAGGTTAGGTTAGGTTAGGTTAGGTTAGGTTAGGTTAGGTTAGGTTAGGTTAGGTTAGGTTAGGTTAGGTTAGGTTAGGTTAGGTTAGGTTAGGTTAGGTTAGGTTAGGTTAGGTTAGGTTAGGTTAGGTTAGGTTAGGTTAGGTTAGGTTAGGTTAGGTTAGGTTAGGTTAGGTTAGGTTAGGTTAGGTTAGGTTAGGTTAGGTTAGGTTAGGTTAGGTTAGGTTAGGTTAGGTTAGGTTAGGTTAGGTTAGGTTAGGTTAGGTTAGGTTAGGTTAGGTTAGGTTAGGTTAGGTTAGGTTAGGTTAGGTTAGGTTAGGTTAGGTTAGGTTAGGTTAGGTTAGGTTAGGTTAGGTTAGGTTAGGTTAGGTTAGGTTAGGTTAGGTTAGGTTAGGTTAGGTTAGGTTAGGTTAGGTTAGGTTAGGTTAGGTTAGGTTAGGTTAGGTTAGGTTAGGTTAGGTTAGGTTAGGTTAGGTTAGGTTAGGTTAGGTTAGGTTAGGTTAGGTTAGGTTAGGTTAGGTTAGGTTAGGTTAGGTTAGGTTAGGTTAGGTTAGGTTAGGTTAGGTTAGGTTAGGTTAGGTTAGGTTAGGTTAGGTTAGGTTAGGTTAGGTTAGGTTAGGTTAGGTTAGGTTAGGTTAGGTTAGGTTAGGTTAGGTTAGGTTAGGTTAGGTTAGGTTAGGTTAGGTTAGGTTAGGTTAGGTTAGGTTAGGTTAGGTTAGGTTAGGTTAGGTTAGGTTAGGTTAGGTTAGGTTAGGTTAGGTTAGGTTAGGTTAGGTTAGGTTAGGTTAGGTTAGGTTAGGTTAGGTTAGGTTAGGTTAGGTTAGGTTAGGTTAGGTTAGGTTAGGTTAGGTTAGGTTAGGTTAGGTTAGGTTAGGTTAGGTTAGGTTAGGTTAGGTTAGGTTAGGTTAGGTTAGGTTAGGTTAGGTTAGGTTAGGTTAGGTTAGGTTAGGTTAGGTTAGGTTAGGTTAGGTTAGGTTAGGTTAGGTTAGGTTAGGTTAGGTTAGGTTAGGTTAGGTTAGGTTAGGTTAGGTTAGGTTAGGTTAGGTTAGGTTAGGTTAGGTTAGGTTAGGTTAGGTTAGGTTAGGTTAGGTTAGGTTAGGTTAGGTTAGGTTAGGTTAGGTTAGGTTAGGTTAGGTTAGGTTAGGTTAGGTTAGGTTAGGTTAGGTTAGGTTAGGTTAGGTTAGGTTAGGTTAGGTTAGGTTAGGTTAGGTTAGGTTAGGTTAGGTTAGGTTAGGTTAGGTTAGGTTAGGTTAGGTTAGGTTAGGTTAGGTTAGGTTAGGTTAGGTTAGGTTAGGTTAGGTTAGGTTAGGTTAGGTTAGGTTAGGTTAGGTTAGGTTAGGTTAGGTTAGGTTAGGTTAGGTTAGGTTAGGTTAGGTTAGGTTAGGTTAGGTTAGGTTAGGTTAGGTTAGGTTAGGTTAGGTTAGGTTAGGTTAGGTTAGGTTAGGTTAGGTTAGGTTAGGTTAGGTTAGGTTAGGTTAGGTTAGGTTAGGTTAGGTTAGGTTAGGTTAGGTTAGGTTAGGTTAGGTTAGGTTAGGTTAGGTTAGGTTAGGTTAGGTTAGGTTAGGTTAGGTTAGGTTAGGTTAGGTTAGGTTAGGTTAGGTTAGGTTAGGTTAGGTTAGGTTAGGTTAGGTTAGGTTAGGTTAGGTTAGGTTAGGTTAGGTTAGGTTAGGTTAGGTTAGGTTAGGTTAGGTTAGGTTAGGTTAGGTTAGGTTAGGTTAGGTTAGGTTAGGTTAGGTTAGGTTAGGTTAGGTTAGGTTAGGTTAGGTTAGGTTAGGTTAGGTTAGGTTAGGTTAGGTTAGGTTAGGTTAGGTTAGGTTAGGTTAGGTTAGGTTAGGTTAGGTTAGGTTAGGTTAGGTTAGGTTAGGTTAGGTTAGGTTAGGTTAGGTTAGGTTAGGTTAGGTTAGGTTAGGTTAGGTTAGGTTAGGTTAGGTTAGGTTAGGTTAGGTTAGGTTAGGTTAGGTTAGGTTAGGTTAGGTTAGGTTAGGTTAGGTTAGGTTAGGTTAGGTTAGGTTAGGTTAGGTTAGGTTAGGTTAGGTTAGGTTAGGTTAGGTTAGGTTAGGTTAGGTTAGGTTAGGTTAGGTTAGGTTAGGTTAGGTTAGGTTAGGTTAGGTTAGGTTAGGTTAGGTTAGGTTAGGTTAGGTTAGGTTAGGTTAGGTTAGGTTAGGTTAGGTTAGGTTAGGTTAGGTTAGGTTAGGTTAGGTTAGGTTAGGTTAGGTTAGGTTAGGTTAGGTTAGGTTAGGTTAGGTTAGGTTAGGTTAGGTTAGGTTAGGTTAGGTTAGGTTAGGTTAGGTTAGGTTAGGTTAGGTTAGGTTAGGTTAGGTTAGGTTAGGTTAGGTTAGGTTAGGTTAGGTTAGGTTAGGTTAGGTTAGGTTAGGTTAGGTTAGGTTAGGTTAGGTTAGGTTAGGTTAGGTTAGGTTAGGTTAGGTTAGGTTAGGTTAGGTTAGGTTAGGTTAGGTTAGGTTAGGTTAGGTTAGGTTAGGTTAGGTTAGGTTAGGTTAGGTTAGGTTAGGTTAGGTTAGGTTAGGTTAGGTTAGGTTAGGTTAGGTTAGGTTAGGTTAGGTTAGGTTAGGTTAGGTTAGGTTAGGTTAGGTTAGGTTAGGTTAGGTTAGGTTAGGTTAGGTTAGGTTAGGTTAGGTTAGGTTAGGTTAGGTTAGGTTAGGTTAGGTTAGGTTAGGTTAGGTTAGGTTAGGTTAGGTTAGGTTAGGTTAGGTTAGGTTAGGTTAGGTTAGGTTAGGTTAGGTTAGGTTAGGTTAGGTTAGGTTAGGTTAGGTTAGGTTAGGTTAGGTTAGGTTAGGTTAGGTTAGGTTAGGTTAGGTTAGGTTAGGTTAGGTTAGGTTAGGTTAGGTTAGGTTAGGTTAGGTTAGGTTAGGTTAGGTTAGGTTAGGTTAGGTTAGGTTAGGTTAGGTTAGGTTAGGTTAGGTTAGGTTAGGTTAGGTTAGGTTAGGTTAGGTTAGGTTAGGTTAGGTTAGGTTAGGTTAGGTTAGGTTAGGTTAGGTTAGGTTAGGTTAGGTTAGGTTAGGTTAGGTTAGGTTAGGTTAGGTTAGGTTAGGTTAGGTTAGGTTAGGTTAGGTTAGGTTAGGTTAGGTTAGGTTAGGTTAGGTTAGGTTAGGTTAGGTTAGGTTAGGTTAGGTTAGGTTAGGTTAGGTTAGGTTAGGTTAGGTTAGGTTAGGTTAGGTTAGGTTAGGTTAGGTTAGGTTAGGTTAGGTTAGGTTAGGTTAGGTTAGGTTAGGTTAGGTTAGGTTAGGTTAGGTTAGGTTAGGTTAGGTTAGGTTAGGTTAGGTTAGGTTAGGTTAGGTTAGGTTAGGTTAGGTTAGGTTAGGTTAGGTTAGGTTAGGTTAGGTTAGGTTAGGTTAGGTTAGGTTAGGTTAGGTTAGGTTAGGTTAGGTTAGGTTAGGTTAGGTTAGGTTAGGTTAGGTTAGGTTAGGTTAGGTTAGGTTAGGTTAGGTTAGGTTAGGTTAGGTTAGGTTAGGTTAGGTTAGGTTAGGTTAGGTTAGGTTAGGTTAGGTTAGGTTAGGTTAGGTTAGGTTAGGTTAGGTTAGGTTAGGTTAGGTTAGGTTAGGTTAGGTTAGGTTAGGTTAGGTTAGGTTAGGTTAGGTTAGGTTAGGTTAGGTTAGGTTAGGTTAGGTTAGGTTAGGTTAGGTTAGGTTAGGTTAGGTTAGGTTAGGTTAGGTTAGGTTAGGTTAGGTTAGGTTAGGTTAGGTTAGGTTAGGTTAGGTTAGGTTAGGTTAGGTTAGGTTAGGTTAGGTTAGGTTAGGTTAGGTTAGGTTAGGTTAGGTTAGGTTAGGTTAGGTTAGGTTAGGTTAGGTTAGGTTAGGTTAGGTTAGGTTAGGTTAGGTTAGGTTAGGTTAGGTTAGGTTAGGTTAGGTTAGGTTAGGTTAGGTTAGGTTAGGTTAGGTTAGGTTAGGTTAGGTTAGGTTAGGTTAGGTTAGGTTAGGTTAGGTTAGGTTAGGTTAGGTTAGGTTAGGTTAGGTTAGGTTAGGTTAGGTTAGGTTAGGTTAGGTTAGGTTAGGTTAGGTTAGGTTAGGTTAGGTTAGGTTAGGTTAGGTTAGGTTAGGTTAGGTTAGGTTAGGTTAGGTTAGGTTAGGTTAGGTTAGGTTAGGTTAGGTTAGGTTAGGTTAGGTTAGGTTAGGTTAGGTTAGGTTAGGTTAGGTTAGGTTAGGTTAGGTTAGGTTAGGTTAGGTTAGGTTAGGTTAGGTTAGGTTAGGTTAGGTTAGGTTAGGTTAGGTTAGGTTAGGTTAGGTTAGGTTAGGTTAGGTTAGGTTAGGTTAGGTTAGGTTAGGTTAGGTTAGGTTAGGTTAGGTTAGGTTAGGTTAGGTTAGGTTAGGTTAGGTTAGGTTAGGTTAGGTTAGGTTAGGTTAGGTTAGGTTAGGTTAGGTTAGGTTAGGTTAGGTTAGGTTAGGTTAGGTTAGGTTAGGTTAGGTTAGGTTAGGTTAGGTTAGGTTAGGTTAGGTTAGGTTAGGTTAGGTTAGGTTAGGTTAGGTTAGGTTAGGTTAGGTTAGGTTAGGTTAGGTTAGGTTAGGTTAGGTTAGGTTAGGTTAGGTTAGGTTAGGTTAGGTTAGGTTAGGTTAGGTTAGGTTAGGTTAGGTTAGGTTAGGTTAGGTTAGGTTAGGTTAGGTTAGGTTAGGTTAGGTTAGGTTAGGTTAGGTTAGGTTAGGTTAGGTTAGGTTAGGTTAGGTTAGGTTAGGTTAGGTTAGGTTAGGTTAGGTTAGGTTAGGTTAGGTTAGGTTAGGTTAGGTTAGGTTAGGTTAGGTTAGGTTAGGTTAGGTTAGGTTAGGTTAGGTTAGGTTAGGTTAGGTTAGGTTAGGTTAGGTTAGGTTAGGTTAGGTTAGGTTAGGTTAGGTTAGGTTAGGTTAGGTTAGGTTAGGTTAGGTTAGGTTAGGTTAGGTTAGGTTAGGTTAGGTTAGGTTAGGTTAGGTTAGGTTAGGTTAGGTTAGGTTAGGTTAGGTTAGGTTAGGTTAGGTTAGGTTAGGTTAGGTTAGGTTAGGTTAGGTTAGGTTAGGTTAGGTTAGGTTAGGTTAGGTTAGGTTAGGTTAGGTTAGGTTAGGTTAGGTTAGGTTAGGTTAGGTTAGGTTAGGTTAGGTTAGGTTAGGTTAGGTTAGGTTAGGTTAGGTTAGGTTAGGTTAGGTTAGGTTAGGTTAGGTTAGGTTAGGTTAGGTTAGGTTAGGTTAGGTTAGGTTAGGTTAGGTTAGGTTAGGTTAGGTTAGGTTAGGTTAGGTTAGGTTAGGTTAGGTTAGGTTAGGTTAGGTTAGGTTAGGTTAGGTTAGGTTAGGTTAGGTTAGGTTAGGTTAGGTTAGGTTAGGTTAGGTTAGGTTAGGTTAGGTTAGGTTAGGTTAGGTTAGGTTAGGTTAGGTTAGGTTAGGTTAGGTTAGGTTAGGTTAGGTTAGGTTAGGTTAGGTTAGGTTAGGTTAGGTTAGGTTAGGTTAGGTTAGGTTAGGTTAGGTTAGGTTAGGTTAGGTTAGGTTAGGTTAGGTTAGGTTAGGTTAGGTTAGGTTAGGTTAGGTTAGGTTAGGTTAGGTTAGGTTAGGTTAGGTTAGGTTAGGTTAGGTTAGGTTAGGTTAGGTTAGGTTAGGTTAGGTTAGGTTAGGTTAGGTTAGGTTAGGTTAGGTTAGGTTAGGTTAGGTTAGGTTAGGTTAGGTTAGGTTAGGTTAGGTTAGGTTAGGTTAGGTTAGGTTAGGTTAGGTTAGGTTAGGTTAGGTTAGGTTAGGTTAGGTTAGGTTAGGTTAGGTTAGGTTAGGTTAGGTTAGGTTAGGTTAGGTTAGGTTAGGTTAGGTTAGGTTAGGTTAGGTTAGGTTAGGTTAGGTTAGGTTAGGTTAGGTTAGGTTAGGTTAGGTTAGGTTAGGTTAGGTTAGGTTAGGTTAGGTTAGGTTAGGTTAGGTTAGGTTAGGTTAGGTTAGGTTAGGTTAGGTTAGGTTAGGTTAGGTTAGGTTAGGTTAGGTTAGGTTAGGTTAGGTTAGGTTAGGTTAGGTTAGGTTAGGTTAGGTTAGGTTAGGTTAGGTTAGGTTAGGTTAGGTTAGGTTAGGTTAGGTTAGGTTAGGTTAGGTTAGGTTAGGTTAGGTTAGGTTAGGTTAGGTTAGGTTAGGTTAGGTTAGGTTAGGTTAGGTTAGGTTAGGTTAGGTTAGGTTAGGTTAGGTTAGGTTAGGTTAGGTTAGGTTAGGTTAGGTTAGGTTAGGTTAGGTTAGGTTAGGTTAGGTTAGGTTAGGTTAGGTTAGGTTAGGTTAGGTTAGGTTAGGTTAGGTTAGGTTAGGTTAGGTTAGGTTAGGTTAGGTTAGGTTAGGTTAGGTTAGGTTAGGTTAGGTTAGGTTAGGTTAGGTTAGGTTAGGTTAGGTTAGGTTAGGTTAGGTTAGGTTAGGTTAGGTTAGGTTAGGTTAGGTTAGGTTAGGTTAGGTTAGGTTAGGTTAGGTTAGGTTAGGTTAGGTTAGGTTAGGTTAGGTTAGGTTAGGTTAGGTTAGGTTAGGTTAGGTTAGGTTAGGTTAGGTTAGGTTAGGTTAGGTTAGGTTAGGTTAGGTTAGGTTAGGTTAGGTTAGGTTAGGTTAGGTTAGGTTAGGTTAGGTTAGGTTAGGTTAGGTTAGGTTAGGTTAGGTTAGGTTAGGTTAGGTTAGGTTAGGTTAGGTTAGGTTAGGTTAGGTTAGGTTAGGTTAGGTTAGGTTAGGTTAGGTTAGGTTAGGTTAGGTTAGGTTAGGTTAGGTTAGGTTAGGTTAGGTTAGGTTAGGTTAGGTTAGGTTAGGTTAGGTTAGGTTAGGTTAGGTTAGGTTAGGTTAGGTTAGGTTAGGTTAGGTTAGGTTAGGTTAGGTTAGGTTAGGTTAGGTTAGGTTAGGTTAGGTTAGGTTAGGTTAGGTTAGGTTAGGTTAGGTTAGGTTAGGTTAGGTTAGGTTAGGTTAGGTTAGGTTAGGTTAGGTTAGGTTAGGTTAGGTTAGGTTAGGTTAGGTTAGGTTAGGTTAGGTTAGGTTAGGTTAGGTTAGGTTAGGTTAGGTTAGGTTAGGTTAGGTTAGGTTAGGTTAGGTTAGGTTAGGTTAGGTTAGGTTAGGTTAGGTTAGGTTAGGTTAGGTTAGGTTAGGTTAGGTTAGGTTAGGTTAGGTTAGGTTAGGTTAGGTTAGGTTAGGTTAGGTTAGGTTAGGTTAGGTTAGGTTAGGTTAGGTTAGGTTAGGTTAGGTTAGGTTAGGTTAGGTTAGGTTAGGTTAGGTTAGGTTAGGTTAGGTTAGGTTAGGTTAGGTTAGGTTAGGTTAGGTTAGGTTAGGTTAGGTTAGGTTAGGTTAGGTTAGGTTAGGTTAGGTTAGGTTAGGTTAGGTTAGGTTAGGTTAGGTTAGGTTAGGTTAGGTTAGGTTAGGTTAGGTTAGGTTAGGTTAGGTTAGGTTAGGTTAGGTTAGGTTAGGTTAGGTTAGGTTAGGTTAGGTTAGGTTAGGTTAGGTTAGGTTAGGTTAGGTTAGGTTAGGTTAGGTTAGGTTAGGTTAGGTTAGGTTAGGTTAGGTTAGGTTAGGTTAGGTTAGGTTAGGTTAGGTTAGGTTAGGTTAGGTTAGGTTAGGTTAGGTTAGGTTAGGTTAGGTTAGGTTAGGTTAGGTTAGGTTAGGTTAGGTTAGGTTAGGTTAGGTTAGGTTAGGTTAGGTTAGGTTAGGTTAGGTTAGGTTAGGTTAGGTTAGGTTAGGTTAGGTTAGGTTAGGTTAGGTTAGGTTAGGTTAGGTTAGGTTAGGTTAGGTTAGGTTAGGTTAGGTTAGGTTAGGTTAGGTTAGGTTAGGTTAGGTTAGGTTAGGTTAGGTTAGGTTAGGTTAGGTTAGGTTAGGTTAGGTTAGGTTAGGTTAGGTTAGGTTAGGTTAGGTTAGGTTAGGTTAGGTTAGGTTAGGTTAGGTTAGGTTAGGTTAGGTTAGGTTAGGTTAGGTTAGGTTAGGTTAGGTTAGGTTAGGTTAGGTTAGGTTAGGTTAGGTTAGGTTAGGTTAGGTTAGGTTAGGTTAGGTTAGGTTAGGTTAGGTTAGGTTAGGTTAGGTTAGGTTAGGTTAGGTTAGGTTAGGTTAGGTTAGGTTAGGTTAGGTTAGGTTAGGTTAGGTTAGGTTAGGTTAGGTTAGGTTAGGTTAGGTTAGGTTAGGTTAGGTTAGGTTAGGTTAGGTTAGGTTAGGTTAGGTTAGGTTAGGTTAGGTTAGGTTAGGTTAGGTTAGGTTAGGTTAGGTTAGGTTAGGTTAGGTTAGGTTAGGTTAGGTTAGGTTAGGTTAGGTTAGGTTAGGTTAGGTTAGGTTAGGTTAGGTTAGGTTAGGTTAGGTTAGGTTAGGTTAGGTTAGGTTAGGTTAGGTTAGGTTAGGTTAGGTTAGGTTAGGTTAGGTTAGGTTAGGTTAGGTTAGGTTAGGTTAGGTTAGGTTAGGTTAGGTTAGGTTAGGTTAGGTTAGGTTAGGTTAGGTTAGGTTAGGTTAGGTTAGGTTAGGTTAGGTTAGGTTAGGTTAGGTTAGGTTAGGTTAGGTTAGGTTAGGTTAGGTTAGGTTAGGTTAGGTTAGGTTAGGTTAGGTTAGGTTAGGTTAGGTTAGGTTAGGTTAGGTTAGGTTAGGTTAGGTTAGGTTAGGTTAGGTTAGGTTAGGTTAGGTTAGGTTAGGTTAGGTTAGGTTAGGTTAGGTTAGGTTAGGTTAGGTTAGGTTAGGTTAGGTTAGGTTAGGTTAGGTTAGGTTAGGTTAGGTTAGGTTAGGTTAGGTTAGGTTAGGTTAGGTTAGGTTAGGTTAGGTTAGGTTAGGTTAGGTTAGGTTAGGTTAGGTTAGGTTAGGTTAGGTTAGGTTAGGTTAGGTTAGGTTAGGTTAGGTTAGGTTAGGTTAGGTTAGGTTAGGTTAGGTTAGGTTAGGTTAGGTTAGGTTAGGTTAGGTTAGGTTAGGTTAGGTTAGGTTAGGTTAGGTTAGGTTAGGTTAGGTTAGGTTAGGTTAGGTTAGGTTAGGTTAGGTTAGGTTAGGTTAGGTTAGGTTAGGTTAGGTTAGGTTAGGTTAGGTTAGGTTAGGTTAGGTTAGGTTAGGTTAGGTTAGGTTAGGTTAGGTTAGGTTAGGTTAGGTTAGGTTAGGTTAGGTTAGGTTAGGTTAGGTTAGGTTAGGTTAGGTTAGGTTAGGTTAGGTTAGGTTAGGTTAGGTTAGGTTAGGTTAGGTTAGGTTAGGTTAGGTTAGGTTAGGTTAGGTTAGGTTAGGTTAGGTTAGGTTAGGTTAGGTTAGGTTAGGTTAGGTTAGGTTAGGTTAGGTTAGGTTAGAGTTAGGTTAGGTTAGGTTAGGTTAGGTTAGGTTAGGTTAGGTTAGGTTAGGTTAGGTTAGGTTAGGTTAGGTTAGGTTAGGTTAGGTTAGGTTAGGTTAGGTTAGGTTAGGTTAGGTTAGGTTAGGTTAGGTTAGGTTAGGTTAGGTTAGGTTAGGTTAGGTTAGGTTAGGTTAGGTTAGGTTAGGTTAGGTTAGGTTAGGTTAGGTTAGGTTAGGTTAGGTTAGGTTAGGTTAGGTTAGGTTAGGTTAGGTTAGGTTAGGTTAGGTTAGGTTAGGTTAGGTTAGGTTAGGTTAGGTTAGGTTAGGTTAGGTTAGGTTAGGTTAGGTTAGGTTAGGTTAGGTTAGGTTAGGTTAGGTTAGGTTAGGTTAGGTTAGGTTAGGTTAGGTTAGGTTAGGTTAGGTTAGGTTAGGTTAGGTTAGGTTAGGTTAGGTTAGGTTAGGTTAGGTTAGGTTAGGTTAGGTTAGGTTAGGTTAGGTTAGGTTAGGTTAGGTTAGGTTAGGTTAGGTTAGGTTAGGTTAGGTTAGGTTAGGTTAGGTTAGGTTAGGTTAGGTTAGGTTAGGTTAGG